>OX465583.1:9879797-11302297 GCA_950022655.1 Alentia gelatinosa
AGAGAGTAGGGACACATGCCTGAATAGCAATATAGAGTATTTGTTCAGCACCAAACAGGACGTTTCAGAAGAAGGTTATTTCCTAATAGTTAGATCAGATGCACTAGGGACAAATTTGTTTGTTATATGAACAATGTTGAATAAGAGAAAACGTAGCAATTGCTGTTCAAGGTCTTTAAAGCCTGCCCCCACCTACCACGATTCTGGTTCCGATTGGCCTTACGACAGCCTTCCCGACACCATTCCGATTGCAGCGTGAGGTCTGGCAAAATCGTGGTAGGTGGAACAGGTTTCTGTGATTCCGTCTAGGACAGCTCACGATAGGCTGCGATGAAAACGCCAATCGTAGAGGTCCCGATAATTTCCAACAGGTTGGAAATTTCGTAGCCTGTTGTAGGGTATTGTAGACTATCGGGAAGATATCGTGGTCAGCGTTTATGTTATTGGTCCTCCCAAGTTGTTGCCATGCTCTACGATTTCAAACTGTTGGACCTATCGGGGACCTCCCGATAGGTTACGATTTTCCCATTTCAAATCGTAGCGATCGGGAAGCATGTCATGGCCTATTGTGGTAGGTGGGGGTCCCCTCTAGTCCCATAAAATACGTTCTGGCACCAGAGGCGGAGGGACATATTCTATAGGACAAAAGACCAAGAAGGGAATGGCAAGAGTGTGGCAATCTTCTTGAACTTGGTACTACGACGTTATACCACCAGTGGACACTTGTCTCTCTCTCCGCAGAATACGTGTGTTTTCCAGTTTAAAGTGCGGCGTTTTAACTTCACCGTTCTTGGTGAGTGCGTGTGGCGGGCTGCTGACGGTGCGCTCAGCCCGGGATTGTTGACAGGAGGAGGTGAGGACGGTCACGGGGGACTGCCACCAGGGGGCGCCTCCGTCCCCGGTGGGCGGGCCCCCGTTTATCGCCCTCCTCCAGGGCTTGTCCTCCTCAACGACCACCACCAGCGCCCCCACACGGCTGTCCACGCGCCGCCGTCCGGTCCAACCCGTTTCAACGTGATCATTCTCAATATGCAGGGTTAGGCTTTGCATGACAGCATCCTTGGGGCCCGTTTAATAATCTAGGATTGTACATGGAGACCCTTTTCTGTATCGCGTACAAGTGTTTAATAATATTCAAGTCTGTTCAGTTAGACAGTCTTAGCCGTCCATAAGGTCGTCCATATGTGTTAAATAAAGTTATCCCACATCGTCCCTGGGTCTCTATGGCATACAGAAAAGGGTCTAGATGTAGATCCTATATTATTAGATGGCCCCAGAAACGTTCCTACTACCACTGGTACCATGAGCACAACTGTTTACAACATCCACCACCGCAATAAATACTGCTATCACTAGCGCTGGTAGCATGAACACAACTATTAAAAGCACCACCACCACAACCAGCATCAACACTGTCATCACTACCAATGGTACCATGTGCACGACTACTAACAAGATCCCCGTCAAAACCACATCACACTGCCATCACTACCACTAGGAGGGTGAACCCAACTGTTAACAGCATCACCACCAAGACTGTCACCAACAACATCATCAATACCACTGCGAACATAACTATTAAAAGAACCACCACTATGAACGATTCGGATAAGGAAGTTGTAACATGATGTAACATGAGGTCCCAAATGTATTGCAGCTGCTTGTCTATAATATAGTCAGAGTTCAGGTAATTGTTGATAAATTAGAATCTTAGTAGGAGCGGGTGTATATGGAAGTTTTAGGGGTTTTGTTTCTTGCGGCTCTTCGATAGCACGAACACATCTATCAATGGCATCACCACCACCCCATTACCAAGTCTATGGGTAAAAATACCAGGGGCGAGATAGCCAATTCTATTTTGCTCCACAAAAAAATATCACTAATTGTCAATGATAAGGCGTTATAACGTACGGATCTCTACCCCTCTGAAACAAAATATGTCTACTCTAACGTCTCTGCAGTCTTCGATCACAGCTGCGAATCTGAATGGCAAACACTGTAGTGTATACCACGGACTCGTCCGAGAGGAAGAGACATGATCAACAAACCATCAAATATTGAAACAGCGAACGATCGTCGGGTCAGCAGAGTCTGCAGCAATGAGTAATGACGAGGGATAATGATAGATGAGGGTCGGGTATTTACTTAGATTGATAGTCCAGAAAAGTGAGCATTAAACAGGTTGTTATACTACCTGTCAGTAATGTTTTCTTAATACAAGATTTATATAGAGCTGCAATGAAAATCATAAAAATAGATAATACGCCACGACTTTGGATGCCCCGCAATCGTCATTGAGGCAAAGCCTAGTGGCGGCTACGGTGCATCCAAACAAGTTGAAGATTGTTTACTTTACATAGATTAAACGAGGCGTACAGCTTTAGCAGAAATTGAGATTTCTACTTAAATTGAAGGTCCAGAAATGTGAGAATTAAACAGGTTGTCTTACAACCTGCCAGTAATGTTTTCTTAATATAAGATCTATGTAGAACTACACTGAAAATTGTATAAATAGACAAAACTCGATGAGTTTGGATGCTCTGCAATTGTCATCGAGGCAAAGGCGAGTGACAATATGGCGCATCCAAATGAGTGGAGTATGGTTTATTTTACGAATCGAGTGCCGTACTAGATTTATTGTACCCCTTTCACGCAAATTAGAAGAGCAATGCTATCTCAGAAAAAAAATCATTCAAATTATTTTGCAAATCCACTTAAAAACATCTAATCTCATTGTTGATATCTTGTCTTCTCTCTGAAATCCTGGCCGCTGATTGGGCAATCGCATATGACGTCATCTCACATCTCTCCGCCACGACGATGGCGTACAATTGTCAGTTTACAGGGGTGACCACTTCGCTTCGTGAGTTAATCTGCGGCCAAACGAGGTGGAGTACAGACCAGGGAGCTGTTTCAAAAGCCGGGGGGAGTAAACGGGAATGGCCACCGCCAAAGCGAGAGCAATCATATGCATTAAAAGCAGGTTCTAAGGTCTCGTTCCAGAACTGGCATCGCTGTTAAGATCCCAGTGCCGTTAGCTATGCCACCATAACAAACGAGACATTTAATAAATCAGTATATATCGAATGATTTGATAATTCCAAATCATTCCTCGTATTTTCCCCCACATTTCCGGTTTTATTTGACGCTTCTATATGAATTCTTAGCGGAGTTACAGAGCCTAACTATTGAAACGGGTACTACCACTGTTGGTGCCGCTTTGGTCCAAAGTGCCGCTCGCTGTTAGCGAGGTGCCGCCATTTGGTTAGTGAGGGCAACAAAGAGAGTTTTTTCAACTAATGAAACAGCTCCCAGGTTATTTGCGTTGAGTAGGTGTCTGATTTGATCTCACTCCGTATAACATTATTAATCAATAAAATAATTCACCCAATCAGCCATTGTGTATTTGGTACACTACCTTCATGGCCATGGAGAACGAGTTCCCAATGTTAAGTCTAAGGAGAAAATACATCAGGGTCAGATTATAAAAGAAACCAACGAGTTTTAGTCAAAGTTGTCGTTCTCAACAAATTTGATGTGGAGTGATATGAGCAAGGCGAAACTGAGTGAATATCACATAGCATTTCAAACGAGCCGAAGAGCAAGTTCTTTGACCATAACAAGTTGCTTTCTGTATTTATCTCACACCTATACTTACTAAAAGAATGGAAGACACACAGGATATAGACCATGGAGAACGGACTGCATTACTCGTAGGGGCATGGAGCATGAGTTCCTAAAGCTAAGCCTATGGAGAAAAACACCAGAGGTGAGATAATTAGTAGAAACTGAATGAGAGTTAGTAGTGTTAGTGTTTATCGCACGACGGGCAGGTCGCGAAATACTGCACGAGGCGTTAGACGAGCGTAATGAGAAGCAGACCTGACCGGAGTGTGATAACCACTAACACTATAACTCGAGTTCAGTTAAGTATTTATCCAACCCCCCTCCAAAATATTCATTTCTTACATGCGTGCAATAAATAACAATTTACTGCACGGCCGCCCGAATATAGTCAGCTAATGTTAAGCCTATGGTGTTTTTTTATTAGGGGTGAGATAATATAGAGGAAACCAATGAAAGTTAAGGGTCAGAGCTTGTATCCCATCGAGTTTGAATCGCGTAGTAATTCACAAGGCGAAGCCGCGTGAATTATGTAGCGATTCAAACGAGATGGGATTGAGCTCTGACCCTAAACTTGAATGGGTTTCTGAATCTATCTCACCCTTTACATTGACTAATGGGCTAACATTTGTGACTTAATCCCCCATTGGATATTTTTCCTAAATATCTCATGGGCGTTAGATACGAGTTCCAAATGTTAAGTCTATGGAGAAAAAATATCTGGGGTGAGATAAACACTTAAAACCCTGTCTCCTTGTCGGCGGACCGGAGTAACAGCTCGTGCCGGGAGGAGCGCCCTGATCCGCAGGCGCAGATAGCAGCTCCCTGGCCACTATTGACCCTTTCCGCTGCACCTCTTGGCCCGTGCTTGTGCATTCCAACTAAGGGTGGGGCGGGCGGGAGGGTAGATCGATGAAGGTGATGGTGGGTACGGCTTTTGTGGGGGTTTCTAGCCGTGGTGCTGTAAGGTGGTCGAGAGGTACACTAAAGGTAGAATAAGGCTTGGATTAAAGGCTTTGATGGTAAAAGTATGTGTAATTGTATTTGTTCATGATCAAACTGGATTGGAATTACCCCAGTGGAGATTCAAAATATCTTAGTTTATTTCAGGGATATAATCAGTGATTTTATACTTATAGGTCAAAAGTAATAGCAGAGATATTATTATTATTATTACACTACTCCGAAAAAAGGATAAGATTCTGGCTACATTGTCACACACACTAATTATACTTTTGTATTCCACATATGTATGTCATCAACGAGTTTTCCTCATCTTTGTTATACCTTCAGTTTACACTGGTGGGGATCACTGAACAATGCTGGGAAAGCATTACACAATACTCTTTCTGCATCAATAGCCTGGGGGCCCGTTTAATAACCTAGGCTCGTACATGTAGACCCCCTTCTGTATGCCATAGAGACCCATTTGGGTAACTTTATTCAACACTTATGGATGACCTTGTGGACGACTAAGACTGTCTTAGTGTGAACAGACTCAAATATTATAAAAATGATAACCTTTGTAGAAGTTACAGAAATGTCCTCATGTACGATCCCTAGATCATTAATTAACTATGGCATTCCCTTGGGCATGGCAGGACAATGCTGCTTCTTTTCCTTGGCAGTTTTTCGGGGGATGATCATTGAATTGTAAGAATTACAGGATGCATTTGACTGGATGCTACCAGTGAATCTCTAGAAAATCAGAAAATTCAGATCAAGATTTATGACTTGTAGTCTTAAATCTGTAAAACATTTAACAACAAAAATGACAGGGGCTGGCCATAACGGTCATAATTGCTTATACTGCGGGTTAAATCTAATTGAATAAATTGGTCGTCAAACTACCCAAACAATACTGCCGGTTGTAATACATTTGCAGGCGAATGATGTGTGGTTGTTAAAGGGTTAAACGGGCCCCTGCTTTTGTATCGTACCAGTTAGTAATTACCTATTCCCATAGCTGGGGGGCTTGTCACAAGTATTATAAAATATCATCACAGTTGCTTTACAAGTAAATGTCCAGTGAATAATCACTCAGCAAGTTTTCACAGAGGAAAGAGGATCACATGCTATATTCCCGTTATATATATATATATATATATATATATATATATATATATATATATATATATATATATATATATATATATATATATATATATCACTAAACACTAACCCTTGTACAAGTTACATAAAGGGGTCTTCATGTACGATCCTAGATTATTAAACGTGCCCCTGCATTTGTATAATATCCCGGCTAATGTTTATCTATTCTCCTGAGCTTGGTAAAAGAACTGTCCCCGTTTTGCACCCCGATGCACCGCATGGACACGGGGGTGGGTGGGTGGGCGGGGGCGGGGTGGTGGCCATGGGGCGGTGCTTGTGTGGTGGGGTTCAGTGGTGATCCGCCCCCCGCCGCTCTCCCCCCACCAGACACCAGTTCAGCGCACACCAAGCACATTAGTCGGCGGATGTGTGCGGCTCTAATCCCTGAGATTAGGCGGATTAAGGCTGGACTCCACTGCCGCCTGTATCAACTCGGGCCTCACCAGCCCCATCATCATCCGCACACCATCCGGGGTCGTTCAAGAGTTGATTTTATTATCCATCGTATACAAAGCCCCCATTGGAAACGCATAGGGACTCAGTAAACCATGACCCATTGTATAAAACCTGTCAGATACCATAACTGTGGTATACGGATTCAAACCTGAGGTATACCGCCTCAGAACCATGGTATACGGGAAAAATAGTCCCTTTTGCTATAGAGCAGAGAAATAGTCCCTATTGTTATACCATTAATTATGGCAATAACTGAGTTTAATTTATTCGAAAATATGGATAATAAATACAACAAACGATGATTTTGTGGACAGGCGGCTCTGTAAACCACTCGGGGTTGACGTCGTAATACACTCGCTAGCGCTCGTGTATTACTACGCGTCAATCCCTCGTGGTTTACGGCCGCCTGTCCACAAAACCATCGATTATTGTCTATTTAAATCTGGGTCCCTTTTGATAATCTAGGATCGTGCATGTGGACCTTTCTCTTTATCTCACCCCTGGAATAAATGTCCATAGGTTTAACATTGGGAATTCGTTCTCCATGCCCCTACAAGTATTGCAGTGCGTTCTCCACGGTTAATACCCTGTGTGTTGTCCATTCTTTTAGTGTGAACAGGGGTGAGATAAAGACAGAAAGCAACTCGTTTTTGTCAAAGAAGTCTTTGTGATATTCACTCGGCTGTCGCCTCGTTCATATCACTCCGCATCAAACTCGTGAAGAACAACGACTTTGACCATAACTTATTGGTTTCTTCTTCAGTATGCCATAGAGACCCAGGACGATATGGATCAACTTTATTCAACACTTATGGATAATCTTATGGACGACTAATACTGTCTTAGTGAACAGACTTAAATATAATGAAACAATAACCCTTGTCCGAGGTACAGAAAAGGGTGTTCATGTACGATCCTACATTATTAAACGGGACCCAGGTTACCTTTTAATAATCTAGGATCTGGTGTACTATGTGACCGTAATATCTGGTATAATATCTGGTGTACTATCTGACCGAAATATCTGGTGTACTATCTGACCGAGAAATATGATGGCCCGACATACTCTTGGGGTATTATATGGGGATATGGTTAGTGTGCCTGAATGGGATCTGTTCCGTGTTGCTTGAGTCCAAAACCGTCCAAAACCAAAAAGGAACAGACGGAATTCAGACACAATCACAATGTTTCCTTATCATCACATACCTCAAAATGTTTAAAGACCCCATTTAAAACTCACTTTTCATTATCTCATCAAGTCACATATACCTGCCTAGACTCAGGCTGTTTCAGGAATGGCAAGTTGACTGGGTGTATTAGGTTACAGAAAACATTGACTAAATGTAACCCAATACCTTTTGATTTTTATTTATTTATAACTGCACGCTCATTCATCAATGATGAACATACCTTTTGCTCCTAGTCTCTTATTAGCTCACTGGGTGGCGTTTACACTAGACGACTAAATATGTGGCCACTGTAGATCATCAGACCAAATTTTCACCCCAGATATTTTTTCTCCATAGACTTAACATTGGAAACTCGTATTTAACACCCATTAGAT
This sequence comes from Alentia gelatinosa, assembly GCA_950022655.1. Classification (NCBI taxonomy): domain Eukaryota; kingdom Metazoa; phylum Annelida; class Polychaeta; order Phyllodocida; family Polynoidae; genus Alentia; species Alentia gelatinosa. The sequence continues at coordinate 9,887,554 of OX465583.1, forward strand.
ATTTAGGAAAAATATCCAATGGGGGATAATGTCACAAATGTTAGCCCATTAGTCAATATTAAGGGTGAGATAAATTCAGAAACCCATTCAAGTTTAGGGTCAGAGCTCGATCCCATCTCATGTGAATCACATAGCAATTCACGCGGCTTCGCCTTTTGAATTACTACGTGATTCAAACTCGATGAGATACGAGCTCAGACCCTAAACTTCCATGGGTTTCCTCTATAATAGTCGTCAGGTGGTGCTCCATTAAGCAATTCCTCCCGCAAAATCTGTTGCCCCCGAATTTCCTTAAGTGTTTACACTAGAGGAGTCTCAATAGAAATGCGATCGATTGAGTTAAAATAGTCGCTACAAGACGTCTCTGTACATACCACATGCAGAGGCGCCAAGTGAGTAAAAGAGTAAGGAATTGAAGTGCAGATCACCCCCTGTCTAGACTAAGTCAAGCTGGCTAGAAATAGTCGCAGGCAATAGACCATGTCCAATAGTTGTCAGGTGGTGCCATATTGCATAATCTGATGTAATCAGACGATCTGTAGTCATCACTCACTTGGCGTTTACACTAGACGATTTCTAGCCTTTTACTGCTGAAAGTCGTCAGGTGGTGTTAAATTAATGAAATGTCTAGCGTAAACGCCAGTGTCTCAGGGTCTTAGAGGCATGCCCAGCTGACCATGACCAATCACTAGAGACCGAAATATCTCATTGATGTACTGGTTTGTGATATTTTTGGCTCCTGGACTCAAGCAGTTGCAGAAATGTCATGTTGACTGCATGTATTGGGTTACAGAAAAGATCTAAATGTACAGAAAAGATCTAAATGTAACCCAAACAAAACAAAAATTCCCGAGGAACCATGGTCTTTTGGACAAAAGGACGACGATAAAAAGGGAAAAGCTTTTTACACTGAATGTAACCCAAATCTTTTAATTCATATCCATTTATAACTGAACACTCATTCCTCCATGATGAACATTCCTTTTGCTCCTAGCCTCATATTAGCGGACTGGGTGTTGTGTGGATGAGAGTTTACCTGCGTTTACACTAGACAACTAATTATGTGGCCACTGTAGATCAGGGTGCCAGTGTCTTAGCGGCATGCCCGGCTAACCATGACCAATCACTAGACCGAAATACCTCATTGATCTACTGGTGCTTGATATTTATATATCCTAGACTCAAGCAGTTGAAAAAATGGCAAGTTAACTTGGTGCAAGTGGGTTACAGAAAAAAATGTAACCCTATACATTTAATTGTTATTCATATATTACTGCACGCTCATTCATCCATGATGAACATACCTTTGGCTCCTAGCCTCATATTAGCTCACTGGGTGGTGTGTGGGTGAGAGTTAACTAAACACCGGGTCACACGCTAACCCGCTGACGGCCGCACTAAGCCTCCAGTCCGCCTGAGCAGCTCCCGGAGCACCTCACGGATCCCCGCTCAGTCCCAGAGGTCACCAAATCCCGTTGTCCTTGGCGCCCACCCTAACCGCAGCCACAGAGACTCTCCCTGCATAACGCAACACTAAGCCTGCGCTGGGAGACTCAACCTGCCTCCTATAGTCACTGCCTCTCACTCTCTCTCTCTCTCTCTACCTCGGACTCTCCCGGGAGTTGCCCTGTGTGTCGTAACCCTGATGCGCAGCCACCGTTGCCACTACAGTACTCTCTTAATTCCGACCCATTCACAAATGTCATTGGCGTGCCTCGACTAGGCCCTAAATTGCCTTGTTAGGCCTGTTTGGACGGCCTGATGATGCACATTGGACGGCGGCCTGTGATTGGTCAGCGCCGATGATAATTGCGCGCGCAGCAGACGACAGGGACGCTGCTCCTCGCCACTGTGGCGCCAGTCGCGGCGGCTTTTTGGGTAAACTTGTGCTGGCGCCTGCCTGCCTACTACTACTACTCGGAACTGCTCGGAACAGCTCGGAACTGCTCGGAACTGCTCGGAGCTGCTCGGGGCTCTGCGTGTATAGAGAGAGGCTGGTGAGACGTCCACAGTCTCGTGGTACCTCCTCCTCCTTCTTCCTCAGTTGGATACATTGCGTAGCGGAGTATTGCGGCGGTGGCAGACAGGCACAGAGCGCGCGGAAACAAGGCAGGATCCCCTGGAGGAGTTGGCACTGACCCTCAGCCGGTGTCCACCCGTTACCGTTCCCGTTCCCCCTGGAGGACCCGGGTTCTACCTACCTCCACACCTCCCTCCTCGCCACGCCCTGCCACAACACCACTGGTCGACGCGGCGGGAGTGGACAGGCATACCTTGCAGACAACGTGACAATCCGGTGAGTGAATGAGATGTTCTTGATTTGCAGCGGAACATGAGGAGCACCCACACATAGATAGTCATTGAGAACATACCTCAAACTCCCCACCAAGTTCCCCCTCATGACCCCCCCGTTGTTAGAGAGTTTCTACTGTATTCTATGAGGATGGAGAGTACGTGCTTATTGCCTGTAAATCTCCTCGGGCAAGTTTTCTATGCTAATTGGCACTGAGCTGTGGCATTGAGCTTTCTCTCATTGATTCCTACCGCCGCCAGCCGCCGATGGTGGCAGCACTGATGCCGCAGCGGCCATCACTGAAGCTCCCCCATCTTGATCGATACCATCATTTATTTTAAATCCGTTGCTATTCTAAACCTCAGGTGGGGAAAAAGACGCAAGGCAGCTATCATTATTGTCCTCTCCTCTTGATAAAGTAAACAAGGCGACGACAAAGAATTCTTTGTTTTTTTCACAATGGTTTTTATCCATAGCCGAGGCATTTGATGTTGCCGCATGAATAGCTTACGCCTTTGCCATATCAATTATGTTAGATAAGGCAGTCGTAATGATCTCAGACTACATAAAGAGTATTCAGGAGTAGCTGGTTTTATATGCTCTACGTCTATAAATACGACATTTGCTTATATGTAGTAACAAACAGAAATCATTAGATGATCATTAAGCAGGATGGTTTTAGCAGGGATTTCGGGCATTGTACCGATAATCAATCATGGCCCATATATTACTGAGCACGATATGGGCAGTTAAGTACCCCTAACCACTGAACTATATATCTGTCATCCGAATATGCAGTAGTTGCCACTCCGGTGCTATTACTGCTATCTAATCAGCAGAAAATTGCCCATGGAGTATTTAGGAAAAATAACCAGTGCTTTAATTTATAAGCACACAATCAGAATACTCTACATGAATTATGCCCTAAATAGTACATCGTCGGATATATTCTTGTCGAGTTGTCATGGATATCTTTCAGTCATCATTACATCCTCTGAAAACCTACGGATTCAACATCAAGTTGCCCACAGAAATTCCCTGAATGGTAACCTGATTTTGAAGATATAGTCTCCCCACAATTCTAAGTAATACTAAGAGGGAACTGAATCGGGATCTTTAGCCACTGAAAATATGCCAAATGTGGGTCTTGTTTGTAGGGTCTCTGACGGGGTAAAGCCGAATGAGATGATTTAGCAAACAACAAATAAATGGCGTATTTGCAATGGCTATGGATCTAGCGCGGTTCAGATTTGATCTCACCTCAGATTTATCTCACCTCTATCACTTACTAATCCGCGCTCATTTGACATCATCCCCCACTAACTATTCCTTTGAAATACTCCACGGGCGTTGAGTACGTGCTCCCAATACCAAATCTATCGGGGAAAACACCAGACCGCGATAATAACAAAGACTCATCAAATAAATAAATAGCGGCGGCAAGAATCCTTCCCTAAATGCCTCCTCTGCCGTCTACATGTGTTTTTCTCCCTCTCTCTCGGGATGTTGGCTCGACTGAGCGTCCTTGACATGGGAGGAAGGACCTACACTCAGCGTGGGGGAGGGAGGGAGGGAGGGAGGGAGGCCTCGCAACTAGCTCCCTAGAGAGACAGAGAGACAGAGAGACAGACAGAGACAGAGACAGAGAGAGGGAGGGAGGGAGGGAGTGAGGGAGGGAGGGAGGGAGGGAGGGAGGCCTCGCAACTAGCTCCCTAGAGAGACAGAGAGACAGACAGAGACAGAGACAGAGAGAGGGAGGGAGGGAGGCAGTGAGGGAGAGAGGGAGGGAGGCCTCGCAACTAGCTCCCTAGAGAGACAGAGAGACAGAGAGACAGACAGAGACAGAGAGAGGGAGGGAGGGAGGGAGGGAGTGAGGGAAGGAGGGAGGGAGGGAGGGAGGCCTCGCCATTAGCTCCCTAGAGAGACAGAGAGACAGAGAGACAGAGACAGAGACAGAGAGAGGGAGGGAGAGAGGAAGGGATGGAGGGAGGGAAGGAGGGAGGGAGGGAAGGAGGGGGGAAGGAGGGAGGAAGGGAGGGAGGGAAGGAGCGAGGGAGTCCTCCCAACTAGCTCCCTAGAGAGACAGAGAGACAGAGAGACAGAGAGACAGACATAGAGAGAGACAGAGAGAGGGAGGGAGGGAGGGAGTGAGGGAGGGAGGGAAGGAGGGTGGGAGAGAGGGAGAGAGGGAGGGAGGGAGGGAGAGTGAGAGGGAAGGAGGGAGGCAGGGAGGGAGGGAGAGAGGGAGGGAGGGGGGAGGCCTCCCAACTAGCTCCCTAGAGAGACAGAGAGACAGACAGACAGAGAGACAGAGAGACAGACAGAGACAGAGACAGAGAGAGGGAGGGAGTGAGGGAGGGAGGGAGGGAGGGAGGCCTCGCAACTAGCTCCCTAGAGAGACAGAGAGACAGAGAGACAGAGAGACAGACAGAGACAGAGAGAGGGAGGGAGAGAGGAAGGGATGGAGGGAGGGAAGGAGGGAGGGAGGGAGGGCGGGAGGGAGGGAGGTAGGGAAGGAGGGAGGGCTCCCAACTAGCTTCCTAGAGAGACAGAGAGACAGAGAGACAGAGAGACAGAGAGACAGAGAGACAGACAGAGACAGAGACAGAGAGAGGGAGGGAGGGAGGGAGTGAGGGAGGCAGGGAGTGAGGGAGGCAGGGAGGGAGGCAGGGAGGGAAGGAGGGAGGGAGAGAGGGAGGCAGGGAGGGAAGGAGGGAGGGAGGGAGGGAGGCAGGGAGGCAACTAGCTCCCTAGACAGACGTAGACTGGAGACAGTGTGCACAGCCGCCCCTTATCAAATAACTGCCCCACCACCAGGCCCCCCAGGCCGAGCATTGATCAAACGCTGCTTCATTGTGATAAAAGTGGCAGGCATTAGTCAGTACTTGATCGACTGGTGACGATTCGTCAGTACGAGACTGAGTATCCACCTCGCCGGCCGCACACGACGGTGGTCATGCCGCCTGTGAACCCGTTAAAGGACGTGACATTGGGCCTACTTGACCTTCATATATACAAACTCACAAGGTGCCGTTCTCGGTACGTGGCTTGAGCTTCCTATGGTTTATCATCTCACCCCTGGTATTGTTTCCCTCATATACTTAACATTGGGAACTCGTATGCAATGCCCATGGAGTATATGGGGGGATATTGTCACAAAAGTTTTCTCGATTTCTCATCTAGTTCATCGAAATAGAGACTATATGGCCTTGTGTTCTGAACATTGGATGTTACATATATATTTTCAGCTTTATCTCACTCAAGGTATTTTTCCTCCATAGACTTAACATTGGGATATCCAATGGGGGATTATGTCAGAAATGTTAGCCAATTAGTTAATTAGGAAAGGTTAGATAAATTCTGAAGGTCAGAGCTTCACCTTGTGAATTATTACGCGATTCAATCTCGATGGGATACGAGATCTGAACCTAGAATTCCATAGGTTCCCTCTATAAATGCTGCCCTGGAGAACTAGGATTTGTTTAAAAGCATGGACTATATTGTACGATTCCGCTCAAATGTTCCTTCTCAATTATATCAAAATAAATTTATTAACGAAAGTCCTTCGTACCATCGTGGTGGGAGACTGTTAAAATTATGGCTGTAACCCGGCGTTTACACTTATAAATCGGCCAATGGAACATGACTTGATAGCAAATCATTTAGCATGTCCATATCGATATCGGTTTAGAATTCCCCCTAAAACCTTGAGCCTCACCGATGAAATCAAAGCATTTTGATTCTGTCGGCCATTGACCAAAGTCGGTCAGTCATGGTCTTATTACAGAATTTATGCACAATTAATTGGTGAACACTTCTCTGCATGTCTGTTTCCATTTGCTGATCTTGCATCGGTGGTTCGCGACTGCAGATCGGTGGCGAATAGTCGGCCAGTGGAAAATGGCTTTAAGTGTGTAAGTCAGACTTTTACTGACCGGTAGTATAGATTCTGTTTTTCACTGCCGAAAGTATATTGATACGTAGGTGAGCATTTCCCTATATGTCGTGTTTCCATTCACCCATCCGGCGTCAGTAAACCAAAAAGAATTTGTTTCCGACTCCCAACTCCCGACTGCAGATTGGTGCTGAATAATCGGCACATGACTTTAAAGCAGATCATGCGGAGTCAGTCTCTGTGTGTTTGCCAATGTCAGGTAGTGTTCAATATCGGCCGCAATAGTCGCCGACTCAAGAATTTCCTTGAGTGTTTACAATAGAATACTTTTTATAGAAATGTACGACAACAGAGTTTTTACAGAATCGTCAAATGTCTAGACGAGTAATTCAAGATGCTGTCAAATAGTTTTCAGCATCATAGCATCTGCTATAGTCGTCAGGTGGTGCAATATTGCGTAGTCTGATGTAATCAGTCGTCACATATTTGGGTTTACACTAAGGGGCCATTCTGAGGCGGGAAAAGGGAACCAAAATAGAGACCATACTCAATTTATATAAGTTAATCTTATTAGTCGCTAATTAAATTGCCCAGAGAATTACTATGCGACGGTATAGGAGGGTGACAATTCTATAGATTACTGCATAGTATTATGTGTCACCCACTTCTTATGAGCTTGATTACTGAGGCTGATGATTGTGGGAGTCGAAAAATGAGATTTGTTCGCACTACCATCATTTACATGTCTTTAATTCAGTCCCTCTTCAAGTATATCGACGTCGGACCACGAAGGACTACGATATGGCTAACTTTAGCCTAAGGTAATGTTCGATGGAGATGAGAGTAGTAGACATTATTCCTATATACCCATTATTAAACTAACTAGAGTTACATACCGCTGCTGGGGGGTGCATTAAAAATAAGCTATGTGTCGAGGTTGACGTTTTCGTCCCGCTCTCATGTTTTCGTCCCGCTCTGACGTTTTCGTCCCGCTCTGATCACGTTATACAATACAGCAGCGGTACGAAACAATAGCTGTTGTGGTTACTCGATAAGGGTGGCCATTTGTTTCGGAAGTGTTTCAGGTTAAGAATTAAGCATTTTTATCGATATTTGAAGGTATATAGGAATAGGGAAACCAAGTACCGGTAAGCAAAAGTCAAAGTTACTCGGTAAGGCTTGGAAAAATTACTGCCCGCGGCTGATGCCTTGGGCAGTAATTTTTCCGAGCCTTACCTCGTAACTTTGAACTTTTGCTCACCGGAACATAGTTTCCCTCTATTCCCTCACCCCGGTATTTTTCTCCATAGGCTTAACGTTAGGAACTCGTACTGCACTGCAGTGAAAGTATAGTACCAAATACTCAATGGCTAATTTGGCGAGTTACTCCAGCAATAAACCATGTTATACGGGGTGAGATAAAATCAGAAACCCACTTGATGAAAATAACTTGGTCTGCACTCTACCTCGTTTAACCGCTACGTAATTCACTCAGCTTCGCTTCGTGGATTACTCCGCAGTCAAACTCGGTGGAGTACGGACCAAGATATTCTGGGTCGTGGGTTTCATTCTAACTATATATACCCATGACGTATATACTCTAATTAGCCATATATTCTGTAAATACGCACAGTTTCGCCATATAACGTAAAAAAATAGTGTACGGGGCACTGTTCCGTATGGCAAAATACGGAACATTGTTCCCTATGTGCCGACTAAGTTGTTAGGCCAAATTAAGTTAATTATTTTATCAATTTTGGGTATATAGTAAATATATAACGTCCAACCATGCTTGTACAAGCTACAAAACTCGATGATAATTTACGGTTTGTATGAAACTCGGGGTAAACGCCTCGTTCCGCACAAACCGTAAATCATCATCTCATTTTGCCTCTTGTACAGCATGGTCAGGTCGTTAAGTATAATTACGTACGGTAAGTCCTAGACTTACCGACGAGTCATTCTCTTTGTACTATGACTCGAAGCATAACATCGTTTACTGAAATAACCTAACCCAGCTACTCTTCTTTTTTTTTCCTCGAAATTAGATATTCAGAAAACACACAAAAAACGTCAAGTATATAGTTGATTGAAATAGATGTGACCTCTAAATTACACAGGCAGAACGGCATCCTGCCCTGGAACCTATTGTTTTCTGACAAGCTCTCCTCTGACACGCAAATTGACATTTGTAAAAAGACCTTCAGGAGATACAAAGCTATGTCTCCGTCCTGACATGAACTCTAATAATTAACTCAATTTGTCCTGTACTGCAGCAGGTGTGTCGTGCACAAGTCATGGGCATGAATATGAAGCGACCTGCTTGAAGCCCGCACTTATGTATATTCTTTTTTTCTTCTGAACATTGTCTCTATTGATGTCAGCTCTTGTACGCAATCATTTCCATATATGCTTGTTTTACAGTCTCACTGGTTCATTTGACACATTTTCGGTTCGTAATTTTAATAATATATCTGGCAATTTCCATATATATATATATATATATATATATATATATATATATATATATATATATATATATATCAATGTCATATGCCTCAGCAAATATCCCCTTGGTACCCAGGGCTTCCTTGGTTACAGTATCCTTACTCACAGTTAATTAGAATGATGATATTGTTTTTCTATATATTCTGAAAGAATCATGCACAGTATAAATCATTTCTCATCAAAACCAGCATTTAAAATAAAGAACGCACCAGAAAGGCCTTAAAATGCCAGGGAATGCCTGGGAGCATCTTCGGGACCCACCGGGGGAATGCCTCCAGGCATTCTCAGGACTGTAAGGGTAAAGGCTCTGAATAAAGAGATTAAGCTTAGGTAGGAGTAAATAGAATATTATTATAGAGATTAAGCTTAGGTAGGAGTAAATAGAGTATCATTCCATAGTGACAAAAACATGAATCTGTCTGACAAGAAAGATGACATGAACCTGTTTTCTATGACTCTGAACAGAAGATATCGGGAACGGAAGTTCTCAATATAACTCGATCAATTATATACCTTTATACTGGTATCGGATATTGTAATATAGTTATGTTTTTACTTATCTTTCTTAAGAGATACACTTTGCAGACATCCCTAATGAGCTTACAGCACACAGACATCAGAATCTGTGCAGTACTCACAGTGAGAGGTTTGTAAGTAGTATACAGAATAAGGCGTTTTACACAGGCACCGGTAGAAACTAGAGATGAAAGCACATCATTCTTTCATTGAGTAGACCTCTCTTAGCAGATGAAAGGAGAGCGCACACCAGGCAGGAAAAAGCAGAACTCATGGTTCTTTACGTTGGCTTGGTTTAACAAATGGCTGCTGCCTCGACTACTTCACCCCTCCTCTCTCTCTCCGCCCATCCTGCCTCCCTATCACATTCCCCTGCCGCAGTTAGCCATGTCTGTAACACGATACACTCACTGATGGAGTCAAGTCAGCTCACCAGACTGATACTATACTTAAGGAAGACTTCCTGGGTGGATGACTTAAATTAAAGGTAATATATTGATGGTGTAATATTGACGATGATATATTGAATGCACCATATCTAATCGTAGATAATGACAGACCTCCTCTAGAGTATTTTGTCTTATCTTTATCTTACCCTTGGTATCTAACGCTAAGATATAATGATATAGAATATGAAATGTAACCATTGTATGGAACCTATATAAGGCTATGGTCGTGTAACTATATAATGGTGGTGGGTATGTAATCTGTCTATTGTGTAAAATGTTGGAGTTTTGTTAAAAGGATTGTGTGGAAGAACGATGCATGTATCATCGAACACAGTTTGGATCAATAAAAAATAAATAAATAAATAAATAAATTCCCCCCATAGACTTAACATTGGGAAGTTGTACTCAATGCTCATGGAGTATTTAAAAAGAACTCAATGGGGATTATATCACAAATGTTCCAAATAGTCAATGTGAGGGGTGAGGTGAATTTGTAATTCACGTGGCTTCACCTCGTGAATTACTACGCTGTTCAAACTCATATTTCATAGGTGATATGATTTTTCAATGTTATTCGCATGGCTAAACTAATACCAGGGGCGAGATAATGCCTTGGCTAGAACATCTTCTGCTTTCCCTGAGATGAACACTAAGATTGTGATATAAGGAGCGCGACATGATTAGAAGTGGAACAAAGGCAATAAAAGCCTTCACTCCACCTACACATGAGAAATGTCACGTCCACCGTGCTATAAAGGGAAGCCATGACCCGCCTAATGGTGTACGTCTCAGTAGAAGTCAGCAGCAAATAGAGACCGAATCCAGGGGCCTGTTTAATAATCTACGATCTTACATGTAGATGTAGACCTTTATCCTACCCCTAATAAAAAACTCCATAGGCTTATCAATGGTCACTGTATTCGGTCTGGAGTTCAGAAAAATGAAAAATATTGCACTAGTGGGATACACTTGACAAATGACGTCATTTGTTAATGTAGAAGTAATTTAGACGGGCAGGGTAGGATAAATTCTAAACCAAACTCGAGTTAGTCGTGTTATTGTTCATTGCACTCCGGCAAGATCGCGTATTACTGCTCTTGGCTTTGCCTCGCGCAGTAATACATGATCTTGCCATCCTGCGATAAACAACAACATGACTAACTCTTGTTTGGTTTCTCCATATTATCCTACCTACCCCTAATAAAAAACGTCATAGGATTAACACTGGCTGACTGTATTCGAGTGAGCGTGCAGTAAAGTGATATTTATTGCACGCTGGTAACAGATTATTTATTGGAGACGAGGTAAGATAAATACTAGACTGAACTCGAGTCAGTGTTAGTGTTTATCGCACTCTGGTCAGGTCTGCTTCTCACTACGCTTGGCTAACACCTCGCACAGTAATTTGCGACCTACCCATCGTGCAATAAACACTAACACTACTAACTCTCGTTCAGTTTCTACTTATTATCTCACCCCTGGTATTTTTTCTCCATAGACTTAACATTGAGAGCTCGTATCTAACGCCCATTAGATATTTAAGAAAAATATCCAATGGGGGATTATATCACAAATGTTAGCCCATTAGTCAATGTTAAGGGTGAGATAAATTCAGAAACCCATTCAAGTTTAGTGTCAGAGCTCGATCCCATCTTGTTTGAATCACTACATAATTGTGAATTACTACGTGATTCAAACTCGATGGGATACGAGCTCAGACCCTAAACTTTGATAGGTTTCCTCTATAGTATGCCCTAGAGATCCAGGGACAATGTGAATTAGCTTTATTCAACATTTATGGACGACCTTATGGACGGCTAAGACTATCTTTAGACTTAAATATCATGAAACGATACTCCTTGTATGAGTTACAGACAGGGGTCTTCATGTTAGATTATTAAACGGGCCCCTGGCCACGCCGTACGAGAAAAAGCCCGCCAACTTCCTCTGCTGCTTCACTTCACACACTTCTTCCTCCTGCCACTTTGTGTGTCGCGCAGAGTAGATTGCGTTGACCTTTAACAGTGTAGAAAAATGACGACTTAGAGAACGGCACGAGATGTGAGGCAGCGGAGAAACCTTCAACATTCCCCCATCATGAATTACACACATACCTTCCAAGGGAGCTAGCCGACTATTGCACAAATGTAAAGGTTAGGAGGAGAGACATGGTAATGTCATAACCCTTTGTTTACATCACCATCATGTCCTGTCTGCTTCATAAGTAGGGCACCCATCTTAATACTATGATGAAGCAGATTAAGAAAGAAATTAATGAGTGTTTGGTCTGTCTGTGTCATCGTGTTGTAATATGAAAGAGGCAATAGCCGAGAGAATATTACTCCACGCGAGAAAATATTTCGAAGCAAGAGAATATTTCGTAGCGCTCCAAGCAAGATGGTGAACCGGGACTCAGACCAAGCACGAATATGTCTCTGATTTTATCTGAGCCTGCAAATATCTGTCTGTTTATTGCCAATTGAGTAAGAGTTACCGTACTCACAAGCCTGTTTAGTACGAGTTTTAAGCCTATGGACGTTTATAAATGGCTAAGATAATGTCATAACCTTTTGTTTACATCACCCATCATGTCCTGTCTGCTTCATAAGTAGGACAGCCATCTTTAAAGAAGCAGATCGCATCAGGTGCAATGGTTAGAATGGTTAGAATTAGTTTTCTTTAAAGGCTTCCCTTGTTTTACTTGTAGTGTCAGTGTCACTGTAAAAACACTATTCTGATTGCCTGCGATTCGCAGTAATAGCGCTGATTTGTGGAAGACTTCTACAGCAAGTATCCCAGCCTAACATTGGTGTTTTAATAGACATAAAGGTCAATGCCTGTCTGGCCCGAGGCTTTGTGTTTGGCGTGTCGCACCTTGCAGGTTCTAGTCACAGCTGGACTGAGAATTGGCATTCATAAAGTTAACAGAAATAGGAGATTCTGACAGTACTCATATTACACAATATTACCATGATTTCGATCTGAGTGGCCGTATTCTCCTCGTAGTTGACGCGTAGTAATACTCCGAGCGATAGTGATGAGTATTGCGTAGCGTCAACTACAAGGAGAATACGGCCACACAGATCGAAATCATGGTAATGTTGTATTTATTACTCACTTACTTTTAGATTTAAGCAATAAATATGATCGTTAGAAAACTTTTCAACGTAGTTAAGAAGTTATGTTTAGGACTACTTCCATCTCAAAAATCCGTATCCTCCTAGGAGATTCCGCAGGTCCGTATCCTCCTCAGAAGCGATCTGTAATCTCCATAGGCTTAGTATGGAGACTCCGTATCAGGTGGGTAATAAAGAACGTCCTGGCCATGCTGTACAATCTACAAACCGTAAATTATTATCGAGTTTTGTGGCTTGTATAAGCATGGTAGGTCGTTCTAGATTTACTATATACCCTGAATTATCATTAATTTCATTTGGCTTAACAACTGATATTTTAGTAAACGTTTACGGAATTGTTCCGTATTTTCCCGTACGGAACACTGTTCCGTACGGTATTTATACGTTACATGGCGAAACGATGCGTATTTACGGCATATAAGGCAAGGTTATATAGTAAATTTCAAGGGCAATACGTCAATGCAATGCTGTAGGCAGGTCAGTATAGTGGGAAAACTGACTTGACATTTAATCTGCGATCTCACGGTGTGGCAAATACTTGCCCCGATGCCGTCAGGCGGGCGGGGCGTATTTTCGAGTCCATGACTGAGTAATAATTCAGAGATTAAACGCCTGGTCTGTTTTCTCTTTATTATAAACCTTGAAATATTTCAAATTCACAAAACACGGTCTTGCAGCCCGGAGCATACAACATATCTGAATGTTCTGAGTATGTTGATACACACTCCCTATGTGTTTTCTATGGACACTTTGTATTAGGTGGATATATCTGTATGCTCCGGGTATGGTGATACACACTCCCTATGTGTTTTCTATGGACACTTTGTATTAGGTGGATATATCTGTATGCTCCGGGTATGGTGATACATTCCCCCTATGTGTCATCTACGGACACTTTGTATTAGGTGGATATATCTGTATGCTCCGGGTACGGTGATACATGCTCCCTATGTGTTTTCTACGGACACTTTGTATTAGGTGGATATATCTGTATGCTCCGGCCTATGTGTTTTCTATGGACACTTTGTATGAGGTGGATATATCTGTATGCTCCGGCCTATGTGTTTTCTATGGACACTTTGTATTAGGTGGATATATCTGTATGCTCCGGGTACGGTGATACATGCTCCCTATGTGTCTTCTACGGACACTTTGTATGAGGTGGATATACACAATATTGACTGGTTTCAGATACAAGCGGCCGTATGCTCCGAGGAGTTGACGCGTAGTAATATCCGAACGTATGCGAGGATATTGCGCAGAATCAACTCTGAGGAGCATACAACTGCTTTTATCTGAAACCAGTCTATGTTGTATTTATCATCCACTTTTTCTGGGCAATTGGCTTGTCAAAATCAGTTCACTTTAATTATGCACTATGTTTTCGTACGCACTATTTTTCCGTATGCGCCACCCGGAGCATACAACATATCTGTATGCTCCGGGTATGTCCATACAAACTCCCTATGTGTTATCTAGGGACACTTTGTATGAGGTGGATATATCTGTATGCTCCGGCTTATGTGTTTTCTATGGACACTTTGTATGAGGTGGATATATCTGTATGCTCCGGCCTATGTGTTTTCTATGGACACTTTGTATGAGGTGGATATATCTGTATGCTCCGGCTTATGTGTTTTCTATGGAGACTTTGTATGAGGTGGATATATCTGTATGCTCCGGCTTATGTGTTTTCTATGGACACTTTGTATGAGGTGGACATATCTGTATGCTCCGGCCTATGTGTTTTCTATGGACACTTTGTATGAGGTGGATATATCTGTATGCTCCGGCTTATGTGTTTTCTATGGACACTTTGTATGAGGTGGATATATCTGTATGCTCCGGCCTATGTGTTTTCTATGGACACTTTGTATGAGGTGGATATATCTGTATGCTCCGGCTTATGTGTTTTCTATGGACACTTTGTATGAGGTGGATATATCTGTATGCTCCGGCCTATGTGTTTTCTATGGACACTTTGTATGAGGTGGAAATATCTGTATGCTCCGGCCTATGTGTTTTCTATGGACACTTTGTATGAGGTGGATATATCTGTATGCTCCTGCTTATGAGTTTTCTATGGACACTTTGTATGAGGTGGATAACAATAAGTCGCTAATAAGGCAGCAGCTCAGCTCATCATTCATGGCTCAGCACAAAAGTCGTGGTAAGATAAAAATAAGCGACTTGTGTGCAGCTGACATGAAGGCACTTAACAGACAAAGATGGCAGACTTCACAGTTAAATCTCACAGGGAGGCGGTTTTACCGAGTTAACACGCGCAAAAAGAGTCGCCCAGTGTCAACGAGAAGGTCGCTGTAGCGATGACACCGAGTAAAAACAAACTCTCTCCTTCTCCGAGGTTCTCTGACCAAGAGTCAAGACTCTTCGTGTGTGGGAGAAGAGTGATGAGCCATCGCAGAGTGGTATTAACGAATACGAAGGTGGATACTATGAGGGGACCCCCACCTACCACGATAGGCCACGACATGCTTCCCGATCGCTACGATTTGAAATGGGGAAATCGTGACCTATCGGGAGGTCCCCGATAGGTCCAACAGTTTGAAATCGTAGAGCGTGGCAACGCCTTGGGAGGACCAATAACATAAACGCTGACCACGATATCTTCCCGATAGGCTACCATACCCTACGACAGGCTACGGAATTTCCAACATGTTGGAAATTATCGGGACCTCTACGATTGGCGTTTTCATCGCAGCCTATCGTGAGCTGTCCTAGACGGAATCGCAGAAACCTGTTCCACCTACCACGATTTTGCCAGACCTCACGCTACAATCGGAATGGTGTCGGGAAGGCCGTCATAAGGCCAATCGGGACCAGAATCGTGGTAGGTGGGGGCAGGCTTTTAAGAGGAAAGCCATGAAAGTTTAGGGTCTGAGCTCGTATCCCATCAAGTTTGAATCACATAGTAATTCACAAGGCAAAGCCGCGTGAATTGTTATGTGATTCAAATGATATGGGATCGAGCTCTGACCCTAAACTTGAATGGGTTTCTGAATTTATCTTACCCTTAATATTGACTAATGGGCTAACATTTGTGACATTATCCCCATTGGATATATTTCCTAAATATCTAATGGGTGTTAGATACGAGTTTCCAATGTTAAGTCTATGGAGAAAAAATATCTGGGGTGAGATAATATACGGAAACTGGATTACTGTCTTCGTACGTCAAAATATGCGGTGAAATTCTCGATCACATACATCCTGAGGCCATAGGCAGAGGGATCGGTGACCGGTGACGCGCTTAGTCTTCAGGGGGCTGTTGAATAAACTACGAACGGGAAAAAAAGTCTCCCAGAATTGTCTTTGGGGCCATAGTGTTGTATAAAATAATGTGCTGTGAACAGAAGATATTTTGACAATAAGAGTAATCCAAACATCGTACAAGGTGTTGTATGAAAATGCGATCATTTAGAAAATATCTTCTCTTTTGTCATACAAATGAATGTAAAAAGAGTTATCGTATCGTCCAGCACTGCACCAGAAACGAACGAACTTTATTCAACGGCCCCCTGGTGTTGCTAGATTATCCAACATGGGGATAAATAATTGTCGGCCAGAGAACTTTATCCCTGTTTCCACCTGACGATGATGCACCGTAAAAGTAGCAAATAGTTTGCAGGCAGTGTAAAATCTCCGCTTGGTGATATCATTTCGTGAAGACAACTCATGCCATATAAAAGATCATATGAAGTTTAGTGACGTTTTTCTGATATTATGATGACTGCCATTTCCCTCTGAGGAGAGTGAAGTTACGCTCTCTAAAAGGGTGAATCCACCAGGCCGATTTCTCACCCGATCAATTGTTCCTGGCCCCTTAAGAGGAAGCTCACGTATTGTAATTCATTTATTTCTGATAATAATAGTTTAATAAATGACCATTTTCAAAGATTTGAGAAATTCTAGGGCATCCGATAATAATCGGCGATGTTCTGGCTACGGAATCGGCTACCGTCGGTCCAGTGGAATACCCCCATAACTATGAACATGTAAGACTATCACGGTGTGCCTCAACCTCCTCATTACACGGACACCTCATGAGAAATGCCGGACTCACTCAGGATGCCAGATACGTCTCGATGACAGACACAGCTACTCAGGTAGCTATAAATCTACAAATAAAAGAGAATGGGATCCATGCACCTTGCGCACCGGTCTCAAGTGACTGATGGGTTGCCAACGTGTTATAATTACAGCGGGCGTAGCGACAGCATGGACGGCGAGCGGCCTTCAAAGCCTTGGTGCCGGGTGATAAAAGCATCCTCTGTGAGAGGCAATGAAGCTGGCTACTTTTGGCTGGGCCCCGTTGCTCCAGGTTTACGACAGAGTTGCGGATCGCAGAATAGCAAACCGAGGGCCTAAACGTTGCTCCAGAAATTTTGCGGATCATGTCGTAATCGCATAGGCGCATCGCTGCGTAAAATATGGCTTTTAGCGATACTTTTTATGCGGACCTTCACAGCACTGCGGATCGTATCGCTGTAGGTTAAAACCACCCTTGTCTGATATTTCAAATAACGATCCATGGTGGCACCACCGACCCCTGCCACTTGTTCTTTTACCTATAGGAAATAGTGATCCAAACCACCAGGTGTCAGATCAGTTTTAACGGTAATGCCATCTGTATTTAATTAAAGAACTAATTAATTTTCCTCTGAATTGTTGTATCGCTATCGCATTGTAAAATATAGCGATACTGCGGGAATATAGAGATACGATCCGATATTACGGGAGCAACACTTTTTCAGTCGGATCGTTAAAGTAATCGTAAAAATAAAATTGATTATAGCTAGCGATACCACAAAAAGTGGAGCAACGGGCCCTGGCACGTAGCGATGTCGGCAGTGGCCGCATCCACAGGGAGCTGCCCAGTGTACACTGAGAAAGAACTTGATGAGTGTTTGCTCTGTGTCCTTGTTTGCCATCGGGGTTGGAGTGCACAGTAATAGGAACGAGGCGAGTGAATGTCCTGAAGCACTCCAAATGAGATAGCGAATGTGGACTCAGAGCTAGCCCGAATAGGTTTCTGATTTTATCTTAGCCTGGAAATATTTATCTGTTCATCACCCGTTGAGTATGAGTTACCATACTCGCAAGCCTGTTGAATATGAGTTCCTAATGTTTGGTAAACATGCTGTTGCGGAATGTGGGTGAACTGGTCTGTGGGAGGAGGACTCACTTGTTATTTGCGGGTGAGCTACTCCATGTGAAGTGTCTCGCTCTTGTTTGCGGGTGAGTTGCTCCATGTGTAGGGTCTCGCTTGTTTTTTGTGGGGGAGCTACTCCATGTGAAGGACTCGCTCATTGTTTGTGGGTGAGTCGCTCTGTGTAAGGGGACATGCTTGTTGTTTGCGGGTGAATTGCTCAATCTAAGGGGACTCACTTGTTGTTTGTGGGGGAGTTGCTCTATGTGAGGGGCTCGCTCATTGTTTGTGAGTGAATTGCTCTGTGTGAAGGTACATGATTGTCATTTTCCGGGGAGTTGCTCCGTGTGGGGGACTCGCTTGTTGTTTGTGAGGAAGTTCCTCCATGTGAGAGGTCTTTCTCATTGTTTGCGGGAGAGCTGCTTGGGCTGAGGCGACTTGCTTGTTGTTTGTGGGTTAGATGCTCCATGTGAGGGACTCCTTTCTTGTTTGCAGGTGAACTGCTTGGCATGAGGGGACATGCTTAATATTTGCAGGTGAACTGCCTGGTCTGAAGGACTCGCTTGTTACTTGCGGGTGAGTCGCTCCATATAGGGGGACATGCTCGTTATTTGCGGGTGAGCTGCTCCGTGTGAGAGGGACTCGCTTGTTGTTTGCGGGTGGATTGCTCCGTGTGAGGGGGACTTGCTCTTTGTTTGCGGTGGAGCTGGTCCTTATGAGAGGGCTCGCTTCTTGTTTGCGGGTGAGCTGCTCCGTGTGAGAGGACTCGCTTCTTGTTTGCGGGTGAATTGCTCCATGAGAGGGAAACCGCTTGATGTTTGTGGGTGAGCTGGTACATATGAGAGGGCTCGCTTCTTGTTTGCGGGTGAATTGCTCCATGTGAGGGGACTTGCTTCTTGTTTGCGGGTGAATTGCTCCGTGTGAAGGGACTCGCTTGTTATTTGTGGGTGAGCTGCTCCGTGTGAAGGGACTCGCTTGTTATTTGCGGGGGAGTTGCTCACTGATAGGACAGGAGCAGCTCGTTGATGAAGGCAGTCTGCGGGGCAGACCCCGGCAGCGTAACGTTACACCACCCCCTAAGTATCAGTTACACCCCATTATAACCAGCACCCGCTAGAGGACAGGGAACTAGAGAACCTATGTCGACTGATGAAGGCACGCTGCTAGTAAAATTAATCACAAGTAAGTAGTATCATTAATGATGGCCTAGGAGCAGGAGAAATAATAGATGAGGATGTCTGAGGGCGGGTATGTCTGTGCATACTGGCAGGCGCACACCAACGGTTGTAGATCTATCTCATCAAATATGTTGGATTCTATACAGGAAACCTATGAATGTTTAGGGGCAGTGCCCGTATCCCATCGAGTTTGAATCGCGTAGTAACTTTTTTAAATTTAAAAGTGTTTGATTTAAATTTCTCCCCTTAAGGAAGTTCTTCCAATTTAATCCAATTTATGTGGCGCGTGAATTACGAAGCGATCAAGCTTTGACCCTAAACGTGAATAGGTTTCTGAATTTATCTCACCCTTTACATTGACTAATGGGCTAACATTTGTGACAATAATCACCCATTGAGTATTTTTTCTAAATATTCAACGGGCGTTGGATACGAGTTCCCAATGTTAAGTATATGAGGAAAAAATCCCAGGGGTGAGATAAAGCTGAAAATATATGACACATTCAATATTCAGAACACAAGCCCTTATAGTCTCTATTTCGATGAACAATGATAAATCGAGGTATGTAGCATTGATTCATGAAGCGATAATTTCACTAGTCAATGATATCTCAATTCATCCGTAGTCATGTGTCTTATCTTATCAAATCAAGACGTACAGATAGCGCGTAGTAGGTGCGGGCACAGTCACTGGGTGGGTGTCGGGTGCACGGGCGGTTTTAGGGTGCGGTGGGTGGAAGGCTGTTCCAGGAATTTTCCACTGGATGGCTTTAACCATTTCAGTCCCGTAATCCCGTCATGGTGTATAGAACAGGCTCCCGGAAGCGCTGTCAGCCCGAGATAAGGCCCCCAGCGCCGCCTGGCGGATAAATCAAAGTGTCTATTTTTAGACCGTGGAAGAGAAAGGGCCACGTGACAAGATAATAGGAGGGTGGGGGGCTGGAGGGAGGGGGATGGCGTGAGGGGTGGAGGGACAGAGGACAGGTTGACAAGTGGGGTCATCACCAAGACAACCTCAAGCTGCCGCTAGGGCCTGGCACGCATGCGCGCTGACATGGGCGGAGGAATCCCAATAAGGACTGTGGCGGTGAATAGGCTGCGGCCATTCCGCGGAGGTAGACAAGGCTTCACTCAGTGTAAAATAACATGATCGTGAAAACCTACGTGAGACTGGATAATGAGATGATGAGGAGATATCTGTGGCTTCTTGACCATTATTTGAGGCTTCTCGACCATCTCAACGCATTAGATTATTGTGGATTGATATAAATGTAATTGTCCTATAAATTTAGATATGATTGAAATATCCTCTTAAGATTGTCCATAGTATTCAGGATAATCGTTTATCTACATGAGACTGGATAATGAGATGATGAGGAGATATCTGTGACTTCTTGGCCATCTCGACGCATTAGGTTATTGTGGATTAATATAAATGTAATTGTCATATGAATTAAAATGAAATTTTCCTTTGATTGAGATATCCTCTTAAGATTGTCCATAATATCCAGGATAATCGTTTATCTACATGAGACTGGATAATGAGATGATGAGGAGATATCTGTGGCTTCTTGACCATCTCGACGCATTAGATTATTGTGGATTGATATAAATGTAATTGTCCTATAAATTTAGATATGATTGAAATATCCTCTTAAGATTGTCCATAGTATCCAGGATAATTGTTTATCTACATGAGACTGGATAATGAGATGATGAGGAGATATCTGTGACTTCTTGACCATCTCGACGAATTAGGTTATTACGGATTAATATATAAATTGAAATGAAATTTTCCTATGATTGAAATAGGATTGTCCATAGTATCCAGGATAATCGTTCATCTACGTAAAACTGGATAAAAACATGATCAAGAGATATTTGTGGCTTCCTGAACATTATTTGTGGTTTCTCGACCATCTCGATGCATTAGGTTATTGTGGATTAATATAAGTGTAATTGTCCTATCAATTGAAAATAGATTTTCCTATGATTGAAATAGGATTGTCCATAGTATCAAGGATAAACGTTTATCTACATAAAACTGGATAATGATATGATGGAGAGATATCTGTGGCTTCCTGAACATTATTTGTGGTTTCTCGATCATCTCGATGCATTAGATTATTGTGGATTAATATAAGTGTAATTGTCCTATCAATTTAGATAAGAATGAAATATCCTCATAAGATGTAAGATTGCCCAAAGTATCCATCATAAACGTTTTTCTACGTGAGAGGTATTTGCGGCTTCCAATTGCCTCAGTGACCACCTTGACACATTGGTATATTATTGATTGATATAAGTGTAATTGTCCCATCAATTTAGATATGACTGAAACATCCTCTGTATTAACATGTTTTATACCGCTAGGATAGAATACAATCTATGTTCACCTTGGGCACATTTCATAACCCTATGTTAAACTATGTGATAGTGCAAACACAGTTTCCCCACATTTAACGTTATATTCAATTTAGCAAATATGATGCTGTAGTTTCTCATAGGAAAGGTAATCAGAGAAATAGGGATTTGTTTCATTAGCTATATGAGATTTATCCCCCTTGTAATCGCCACCATTAGTCAAATGGGGAGTAATCCCAAACGGATTACAATTATGTAGCTGAGTGGCCTAATGGTAATCCATATGAATAATGTTAATCAATGTCACTAATTGCCTACATGGTAATGGAAGAGCATCGGATATTGACTTCAGACCTTATCATCGATTTTATGAACCATATATATATATACAGTCAAACAGCATAGTACATTAACATATTTGTTTATACGGAAACTGGCTTACTGTCTTCGTACGATTAAAATACGCGGTAAAATTATTGAGCCTAAAAATGGCAAATTTCAGCTAATCTTGTGATGTCATACCCCATACGTCACAGTGTGACGTACTGCCATAAATATGTCATGGGTAGCAGCGGGCAGTATGTGTAGGTCATACGGCCATGGGTATATAATGATATGTCTCTCTAAACCAGTCATACATATAAAATAATGGCTATAGGTTTAGTATGGAGACTCCAAATTAGGTGGAAAATGCACACTCATTATAGGTTAAGTATAGAGACTCTGTATAAGGTGGATGATACACTCTCCCTATAGGTTTAGTATGGAGACTCCATATTAGGTGGATTAAACACACTCCTATAGGTTAAGTATGGAGACTCCATATTAGGTGGGTAATACACATTCCTATAGGTTAAGTATGGAGACTCCATATTAGGTGGGTAATACACATTCCTATAGGTTAAGTATGGAGACTCCATATTAGGTGGGTAATACACATTCCTATAGGTTAAGTATGGAGACTCCATATTAGGTGGATTAAACACACTCCTATAGGTTAAGTATGGAGAAATCGTATTAGTTGGGTGATACACACTACCTATAGGTTTAGTATGGAGACTACGAATTAGGTAGATAATACACACTCAGGTTAATTAGAAGGAAACTGACGAGAAGAAAATAACTTGGTTCATACTCCACCAAGTTTGACCGCAGAGTAATTCATGAAGCGAAGCTGAGTGAATTACGTAGCGGTAAAACGAGGTGGAGTGCGGGACAATTTATTTTCATTGAGTGGGTTGCTGATTATATCTCACCCCATATACATGATCAGTAACATTATCAATTAATAAAATAAATCACCCAATTAGCCATTGAGTATTGGGTACACTAACTCCACGGCCGGGGAGTATGAGTTCCTAACGGCCTATGGAGAAAAGGACCGGGTTGAGATAAGTATGGAGACTCTATATTAGGTGCATAATACACTCTCCCTATAGGTTTAGTATGGAGACTCCATATTAGGTGGGTAATAAACACTCATATAGGTTAAGTATGAAGACTCAATATTAGGTTGGTAATACACACTCATATAGGTTAAGTATGGAGA
Source organism: Alentia gelatinosa (assembly GCA_950022655.1). Classification (NCBI taxonomy): domain Eukaryota; kingdom Metazoa; phylum Annelida; class Polychaeta; order Phyllodocida; family Polynoidae; genus Alentia; species Alentia gelatinosa. Next base: position 9,910,613 of record OX465583.1, read on the forward strand.
CTCCATATTAGGTGGATAATGCACACTCCCTATAGGTTTAGTATGGAGACTCTGTATTAGTTGGATAATGCACTCTCCCTATAGGTTTAGTATGGAGACTCTGTATTAGTTGGATAATGCACTCTCCCTATAGGTTTAGTATGGAGACTCCATATTAGGTGGGTAATACACTCTCCCTATAGGTTTAGTATGGAGACTCTGTATTAGCTGGATAATGCACTCTCCCTATAGGTTTAGTATGGAGACTCTGTATTAGTTAGATAATAAAGGGGAATTCATACCACAAAGGAGTTGGAGAATCACTAACAAATTGATGGAGTACGCTCACTATATCTGTCTATCAGAATCATATATCACTGCCTTGTTCCAGCAAAGTCCCTCATTGCACACCACATTTGTGCACCGATATCTCCATGCACTGAAATAAGTCTCACATGATCTAGACGGGCAGGCTAGGTCCCTAAACGATATTTTCCGTACAGGACACTCGCTATGGGGATACATTTAGGGGTAGGGACAGTTGATGCACAATCGTCTCATACAGAGACCAGACCTTGGGGTATGCATATGGGGTGGTGTGCGTAACAGCCTGACCCTGAGTACGTAAGCATGTTACATCAGAGCAGGGATCGATAGGCGGCCAGTCATAGTTTGTCCTCCATGGTCAGTTAGCGCTGAGGCCCAGTGTGTCGTAACAGTTTGTGCTCCCGCTCTTAATCTCTCAATCTGAATATTCTATGAGGACTCCGGTTGTGCGGGTAAAGTGTACACAATCATTTCTATGGGAATTCTGATATTCACCCCCCCCCCTCTTCTCCTGCCTCGCACTGTACATTCCTCCAGTGTACCGTGGGAAAGTTTTCATGTGCAGGCATGGGGGGACACATCAGCAGGAGATAATCAAGGCTTTCTGATAATGAAGAGATAGTATAGAGAAACAGGCTTACGATTTTACCAAGTATTTTATCCGTACGGAGACAGTCAGCCTGTTTCTCTATTATTATATAACTTAAAATATGCTATTTTTAACCTTGCTTCTGGGGGAGATTTTTTAGGATTTTGCCGCCGTACATGCCCCGTACGCCACATACATACCCCGTACGTCACCTAGGTGTCGTAGGGATATAAATACGACATGGGTAGGAGCGAGCCGTATGTGTAGGATATACTACCACAGGTATATAAGAAACCTATGAATGTTTAGGGTCAGAGCTCGTATCCCATCAAGTTTGAATCGCGTAGTAATTCACGGAGCCAGGTGAATTACATTCAAACGAGATGGAATCGAGGGCTGACCCTAAACTTGAATATGTATCTGACCCTTCACATGGACTAATAGGCTAACCTTTGTGATATAATATCGCGTTGGGCATTTTTTCTAAATACTCAATGGGCGTTGGATATGAGTTACTAATGTTAAGTCTATGGGGGAAAATACCAGGGGTGAGATAAAGCTTCGTAATCAGTTAAGATTCAGCCGACAAGTTGGTCTTATCCAGATAAGTTCATGAAGAGCAACCATGGAACTCAAGTATTTCATCACTTATATCATATTATTGGAGGAATATGATTGTATGTGGGTTCAGCAGGCATGCAAGTATTATTGGCCACAATCCTCACCCTTTTAATGCCCGTCTATCTGCACGGACTGAAAGTCCCTGTGCTTGCTAAAGCGGGATTTACATGATGGGATTCATGTACCTCACAGGGTGTTTGTCTGAGACAAATCCTGTCGAGACTCAAACACAGATTCTTTGTCTAAATTGTAGGTTCCATTGCCCTGGGACCTATTTTTTCCCCTTTTTTTTAATCCTGTGAGGTACACTTAACAAGGAACAGAATCTGATGAGATTTTGAACCCTGTGAGGTACATGAATCCCACCGTGTGAATTCCACTTTACAAGGAACAGAATCTCATGAGATTTTAAACCCTGTGAGGTACATGAATCCCACCTTGTGAATTCCACTTTACAAGGAACAGAATCTCATGAGATTTTAAAACCCTGTGAGGTACATGAATCCCACCGTGTGAATTCCACTTTAAAAGGGACAGAATCTCATGAGATTTTAAAACCCTGTGTGGTACATGAATCCCACCGTGTGAATTCCACTTTACGAGGAACAGAATCTCATGAGATTTAAAAACCCTGTGCGGTACATGAATCCCACTGTGTGAATTCCACTTTACAAGGAACAGAATCTCATGAGATTTTAAAACCCTGTGCGGTACATGAATCCCACCGTGTGAATTCCACTTTACAAGGAACAGAATCTACTGAGATTTAAAAACCACTGTGAGGTACATGAATCCCACCGTGTGAATTCCACTTTACAAGGAACAGAATCTCATGTGATTTGAAACCCTGTGAGGTACATGAATCCCATTGTGTGAATTCCACTTTACAAGGAACAGAATCTCATGTGATTTGAAACCCTGTGCGGTACATGAATCCAACCGTATGAATTCCACTTTAACCTCTGCAGCTGAAATCTTAAGTGGGATTCACACAATGGGATTCATGTACCTCACAGGGTGTTTTTCTGAGACAAATCCTGCTGAGATTCTGTACTCGAACACAATTTCTTCGTCTAAATTATAGGAATTTATTTCCCTGAGATATGTCTTCCTCCCTGTTATTGTTAAAGACATTTCCTCCTAAAAAGGAACAAAATCTCATGAGATTTTGAGCCCTGTGAGGTACATGAATCCCACCGTGTGAATCCCACTTTATGCGTAATCCCATCCCCTGATCCAAGGATTAATTTCATCTCAGTCTGAGACCAGGTAAAGCAGTCCTCAGCCCCCCCCCCCCCCCCCCCCCAGGGTGGTTTCCATACTTTCACACCGTTCACTGCACCGGTCATGGTTCACTGGGTTTCCCACTACACTACCGTCTGGCTGGCCTTTGTTGTGACGTCATTACCAGCCTCACTACGGCCCAGTGAAGCCTGACCTTCGCAGATATCGAGCGGCGAGCAAAACTCCTCCGCGTACATCAATACCTGCAGTCCGCCACACCTTCCACACTCAGCCTCTTCATCTCTTTTACTTCTTCTTCTTCTTCTTCTTCTTCTTCTGGTTTTTATCATCCACCTAATACAAAGTGTCCGCAAAAACACATAGGGAGTGTGTATCACCCTACCCGGAGTATATATATACACAATATTGACTGGTTTCAGGCGGCCTTATGCTCCTAGGAGTTGATGCGCAGTAATATACGAGCACATGCGAGGATATTGCGTAGGGTAGGGCAAACGCTCCGATATTATTGCGCATCAGCTCCTCGGAGCATACGGCCGTTTGTATCTGAAACCAGTCAATATTGTGTTTTTACCCTCCCTCTATTGCTCTCCAGCCATCACCTCTGTCATAACTCCTGAAACCGCCACGAAATCCTCTCTACACTCACTTCATTTCACACCTACTCCCCCTAGACTGATTAACTTAGCTTTTTTTTTTTCTTTTTTTTTTAAATTTCAGAGGATTGATCCAGACATACTGTCGTTAGGCAGGTTTTGTATGTTACACAATGGATATCTTCAACAAGGCTTATCCTGATATTAATTGTAAAATATTTCGTTTATAGTTTGCTCAACTATGACCAGTCCTCCACACCTGTAAACATCTACTAGTTACCCAACAGGGTTAGTGTCTCAGGAGTTGAATACTGGTATTGACCAGTGAGAGCCGCATCGACGTTCTGTATACTCGCCGGTCAGTGATAGTGTCTCGTGTTTAGCGCACCTGTATCTCTAACCTCTACCTGCCACCCGTCCAGCCCCACTGCTACCTGCCACCCGTCCAGCCCGACCTCTACCTGCCACCCGTCCAGCCCCACCCGTCCAGCCCCACCTCTACCTGCCACCCATCCAGTCCCACTTCTACCTGCCACCCGTCCATCCCCACCTCTACCTGCCACCCATCCAGCCCCATCTCTACCTGCCACCCATCCAGCCCCACCTCTACCTGCCACCCATCCAGCCCCATCTCTACCTGCCACCCATCCAGCCCCATCTCTACCTGCCACCTGTCCATCCCCACCTCTACCTGCCACCCGTCCAGCCCCACCTCTACCTGCCACCCGTCCAGCCCCACCTCTACCTGCCACCCGTCCAGCCCCACCTCTACCTGCCACCCGTCCAGCCCCACCTCTACCTGCCACCCGTCCAGCCCAACCTCTACCTGCCACCCGTCCAGCCCAACCTCTACCTGCCACCCGTCCAGCCCAACCTCTACCTGCCACCCGTCCAGCCCCACCTCTACCTGCCACCCGTCCAGCCCCACCTCTACCTGCCACCCGTCCAGCCCCACCTCTACCTGCCACCCGTCCAGCCCCACCTCTACCTGCCACCTGTCCAGCCCCACTTGTACCTGCCACCCGTCCAGCCCCACCTCTACCTGCCACCCGTCCAGCCCCAACTCTACCTGCCACCCGTCCAGCCCTACCTCTACCTGCCACCCGTCTAGCCCCACCTCTACCTTCCACCCGTCCAGCCCCACCTCTACCTGCCACCCGTCCAGCCCAACCTCTACCTGCCACCCGTCCAGCCCCACCTCTACCTGCCACCCGTCCAGCCCCACCTCTACCTGCCACCCGTCCAGCCCCACCTCTACCTGCCACCCGTCCAGCCCCACCTCTACCTGCCACCCGTCCAGCCCCACCTCTACCTGCCACCCGTCCAGCCCCACCTCTACCTGCCACCCGTCTAGCCCCACCTCTACCTGCCACCCGTCCAGCCCCACTTGTACCTGACACCCATCCAGCCCCACCTCTACCTGCCACCCGTCCAGCCCCACCTCTACCTGCCACCCGTCCAGCCCCACCTCTACCTGCCACCCGTCAAGACCCACCTCTACCTGCCATCCGTCCAGCCCCACCTCTACCTGCCACACATCCAGCCCCACCTCTACCTGCCACCTGCCAGCCCCACCTCTACCTGCCACCCGTCCAGCCCCACATCTACCTGCAACCCGTCCAGCCCCACCTCTACCTGCCACCCGTCCAGCCCCAACTCTACCTGCCACCCATCCAGCCCCACCTCTACCTGCCACCCATCCAGCCAGCCCCACCTCTACCTGCCACCCATCCAGCCCCACCTCTACCTGCCACCCGTCCAGCCCCAACTCTACCTGCCACCCATCCAGCCCCACCTCTACCTGCCACCCATCCAGCCAGCCCCACCTCTACCTGCCACCCGTCCAGCCCCACCTCTACCTGCCACCCGTCCAGCCCCAACTCTACCTGCCACCCATCCAGCCCCACCTCTACCTGCCACCCATCCAGCCAGCCCCACCTCTACCTGCCACCCATCCAGCCCCACCTCTACCTGCCAACGGTCCAGCCCCACCTGTCCCTCCCACCTGTCCCTCCCACCCGTCCAGCCCCACCTGTCCCTCCCACCTGTCCCTCCCCTCCCACCCGTCCAGCGCCACCTGTCCCTCCCACCCGTCCTGCCCCACCTGTCCCTCCCACCTGTCCCTCCCACCTGTCCTGCCCCACCTGTCATTGCCGCACCATCCTCACAGAGTTTGCCAGCATTGATCTTCTACCATCCAAGCCCTCTTAAGAGGGGATTCTCGTCATTATGTTCACTTCAGAAAGCAGGAATAACAGACATTATCTCACCCCTGGTAATTTCTCCCAGGGACTTTTTTTCAGAATTATTTTATTGATCAATATTTAACGTACAATATGTTTGTTCATGATTCTCCTCGCTGTCAATAAAGTGGGGTTTACAATTACGCCGATTTCAATTGGTTCCCATAGAAAGTTGCATTTGCTCACTTAAGGCCCTTTTCCATTGGCCGACAAAAACTGTGTAGATTTTCTGTGTTCTCCTAATAGCTTATTTACATTTTGCGTCAGCAGTGCTAAAGGTCCGTCGGTGGTTCCTGACTGTATATCGGTGATGACCAATGGAAATAGACTATAAGGAGAACACAAAAAATCTACACCGTTTTCGTCGGCCAATGGAAATGGACCTTTTTCGAAGAAGTTGGTTTGGGATTAAATAGCAGCTATAGACATGAACAATTCACTTTGGAAACTCGTACTCAACAGCCATGTAGTATTGTAATAAAGATACTCGATGGGCGATGATGTCATAAACGTTAGCAAATAAGTCAGTGATAGGGGTGAGAAAAAATCTGAACTACAATTGATCCGTAGCCGATGAAAATATACCATTTGTTTTGGTTTGATATATAATCGCCCGTGCCTCGTGAGATAACTCCACAACAAAACCTCATGGCATATGTTTAGTGGCTACGAATCTTGATGCAGTTCTTCTTATAAGAGCCCGTCTCTCTCCAAAGATAATGAGAAAGAAATTGATGAGCGTTTGACTGTGTCCTCGTTCGCCATCGAGTTTGGGATGCGCAGTAATATGAACGAGGCAATAGCCTAGTGAGTATTCTGGAGCACTCCAAATGAGATGGTGAATGGGGACTCAAACCAAGCACGAAAATGTTTCTAATTTTATCTTAGCCTGGAAATATTCATCTGTATATCACCCATTGAGTATAAGTTACCATACTCGCATACCTGTTGAGTACCAGTTCCCAATGTAAATATCACGTTTACACCAGGCTAAGATAACACTGAATTTCAACCCGGTAAATCTGAGCAAAATATCCAAGTACAGAAAGATTATAAATAATCAAAGTAATATGCCAATGCAGTAACAAAGATCCCCAATGCATGAGTCACCATATAACCGTCAGAATTCCCCTATTCCGCACTTTGTGAGACAACCCCGAGTAGACGGTAAATCTGGACGACTCCACGTCCCAGTCTGACACGGCAAATGCTAACCCTAATTAGTGCCAGCCTGGGCCTGGCCCGGGACCCAGGAGGATACTGGAGGACAAGGTGACATTTGACCAGCTATGATTAAATGTGAGCCAGATGTGAGTCACTGCTCCAGGTGGGATTAAAGGACCACCAACTGGGCGGAAAGGCTGGGTGTAGAGTTATAACGATGGTATTGATTGTAGAGCAGATGGCTATGCAAGGTTATACACACTTGGGAATATATCCATTTTGACTCCATCAAATGGCTGGTATGGAAATGTATTATCCACCTAATACAAAGTGCCCATAGAAAACACATAGGCAGCGTGTATGGACATACCCGGCGCATACAGATATGTTGTATGCTCCGGGTGGCGCATACGGAAAAATAGTGCGCATGGAAAAATAGTGCATAATTAAAATGAACTGATATCGACATGTCACTTGTGTAGAAAAGGTGGATAATAAATACAATATAGACTGGTTTCAGATAAAAGCGTTTGTATGCTCCTCGGAGTTGACTCTGCGCAATATCCTCGCATACGCTCGGATATAACTACGCGTCGACTCCTCGGAGCATACGGCCGCTTGTATCTGAAACCAGTCAATATTGTGTATGTATTATAGCTTGTGGTATGATAAATTGTATACTCGACGTGGTGCATAGAATCCAAGGAGATGAATTTGAATCCATTTTCAATGGTTATGGGAGTTTTTAAACAATGACTAGTGGTTTATTGAGTCCCCATACATTTCCAATACAGGTGTTGCCGTTCAGCGCCGCCTAACGGCCCACTGCCTAGTTACGCGGCCGCTCGGACAAACCTGGCCGAGTCCCGCTATATGTGTATAAGGAACACAGCAGTCATACTTAAAGTGTGAACGGTGGGTGTGATTACGTTGTTTTTGGACAGATTGGACTGCTAGAACAATTAAAGGCATTGTATCAACGAGTCTGAACTATCAAAACTTTACAGTTGATAATTGTTTTGGTTTTAATTTGGAGAAAGATAAGCACATGATAGCCAGGCCTGCCTATGTTTTAATATATATTCAATTTTGGTGATCCTATGTTATCTATGCTTTAGCTAAAGTAACATTGAGGCAATATGCATGTATGGCATACCAGATTTGAGCTGGAATACCATAGAATAAGATGCAATCATTATTAATTCCCTGGAAATAATGTAGACAGGTATCATGAACATATCATGCTCATACACTCAGTGTTCCAGTGCTAAAGTATAGGTTGCCAGGTGAATGTTTGGCTTCAGCTGTGGCGTAACTCAGCAGATAAGGTGCGACGCTGGCCAGTGGAAAAAGGCCTATTGGGACTCTGTGTACTATAGATGTAATTATAACATTGTTGTGTTTCTGTATACTCTATGTTGTATCTCGAGATGATAGCCCATGGGAGTCTATATTGATGTTGCTGTGGTCCGAATGAGACTGTCCACTACTGATCCCCTATAATTACTGTATTTTAAGAAAAGGTATGTGATGCGTGTATACTGTCAATCTATAAAAAAACACAGGAAAGCCTGACAATTAAAACCAGCCGCACTCAATACTGGCTGATGTTACTGGTCTCTTTATTGGCAAACCTGCCCACAAAACTACAATGGCTTACATAAGCTGTGTCTTGACGAAGCCGATACAACCGCACTAAACTAATTAGTCAATTATTAGTCTCAATTGGAGGCTCCACTCCTCTCCTTCTTTGCTGTATGTGATTACCTCTGTGTATGTAAACGTTTTTCCTGGACGGCCAGGTTGAAAATCATATATTTTATGTATGAACTTACCGTCAATAAATCCCTACCAAAAAAAAAGTGAAATGCTCATATCCTAATACTATAATACTTATGTTGACGCCAATAAATGAACTGAAAAGAAATGTAAGTAAAAAATGATTTTTAAAAAGGATAATAAATGCATGTTCTGAGATATATTACGAGCCCTGTGGTAAGAGTATGAGATATCATACAACAACACATACCGTATCGTCCTGAGTATGGTACGCTTTGCAATATACAAAGTTTGTAATGGGAAAACGATAATACGAACATTTATTCTAAGACAAGTGCAGCAGAGAGACTAATTAGGAGGTGACAGTGGAGTGACTGGGGCCAACGACAGAAGCGATAGTGTTGCCGAGTGTGGATGAGAGGAACGGTTTCCATTGGCGCCGGATGTATATGTGAATAAACACCCTTTGAAGGAATGGCAAGGCAGATTATAAAGAACTATACATGTAAAATGCATTTATGTAAGAGAGACAGGAAGAGAAAGATCAGTAATAGGAAAGGATGAGAGAGCGTATGGCAATTAGAAGTGGCTCTGAATAAAGTCTCCTATTCCTATAAAGCAATGTTCTACATACATCGTTCTATAGAGACAAAGAAGTCTTTGATGGCACAACAGACAATGGGCCGACAGGCATGTGTATTGTAGGGGAGATATGGAAAGATGACAGTAGTCCCAGGATACGTAGATACATATGTAAACGTATGGTGAAATGTAGAGATAAAAACGTAATAACAGGCATGTGGATCAGCAGTGACAGCCATGGGAAAATGTCAGACAGCTCTGTAGGCATATCGAGGTGATTGTTTTTAACTGAAGAAAGTAAGATGAAAACATGAATGAATTACAGAAACAGCACTGCGTTTCTCGTCACTCGTTTACCAGCGAGTTGATATAAATAAAGTCCGCGGCCCGCTGCCTATCAATTCTCATAGAGACAGAGAAAGAGATAAAGACAGAAAAAAGACAGGAATAGAAAGGAGATAGATAGATGGAAATAGAGAGGCTGTCCTGCATTTCCTCCGTCACTCGTTTAACGGCAAGTTGACATTAATATGCTCTGCTCCCTGCCTCCCTCTCAAATCTCATAGAGACCGAGAGACAGGGACAGAGACAGGAATAGACAGGAGACAGAGGTGGCGAAAGAGAGGCTACACTGCATTTCCTTGTCACTCGTTCATCCATGAGTTGCCACTAATACGGTCTGCGGGCAACTCCCTCTTAAATCTCATAGAGAGATTTAGGGACAGACAGGAGACAGGAATAGACAGGAGATAGAGAGACAGAGATAGAGACACCGTGCTGCGTTTCCTCCGTCACCCGTTTACCGGCGAGTTGACATTAATACACTCTGCTCCCCGCTCCCTCTAAAATCTCATAGAGACAGAGACAGGGACAGAGACAGGGACACAGAGGAGACAGGAATAGACAGGAGGCAGAGGGGCAGAGATAGAGCACTGCGTTTCCTCCGTCACTCGTTTACCGGCCAGTTGACATTAATACGCTCCGCTCCCCGCTCCCTCTCAAATCTCATAGAGATAGACAGAGACAGAGAAGAGACAGGAATAGACAGGAGATAGAGAGGCATAGATAGAGACACTGCGCTGCGTTTCCTCCGTCACTCGTTTACCGGCGAGTTAACATTAATACGCTCCGCTCCCCGCTCTCCGCTCCCTCTCAAATCTCATAGAGATAGACAGAGACAGAGAAGAGACAGGAATAGACAGGAGATAGAGAGGCAGAGATAGAGACACCGTGCTGCGTTTCCTCCGTCACTCGTTTACCGGCGAGTTGACATTAATACGCTCCGCTCCCCGCTCCCTCTCAAATCTCATATAGACAGACACAGACAGAGAAGAGACAGGAATAGACAGGAGATAGAGAGGTAGAGATAGAGACACTGCGCTGCGTTTCCTCCGTCACTCGTTTACTGGCGAGTTGACATTAATACGCTCCGCTCCCCGCTCCCTCTCAAATCTCATAGAGAGAGAGACAGACAGAGAAGAGACAGGAATAGACAGGAGATAGAGAAGCAGAGATAGAGACACCGTGCTGCGGTTCCTCTGTCACTCGTTTACCGGCGAGTTGACATTAATACGCTCCGCTCCCCGCTCCCTCTCAAATCCTATAGAGAGAGAGACAGACAGAGAAGAGACAGGAATAGACAGGAGATAGAGAAGCAGAGATAGAGACACCGCGCTGCGTTTCCTCCATCACTCGTTTACCGGCGAGTTGACATTAATATGGTCAATGGTTCTCTCCCTCTCAAATCCCATAGAGATAGAGACAGAGATAGAGACAGAGAGGAGGACAGGGACAGGAATAGACAGGAGATAGAGAGGCAGAGATAGAGACACCGCGCTGCGTTTCCTCCGTCACACGTTTACCGGCGAGTTGACATTAATACGCTCCGCTCCCCGCTCCCTCTCAAATCTCTTGTTAGTCACCGCAGGGCGACGCTCGACAGACAAGCGAATCATGCGGTTACCATGGCAACCAGGTGCCTGAGGAAAGCAGATTATCCAAGTGTGATATTTCGTTCGATGCGCGCGGTTCTGTGAGGCTCTCCCCGTCCGTGGGAACGACTGCCGTGCACACGGGAGGGAGGGAAGGAGGCAGGGAGAGGGGCGGGGCGGGAGGGCGGTGAGGGGAAAGCGGGCTCCGAGCACGAGAGAAAATGTGTCCACCTTCTTGGAGAGGAGGTATTTTTACTCGCCGGGGAAAACACGGCAAAATGACACGTTCTCGATTTGCAAAGATCGGGACGAGGTTTAAAGAAAGATTATCAGCTACTTGCTCTCATTTCAAGAGGTGCTCCCATGGATTCCATCGAGTGCTAACGTAATGAAGAAACTCGAATTTTTGAAATAATGAATGTGATTAAGGCTCTTCTCCTATATACAGAGCAGAGTCAGTAGGATCTGAAAGTTCTTGTACTTGCTTGCTAAAGTGGGATTCACAAGATGGGATTCATGTACCTCACAGGATGTTTGTCTGAGACAAATCCTGCTGAGATTCTGTACCCTGTGAAGCGTGTTTCACACAGTGGGATCAATGTACCTCACAAGGTGCTTGTCTGGGACAAATCCTGCTGAGATTCATGTACCTCACAGGGAGTTTGTCTGGGACAAATCCTGCTGAGATTCTGTACCCTGTAAATTGGGATTCACACGATGGGATTCATGTACCTAATAGGGTGTTTGTCTGAAACAAATCCTGCTGACATTCTGTACCCTGTAAAGCAGGATTCACACGATGGGATTCATGTACCTCACAGGATGTTTGTCTGAGACAAATCCTGCTGAGATTCTGTACCCTGTGAAGCGAGATTCACACAGTGGGATCCATGTACCTAATAGGGTGTTTGTCTGGGACAAATCCTGCTGAGATTCTGTACCCCGTAAAGCGTGATTCACACAGTGAGATTTATGTACCTTACAGGGAGTTAGTCTGAGACAAATCCTGCGGTGATTCTGTACCCTGTGAAGCAGGATTCACACGATGGGATTCATGTACCTCACAGGTTGTTTGTCTGAGACAAATCCTGCTAAGATTCTGTACCCTGTGAAGCGAGATTCACACAGTGGGATCCATGTACCTTACAGAGTGTTTGTCTGACACAAATCCTGCTGAGATTCTGTACCTTGTAAAGCAGGATTCACACGGTGGGATTCATGTACCTCACAGGATGTTTGTCTGAGACAAATCCTGCTGAGATTCTGTACTCGAACACAAATACTTCGTCTAAATGATAGTGTTCCATTTCAATGAGACATGTTTTTCTCCCCTGCAATTGTTGGCGACATTTACCCCTACAAAAGATCTGAATCTCATGAGAATTTGACCTCTAAATGTGGACTGGGTTCAAGGAGATGCTGGTGAACATGTAGAGACTCACATCTGTACCATACAGCCGGACACCTACTGCTTGCGACATTGCTTCGACATGGCTACGACGTGGGTATAAATGCAAATTCCTGCATTACAACGTTGCCAGAATATTGAAAAACTTGGCTTTATAGAATGTCAAAGTACGAAACTAGATCACTGCATCATCGCTGTGTCGGAGGGTTGAGAAATTCCGTGTCGTAGTGTGTCGGAATACTTGTTGTAGTGTGTCGGGAAGGAGATCGGTAGGTTCCTCACATTAGACACGAGCTCCCAATACCCTACGATACCAATACCTTACGATACGTGCATCGGAATGCATCCTTAGGTTTATCGGCTATAGATTAAGGTTTCTTCCCAACACGATATCGAGTCTGTGCGGCAAAATACGGCACACCTTTCTGTATGCGTCGACTAAAATTTCAGATGTCAGGCCAAAACAAATTAGTCATTTTATCAATTTCAGCTATATAATAAATATAGAACGACCAACCATGCTTTTACAATCTACAGACTCGATGATAATTCACGGTTCATACAGAACTCGGTGCAAACGCCTCGTTCCGTGCGAAGCGTAAATCATCATCTCGTATTGTAGCTGGAACAGCACGGTCAGGTCGTTCTATATCAATACTGGTCCGTACGAACCGTAAATCACCATCTCGTTTTGTAGCTGGTACAACATGGTCAGGTCGTTCTATATCAATACAGGTCCATACGAACCGTAAATCATCATCTCGTTTTGTAGCTGGTCCAGCATGGTCAGGTCGTTCTATATCAACACTGGTCCGTACGAACCGTAAATCCTCATCTCGTTTAGTAGCTGGTACAGCATGGTCAGCTCGTTCTATATCAATACTGGTCCGTACGAACCGTAAATTATCATCTCGTTTAGTAGCTGGTACAGCATGGTCAGGTCGTTCTATATCAATACTGGTCCGTACGAACCGTAAATCCTCATCTCGTTTTGTAGCTGGTACAGCATGGTCAGGTCGTTCTATATCAATACTGGTCGATGGGAGGGAGGTATCACTGTGGCTGTGAGCTGCTCCGGACCCGGTGAGTTGGCAGGGGCTGCGGCTTAGTCTGTCCGTTCCCACCCCCTACACCCCCCCCCACACGCCCTGCACACAGAGACGTATACGGCCCTACATTGATCCTACAATAGGGTCAGAGTTCTACTTGCTCTTGTGTTTAGCGAGGGTGTAACGCGGCCCACGGTTAGTGACACAAGAAACAAAGTACCGCTTGGCATTCTGTTTGACAGCTCCTTGGCTGTTCGGTTATTATTATCCTAGCCGAGTACACACTCTCAGATCCGTCTTATTATTTGTTGTCCATCGTGTACAAAGACCCCATTGGAAATGTACCACAACCCATTATATAAAACCTGTCAGATACCATAACTGTGATATACGGATTCAACTCTGTGTGCAAGGAGATATGGGTATACAATCTCAAAGCCATTATAAACGGGAAAATAGTGCCTTTGTACTATAGAGCAAAGAAATAGTCCCTATTGTTATATCCTTTGATATGGCAATTAAGATTCTTGAATTTTGCCCTCCCTGAGCGAAAATTCCTCCATGGCAAGCCCCCAAAATATTTCTGATAAAATCCATTGATAATTGTTCCCGCCACATGGTGTTTTGGATGGCGTTAGGAGCAAGATGGTCACCTCCATAGAACTATAGCTATGTACCCTATATACGTTCGTCATATATGGCTGTTGCCTTTCTAACTTTTATTCATATGGATCATGTAATGTATCTCGCTTGAAAGTATCCACTGTAACATTTAAAACATCTCCGAATGATATCTTTTAAATTGTTTAAATCGGCTGGCATTTTCTTAGAAATGTGAGGGATAGATAACACATGAACGCTGTTCGACTCTTGAATACTTTATTAGACCGTGCTTGCAGAGATAGATACATTGCCTAAAGGTTAGAGTGATCAGATGGACTTCTAGCTTGCTGCAAAAAAGACCCTTCACTATCGGCGCGCTATTCATTGTGATACTGGGAAAGGATCAGAGGGCCAGTGTCTCAGGTTCATAGAGGCATGCCCAGCTGACCATAACCAATAACTCGAGACAGAATCCTCGACCCAGGTAGTTGCAGAAAAGGCAAGTTGACTGGGTGCAAGAGGTTACAGAAAACGATCCATAGACTGAATGTACCCCAAACCTTTTAATTTCCATTCATATTCAATTGCAGTCTCATTCATCAATGATGAATTTACTTTTTGCTCCTAGTTCCAGAATTACGTCGTAGATAACTATTGCCATTCTCATGAGTGGAAAAGGGAAACGGATTCAACACCTGTAAACAATGCCTCCTCACGTTTTCAGATCTCATTTCTTGTTAATGAATTATTTGAGATAAATGTCTTAGCCATAGCATTCTGAGAAACACTCCCATGGATCTAAAGCCAGGAAATATTATCTCAAAGTAATATCTCAGTGAATCATATTCCATGGCTATCTCTAGCTACCGATCGGCTACAATGGGGAAGGATAGGCTATGAAAAATCCAACATATTGGATCTTTTCGGGAGCTCTACGATTTGCGTTTCCAATCGTATCCTATCTGTATCCGATCGGGGGCTATTGTAGAGTCAATCATAGAAATATAGTCCATTGCCACGATTTTGTCTGACCTCCCGCTGAGATTCTATTCCAGTCGGGAAGTCAATTGTAAGGCCTATCGGGACCGGAGTCAGCGTTGGAGGGTGCGCGGCTTAAGCCTGATGATGGCTGCGTGGGTGGGAGGGTGTAGAACTGGCTAGTTGGCGGGGTGCCAAGTGGGGAACAGCAAAAACCCACACACTAGACAAATACCTTGTTATGCCTGAGTTTTGGAATTCCACGCTCATTCATCAAAGGTCAACATACCGTTTGTCCCTAGTTATCCTCCAGTGAGCTATAATTCTTTTTTTTCAAAATCATTTATTGGTGTCAGTATATGTAGAGCAGTACAATATTAAGCAGGTCTAAGTATGTTTAAACAGGTCTAAGTGTGTTTGTGAGAACCAATATACAGGTTCAAACCTCAATTGAGCATGTACTTGAATATAGGAATTTACTGCCAGAAGGCATTTGGATTGCAAGCCGTACTGTAAAACCGTCTGTAAAAATGAATTATGTGCTGAATAAACAAAAATAAAAAAGAGAAATAAATGATTTTCATAGTTTAACCCTACCCTGTTAGTGGTAAAGTAATAAGTTCGGCTGGGCCATATAACATCAACATTAAAATCGAATTATATGAACACTGACCCTCCCTTTTCAATGGACATTCAGCAATTGTCTCTTTAAGTACAACAATGCGCGTTACCACAGACAAAAAATAATGAAAACGCCAGGGAATGAATGTGAAACTGATACGTTAATGGTGGGTGGCGAGTAAAACGGTTTGCTGTGTTCCCATTTTTCACAGATCGTTAATGTGATATAAACTTCTGCTGTTATTGATTTCCTTCCCTTTCACCAACCACTCAGGTAACAAATATCGCACCCAAAACATGTATTGAGCCAATTTCACGGTTTTTTTTGCTGAGTCATTGCTCCCAGCCTGCCATTAATTCCTCGTCCGTCAAAATTCATATGAATGAAACGGCTTTTCACCGTTTTACAAATCATTGTAATAGCTGGCCTTTATTTCGGAATGAAGATAACCATGACTTAATTGTGAAGTTTTGATTAAATTCTCTGGGAATGCAGATGTTAATTTTGTTACAATACATTCTTTTTATTGAAGATACCTGCATAACTCTCTTTATACTACCCCTCATATAAATTTCCGTAGACTTAACATGGTGTGACTGTATGCCATGGTTATGCCATATACCATTTTTATGACACGGGTGATATATGCAATTAAAAACACGTGACGGGGATAAAATCTGAACGTCACTCAAATGCATATGATTGTTTATATGGCGTGGGTTTCTTTGCTGAATGATATCACAAAGCAGAGCTGAGTGATATCTGTAGCAGAAGACAATTTCGCGACGTTTCTTCATATTACCAAACTGTATCTGAAACCAGTCAATATTGTGCATTCATTTGGAATATGTTGGATCGAAGCTGGCAAGGATTCCCATTCTATGGCACCTCTGTAGTCTGGTGAGTTCGATTGGGAGACTATTGGCCAGACGATCTACAGTCGTCACGTTTTAGTCGTGTAGTGTAAACGCCGGGAAATACTCATCTTATTTCCCATTTGTCACACGTAATTCAGATATGACAATGGGTTTTATTCTTGGCAATTTGCAAAGCGTAATTCTTGTACTTCCGCTTATTTGATGTGCCTACTATGAAGAGACGTCACGAGTTTCAGTCTGAGTTTATTTATGCCACGCATTTTGTTGGCTCCATACTTTCACGAGTCGAAGACGAGTGACATTACGGAGCCAACAAAATGAGTGGCATAAATAAGCTCAAACTCAAACGAGTGGCGTCTAGATTTTATCCTTCCCCATTTCCATATTTTTTCTGTATCAGAAAGTAGTGGCATAAACAACACTTTATGTCACACCCATGACATAAACAAATCCCATGTTAAGCCTATGACGTTTTTTATTAGGGGTAGGATAATGAGTCGTACACTGTTATAAGGGCCTCGGGCCTGTTGAATAATATAGGATCGTGCATGAATGGGAGATGTGGGTCAACTCTATACAACACTTATAGACAGTATTATAGACATCTAAGACTGTCTTAGCGAACAGACTTACATATCATTAAACGATAACCCTTATACGAGGTACAGAAAAGGGTCTTCATGTACGATACTAGTGTATTCAACGGGGCCCTGTTTATGCATGCCCAAATTATACTTCGAATGACGATTAAATGTAATTTCGTATGGATTTAGAATATTTCAAGGTGTAAAATAACAAAAAAAACTAGGGATTTAATCCATGAATTGTTACTCACTCACGGATATCAACAGGGCAAGTATTTGAAGATCCGAGAGTTCATAGAATAAACACCCAGTCAGTTTTCTCACTTTATTAGCAGTGATGAGTCCATGAGCTCGTGAATGCTCCCTTTATCAGAGCCTACGATACGTTTATCTATTATCAGCATGACGTTTGAGACTGTCACTCAATTGAGTGGCAGGTACCAATCAGTCATGATCTATTCGATAAGCCCGAGCGTTAAGCCAGTAAATACCTCCGCAGTGAGCCGGCCGCACTCACCGACCACAAGGTTGAGATTTTAATCCTTGGGACCAGACGGCAGAACGGCTCCGGCCGAGTCTGGAGATCTACATATGTATTTCATACCCTGAATAAAATTTGATAAAAAAAATAAATAAAAAAAAAGTAGAGCCTTTCTGCTTTTTTTTTTTTGCTTTTAAAAAAAAAAGTATTTTCCACAAATCATAACAAGGATGGTCTTCCTTTGTGGCATTTCAAGCGATTACAGGAATTTTCCGTTGACATACAAGCTCACCTCATACTTTATACTGTCCAAGATGGACTGTGTTGATTGTTTGAAACAATAAGTAGAAATAGAAAACTCATTGTATCAATGATGCCCCACCACCAACATAGTAATATAACAGAGGTATGAGAATGAGATGAGGTTTGATGAATGAAATAGAATAATCTATATATATATAAGGTCAAAATACTTCACTTGTCTACATTAACAGGTAGAAAAGTTATCACACACACATGTTTATGCTGTATTCCATTTCTAACATTGCAGATTCTTAGAGTTCATCTAGAACTCTAGGTATCTGCAATGCTTTCTTCTATAGAGGAAACCTATGAAAGTTGAGGGGCAGAGCTCGTATCCCATTGAGTTTGAATCGCGTAGTAATTCACAAGGTGAAGCCACGTGAATTACGTGAATCGTTAAAAGATATTTATATCTGATTATAGCCAATGATACCACAAAAACAGAAGCAATGACCCCCTGGGGGTGTTGCTCCACGATTTGTGGATCGCAGAATAGCAACCTGAGGTCAAAATCGTTACTAAACACTCAGCCAGGCTTCCATTGCTCCTAGAAATGTGAGAAAAGCGTTGCTCCAGCGATATCCGATCATTTCATGTAGTTTCGTTATTATGTTGCATCATTACCTTTTAAAACACCGCATTTTCAGTGTCGGAGGTGAAAGGTTCATTAGATTTTTATTTGGATATAGATGGCGACATAATTATATTGCGATCTGCAAAAAAAAATCTGGAGCAACGATTTCGACCTCGGATCGCTATTCTGCCATCTGCAAAATGTAGAGCCACGATCCTTGGGTATTGGCTCCACCATCACAACATTCCTATCAACATTGTCGTTCTCCACGAGTTTGATGCGGTGTGATATGAACGAGGCGACAGCCGAGTGAATATCACATAGCATTCAAACGAGTTGCAGAATGACTTCTCTGACCAAAACGAGTTGCTTTCTGTATTCATCTCAACCTGTACACACTAAAAGAATGGACGTCACACAGGATATAAACCATGGGGAACGGACTGCAATACTTGAAGGGGCATGGAGAACGAGTTCCCAGTGTTAAGCCTATGGACATTTATTCCAGGGGTGAGATAAGTCATGGTTTTTTTTACAAATTCATTTTCAACTATTCATATCTATCAGTTCATCTCTAGAGAGATGTTTTACAACGAAATAGTCGTACGGCTATCTATATACAATCTTCCAGAATTTTCAGTTCACAGTTATAATCTCACATTCAGTAATTGGTTACATTCTTCCTAGGTTTTCTACCTCGCTCCTTTCATTCTTCCTCAATGAGTTTTGTAGTGGTCACCGCTTTCTTCTTTTCCTTTATCACATTTTTTAACTGGCGATTATTATCATTCCCTTTCTTTACTCTTTATTATTCATAAACCTAGACATTTAACACAATACATCCATACAAACGAGAAGCATCAACGCCTTGACCCAGGAAAGGGCCACCACCCACTCGGCCTGGTGCGCGGGAAGGAGGGAGAGGGGCGGTGTTTGTCTGCGCCGGGGAGCGGTCGATCGATGGCTGGTAATGGTTCTCCACCTCCAAGTGTTAGTTCTATTTGATGGAGCGCCCCCTGGCCACTAAAGTGAGCAACTCTTGACGCCGCGCCTCCTATGATGACGACGCAGCTCTCAGAGTGGAGTGTGGCGTGGGCCGTGTGGGGAGGACTCGCTACAATGCCGCTCTTGTGGCTGGAGGATGGATTTCCACAGGGATCGACTGTAACACAGTGCTTAGTTAAAGTACTGAAATAGTGTGTGGAGAGTGTGGACTATTACTGGAGAGTGTATGCAGGAATGGACTCTCATACAGTGCTTGGTTTAAGTACTGAAATAGTGTATGGAGAGGGTGGACTATTACTGGAAAGTGTACACATGAATCGACTGAAACACAGTGCTTATTTAGAGTATTGAAACAGTGTATGGAGAGTGTAGACTATTACTGGAAATTGTACACAGGAATGGACTCTAATACAGTGCTTAGTTTAAGTACTGAAACAGTGTATGGAGAGTGTGGACTATTACTGGAGAGTGCGGTATGTGTTAGACTGGTTCCCTGTCCCAATGAAATATGGGACAGGTAATGCCTAGCTAGTGAGCGACCTTGAACTTTCGCTGATTCCTCACTGTTTTGGAATTGCAAGGATAACCAGCACAACCTCTCTCCCACTCTCCTATCAGATACCCTGCGCTCTTCTTCCTGCGGCGCGAAAGACTGCTGGGAGAGTGCCTCTCTCTCTCACGAGGTTCCCCAAATAGAAACTGGAGGTGTTAGATGGAGAATTGCTGTGCTATTTAGTTAGATTCACATAAATGGTGAACTTAGATCTCCAAAATACCACTTGCAACAATTACAAACCTTCGTTCAAGTCTCCTCCCGGAGGTATTCCCTCAAATGAGACGAGGATTTCTCTCCCTATTGACGAGCTCTCGTCCACTGTGTCGTCCGTGGAGGACTCCTTCGTCTGGTCCGTTGTCCCCAACGAAAGTTAAAAATATTACGACCCCATCGGTAGTGTGTCTCAATTACTTCTGTTCCGAGTTGTTTCAGTCGGAAATATTCACCGAGATCGAATAACAACTCGGTGAACATTTTCGACAGAAACAACTGGGACCAGATTTCATTCGGGCACACTGACCATGTATCCCTGTTCTCCACGCTAAGCATAACGCCAGCCTATAACTCAGACGTAGCGGTGGCAGGCGTGTGCATGAGAATCTATAGCCGGGCTGGTGGGGTTCATTAACTCTACTCTCACGAGGTGCGATGACAGAGAGCATCCCTCCAGGGACCTGTTTCACTAGTTTCGTGACATGTCTGTGACACCATACAGACATTGGGGTTGTCTAGTTTCGTGACAACACAAGTAGCTGCCCTTAGGAAAAGACAGACCCTAAACATAGGAATTAGAGAAATCTGCACACCAGGGACCTGTTTCACTAGTTTCGTGACAAAAGTGTTAGACAGACATGAAAAGCGGCACCAACAGTGCAAGCAAGAACGGCCAAAATGGAGTCTAATGTCTAGTTCTTATGAAACCAGACACACCATCTAGACGCCCTCTAGACATGTCACGAAACTAGTGAAACAGGTCCCTGGACCCAGAGACAATGAGGCACCCAGCCCCCACCACCACCACCCCACATCTTACCGTCAGCTGGGTAAGATGCACGCGCACTGCGTTACAACTGACGAGTCTGAGGTCCGTTTTATTACAGCGTGCTTGCACGTGCTAAATACATCATCTAGAGGTTAGAGTGGTCACATTGAACTTTCAGTGTGCTTCCAGAAATCTATCCCTTTACTATCTGCATGCTGTTCACTGTGATAGTGAGAACAGAGCAGGGAGCCAGTGTCTCAAGGTCTTAGAGGCATGCCCAGCCGACCATGACCAATCACTCAAGAGCAAAATACCTGAGGACCCACTGGTGCTTGATGTGTTTTGATCCTAGATTCAAGCAGTTGGAGAAATTGCAAGTTAACTGGGTTACAGAAAACTATCCATGGGCTAAATCTAACTAAAACCTTTTAATTGTTATTTATTAGAGCGTGCTTGCACGCCTATATACATCATCTATAGACCTACAGGTTAGAGTGGTCACATATATACACTTTCGGCGTGCTGCCAGAAAACTATCCCTTCACTATCTGCATGCTATTCACTGTGATAGTGTGAAAGGAGCAGGGTGCCAGTGTCTCAGGGTCTTAGAGGCATGCTCAACTGACCATGACCAATCACTTGAGACCGAAATACCTCATTGACCTATTGGTGCTTGACCTTGATATTTTTGGATCCCAGACTCAAGTGGTTGCAGAAATAACAGATTGACTGGGTTCCATTAGCTTACAGAAAACTATCCATGGACTGAATGTAACTCAAACCGTTTAATTGTTATTCATGTATATTTGCACGCTCATTCATCTATGATGAACATACCGTATGCTCCTAGTTTATAAATGCACGCTCATTCATCTGTGATGAACATCCTATTTGCTAGTTTTCTTAGCTGACGAGAGTTGAAGGCCCGAAGAGAGGTCGTATGAGGGTTTGGGTTTGATAAGTCAAAGTATTGTGGGGAAGGAGAGTTGTAGCCGACGATCCATGAGGTATCATCCATTCATGTTTTATTATTTATTGTCGAGCTCGTCCAGAGTCTCCTTCACTTCTCCTGGTGGGCGACACCCCTAGGGGTATCATGGGTGATTCATAATAAGTCCACTAAATAAAAAAAACTTGTTTCTCATCACCAAGCCATGAAAAATATGACAAGGGCGCTTTTTTTTTGCTTTTTTTTTTGCTATATCAAAGATGCCAGACATACAGTAAAACCCCGCATAAGCAGACACCCTCCGATCCGGGCCACAGTGGCTGCTTACGCGGGGTGTCTGCTTACACAGGGTTTCCAGATTTTTACTAGCTATACATTTAATGCATCCCTGACATCAGGAGCTTTAATTTGATACTAAATACACATACCTTTCATAATTTCTATCAAGATTCATCTATTTAAAAAAAAAAAAATCTTCTAAAATCGTTTTTTTGTGATGCGCGTGGTTATGAGAAACAAGTTTTTTTTATGACTGGCCTAACAAATGAAGCTTATTTATCAATTTCATGTTTAAAAATTTCTCTCGCATCCGGTGTGGAAGAAATCCCGGTCCCTGGAGTGGGTTTGGGAGTTTCCCGGTGGGAAAAAAAATTTCCATACTCGCAATTATTGAGAGTAAAAAGAATCTGTTCACGAAAAAATGACTATGAACAACATGCAGCAGAAAAAATCAAACAATTCAAGGACCGTGGCTACCCACAGTGGATCCTTGACGAATGTGCACAAAAAGTGGCACAGATAGACCGAAACGAACTGATCAACAAGGAGAAGAAAAACACAGATGACGGGGAAGACAAAACTTTCCTGATCACCACATACCACCAAAACGACAACACTGTCGGAAAAGTGGTACAAAAGAACTGGGAAATTCTAGGAAAGTCGACCACGACTAAAAAGCTATATGAAAGTAGACTCGTGAAAGGCTTCAAAAGGCCAAAAAACCTACGGGACTACCTGGTACGAGCCAGAACTTCTTACAATCAACCCTCGGGGAAGGGCATCCAAAAGAGGCCCAACCGCAATGAATGCAAGACCAAGAATTGCAAGTACTGCGAGAAAATAGCAAAGGATGGGAAAACAACAAGTAAAACCACTGGGAAAACACACCAGACAAAGCACAATGTCACGTGCAACAGTTCCAACTTGATTTATTGCATCACATGTAAAACATGTGGTATGCAATACATCGGGCAAACAAAGAGAAAGATCAAGGAACGAATGCGGGAACACATGAGAACAGTGGAGAAGAGAAGCCAAATAAGTGACGTGCCAAAACATTTTGGCAAAAAAGGTCACCATGGCACCGACGATATGGAGTTCAAAATACTGGACTTCATACACAGCCATCCAAACGGAAGGCAGGCCAGGGACCTGAGATTGAAAGTTGAATACAACTGGATACACAGGATAAAAACCCAGGCCCCCTCGGGTCTTAACACCATGGACAGTAGGTACGGTTGATGGAACTTGAACGCCACGTCAAAAAAAATTTTTCCCACCGGGAAACTCCCAAACCCACTCCAGGGACCGGGATTTCTTCCACACCGGATGCGAGAGAAATTTTTAAACATCACATTTCCAAAACCTCTATCAACCACTGACTGACAGTGACCACAGTGTGACTAGATCCAATCCCCCATAAAATAACCCACAAAAACAACCTTAAAACAACTAAGCAGGAGGGACCACTAAATACGTTGGTATTTATAACTCTCCCCCTACAATCAGCCAACCATAGCCTGACGAGATAATCCATTATCGAAACTGCTGGAGTGTATGGATCACAATCAAAGATCCAAAGAAATCACCCTTCCCCACTAAAACAGAGGTAGATGGCACTGAAACCACAATGCGTAACAGAAACACCAGGTGGCAGCATATGAGCAAACGCACTGACTGGTACCCTACCATACACACACCCAGGCCAAACAGGCCCAAGAGGATTTAAAGGATTGGCTGACAATACGTGCCACACGGCCAACATGACATCAGAACCAATCACGGGGAGCGGATATTTTGTTTACTACAAAAATCCAATGGGTGAGAAGCTTAGCAAGGGACGGGGTCAGACTCACCGCACCACCACGGGGAGCGGAGACGATCTAGTCACACACCAGCAGTCGCTCAAGTTGATTGCACGTCTACACAACTATTTATCAATTTCAACTAGCATACATATGTTTATTATGACTCAAATACGGAACGGAGGTATTAGATGGAGAATTGCAGAGATATTCAGTTAGATTCATTTATGATTACAAATGATGAAGTTTATTTTTTAAAAACCGCTATGTGGCACCACTTCAAGCCTTTAGAAACCCTCGTTCAAGTCTCCGAAGTGTCTTTCAGGCCTACTTTTTCCTCGGGACCCCTCGAACGAGACTATAAACGGGGATGTCTCTCAAAAGACACCTCTAAGATACTTTGTTGTCGTTCGTAGTTTATTCAACGGCTCCCAGGTTTGGGGTTTTTGCTGTTTACACTACCTTATATTTTATCAGACACTTGTAATAAACGGTTGACGGTGCCAGATCATATAATCGGTAGGTGCAAACTGGGCCTCACTGTAGATCATCAAGCAATAGTCATCCGGAGGTGCTCGATTACAAAGTATCAGCCGTCATAGTCGTCGACTCAAGAATGTCCTCTAGATGACCTTTTATAAAAATAGGTGTCTAGACAACTAATTCAAGCCAGTTTGAAATAGACGCTGGCGTCAGAGCATGTCATCCTAAATTCAGGAATCGCGGTGTAATTAGATTATCTGTAGTCGGCACTCGCTTGGCGTTTACATCAGACGGTTTTTAGCTTTTTATGGCTGAAAGTCGTCAGGTGGTGCTAGATTCAAGAATCGCAACCTATAATCATTTAGTGTCAACGCTGGGTGAGTCGTCGGGTGGAAATGCTGCATAACGTCCGTACACATTGGCTGACGAAAACGGTGGAAATTTTGAGAATCCTCCCAAAGTCTGTTGGTGGTTTCACAGACTGTACGTCGGTATCAAAGAATAAGTGAGGGTGGCAGTGTAGTCCTAGTTTCTGTTGCGTTTCACAGGTCCATACCGACCGAAGGCATTCGGTGGTGGGCCTCAATCTATAGATGCACAATTAATAGGTGAGCACTTCTCTGCATGCCTGTTTCCATTCACCGATCTGGGACCTGTTACAGTAGTCTCGTGACATTAGGCCTAGACAGACATCAACAGCGGCACAAACAGTGCAAGCAACAGTGGAAAAAGACTAGCAAATATCTGAAGATCGAAGTGGCCAATCTTCTTCATATTTGGAACGATTATAGATTATATGTATCCCCTACTCATGTTAAGTGTCATTGCTTAATTCCTACGAGAAGTGAGTGAAACTCCGTGTGTCATCGACTGCAATCTTGTGATCTGTCCATATTGTGTCAGAGACGCCATTTAGACATGTCACGAGACTACTGAAACAAGTCCCTGGTGTCGGTGGTTCCCGACTGCAGATCGGTGGCGAATAGTCGGCCAATGGAAACGGGCTTTATATAACGGTCGGACCTAGCACCTTGCTAGGAGAATTTTGCACTAAAGGAGAATTGTCTATTATCTTAGCCTGGTATGAATGTCCGTAAGCTTAACGTTGGGAACTCGTATTCAACAGGCGTACGAGTACGCTAACTCATACCCAATGGGTGAGACACAGATAAATATTTTCAGGGTAAGATAAAATCAGGAACATATTCGTGCTTGTCCCCATTCGCCATCTCGTTTGGAGTACTTCAGAATATTTACTCAGCTATCGCCTCGTTCATATAACTGAACGCTCCAAACTCGATGGGGAACGAGGACTCAGACCAAACACTCATCAGTTTCTTTCTTAAAACTAGGGGAAAGGTGTGAAGTACACCTGTCTCAGGTACATTAATCTGTACGTGTGAATCCCACTTAAGCATTTGCATAAGGACGTGAAACTTTGCGGTGGAACTCACATCGAACACGACTTGATTTTATGCCTCATTCGTGAGAGCGGAAAATAAAACAGATTGCTCGTGTTCTTTGAGAAATTGACAGCCCGGACTCGGAGCGGCTCATCCGGGTCAGTAACGGATGTGCCGCCATTGTGCCTAGTCATTGCGAATGTACCATATTAGTGATGATTGTAGTCATGATTTCTCCCATATTTAACACCATTGAATGATCAATATACAGTAAACCCCGCTTCTGGGACACCCCGCTTAAGGGGATAATACGCTCGGAACGGAAAATGTTCCCATTATGAAGAGTTTATTTCAACCCCGCTTAAGGGGACACCCTGCTTAAGGGGGCACTTTGGAGGGACAACTTATCAAATCTGACTGGACAGTGTGGGTTAAGGCCCGGCGTCCACCTACAACGATAGAATCGTAGACCTCCCGATATGGCACCGATACAAAATGTCAAAATCGGTGCCATATCGGGAAGGTGCAAAATCGTAGACATATGTCTAGACATGCCAATCCACCACGCACTGTACAGGGTTTTTATCGGTGTCTAATCGCAAAAATGTGGTCAACTGCCCCGATATTAGGTGACCTTCCGACGCGATTTTGATTTTGTATCGAGAGGTGCATCGTAGACCATATCTGAGGCATATCGCAGTAGGTGGACGCCGGGCCTTACACTCCAGATGATCTTGCTTGTTTATTAATGATGTGTGTGAGTGTGTGTGTGTGAAGTGGGTAGACTGGTGTGTAGACAATCAGACACCAAAAAACTGCCTTCGTAGGCCCCTGCAGGTGTCGGGTAGGCGTCTGTATACTTCACATGGGGAATTCGTACTAAACGCCCATGGAGTACTCAATGGGTGATGACTTCAAAAATATCTCCATGCAGTTCCTTCATAGGATATTTAACTTGAGATATATTGTTTATTTTACAATAATTGTTCTACAAAATTGTTTTATATGAACCACAATTGCTCATGGCATTTTTAGATTTATTAGAATAATTTCCTGTATAGTGCGCAGTATAATTATTGCAGGTGTTCCATAATATAACCCACAACACGATGCACGTCTCAGGGTGACCCAAGGCCCAGCTCAATAACTCCCCCTCCCTCCTGCCCAACACCATATCACATCCAAGCCAATTTACCGTAAGCTCCTAATATCATCTTCACATCGGATAGAGGGGGGATTACGGCCGGCTCAGGTCCGCATTCCACTTTACCACTTTCCCGCGCCTCAAACTTCAAACCGGTGCCGGCCCCCGGGGAGGCCGCTGGCGTGCTGGATAATAGGCCCGCCCTCGCCCCTACTTGAGACCGCCGCCAGCCTAGACTTGCTCAAGTCTTTGATTATGAACATTCATTAAATGATTAATCAAAATAATCAGAATAAAGTTCATTGAAGCATGTATCCTTCTCTGACTGGTGCATGAATCAAAGACTTGTCCACTATGAACAGAATCTCCTGTTTATAGCCCCAAGCCGCTCCCTGTAACCCTACACCTCCTCCTACCCCTCCCCCGTCCCCTTCTCCAGTTCCCTGGCCGCCTGTGTTGTCACAGCTATAAATTTCGCCTACTCCTGACTGTGACCTGATTGAGATCAGAGTGAGAGGGTATCAATCTCCCAGCAGATATCCTGATCAGTAGCCAGGGTATCTGTAAGGAGAGTGTTGGGAATACTGGGGCTAAACAGCGCATCGGACACCATGTCCGATTGTACCAGTCCCTGTATCCCAGGAAGGAGGGTAGCCATAGGATGAAGGGACTGGAGCCAGTCTACCGCTAGCCTTCAGCCAATTGGAGGGACCCCTGCTGCCACCACCCGGCGAGCAGAAGAGTGACGGAGGAACTGCCACGGCTCACAAATTGCCTTAATTTGATCTGCTCGGTAATGACAGGTGTAATAAGATATTAGACGCGGGAGGCTGGGTTTTAATTAACAAGGAAAACGAATATGCGTGTCCTAGAACAACAGGGTTTGTGGAATGAGTGAGATTTCAAATGGAGGTTAGATTCTATGGACTGGAATGGGTTGTAGTTGCGGTTCATTTGAGATGGAACTCGGATGTTCAGCATCATCATATCCTCGTATTTCCAATCGCTAGAGGGCACTTCACGCGCTATTTACATCACCTAGACGCTAGAGTGGTCATATATACACTCCCAGCGTGATGCAAGAAAACTATCCATTCACTATCTGCATGCTGTACACTGTGATAGTGGGAAAGGAGCAGGGTGCCAGTGTCTCAGGGTCTTAGAGGCATGCCCAGCTGACCATGACCAAACACTAGAGACCGAAATACCTCATTGAACTACAGGGACCTGTTTCACTAGTTTTGTGACATGTCTGTGACACCATACAGACATTAGGGTTGTCTAGTTTCGTGACAACACAAGTAGCTGCCCTTATGAAAAGACAGACCCCAAACATAGGAATTAGATAAATCTACACGTCATGGACCTGCTTCACTAGTTTCGTGATGAAAGTGTTAGACAGACAGGAAAAGCGGCACCAACAGTGCAAGCAAGAACGCACAAAATGAAGTCTAATGTCTAGTTCTTATGAAACCGGACACACCATCTAGACGCCATCTAGACATGTCACACCATCTAGACATGTCACGAAACTAGTGAAACAGGTCCCTGGTGCTGAATATGTTTGGATCCTAGACTCAGGTAGTTACAGAAATGGGAGGTTGAATGGGTGTAAGTGGGTTACAGAAAATTAACACTAGATTGTATGTAACCCAAACCTTTTATCATTATTCATTCATAATTACACGCTCATCGATCAATAATGAACATACAATTTGCTCCTAGTTATTTCATACCTGTGGGCGAATGTCTCACACTCAGCTGTATCGATCGCATTCGTCACTCATTGACGAATGAATATATTTCGTCCCTCTAACCCACGTGACTTGCTGTCAGTCAGAAATATAAGTAACAATATTGCATGTTTAATGATTTACAGGTATATATGATATCAAGGTGACAGCGTGTGG
This sequence comes from Alentia gelatinosa, assembly GCA_950022655.1. Taxonomy (NCBI): domain Eukaryota; kingdom Metazoa; phylum Annelida; class Polychaeta; order Phyllodocida; family Polynoidae; genus Alentia; species Alentia gelatinosa. The sequence goes on from OX465583.1 coordinate 9,939,665, forward strand.
GTGCCTAAATATAATATGTTCCTCGTTAATTTGGTGTGTTCAGATGCACTTCGTTCTTCAAACTCAGTACACCAAAACAACTAGGAACAGATTTCCTTCAAGCACCCTAACCCTGTCTCAATATAGTGCTGAAATTTTGAACTGAAACCCGTGGATCCTATATAGATAGGATCTGAGTTTATCTTACCCCTAATATAAAATCCCATAGGCTTAACATTGAGTTTCCGTATGCCACGCTGATTGGTAGTGGTATACAGAATTGTTATCATGTAATATTCCAAAATCGAGGAGACAGAGTAGGATAAAATCAAAACCTGATTCGTTTTAATCTTGGCCACCGTATGCCACTCCTGGAGTTTTGGCTCCGGACTTCACTCGGCTTCGCCTCGTGAATTCGCTAAGCTCCAGTCGTGGCATACGGTGGCCAAGATTAAAACTCATCCAGTTCTACGATAGTACGTTCATCTCCAGCCTTGAATTAGGAGTCCACAACTCCTGTGTCAGAGGCTATGGGTTAGACACACTCTCTGTGGCTGAGTCATAGCATGGGGACGTTTACTATGGGAACCTTGGTGCTACGGGAACACACCGCAATGTTGTAAGCATACTAAATTAATGAGTGTGGCAAATACATTGATCTCGTGTTAGATTATTCAACTAAATTTCAAGCTTCAAGCACATATATGTACATTTGCCCTAGATATCATAGACTGACAATGTTGAACAAAAAAAGATTATAACTGACACTGTGACTGGAATATGATGTTTAGTAAATTTACAATACTCAATATAGAAATAGATTATATCATAATCCTATAAATGACCGGTGTATTTTTGTGTTTTACAGGAACAGCTCCAATGACCGGGAACTCGACCTTCAGTGTGACCTCTGACCGTGGACTTACACTGGCCTAGGGTAAGAATTGTTATCTCTGGTGCACATTTAATCTTACGAGTTGGGTTTTCACCCGTCAACTCTCTGCGAGTTTAATTGGGGAGACATTGTTCTCTCAGAAAAGAATTATTATCTCACCCTGGTATTTTTCTCAATAGGCTTAACGTGAAGAGCTCATACTCCACGGCTGTGAATGTATTGTTTCCAATACTCAATGGGTCATTGGGTGATTTATTTTATCAATTGATAATGTTATATGGGGTAAGATAAAATCAGAATTTTGATTCTCCTGAAAAGTGAAGTTCTCAAACTCCAAAAAGAAGAGAACCACATAATTTTCCCTCCTACCCTCAACAGGGAGGAGATATTTGAGGGGAAATTATTTTGAAAATAATAAAATCAGAAATCCACTCGATTCAGAGTAATTCACTTGGCTTCGCTTCATGAATTACTCTGCAGTCAAACTAAGTGAAGTACGTACCAAGTTATTTTTATCTCACGAGTTTCCTTCTAAGAGTTTCATAAAGCCCATTTCCATTAGCCAATGAAAATGGCGGAGATTTTTTTTACTTCCCCTTAAAGTCTGTTTACACTGACTGATTTTGCGTCAGCAATGCTAAAGGTCCGTCGAGGGTTCCTGACTGTAGATCGGTGACAGGAAATAGGCCAATGAAAACAGGCTTTTAGGATAACTAAAAAAATATCCGCTGTTTTCGACGGCCAAAGGAAAAGAGCTATTTAGTCATAGATCTATATTAAAAAAACATTCATCAGAGGAAGAGAGCTATTATTAATCCTGACTTCTTCATAAACAAGTGCTATGAAGAGTGTTCTGAATTTAGCGGTCCGGCTATTCATAGAAGGTGTTGCTAGAGAGAGGGGGCGGGTCAGTTTCGAAGAATAGATTGATAAAAAGACTACGTATCAACTTTTCTTTTTTAATTTGGCTCTGATTTGTAAGTACATATCTTCCATTATGCCCTGTGACAGATTTAGCTCCTAATTTCTTGCTTGTTCAAATGTTACATTCGTCACTTTTTACCTATACGTTCTAAACTAGTGTAGTGGAGTGCTATTCTCTGAAGCAGTAATGAACCGATGCATAAAGAAAATACTATACTTAAACTAACATTTACCTATAACACCAAATAAGTTGGAGAATCAATATAAGGCCTGGCGTCCACCTACTACTATAGAAATTTAGACCTACCGAAGCAAATATCGGAGACATATCTGGAAGGTGCAAAATCATAGACATATGTCTAGACATGCCAATCCACCACGCATCATAAGGGTTTTTTTCTGTGCCTAATCACAGAAACATGGTCGACTGCCCTGATATTAAGTGACCTTCCAATGTTATTTTGATTTTTTATCGGGAGGTGCATCGTAGACCATATCGGAGCCATATCATAGTAGGTGGACGCCAGGCTTAATGGTGAAGGGGATGACAAGAGATTTAGCCAGGTTTTGATTTAGATAAATAAATAAATCAATCTGCACTTATTACTCTCGCTTCCTGGTGTTCGTGCTGGCCTTCGTCTCTGGTCACAGTCCTTGCTGTTAAATCAGCATGGCATCACATCTTGACTCCTCGGCTGATGTAACTTTTCCTTGTCGCATATAACCATGGATTTTAACTTATGTTAAGTGGCTACAGAATATGATTTAAATATTGCTGCTGATGACATGAAGTTAATGCCGAGTGGATGTATCATAAATGCCTGTGTCATGTACAGTAACTAAGGCCTGATCTTATAGACTAGCTAACCCAGTGACAAGAAAAGAGAATTCAGAATATCTTCTATTCTAAATGAAGTAGACAGAACACCATACACAGATATGTATTCATAACATATATTCTATCAATTTATACAGTTACATAACAATTCTCCTCAACATACAAGTCACATTCACTTCTGTCGTGTTCACATTAATACAAGTCCTCTTTGTTATAGCAGTTCTCACAGTCTATCACCTTCAGTTATTGTCAAATGTCTCTTTTACTTAAGGATGTAGATGATCCAAAGCAGTGGAATGTGGTGGTAGCAGTCATCTATCTCTGTACCTCCAGTGCTGGGGTGATAGCAGCTTATGGAGAAGTCCAATCCTCAGTAAAGGCCTCTGTCGCCTAGTGTCCTATGGTTTTCCAGCCTCCTCACTGTAGTGGTGGTAATGCTCAGCAGCCTGGAGACGCTGATGTCTCGGTGTCTGGGTTCCAAGTGAGCTTTGACTGGGCATCTACTCCTTATATACCCTATCGCGGGGGGGGGGGGCAGTCCAAATGAAGATAGGGGACAGTTCAAACGCTGGGGGTGGAAGTGCAAACAGTTGGGCCTTAACCACTATCTAGAGCGAGGACCTGTTAGGAGGCACCCTCTGATATTCTTAATACATACGTAACACCTGCTTTCTGATTTACGGGGCGTTTACACTAGACGACTGAAAACATGACGAATGATATTTTTAATTATGATCGTCAGCTTCAACTGCTTAGATAAATGGAATTCCGTTCGGCTGTTGGCTTCAGAAAAAAAAAGAAAAAAAAGTGGGATCTGAAGTGGCTATCAACCTGCCTCCCTATAAACTTGTTTCCATTGGGGGACGAAGATTATATGAGTTTGAATAAAAGCCTATTTCTGGTTCCACCAACTGTACATTGGCATCAAGTAATCAGTGAGGCTGCGTTGTGTGCACTGTTTCTACTTTTTCTTTCTGGGTATACCAATTTATTTTTTCACATTAAAACCTAGTGGTGGCCTTATTGCATAATTCAAGCACAATTTATCGCTGAGCATTTTCTACAAGTCCTATTTTCATTCACCGATCTGGCGTCGGTATACAAAAAAAATCTATCGGTTGTGCCTGACCGGCGCAGAATAATCGGCCAATGAAAACAGGTTTTAAGGCAGACTCCATAAAGCCCGTTTCCATTGGCTGACTAGAGTCACAGGAAACCAGCCAACACTTCGGATTTAAAACAGGGTAACTGTCAAACGTTATGAAATTCAAACAACTCACATATCATAAGTTGGGAAGTACCGGATTCGTTAGATGAGCTTCACAGACAATCCAGCTCTTTTTCAGCTCTAAACCACTTTATAATGTGCATCCCTGGTTGATTAGACTGCCCGTGAGAATGAGCACATGTGTCATGTTGACAAACAAAACCCTGCAACACATGAGGTTCTTTCCACTGAGGAATGTAATCCCTATCATTATGTCTGGGTTGACATAACAAATAACAGAATTGAGTGTACATTATTTACCATACAAATATATGCATCTCTATGTACAAGTGAAACACAAAATACTCCTCAGAGTGTTGAGAATTTAGGATAAATGAAAAACTGGCGGATGGGACGGATTTTGTCCCAAACAGGCAGGTCGGGGCAGAGATACAAGCAGCCACAGGAAGTAGAGCGTAGAATATCTGCTAGGAGAGTGAGATACAAGCATCCACAGGAAGTAGAGCGCAGGATCTCTGCTAGGAGAGTGTACCCGCTCCCACGTCCGTCTCGGGCTTCGGAGGCCGGGGCAGCGCAAGCGACATTGATTTGTTGATTCATATTCAAATGCCAGCCGCCGTGATTTGATTATAGAATCGTCGGACCGGTCTGTGCAATGACCCTGAAAGTAGTCCCGGCGCAGCCTTCCTGAAACGAGGCTAATTTTGTCCCGGTTCGGATCGCTCGCACGCATTCTATGAGGGATCTAGTGCAGGGCAGACTTCGCTTTATGAACTGAAATAGGCCGCTATTATTTCTGTCCGTGCATTTTCAAATAATGCTATTTTATTGAAACATGTATACCTTATTGGGAAGGCCCTCATACCGCATTTCATTCGATGAATTTTTTTCTTTGCGTTATTTATAATCATAATATTATTTAGAAATTGTCGGTATGAATTTCTAGTTCGTATATTATCTATTTCTTTTTTATTTACGTATCTCCGTGTTAAGTACAACCGATCGTATTTAAAATATGGTGGTACGTCGCCATACCAGCACAGTATGGTGGTATGTGTCAACTACCACTTCTCTAACAGAGGTTGGTATTTCTATACAGTTCTATCATTGTAATTCAGACGCACTCACTTATAAATCCAGAACCGCACTCGAATCGTAAAATACTCCACTTGTTTGGATGTGCCATTATCATCGTCACTCAGCTTTGCCTCAATGACGATTGTGGAGCATCCAAACTAGTGGAAATTGTCTGTTTATACGATTCTCAATGCAGTTCTATATATTATTATATACCTGTGGTAGTATATTCTACACATACGTCCCGCTCCTACCTATGTTGTATTCATGTCCGTACGACACCTAGGTGACATACGGGGGATGTATGTGGCATATGGGGCATGTATGGCGGCGAAATCCAAAAACTCGCCCACAAGCAAAGTTAAAAATTGGATATTTTAAGGTATATAATAATACGAAAATAGGGATACTGTTTCTGTACTGTGTCTGTTTACTGTGTCGATAAAACAAACCTCTGCCTTCGGCATCAGTTAGTTTTATCGTCAATTTTATCAAGTATTCATCACGTACAGCCACAGTAACCCTGTTTCCGTATAAGTGTGCACAAACAGAATCCGTACAGGAAGTAAGAGACATACATAGAAAGTTATATAATAATACTTAAACCAGAGAACAAGGACACAATCATCATGCAGGGAAAACACACATATTCAGTGCTTCAGGTAAAATCCTGTTAAGCAAAACAATAACCTTGTTTTTGAAATCATTCAGCAGACGACAATTTTGTTTCACAGTTTGGCTGGTACCTGGCGTGTCGGTGTACCGCCCTGCTTGTTTGTCTCGTGTTTTCCCGCGCCGGTTCCCGGTGATAGCGTTAGCGACCAGGCAGCCCCAGCCGCCCTACATTAGGTTAGCAGGCGGCAGGACTGTGTCCGGCAAAACGGTCGCGGCCAAATTTCATCAAGCAATGAAGAGTAACTGCAGTCTGACCTCCTCCTGCAGAGGCCGGGGTGGGACGCAGCGGCCATGTGGGCGGCCGTGATGTCAGTGATGGGGACTGGGCACTGGGCGGGCGGGTTAACGGGCGGACAGGCGGGCGGGTGGGTGGGTGGACAGGCGGGCGGACGGGCAGGCGGGTTAACGGGCGGACAGGCGGGCGGGTGGGTGGGTGGACAGGCGGGCGGACGGGCAGGCGGGTGGATTGGTGGACAGGCGGGCGGGTGGATGGGTGGACAGGCGGGCGGACGGGCAGGCGGGTGGATTGGTGGACTCGGCGGGCGGGTGGATGGATGGACGGACGGGTGGATTTGGGTGGATTGGTGGACGGGTGGATTGGTGGATGGTTGGATTTGTGGACGGGTTGATTGGTGGACAGGCGGGTGGATTGGTGGACGGTGGATTGGTGGACAGGTGGGTGGATTAGTGGATGGGTGGATTGGGAGACAGGCGGGCGGGTGGGTGGATTGTAAGATTGGGTGGGTGGATTGGTGGATGGATGGATTGGGGGACGGGCAAATGGGTGGATGGATGGATGGATGGATGGGCAGACAGGCAGGAAGGTGGATGGGTGGATGGACAGACGGGTGTAGGGCACACGGGTGGACAGGTGGACAGGTGGACAGGTGGACGGGTGGATGGGTGGATTGGTGGACGGGGGGATTGGGGGACTGGTGGATTGGGGGACGGTTGGATTGGGGGATGGTTGGATTGGGGGACGGGTGAATTGGGGGACGGGTGGATTGGGGGATGGGCAGATTGGGGACCAGGTGGATTGGGGGACGGGTGGATTGGGGGACAGGTGGATTGGGGGACGGGTGGATTGGGGGACAGGTGGATTGGGGGATGGGTGGATTGGGGGATGGGTGGATTGGGGACCGGGTGGATTGGGGGCCGGGTGGATTGGGGAACGGGTGGATTGGGGGATGAGTGGACAGATGGGGTATGGGTGGACAGGTGGACAGGCAGATGGGTGGATTGACAGATGGGTGCAGGGGAACTAGGTGGACGGATGGACGGGTGGATGGGTGGATGGGTTAACACGCGGACAGGCTGACTGGTGTATGAGTGGATGGGGAGACAAGCAGACAGGAAGACAGGCGGAAGGGCAGACAGGCAGACCAATGGACAGGCAGACAGACAGATGGGTGGATGGGCCGACAGGCAGATAAGCAGACAGGTATAGATGGGTAGATGGTCAGATGAGCGGATGGGCAGATTGGACGAGGGTGCAGGTACTGGGTGTACGGACAGTTCAGTGTAGGGCGGACAGGTTGGTGGATGGGCGGGAGGGTAGACCGGCAGGCGGACAGAATGGCGGGTGAACAGACGTGCAGACATGCAGACCGTTGGACGGGTGGGCGGGGAGCTGGGGCGGACTGGAGTCATGGCCGGGGGTTGGGTGGACCAAGGGTCACTGACCAGGCAAGGTCACTGTCCACGTGGACAGAAAAAGCCCTTGAGAAGGACACGGGGTGGTGGCGACGGGCAGCGAGGGGCGGGGAGGGTCGCGGAGCCGAGGAGGCGCCTAAATCACCTATCGGCGGTATACTGAGGGTAGAGGAGGAATATTTAGGGCCACACACCATGGCGTTCTGCCTAATTAGTCCAACTGCCCCACGTGACCATGCTGATCATGCGCACTGATCCCAGAGCCCCTAGCGATGATGGGGGTGAGGCTTACACGACAAGCTACTGGCGACCAGTATGCCACGAGCCTTGGCCTTCATTATCCATCGTGTACAAGGTCAACGTTGAAGCTGTACGGGGACTATTCATTGTTTATTATCCACCACATACAGAGTCCCCATTGAAGATGTATGGGGACTCTGTATGTGGTGACTCAGTAAACCACTATTCATCGTTTATTATCCACTGTATACAGGGTTCCCATTAAAGATGTATGGGGACTCAGTAAACCACTATTCATTGTGTATTATCCACAGTATACAGAGTCCCGATTGAAGACGAATGGGGACTCAGTAAACCACTATTCATTGTTTATTATCCACCACATACAGAGTCCCCATTGAAGATGTATGGGGACTCAGTAAACCACTATTCATCGTTTATTATCCACCACATACAGAGTCCCCATTGAAGATGTATGGGGACTCAGTAAACCACTATTCATCGTTTATTATCCACTGTATACAGGGTTCCCATTGAAGATGTATGGGGACTCAGTAAACCACTATTCATCGTTTATTATCCACCACATACAGAGTCCCCATTGAAGATGTATGGGGACTCAGTGAACCACTATTCATCGTTTATTATCCACCACATACAGAGTCCCCATTGAAGATGTATGGGGACTCAGTAAACCACTATTCATCGTTTATTATCCACTGTATACAGGGTTCCCATTAAAGATGTATGGGGACTCAGTAAACCACTATTCATCGTTTATTATCCACCACATACAGAATCCCCATTGAAGATGTATGGGGACTCAGTAAACCACTATTCATCGTTTATTATCCACTGTATACAGGGTTCCCATTAAAGATGTATGGGGACTCAGTAAACCACTATTCATCGTTTATTATCCACCACATAAAGAGTCCCCATTGAAGATGTATGGGGACTCAGTAAACCACTATTCATTGTTTATTATCCACCACATACAGAGTCCCCATTGAAGATGTATGGGGACTCAGTAAACCAATATTCATCGTTTATTATCCACTGTATACAGAGTTCCCATTAAAGATGTATGGAGACTCAGTAAACCAAAAGAAAAATTCGAAAAATAAACGGCCTCCACACATCCCCAAAGGGGAAGGGGAGCCCGACAATTTGAAGAAAGAATTTTTTCACTCTACACTATTCATTGTTTATTATCCACCGTATACCCATTCAAAATGTATGGGAACTCAGTAAACTACTACCCATTGATTAAAACCTCTCAGATACCATAACTGAGGCACACTGATTACAAATCCATTGTATACGGCTTAAAAGCCATTGTATACGGGAAAATAGTCCCTTTGTGCTAACATATCCCTACTGATATATCTTTTGTTATGGAATTTCCTGGGTTTAATACATTTCTGAAGATGGATGATATATACAACAAACGCAGGATTTGTGGACCGACAACTCTGTAAACTGCTTGTGAATTACTACGCGTCAACCTCTCGTGGTTTACGCGTCCACGAAACTATCGATTATTATCTATTTGTATCACATCCAACCACCCCATAAGGTGGTATTATCATTATCTTTTTTTTTGTGTAAAATTATTTCTCTCTGTGGTACATGTATCTCACGTTCCTGTGGGATTTATTGATACCGTATCAGTTTTTGAGTGAACAATTTTTTTTCCATTGGATAAATAGAGTTCCCGCGTCTCTTTGTCTGGTCCACCGACCAATCAGAAATGCAGGAATAGATCACATGATCAAAAACAACCAATGACGGTCATCATCTGTATAGGAAAATTAACATAATCTAGGCTCGCACTCCCACAAGGGTGAGAGATCGGTCACTTAAAGCCTGCCCCCACCTACCACGATTCTGGTCCCGATTGGCCTTACGACGGCCTTCCCGACACCATTCCGATTCTAGCGTGAGGTCAGCCAAAATCGTGGTAGGTGGGACAGGTTTCTGCGATTCCGTCCACGACAGCTCACGATAGGCTGCGATAAAAACGCCAATCGTAGAGGTCCCGATTATTTCCAACATGTTGGAAATTTCGTAGCCTGTCGTTGGGTATCGTAGCCTATCGGGAAGATATCGTGGTCAGCGCGTATGATTCACCGATTGGATCACGACAGAGGTCTACGATTCGGGGACCTCCCGATAGGTCACGATTTCGCCATTTCAAATCGTAGCGATCGGGAAGCATGTCGTGGCCTATCGTGGTAGGTGGGAGTCCCCTCTTACTCGATGGTCGCGAGGCCGCCACGTACAGCATTGATATTCTCATTATCTTTTAAAATTGATACCCCAACCCCAGCACACAATGTCACCACCTACACATATATTCCTAGTCTTGTCTAGAGAATGTGAAAACTCTGTGGTGCATGTCAATGTGTGTCCATATTAATATAAAATGACCGTCCTTTCCATCAGAAAACTCTTCCACTGCGACCCACACACATGAGCTTCATCCAGCAATATCCATTAAGCCCAACTGTTACAATTCCCATCACTGGTTCGTGGGAAATTGATATTTGGTTCCTGGGCCTAGTTCTTCCAGTCGGGAAGTCTTTCTTATTCGTATATACGCACGGAATAACGATGGAAAAGAATATTCTCTCAACGCTCACAAATTCGTGTGGGATAAGAAACACTAATAAGTGCCTAGCGCGCTATCCCCTGAGATGCGCTTCATTCTGTAGAGCCATTTTGTTGTAATTGAAATGATGACGGACAATTTTCTCACGGGAGTTGCACTGATAATTGGTTCCCCGGAGAGGGAAGTAGCAGATAGAGACCTCGGAAAGGAAACGTCCGTACTTATATAGAACGACATGACCATGCTGTACAAGCTACAAAACGAGATGATATTTACGGTTTATGCCGAGTTTCGTACTTATATAGAACGTCCTGACCATGCTGTACAATTCACGGAACGAGATGGTAATTTACGGTTTGTACGGGCCGAGGCATTTATGCTGAGTTCCGTACAAACGGTAAATTATCATCGAGTTCCGTGAATTGTACAAGCATGGTTGGACGTTATATATTTACTATATGCCCGAAATTATAAAAAAAATCAATTTCATTTGGCTTAACAACCAATTTTTTAATAAACGTGTATGGCAAGGTGGTCCGTACAGTATTTTTACGTCATATGCCGAAACGGTGCGTATTTACAGTATATACGGCATGGGTATGTAGTAAAAACCGTAAATTATTATCGAGTTTTGTAGCTTGTACAAGCATGGTAGGTCGTAATATATTTACTATATACCCGAAATTATGAAAAATCATTAATTCGTCTAGGCCTAACAACTACTATTTTAATCAACGTTTATGGGAAGGTGTTTTTTTACGTTATATGGCAAAACGGTGCGTATTTACAGTATATACGTCATGGGTATATATTAAAGAATATTCCTATATACCTATGGCCGAACACTCTATGGTTACACCACGCTACAGGGGGTAGAATAACTTACGTTTACTACCCAAGGCTTATGTTTACTACTCAAGGTTGACGTTTAGACCAATCAGATCGTCTCTTACAAAATTCAAATGAAAAGCGCAATGTGGAGAAAACATAAAGGGTAAAGTTACTCGATAAGGTTTAGTCTGGCTTTTCGTTTGATTGGTAAGCAAATAATGTAATTTATTGTTACTAAACTACATTTGAAGATATATAGGAATAGGGAAACCAAGATTCCGGAGAGAGAAAGTCAAAGTTATTCCGTAAGGCTTGGAAAAATTACTGCCCGCAGCCAAGGCCTTGAGCAGTAATTTTCTCGAGCCTTACCTCGTAACTTTGAATTTCTCTCACCATACATAGTTTCCCTCTATTCCCAAACTATCCAGACATGTAGAAATATGAATTCGAAATTTCTCTCAGAGTCTGGGACTTCATGAAGATTATTTGTCTTTTTTTTTGTACCTGCATCAAAGTCAAAGTTTCCGCAGGAAACGTTCATCATTGACACTTGACAAAAGGAGATCTTTCCTGAAGATGCTAAAACAAAAGGGATATCGCCTCTCTCTCAGCTGAAAAGAAAGGGAATTAGCAAAATAAAAAGTCGAGCTGAAGAAAGAGCAATGTTAAACCTGTCTTTTATGTCCATGATCTCCTGTTGATCTTTTACCTTCTTTAAGGGCAGTTGACGTAGCTTCAAAAACTGTATTTAACTTCAATTACTCGGTTATTTTAGTTTTTTGTTTTTTTAACATACTTTATTTCCATGAAGACATCTACAATCCATTTTTGATTATACGCTCCCTTTGCATATATATATATATATATATATATATATATATATATATATATATATATATATATATATATACATACATACATACATACATACATACATACATACATACATACATACATACATACATACATACATACATATATATATATATATATATATATATATATATATATATATAGAGAGAGAGAGAGAGAGAGAGAGAGAGAGAGAGAGAGAGAGAGAGAGAGAGAGAGAGAGGGGGGGAGATAGACAGACAGAGACAGGGAACGAGAGAGAGAGTATTATTTTCATTTGTAGTCTTTTTGTTTCCTCCCTTTCATCTAAGTTTTTTCCAGCTTAAGACTTATTTACATGTCTAAGGCAGTAAGACAGAAATCACACATAGTTTACATGTTCAAGTCTCAGTTTTAAAAGCATATTTACATGTCTAAGACAGGAGAGGCAGACAACACGAGTTCTTTACAGGTTTCGGACTCAGTTTGAAATGGGATACATCGGGAGGGGTTGTTTACGTTCTGTCGCCTCTCCGAGAGCTTCACCTGTGTGTGTGTGTGTGTGAAGGGGGGGGGGGGTCAGTTGAGATGGCGGGAGTCCTGCTGGGTGCAGGCGGCTATCTTCACCCCACACGGGGCTCGCACCGGAATCACTCCCCCCCCCCCCCCATCTGAATCACCCCCTGCCCCCCCCCCATACACGGTATCTGGAGAACTCGACCCGAAACGGACTCGAGACGTAGTTGTCAGGAGAATTCGACCAGTTTTGAAGAAATCGATTGAAGAACTTGACCCATTTCTGAATATATTTAGTAGGAAGTGTTATATTGGCCTCAAATTTGGTCCTTGCTGAGGAAGAAAACAAACAGTAACCCCTACACTTAAGCCTATCCCTATCCCCATCCCTATCCCTAACCCTAACCCTAACCCTGACCATAAACACAACTGGACTAATTTTCAAATCCACTGGTTTACTTGTCTCAAATCTAACTAGTCAGATCTTTCCTTCTATATTAAACTCTCTTATCCATACATATCAGAATACTACATGTATATTGAATATAGTATTCATTCGCAATGGTAATAAGATACCTGAGTTGGGAAGAATTAAAAGTATGTTCAGTATGTTACAGGTTGAGTTCTTCTAATGGGTCAAGTTCGATTTGGGTCGAGTTCGTTATGGGTCGAGTTTGTTACGGGTTGAGTTCGTTATGGGTTGACTTTTTCAATGGGGTCGAGTTTGTTACAGGGCGAGTTCTTAAAAACTGATCAAGTTCAATACAGGTCGAGTTTTTTAAATGGGTCGAGCTTGTTTTGGGTTGAGTTCGTTTTGGGTCAATTTTGTTTTGGGTCGAGTTTTTCAAATGGGTTGAGTTTGTTACGAGGCGAGTTCTTAAAAAACGATCAAGTTCATTACAGGTTGAGTTTTTCAAATGGGTCGAGTTCGTTACCGGTCGAGTTCGTTACGGGTCGAGTTTCTTTCGGGTCGAGTTCTCCAGTATTCCCACCCACACAGGTCATCCGTCCACTCACAACTCTCCAGACTCTTACAAACAAATACGTGCTAAAAGTCTCCAGTAGGAGCAGAACCAATCCCCAGCTGATGTTGTGTCAGTTCGCGAGTAGCGGCAGTTGGGAAACCGTGTACGTTCACTTTGTGGGCTAGGATAAGGGTAATACTGTTATTTATAGAACAAGCACGTCCCTTTGGTGTTGGGAATCATTATTGTGTGGGAAGGTATTGTGGCATGGTTTTGTTTTGTCACGAAATAGGTCCTCCCCCCTGGTAAACCTCGTGTGTGAGCCCTCCACCCCCATGTGCCCTCTGTGTTCTAGCTCACTGTACGACCCCCCCCCCCCCGTATACACAGTGACTCCCACCAATGCCCTTGGACGGCCGCCTTCTAAATACGGAAACGCCCCCTTCTCGTGCCCCCCCCCCCTCCCCCGCCCCCCCGTGCGGGGTGAGACCGGCTGAGAAACCCGCTACCGCCCGCCGCCCTCCATACACCGCCCGCCGCCCGCCGCCCGCCGCGCACCGCCTTCCGTCATCCGTCTCCGAGACGGGGGGGGGGGGGGTCAGTGAGGCCCCCCGCCCCCGCCCCCCGGTCCGGGCGGGCGCGAGCCCGGGCTCCTCCAACCCCGCACCCGGCGACCAGTGGCGCGAGGCCCCGGCGCCGACGTCACGGGCGGGCGGGCGGGGGCCTCCAGCGTGGAAAACTACCAGACACCAGCACAGGAGGAGGCGGTGTACGGCGGGCGGCGGGCCGCGGGCGGCGGGCGGTGTACGGAGGGCGGCGGGCGGCGGGCGGCGGGCGGCGGGCGGTGTATGGAGGGCGGCGGGCGGCGGGCGGCGGGCGGCGGGCGGCGGGCGGCGGGCGGTGTACGGAGGGGCGGCGGGCGGTGGGCGGCGGGCGGCGGGCGGTGTATGGAGGGCGGCGGGCGGCGGGCGGCGGGCGGCGGTGTAAGGTGTACGGCGGGCGGCGGGCGGCGGGCGGTGTATGGAGGGCGGCGGGCGGCGGGCGGCGGGCGGCGGGCGATGGGAGTTGGGCGGTGTACGGCGGGCGGCGGTGTAAGGTATAAGGGGGGCGGCGGGCTGGCGGCGGGAGGCACTGATTTATCATAAAGTCACACACCGCCCGCTGCTGACTGGAGGAAAGCGCCGAGCGTCGACCGGCGAGCGCTCCACGGCGGCGACTGGAGGCGGGCGGGGGACGGAGGGGGGCGGGCGGGGGGCGAGGCCGGGGGTCTCGGCAGTCCTCTCTCACTGGAGGAGGAACACCAGTGCGGATGGGTTGCCACCGGAAAAGCCGTACGCTCTCCCAGCACAGACTCTGCTCGCTTGTGTGTTACGCCGGGGATTGATCGGGGGACCCTCCTCCTGGGTGCCGGGTATAACTCGTGTTCCCGGCCCCTCACACGGGAGCAGGCCGCTAGCCCGAGGCCATGCCCGGGGTCGCAGGTCAAGGACCCCGGTCAGCGGGAGGTTAGGATTTTAAATGCAGCGAACGGCCGTGAAGAACATGTACAATGCCGGTGGTTGGAGAGTGTAGAGAAGGGGGCCTCTGAGTCTCCCGGAGGGGTCTGAAAGGGGGCAGCAAGCCAGCCACTGGAGGGGTTCGGAGGAAGTTGTTTACGTATATTGTTTTATTATCCACCTAATACAAAGTGTCCATAGGAAACACATAGGGAGTGTGTATGGACATATCCAGTGTATATAGATATGTTGTATGCTCCGGGTGGGCATACGGAAAAATAGTGCATACAGAAAAATATTGCATAACCATAACAAAAACTAATACCGACATGCCACTTGTCCAGAAAAGGTGGATGATAAATACAATATAGACTGGTTCAGATAAAAGCGGTTGTATGCTCCTCAGAGTTGACTGTGCAATATCCTCGCATACGGTCGATATTACTACGCGTCAACTCCTCACAGCATACGGCCGCTTTTATCTGAAACCAGTCAATATTGTGTATTTATTATCCATGGTATTCAAAGTCCCCATTGAGAATGTATGGGGACTCAGTAAACCAAGACCCATTACATAAAACCTCTCAGATACCATAACTGTGGTATACAGATTCAAATCAGTGATATACCGCATACCTGTATTTTTCTCCATAGGCTTAACGTTAGGAACTCGTATTCCATGGCACTGAAAGTATTGTTCCTAATACTCAATGGCTAATTTGGCGAGTTATTCCAGCAATAAATGATGTTATACGGGGAGAGATGAAATCAGAAACCACTCGATGAGAATAACTTGGTATGCACTCCAACTCGTTTAACTGCAGAGTAATTCACTCAGCTTCGCTTCGTGCATTACTCCACAGTCAAACTCGGTGGAGTACGGACCAAGTTATTCTTATCTCGTGAGTTTCCTTCTAACAAGGCCATGGTATACGGGAAAAAAGTCTCTTTGTGCTATAGAGCAAAAATATAGTCCCTATTGATATAGCAATTACTGGTTTTAGATTATTCGTAAAGACGGATAATAAATACAACAAACGATGTTTTTTGTGGACAGGCAGCTCTGTAAACCACTCGAGGTTGACCTCATAATATACTCAAGCTCTCGTGATTTACGGCCGCCTGTCTACAAAACCATAATAATGGTATTAACAATAATAATGATAATAATGATGATGATGATAGTAATAATAAAGATAAAAATAGTCATATCAACAATAATAATTATAATAGTAATGATATATGTATTAAAATTATCACAAACCAACAACTTCTGGATTATAGTATAGGTGTTTTAATTACCATTGATAATTAGTTACATGAATTCTTTTGGGACAACGTTTCGAGCTGGTGTTGTTATTCATCAGGTGTATCTTATACATGTGCATTGCTATTGAGGTATATTCTCGGAGCACTTTACAATGGTTTATTTTCAATAATGATAATGAGGATGATAATAATAATTCATGATGATAATAAAAATGATAATAATGATAATAATGATAATAATGATAATAATGATAATAATGATAATAATGATGATAATAATAATAATAATAATAATAATAATAATAATAATAATAATAAAAATAATACAATTCATGTCTGTCCCGACATGTTTGCCGGCAAGACCGCAACAGAACGGATTTAACAAAGACTACATGAAGCTGTGAGTGTATTTACTTTGAGCGCCGACTGTCGCTGTATGGCGGGGTGGCGGTGTGTTGTAGGGGAGCGAGGTGCTGCTCGGCCGATAAATCTTGTGTTAATCATCCTGTTTACTTTGTCTATAATCAATAGTTGTCGGTGGAACACCCCCCTACCTCCTCATGACCTCCAGCCCCGTATCCTGTGGGCCAGACGTGTGCGGGCGGCGGGCGGGGAGGCGGGGGGGGGGGGGGGGGGGGTCAGGGGGGAGGGTCCCCCTACGGCGAAGATGGAGAAGGTGGCCCGGTACACCGTATATCGTGGATATATATTGCTGACATGGACACCTTCTTCCCCTCCTACCTCTACCCGCCTACTCACTATAAACACATGTCATCCACCCACGCAGCTGCGATGATGTGAGGCCTCTACCTCCGCCACATCTCTCTCCCTCCCCCCCCCCCCCCCCCAGACGCCGTTGCACTGCCATGGAGGCGGGAGGGGGGAGGAGGGGAGGGTCAAAACGTGGGCCCTGATGGGGTGTGGGCGCGGCTAGTAGCGGAATTTCCCAAGGTGAATTGGAAGAATTTTTATCCCTGCTACTCCATCTTCTTGAGGAACCATTCTCGGGGCAACTTTAATGGGACTCGTGGATCTCATAGAAAAGCCGAAGATTTTAGATTAAATGGAGATCCTCACAGATCGTGGTAATTTACTAAGGAATTTCGCCGTCGCGGATAAGACATTTTTCTGTGGTTATCATGGATTTTAGTCGCTAAAGTAATTATAGAAATGCGACTTAGACATAAAGTACAGTAGAACCCCGCCTAACGGACACCCCGCGTAAGCGGACAGCCCAATACATTTGTATTGGGCTGGAGAAAACTTGAAAACCCCGCGTAAGCGGACACCCCGCGTAAGCGGAACTTTAGCCCGGAACGGAGGGTGTCCGCTTACGCGGGGTTTTACTGTAGTAGTATCTTGATATGTTTGTGAACATTATAATCTCACCCCATAGTATTTTTGTCCCATAGGTTTATCATTGGGAACTGGTTCTCCATGCCCCTACGAGTATTGCAGTCGGTTCTCCATGGTCTATATCCTGTGTGTCATCCATTCTTTTAGTGTGTACAAGGGCGAGATGAATACAGAAAGCAACTCGTTTTGGTCAAAGAAGTCATTCTGCAACTCGTTTGAACACTACATGATATTCACTTGGCTGTCGCCTCGTTCATATCACTCTGTATCAAACTCGTGGAGAAGGACAAACTTCACCAAAACTTGCGGTTTCTTCTTTAGTATGCCTTGATATAGATTTGATCACATCAGAAAACACCACAGTTAAAAACTATACATGCTGATATTCGAGGTCTTAGTAGTATACACAATTGGTAATTTAACTCAGGCCTAGAAACTGCAGTTTCGGGTGTCAGTAGTACAGGGAAATGTCGGATAAAATCAGGGAACCTAGAAGTGTGGGAGGCATTACAGTGCTATTTCGTTGAGTAGAATCTTTTTTCTTCATGTCTGTAGACTTGATATTGTAGGTCGCCCGAACGGCTATTCCAGCAACACAGTCATGATTGTGTAATCGATTCAGATCGATGAGGCTAGATTGAAGACTGAAAGAGCAATATTTACAGTAAAAACCCGCTTCTGGGACACCTCGCCTAAGGGGCCAACCCCGCTTAAGGGACAACCCCGCTTTAGGGGCCAAATTACTCGGGACGCAGATTTCTATTTAGTTTATTTTAACCCCTCTTTAGGGAACACGTCGCATAAGGGGACACTTTGCTCGGAACGGAGGGTTTCCCCTTATGCAGGGTTCTACTGTAGAACTGCATCGAAAACCGTATAATTAGAAGGAAACCCACGAGATGAAAATAGTTTGGTCCATATTCCACCGAGTTTGACTGCAGAGTAATTCACGAAGCGAAGCTGAGTGAATTACTCTGTGGTCAAACGAGGTGGAGTGCAGACCAAGTTATTTTCATCGAGTGGGTTTCTGATTTTATCTCACCCCGTATAACATTAATTATTGATGAAATGAATTACCCAATTAGCCATTGAGTATTGGGTACACGAACCTCATGGCCGTGGAGTACGAGTTCCTAATGTTAAGCCTATGGAGAAAAATACCGGGGTGAGATAAATAGACAATACTCTACAAGTTTGGATTCGCCGCGATCGTCATCAAGGTGAAGCCAGGTGATGAATACAGCACCAAATGAATGGAACCTTATTTATATGACGATTTGGATGCGTTACTGGATTTATATCACCCCTTTCACGGACATTAGAATGCTATCGCAATATCAGAATAATTCAAATTACTTCGCAAATCCAGTTAGAAACGTTTAAATCTCCATATTGATGGTTTGTCTGCTCTCTGAAATCCTGGTCACTGATTGGCTAGTTGATTATGACATCATTCCCCATCACTCTGCCACGACCATGGCGTAGCATGGCCACTTTACTAGGGTCAATGTTTGTGTATAATTTTCTATGAAATCTGTAACTATTCTAGTGCAGATCCGGATCTATATCACCTCTTTAACGGACATTAGAATAGCATCGCAATGTCAAAATAATCCAAATTACTTTGCAAATCAAGTTAGAAATCTCCATGTTGATGTCCTGTCTGCTCTCTGAAATCCTGGCCAGTCCATTATGACGTCATCTCACATCGTTCTGCCACAACCATGGCGTTGTTTTGTCATATTTCATGGACTAGCATTGCATACAATTTGTTTATGTTATTCCTATGACTATACTTGTACTAGCAGTGAGATAAAGAAATCCTCCGCTCTTATCCGTTGAAAGAGTATGGAATAAGTTGACCAGTGAAACACAGAAAATACCCAGTGGTATAACCTTAAGGGCTAGAGTCAAGGAGAAATCATTGAATGTCAATCTATCTGACATAATCTGATTAGGATGATCATAAGATCATATGAAAGCCAGGCGCTAAAAAATGATTATGAAGAAACCAAACAAGAGTTAGTCGTGTTGTTGTTTATTGCACGACGGCAAGAGCGCGTATTACTGTGCGAGGCGAAGCCGAGAGCAGGAATAGAGGGAAACTATGTTCCGGTGAAAGGAAGTCAAAGTTACGAGGTAAGGCTTGGAAAAATTACTGCCCAAGGCCCTGGCCGCGGGCAGTAATTTTTCCAAGCCTTACCGAGTAATTTTGACTTCCTTTCACTGGTACTTGGTTTCCCTATTCCTATATACCTTCAAATGTGGTTTAATAAGAGACAATCTGATTGGTCTAAATGTCAACCTTGGGTAGTATACGGCAACCTTGGGTAGTATACCAACCTTGGGTAGTATCAGATAGTTACTCCACCCCCCAGAGCGTGGTGTAAGCATAGAGTGTACAGCCATAGGTATATAGGAATACGCGATCTTGCCGGAGTGCGATGAACAATAACACGACTAACTACAGTTTGGTTTTGAATTTATACTACCCCGCCCGTCTAAATTACTTCTACATTAACAAATGACGTCATTTGTCAAGTGTATCCCACTAGAGCGATATTTTTCATTTTTCTGAACTCCAGACCGAATACAGTGAGCCAATGTTAAGCCTATGGAGTTTTTTATCAGGGGTAGGATAATATCATCTACATGGAGTCGGGAAGCCTATACCTCATTATCTGTATGTTTGTATTGTCCCATGTGTTTGTCTAAAGTATCGGTGCTACTTACCCATGGCTACTATATGGAAGAACTCATAATAAGAGAATACAGTATGGAGTAGAATTTCTGATTGAATTAAAAAGAAAAAATCCAGCCTTCCACATGTTCTACTTCCATATTCATCTGAACATTTCCTTCTTACAGTCAGTAACATTACTTAATTTTGTTAAAGGTCTGTAAGTTTACATCCATCCTTTTATCTCATTGAATTGTATATTATCTTGGGTACCTTAAATGGTATGTCCATCACTGATGAATGAGCGTGTAATTATAAGTAAATAACAATCAAAAGGTTTGTTTTACATTCAGTCTATGGATAGTTTTCTGTAACCTACTTGCATCCAGCCAACTTACTATTTCTGCAACTGCCTGAATCAAGGATCTAAACATATCAAGCACCAGTGGGTCTCGAGGTATTTTGGTCTTGAGTGATTGTTCATGGTCAGCTGGGCATGCCTCTAGGATCCTGAGATACTGGCTCCCTGCTCCTTTCCTAATACCACAGTGGATAGCACGCAGATAGTGAAGGGTTAGTGTTTTTTTGCAGTATGCTAGTCTATATTTGCAGCATGCTAGTCTACATTTGACTACTCTTACCTTTAAGCAACGTGTATAGACTGCACGCTCTAAAAAATACCATGTAAAACAATTGATATAAACAAAAACAAGTCTAGCTGTATAAGGCACTTAGCTTTTGTGCTATGGAGACGGCTATTTTGTCCCCGACGCCATCCAAAGCATCAAGTGGCGGGACCAAAAATATATTTTTTGGCTTGCTATTGAAGAATTTTAGCCTCACCTATTTACTATCTGAAGATTATGACAATAAATAACAGTAGTTATCTGAAGTATTTTGAGGTACTAAGACAGTCGGCCCGTTTTCGTATACCTAAAAATGGCAAAGTTTTAGCTTGTCACGTGATGTGATACCCATACGTATATACGTCAAGGGTAGCAGCAGGCATTATCCTACCCCTGATAAAAAACGCCATAGGTTTAACATTGACTCAATGTATTTGAAGGAGCGTTGAATAAAGTGTTATTTATGCACCGAGGTGAATAAAAAAAACTGACAAATCAGGGACCAGATAACGAAAGTAGATCCGGCAGTATCAACACGCTACTATCATGGATAATTACTCAATTTTCTCTGTATATCGGTGAGATGGGGTAGGATAAATACAAAACCAAACTCGAGTTAGCCTTGTCAATGTTTATACTACTCTGGTCAGGTCTGCTACTCACTACACTCGGCTAACGCCTCGTGTAGTAATACACGACCTGCCCATCGTGGCATAAACATTGACAAGGCTGACTCTCGTTTGGTTTCTACTAAGTATGTGTAGGCCATACGTCCATAGGTATTATCATAAAACTGGATTAGTTTTAATCTTGGCAACTGTATGCCACAACTGGAGTTTGGCATAGTGACTTCACGAGGCGAAGTATTACGTGATAACAATATTACGTGATAACAATTCTGTATGCCACTAGTGGCATATAAAACTCCGTATGCCAGCCAGCGTGGCATACGGAAACTCAATGTTAAGCCTATGGGCTTTTATATTAGGGGTAGGATAAATAATAATACCTGCAAGTCCTGTCTTCATCTAACGGAGTAGTTAGGAATACGCACACAGGGTCGACATTGTGTAGACCCCTACAGTTCATGCTGCTGAGATTCTCCGATGTGTTGAAACCATATCTCTCTCACTGTCTCTTTCTCACACGAACCCCATTAGTACCCTCGTGTAAAGGGAGATGAGGATGATATCGCTGAGAACCGCCATCTGGGACTCCCCATCATGTGAGTGTGGGTCGTGACAGAGGTACCCCACATGTAAATACTGACAAGACGTTTTTCATGTGAATCCCATACAAACTCTGTATATATAGGCCACAGAGAGATTGTTATGTGGTTTAAATTTTCTCGTTCTGAAAACGTTGAGTTATCCGTTGGAAAAAATATTTCTGCACAGAGTGATTGCTAGTTCTGCCATCATCCGCCAGGAAATTGCTAAATAGCGCCCCTGTAGTTGTTCATCTGAGATAAATCCTGCTGAGATTCTGTACTGGAACACAATCTCGTCGTCTACATTGTAGGGTTCCATTTCCCTGAGACATGTTTTTCTTCCTGCAATTGTTGGCGACATTTACACCTAAAAAGGAATGGAATCTCATGAGGTTTTTTTTTAATCCAGTGAGCTACATAAATCCCACCGTGTGAATTCCGCTTTCGACATGTTTTCCCCCTGTAACTGTTGGCAATATTTACCCCTAAAAATGAACAGAATCTCATGATATTTCAAACCCTGTGAGGTACATGAATCCCACCGTGTGAATCCCACTTAACAAGGAACAGAATCTCATGAGATGTTGACCCCTGTGAGGTTCATGAATCCCACCGTAGAATTACACTTTAAGGAACAGAATCTCATGTGATTTTGAACCCTGCGAGGTACATGAATCCCACCGTAGAATTACACTTTAAAAGGAACAGAATCTCATGTGATTTCAAACCCTGTGAGGTACACGAATCCCACCGTGTGAATTCCACTTTAAGGAACAGAATCTCATGTGATTTTAAACCCTGTAAGGCACATACATCCCACCGTATGAATTCCACTTAAAAGGGAACAGAATCTTATGAGATTTTGAACCCTGTGAGGTACACGAATCCCACTGTGTGAATCCCACTTAACAAGGAACCGAATCTCATGAGTCTTCCTTACTGGTGGGTAACTTGTTTGTTGGCATCCAAAAGCCGAGATTTACGTCCCTACGGACTCAGTCACTACGTTTATTATTATTACATAACTAAATATCAAGAAATACGCCATTCTTTGTACTTATTGCATGAACCTGCTGACCCTATGTATTCTCTAAGGGCACAGTGCGCCCGAATATTCACTACGGGCACAGTGCGCCCGAACATTCACTGCGGGCACAGTGCGCCCGAACATTATCAATACTGCACCCCTAGCAGCGGATAGTATTTCATAAAAGTTCAGCCATATGTATATAATGGTATCCCTTTTCACGAATGAAACTGTCAGATATTTACCAGTATTATCATAATAACATATATAGAAACTAAGTCCTATAGAAACTTCCACAAAATAACCACTGTTTTCCAACAGTGGCAACAAACCAACACATATCCTATCATGAGCCTCCCTCAGTAGTGATTAACTTGTTTGTTGGAATAATCCCGTCGATTCCGTACCCCATTGATTTACTCTGCGTAATTCCTTTATCAGAAGAACCCATGAATGCCCTTTGATCTTCATCACAAGTATCCTATCACGACTGACTGCCCTTGACCGCCATCACACACCACCTCCCACCATCGACCTTGACCCAATTCATCAGCTTGGGTAATATAGTAAAACGAGGTATCGCTGTATCGCTAGCTCTACCGCTGGGTCACATCAATGTTTCTACTCTATTTCTGGCGGCCTCTTGCTGTGTTAAATATCTATGTGGGGAGTGGGAGGGGAGACAGGGGGAGTCCGGGACCGGGGACCGCAGTGGTGGCGGGACTGGGGCGAACGGCGGCCGGGTAAGACGGCCGGGTGGGAAGCCGGCTCGGGCGGGTGGTGTATAGCGGGCGGTGTATAGCGGGTACGGGCGGGCGGCGGAGCGGGTTCGGGCGGGCGGTGTATGGCGGGCGTTGTATAGCGGGTACGGGCGGGCAGCGGGCGGCGGAGCGGGCTCGGGCGGGCGGTTTATGGCGCGTGGCGGGCGGCGGGCGGCAGGCGGCGGGCGGCGGGCGGCGGGCTAGGTGTAGGGTTAGGGCTAGGGCTAGGGCTAGGGCTAGGGCTAGGGCTAGGGCTAGGGGATGGGATAGGAGTAGGATCAGGGGTAGGGCGGTGGAAGGCGGGCTAGGGCTAGGGCGGGCGGTGGGTGGCGGGTGGCGTGCAGGGAGCGGGCGAGCGGCGAGCGGGCGGTGTATGGCAGGCGGCGGGCGGCGGGCGGCGCATGAAGTACTGAAGGGTAGCAAAGAGGAACCCGCAGTGAGCCCCATGGAGAGGGGTGGCAGGAGGAAGGTGGCGGGCCGAGGGCTAGGGCGGTGGGCGATACAGAGGGGCGGCGGAGAACCTCCTGGAGAGGGGTGGCAGGCGGCGGGTGGCAGGCGGCGGGTGGCAGGCGGCGGGTGGCAGGCGGCGGGTGGCAGGCGGCGGGTGGCAGGCGGCGGGTGGCAGGCAGTAATTTTCGGCCATGTGGCGCGTACCGTACAGGCGGATGGCCAGGCGTCGTGGCAGTCCTCAGTTCTCCTACACACCAGCAGCCATGGCTAAATTACCAGCATTCATTTCATACCCTCCTCTCCACCTTCCCACTCGTGACCTTGGTCCTGGTAACCCACACCCCGATACCCACACCCCAACACGTACACAGACAATACCCCGTGGCCTTCTATCCCCCCTTCCTCCAGGGCCGCGGCAATACGTACCCCGACCCCGCCGCCTCGCCGCCCGTCAAGCCCCGGCGACTCCCGTACCTCCAGCGCCGGGCGGGGCTCGGGCCGTCTTCATCTTGTGTGCCGGGAGACAGCGCCCCTCCTCCCGGCGCCCCTCCTCCGGGCTCCCGTCCTCCCGGCCGCCCCGCCCGGCCCTCCTCCCCGGCCCTCCTCCCGGGCCCGTCGGCGTGCTGGGGCCGGGCGCCCTGGATGGTGAACCGGGGCTGAGGGAGGGAGGAGGGGGACGGGAACTCGGGGTGTGTGTGCGCTGTCCTCATTATCAAGTCCGTCATTTGTGTGCGCTTTGTCCCGCATTGATTTAGTCTAAATGACCGAGTCAAGGGGTTGTCACTCACAAAGCCGCTATTTACGCAGATCAGAGCCTCCAGAGTGACGATGAGGCCCCGCTCTCCCTCCCCCCCTCCCCGGCCCCGCCGCCACCCCCTGCCGCATCCCCCTACGCCCCATCACCACCCCCTGATCACTCTCCCAGCAGAGATCCTGGGGCTTGTTTAACTCATTTCACACCGGATGATGTCTTGAGGCATCATTTACAAAATATTCGTTGTTGTGCATAACATTGGAAATATTTTCTCAATATACATAAAACTATCAAAGTATGTAGGTATAATATCAGGTTTAATATTCTTATGCAAAATTAAGAAAAGTATTAACGATCACGTGTCATGTCACGTGATGCAAAGATAAAATATCCACAATATAGCCAATATACCCGGCGGTAGGCCTATTCACTGGCAGTAGTACCTGGCTCCATACCTGTGCTATTGCCATAGGCACCCGGCGCGATGGGGTTAATAATCTAGGATCGTATATATGTAGACCCTGTTCTGCAATCCATAGAGACCCAGGGACGATATGGGTCATCCTTATTCAACACTTACGGACGACGTTATATGGACGGCTAATACTGTCTTAGCGAACATACTTAAATATTGTTGAACTATAACCCTTGTACAAGGTACAGAAAAGTGTCTTCATGTACGATCCTAGGTTATTAAACAGGCACCAGCACTCTACTTCCTGTGGCCGTTTGTATCTCTGTACCGACCTGCCTGTTTGGGACAGAATCTGTCCTATCCACCAGTTTTTCAAATATCCTAAATTCTAAGTGCTTTCGGCAGTATTTTGTATTCTACTTGTATATAGAGATGCACATATTTAAATGGTAAATGATTTACACTCATTTCTGTTATTTGTTATGTCAAATCCGACATAGTATTATGGATTACTTTCTATATTTGGAAGTATCCCATATATGGCAGGGTTTTGTTTTGTCAACATGACACATGTGCTCAATCGAGAAAGGGCAGTTTAATCAACTGTGTATTTACATTATTATGTGGTTTGAATCTGAAAAAGAAACAGCTGGATTGTCTGTGAAACTCCTTTAATAATTCCCATATTTCCTAACTCATAAAATACAAATTGTTTTATAACCTTTTAGTTGCCTTGTTTTGAACCCGAAATGTAGGCTGGATCCCCCTGTCTTTATAGATACCCGGGGAACCAGCTTTGGGTCTGCTCAGAGATTAGTAAGCGCTAGCGCCAGGAAAAATCTGCTGGGAGAGCGTGCCCCCTGCCGTCACCCCCCCCCCCCCCCCGCACCCCCCGGGGGCCCCAGCCCGCCCCGTCTCCCGCAGATAACAAGCAATAGAGAGGGTCGCATTTGGCGGTGATCGCTCATAAACGCAGTCACCCCTCCACTGTGCTTTACTGGGGATTTGGAATGGAAAAACGATCAGGCCTGAAAACCTGTAATGAATTGTGTGAATCTCGATAGGAGAATAATATTCTCACGATGTTTCTATTGCTGTGTAGGTTTCTCTTTAGAAAATGGTGAGGAATTATAGGGTTTTGTATTGTGTAACAAGGCGCATAATGTTCGTTACAGGGTTCTTTGTAATTGTTTTATGAAGTTGAGATCATCCAGTTGTGATTATGATTCATCATTTCCAATATAGTTTTGGCCTACCCCTGGTATATATCTAAAAAAATCTTCACTTTTGGAACTCATACTCATCGCCCATGGAATATTGTAAGAGAATTTTGAAATAAAATATTGTAAGAAAATATTGTAAAAAAAAGAAAGAGAAATATCATCAGAAAAATATAATTGGAAAATAATGCAAGAAAATATTGTACGGAAATGCTCCGTATTTTAACTGTATTTGATCCATAGCTACTGAAAATTAGCCATTCATTTTGGTTTCCTACATCGCCTCGCTCGGTTTTCCCTCATAAGATTACTCCATAATCGAAACTCATGGCATATTTTCAGTGGCTATGAATCTCGATGGAATTTCTGCTTAATACCTCTGTTAAAATCCTGTTTCAAATAGTGATTTACTCTGGAATCATTATATATTAAGTTATCAATACATAAATCTGAATAAATTAATACTTACACCATTTAACTTTTATATGAGATGATGCATATCGATAGTATTTCATAATGCACATGGAAGGGTAAAATTTGTACTCTAGAAAGGCATGTCATATCATATACCTGGGCACGAATGTCTCACACTTACTGGCCAGCTGTACGGATTCCGTTCTGCATACTGTGCACGAACTAATACTTTATGCACTCTATACCACGTGACTTGTTTTAAGATGTTTAATTATTTCCAAGTATGCCATTATAAGGAGACAGAGTGAGTGTGCCTGAATGAAATCGGTTCCTTGTTGTTTTGGTCGGAAATATCCACTTCATTCTTCGAACTCTGTGAATATTTCCGAAACAGATGTCATTCAGACACTCTAACCATGTCTCCATATAATATCTCTTCTTTTTTCTTATATTTTTTTAAGCTTTTATTTACCCTGGAGTATGGCTTACCCGGCGTTGACATTAGACGAATTTAGGCGGCGATTCTTGAATTTAGCACCTCCTGACGACTTTCAGAAGTAAAAGGCTAGAAATTGTATAGTGTAAACGCCAAGTGCATGGCGACTGCAGATCGTCTGATTATGTCAGATTACACAATTGGGCACCACATGATGACTATAGGACACGCTCTGATGCCGCGACTATATCTAGTCAGCTTGACTTGGTCGTCTAGACGGGCAGCAATTCTGTGAAAAGTCGTCCATATAAACACTCGAGTGCACCCTGGGTCGACGACTTTTGCGGCCGAGATTTAGTAGAAACCGAACGATAGTTAGACTTGACAATGTTTATGCCACGATGGGCAGGTCGTGTATTACTACACGAGGCGTTAGCCAAGTGTAGTGAGGAGCAGACCTGACCATAATGGCATAGACACTGACAAGTCTAACTCTCGTTCGGTTTCGTATTTATCCTACCCCGTCTATGCTTTTGTATTACTAAAAGATGAATATTGACTAAACGACCAACAGAACTTTTTTTCATAGTAGCTAACATAATGCTCTCAGATTGGTCAATATTGTTAGTACTCTAGTGGCATAAAAAACACTTTATGTCACGGCCTGCCACATAAAATTTGCTTATGTTACGTCTATGGCGGTTTTTTATTAGGGGTAGGATAATGCCTAATCGAGCACCACCTGACGACTAATGGCATGACGATCTGCAGTCGCCACATAATTAGTCATCTAGTGTAAACGCCCGAAGAGGGTTTGAAAGCAAAATCCCTATCTTCCAAACACTCCAGCATATGTGATAGTACACAAACTGAACGTGAGTTGTTGATATTTGCCGCATAAAACACCAGCCCGTGCCTCATGGCGAGGTGTTACCACGGGCGGCTGTTAACGCGGGGTGGGTGTGAGAACGCCGGTACCCCGACTTCCGCCCAGCTCAGTGCACATCAATAACTCAGGGTCAGCCGGTAACTAGCGACACGTTGTGGGGGGGGGGGGGGGGGGGGGGGTGCTCGTCTATCAAGTAAAAGTATAGTAAAACCAGCGTAAGGGGGAACCCTCCGTTCCCAGCCAGAAGCGCCCCCTGACACGGGGTGTACCCCTACACCGGGTAAAATATACGACTAATAGACAGAACCGTTCCGAGCAAAAGTGTCCCTTATCTTTTTCCAAAAATGTCTTAATGGATGCCTTGTTTACAGTTGGCTTTACATACGTCATGTTTGACAACAATAAAGCAATCGACAGTGTCGGCTATTTAGTTTTCGTCACTTGGCCTTCGATATATTAAGTAACATACAACTGCGATATACAAGATTACTTTATGATAACATACAATAGTTCCCTTACTAGAGAAGAAACCAACAAGTTTTGGTCGAAGTCATCATTCCTCATAAGTTTGATGCAGAGTGATATGAATGAGGAGTCAGCCAAGTGAGTATCATGTAGCATTCAAACGAGTTGGAGAGCAACGATTTTGACCAAAACGAGTTGCATTCTGTATTTATCTCACTCCTGTACACACTAAAAGAATGGATGATGTAAAGGATATAGACCATGGAGAACAGACTTCAATACTTATATGGGCAAGGAGAACAGGATCCCAATGTTAAGCCTACAGGACAGAAATACCAGGGCTTTCAAGTAAAAGTAAAACCCAATGTAAGGAGACACCCTCCGTTCAGAGCAGAAGCGTCCCCAGGGGTTCGTTGCTCCTAGAAATGTGGGGAAATTGTTACTCCAGTAATATCGGATCGTGTCGTTTGATATCATTATTTTCACGTTATATCGCTAATTTTTACAACACCACATTTTCAGTGACATAGGTAAAAGGTTCATTAGATTTTCAATTGAATATAGACAGTAACATAGTTATGATGCAATATGCATAGAATCTGGAGCAACGATATTGACAGTGGGTTACTATTCCGCCATACACAAAATGTGGAGCAATGCCCCCTGATGGGGATGTTCACCGTATCCAGGGCAAAATAGACATCTGTTAAAGGGAACCGTTCCGAGCAAAGGTGGCCCTTTACATGGGGTAGCCCTTAAGTGGGGTGTCTCTTAAGCGGGGAGTCCCTGAGCGGGGTGTCTTTGAGCGGAGTGTCCCTTAAGCAAAGTGTCCCTTGAGCGTGGTTCTATTGCACAGCCGAAACAGGGAGGAGGAGAAGGAGGTAGAACCACGAATAGAGCTTTCCTGACTGGTTTTTCTAGGAATGTTGCAAATGTCGTCCACTTACAGTTTCCCCAATAACCGTTATATCTTAACTGCTGGTGCCGCAGCCACTCCACTTTGCGACTGCCATAAACAACCGGCAACCAGCAGGACGCTTCCCGCCCACGCACGACTCCCGAGCGTCCCTGACGTTCACAACAATAACAGCATAGAGAAGCAGACGATAATTCGCCGCTCACTCAGAACTCAGCACGTTTTGGCGGGAAAACCCCGGCTAGCGGGTGAGCGGGTGCCGGGGAGTTGACCATCGATCGCGGCTGGTGCGGGCACCGTGCCGTTACGCCATGGAGGAGCTGGGAATGGCTGTGACCTCTAGAGAGAACGTCAAGGACGTCCTGGAGGGGCGGCAGCAGGGTGCAGGAGGGTGGGAGAGAGGGAGGGAGGGGTCTGGCGTGGCAGCGGTGTGGTGATTGACAGGTCATCTCGTGTCGCTGGCTGAAGGGAAAAGCGAAAAGCAAGACGTAACAGTCAGCCATGGCAGTTTTCCACTTTTCCAATGGAAATTCTTGTTTTTATTAGAGGCCATCCATAAAGTACGTACGCATTAAGTGGGTGGGGGATCAAAAATGTCTAAAATGATGCGTCTTCTCCTTCTTTATTTTTAGTGCGTGGACTATTGGGAGGGGGTAGGGGGGAGGATACAAAATTTCAGAAATTCTGCGTACATACTTTATGGATGGCCCCTTTCCAGTTTGCGGGGATTTCCTCTTGTATAAAACAAAGGTAGTATAAATTGAGTTTCATTCAGGCCAATAAAACCGTTTACCTCTAATACGTTTATGGTCTTGCAATGTCTCTGATGCTTTCTATCAGCTGTTTAAGGGAAGTATAAGAAGTGCTGTGTGCCTTCTGTGCATTCCATGGTCTAAAACTAGGAGAGATTGTAAAGATGTACAGTTCAGGGATTTAAATTGGTGTCAGGAGAAAAAGTGGAAACATATTTAATCTGGAATTCATTGCCTCAGAGACACGGGAAATAAATTGAAAACACATCGATGTTGGCCATGGAATAGGACTAAATGTGTGTTGGAGGTTGAAACCCTTGTTTTATTGGCGTGAATGAGGCTCAATTTATAGTTTGAATAATCTGATTCAAGAAACTGTTACTGTTACAGAACAATTTTATCAAGTTGTAAAGTTGTACAAAGTTGAGATCAGAGGACTCTCTTTCCACCGTTGCATCAGTGTACAAAATAATTGCTTTAGGCCTAAGTTAGAGGAATATATATCTATTTGATAATTTTACCAGGTATATTGACATAAGGCCAATTTCCATTGGCTGACGAATACGGTGTAAATTTTTTGTGTTCTCCTTTTAGCCCATTTCCATTGGCCATCACCGATATACAGTCAGGAACATCCTATAGACCTTAGCACTGCTGACGCAAAATATAAATAAGCTATAAACACAAAAAATCTACATCGTTTTTGTCGGCCAATGGAAAAGGGCCTATACGAAGACAGTCAGCCTTGTGTCGTATTGTAGATAACAATATATGTCTCAGAATATAAATGGATTACCTGAAGTTCATCATATAGTATCTCAAAGTGATCAATCAGTAAAAAAATAGTCCCTATCTTTCCTGGCCTCTATAAACGAGTCTTCGTTCCCGAGATATGAGGTATATCGGAATGTTTCTATCAAGTTAGATCCGATGGCGCCGATATTGCGAATACAGTTGATTAAATGAACCTCAGCCTGCCTGGCGTGCTATTTCCCTTTTTGATGAGGAATGTAGTCCACCTGATTTGCTGAACATGATAAAAAAACGGCGCCCATGGAGGTCTGTATGTATCAAGACCATCCCCCGCAGATAGTCAACCCGAGATTGGTTCTATTGACACATATTTCGCGTCTGATACATTAAGCAGGTGGTGCCCTCTACCGCGCACCCTCGTCTATGGTTCCCACCATGCAGCGGGGCAGGCAGAGGGGGACATAGACTGGCCTCAGCCCTACCACCGTTCTGCCTCTCCCGCATCCTTTACACCACTCCCTTTATCTCCCCCCGTTATATCTTTTGTCCCATAGGCTTGACATTGGGAACTCGTTCTCCATGCCCCTTGTAGTATTGCAGTCTGTTCTCCATGGTCTATATCCCGTGTGTCATCCATTCTTTTCTATCTCAGCTGTCAAAAGATATGAAAATGAAATGACTCATAAATTATGATTTGTGGAATAAAGGAATTGTTAAATGAGCTTCACATACAATCCAGTTGTTTTTCAGCTTTAAAACACTTTATAATGTTGAATCCACAGTTGACTAGGCTGCCCATTTCGAATGAGCAGATGTGTCATGTTGACAAAACAAAACAATTATCTACCACATGGATATATGCATCTCTATTCACAAGTAAAACACAAAATACTCCCCTAAGTATTTTGGAAAAACTGGCAGATGCGAATTCAGTCCCAAAACAGGCGGGTCAGTGCAGAGATACAAGCGGCCGCAGGAAATAGAGCGCCGGATCTCTCCTAGGAGAGTGATTTTAATCACCCAATGAAGGCTCATAATCAAAGTCTTAAGCAAGTCCATCTAAGAACAGTTCCCCTGTAACATATTAGAGAAACACATTTATTAATAAAAAATCCTGATTTATTTTGATAACCCAATAAATGTTCCTAATCAAAGACTTAACCAAGTCCATTTAAGAACGGTTCCCCTGTAACAGATTGGAGAAAAAACATTATTGATAAAAAAAATCGTGATTTATTTTGATAATCCAATGAATGTTCCTGATCAAAGACTTGCTCACGTCTAACGGGGGCTGGCCACCCTCCTACCGGCCGTTATCACGCGCGGAGGGGGTGTGGGCGGCGGGTGGATCAGCCGTGATTACCCGCAGTGAATGATGTGTCTAGATAGCTGGTGCGGGGTGGGGTTGGGAGGCGGTGAGGTGGGCTGGTGCGGGGTGAGGTGGGCTGGTGCGGGGTGAGGTGGGGACGTGCGGGGTGGGGTGGTGCGGGGTGAGGTGGGGAGGTGGTGAGGTGGGGAGGTGGTGAGGTGGGCTGGTGTGAGGTGGGCTGGTGCGGGGTGAGGTGGGCTGGTGCGGGGTGAGGTGGCCTGGTGCGGGGTGAGGTGGGCTGGTGCGGGGTGAGGTGGGCTGGTGCGGGGGGAGGTGGGCTGGTGCGGGGTGAGGTGGGATGGTGCGGGGTTAGGTGGGCTGGTGCGGGGTGAGGTGGGCTGGTGCGGGGTGAGGTGGGCTGGTGCGGGGTGAGGTGGGGAGGCGGTGAGGTGGGCTGGTGCGGGGTGAGGTGGGGAGGCGGTGAGGTGGGCTGGTGCAGGGTGAGGCGGGCTGGTGCGGGGTGAGGTGGGATGGTGCGGGGGGAGGTGGGCTGGTGCGGGGTGAGGTGGGCTGGTGCGGGGTGAGGTGGGCTGGTGCGGGGTGAGGTGGGGAGGCGGTGAGGTGGGCTGGTGCGGGGTGAGGCGGGCTGGTGCGGGGTGAGGTGGGCTGGTGTGGGGTGAGGTGGGCTGGTGCGGGGTGAGGTGGGGAGACAGTGAGGTGGCCTGGTGCTGGGGAGACTGCAGGGAGGCTTGTTTGCATTGATCTGCCAGTCTCAACCTCCCCCACTCCAATCAGGCTCCACGTCGACCCACACTGCACTGTGGTGGGGGTGGTAACTGTCCTCTGGGTGTAGGCAGGGGACCAGTAGACAGCAGACACTGACGTTGGGCGCTCTTGCAACATGCAACGTCTGACTTTTCACTAGACGAATATTTTATTTTTTTGAAACATTTATTCATACTGGGTAGTACTCAATCTTAGAGGTGTGAGGTGGGCTGGTGTGGGGTGAGGTTGGGAGGTGGTGAGGTGGGCTGGTGTGAGGTGGGCTGGTGCGGGGTGAGGTGGGCTGGTGCGGGGTGAGGTGGCCTGGTGCGGGGTGAGGTGGGCTGGTGCGGGGTGAGGTGGGCTGGTGCGGGGGGAGGTGGGCTGGTGTGGGGTGAGGTGGGGAGGTGGTGAGGTGGGCTGGTGTGAGGTGGGCTGGTGTGAGGTGGGCTGGTGTGAGGTGAGGTGGTGTGGGGTGAGGTGGGGAGGTGGTGAGGTGGGCTGGTGTGAGGTGAGGTGGGCTGGTGCGGGATGAGGTGGGCTGGTGTGAGGTGAGGTGGGCTGGTGCGGGGTGAGGTTGGGAGGTGGTGAGGTGGGCTGGTGTGAGGTGGGCTGGTGCGGGGTGAGGTGGGCTGGTGCGGGGTGAGGTGGCCTGGTGCGGGGTGAGGTGGGCTGGTGCGGGGTGAGGTGGGCTGGTGCGGGGGGAGGTGGGCTGGTGCGGGGTGAGGTGGGCTGGTGCGGGGGGAGGTGGGCTGGTGCGGGGTGAGGTGGGCTGGTGCGGGGTGAGGTGGGCTGGTGCGGGGTGAGGTGGGGAGGCGGTGAGGTGGGCTGGTGCGGGGTGAGGCGGGCTGGTGCGGGGTGAGGTGGGCTGGTGTGGGGTGAGGTGGGCTGGTGCGGGGTGAGGTGGGGAGACAGTGAGGTGGCCTGGTGCTGGGGAGACTGCAGGGAGGCTTGTTTGCATTGATCTGCCAGTCTCAACCTCCCCCACTCCAATCAGGCTCCACGTCGACCCACACTGCACTGTGGTGGGGGTGGTAACTGTCCTCTGGGTGTAGGCAGGGGACCAGTAGACAGCAGACACTGACGTTGGGCGCTCTTGCAACATGCAACGTCTGACTTTTCACTAGACGAATATTTTATTTTTTTGAAACATTTATTCATACTGGGTAGTACTCAATCTTAGAGACTGGTTTCAACGTACTCCCAGTTATTATATAATATAGAGTAAACCTATGGAAGTTTAGGGTCAGAGTTTGTATCGCATCGAGTTTGAATCGCGTAGTAATTCACAATTACGTAGCGAATCAAACGAGAGGGATCTGACCCTAAACTTGAATAGGTTTCTGAATTTACCTCATCCCTTACATTAATCTAATGGACTAACATTTGTGAGATAATCCTCAATTGAGTTTTTTTTCTAAATACTCCATGGGCGTTGGATATGAGTTCCCAATTTTAAGTCTATAGGGGAAAGTACCAGGGGTGAGATAAAGGCAACGATTCTTGGGTCAGCGACTATTGTGGCTGATATTATGCAATGAAACACCACCTGAAGACTATTGGCCAGACGATGTACAGTGGTCATGCTTCTAGTCGTCTAGTGTAAACACCGGGTTAGTATAGCAACAGCCCATCATATCTCTACCCACCGCCCATGGGTACACAGAAGACACCCCGAGTCCCATTGGCAAACACACAGAGACTGACTCCGCATGAGCTACAATAAACTCATTTTCCATTGGCCGATTATTTGGTACCGATCTGCAGTCGGGAGTCGGAAACGAATTCATTTTGGTTTACCGACGCCAGATGGGTGAATGGAAACAAGACATAGAGAAATGCTCATCGACGTATCAATATACTTTCGTCAGTGAAAAACAGAATGTATACTACCGGTCAGTAAAAGTGAGACTTACACACTTAAAGCCATTTTCCACTAGCCGACTATTCACCACTGATCTGCAGTCAGGAACCACTGATGCAAGATCAGTGAATGGAAACAGACATGCAGAGAAGTGTTCACGGATTGATTGTGCATAGATTCTGTAATAACACCATGACTGACCGACTTTGGTCAATGGCCGACAGAATCAAAATGCTTTGATTTCATCGGTGAGGCTCAAGGTTTTAGGGGGAATTCTAAATCGATATAGATATGGACATGCTAAATGCAATAGGAACGAGGACTCCACTGCATGCTCACTGATTATCTGATTCCGACGTACAGTCGGTGGCACCGCCAATAGACTTTATAGGGATCTCAATTAATCGGTTCAGTTTTTATCGGCCAATGGAAAATGGCCTATTATCTCACCTCAGTATTTGTCTCCCATCGGCTTAACGTTAGTAACTCATAGTCCACGGCCATGAAGGTAGTGTTCCCAATACCCAATTGCTAATTGGGTGAGTTATCTTATTGATTAACAATGTTCCTGATCATGTTTACAGGGTGAGATAAAATCAGGCATGTTGTAATCGTGTCAATCACCCCTTTACCGCTCCCCACTATCACAGACCAGCTAAACATGGATCAGCCAAACAAATCAGCTTACGTATACGTAGAACATAATGACTAGGTTACGGAAGGATAGGTTCTCCTAATTAGTTTCAAATACATGCTTTTCCTTCTGTTGTATGTTTTAGTTCTATTTTTGGTGGAGGAGTCCTTAATAATTATATTCTCATCACATTGATTCACGAAAGCCTTCACCTCTGCTGCTTTATTTATAAGTGTCTATTCATTTTCACTACATAGAATCAAGGCCACTGCCTTATAGGGGACAGAGCCATTGTTAGTTCACGAAGCAGTCACCAGGTGGTCGGGGGACAAACCTGTATTCTGGCTCTTTGTTCTTACAAAATTCAACTGCCTTTCAATATTTTACTATGGTTCCCTTGACTCTCTACACCCATCCCAAAGCAGGATGACATAATAACTAAACCCAAGACAAGATATTTTCCATATGGAACACTTTATATGAATATGTGAGCAAGGCTAAAGTTGTGACACTTCCCAATTATCACTCACTTCTTTTCCACCTCCTTTAGTGAAGAACACCTACTTTTTCACCTCCATTAGTGAAGAACACCTACTTGGGGGGCGTCATGGCGGCGCCCATGGCTCATAGGCTATATGCCGTATACTGATGGAGGATTCATCAGAAGGCCGGCTCACACAGAACCCTTGTTATATTACCTCATTCAGAGAGTGAATGTCTCAGTGACTGGCATCAAAGAGCACATAGATCACCCTAGACTGGGTCCACTCCCTGCATCCCATGGCTACACCTCCCCGTATGGGTTATGGGCTGACAGGCTGTTAAGTCCTGGGGCTATAATAGCCTGGGTCCCGTTTAATAATCTAGGATCGTACATGAAGACCCTTATCTCGTACAAAGGTTATCGTTTGAATATATTTATGTATGTTTGCTAAGACAGTCTTAGCCATGGCATCCATAAGGTCGTCCAAAAGTGGTGGATAAAGTTGACCCACCTCTTCCCTGGGTCGCTATGGTGTACAGTAAAAGGTCTTCATGTACGAAAACTATCCTTTCACTATCTGCATGCTATTCACGGTGATATGAAGAACAGAGCAGGATGCCAGTGTCTCAGGATCTTAGAGGCATGCCCAGCTGACCATGACCAATCACTCAAGACCAAAATATAGCTTGATATGTTTGGATCCAAGATAGGCAGTTGCAGAAATGGCAAGTTTACTGAACGCAAGTGGGTTACAAAAAGCTCTCCATTGACTGAATGTAACCTAAAACTTTTAATTGTTATTCATTTATGATTGCACGCTCTTTTATTAATGATGAACATACATTTTGCTCCTAGTTTATGTATGGTAGGTAATGATTTCCATAATCAAGGACTTGAGCAAGTCTAACGTTACCCATATTAGGGGTGTGTCAGTAGCGCCGCCTCGAGGACCGGCCACTGAGTGTGGTGAGGTGTGACACCTGGCCAGTGACCTCATCCTACCAATGACCTCTAAGACGACCTTGAGATGACCTCTAGGAATGACCTCTGAGACGACCTCAATGTGACGAGGTTTTCATCAAAGAGAGGTGGGGGACTTCTCATCAGTTACAAAGACAATAATCGATGGTTTCGTTGACAGGTGATCGTAAACCACGAGTGGTTGACGCGTAGTGATACACGTGCGTTATTACGCAGTCAATCTTGAGTGGTTTATAGAGCCGCCTGTTCATAAAGCCATCGTTGGTTTTATTCATCATCCATCATCTTGAATGAATTGTAACCAGCCTGGGGGCCGTTGAATAATCTAGGATCCTAAATACAGATATCCATCTTTACCTTTGTACAAGGGTCGTCCATAAGTGTTGAGTAAAGTTGACCCACATCGTCTCTGGCTGTCTATAGCATACAGAAGAAGGGCCTTTATGTAGGACCTTAGATTATTCAACGGGGCCCAGGAATTGACATATCAGGGCAATATTCTAGCATAGATCCTGCGCTCTATTTACACATCCACATTCATCCAGGGTTGATTAGAAGTCCCATCGCAAAAAAAGAATTCCAAGCACCCATCTATGATCTAGAGCGTAGTTGCATATTAATTGTCATCGTTGGGCCTGCCCATATGAGATGATTCTAGGCAATGTTTTGACATCGAAATTTATTTATTTGTTTGTTATGTATTTTGTAAATAAGTTGCAAGCTGATCATGTGTAAATGAAATGATTGTAAACTGAAAGATACTGGTACCGCGTTGAAACTAGCTCCTTTGTGAGTTGAGCGCTGCCAGTCTAAATAAATGTCTTAAAAAAATAATAATATACACCATGTAGTGTTGTTTTGTAAATCAGTCTCACCACTCACAGTGCTCTGCCAGACTGCCAGACAGTTAGTGAGCCATAGCAGTGGAGAGATGTATTCATACCCTGTGCACCCTGGGCAACGCCTATCGTCTTGTCCTGAAAGTATTACTATGACTTAGAGTGCAAGCAGAGCTATCATTAGCGACTACTGCCTCAATGGGAACCAGTGTCGCTGAAAGTAGCTGGTCACGGTGTACGTTCCGACACACTATGACACAGCATGTTTAATCTTTCGACAATTGCGGGAAATATGGAAACTTATAACATGTTTAAGTCTATATCAAGGAGTAAAACGCTTGATAAACTGGATGCTACACCATTTGTTGATATACAAGATATTTAATATGTTAATTTTTACTGCCTCACGATTGAGTCTACTGTGTTTATATAAGAACTACTGGAACTAAGGATTAAATTGACATCTAATTGTACGTGGTACATGATTTAGTGCATGATAAGAA
Source organism: Alentia gelatinosa (assembly GCA_950022655.1). Lineage (NCBI taxonomy): Eukaryota > Metazoa > Annelida > Polychaeta > Phyllodocida > Polynoidae > Alentia > Alentia gelatinosa. The sequence goes on from OX465583.1 coordinate 9,978,196, forward strand.
TATATTTTGTCTTACAGTGTATATAGTAAAGACTATATAACTATGCTGTACTGTAAAATCTAGATGACTGTTTGGCACTCCCATGAAAAACAATTGCACCGAAATTGAGGCAATTGCCCCTTTATTGGGCAGTATTTTGTAGGACACTGTTACTTCAACTACTTTATAAATTGGCATGTATATTATGACAGACTAAAGAGATCTGGAAAAAAATTGATGCAAGAATTTAGTGTTGTAGTGCGTCACAGAACTTGTCGGCTTTCCAACACTGCTGCGATGCATGGAGTTTGTTTTGTAGCCATGTTGTAAGCGTGTCGGCGTGTGTCGGAAGCACTGGGTGCCTGGTTTCACCCTGCTACATGTCCTCCTCCTCCTCTCCCTAGTCCAGTTCAGCCTTTCTTCACCCACCTCCAAAGGCACAGGCACTGGAGACATGGCAGCCACAAAGCCAATGCCAACCTCTGTAGTCCCTCCGCCTATAACCTCATTAAAAGATGAAACCGAACGCTTTTTTAACCACCAACCATTCCAAAAAACCCAGTCATCTTGGTTCATTTGCTCTGAGGGCGAGCCACATATTCGGTTTGGTTATGAATTTTTCCCGGCGGGAGATTTAATTACATGTTGGCGTAGAAAGCTTTGATCAGCGCTGTGTGAGTGAGAGGGCTTCTCCCTCTCTTCCTCACCACACCAGACACTCGTGCAGACTAATTAGAGGCATATCGGACAATTTGCCCTGAAAATCAAAACCCATGTCATTTTCCTGAAATATCAATATGATGATCTCTAGGCATTGTATTTAGGGATCAATATTATGATAATTTTATATTAGAATATATAGAAATTCTAAAAAGTTGTTTTTCACATGGTAAAACCCATGTCATTTTTCTGAAGATTGAATATGATGATCTCTGAGTATTGTAGAGCACATATCTGACTTAAAAACCACCATGCTCGTTTTTGATTTAGAGATCAATATTACAATAATTTTATATCAGAATATATAGAAATTCTAAAAAGTTGTTTTTCACATGGTAAAACCCATGTCATTTTTCTGAAGATTCGATATGATGATCTCAAAGCATTATAGAGCGCATAACTGACTTAAAAATCACCATGTTCCTTTTTGATTTAGAGATCAATATTATGATCATTTTATATTAGAATATAGATAGGTTCTAGAAAATTGTTTTTCACATAGCAAAACCCATGTTATTTCCCTTAAACTTTCACAGGATATAGTACAAGTATAGCACCGTCCTTCTTTTTGAAAGAAGTGAAGAAAACCATATTTTTCAGTACATTTAAAGCAAGCGAATATAAATTGCCCTATTTTAACTACTAAAATTGGATAAACTGTACAAAACATTAAAATTTACTCATTTAGAATTGGAATAAATCCCAAGAAATCAATTTTGACAAATTATTGACATCATTTTAAAATCACCAGATAGCGCCACCGCGAATTGTAGGATTTTCCCTTAAGGCTAGGCCAATTAGTGATGTTCGTGAACATAAGCGGCCCTCCTATAGGCACATATGTCCGTAATTAATGACCAGTGTTACACAGGCCTGGGACGCTCTTCTCCCTGACCACGTGGTATCGAAAATCCATCACATTGAGAACATCTCGGGAGGAACAGAGAATCAATGTTGAAAGTCGCACCATATTTCATCAACCGTCACCATTTCATGATAGGAAATGTCTAGTTTAGTTCAGTGGTTTTTATTGACGAATGCCAATACGGATCTAAAAACTTGCAAATGGTAGTTAAGACTCTCAACAAACTATTCTGTGACTGGTTTGAGAATATAAAAAAATTGCAATATTTTATTGAATGAATTCTTTCTGAATACCAAAGTAGTTGATTGGAGATAAATCCTAATCTTGTAGCCATGTCGTACTATATCGGAAGTTCGGGCCTTGAACTGCTCTCAAATTGTAAAATACACAATACTCCAGTTATTTGGATGTGCTATAATCATCACTCGGCTTCGCCTCGATGACGATTACAGTGCATCCAAACTCGTGGAGTATTATCTATCTACAAAGTTCTCGATCCAGTTCTATATAAGTACACAGGTGTTAGCACTGTGAACGGACTCTAGTTCCATATCAGCAGTTGTGTCAGTCGCCAGCATCCTTAGCGGAATCTAGCTGTTAATGCAATGTATTTTTACTCATAGCCGCACTAAAAGCGACATCTAACAGTGCTGTTTTGAAATGATTCAGGAGTTAGCTGTGTTGCTTAAACTCTTTCCCTGCAGCACTCAATTCCCCTGCACAGCATATCACTGCAGGCATTACCTCCAGAAACAGCCCTCCTACAGCAGGCACCTTATTTGGGAAATAGCCATGTCACGTGATGTGTCACGCGATTTGGGTAATTTACCATGGTAATTGTTGGAAATTTGTTGTACAAACACAAAGGAGAATATATATATCCCTTATACTTTGTCAAAATTTCTTTTGATTCAAACAATTTTTGATTTACTTATTGACTTTTGTACATAAATATCAATGATGCCTTTAAGATGCCTAGAGGCATCTTCCTGCCATTGCAAGGGGAATGCCTGGAGGCATCATGCTGCCATAGCCAGGGGAATGCTTGGAGGCATCATGCTGCTACAGCCAGATCAATGCCTGCAGGCATCATGCTGCAGTTGAGGGCTTAACCTTAATAGGTGACTTACAGGTTTCGATAGTAGGTCACATCAAATACCAGGTCACCTTTCTGCCTCTAGAAATAATCTGAACTATGGCAGGGGTTCCCCTGTGGATTAACCTGCTTACCTCGGGGGGTAGTAAAGCCCAGCCACCAATAGACGTCATAACTGTCCGTACTAATCGTCGTGGGAATCGGATTATCCGGAGTCAGGTGAGTGCTAACCACCCCAACCCCCCGTCCAGCGTGCTAATGGTCACTCATTGGGCCATACCCGTGTCCGATAATGCGCTCATCTGATTGGCTGATCCATCCACCAATCGGATTTCCTCGTTGGAACGCAGCTCGAGGACTCACATCGGCTGACGTCAGGAATGTTGAGTCTGGGCTGCGTTGCTCCTAGAAATGTGGGAAAAGCGTTGCTCCAGTAATATCGGATCGTGGCTCACAAATTTCATCGGATCGCATCGGAATTGCATGACCGCATCGCAGCATAAAATGCGGCGTTTAGTGATTATTTTTACGCGGACCTCCACGCCGTGGCAGAACGTGGCGGATCGTGGCGGATCCGATAGTAGCTATTTGGTTAAAAGTGGCCTAGTCTGATGGGTGGGATTTTTAAAACCTGCTAAATTGCCAAAATAAGCTTATTCAAGGTTCATGTTGTATAATCGTATCTCATGAATGTAAAAATGAAATTATTTGGTGCATCTTTTGATAGTCTTTCTTTCCAACATAGGGTTTTGTAGAGCTCTGAGGGATTTTTCCTTCCGAAAATCAACAAAAACTAAGATTTTCTATTGATTTTTGCTTTGTTCAAAATCTGGGAGACACAATTTCGAGCAAATTGTATTTATTAACATGTTTAAAGCATATGTCATGAGAAGTGTAGACAATATAATTTTGAAAATTGGTAAAAGATTGAAAAAATATTAAAATGGTAAAAACTATCCAGGACCTTCAAATTTTCCAACATAGAGACCCATAGAGTATGTTGTTCAAGACCCCGACTTTCAGGGGAAAATACTAATGAGATATATAGTGAGAAATAAATTTTTCTTTATTGTACAATGTTGACCAGAATCCTGGCTGTGATACCTAAAAGTTTCAACACAATCGGATTATCCATTCTGATATCAGAACATTATGATCCCATGATGATATTTTTCCAAAAAAATGGGTTGTTGGACAACACACCTCTAAAGGATGTGTAAAAGAAAAAATAATCATAATAGAATAACAAATATCCTTGGTTATGTTAAGTACCCCTACCACTCCTGAATACCCAGGTTGGTATTTTTCTAAATAAAAAAATATACTTTTTATTGTTCAAAAACTGAACATGTGTTGTCCGACACCCCGGGGTGTCGGACAACACGCTGTTTTACAAGTTATGATTTTGGGGTTGTTTTTTATCAGTAATTGAGTGGTTTGCTTTGTGAAATATAGCTTATTACCATTTAATTAGAAATATAAAGTATTATAGCCTCAAATATTATTTTTCTCATTGTTCTGAGTAATTCTATTAACGTGTTGTCCGACACCCCTCGTGTTGTCCGACACCCCTGTGTTGCCCAACACCCCAAATATGGTTTAGAGCTTTTCTTTTAAATCTAATATATGAAAAAGGTATTTTGGATAAAATATAATGTGTGTCACCGTATAATATTAGTCTTTCTTAAGTTATAAGCATTTATAACATTTCTTGAAATTTCAGATATTTAGGGGGTTGGACAACATGCAGTATTATACACAACTTCAAAAGGCTCTCAAATCTAAACCATTGATCTGATTTTGTTGGAATAATGTTTTTCTGGAACGTACTTAGTAGGTGAGTAACATAAAATATAAAAAGAAGTATTATTCGGAAATTTTTTTTTGCGTGTTTTATCCCAGGTTCAAAGCGGAATTTAGCAGGTTTCAAAAATCCGACCCTGATACTCTCAATAACGATGGGTGGTAAGACTTCGAGCCCCTGCCCCTTGTTCTGATACCTTCAGCAAATAGCGATACACACCACAAGATGTCAGACCAGTTTTAACAAGGGTGTCATCTGAATTAGATTAAAAACCTAATGAATCTTCAATTAGGTATGTTCCCTGAAAGTGCTGTATCGCTATCAAATCGTACAAATTAGCGATACCACGTGAATATAAGGATAAGATCCGATTCTACGAGAGCAAGGCTTTTCCAGTCGGATCATTAAAGTAATCGTAAGAATAAAATTGCGATCTGATTATATCCAACGATACTACAAAAACTGGAGCATTGGCCCCCTGAAAGTGCTGTTTCGCTATCAGATCGTAAACATTAGTGATTCCGTGTGAATATAAGGATACGATCCGATATTACTGGAGCAACGCTTTTCCAGTCGGATTGTTAAAGTAATCGTAAAAATAAAATTGCGATCCGATTATAGCCAACGATACCACGAAAGCAGGAGCAACGGGGTCCTGGTAGCCAGTCGGATCGTTAAAGTAATCGTAAGAATAAAATTGCGATCCGGTTATAGCCAACGATACTACAAAACCTGGAGCAATGGCCCGCCTGAAAGTGCTGTATCGCTATCACATCGTAAACATTAGTGATACCGTGTGAATATTACGATACGATCCGATATTACTGGAGCAACGCCTTTCCAGTCGGATTGTTAAAGTAATCGTAAAAATAAAATTGCGATCCGATTATAGCCAACGATACCACGAAATCAGTAGCAAATAGTCCCCTGACCTACAAGCCGAGCTCTCAGACAGGGCGAATATTTCTGTGGGAAATGTCAGGTACATGCTAAACCATGATAATCTCTGCACAGATAGAGAAGTCGGGTCAGGCTTAGAATGCTTGGCATTTTGGTATTTTCTGATCTGACTCTAACAGCATCTGATGTGTCTTTTGATCCGAGGGTTCTGCAGAGGGCAGCTTTGGAGGAGTGTACGGGAGAGGTGGAGGGGAGTCTATTTATGGACTTTGTTTTGCTAAAAATCTGTATCTAATAGAAAATGTCATGAAATGCAAGCTGAACAGTTTACTTTGTTTATGTCTTAGACACCTATAAATTTGGATGAAAGTGTATTTCTGTATAATGATAGTGTCCTCAATAGGCATTTGACATGTGACATTTATCGTTGAAGATGCATTGAATGTACTGTAAAGATCGACTTTTAGGAGAATTCAATAATCGGTGTCGTTTTCGCTGGCCAGTGGAAAATGGCTTATACGTTAAGGCATAGGTTCGTGCTGTGAGACCTCGTTGTCATAATGTAATAATAACGACCCACTCGGCGCCGGTAGCGACCCACTCAGCGGCAGGGATGGTCCCCGTGCCCAGGTGGTCCCCTCCGCAGCCTCATTCTAATATATAAGAGTAAAAGTATAAATATAATGTATAAGAGTTCACACTTTAGGAAACTGTTTGTAAAACTGGCGGAATGCAAGAGAGGCCTGCGAGCCTAAAATGGTCCAGTATGAATAAAATCCGAGTTCCTACCTCCGATATACATCTTGTTACATGTGGAATCTTTTAACATTCATCAAACTTTAAACTCAAACTAAACATAAATCAAGTGGTGCCCACAAGTCCAGGTAAAAAATTAGGTGGTGCCATCAGACTAGGCAAGTGGTGCCATCAGTCCAGGCAAGTGGTGCCATCAGTCCAGGCAGTGGTGCCATCAGTCCAGGTAGAATTGAAAAGAGGTGCCATCAGTCCAGGGGCCATCGGTTCAGTTACCCATTTACCACCTTGTCATGGCTCATGTTAATAGTAGCCCTCTCTCTCTCCCTCTCTCCCTCTCTCTCTCTCTCTCTCTCCTTCTCTCTCTCTCTCTCTTTTTCTCTCTCTCTTTCTCTATCTCTCTCTCTCTTTCTCTCTCTCTCTCCCTCTCTCCCTCTCTCCCTTTCTCTCTCCCTCTCTCTCTCTTTCTCTCTCTCTCTTTCTCTATCTCTCTTTCTCTTTCTCTCTCTCTTTCTCTCTCTCTCTCTCCCTCCCTCTCTCTCTCTCTCTCCCTCCCTCTCTCACTCCCCTCTCTCTCTCTCTCTCTCTCTCTCCTCTCTCCTCTCTATCTCTCTCTCTCCCTCTCTCTCACTCCCTTTCTCTCTCTCTCCCTCTCTCTCTCTCCCTCTCCCCCTCTCTCTCTCTCTCTCTCTCTCTCTCTCTCTCTCTCTCTCTCGTTAGTGAATGGTGTTAATTACTTACATCTGTCGCCTACGTCCAGACTGATCCGCAAATAAACCGCAGTTAAACCCGGAGTTCTCATCCAGCCGAGGAAGTCCGTCGTCGGACCGTTACATTGATTGGCCCTAACGAAGCCGGTGTGCCAAATTAGACGTCCACGACACAGTGAGAAGGCCGGCTCCATATCCACATCCCCCGCCCGCCCACCCACCGCCCGCCGCCCGCCGCCCGCCGCCCGCCGCCCGCCGCCCGCCGCCCGCCGCCCGCCGCCCGCCGAGCTACACTGGCCGCCAGAGCTCCGTTAAGTGGGATTCACACGATGGGACAAATGGACCAGAGACTGGGGGGCGTTTTATTTTCTGCCCGAGGAGACTTGAAATGCCCAAGGAGAGGTCGTACGAGGGTTTGGGTTTGATAATTGGAGAGTTGTAGATCACGATGTGCGACCTCTTGTCCATTCGCGTTTTATTTTTTGTCCTCAGGCGGGGAGACCTCCTGAAAAGTGTCCTGCAGCTCTCTTGGCGGGCGACACCTCTAGGGGTATCGTGGGTGATTCAAAATAACAAATTTAAAGCTCTTTAATTCATTTGAACTATCGGAAATATATTTATTATGATTTTGATAAAAACTGGAGGTCTCAGATGGAGAATTACTGTCGCATTTACTTAGATTTACATACATTCATAAATGATGAAATTAGTTCCCCAAAATACCACTATATGTCACCACAACGCTGACTAAAGAAAGAGTCATTAGCAACCAATAGGACACCAGTAAACAAGTGAATCTGGCCAATAGGAAGAGACTGGTTACGAGACCTCGTTCAAGTCTCCTCCAAACTCTCCTACAGGCCTATTTTGTCCTGGGCTTCTCTCCAAGGATTTCTCTACCTACGGACGACAGGGTAAATCGAACGCGATTGACGACCTCTCGTCCAATAGGTCAACCGTGGAGGTCTCCTTTGTGTGAGCTCTCCTCACCAACGAGAGTTGAAAATAAACAGCCCCCTGGTGTACGTCACACCTTTGCACCAGTCGGCTTCTATTTCCAGCTGGGTACAATGTTTCACAGATTGGGGTGTCCTACAGTCTCAGGGTAACATGGCGGATTCAATTCACATGGGAAGACTTAACAGGTACATAGTCTTACCTCTACAACCGTACACAGGGTACACAGGGTACACAGCCGCCGACTCAGGGTACTTCTTCAGTGGAAGAGGTGTTATTTGAGACCACTGAGACTCACAGCTTGGGGAGAACATGTGAAATACATTCGTCTCACCAAAATGCTTCTCTAAATTTTAAACCTCCTTAAAGTCAAAATCTTGTTCCTTGTTAGGGGTGATTGTCGCCAACAATTGCAAGGAAAAAAATGTGTTTCAGCAAAATGGAACTCTATCATTCAGACGAGGAGATTGTGTTCGTGTACCGAATCTCAGCAGGATTTGTCTCGGACAAACACCACGTGAGGTACGTGAATCCCACTTAAAGTGTGAATCCCACTTAAAGTTGGATCCACACTGGATTCCAACACTTATTGATGGGATTCATGTTCCTTACAGGGTTCAAAATCTCATGAGATTCTGTTTCTTTTTAAGTGGAATTCCCATGGTGGGATTCATGTACCTCACAGGGCTCAAACTATTTATGGGTAAATATCACCAACTTTTGCAAGGGAAATAACATATCTCAGGGAAATGGAACTCTACAATTCAGATGATGAGATTGTGTTCGAGTACAGAATCCGAGCAAGATTTGTCTCAGACAAACATCCTGTGAGGTACATGAATCCTATGGTGTGAATCCCACTTTAGCTGTGGTGAGGTTAAATCCGTGGCCACGTTGAACCAGTAGCTGTAACTGTTTTTATCCTACCCCTAATATAAAAACCCATAGGCTTAACATTGGGTTTCCGTATGCCAGGCGGCGTGGCATACGGAAACCCAATGTTAACCCCACAACCAAAACTCATGGCATATTTTCAGTGTCTATGGATCTCGATGCAGTTCCGTCATATTATCCTACCCCTAATATAAAATCCCATAGGCTTAACATTGGGTTTCCGTATGCCACGCTGCCTGACATACGGAGATTTATATGCCACTAGTGGCATACAGCATTGTTGTCACGTAATATTCCAAAATCGAGGAGATAGGGTAGGATAAAATCAAAACCTGATTCGTTTTAATCTTGGCCACCACATGCCATTCCTGAAGTTTTGGCTCCGGACTTCACTCGGCTTCGCCTCATGAAGTCACTTTGCCAAACTCCAGTCGTGGAATACGGTGGCCAAGATTAAACCTCATCCAGTTTTATGATAGTACTCTCCACCCAGATTGTCTGTACTGTTTGGAGAATGAGTCATTTTGTTCTCTCGGACCCGATTCATCATTTCCTTATTTCCTTTCATGTAAATATAATGAATATAAAGCTAGGTTTTATCATCAATTCGTTAGGCTAATAATGTTTTTTAGTAGGTAGATCTACTTTCAGAAACTTAAATAGAACAAATGTATTTGATTTGAGGCATACACAGCATATACCGTATGCAACTAAAGGGCAAAATACACCAGGCCGATTTCTCACCCGATCAATTGTTCCTGGGCCCTTAAGAGGAAGCTCACATATTGTAATTTATTTAATTCTGATAAAAATAGTTTAATAAATGACCATTTTCAAAGATTTTAGAAATTCTAGGGCATCCGATAATAATCGGCGATTGTCTGGCTTCGGAATCGGCGACCGTCGGTCCAGTGGAACACCCCCTTTAACCCGAACAACATCTTAGTCTGAACAGAGTGGATACAGAGGTGGCGGACAATCTATCGCCGACCTACACTGGCCACCAGAGCACGCTTACGTCAGGTCTGGTGGAGTCTGATCTGAACCACCTTGACTGGTACTCTCCGAGCTGATCTTCCTGCCACCAAAATCAAAATCTCTGCTGGAAGAGTGAATCATTCTTCTAGCATATCTTTTGTCGTGGCTTTAGTCTCGCAGTACAGGCTATTGTGGTTGGAGATTGCAATACTCTCGAATCCTCTTTTTCATGATATCATTTTCTTTTTTTGAGTATATAGATAAAGGGGCCAGAAAGTTTGACTATGCTATCAATGCTATCTAAGCTAATGGTGTCCTGTAGAAAGTATTCATAATTCATATTTCACAATATCTAAAATTGTACCCTGGTTCAAGATATTTACATCGAGTTCTTTGGTCTAAAAGCGATCGGACCAGACCAACCTCATAATGCTCCTTTCCATTGGCTGACAAAAATGGTGTAGATTTTCTGTGTTCTCCTAATAGATTTACATTTTGCGTCAGCAGTGCTAAAGGTCCATCGGTGGTTCCTGACTGTATATCGGTGATGGCCAATGGAAATAGGCTCTTAGGAGAACACAAAAACTCCACATTAATTTAGTCACCCAATGGAAACATGCCTTAACTCGGCTAGCGTCCTGGTTCTCTTGTCTGCCACCAGGCGGCGGCCCGATGCCTTCAAAAACCAAGCAGACCGCAGCCGACTTTTTTCACCAGTCGACTTGGACTTTTTCTGAGGAAGCACCTATTAGGCCGGCCAGCGAGCTACCACCGTGGTCGTCCGGGCGGCGGTACCGGGAGGACCGGGCCGGGGAGAGGACGGAGAGAGGCGGAGGACGGAGGAGGCGGCGCCGCCGGCGTTAGACGGGCCTCAGTCCTTCATTTCATTCCTGGTAGATTTGTTCCATACACTTAACATAGGGAACACATTCTTGTCCTTTTGTATTTTCTGCTATTTCAACTTGGTTATATGGTACTCTCTTATTACTGCTTTGTTGATTATCACTGAACATAGTTAGACTCTATGTAGTATAATCCAACAAAAACTAACAATGACAATGTGAGGTTAGTCTAAATCTTATAGCCTGACAGTTTGCATTTTCACCAGTATATACCAAGTGATAAGATCAGGCATTGTCTTGTAGAGTTGACTGTGTTAGATTTCTGTATTCTCTGTACTGGCCTTGGGCCTGAGTGATGAAAACCAGCTTCTGATTAAGCTGACGTTTAAGGCCTCATTTATTGCTTGTCTATGAATTTGAGAGTTTCTCTCTGTTCTGTTATAGAACCTCAAGGAATTTTTTTGTAATCAAGAGACATCATTAAAAGAAATGTTTACAAAAGAAAATTGCAGTCCCTATAAGTATTGCCCCTACAAGTATTGCAGTCCGTTCTCCAAGTATTGCAGTCCGTCTATCCCCTATGCAACGTCAATTCTTTTAGTGTGTCAGGGGTGAGATAAATACAGAAAGCAACTAGTATTGGTCCAAGTTGTTGTTCTCCAACTTTCACCTCATGTCTCCTTGTTCATATCACTCTGCATCACACTCATGGAGAACATGACTTTGACCAAAACCTATTGGTTTCTTCCACTTACTGTCAACGGCCATCGCCACCGCCACCGCCGCCTGCCTTACCCCTCCTCTACACCCTACTTTTGTGTGATGCAGTTGCGATGTGGAGTCATGGGCCAGTCAGAGAAGGATACATACTATAATGAAGTTTATTCCGATTTTGTTCAATCATTTAATGAATGTTCATAATCAAAGACTTGAGCATGTCTACACCGATGTGAATGCTGAAGCCATGCTGGTGGACAACAGCAGACATGACAGTGCCGAGTGACAGACAGGAGAAACCGTAGACTTGAGGGACAGGCAGGTATAAGGCGAATTAAGCCGGATTCACACGATGGGATTCATGTACCTCACAGGGCTCAAAATCTCATCAGATTCTGTTCCTTGTTAGGGGTAAATGTCACCAACAACTGCAGGAAAAAAGAGATGTCTCAGGGAAATGGAACCTTAAGTGGGATTCACACGATGGGATTCATGTGCCTCACAGGGTTCAGAATCTCATGAGATTCTATTCCTTTTTAGGGGTAAAGGTCACCAACAATTGCAGGGGAAAAAACATGTCTCAGAGAAATGGAACCCAACAATTTATACAAGAGATTGTTTTCAAGTTTAGAATCTCAGCAGGATTTGTCTCGGACAAACACCCTGTGAGGTACATGAATCCCATCATATGAATCCCACTTTAGACGAACACCCTGTGCGGTACATGAATTCACATGGTGAGATTTATGTACCTCCCACTTTAGACTAAGAGATCGTTTTCGAGAACAGAATCTCAGTAGGACTTGTCTCAGACAAACACCCTGTGAGGTACATGAATCGCATCATGTGAATACCACTTGAGATAAACACCCTGTGAGGTACACAAGTCCCATCGTGTGAATCCCACTTGAAACAAACACCCTGTGAGGTACATGAATCCCATCGTCTGAATCCAACTTTGTACGAAGAGATTGTTTTTGAGTACAGAATCTCAGCAGGACTTGTCTCAGACAAACTTCCTGTGAGGTAAATAAATCCTATCGTATGAATCCAACATCAGACAAACACCCTGTGAGGTACATGAATCCCATCGTGTGAATCTCACTTTAGATAAACACCCTGTGAGGTACATGAATCCCATCGTGTGAATCTCACTTTAGATAAACACCCTGTGAGGTACATGAATCCCATCGTGTGAATCTCACTTTAGACAAACACCCTGTGAGCTACATCAATCCCATCGTGTGAATCCCACTTTAGACGAACACCCTGTGAGGTACATGAATCCCATCGTGTGAATCTCACTTTAGACAAACACCCTGTGAGCTACATCAATCCCATCGTGTGAATCTCACTTTAGACAAACACCCTGTGAGCTACATCAATCCCATCGTGTGAATCCCACTTTAGACGAACACCCTGTGAGGTACATGAATCCCATCGTGTGAATCCCACTTTAGACAAACACCCTGTGAGGTACATGAATCCCATCGTGTGAATCTCACTTTAGACGAACACCCTGTGAGGTACATGAATCCCATCGTGTGAATCTCACTTTAGACGAACACCCTGTGAGGTACATGAATCCCATCATGTGAATCCCACTTTAGACGAACACCCTGTGAGGTACATGAATCCCATCGTGTGAATCTCACTCTAGACGAACACCCTGTGAGGTTCATGAATCACACTTTAGACACACGCCCTGTGAGGTACATGAATCCCATCGTGTGAATCTCGCTTTTCCACAAACTACTCCCATCCCTCCCCTACACCCTGTCTCCTATGGCTGTCCAAAACGTCTCCCGCCGACCGTTTTGTCAGCTGACAGTTCCATTATGCTGCCAGGCGTTTTTTCACCAGGCACTCGCTTTGTTGATCCATTTGAACTCCTGGAAGGTGTCAGTTCTTTTTAAGAGCACTGACATTTGAGTCGCCTTGTTTCCCAACCACCAGTGCCTACCGCCGGGCTGTAGAACAGTATCTAATGAATCAGTCCGCTTATAGAAAACAAACTGCTATTTTGCGAGCAACATCAAAAACACTCTGTGATACGATTGCTATTTTCAGGATCCAGTCGATTTATTTACTGCCTTGGTAATTGGCAACAATAGAATGGTCAATATAAGTAGGTATTGTTGTTTTTTAATACAGTGCAGTGCAGTGTTGGGACATGTGGTAGGAAATAAGGGTGGAGCAATGTTTCAGCCAATCATCAATTAACTGCAGAGTGGCAGAGATTAGTCTCTTTAAGAGGAATCCCCATACTCAGGTCTGGTATTTCCAGTCAGGTATTTCCCAAAGCCTCGTCTTCATTCCCATATCAATCCTTTCCTTAATAATCATGCCTCAAGGCACTCCTGTGGCTAGACTGGCTTCAGTCCGTGCATTCTATGGCTACCCTCCTCATTGGGATACAGTTTCATGAGATTCATGGCTAGTTAGAGAAGGATACATACTTTAATGAACTTAATTCTTATTGTGTTTAATCATTTAATGAATGTTCATAATCAAAGACCTGAACAAGTCTATCCCGTGGCTAGTGCAAATGATACCTCAGGGCACTCCTGTACCTAGTGCAAATGATGCCTCAAGGCATTGTTTTCCTATTTTTGTTAGAATGTCATTTATCTCAGCTAATTCAAAATAGATCTTTATATTTTTCGGAGATTATATAAAACGCTCCGATAATGATAATCAATGAATAATTTTATATTTATGACCATAAAAACATTGACGAATAACTTTGAATATGATTGAAAACAAGATATTTACTCAATTATTGTAACCTAGGTCTGCACTATATATATACAGGGGTGGTTAGGCATAAAGGGCGCGCCATTTAATGACCTGCACCTGCTATCGGGTCTGGTAAGGAAATGGTTAAACATGTAGCTGGAAGAATAAAGTTCCCATTTCCAGGCGCAGAAAATCCGTTTTAATTCCTCATGTCGTGAGGCTATCTATGCATCTGAGAGCAGATTGCTTGTAAATAACTCGTTTGCATTGTCCAACCGGCTCAGCTTTATTTAAAGGTCATAGAATATGAATACAACCGTTTGTTTACCGATGACAGAATGTTGTAGGTCCATATATGTTCAATGATATTGTATATACACACGCACATATTTTTCTCACCCTTGGTATTTTGTATTCATAGATTTAACATTGGGAACTCGTACCGAACACCTATGGAGTATTGTAAAAGAAATACCCAATGAGGGGCGATGTCATAAACATTAGACAATCAGTCAGTGATAAGCGTGAGATAAAACCTGAACCGCACTCTATCCGTATAGTCACTGAAAATGTAATCTCACTCAGCTTTGCCTCGTGAGATTACTCCACAATCAAAACTTATTTCATATTTCCAGTGGCTCCGTATCTTGATGCAGTTCCTATTTAATATTGCATTATCAATTATTTTATTCTCTCGGGCTTTTGATCCCAGAGCTATGAGTGAATGGGTCAACGCATTTACTCCAGGCCCTGAATATATGATATATCCTCATTAACATTTAAATGACGGTTGTAGTGCTTTGATGCACTCAGCAGATGCTGCATTTTAATTCATCCATTCTCTTATCATTCATAGCGTAATAGCCCTTCATATGAACAATAATGAATGAGCTGTCACTTTTGTTATTGCGGTATGTCGCCCCTTAATTGTCTATGCATAGTTTGTAAACAAATATCCAAGCTATATATACCACGTACCTAATGCAAGGGTTATCGTTTAAAGTCTGTTGGCTAAGACAGCATTAGCTATCAATAAGATCCACCATAAGTGTTGAATAAAGTTTATCCACATCGTCCCTGGCATACAGTAATATGGAGAACCAAACAAGAGTTCGTCATGTTGTTGTTTATCGCACTCCGGCAAGATCGCGTATTACTGCGCAAGGCGAGGCCGAGAGCAGTAATACGTGATCTTGCCGGAGTGTGATGAACAATAACACGACTAACTCGAGTTTGGTTTAGAATTTATCCTACCCCGCCCATCTGGATTACTTCTACATTTACAAATGAAGTCATTTGTCAAGTGTATCACACTAGAGCGATATTTTTCATTTTTCTGAACTCCAGACCGAATACAGTGACCCAATGTTAAGCCTATGTAGTTTTTTATTAGGGGTAGGATAAAGGGTCTACATGTACGATCCTAGATTATTCGACGGGCCCATGGTCACATATAGACTTCTAGTATCCTGCAAAAGACCTATCCCTGTATCTGTGTGCTATTCACTGTGGTATTGGGTAAGGAGCAGGATGCCCGTTAGGTGGCCGGAAAAGCTGTATTCTCCTAGGAGAATACGGCTTTCCAGAATCTACTCTGTAGTGATCTGGAGGCTCCATAGGTTTAGCATGGAGACTCCGTATTGGGTGTGTTAGGCCCGGCATCCACCTACTACAATATGGCCCCGATATGGTCTACGATGCACCTCCCGATAAAAAGTAAAAATCGCGTCGGAAGGTCACCTAATATCGGGGCAGTTGACCACGTTTCTGTGATTAGACACCGATAAAAAACCCATACAATGCGTGGTGGATTGGCATGTCTAGATATATGTCTACGATTTTGTACCTTCCTGATATGTCTCCGATATTTGCTTTTTGTATCGGTGCCATATCGGGAAGGTATAAATTTCTATCGTAGTAGGTGGACGCCAGGCCTAATAAAAGAGGGAATGGTAGTGAGGAGACAGAGGGTGAGTCTAGGCAATTCCCCCTCATCCATCCATATGGCCTGCCATGCTGCTTGTCACGACTAGGTGTGATGTTTAATTAGGTCGGGTGATTAATCACCAGGGTGACTGACAGCTGGCCTCGTTAACGATGTCAATACGATACATGAGGCTAAACTACGTGGGTGTGATGGCCAGTGGTTTATTATCCACCTAATACAAAGTGTCCATAGAAAACACATAGGGAGTTTGTATGGACATACCCGGCGCATACAGATATGTTGTATGTTCCGGGTGGCGCATACGGAAAAATAGTGCGTATCTAGAAATAGTGCATAACTGAAAAGAACTGATATCGACATGCCACTTGTCCAGAAAAGGTGGACAATAAATACAATATAGACTGGTTTCAGATAAAAGCGGTTTTGTGCTCCTCGGAGTTGAATCGGAGTGAATATTAGATGACGTCATAGCTATCAACCAACTGGATTTGCGAAGTAATTTAAATTATTCTGATATCGTGATACTATTTAATGTCATTGAAGGTGGACATCGAGTCTTAGGACTACATTTTTATTGAAGTGATGGACACTCGGCCTTAGGTCCATATTTTCATCATATTAGGTGGACGCCAGCCTTAAGTCTACATTTTCATCACAATGATGGATATCTGGCCATAGGTCTCCATTTTTATCGTAGTAGGTGGACGTCCGCCCTTAGGTCTACATTTTTATCGCAATAGGTGGTGTGATGTATGTATTGAGAATATCACAGGGTGCTTCCTAACAGGTCCTCGCTCCAGATAGAGGTTAAGGCCTAACTGTTTGGACTGCCACCCCCAGCGTTTGAACCATCCCCTGTCTTCGTTTGGACTGACCCCCCGATAGGGTATATAAGGAAGCAGATTTCAACTCACAGCTCACTTGGAACCCAGACACCGTGGCGTCAACATCTCCATGCTACTCAGCATTACTACCACTGCAGTGTCAGGCTTGAGACACCATAGGACTCTATGCTACAGAGGCCTTTACTGAGGATTGGGCTTCTCCATAAGCTACTATCACCCCAGCACTGGAGGAAAAGACACTGATGACTGCTACCACTACTTGGATCATCTATATCCACAAGTCAAGGAGACATTGAACAATAACTGAAAGTGATAGACTGTGAGTACTGCTTAGACCAAGAGGACTTATATCATATGTACACTACAGAAGTGTATATGATTTTGTATGTTGATGAGAATTGTTATGTAACTGTATACTTTGTTATAATATATGTTATTAATACATATCTGTGTATGGTTATCTGTCTTCTTCATTTAGTATAGAAGATATTCTGAATTCTCTTTTCTTGTCACTGGGTTAGCTAGTCTATAGGATTAGGCCTTAGCTACTGTACGTGACAGAAATTGGGGGCTTGTCCGGGATATATGAAAAACTGTTCTCTTGATGATAAGTACAACAAATTGAAATGTCTAAGTACCAAGCTTTTCTACAGTCACCCTCTGTGGAGGAACTAGAACAGTTCAGAAGGGATGAATTGTTAGCAATAGCTAGGGAGTTAGAACTTGATGTGAAAAGGTCTAGCCGAAAAGCTGAACTGAAAAGAGCTATTGTTGAAATATTGGTTGATGATGAGTTATTACCAGAAGATGTTTTACATGAATCAGATTTTAGTGGTTCCTCAGAAGCAGGTCGTAAAGAGGTTTTAGAGAGAGAGATAAAACTCAAACAACTGGAAGTAGAACATGCTCAGATTCAGGCTGAAAAAGAGCTTGCTCGGGTTCAGGCTGAAAAAGAGCTTGCTCAAGTCCAGGCTGAAAAAGAGCTTGCTCAGATTCAGGCTGAGAAGGGGCTTGCTCAAGTCCAGGCTGAAAAAGAGAGAGAGCTTGCTCAGATTCAGGCTGAAAAGGAAAGAGAGCATGATCGGATTCAGGCTGACAAAGAACTTAGGCTTAAAGAAATGGAGCTACAGCTTGCTGCTGAGAGGACAAACCAACGGAACATTTGTGATGTTAGTAAAGATGTACGGCTAGTGCCATCATTCAATGAAAATGAGGTTGACAAGTACTTTCAACATTTTGAGAAGGTTGCCCAAAGCATGAAATGGCCAAAAGAGAAGTGGGCACTGATGTTACAGAGTGTTTTGAGGGGTAAAGCTCAGGAAGCTTATTCGGCACTATCTTTGAATGACAGTCTAGATTATGAAAAGGTCAAAGCTGCTGTTCTCAAGGCTTATGAACTGGTACCAGAGGCATATCGTCAGAAGTTTAGGAGTTACCGTAAACAAGATAATCAAACCTATGTAGAGTTTGCTCATGAAAAGGAAGTGTACTTTGACAGGTGGTGCAAATCCATGGAAGTGGAGGATAGTTTTGATAAACTCAGACAACTGTGCCTTGTTGAAGAATTTAAGCGTTGCACATACAATGATCTCAAGACTTATCTCGATGAAAAGAAAGTAATGTCCTTGCGTGAAATGTCCACTCTTGCTGATGATTATGCCATAACCCATAAGACTAGTGTTCAACAAAAGAAGAGTGCACCTCAAGGGAGCAATTCTAGTCTTGGAGCAAAAGGTGGTGATAGCAAAGATCTGAAATCTAGTGTGAAGCCAAAAGGTGAGTACTCAGGAAGGAGTTCAGGTCTAAAATGTCATTACTGTCACAAACTGGGTCACATTATGTCTGAGTGTTGGGCACTGAAAAAGAAGAAAGCTGAGCCCAAGCCAAATGCATTCATAACATCCAAAAAGTCAGAGTGTGTTATTGTGCCATTTGTTACAGATAAGGTAACTGATATCAGAGAAGAATACAAACCATTTGTACTTGAAGCTAATGTGTCTCTAGGTAGTGACACTGCAGATTCTGTCCCCATTCGTATCTTGAGAGATACTGGGGCATCTCAATCCATGGTTTTAGAAAATGCTTTGCCTTTCAGTTCAAGTTCAGCCACTGGTGAATATGTCATTATTCGTGGTGTTGAGTGTGGTTTCATGAGTGTACCTCTTCACACAATCAGACTAGAGTCTGATTTGGTATCAGGGTCTGTTGAAGTTGCAGTAAAATCTGAACTGCCAGTTGACGGTGTATCAATGTTGCTAGGAAATGATCTAGCAGGGGAAAAAGTCTTTGTAGAACCAAAGATGGTTCTTGAGCCAGTCACTTTGTCATCAGAAGATGATGTCATTGATGAGGAGATAGGTGAAGTTTATCCCTCTTGTGCTGTGACTAGGGCTCAGGCAAAAGAGTTAAGCCAAAAGCATTCTGTGGATGTTGAGACTGAGGATGATATCATTGATTTGTCTCTGACATTTATCAACTCAAAGGATGAACACCTTAAAGGTCATTCTTTTGTCGGTTCTCAACCAGGGTCAAGTCAAAATGATGACAAGATTAACTTGAGTAGTGAAGTCCCTCTTGGCAGGAGTAAGTTAATTACTGAACAAAGGCAAGATCCTGAGATCTCATTGCTTACCCGCCATGCACTTTCAGAAGAAGAGCTTGACAAAGTCTCCACAGGGTACTTCTTTAAAGATGGTGTTCTCATGAGAAAATGGAGACCACCAGATGTCCCAGCATCAGAGGACTGGTCTATTGTTTACCAAATTGTGCTTCCTAGGGCTTATCGCTCTGAGGTTCTCAATGTAGCACATGAACTACCCATGGGTGGTCATTTGGGTGTTAACAAGACATCCGAAAAGATCATGAGGCACTTCTATTGGCCTAAGATGAGGCAAGATGTTGCCCAATTTTGTAGAACCTGTCACACATGTCAAATGGTTGGGAAACCTAATCAAAAGATCCCTGTTGCTCCACTACGGCCCATTCCCGCAGTAGGAGAAGCATTCAGCCATGTCATTATTGACTGTGTAGGTCCTCTGCCCAAAACTCGATCTGGTAATCAGTACTTGCTCACAATAATGTGTGCTTCTACAAGATTTCCTGAGGCTATACCACTCAGAAATATCTCTGCCCCAAAGATAGTCAAAGCTTTGATTAATTTCTTCTCACTGGTTGGCCTTCCACAAGAGATTCAGTCTGATCAAGGCTCAAACTTCATGTCTGGCTTGTTTCAACAAGTAGTTCATGAACTAGGTATAAAGCAGGTTAAGTCCAGTGCTTACCATCCAGAGTCTCAAGGTGCATTGGAAAGATTCCACTGCACCCTCAAGAACATGATGAGAACTTACTGCTTTGAGAATGAGAAAGATTGGGATGAAGGTATTGGTATGTTGTTGTTCGCTGCTCGAGAGTCTGTTCAAGAATCATTGGGATTCAGTCCTTTTGAGCTGGTCTTTGGCCATACAGTACGAGGTCCCTTGAAGGTATTGAAGGAACATTGGTTAGGAGATAACCCTGAAAACAACAATGTCTTGGATTATGTTTCCAAAGTTAGAACCAGGCTAGTTCGTGTTTGTGAGTTAGCACGTGAAAACCTGAAAGAAGCCCAAAGAAAGATGAAGGACCAATTTGATAAGAAATCCCAAGAGCGTGAATTCTCTGTGGGAGACAAGGTGCTGGTGTTACTACCCATTACTGGGCATACACTCAAGGCTCGTTACCATGGTCCTTATGAGGTAGTCAAAAGAATTGGTGAGGTGAACTATGTTGTCAAAACTCCTGACCGAAGACGATCTACTCAGTTGTGTCATATCAACATGTTGAAGCCTTACTATAACAGAGAAAGTTCCAACAGTGTCAAGACAGTTGGGTGCATGAATGCACTGAGTAATGAGGAAGAAACAACTGATTTTGTACCTATAGACTACAGTGTAAAACTGAACAACTCAAATGTTCTTGCAAATCTAGATGCCAAGTTAGGGCACCTGCCTCCAGTACAGAAAGAGGAATTGAGCATATTGCTCAGAGAATATAAGGAAGTCTTTCCTGATGTTCCTAGTCAAACTGATATTGCCATCCATGACATAGATGTGGGAGAAGCTCTCCCTATCAAACAACATCCTTACAGAGTTAGCCCACACAAGGCTGAGAAAATGAGCAAAGAGGTATCTTACATGTTAGAGAACAACATCATTGAGCCAAGCAACAGTGACTGGTCATCTCCTTGTATACTTGTACCCAAGCCAGATGGTTCTGTTAGATTTTGCACTGATTTTCGCAAAGTAAATGATCTCAGCAAGACAGACTCATATCCTATTCCAAGAATAGATGACTGTATAGACAAAATTGGCAAAGCCAAGTATATCACCAAGTGTGACTTACTCAAAGGTTACTGGGCTGTTCCTTTGAGCAACAGAGCAAAGCGAGTGTCTGCTTTTGTTACTCCTGATGGCTTTTATCAATACAAAGTGATGCCATTTGGTATGAAGAATGCTCCAGCAACTTTTCAAAGAATGATGAACCAGTGTTTGAAAGGTATGCCAGGCGTGGAGGTGTATGTTGATGATATTGTGGTTTACAGTGACACCTGGGAAGATCATTTGTGTAGGCTGCAATCTGTGTTAGAGAGGCTCAAACAAGCAAACCTTACTGTAAACCTGACAAAAAGTGAGTTTGGACAGGCAAAGGTGATTTATCTTGGACATGTTGTTGGTCTAGGTCAGGTTGCACCAGTTGAAGCCAAAATCAAGAGTATTGTTGAATATCCAGTTCCAGCAAACAAGAGAAGTTTGATGAGATTTCTTGGCACGGCTGGATATTACAGGAAGTTCTGTAAGAATTTTGCTGACATAACTGCTCCACTGACAAACTTGTTAAAGAAAAAGGAAAACTTCATTTGGTCCAAAGAATGTGATGATGCTTTTGATAAAGTGAAATCTATTTTGTGTTCTGGACCTGTTCTGACGGCTCCAGACTTTGGCAAGAAGTTCATTTTGATGGTTGATGCAAGTGACCATGGGGTAGGTGCAGTGCTACTGCAGAATGACGACAATGGTGTTCAGCACCCTGTATGCTACTTTTCAAAGAAGTTCAATTGTCACCAAAAGAACTATTCAACTGTTGAAAAGGAAACTTTGGCATTAGTGTTGGCCTTACAACACTTCAGTGTTTATGTGTCATCCCCTCTAGATCCAGTACTTGTGTATACAGATCACAACCCCCTGACATTCTTGCAGAAGATGAAAAACAAAAACAGGCGATTGTTGAACTGGAGTTTGCTGTTGCAAGAATACAATCTTGAGATTTTTCATGTACGAGGTGTAGACAATGTCTGTGCTGATGCATTGTCACGAGCTTCTTAAATGCTATTTTTGATTATGTACATACTGTGATTTCAAGTGTTATTACCCAAAGATGGTAAAAGGTACTAAATGTGATTTTGACAAAAGGTAAATGTATGTTGCAGAATGCCATATATTACATTGTATTACATATTTCTTGATGTATGATGTTAGAAAAAAAAAGAAAAATTCTTTTTTTTGTTTAAGGAGGGAGGTGTGATGTATGTATTGAGAATATCACAGGATGCTTCCTAACAGGTCCTCGCTCCAGATAGAGGTTAAGGCCTAACTGTTTGGACTGCCACCCCCAGCGTTTGAACCATCCCCTGTCTTCGTTTGGACTGACCCCCCGATAGGGTATATAAGGAAGCAGATTTCAACTCACAGCTCACTTGGAACCCAGACACCGTGGCGTCAACATCTCCATGCTACTCAGCATTACTACCACTGCAGTGTCAGGCTTGAGACACCATAGGACTCTATGCTACAGAGGCCTTTACTGAGGATTGGGCTTCTCCATAAGCTACTATCACCCCAGCACTGGAGGAAAAGACACTGATGACTGCTACCACTACTTGGATCATCTATATCCACAAGTCAAGGAGACATTGAACAATAACTGAAAGTGATAGACTGTGAGTACTGCTTAGACCAAGAGGACTTATATCATATGTACACTACAGAAGTGTATATGATTTTGTATGTTGATGAGAATTGTTATGTAACTGTATACTTTGTTATAATATATGTTATTAATACATATCTGTGTATGGTTATCTGTCTTCTTCATTTAGTATAGAAGATATTCTGAATTCTCTTTTCTTGTCACTGGGTTAGCTAGTCTATAGGATTAGGCCTTAGCTACTGTACGTGACAGTGGACGCCAAGCCTTAGGTCTCCATTTTTATCGTAGTATGTGGACAGCTTCCCTTAGGTCCACATTTTTCATCATTTTAGGTGGATGCTCAGCTTTAGGTCTAAATTTCTATCGTAGTAGATGGACGCCTTGCCTCAGATCTACATTTCTATCGCAATAGGTGGACACCAAGCCTTAAATCTACATCGTTTATCGCAGTGATGGACGCCTGGCCGTAGATCTACATCTTTATCACAGCAGGTGGACGCCCAGTCTTAGATTTACATTTTTATCGCAGTAGGTGGAAGCCTGGCCTTAAGTCTACATTTTCATTGCAGTAGGTGGACGCTAAGCCTTAGGTCTACATTTTTATCGCAGTAGGTGGAAACGCCTTGCCTTAGATCTACATCTTTATCACAGTGATGGACGCTTGGCCTTAGATCTACATCTTTATTGTAGTAGATGGACTCCCGGCCTTAGATCTACATTTTTATCATAGTAGGTGGAAACCCAGCCTTAGATCTACATCTTTATCGTAGTAGATGGACGCCCGGCCTTAGATCTACTTTTTTATCGTAGTAGGTGAAAACCTGGCCTTAAGTCTACAGTTTTATCATGGTAGGTGGAAGCCTGGCCTTAGGTCTTTATTTTATTATAGTAGGTGGACGCCTGGCCTTAGATCTACATTTGTATCGCAGTAGGTGGAAGCCTGGCATTAGGTCTTTATTTTATTGTAGTAGGTGGACGCCTGGCCTTAGATCTACATTTAATCGCAGTGATGGATGTCTGGCCTTAGGTCTACATCTTTATTGTAGTAGATGGAAGCCCGGCCTTAGGTCTACATTTTCATTGAAGTAGGTGGAAGCCCGGCCTTAGGTCTACATTTTTATCGCAGTAGGTGAAAACCCGGCCTTAGATCTACATTTTTATCGCAGTAGGTGGACGCCCGGCCTTAGATCTACATTTTTATCGCAGTAGGTGGACGCCCGGCCTTAGATCTACATTTCTATCGCAGTAGGTGAAAACCCGGCCTAACTCTCGCTCTGTACACACAGGAGCAGATTGAGTTAACCAGGCTGCCAGTGACTCGGTCCACCGTGGGTGTATCGCCTCCGGGGAGATACGCCTTACACCACACGGGGAATATGTTACGCTCATAGCTGGTGTTAAGTATCAGTCTGCCAAATAGCCACGGGCAAGTGGGGCCGGGAGAACGTGAGACAAGGCGTGGGCTTACACGTTTTCGGTACATATTGCAGCAGTGCTTCATCAATATTAGTCTTATGTAATGAAATCGCAGCCAAGAATACTGGATATTGTTTCTAAACATTATGACTTGTATGTGATATAAAAGTCAGAGCTATTGACTCTCAAAATATTGTAATATTTTTTCTAAAGATTTTATTTATTCTTATTTTGCAGAACTCTACCAATCAGAACTATTGACTCTCAAAATATTGTAATATTTTTTCTAAAGATTTTATTTCTTCTTATATTCCAGAACTCTATCAATCAGAACTATTGACTCTCAAAATATTGTAATATTTTGTCTAAAGATTTTATTTCTTCTTATTTTGCAGAACTCTACCAATCATGGGGACATCAAATGTGCTAAAACGCTTTTCATCGTTTTGACATTTCTAGGTAAGTGATTTGAAAATATATATTACTTGTGATTTATATCTTTTGTTACCGAATTCTACGATCATTTTATGATCATTCTGATGGAATTTAGAATCAAGATACCGAACATTCCATGATAGAATGTTGATCCTACTTCTTAGACCTTTCGACAACTTTTTGATACCTATTTGGGATTGCATATTGCTCTCTTTCAGTGAAAAGGAGCATACTAAGACTATAATTCCCATTAATGGTAGCTTTTCGATTTCTGGGATCGCCATTAGAAATGTCATGTTTCTGAGATATTACTTCATAGTAATATCTCCCTAAAATGATTTAGCATCTCAGAAGCAATAATCAGGTAAAATATAAAATGATAGCCATTTTGTCTTGGCTATTACGGAAATCGCTGCGTTTCTCGCACGGTGTGACCCATCTTAAATGATGTTCTAACATTGGAGCACAATAGCTGAAAACTTGATAGGTCTTCTGAATAAGGCCCGTTTCCATTGGCCGACAAACATTGTGTAGATTTTATGTGTTCTCCTAATAGCCTATTTCCATTGGCCATCACCGATACACAGTCAGGAGCCACCGACGGACCTTAGCACTGCTGACGCCAAATGAAAATAGGCTATTAGGAGAACACAGAAAATCTACTCAGTGTTTGTTGGCCAATGGAAAAAAAGCCTATAACGTAAGTAGTATACTAAAACTGTAGATTTAAGCAGGCGACTCCGAAACAGGGCATAGTAACTAGATTACATAAGAAATGGTATATATGATATAAACAACAATCGGTAATTTTGTGGACAGGCGGTACGTTTTCTCATATACAATGGCTATGAGGCCATATTGAATGGTTATGGTAACTGGCAGTTTTAAAAATTAAACAATGGGTAGTCCGGATACATTTTCAATGGATGATTTATAGAAATGAGAGCCCCCTTGACACTAAGGTCTGGCTTCCACCTACTACGATAGAAATTTAGACCTACCAATATGGTACCGATACAAAAAGCAAATATCGGAGACATATCGGGAAGGTGCAAAATGATAGACATATGTCTAGACATGCCAATCCACCACGCAATGTATGGGGTTTTTATCGGTGTCTAATCGCAGCAACGTGGTCAACTGTCCCGATATTAGGTGACCTTCCGACGCGATTTTTATTTTGTATCGTGAGGTGCATCGTATCGGACCATATCAGAGCCATATCATAGTAGGTGGAATCTGGGCCTAATGTTTTATTTAACACGGATTAGTGTTCCGTATTTTGCTGTACGGAACAGTGCGGTATTTTTACGTTATATATCGAAACGGTGCGTATTTACAATATATACAGCATGGGTGTATAGGACTTTAGGGAAACTAGTTAACCTAATTGGGACGGCTCCTCGTACCGCGTTACTATCGGTAAAATTATCGCATTCGCTCTGCGAGCTCATGCGATAATTTTACCGATAGTAACAAGGTACGAGGGGCTGTTCCAATTAGGTTAACAAGTTTCACTTGTACTATACACCTCTGAATATTCGTAAATATTCAATAACTTACCAAAATAAGTCAAAGTCGAAGCGCAAATCAAACTAGACTGGTAGTGCGGAAGTTGTTTTTTGGTACGCACAACGCGCATGCGTCATGATAACTCTTCACGCACAGGTACTTAGCGCAACGCATAGCAGAACATCAGCTAGGAGACTACTTGACCTCATTTGCGGGCCGGATTTACCAAAGCGTGCCGGTATGCCGGCATACCGGCACACTACACTGGTTCGCCTAAAGTACCAATTCCACAGCAGAGGTTGGTATTTGGAGTATTTCATGGCACAGGTGTATAGTACATCCAGGAACTGAATATCTCCAGAATAAGGGAGAATCCTACTATGGACATATATGTGGGATGTTATAAATAGCAGTAAATTATTCCCTATCCCGAGTTTTGCGTGCTGCGACCATGCAGGAGCACAGGAAACTACTGCCGATGATTTAACATGGATACATGGATGCCGCTTTTCTCTCGCGGTCAACTCCGTGTGAGAATCAACCAGGCCAATGTTGACACGTGGGGAAGGCGGATGTGGCCGACACAGACTGGAAATTGCCGCCGGTCCGAGTGATTTTCCGCGTATTCATCTGTCATTCCGCAACGATGTAGCGGCCGCCGGAACAAGGACGGGTTCGGCCGGGAACAATGGGCGGGAGGCCGGGGGAGGGGGGCCGGGGGACGGGGGGAGGGGGCCGGGGGACGGGGGATGTTGACACAGTAGGGGAGGTGTGGGGGTAGGGGGAGAGACTCCCAACTCACCACTCTCCCAGCAGATCTTTCGTGGCTCTAGCGCTTTCTAATCTCTACACTGGCAACCAGAGCTACAATAAATTAGCTCTGGTCGGGTTAAATAAGCGGCCGCCTTGACCCAGTAGCGGGACCTGTTTGTTACTCTCCTACCTGATCTTTCATACTGCTTTGAGAGTGTGCTATGTCATGATCTAGAAGCCAAATTTCAATTTTCATATTTCCTTTTGTGTATATTTCTTAAATACAATCGACATAAAGCTAGGTTTTATTATCAATTTGTTTAGCTATGAATATTTCTCACTAAGTATTTTTGCCTTTATTGCCTAAATAGAACAAAGCCACCTGGATCAAGGCGCACCCCGAGTGATACCGTGTGGGATATAACCCGACCAACCCCTATATCGTAGAAGGGGTTGGTTGCCAAATTATCCAATCTCTGCCTCAACCCAACTCTGGTTCCCCAAGGTATCCACTAAAACCAAGGGGAACCAACCTTCATTTCAGATTCAAAACAGGGTAACTGTCAAAAGTCATGAAACTCAAACATTCTCATATATATGAGTAGGAAAATACTGGAATTGTTATATGACCATCACAAACAATCCAGCTGTTTATTTTTCAGCTCTAAACCACTGGATAATGTGAATCCACAGCTCATTATACTTCTCCTTCGAGTGAGCACATGTGTCATGTTGACAAACAAAACCCTGCAATACATGAGGTGCTTCCCACTGAAGAAAGTAATCCCTAAGTCTATGTCTTGTTTGAAATAACGAGTAACAGAAATGAGCGTATATTATTTACCATATAAATATGTGCATATCTATTTACAAGTAAAACGAAAAGTACTCCCCAAAATATTAGGAATTTAGGATATATGAAAAACTAGCGTATGAGCCAGATTTTGTCCCGAAAAAGCAGGTTGGGGCAGAGATATAAGCAGCCGCAGGAAGTAGAGCGCAGGATCTCTGCTAGGAGAGTGCCCGCTCCCCCACCCAGCTCCCAATCAGTCTCCACCAGTCTCAGGAAAAGCTGCATTAGGCCTGGGAAATAGGCATCAATTATCGCCCACCATGGACGGCCCACTGTGACGATGGACGGCCCACTATGGCTGGGATTGGTTCTGTGTTTCGGGTGGAATAGGAGAGGTGGTGGGTGGGTTCTGGGGTGAGACTACAAATAGTACCGAGACAAGTTGGATCTAAAGTGGAATTCACAGGATGAGATTCATGCACCTCACAGGGTGTTTGTCTGAGACAAATCCTGCAGAGATTCTGTACTCGAACACAATCTGCAATTGTTGGCGACATTTAACCCTAAAAAGGAACAAAATCTTATGAGATCTTGAACCCTGTGAGGTTCATGAATTCCACAGTGTGAATTCCACTTAACAAGGAACAAAATCTTATGAGATTTTGAACCCTGTGAGGTACACGAATCCCACCATGTAAATTCCACTTAACAAGGAACAGAATCTCATGAGATTTTGAACACTGTGAGGTACATGAATCCTACCATATGAATTCCACTTAACAAGGAACAAAATCTTATGAGATTTTGAACCCTGTGAGGTACACGAATCCCACCATGTGAATTCCACTTAACAAGGAACGGAATCTCATGAGATTTTGAACCCTGTGAGGTACATGAACCCCATCATATGAATTCCACTTAACAAGGAACAGAATCTCGTGATATTTTGAACCCTGTGGGGTACATGAACCCCACCATGTGAATTCCACTTAACGTCTAACAGAGACCGGAGCGACAGGGAGTGGGAGTTTCTTAGCACGAGCATATTTAGTTTTCTAGTCACACCGTGGGCAATATTAGCTTTTCCGGATCCAGTGTAAGCGGAGAAAATTAGTTGTAAATAAGGTTGGATTGGTCTCTTTGCGTGCTCTAAGAAGTAGGAAACGGAGTCATCAGATGGCAAGAAGGATTCGTTAACGGAATCAGGAACTAGGAGCAAATAGTATGTTCATCATAGATGAATGAGCGTGCAATTATAAGTGAATAACAATTAAAAGGTTTGGATTAGATCCAGTCTATGGACAGTTTTCTCTAACCCACTTGCACCCAGTCAACTTGCTATTTCTGCAACTGACTAACTAGGATCAAAACGTATCAAGCACTGGTGGGTCAATGAGGTATTTGGGTCTTCAGTGATTGGTCATGGTTAGCTGGGCACACTTCGAAGACCCTGAGACACTGGCTCCCTGCTCTGTTCTTACTATCACATTGAACAACATGCAGATAGCTTAAAAAAAATATATTGTGTGTACAATCACCAAATTCGGCTATTGAGCCTTTCTTCCATTCGGGCCCTTGCCCCTACTCCTCATTCTAATGGCGGGTGTTAAACCGAACGGGCAGTGGGTACCATTTTTGTGTAAGTCTTTGGTATGACCCGATCGGGGTTTGAACCAACGACCTCCCATGCTCGAGGCGAACACCCCTACCACTTGGCTACCGAGCTTGGTGAAGGGATAGTTTTCTAGAAGCACACTGAAAGTTCAATGTGACCACTCTAAACTCTAGATGATGTATTTAGCGCGTGCAAGCCCGCTCTATAAAATGGTTAAAAGTATTTCGTTTCCTGCTGTGATGTTTGGGCAGCAATGGTGATAATGGAAAGGCTGTATGATAAAAGTAATTATCCTACCCCTTATAAAAAACGCCCTAGGTTTAACATTGACTCAATGTATTTGACGGAGCGTTGAATAAAGTGTTATTTATGCACCGAGGTGAATAAAAAAAACGGACCAATCAGGGACCAGATAATGAAAGTAGACCCGGCAGTGTAAAAACGCTACTATTATGGATAATTACAAAATATTCTCTGTATATCGGTGAGATGGGGTAGGATAAATACAAAACCGAACTCGAGTTAGCCTTGTCAATGTTCATACCACTCTGGTCAGGTCTGCTACTCACTAAACTCGGCTAACGCCTCGTGTAGTAATACACAACCTCCCCATCGTGCCATAAACATTGACAAGGCTGACTCTCGTTTGGTTTCTACTAATACCCTACCCCGTAATAAAATCTCCATAGACTTAACATAGTGTGACTGTATTCCACGGTTGTGCCATAAAATATTCATATGCCATGAGTGGCATATGAAGTTAAAGGTTACCTGGTAGGATAAAATCTAAACATTGATTTTAATAATAAGTTAATGTTAATCTCCTAACAGAGCCTTTGAGTGAAATGTTTATTTTCTTAACCAATCTTATTGCATATTCAAAGTATGGTGGTACGGCGCCATACTGACACAGTATGCTGGTACTTTTTAACTACCGCTTGTACAGCAGGGGTTGGTATTTAAAGCATTTTGGGGCATATGTGTATAGCACCTATATAGAACGACCTGACCATGCTGTACATGCTACAAAACGAGTTGAAAATGTGAAAACGGTTTGTACGGAATGAGGCATTTATGGCAAGTTCCATAAAAACCGTAAATGATCATTGAGTTTGGTAGTTTGTACAAGCATGGTAGGTCGTTATATATTTACTGTATACCGGAAATTTATAAAAATAACAAACTTATTTTGGCCTAACAACTAATATTATATTTAACACATACGGAACAGTCTTCCGTTTTCTGCTATACAGAACAGTACGGTGTTTTTACGTTATATATCGAATCGGTGCGTATTTACAATATATACGACATGGGTGTACAGTAAATCCAAGAACTGAATATCTCCAGAGAAATCCAACCGTTTCTATGTAGGCAGAAGATGGGTTCTGTCACCCTACGTCTCAGCAGAGAAGGAGGCTGTGGCTCAGACTGGGATAAACAAACTACCAAGGGACAAAGATACAGTTGGGTCTATTGCCCTAAGAGCAATCTCTAGTAGCGATCTGTCTAGTAAATCGCGTGCCTCGGCTGCCATCAAGACATTTTATAGATACTCCAGTCGCCTCGGGCGTTTCTTTCGAAAAACAAATAGTTCTCCCGTGACTGGAGGGGAATCGGGTCCACAATGTTCTTGTGTTCTCTGTACAGATATCCCTGTCCCCTGGGCCCATCGACTATCCATCGGTGTTGAGTAATCTCTGCCAGAAACGGTCTATTTTAGAGGTATCTGAATCAGAAGAATATCATATATTATCCTCTGATCATTTCTTAGTGACAAGTGCGGTAATCACGAAACCAGACACAGTTTTTTTGCAATCATTGTGTCGATATTATTGTCACGGTGCCTAGTTGGTTGGGGAATTGGAGAATTCCTACCAAATGTTTAATGAGCAATTGATCATTTCTATCTTTGACGTGGTAAGAGATAAACCAGAGTTTTCTTTAGAAGTCAACAATCGCGGAACATTCATAGAATATTTCGAGCAGGAGTAAAGCCGGGCCCCCACCTACCACGATGCTGGTCCCGATAAGCCCTACGACTGCCTTCCCGACACCGTACCGATTCTATCGTGAGGTCTGCAAAAATCGTGGTAGGTGGAACAGGTTTCTGCGACTGGCTGCGATAGGCTGCGATTGAAAACGCCAATTGTAGAGGACCCGATGAAATCCAACTTGTTGGATTTTTTGTAGCCTGTCATAGGGTTTCATAGCCTATTGGGAAGATATCGTGGTCGTCGAGTATAATTCACAGATTGGATCACGACATAGGTCTACGATTCTGGGACCTTCCTATAGGCTACGATTTAGGCATTTCAAATCTTAGCCATCAGGGAGTATGTCGTAGACCATTGTGGTAGGTGGGGGCCCGGCTATATATACACGTTGGGAGTTAGATGCTTCCATTCATTTCGTTTGTTTAATGGTTTTGCCTTGCACCCAACAACGCCGATGGTTTACGATAGAGCTTCCGATAGTCTACGATTGGAAATGGCAAAATCGCAGAGTATCCATCATTGTGACCCAATCAGTAAATCATGCTCCATGACTATGATTAGCTACCGATAGGCTATAACAGGCTACGAAAAAATCCAACATATTCGATCTTATCGGGAGTCCTACAATTGGCGTTACTAATCTTAGCCTATCGGTATCCAATCGTGGGCTATCGTAGAGTCAATCATAGAAACATGGTCCACTGCCACGATTTTGTCTGACCTCCCGATAAAATCTTATTCCAGTCGGGAGGTCAATCGTAAGGTCTAACGGGACCAGAATCGGCGTTGGTGTGTGCACAGCTTTAGGACAACATGGCTGATAAATTAACCAGATCTAGATTATGTTGATGTTGATGTTATTCTTGACAGTAGACATTCTATAGTCGGTCTCTTTATCGATCGCTGGTTTGGCTGGTTGCCAGGCTGTCTGCGTCTGTGAGTCTGCCGTGCGCTGCACTGCCTCCTGGTGTCCAGTTTACGAACTACACTCCCGCTCAGGCACCGTCAGCAGTCAGAGGAGGTGTGAAGCGCAGCGCCCCCTATACCGACCTGAAACATATATACAATCGCGACAGCCTCAGGTAGCCACTTTCAATCTGACATCGATAGGGAAAGCATGGTGTGGGGTGGTGGTTGGCAGCAGTAAGAGAGGTGGGTAGGACCCAGGGACTGGGGCCAGTCTAGCCCTAGTCGGGAAACCTATGCTGCCTAGTGGACAGCCTTCACAATCAGACCCTCTAGGACTAGTCTTGCCCAAGCCTAACAATACTTGTGAGAAATAATGCATTATTCCACAACGAAAAACAGGCATAAAACTTGGAGCTCTATTGGAGCTTGGAGCTCTATCCAATGCCCATGGAGTATTTAGAAAAAATGCTCAATGGGGGATTTTGTCTTAAAGGTTCGCCCTTTGGTCAATGTGAAGGGTGAGGTAAATACAGAAACCTAGTTAACGATCAGAGCTCGATTCTATCTCATTTGAATCGTTATGTAATTCAAGCGGCTTTGCCTTGTGAATAACAACACAGTTCTTACTATATTGCCTGGCAAAGTTTGCTCTTATGTACGAGTCCCATTTGTTTAGTTTCCAGGGTGAGCGAGTGCTTGGTGTATACTTCTATTGCCGAACAATAGCATGTCCTTGATCTCGCATTATTGGATGTTGATCCAAAACAACTAGGAACAAATGCTTTATAGAATGAGCGTAGAATTACAAATAAATAACATTTCACGGGTTTGGGTTACATTCAGTATATGGATAGTTTTCTGTAACCCACTTGCACCCAGTCAGCTTCCCATTTCTACAAATGTCTAGGATCCAAACACCCAAAGATTGGTCATGGTTAGCTGGGCACGCCTTTAAGACACTGTGCCTCTGCATCTTTCCCATTGCCTAATAGTTGACATACAGATGGCGAAGGGTCAGTTTTCTGCAGCGAGCCCAAAGTAATTCTCAAGGCAAAGCCGTGTGAATTACTTAGCAATTCAAACAAGATAGGATCGAGCACTGACCGTAAATGTGAAAAGGTTTCTGAATTTTTCTCACCCTTCACATTGACCAATTGGCTAACCTTTGTGAAATAATTCCTCCTTGAGTATTTTTTCTGAATACTCCATGGGCGTTGAGTACGAGTTCCCAATGTTAAGTATAGGGGGAAAAATGCCAGGGGTAAGATAATAATGCTTGACTTGTCACAACTCCTACTACTTCCTGGTGTGAGGATGTGGCGTTGACAATAAGGCCCAGCGTCCACCTACTACGATATGCCTCCGATATGCTCTACGATGGACCTCCCGATAAAAAATCAAAATCGCGTCGGAAGGTCACCTAATATCGGGGCAGTTGACCACGTTTCTGCGATTAGGCACCGATGAAAAATGGGGGTCTACGATTTGGTACCGATGAAAAACGTGTATCGTAGGGTGTCTACGACATATCAACATGTTGAAATTTCGGTAGGTAATCGTTGGCATCGCAGAGTATTCTGCTAGGGAAATCGGTCTCACTCGTACGATACTGATCGGAAAATTATGAAATTTTGGAATTAGATGGCAAATACATGTGCCCGTATGACCCTAAAATTTGGTGATTTTTGATTTGGTATAAATGTCTCAAATCAATACCTTTTTAGTTTGACTTGGAGTAGAGCTTTTAGTGCCGGAAAAGTAATACATCGTTGTTGCTATATGTGTCCTGGTAAATATTGGCGATGCGATATTTCCTTAATTATAATGTATCATATATCTAAAAATGAAGATAACACTTCAAGATATGCACTTTAGCCCTGCTAATTTCGTTGGGCATATCGGGACCATGGTCACCTTTTTTCTGCCAGTCATCCCCTTACGATACGTGGTGAATTGGCATGTCTAGACATATGTCTACGATTTTGCACCCTCCCGATATGTCTCCGATATTGCCTTTTGCATCGGTGCCATATCCGTAGGTCTAAATTTCTATCGTAGTAAGTGGACGCCGGTGTGGTGTCAAAATTGGTTACCCTGCCATAAGTGGTAATTATCGCTCACTATTGTCTTTGGCGCATGCGCGAACATGCACACTCTTGCAGTCCACGATTAGAGAGTGACAAATTCATCGGCCTTCGAACCACTAGTTTGTTACTCTCCAAGCAGAAATCCAGCACTCTACTTCCTGTGGCCGATAGCAAGCGATAGCGCCACGAAAGATCTGCTGGGAGAGTGCTAGTTTGTACATGCGCACTAAGCACTAAAATAGTCCGTGAAATCTAAGCGGTACAGGACGGGAAGAGACATGGTGGGATAGAGTGAGCAATAATTACCACTTTTGGCAGGGTAACCAATTTTGGCACCACACTGGGCCTAACTGTATTTCCAGACGATTCAGATTACATCCACCAGATACATGGAGAAGTGATATTCTCTGTCAGACTATATTCCCCGATGTCCGTGATAAACCATGAGCCACTCTCAGAGAGCACATGCGAGTATCTTCCGAGGAGGCGGCCATGGTGGACACCCGGGCACTTTCCGATCACGCACATACAATTATCCTACCCCTAATAAAAAACTCCATAGGCTTAACATTGGGTAACTGTATTCGGTCTGGAGTTCAGAAAAATGAAAAATATTGCTCTAGTGGGATACACTTGACAAATGACGTCATTTGTTAATGTAGAAGTAATTTAGACGGGTGGGGTAGGATCAATTCTAAACCAAACTCGAGTTAGTCGTGTTATTTTTCATTGCACTCCGGCAAGATCGCGTATTACTGCTCTTGGCTTCACCTCGCGCAGTAATACGCGATCTTGCCATTGTGCGATAAACAACAACATGACTAACTCTTGTTTGGTTTCTCCATAGTATCTTCCGGGG
Organism: Alentia gelatinosa; assembly: GCA_950022655.1. NCBI lineage: Eukaryota > Metazoa > Annelida > Polychaeta > Phyllodocida > Polynoidae > Alentia > Alentia gelatinosa. The sequence goes on from OX465583.1 coordinate 10,013,283, forward strand.
AGGCGGCCATGGTGGACACCCGGGCACTTTCCGATCACGCACTGTCAGTTAGACCCAGAACACCCCGAATCTGCACCACTATCCAAAACGAAATCCACCCCTCACCCCCACCCCCGCCACACCCACGCCCCCGGGGAAATGTGGTGGGGATGGAATTTTCGTTTCCATGGTGACGGGTGTTGAAGTATCTTGTTACCATGGTGAAGGAGGTTGTGTATACAAGGGGAGGTGGCCTGTGTGGGCAGGCCAAGGTTTGTTGCCATGGTCACCAGGGTCCCTGGCCAATCAGACTCCTTATTTGACAAGCGTCCCCCCGATGCAGACTTCTCGACCGCGACGACCTTGAAGAAAATGAGATAAGGGTGGAAAGTGAAGGGCTCCGTCATCTTTGAAATTCTGCCAATTAATGCGTATAAACCCGATTGATCTGATGATCAAGCACTTGTCCCTGTTCGGTGCCTCGTTTGGATCTGTGCGTGCGGTGGTTAGGTCTCTGTGTTTTATATTTCATAGATTTTTTTTACTGGTGGTTGTCGTTCATCATGATATAAAGCTCTGGAGGACGTTGGAATAAACTACGAACGGTAAAAAGTATCTTAGATTTGTCCTTGGGGCTATAGTGTTATATGAAATAATGTGTTGTAAGCATAAGATGTTTTGATGATAAGAGTAACCTAAAGCTCTTACAAGGTGTTGTATACAAATTTAGAAAATATCTTTTGTCATACAACACTGAATGGGGAAAAAATCGTCCATGACGTTGTTTATCATTGGAGTTATCGTATCGTCCAGCAACTGCAACAGAAACGAAATAAATTTTTTCAACAGCCCTCTGGTCTCTATACCCCTATCGTGACCAATTATATTGGTGTCTAGATGCAAAGAGATAAATCATCAATAATTGTCCATATCTATTAGCATAAAAAATTGGAACAGTCGCCATTTAGTAGCAGCTCCCTCCGGTCTTGATATTTACAGTATGGCTGCCATGTAATGAACGGCATATTTACCCTCATTATCACTCGCTCTAGTTCCTGGACTGGCTGCGTGGGGGCGAGGTGCTCTAATAATGACACTCTGATTTGTTAGTGTCTGGGGTAACCTCCCTGGCATGTGCAGTAGACTGGAACGAGACTGGTCATCCTCCATTCAACAGCCAATCACAGTGCAGAGCTTCGACGCTCTACCTGCAGCAAGATGCCTACTGTAGCTGTATATAGGAGCTTCCTGATGTCATTAAAATCAGTCTACCCTTGACTCATAGTAGTTCCTAGTGCCTATGTGTTCAGTTCTGACAACCTTACTCTATAAGGTCCGTTTCCATTGGCCGACGAAGATTGCTTAGACGTTTTGAGTTACACAGAAAGTCTGCGGTGGTGCCACTGACTGTGCGTCGGTTTAGAAAAATCGCTGAGGGTAGTAGATTTCACTCAGTGACCAAGCTTTCACTCAGTGGTGGTGGTGCCACATTGCATAATCTAAGCAGAAAAAGTCGTGGGGCATTTCATGACCTTGGTTGTTTCCATTGACCGATATTGAGTCCACAATGCCAAAAGTCTGTCGGTGGTTCCTGACTGTAGGTCGGTGACAGGAAATCGGCCAATGAAAACGGGCCTATAGGCCCGTTTTCATTGGCCAATTTTTGTGCACCGATCTACAGTCAGGAACCACCGACGCAATATCGGTGAATGGAAATGGCCGGGCACTTATAATGGTGTCGGACAAATTTAGGGAAGATTGTACAATAACACCACCACCCACCGAATTCATCGGCATGCACATGTGGAACACATTGATAACACGGTATCCACTGCACCCTCACTGATTTTGTGTCACCGACGTGGAGTCGGTGGCCACCATCGACAGACTTTCTGGGTAACTTGTAAAATCTCTGCCATTTTTGACAGCCAATAGAAATGGGCTTTTAAGGTCTACACCTAGTCTGGGCCTCTAGACTTTACAATTTGATGAGTCTGTGGAGTCTATATGTGAATTAAGCAGTGTTTGTGCCCGTTGAGGCGTGTCATTCACGCCTGATTGAACCTGCCTGCAATATCCAAGCCTGTATATATAAACTTCCTGAGTAACAAACAGCTGGGGGATATGCCGCTTTTATGGATATTTATCCAACTAAAGTTCTGATAAAAGGTGGCCAGTTAGCTCAGTTGGTTAGAGCATCGTTCATATATAACAGTAACAGAACATGTTTTTTCATCTAAATTTGGACCAACAAAAGAAAAAAGAATTGAATCACACAAAAGAATCATAGACTTTTCTTAGCTCAGTGGATGCCTGGCTTTAAGAAATACCAGATTCACGCATGTCTGCATTCATTTTCACTCCTTTTACCCGGTTTATGTTTTGTAATTGGTGAGCAGCCATGTCTGCTGTCAACCTGTCATGTTCAGTTCATGTCGCCACCTGTCCGCCCTCCACCGGGGCTGAACACCGGGCGGCGGGGTCGTGTCTGAGCAGCGTGCTGTCTGTCACACGGCGGGGGGCCGGCAGCGGGGGGCCGGCAGCGGGGGGCCGGCAGCCACACGCCGCCACTCCCCGGAGGACCTCCGGAGGACGCCTCCGGGAAAATTTCTCCGGGAAAATACTTCAGGGAAGACGCCTCTAGGATAATGTCTCTTGGAGCACCCCTTCAGGAAAGACCCCTGGGCACTTCCAGGAGACGCTTCTGGGAAGATGCCTTCGGGAAGACAACTCTGGGAAGATGCCTCCAGCAAAATGCCTTCGGGAAGATGCCTCCTTCAGGATGCTTCTTTTAGGACTCCTACAGGAAGATGCCTCAGGAAGCTGTCTCCTGAAGCACCCCTTCCTGAAAGACCCCTCTGGGAAGATGCCTCTGGGAAGATCCCTCCAGGAGATGATTCAAGTAGGATGCCTCCTGAAGGAAGCCTCTGGTAGGACACCTCTAGGAGGACACCTCTAGGAGGATGCCTCCTGGAGGATGCCTCTTGGAAGATGTCTCCGGTAAGATGCCTATAGAAAGATGCCTCTAGAGAGAAGCCTCTTGGAAGATACCTCCGGAAAGGTGCCCCCAAGAGGATGCCTACGGGAAGGTGCCTCCAGGCAGGTACCTCCGGGAAGATGCCTTCAGGAAGACAACTGTCCTTCTCCGAGATATATCGCATTTTCAAACCAGAACCCTCACGCAACTTCTCCTCAGACCTTATACTCTCGTTGGCGTAGAAAATAAAACGATCCCCTGTAGTGCTAGAGAGAACATATTTGAAATATTCAGTCAGATATATATATATATATATATATATATATATATATATATATATATATATATATATATCTGACTGAATATTTCAAATATATATATATATAATGAAAATTACCACTATGTGGCAGTACTTGCAACCATTACGAACCCTCGTTCAAGTCTCCTCCAAAGTGTCTTTCGGGCCGATTTTGCCCTCGGACTCCTTCGAACGAGGCTATGAACTAAGATGATAGGGGTAATAAAATGCGATTGACGAGCTCTCGCCGAGTGTGTCGTCCGTGGAGGTCACCTTCGTCGGGACTGTCCTCCCCAACAAGTGTTAGAAATAAATCGGGCCCAAGATTGTATTTGGGACTATGATAAACATATTTCCACTGTTTTGAATTGATATATAATGCTTCTCCTGTTAATTTGATTCACCCACGACACCCTAGGAAGGTGAAGGGGGTTATAGACGATGTCGGCCAACCCCACCATAAATTATAAAACCGAAATGGACGATACCTCGTAGTTCGTCGGCTACAACTGTCCCTCCCCACGATACAGTGGAACCCTCGTACGAGCTCTCCTTGGACCTCATACTCTCTTTGACGTAGAACATGAAAAGAGCCCCAGATAACAGTTCATCGCTGTATTGGGGATGTATTGATCAACATTCCAGCTCACACAACACTTCTCTGTTATAGTCCAAGGGGCAGTCGGTGCAAGTGTCCTTGAACTGGGTAGTGGGGTGGTTTGTGTTGGCCGCCCCAGACTCTGTCTGACCTGGCTGCAGGCTTGGCGTACATGTGGGGTCACATGGCACTGGTAGTTGTTGGCAGCTTCTGGCCATCTACAAACTACGTGCTAGACATTGCAGGAAAAAGCCAATTTTTATTTTTTTATTCACATATAATTCACCTGGAAATAGGTGGTCTTCCATTATAAGATTGCAAATCCGGGCAAATATGTATACAGAGTTACAGGGCAGTTGACCAAGTCACACAAAAAGACTACATGAAAAATTAACAGTAAGTATTGATAGTTAACCACAAACATTATATTTGAATTAGATGAGTGGTTAATAGTATGCATAGAGTGGGTAGAAAGGGATCCTCCTAGAGTCTAGAAAATCTCCACCAAATAAAGAAGGCATGATAGTGCAGTTCATAAGCTGACATCCCATGATAATTAGGTTCAGACCAAAAAGTAAAACAATAATTACCATTGGCTGATTTTTGTACACTGATCTGCAGTCAGGAACTTTATCTGCAGGAATATATCTACAAAATGTGTGCTAGACAGTGCAGTAAAAAGGCCCATTTCCATTGGCAGATTTATTGCATCAATTTCCAGTCAGGAACCACCGACGCAAGATCGGTGAATAGAAAACAGACATGCATTTATAATGGTGACTGACTAATTTGGCAAAGATGACACAATAATACCACCACCCGCTGAAATGCAGTGAAAACATAGTATTCACTGCATCCTCATTGATTATGTGTCACCAATGTGGAGCCACTGGCCACCACAGACACACTTTCTGGGTAACTCAGAAAATCTCCTCCGGCCAATGGAAACAGCTTTAAGGTGGTCTGGGACAGTTCAGTTAAAAGATTAAATAAGTCTAAATACCTCTATGGCCCAGCGTCCACTGAGCTAAAAGGCGTTTACGATAGGCCTTACGATGCACCTCCCGATAAGAAAGTCAAAATATTTTTTCAAGTTGAAACAACCAACGAGATTTCTTTTAAATAAATGCATGAATAGATTTATATTTAACTCAATCATATATGGTAATATATGGGAGCTACCTCACTCTCACCAGTTATCAGTGTGCACGAATGTCTCATACCTACATGCTAGCTGTACGGAGCTGTACGGAGTCCGTTCATGCACACTGTGCAGAACTAATAGTTCGTGCACCCTGTACCACGTAACTTGTCATAAAATGGCGATTTTAATTCTTACCAGGTATATACCAATAAGGAGACATAGCGAGTGTGTCTGAATTACATTTGTTTTGGTCGGAAATATTCACCTCGTTCTTTGAACTTGGTGAATAGTTCCTACACAAAACAACACGGAACAGATTCTATTCAGCTTCACTATCTATGTCTCTCTATAGTATACCTGGTGACTTGAACGTCCATGAAAGACTCCGGAACCTCAATCGGACGTTTGGGAACAGAGTTGGAGTGGGTACTTACCTATTATCATAAAAAACAGTACATAAGTGTAATCTGTATTATTGCTTTATCTGCAAATGCTTGTAGACAAAAAGGCAATTGGGTAAGATGTCGGTAAGTATGGAAAAAAATTCCTTCTGTTGGAAAATCGGGCCCCCGATTTTCGCCGATTTCACCGATTTTCCTCGAAAAATACTCGGTAAGTACACCGATAAATCAAATTGAGTGGACTTGAGGGTCTCGCATACTTCATCATTAACCCATGAAGCTTTGTTTCCATTGGCAAACAAAAATGGCACAGATTTGGTTAATTCCCCTTAAAGTCTGTTTTCATTAACTGATGTTACGTTAGCAGTGTTAAAGGTCCATCAGTGGTACCTGACTGTAGATCGGTGTCGGCAAATGGAGACGGGCTTTTAGGGGAACCCAAAAAATCACGCCGTTTTCGTCGGCCTATGGAAAAAGGGTTTTAGGGGAACTAAAAAATCTACGCCGTTTTCTTCAGCAAATTGAAACAGGCTTTTAGGGGAAATCAAAAAATTTGGTCGGACAATGGAAACGGGCTCATAAACCATTCTTGTGACTGATTCAAGGAAGATCCCTCTCCAAGGCAATTACCTTATGTCATTAAATCATATTTACCAAATAAAAAAAAAAGTACTTTTCTCATATAACAGCTATAAATCATTTTTTTACATTTACAGCTGCGCATTCCATAAAATGACCAGTGGGCTTGCCTGGCCCGTTATAAACCTCCGAGTTGCAACCATTCCGCGCGATGTTAAAACCCCGGGGGACGAGGGGCAGTAAATCACAGTCACCCGCTGTAAATTAGTGTGAGCAGCTCAGTGAGCAGTTCCTGAGGTGCTCGTTAGAACCTGAGCTGGCCAGTGACCGCGGCCGCCGAGAGGAACTCGATCGATGTCGGACAGGTGGGCTGGGGCCGGGTGACAGCTCCCAGGGCCACCCCCTCTCCACTCACCTGTCACGGGGCACTAATAGGCTCCTCACAAAGCGGTTCGGTTTCAACGTGGAGGTTGTTTATAGCAGTCTGTCTGCGTGTGTGTCGTAAGAACCGCTTACGTGGGGTGTCCGCTTACGCGAGGTTGAAATAAGCATCTAATAGAGGTGTGCCAACGAAGGTGTCCGTTGACACGGGGTGCCCACTTCCGCGGGGTGACCGTTAGGCGGGGTTCTATTATTCATATCCAGAGCATGTATACGGATATGTTGTTTGCTCTGGGTTACAGTTATCTTCACGGTTAAACTGGTTCAAAATCGAGTGTTCCTACTTGGGGATCTAAGTCTTTTATTATCTGCCCAATACATAGCGTCCATAGAAAACACATGGGGAGCGAGTATCTACGTACCCGGAGTATACCAAACAGGGGCCCGTTTAATAATCTAAGTTCGCACATGAAGACCTTTTTCTGCATTGCATAGGGACCTAGCTGTCCAATATTGTTTACTATATTCGTCAGGGTGATTTTCCACCAGATGTTTGGCTGAAGAAACACGAGTGTAAAAATATCCTTCATCGAATATCAGGTTTATTTGAGGCTCACATACGCCACCTGCCGGACGCGGTCATCTTAAAGCGGAAGTGACGTCAGAAATAACGTCATCATCCGCCGGAAGTAATAAGACAATCTCGAAGGAGCAGCTGCACCATAATAAGCCAAGAACTCATGAGTCACGTAAAAAAGAATTGAAATAAAATTATATTAGACCTGGGACTATTCTTTATAGGATTCTAGTTTAACCCTTTCTGGCAGGGCAATGCCATATGGCATTCCCATATGGAATGGATGAACAATGCCGTATTTGTTCCTTTGTAACTATTTGAAAAATTATTGAAGAATTATGAAAATTATATGACATATTAATAAGTCTTTAAAGTGTCGGAAAGTTCTGATAAAAAATACAGATTTACTGGAATTTTTTAATTTGTAATTTGTTCTAATAACATCAACTACCAAAGCTGGCCCTACAAAGGCCACAATGGGTTCTGGTACCTGCTGTAGTATGGGTACATGGTGAATGATGTGTTGCTCTTGGAGGGTTAACTACCTGTCATATTCCTGCTGCTTCTGTAATATTGATACCTTCTCTTGTTTCAATTCTATTTCTACCTCATGCTAATAGTTATTGGGTTCTTTCGATACTGATATCAATTTTTCTGTCGTCTCGCTAACCAATTTTTGTTTCTATGAAAGGCTTCTCTCTAATTTAAAGCCCGTTTCATTAGCCGACGAAAATAGCACCGGTTTTTTTATTTCTCGACAAAGTCTGTCTGTGATGCCACTGACTGTATATGGGTATCAGTTTATCAGTGAGGGTGTCTTGTATGCACTGTTTCTACTGTATTTTCTGGATACAAACATTGGCATTGTTACATTATCTATGCACAATCTGGGATGCATTCTCTGCAGGTCTCGTTTCCATTGTTCATTGGGGCAGGGAACCAGTCTACACTATTACCATATATGTTGAGTCTACTTTATGTTTCTGATTTTATCTTAGCAGAAAACCTTCAAAATATTGCAGCTTTTTAGGGGAAAAACATTCGTCTGGAACTGTGATTATTGTTTTAGTTTTTTTTTAAATCATTTACTTATCCTGAATATTATGAATAAAAATATTTTCTCTCTGTGGTTCATGTATCTCACTTTCCCTGGGGATTTATTGATACTGGATCAGTTTTCGAGTGAATTTTTTTTTTTTTTTTTTTTTAAACATAATCTAGGCTCGCACCCCCACACGGGTGAGAGATCGGTCACTTACTCGATGGTCGCGAGGCCGGCACGTACGGCATTTATCCTTAATATTATTCAGCTCTGCAGAGCTGGTTTCCATGTTATCCAGCACTGAACATTATTGGTAGTTATACATGAAGTGTACATTCACATTTATAAGTAGAGTTGTGCTTTTAGACGCTGCCTGGTGGTGTTAATCCTCTGGACGTTTATACCAGACTAAGGTAATATTCACCCCCTCCCTCCAGTCTACCCACCCCCCGCCCCCGCCCCGTACCTGTGGCGCCTCTGGCGGCGGCCCGGGTGGCGCGGTGAGGGGTCAGGGCGGTGAGGTCCGTCCTGATGGAGGAGGTAATGGGGCTGTACCCCGCCGTCCTCCGTGTGACAGAACCCCGACCCACCTCACTAAGTCTCCTCCTGAATGCCGGGACGAGGACACGCTATGGTGGGCACAGATTTACACGATGAAGGCTCGAGCTAGACTGGCTCCAGTCCCTGCATCCTATGGCTACCCTCCTCACTGGGATACAGGGACTAGTACAATCGGTAATATGGAGGAACCAAACAAGAGTTAGTCGTGTTGTTGTTTATCGCACGACGGCAAGATCGCGTATTGCTGCGCGAGGCGAAGCCGAGAACAGTAATACGCGATCTTGCTGGAGTGCGATGAACAATAATACGACTAACTTGAGTTTGGTTTAGAATTTATCCTACCCCGCCCGTCTAAATTACTTCTACATTAACAAATGACGTCATTTGTCAAGTGTATCCCACTAGAGCGATATTTTTCATTTTTCTGAACTCCAGACCGAATACAGTGACCCAATGTTAATCCTATGGAGTTTTTTATTAGGGGTAGGATAATGGTGTTGGATTTCTGGTGCTGTTTAGCTCCAGCATTCCCAACACTCTCCATACTGATATCCTGGCTACTGGTCAGGAAATCTGCTGGGAAATTGGTACCCCCTCACTTTGATCTCAATCGAGACAGAGTCAGGAGCAGGCGAAATTTATTGCTATGACAACACAGACGGTCAGGGAACTGGAGAAGGGGAGGGGGAGGGGTAGGAGCAAGTATAGGGTTACAGGGAGTGGCTTTGGGCCATAAACAGGAGATTCTGTTCATAGTGGACAAGTCTTTGATTCATGGGCCAGTCAGAGAAGGATACATACTTTAATGAACTTTATTCTAATTGTGTTTAATCATTTAATGAATGTTCATAATCAAAGACTTGAGCAAGTATAGGCTCGAGCAAGCGGGAAGGTGCGATGTTTATTTATATACACATATAGTTCAGGCTTCATATCATGAATATATACAGGGCAGAGAGTAATTGCTAGTTCCACCATCATCCGCAAGGAAATTGTAAGATGGCACTACTGTAGTCGAGGAGCAACCTCTATTTTCTGCTGTCATTATCTTCAGATAATTGTGAGACGAGGCTAAAATCCCTCTGTGTTTTTAATAGAATCCATTGGTGACTGGACCCACCACCTGGTGTTTTGTCTGAGGGGTTGGTCTGATTAAATCCCAGACAATATCTGCAGAAATATTTAATAAGATATAGTCATAGCTTCACAGATGGATAATGAAGTCTAGCTTTATGGTGGTTTTACTCCAGAAAACACACACACAAAAGACAATAACAAAATGGTAAATTGGCTACAAGGTTATGGCAAAACACTCTCTCCGGAAGCAGTCCGGAAGATCTGCTAGGAGAGTTACAGACTCTTACACAGACTCTTTTACACAGTCCCTTTTCCATTGGCTGACAAAAACGGTGTAGATTTTCTATGTTCTCCTAATAGCTTATTTACATTTCGAATCAGCAGTGCTAAAGGTCCGTTGGTGGTTCCTGACTGTACATCAGCGATGGCCAATGGTAATGGGGTTTTAGGAGTACACAAAAAATCTACACCGTTTTCGTCGGCCAATGGAAACAAGCCATATCAGCTAGTCGGTCAAGGTGGCCACATATTTAACCCGACCAGATCTAACGTAGAGTAGCTCTAGCAGCCAGTGTGATGACGCATTGGAGAGCTATGCAGCTTCCTTATATATATATCCTACCGATGTCACAATATCACCGCAATTCCGTACAATCAATAGATCGTTTACGTATTGAAAATACCCCACATATTCGTCAAGCATAAATATCCGTTCGTTAAACACAGATTGGAAGTAGACCCGGAATAATGTTCCCCGTCAAAAGTCTCCCGCTACAAGGCACTAATTTCTGTGAAAATAGTCCGTGTATCCCTACGCCGGCGGCGGAGGACGCTCCCAGACTCCTCCGCGCTCCACTCGAGCAGAAACCCCGGTTTGGAGGTACTTTTTTCCGCCAAAGGCAATCCCTCGGCTATAATTTACCGCTATTTTGGGTGGAGCCTGCCCCCTCCCCACATCCCCGCACAGAATCACAGACCCACCCCTTTTTATGTATATTTTGTCGGCTGAAGCCTTCCTGCCTGGTTGGGAGTCTGAGTGTGGTGTGGGTCGAGTCGATAAATCTATATGTGTGGCGGGGGTTGGTCCGCCCCCGGTCCCTGTGTGCGCGTGCGGTGTGTGTGCGCGTGCGGTGTGCGGTGTGCGGGGTTAAACGCGGGGCCTGCACGTGCGGGGCGCGGGAGGAGGTACAGGCACAACACAGTGGCTTCCCCTCTTTATCTCACCCCGGTATTTTTCCCCATAGGCTTAACCCTTTAAGGGCGGGTACCTGGGGCTATAGTCTGTGGTAAAGGGCGGGTACTGGTGCTAATTCATACCGCCAGGGACCGGGAGGTCTCAGGCCTATTGTGATAGTTCTATAGTTTAGTGATAGAATATGCAATCATCAATTTTACTGTCCATTTCACCCGGAATCATTACCTGGGTGTTGCATCTATATTCTGTGAAAATCTCATGATTATATATCCAATAATTCCGATTTTATTCTACATAAACGAAATTTTGCAAATTTAAGAAAATGATGCATTTTGGCATCACCCGCCCCAGCACAGTTGATGGATTAATGGATGGATTAACATTAGGAACTCATACTCCACGGCCATGAAGTTTATGTACCCAATACTCAATGGCTAATTGGGTGATCTATTTCATTAATTTATAATGTTATACGGGGTGAGATAAAATCAGAAAACAACTCGATGAAAATAATTTGGTCTCATTTGACCGCAGAGTATTTCGTGATTAACTCTGCAGTCAAACTTGGTGGAGTACGCGCCAAGTTATTTTCATCTCGTGTGTTTCCTTCTAACTATCTTTTCCAAGCAAGCAGAACACAGTGGTTTCCCCTCTCTACCCTCTCCAAGACATACTCATTATCTCACCCTGGTATTTTACCCCATTAGCTTAACATTGGGAACTCGTTCTCCATGCACCTTCTCCATGGTCTATATCCTGTGTATCATACATTCTTTTAGTGTGTACAGGGGTGAGATAAATACAGAAAGCAACTCCTTTTTTTCAAATATATTGTTTTCTAACTCCTTTGAGTGCTGCATGACATTCTCTCGGCTGCCGCCTCATTTATATCATTCCACATCAAACTCGTGGAGAACGATGACTTTGACCAAAACTTGTTGGTTTTTTCTTTAATATTGACTGGTCTGCACGTATTAATATCCGAGCGCATGCGAGGATATTGCGCAGAGGCAACTCCGAGGAGTATACAACCACTTTTATCTGAAAGCGGTCTATATTGTATTTATCATCCACCTTTTCAGGACAAGTGGACAAGTAGTATTATGTAGATATATCTGTATGTTACGGGTATGTGTAGATACTCGCTGCCCATGTGTTTTCTATGGACACTATGTATTGTGTAGATATATCAGTATGCTCCGGGTATGTAGATACATGCTGTGTTTTCTATGGGCACTATGTATTGTATACATATATATTTATCTGCAAGTTACGGGTATGTAGCTAGACTCTGCCCATCTGTTGTCTACGGACACTATGTATTATGTGGATATATCTGCATGTTACGGGTATGTAGATACACACTGCCTATGTGTTTTCTATGGACACTATGTATTATGCAGATATATCAGTATGCTCTGGGTATGTAGACACACTCTGCCCATCTGTTTTCTAGGGACACTATGTATTATATGGATATATCTGTTTGTTACGGGTATGTAGATACACTCTGCCCATCTGTTTTCTAGGGACACTATGTATTATATGGATATATCTGTTTGTTATGGGTATGTAGCTGGACTCTGCCCATCTGTCTTCTACGGACACTATGTATTATGTAGATATATCTACATGTTCCGGGTATGTAGATACAAGCTGCCCATCTGTCTTCTACGGACACTATGTATTATGTAGATATATCTACATGTGACGGGTATGTAGATACACTCTGCCCATCTGTTTTCTAGGGACACTATGTATTATGTAGATATATCTGCATGTTACGGGTATGTAGACACAAGCTGCCCATCTGTTTTCTAGGGACACTATGTATTATATGGATATATCTGTTTGTTACGGTTATGTAGATACACGCTGTCCATCTGTTTTCTAGGGACACTATGTATTATGTGGATATATCTGTTTGTTACGGGTATGTAGATACACTCTGCCCATCTGTTTTCTAGGGACACTATGTATTATATGGATATATCTGTTTGTTATGGGTATGTAGCTGGACTCTGCCCATCTGTCTTCTACGGACACTATGTATTATGTAGATATATCTACATGTTACGGGTATGTAGATACTCGCTGCCCATGTGTTTTATATGGACACTTTGTATTATTTATTTATATATAGATATATATATATATATATATATATATATATCTACATGTTACGGGTATATAAATACAAGCTGCCCATCTGTTTTCTATGGACACTATGTATTTTGTAGATATATCAGTATGCTCCGGGTATGTAGATACACTCTGCCCATCTGTTTTCTACGGACACTATGTATTATGTAGATATATCTGCATGTTACGGGTATGTAGATACACTCTGCCCATCTGTTTTCTATGAACACTATGTATTATGTAGATAAGCGCTATCCCTCCTGTCCCCGGCTGTGGCCTCTGATTAGCATTCCGCGGCCCGCCTACTCTGTGACGGTCCTCCAGTGGGGAGAGACCAGTGACTGCTCACTGGAGCGCGCACTGGAGGAGGCGCGGGGCCCGGCAAGTATTGACCACATCCTGTTTTATGTCCTTTGACGCCGCCTTCCTGGTCGCCCACTGCCACAGCCGCCGTCTTCAGGCCCGGAACGACAGACGCCTGCAGGCCCGGTGCACACATACTGCACCCTCCCTCCCTCCCTCCACCACACATCCGCCCGCCCGCGCCACTCAGTCCCACCAAGACACACTCCTGGTAGAGTTTAAAACCCAACCCGCAGTGTATACTGACAGGACACTGGGACGGGGAGAGGGACATGGGAGGACTTGAGGTACCTTGATACTGCATCCACCCTCCCTCCACCACACACCAACCCGCGGCAGTTAGTCCCACAAAGACACACTCCTGGTAGAGTTTAAAACCCAACCCGCAGTGTATACTGACAGGACACTGGAACAAGGAGAGAGGCATGGGAGGACTTGAAGTACCGTGACCGTCTTAAATACAGCCCAGTCTCCCTTGTACGGGGAGGCTGAGGTACCTTGTCCGAGTTATATACAGCCTAGTTTCCCTTGTGCGGGGTCCTCAAAGCACAACCCACCCCGGGAGACCACTCCAGGGCGGGCGGGGGGTCGTGCGGGTGTCCGCCGGGCGCCGAGAGGACAGAGGCGGCCCTCGGGTACCGGGGAGACCGTGGAGAAGTCCAACACAACGCTTGGAGACTGCCGGGGATCATAGCTGCGTTCCAGTCACACCGCGAGCCAATCAGAGCAGCGCTACCGGCCGCGAGCGAGCGCGCTGCCAACCAGCCCGGGATTTGTGTTGGATCTTCTCCAGTGCAGGATCACACGCAATTTGGCCTCCAGTGTGTACGAGAAACGTGGAGTAATGTGATGCATACGGATCGGTTTGGAGGCTTTCCAGGAGGCCCCATGTTGGGTGCATGTTAAGGCCGATGGCTGTGGGTGTCTGGAGGAGAATGAGTGAGACCAGCTTGACATGAACAGGAATGGGGTAAAGTGGAGTACTCTGGGACTAGTCATACTGCAGGTGAGATTTACTCGTGTTAGATAAGTATTCCTATTTTTCATGATTGAAAAATTTGCCCCCCCCCTCCCTGCCACAGGGGTTCGTTGCTCCTAGAAATGTGGGGAAAACGTTGCTCCATTGATATCGAATCGTGTCATGTGGTATCGTTATTTTCATGTTGTACTGCCACATTTTACAACATTTTCAGTGATATAGGTGAAAGGTTCATTAGATTTTTAATTGAACGCACATGGCAACATAGTTTGCTCCCACCCCCCACCACTGGGGTACGTAGCCCCTAGAAATGTGGAAAAAGCTTTGCTCCAGTAATACAGAATTGTGTCGTGTTGTATCATTATTTTTACATTGTATCGCTACTTTTTACAACACCACATTTTCAGTGACCTAGGTGAAACGTTCATTAGATTTTTAATTGGATATAGATGGCGACATAATTATTATGCGATCCCCAAAAAATCGGGAGCCATGGTTTCAACCTTGAGTTGCTATTCTGCAAAAAAACGTGGAGCATCGCCCCATCTGGGGAGGGAGGGGAAGAACACAGCTTCGATACATGTGAAAGACATTTCTCTCAAAGCATACCGTTTACCTGTGAGTTTTAGCAATAGATTATAGTAAAACCGGATGAGTTTTAATCTTGGCTCCCGTATGTCACGACTGGCATTTGGCGTTGTGATATCACGAGGCAGAGCCGAGTGGTATCTGGAACCAAAATCCAGGAGTGGCATGCGGGAGCCAAGATCAAAACGAATCAGGTTTTGATTTTATCCTACCCTCTCTATAATATTTTAATATTAAAATTATGAATGGAAATCAACAAAATTCCGTATGCCCCTAGTAGCATACAAACGTCCGTATGCCAGTCAGCGTGGCATACGGAATCTCAATGCTAAGCCTATGGGATTTTATATTAGGGGTAGGATAAGTATCGATACATGTTATTCATTTATAACATCTAGGCATTCAATGTTCTATGCATTTTAAACGGTTTTACTCTCATCTCTTCCCATCACTCTAACTCCTATTACTATACACCTATGGCCGGACATGTATGAAATACTGCCCGCTGCTGGGGGTGTAGTATAAATAATGTTCGCGCCCGCTGTGGCAGCGGGCCGTAGTGAATAGCAGTGGCTTTTTGAGGTGCAGAAAAGTTAATCAAACATATTTTTCAACGAGTAGAAGGTGTATAGTAATAAGAAAACGTAGTGACTGAGCCCGTACGGTGTCCGTTCTCGGTCATTTGATGAAAAAATACGGCCCTCTGGCCTGCGACATCGGGCCGTATTTGTTCATCAAATGACCTCGAACAGCCACCTGTACAGCTCAGTAACCACGTTTTCTCCTACTAACGCTACTCCCTGGAAGCCTCGACCCCAGCCTCTATCGGCCTTATTACCCCAGGAACCCGCGCACCTGGGGGGTGTTGCATAAACCGGGAACGAACGCTAAAACCATAACGAAAGTGTATAACGAACGTTAGTGATGCATAAAGAACGAATTGTAATGTCATTTACCAACAACGAACGTTAATCTTCAAAACGCCAAAAATTGAGGTGCATAAAAACCTTTCGTTGTTTTATCGTACGTTGTGGTTTCGTTCGTTAACTTTCGTATGTCGTGTTGCATAAGGACAAATCGACCCGCAAATATTTATCGTTCGTTAATTCGGAAATTCGTGAGACAATTTGTGTTGCATTTAAACAATTTGACCCTTCCCAAAGTGAACCAAAGTGGCAACAAAGAACGATAACCCCGGACAAGTCAGGAGTTGTCGTAGTTTGAATTGTTTTCAAAGAACCACCCAAAACTTATCTGTACCAGCCCCCCCCCCCCCCCCGCCCCCCTGTCTGCCTGCCTGCCTGCCTGCCTGCCTGCCTGCCTGCCTACCTGCATGCCTGCCTGCCTGCATGCCTGCATGCCTACCTGACTGCCTCCCTGCCTGCCTGCCTGCCTGCATGCATGCATGCCTACCTGACTGCCTCCCTGCCTGCCTGCCTGCCTGCCTGCCAGCATCCCTCTCTGCCTCCCTGCCTACCTGCCTCCTTTCCTCCCTGTCTCCCTGCCTGCCTGCCTGCCTACCTGCCTCCTTTCCTCCCTGTCTCCCTGCCTGCCTGCCGGCCTGCTTGCCTGCCTGCCTGCCTCTCTGCTTGCCTGCCTCCCTGCATGCCTACCTGACTGCCACCCTGCCTGCCTGCCTGCATGCCTACCTGACTGCCTCCCTGCCTGACTGCCTCCCTGCCTGCCTGCATGCCTGCCGGCCTGCATGCCTACCTGACTGCCTCCCTGCCTGCCTCCCTGCATGCATGCCTACCTGACTGCCTCCCTGCCTACCTGCCTGCCTGCCTGCCTCCCTGCCTCCCTGCCTGCCTCCCTGCCTACTTCCCTCCCTGACACCCTGCCTGCCTGCCTGCCTGCTTGCCTGCCTGCATCCCTCTCTGCCTCCCTGCCTACCTGCCTCCTTTCCTCCCTGTCTCCCTGCCTGCCTGCCGGCTTGCTTGCCTGCCTCCATGCCTGACTCCATGTCTCCCTCTCTGCCTCTTGGAGGGAAGGAGGCTGCCTGCCTGCCTGCCTGCCTGCCTGCCCCTGCCTGCCTGCCTGCCTCTTGGAGGGAAGGAGGCTGCCTGCCTGCCTGCCTGCCTCCCTGCCTCCCTGCCTACCTGCCTCCTTTCCTCCCTGTCTCCCTGCCTGCCTGCCGGCCTGCTTGCCTGCCTGCCTGCCTGCCTGCCTGCCTGCCTCCCTGCCTGCCTGCCTGCCTGCCTGCCTGCCTGCCTGCATGCCTACCTGCCTGCCTGCCTGCCTGCATGCCTACCTGCCTGCACCCGGCCCGGTTTGACCCCCGGCCCGGTTTGACCCCCGGCCCGGTTTGATCCCCAGCTGGGCCCCATCCGGCCCGCTTTGATCCCCAGCAGGGGAGGCAGGCAGGTAGGCAGGTAGGCAGTCAGGCAGGCATGCATGAAGGCAGGCAGGCCGGGAGACAGGCAGGCAGGCAGGTAGGCAGGCAGGCAGGCGAGCTGGCAGGCAGGCACCCTGACCACCCTGCAAAAAACCAACCAACCGGCCCGGATGCACCCGGCACGGTTTGACCACGGCCCGGTTTGACCACGGCCCGGTTTGACCACGGCCTGGTTTGACCACGGCCCGGTTTGACCACGGCCCGGTTTGACCACGGCCCGGTTTGATCGCCGGCCCGGTTTGATCGCCGGCCCGGTTTGATCGCCGGCCCGGTTTGATCCCAGGCCCGGTTTGATCCCCGGCCCGGTTTGATCCCCGGCCCGGTTTGATCCCCGGCCCGGTTTGATCCCCGGCCCGGTTTGATCCCCGGCCCGGTTTGATCCCCGGCCCGGTTCGATCCCCGGCCCGGTTCGATCCCCGGCCCGGTTCGATCCCCGGCCCGGTTCGATCCCCGGCCCGGTTCGATCCCGGGCCCGGTTCGATCCCGGGCCCGGTTCGATCCCGGGCCTGGTTTGATCCTGGCCCAGCCGCACCCGGGCCCGGTTCGATCCCGGGCCCGGTTCGATCCCGGGCCCGGTTCGATCCCGGGCCCGGTTTGATCCCGGCCCGGTTTGATCCCGGCCCGGTTTGATCCTGGCTCAGCCGCACCCGGGCCCGGTTTGATCCCGGGCCCGGTTTGAGCCCGGCCCAGTCGCACCCGGCCCGGTCGCACCCGGTTGGGTCCCGGGCCCGGTTGGGTCCCGGGACCGGTTGGGTCCCGGGCCCGGCCGCACCCGGACCTGGTTTAGGCCCGGCCCGGCCGTACCCGGCCCGGCCGTACCCGGCCCGGCCACACCCGGGCCCGGTTTGATCCCCGGATCAATCCCGGCCCGGCCGCATCCGGTTGAATCCCAGGCCCGGTTGGATCCCGGGCCCGGTTTGAGCCCCGACCGGACCGCACCCGGCCCGGCCCGGTTTGACCCCTGGCCCGGCCGTACCCGGCCCGGTTTGACCCCCGGCCCAGCCGCACACGGCCCGGTTTGACCCCCAGCCCGGCCCAGCCGCACACGGCCCAGCCACACCCGGTTTGATCACCGGCCCGGTTTGCTCCCCGGCCCGGTTTGCTCCCCGGCCCGGTTTGCTCCCCGGCCCGACCCGGGTGAATGTTTTTGTACTTGGTAGAACCACATCGTTAGAAAGCTAAGCCTTAGGCCTATCTGTTTGTGGGTGCAGCCCAGCTCAGGTGCGGCCCAGTTGGTTGGTCATCAGTCAGTCAGTCCATTATGTATCCTATATGTACACATTAAAGGATCCCCATTTGACGAAATATACGACACAGGTATATCATGTCAATATATCATATATCTATCTCCAATATATCTATATATCATGCATATATATGTCAACAGATAGGCTTAATTCTTAGCTTTCTAACGACGTTTTGTTTATGAAAATCGCCCTGTTATTAATGACACAACAGCAATTTCCCTTTTTAAAGTTAGAATTGTTAGAATGGGACATCTCATGGCGTCATTGGGGGATTTTCGCGGGATTTCCCGGGTTTCCCCAGGGTCAAACGGGTACCTTGCCTACTTTTCCTTTTATCGTTCGTTGTTACTTTCGTTGTATCAACAGACGAACGATAACACAACGATGTGTTTTGTGCAACACGATGAAAAAAGTTACGTTATATTTTCGTTGTGCTATCGTTCTTCACCAAAATTTACATGGTTTATCGTTCCCGGTTTATGCAACACCACCCTGTTCTGTGACTGAGTCACTACGGGGTGTTTCTAGGGATACCGGGGGGGGGGGGGGGGGAGGATCGTGGTGTCTAACTATCTAGACACCAGTCTACCCGCCTCACACACACCATAGACAAGAAATCAAAATAACCTGGAGTGTTTTGTTTTTTCTCCTATTAAATCATCAATATACTGTTTTTACACAAGTAAGATCTTCCACCGCACATGCGCGGAGATCACAGGTAACAAAAGTGTATTAGCTCGTTATAAAATAGATGTAGTAAACATAACTGATTTGATAAGGTGTCCCCTCCAAAGTGTCCCCCCAAAGTGGAGTTAAGAAGCAATTGAAATAATTGAGCCCTTAAGCGGGGTGTCCCCTTAATTGGTGTTAAAATAAACTCTTAATAGAGGGTAAAATATCCAGTCTAAGCAAATTGTCCCCTTAAGCAGGGTGTCCCCTTAATTGGTGTTAAAATAAACTCTTAATAGAGGGAAAAATGTCCGTTCCAAGCAAATTATACCCTTAAGTGGGGTGTCCCCTTAACCGGTGTTAGAATAAACTTTAAATAGAGGGAAAATTATCTGCCGCAAGCAAATTGTCCCCTTAAGCGGGGTGTCCCCTTAATCGGTGTTAGAATAAACTCTTAATAGAGGGAAAAATATCCACTCCAAGCAAATATTTTCCCCTTAAGCAGGGTGTCCACTTTAGCGGGGTTTTACTGTAGTTCAGAACTCGCTGACTCAGACCTGCCCTCTCAGAAACAGGTCTGGGATAAGACAAAACATGTAGAGGCAGGTTCATTAGGAGGCAGGACCATTTGTGTTTAGCACAAAACCAGCGCCAATTATCTCCCACCAGCTTAAAGAGGCTGCAAGTTACTTGTAAAATAGTTGGGCTGGAAGCAGCACAAGAAGTATGCGGTGTTATCCAGAGGTGGTCGGTCTGACTACGAGGTGAGTTTACTCAGCTGTTGTTTGCTGCATCAGATGGCAGGTTAAGTGGAATTCACACGGTGGGATTCGTTCAGATCTCATGAGATTCTGTTCCTTGTTAGGTGGGGTTCACACGGTGAGATTCATGTACCTCACAGGGTTCAGAATCTCATGAGATTCGATTATTGTTAAGTGGAATTCACACGGTGGGATTCATGTACCTCAAAGGGTTCAAAATCTCATGAGATTCGATTATTGTTAAGTGGAATTCACATAGTGGGATTCGTGTACCTCACAGGGTTCAGAATCTCATAAGATTCTGTTCCTTTTTAAGTGGAATTCACACAGTGGGATTCATGTAACTCAAAAGGGTTCAGAATCTCACAAGATTCTGTTCCTTGTTAAGGGGAATTCACACAGTGGGATTCATGTAACTCACAGGGTTCAAAATCCTATAAGATTCTGTTCCTTGTTAAGTGGAATTGACACGGTGGGATTCGTGTACCTCACAGGGTTAAGAATCTCATGAAATTCTGTTCCTTTTTAAGTGGAATTCACACGGTGGGATTCATGTACCTCATTGTGTTCAAAATCTCATGAGATTCTGTTCCTTGTTAAGTGGAATTCACACGTTGGGATTTGTGTACCTCACAGGGTTCAACATCTCATGAGCTTCGGTTCCTTGTTAAGTGGGATTCACACGGTGGGATTCATGTACCTCACAGGGTTCAATATCTCATGAGATTCTGTTCCTTTTTAAAGTAGGATTCACACGGTGGGATTCATGTACCTCACATGGTTCAAAATCTCATGGCATTATGTCCCTGCTATGGGGTAAATGTTACCAACAATTGCAGGGGGAAGACATGTCTCAGGTAAATGGAACCCTACGATTTAAGTGGAATTCATATGGTGGGATTTATGTACCTCACAGGATTCAAAATCTCATGAGATTCTGTTCCTTGTTATGTGGAATTCACACGGTGAGATTCATGTACCTCACAGGCTTCGGAATCTTATTGGATTCTGTTCCTTGTTAAGTGGAATTCACACAGTGGGATTCAGGTAACTCAAAGGGTTCAAAATCTCATGAGATTCTGTTCCTTGTTAAGTGGAATTCACACAGTGGGATTCATGTACCTCACAGGGTTCAGAATCTTATGGGATTCTGTTCCTTGTTAAGTGGGATTCACAGATGGGATTCATGAACCTCACAGGGTGTTTGTCAAGTCCTGCTGAGATTCTGTACTCAAACACAATTTCTTCGGCTAAATTATAGGGTTCCATTTCCCTTAGACATATTTCCCCCCTGCAAATTGTTGGCGACAATCTCATCTGATTTTGAACCATGTAAGGTACATGAATCTCACCGTGAAAATTTAAATTGACCCTGAAGAATATTCAATTCAATGTAATTGAGCATCGTAGAGCGCGTCGTAAGGTGCATCGGTATGCATCGGACGCCTGGTAGGTTCGGCAGTATAGAAACAATCTTTCCTGGTCTGTCTACGACTTTGGACATTCTGGGGTCCATTGAATAATCTAGGCTTCTACATGAAGACACTCTTCTGTACCCCATACAAGGGTTATTATTGATAGTATTTCTAAGTTCTAAGTTCTAACGATAAACGACATCCTGGACGATTTTTTCCCAACATCTTATGCTTAAAGCCTGATGCCCATCTACCGATTCAGGGTTGAGCGATCAGTTTGCATATCGTATAGTTGTCGGTGAACTTGTCGCAGGCAAATTACGTAACTCTTCGCTCGATCTGCGGACATTGAGGAGATGGGGTGGTGGATATTAGTCCTAGGCAAATCGGTCTACTAATCGGTGGCTCACCCTTGCCTAGCTGTCCTCTTCTACCGACTATGGCCGACTCCGTTAGGATGCCTTGGCTGAGACAAATTACTGTCCGTTTGTCGCCGACAAAGGTACATGAATGTTCCGAAATCGGTAGATGGCCATTGGGCTTAAGACACATTATTGGCCCAAAAGTCAAATCTAAGATACATTTTTATCGTTCGTAGTTTATTCAACATCCCCCAGTATCTTAAGGTCTACGTTTTTATCGCTGTGGGTGGTCTGGGGCCGTGGCTCATATTCATACTCGTACCACAGAATCCAAAATCCTAGTAATATTTCAATCAATGGCCGAGCTGCAGAGATTGCACGCGGCGCCAACTACTGAGCCTTTCTCCGCCAAATCACCCCGAGATCTGCCAATTAATGGCCTTGGAAAACAGGGCGTGTAATTAGCACAACTCGGCCAGCGCCTCGCTGTGCGGGAGCTACGCGAGTAACTCGGTGAACTGTTATTGCCGTGCTGAGTAAGACAGTTTCACTTTATTCTCTAGGAGGAGACTGGCGGCTCCTCTCAGAGTCTCCGGATATTCATCAGCAGAAGTGTCTGGTTGTGGAAGGCTTGCTGACAGATCGTCCTTCTTAGCCAAGTTTTAAATTGTGGCCTGCCTGTCATCCTTGAGGTTTTTTTCGATACGAGGAATGGCCTGGTATTTTTTTCCTTCCTCCCTCGCTGGAGTTTACCAGAAAATCCGCCTCTGCATTTTTTGAGGAAATAAAAGCGTCAGAACTGAGACCAACCACAATGGGGACTCTGAAGACATGGTATGGTTTATCCCCTTGTCTACAAGGACTGTTCTGCCACAATAAAACCTTTTTTTTTCGGTATTGCATTTACTATACAGTTTATATTATAGTGAGATATAGTGAGTGTATCGAATCTGTTCCGTGTTGCTTTGTGGAGAAAGTATTCACTGAGTTTGAAAGATAAGGTACATATTTCCGAATGAAAATATAATCTCATATAGAAACATACAGAATATAGCTCAGTGGCCAAGTGGTAGGGATATAAATCATTGTTTATTTATTTTTTGTTTTTATTTATCTATTTATTCATTTCTATTATTTGTTTATTTTTTATTATCTTTTAATCATTTTTTATTTTTTGCTTTCGATTTTTTTTTTTTTTCAAATAGCAGATTTAATCTACAACTATAACTAGCTGAATTCTGATTCTTCTTATTCTACTTTCCTGATATCACGTGAGATTAGAGGGGTGGGGTGTAATAATTGAATGTTCTCTCCGCGGACTAAACCCGGATCACGGACTGAGCCCCCGCCTGCCCGCTCAGCGACACGCGGATGACACGCCGCGATTCTCTACAAGGCACATTCCCCATAAAAAACACAGGATAAGGTTGACTTAATGCAGCCAGGATTGATCAAGCCTAATCGCTTCTTATTAAGATAACGATTGTAGCGCCCCCTACGCGTCTAGAGCCGTGAGGGGGGCGGTGACGTGGGGTTTTAGGATTACCAGGAAACAATCATGTTTATTCAGCTCGGCCACTGGCCGGGTCCCTCAATCCCGCGTGGGGTCGCTGGGGTGCTGTCTTTTGCTGTCGCGTTTCATACAGGGGGTGGGGCACAGATACTGAGACAAGTCTACAGGAGGAGGGGTAGGACACAGGGACTATGGCCAGTCTACAGGAGGAGGGGGGGGACACAGGGACTATGGCCAGTCTACAGGAGGAGGGGGAGGACACAGAGACTGAGGCCAGTCTACAGGGGAGGGGTAGGACACAGAGACTGAGACCAGTCTACAGGGGAGGGGTAGGACACAGGGACTGAGGCCAGTCTACAGGGGAAGGGGTATGCACAGAGACCAGTCTACAGGGGGAGGGGTAGGACACAGGGACCATGGCCAGTCTACAGGAGGAGGGGTATGACACAGGGACTAAGACCAGTCTACAGGGGGAGGGGCAGGACACAGGGACTGAGGCCAGTCTACAGGAGGAGGGGTAGGACACAGGGACCATGGCCAGTCTACAGGAGGAGGGGGGGGACACAGGGACTATGGCCAGTCTACAGGAGGAGGGGGAGGACACAGAGACTGAGGCCAGTCTACAGGGGAGGGGTAGGACACAGAGACTGAGACCAGTCTACAGGAGGAGGGGGAGGATACAGGGACTGAGGCCAGTCTACAGGGGAAGGGGTATGCACAGAGACCAGTCTACAGGGGGAGGGGTAGGACACAGGGACCATGGCCAGTCTACAGGGGGAGGGGTAGGACACAAGGACCATGGCCAGTCTACAGGAGGAGGGGAGGACACAGAGACTGAGGCCAGTCTACAGGGTGAGGGGGAGGACATAGGGACTAGGACCAGTCTACAGGGGAGGGGTAGGACACAGGGACTGAGGCCAGTCTACAGGAGGAGGGGTAGGATACAGGGACTGAGGCCAGTCTAAAGGGGGAGGGGGAGGACACAGGCACTGAGACCAGTCTACAGGGGGACGGGGAGGACATAGGGGTAGGACATAGGGACTGAGACCAGTCTACAGGGGAGGGGTAGGACACAGGGACTGAGGCCAGTCTTTAGTAGAAGTATTTATCCTATCTCGTCTATGCTTTTGTATTACGAAAAGATAAATATTGAGTCAATGACCAACAGAACATTTTTCATAGAAGCTGACATCCTGCTCTCTGATTGGTCAGTATTGTTATTACTCTAGTGGCATAAAAAAACACTCTATGTCACGGCCTACCACATAAAATTTCCCTATGTTAAGTCTATGGCGGTTTTTTATTAGGGGTAGGATAATATGAAGAGACGTTACGAGTTTGAGTCTGGGTTTATTTATGTTTATAAATGAGTGACATAAGTAAACTCAAACTCAAACGAGTGGCGTCTAGATTTTATCCTACCCCGTTTCCACATTTTTTCAGTATTGGAAAGTAGTGGCATAAACAACACTTCATGTCACACCCGTGACATAAAGAAATCCCATGTTAAGCCTATGGCGTTTTTTATTAGGGGTAGGATAAAAGGGCTTCCCCTCCTCTGACTCGCCACTTGACGTCTTCCTTCCCGCCCCTCACAGTGCCCCTCGACCGTGCACGCCACCCTGGGGAACGTCCCCATCTTGCCGCCCTTTCGGGGTAAAAGGTGGACATTATTATGATGAGGATGGGAGCCGCTGGGAGCTACCCCCGCCTCCGGGGAAAGTGTCACTGCTGCTGTCTCCCTCACTCCTATAGATTTTCAAAGAAGGGTTTGAATCGCGTAGTGATTCAAAAGGCGAAGCAAAGTGAATTTCATAGCGATTCAAACGGGATGGAATCAAGCTCTGACCGGAGACTTGAATAGGTTTCTGAATTCATCTCACCCTTCGCATTGACTAATGGGCTAACCTTTATGACACAATCCCCCATTGAGTATTTTTTTCTAGATATTCCATGGGTGTTGGATACGAGTTCCCAGTGTTGAGTCTCTGGGGAAAAATACCAGGGGTGAGATAATAGTTTAAAACTAAAGCATCAGACAATACAATATAAAAAAAAACCAGCACCCACTCCCAACCACCCAGACTCACAAATACCAGCGGCTAATCCAGGAACTGGCAGAGTCAAGTGATTCTCATGTCGAGCATGATACACAAGCGATACGCGGCAGCCATGTTGTTAGCGTGTTGACGTGAAGGGTTTACTGAGCACACAGCACAGGAGCCAACATGGTGTTCACCTAGCGGTCTGAGAATATCGGCGCTGGCCTCCACGTGGCCTACTTTGTTTTTGTTCTTGAGTTGGTTGCGGGTTGAATGAGCTGCTCAGCCGGGTGTGGGTGTTATGGCACGCCGTTCTGGACATATATATTTTTTTTTTAAGGCATAGCGGAACATTTGGCTTGAAAATTAAAACCCACGTCCTGAAAATTTAATATGATGATCTCCAAGTGTTGTGGAACACATATTTAACTTTAAAATCGGAGGTCACCGTACTAGTTTTTGATTTATTGATCAATATCATGATGATTTTATATTAGGATATATAGAAATTCTAAAAAGGTTTTTTTCACATAGTAAAACCGATGTCATATTCCTCAAACTCGAACAGAATATAGTACATATATAGTAGTATATATAGGTTTTAAAAATCATAGGTCACCATCCTTGTTTTTGAAAGAATTGAAGAATACCACATTTTCAGTACATTTCCTATGTAAGGCCTGACATCCACCTACTACTATAGAAATATAGACCTCCTGATATGGCACCGATACAGAAAGCAAATACTGGAGACATATCGGGAAGGTGCAAAATCGTAGACATATGTCTAGACATGCCAATCCACCACGCATTGTATGGGGTTTTTATCGGTGTCTGATCGCAGAAACGTGGTCAACTGCCCCGATATTAGGTGACCTTTCGACGCGATTTTGATTTTTCATCGGGAGGTGCATCGTAGACCATATCGGAGCCCGTAGGTGAACGCTGGGCCTAACGGCTCGTTTGAACGATGCAACATTACCAAGATCCTGTATGCTTTCAAGCAGACTATTCCATAGGCATGTTCCCCTACACATATGAGACCGAGCATATTTTGTTCTCTTGTAGTACCGCTCCTTAAGTTTTATTTTGCACTACTCCTATTCTCACGCCTCCTTTCATATTTCAACACCGGATTCCGTGAGAGCCGTTCTGAATATTATCTCAACCCTGGTATTTTTGTCCCATAGGCTTAACATTAGGAACTCATTCTCCCTGCCCCTACGAGTATTGCAGTCCGTTCTCCATGGCCTATATGTTGTGTGTTGTCCGTTCTTTTAGTGTGTACAGGGGTGAGATAAATACAGAAAGCAACTCGTTTTGGTCAAAGTCATTGTTCTTCAACTCGTTTGAATCCTCGTTCTCATCACTCCGCATGAAACTCGTGGAAAACGACGACTTTGACCCAAACTTGTTGGTTTCTTCTTTATTACCATTTCGTCCATATTTCGTCCATAAATATATGGAATCAGTGTCATTCCGTCCATGTAAGTACACATTGCATGACCAAAAACCCATTTCGTGAGAAGAAGGGCCATTTCATGAAAGAAAAAAGGCCATTTCGTGGACAGAACGATAGATGGACTAAATATGGGTGTACTTCTGTAGACGAAATGAGTAGTTGGACTGATTCCGTGGACGGAATGATAGATGGACTGTACTATGGGGGGAATTCTGTGGATGGAATGATAGATGGACTGTACTATGGGGGGAATTCTGTGGACAGAATGATAGATGGACTGTACTATGGGGGGAATTCTGTGGACGGAATGATAGATGGACTGTACTATGGGGGGAATTCTGTGGACGGAATGATAGATGGACTGTACTATGGGGGGAATTCTGTGGACGGAATGATAGATGGACTGTACTATGGGTGGAATTCTGTGGACGGAATGATAGATGGACTGTACTATGGGGGGAATTCTGTGGACGGAATGATAGATGGACTGTACTATGGGTGGAATTCTGTGGACGGAATGATAGATGGACTGTACTATGGGGGGAATTCTGTGGACGGAATGATAGATGGACTGTACTATGGGTGGAATTCTGTGGACGGAATGATAGATGGACTGTACTATGGGGGGAATTCTGTGGACGGAATGATAGATGGACTGTACTATGGGGGGAATTCTGTGGATGGAATGATAGATGGACTGTACTATGGGGGGAATTCTGTGGACGGAATGATAGATGGACTGTACTATGGGGGGAATTCTGTGGACGGAATGATAGATGGACTGTACTATGGGGGGAATTCTGTGGACGGAATGATAGATGGACTGTACTATGGGTGGAATTCTGTGGACGGAATGATAGATGGACTGTACTATGGGGGGAATTCTGTGGACGGAATGATAGATGGACTGTACTATGGGTGGAATTCTGTGGACGGAATGATAGATGGACTGTACTATGGGGGGAATTCTGTGGACGGAATGATAGATGGACTGTACTATGGGTGGAATTCTGTGGACGGAATGATAGAAGGACTGTTCTATGGGTGGAATTCTGTAGACGGAATGAGATTCATGTGTACTTCCGTGATGAAATATGGACTAAATGGCAATGTCCAGAACGGCACGCCATAGTATGTGTGTGTACGGGGGGTGCTTGGCGCATTCTGGGCTGTGCCTCAGTGGGAACGTCGCCACCTGTGGTCAGCAGGGGCGCTGTTGTCGCACCAAACAATGAGGGATAAGAGTTGCTCGGCCCACTGCCAGGCTGGTGTGGTGAGTGAGGATAGATGTGTAACGTCCATGGTTCAGGTAACTCACCTGTACAACAAACCCTGCAGGGAAAATATATTCCTATATACCTATGAGCGAACAACCTATGATTACTTAACGCTGCTGGGGGTGGAATAATTTTTGTTTACTGCCCAAGTTGAAGTTACTGCCCAGGTTGACGTTTACTGCCCAGGTTGACGTTTACTGCCCGGGTTGACGTTCAGAGACGTTCGGCTTTTATCGATATTAGCCGACAATTGAAGGTATGTAGGAATAGGGAAACCACGTACCGGTGGAAATAAGTCAAAGTTACTCGGTAAGGCTTGGAAAAATTAATTTTGACTTATTCCATCCTGAACACAGTTTCCCTCTACTACTATATACCTATGAGCGAGTGTCATACTTTTACTGATCAGTATGGATTCCGTTCGTCACTGAGTGATGAAATGATATTCATACGTCTCTCTGTACCACGTGATCACTATAAAATGGTGTTTTTAATGATTTTCAGGTATATGAAAATAAGGAGTGTGCCTGAATTCCATCTGTTCTGCCATAGAAATACTCACCTCGTTCTCTGAACAGATTGCATTCAGTCACACTAACTATGTCTCTATATATTACCTTATGATAGACAGACAAGCTGTTGGAGTGAGGATAGATTTGTAACTTCCAGGGCTCAGGCAACTTACCTGTAGAACAAAGCCTGTGGGGAAAATATGTTACTATATACCTAAATGCGAACGTCTTACTTTCACTAACCAGGAGGACCAATTCAGTTCATGTCCGAGTGACAAAATAATATTCATACGTTCCTCCGTACCACGTGACCACCACTGCACAAAAACTACCATTTTATTCATATATATACGCCAATCGGAAGTGTATGTATTGGCTGAATATTGACTTGCTTTCATATATATACGCCCAGGGTTTATATATGGACGCGTCTTGGCTGTATTTCACACCCGGCGTAAATGAGAGGAAATATCCTCTCCCCCCGCTGCCTCCCGCCCGTTTGTGTTGGTAGAAGTAAAGGTGTCCTCAGTAGGAAGCCCCCACCCCCACCCCCACCACCTCCCGCCCGCTCTCAGTGAAGCCCTCTTCACTGAACGCTTACATGTATATCCGCCTACAGATGAGGCGTATATACACGGGGAATAGGACGACCTTATATACGCAAATGTCATACTTATATACGCCGGGCACATTCATATGTAAAACGGTGGTTTTCGTGCAGTGCACTCTTGTTCTGTCATTCTGCTGCTTTGTGAGTTGTAGAATGACATTTATAATAATAATAATAAGGGGACATAGTGAGTGTGACTGAATTCCATCGGTTCCTTGATATTTTGGTCAGAAATAATCACCGAGTTCGAAATATCTCTGAACAGATTCCATTCAGTCACACCAACTCTGTCTCTATATACTACTCATACTTGGGTCGAACGTCTATGAAATACTAGCCGCTGCTACGGGGGCAGTATAAATAGTTATCTTTTATAGCCTGGTATAAACGGCCATACCCTTAACATTAGTAACGCGTTCTCAACAGGCTTGTGAGTACAGTTAAAGCCTGCCCCCACCTACCACGTTTCTGGTCCCGATTTGCCTTACGACGGCCTTCCCGACACCATTCCGATTGTAGCATGAGGTCTGGCAAAATCGTGGTAGGTGGGACAGGTTTCTGCGATTCCTTCTACGACAGCTCACGATAGGCTGCGATGAAAACGCCAATCGTAGAGGTCCCGATAATTTCCAACATGTTGGAAATTTCGTAGCCTGTCGTAGGGTATTGTAGCAGCCTCTGGTTTCGTCGTGGAGCTATCGTGACCATAGTTTATGGTATTGGTCCTCCCAAGGCATTGCCTCGCTCTACGATTTCAAACTATTGGACCTATCGGGGACCTCCCGATAGGTCACGATTTCCCCATTTCAAATCGTAGCGATCGGGAAGCATGTCGTGGCCTATCGTGGTAGGTGGGGGTCCCCTATCATTCATGCTCTATGGGTGATAAACACAGGCTAAGATTTTGTGTTGGCAATTCAATCTCAGTGAAGGAGCTGCGATAAATCCAGAACCGCACATTAATCATAAAATACACAATACTCCACTCAATTTGCACGGGCCGTAATCGTCACTTGACTTCTCCACAATGATGATTATGGCCCATTCAAACTCGTGGAGTATTGTGTATTTAAACGATTCTCGTCGCAGTTCTATACAATTAGTGATTCTCTGACTGACGGTAGTTTCTCGTAGGTGTGATGTGAATGGCGGATCTGATGAAAAACGTACAGAAAACGTAGGCCCTAATCAACGTTTTTACTCGACCAACGCAGGAGGCAATTTGTGCACTTTGCCTGCACCGATGTAACAGATATGGTTCTTGGGAAATTGCGCTAGTTTCAATTAACTTGTCTGAGGCAGCATGAAGTGAACCTAATGAGCGATACGTCTTAATACTGATTCTAATAATCCTAGGTCTTCTTATTGTCGTTCTAGCAGTATCACTCAGGGCCAGTCTCCATTGGCCCGCGAAAACAGTACTTAGAAGGAAACCCACGAGATGGAAATAGCTTAGTCCGTACTCCACCGAGTTTGACTGCAGAGTAATTCACGAAGCGAAGCTGAGTGAATAACTCTGTGGTCAAACGAGGTGGAGTGCAGACCAAGTTATTTTCGTCGAGTGGGTTTCTGATTTTATCTTACCCCGTATAACACTATTTATTGATGAAATGAATCACCAAATTAGCCATTGAGTATTGGGTACACGAACCTCACGGACACGGAGTACGAGTTCCTAATGTTAAGTCTATGGAGAAAAATACCGGGGTGGGATAAATATTCTTTAATTCTCCTAAAAGGCCCTTTCTATTGGCCGTCACCGATCTATATTCAGGAACCACCGACTGACCTTTGTCACTGCTGGGGCACAATGGAACTGGGCTATTAGGAAAACTCACAAAATCTACACCGTTTTCGTCGGCCAATGGAAGCGGGCCTTATGGAAGATAATCATCCACATACATCTAAGACATTGTCACAGAAAGCCATAATATAGTTTCAGCCTCCCAAAGCAGCATGGCCAACTTAATGAACCTCCCTATCTGTCGCAAGTGCCTCTGGTTATGAAAAGCTACCCCAAGCATTAAACAAGAGTTCATCACTAGTATTTCCATTTTCTGTTGGCCGACTATTCGCCACCGATCTGCAATTTGGAACCACTGACGCCAGATCGGTGAATGGAAACAGACATGCAGAGAAGTGTTCACCGATTAATTGTGCGTAGATTATACAATGAGGCCACCACCAAATGACTTCTGTCGGTATGGCTCTGTCAAATGCAGCAGAAAAAAGGCATAAGGCCTGTTTCCATTGGCCAATGAAACGTGTGTAGATATTTTTAGTCTGTCGGGGTGCCACTGACTGTGCATATGTAAAGAAAAATCAGTGAGGGTTGTAGATTTCAATCAGTGACCAAGCTTTCACTCAGTGGTGCCACATTGCATAATCGAAGCAGAAAAAGCTGTGGGTCATTTCACGAGCTGGGTCGTTACCATTGACCGATTTTGGGTCAGCAGTGCCAAAAGTCTGTTGGTGGTACCTGACTTTAGATCGGTAACGGGAAATCGGCCAGTGGGAACCACACCGATTTTTAGACACCGACGTGCAGTTGATAGACACCACTGACCGACTAAAAGTAGAACTCAATAAATCGGTGCCGTTTTCGTCGGCCAGTGGAAAATGGCTTTAAATTTAATGTTCTCATGCCGATACTTACGACCAGAACTAGGTTGGTGTCTACTCTGACATAAACTAGGTGTTCATGAAACATGCATCCAAAAATACCTCCATCCAGATTGCAATCATAGAAAAGATATCACCGCCTGGATATTTTGCTGTGTTTCATGATGCCATTTTAATGTATTCCTATGCACTTTAATGTACGGTTTCCAGCAGACCTAGGCACGATGGTATTGGATTATCAAACCAAGGCTTTGATCCCTTTTTCTAAAACCATCTGATTGGATTCCATCCATACTTTGAGTGGGTTGGTGGCACAAGTGGCTTGATAACTTCCTCAACCTGTATTTCTACGACTGACTGTTAAAACCTTGATTGGGTATTGGACTACCCACTGTGATGTTCGCAGCCTTCACCACCCACCCTTACCACACATCGCATGTCGGGTGCTGTCGGTAATGCTCTTCCACCGACGCCAATTATCGCCATTCTTTCGCAGTCAGAAATAATTCTCCGGCTTCTAATTGATAGCACTGAGAGGGATTGATGCATGCGTGGCCTGACTGAGGAATACTTCTTAAAGGCATATTTTACAATTCACGGTGGCGCCACCTGGTGATTTTTGAATATTGTCAATTATCAATCAAATCTTGTTCTTAGGATTCATTCTAATGTCAATAATCGTACGTTATTTCCATTTATCCAATACTGATAGGTAAAATAGGCCAATTAACATAGGTTTCTTGATTCACTTAGGAAATGTACTGGAATATACAGTTTTCTTTAATACTTTCAAAAACAAGAACGGTGTCATTTGAATTTGAAAGCTTAAAAGCTACGAGAAAATCAACCTTTTAGAATTTCTATATATAACCTCGATAAAGACTATGTAACAGTCGAAACGTCGGTTCTGAAATAAATGCTAATAAATCATCATCTTGTTGTATTGTCTTCTCAACATTAACTTTATTTCTATATATTCTTTTATAAAAATAATCATAATACTGATCTCTAAATCAAAAACTAGCATGGTGACCCCCGTCATATAAGTGTTCCGCAAGAGACCATCATATTCAAGTTCCGTGAAAATAACCCATGGGTTTTAATTCTCAAGCCAAATTGTCTGACATGCCTTTAATATAAGTAGAAAAATAGTAACAAGACGACTGATTGGGGGGATCCCTTGGCGTGCGACTGTCTCAGTTCACGGCGGACATTCCGGGGTCCTTTTTCCTGCTGGGTTGGGAATAGCGTGTCCTCCCTGCCTCCTGTGTCTAGTCCCCGCGGTGCGACCTGCACGTTGCTGCTGTTTGATACCCTGAAGGAGCAGACTTGCTGTATGCTTCCTGTGAGATATGCAGGGTGGTCTTTTGGGTGCAGGACGATCATTGGCGGTTTGATGACGTCACCACTGACCTCTGACCTCCCATGGGGTATTCCGTCAAGAGGAATGGAAATATTCTTAGACACACATCAATTTGAATGAATGCGATATTGGACTTTTGAATATGATATGGTAATATAGGATAGTGATACTACCCGCGATGTTCAAAGTATGTTATTAGATTGTAGCATTTTAATCATACTGAGTTCAAATTATAGTTTTTTCTAAGCTTTTATTTACCCTGGAGATTGGCTTAGGGTTTATTAAACTAAATTTCCCTATCTTCCAGCCTCTCCAGCAATCTGGAAAGTTGAATTACATGTGAGCCGCTATTGCGTTTATTGCTAACAACAAAAGTGTAACGGAAACGCTCGCTGTAGCGCTAGCTTACAACAACAAAAAAAGAGCTATCAAAAGAAAATCAATAATAACAATCAAAATACATCTGTATCAGTCAACGAACTTCAAAACCTCTTTAGTTTTGTCTTTTTTTCAAATTCAGGATAAGGTTCGCTACATTTCTGTTGCGGTCTACAACCTTCCTTGATTTGATAGGACACTTTTTATTCTGGCTGCTCTGAGGTACCCTCTTAGTAGTGAGCAGTAATTCTGTTCCCTTGCAGATTATGGAACTCAGCCTAACCTATATGGTGTAAATAACTTTACATAACTTCTGAAGATGACGTAGGTTCTACTTGCACTGTGTTAACTCCTGACCATTAGGCCCGGCGTCCACCTACTACGATATGGCACCGATATGCCCTACGATGCACCTCCCGATAAAAAATCAAAATCGCGTCGGAAGGTTACCTAATATCGGGGCAGTTGACCACGTTCCTGCGATTAGACACCGATAAAACCCCATACAATGCGTGGTGGATTGGCATGTCTAGACATATGTCTACGATTTTGCACCCTCCCGATATGGCACCGATTTTGACATTTTGTATCGGTGCCATATCGGGAGGTCTACGATTCTATCGTAGTAGGTGGACGCCGGGCCTTAAAACCCAACAAAAACCATTCGGTGGTTGTTTTGTGTTTGACTCTCAATCACATAAAATAACTTCATACATATTGGCATACTTCACATAATCAGTAAACAATAAGCATTTTAGACACTCTATGGTCAGAGATATCAGGTATCAAACTTATGTACATAAATATTTGGTACAAATTTAATCTTACGAGTTGGGTTTTCTCCCGTCAACTCTCTGCGAGTTTAATCGGGGATACATCGTTCTCTCAGAAAATATTTATTATCTCACCCTGGTATTATTATCTCACCTTGGTATTATCATCTCACCTTGGTATTATTATCTCACACCTTGGCGTGAATTGTAATCTTACGAGATGGGCTTTCCCCCGTCAACTCTCTGCGAGTGTATTTTGGGAGATGTCATTCTCTGGGAATCTTTTTTTGTAATTATACATAAATGAATAAGTAAATAAATATACAATCCCATTCCGTTCATCCATTCCATAAAGAAACCCTGCGTAGATGATGACAGAAGCTCGGTAATTGAATGTTTGCTTGTAAATAAAAGATGGCCGTCCCTTCGGGGCCAGCGTCTTTATCCGGAACGCCAGACTTGCGCTGGTACCCAGCCTCTGTTTGATGTCGGTGAGGCAAGCCAGCCGACGACAAGCGGAGAGGCTTGAGCTGGGGACTGGCAGGCGCTGACCACAGAGAGTGGTTTTTCTGGAGGTAATTAATAAGACGGAATTGTTTGATAGAGAGAGCACGTTCGTACCGGGAACTAGCGGTCGGCGTCCCTGTGGCGCCGGAACAAGCGACGCGGGAACGCTGGTCTGGCGTCTATTTTCGTCTGCACTTTCTCAGAGATACCCCGAGCCTACACTGGCCGCCAGAGCTACACTACGTTAGCTCTGGTCGGGTTAAATGCGTGGCTGCCTTGACCGACTAGTTGTAAGAGTCTATAACCATCTAGTTATTTCCTTTTGTGTATTTTTTTTAGAATAAAGCTAGCCTTCATATATATATATATATATATATATATATATATATATATATATATATATATATATATATATATATATATATATAGAACAAAATCACCTGGTTTGAGCCGCAGATACCGTGCTGGATTTAACCCGACCAACCTCTTAGCCTGAATAGAGTAGAGAAAAAGATGGCAGCCAATCTACTCTGACCCTTGCCGTAGGACCCATAGTGATTGCTAGTTTCGCCATCATCCGCCAAGAAATTGTAAGATAGCGCCACTCTATTGAGATGGCCGCCTCCATAACACAATAGCTATGTGCCCTATAAGGAGATGGCTGCCTTCATAATGCAATAGCCATGTGCCTTATATGGAGATGGCTGATTCCATAACACAATAGCTATGTGCCCTATATGGAGATGGCTGACTCCATAACACAACAGCTACGTGCCCTGTATAGAGATGGTTGCATCGATAACACAATAGCCATGTTCCCTATATGGAGATGGCTGTCTCCGTAACGCAATAGCCATGGTCCCTATATGAAGATGGCTGACTCCATAACACAATAGCCATGTGCCTTATATGGAGATGGCTGACTCCGTAACACAATAGCCATGTTCCCTATATGAAGATGGCTGACTCCATAACACAATAGCCATGTGCCTTATATGGAGATGGCTGACTCCGTAACACAATAGCCATGTGACCTTTATGGAGATGGCCTCCTCCATAACACAATAGCAATGTGCCCTAAATGGAGATGGTCGTATCCATACCACAATAGCTATGTGCCCTATATGGAGATGGCCGTCTGCATAACAGAATAGCCATGGCCCTTTATGGCGATGGCCGCCTCCATATCACAACAGCTATGTGCTCTATATGGAGATGGCCGCCTCCATAACACAAAAACAGCCGTGTGACCTATATGGAGATGGCTGCTTCCATAACGCAATAGCTATGTGCCCTATATGGGGATGGCCACTTCCATAACACAATAGCCATGTTCCCTATATGGAGTTGGCTACGTCCATAACACAATAGCCATGGACCCTATATGGAGATGGCTGACTCCATAACACAATAGCTATGTGCTCTATATGGAGATGCCCCCCCCCCCCTCCACAACACAATAGCAATGTGCCCTATATGGAGATGGCTGTCTCCACAACAGAATAGCCATGTGCCCTTTATGGCGATGGCCGCCTCCATATCACAACAGCTATGTACCTTAATAGAGATGGCCGACTTCCATAACACAATAGCTACGTGCCCTCTATACATGCCCCAACCACCACCCGGCGACCCCTGACGCTGTCTGCTTCTTGCACACGGAACACGAAATTACATTAGCATCTTTAATCGGAGCTTTGAGAAACCTAAACAGAATTTGTGTGCGTGGCGGCGGGCGGGGCTAGCACTGCTAATCCCGGGACTGCTGTTAACTCGGCTGGCCGGGAGGAGTGTGACACAACCCATCGACCCGGTCATTATCAGAATCAATAGAGGGTATCAGCGTGACAGCGGCGGGGGCTCGGGGTAGACTTGCACAAGCCTTTGCTTATGAACAT
This sequence comes from Alentia gelatinosa, assembly GCA_950022655.1. NCBI lineage: Eukaryota > Metazoa > Annelida > Polychaeta > Phyllodocida > Polynoidae > Alentia > Alentia gelatinosa. Next base: position 10,049,970 of record OX465583.1, read on the forward strand.
TCATTAAATGATTATACAGAATCAGAATTATAGTTCATGACTGGCCCATGAATCAAAGACTTGTCCATTATGAATAGAATCTCCTGTTTATGGCCCCAAGATACGCCCTGTAACCCTATACATCCTCCTACCACTCCTCCCTCCCCTCCTCCAGTTCCCTGGCCGCCTGTGTTGTCATAGCAATGAAGTTCACCTTCTCCTGAGGGTAGCCATAGGATGCAGGGACTGGAGCCAGTATCCCAGCGAGGAGGGTACCCATAGGATGCAGGGACTGGAGCCAGTCTCCCAGCGAGGAGGGTAGCCGTAGGATGCAGGGACTGGAGCCAGTCTAGGGCTGGGGTAACGATGTCTCCTATTGATTAGCAGGGCTAACGTCCAACCCCCCTCTCCATCTCCCTCCACGACCCCGTCACAAGACCCTGCTAATTAATTCATGGTTAGCAAGGGTGGCATTATGTGTGCGAATGAGCGATCGAGGGCACAGTCAGTGATTATGTACGTGGTGGGTAAATGTTGGTAGGAATCGTATGTTTAGTGCTGAAGGCAGACTCATTTGGGTATATCTAGGATATATATTATACCAAATAGATATTAGAAGTTCAGAGATGTGAGAAGGATATCAGTAAGAAGTGTAGTGGAGATTATGTCTAAAGGCGGGCGTCCACCAACCACAACAAGGCTACGATAAGTGCCGACATGAAAGTTCCAATCGCAGCCTTGTCGCAGCCTTGTTGTGAGAAGGGCAGCTCTGCGACAGCCTTGTCGGGGCGTGTCGTAGACTTCGGTGGATGCCGTAAAAAAGGCGTCCATGGTACCTACACAATGCGATAGTGATATCGAGGAAACCACAACACTGCACAACAAAGGTCTAGTCGTGGGAAAAATCGAACATGTTCAATATTGCCGTAGCCTTGTTGGAAGGCCCCTGACAGGCCCCGACAAGCTTCCAGTCGCAGCCTGTCGTGGCCTTGTCGTAGACTCTCGTCGGGAACTAGGGTCCACCAACCATGACAAGGCTATGACACGCTTTCCAATTGTAGGCCTGTCGTGACCTTGTCGGAAAGCCATTGTTGTAGCCTTGTCGTGGTTGGTGGACGCCCCCCTTAAAGCCAGGAACCCACTGAGCCCCCGACACACTACGACAAGTACTCCATCACACTGCGATGCAGTAATTAAGTTTCGTACTCTGACATTCTATAAAACCGAATTTTTGAACTTTCTGACAAGGCTATGATGCAGGGATTTGTATTGATACCCATGTTATGTTCCAGCCATATTGTAAGCAGTGGGTGCCTGCTTTAAGGCCTGGTGTACGGGACAATTATGGCCGGCAATTCTGGCATTTTGCACCTCATGACGACTTTTAAGCCCAATGCCCACCTACCGATTTCGGAATATTTATGTTCGTTTGTCGGTGACAAACGGAGGGTAATTTGTCTCAGCCGGGCCATCCTAAGAGAGTCGGTAGATGTAGGACAGCTAGGCAAGGCTACCCAGCGATTAGCTGTTTCTTTGGTTTTTGCCCTCGCCCAGCGATTAGTGGACCATACACCGATTTTATCAGTGTGCGGGTCGAGCGAGGGGTTACGTAATTTGCCTGCGACAAGTTCACCGACTCCTATACGATTTGGGAACTAATCGTTCAACCCTAAATCGGTAGATGGGCATCCGGCTTTAGCAATAAAATAATAGAAATCATCTAATGTAAACGTGGCAACTGCCGATCATCTGGTTACATCAGAATATACAATTTGCCACCACCGGACGACTATTGGTCACGCTCTAATGCCTACGACTATTTCAAGCTGGCTTGAATGAGTCGTCTAGATAGGCAGCGATTTTGTGAAAACTTATAGTCGTCGGTGTAAACGCTCAGGTACATTCTGAGGTCGACGACTTTTGCAGTGGACATTGCCACCACCTGACGACTAATGGCTTGACGATCTAAAGTTGTCACATTTTAGTCTTTTAGTGTAAACGCTGGTATACTCAGACGATCTACTGTCGCCACGTGCTTGGCGTTTACACTAGACGATTTCTATCATTTTAATACTGAAATTGGTCAGGTGGTGCAAAACGCCAGAATCGTCGGCCAGCATTGCCTACTGTAAACAACGGGTCAATGCAGTATCCACGTAGTTTACTGCATCGTGTAACAGTAAACAGTGGGTCTAGATACAGACTGCTCTCCACAGCTGAGACTAAAGAAGAAACCAACAAGTTCTGGTCAAAGTCGTCGTTCTCCACGAGTTTGATGCGGAGTGATATGAACGAGGTGACAGCTGAGTGAATATCAGTAGCATTCAAACGAGTTGGAGAACAACTTCTTTGACCAAAACGAGTTGCTTTCTGTATTTATCTCACCCCCTGTACACACCTAAAGAATGGGCAACACACAGGATATAAACCATGAAGAACGGACTGCAATACTTGTAGGGGCAGGGAGAAGAAGTTCCGAATGTTAAGCCAATGGACATTTATTCCAGGGGTAAGATAATTATATAGAACGTCCTGACCATGCTGTACAATTCACAGAACAAGATGGTAATTTACGGTTTGTACGGACCGAGGCATTTATGCCGAGTTCTGTACAAACCATAAATTATCATCGAGTTCTGTGACTTGTACAAGCATGGTTGGACGTTATATATTTACTATATACCCCAACAAAAATTTAAAATCATTAATTTAATTTTTTACAACCGATATATTAATAAACGTGTATGGCAAGGTGGTCAGTATTTTAGTGTACGGACCGCTGGTCCGTACAGTATATTTACGTCATATGCCAAAACGGTGCGTATTTACAGTATATACGGCATGGGTATATAGTAAAGTCCACGCCGCCCTACGCCTGCACAGACATGACAATAACGTGGCGAACTCGGCCCCCGCAGCCCCCTGCCCGGGTCCTATCGCCCACTACACTGCCGCTGCTCATTGCCCATTCATGTCGGTCTTTCTTGCCTAATCTCCCGGCTGTCCTGATCCTATCGTCAAGATGAATGTGTGTTCATATCGGTCCACCCGGCGACCCATCGCCTCCCCCGGCCGTACTACCTATAGACTTGCTCAAGTCTTTGATTATGGACATTCATGATTTAAAATAATTACCATAAAGTATGTTGCAGTATGACTGGTCCAGGAATTGGTCAAGTCTTTGATCATGAACATTCATGATTAAACAAAATTATGATAAAGTATGTTGCAGTATGACTCGTCCAGGAATTGCTCAAGTCTTTGATTATGAACATTCATGATTAAAAACAATTACGATAAAGTTTGTTGCAGTATGACTGGTCCAGGATTTGGTAAAGTCTTGATTATGGACATTCATGATTAAAATAATTACGACAAAGTATGTTGCAGTATGACTGGTCCAGGAATTGGTAAAGTCTTTGATTATGGACATTCATGATTAAAAAACATTACGATAAAGTATGTTGCAGTATGACTGGTCCAGGAATCAAAGACTTGCCCATTAAGAATGAAACCTCCTGTAGATTGCAACACCAACCGCTTTTTCTAACCCTACACCTCCTTCTACCGCTACCCATCCCCTTGCTCCAGTTTCCTGGGTGCTATGTTATCAGAGCAATAAATCCCGCCTGTGGACGACCTTTGGACTGTGTACAGGGTTCTTAACAATGAAGACCCTTGCACTGAGGAGTAGGTGGAGGGGTACAGGCACTGAAGCCAGGGGTAAACCTAGAAATTCTTTAAGCAGATATCCTGACCAGTAGCAGGGAACTCTGAATGGAGAGAGCTGGTCGAGCTTGGTGCTAAACAGCGTCAGAAATCGGACACCATAACCGATTTGACCAGTCCCTGTTTCGAGGAGAGGAGGGATATATAGACAGGCGGCCGTAAACCACGAGTAGTTGACGCGTAGTAATACACGAGCGCTAGCGAGTGATTTGCAGAGCTGCCTGTCCACAAAATCATCGTATGTTGCATTTATTATCCATCTTTTCGAATAAATTTAACCAAGTAATTGCCATATTAACGGGTATAACATAAGGAACTATGTCTTTGCTCTGAAGCAAAAGGGACTATTTTTCCGGTATACCATGGTTTTGAAGCCGTATACAACAGGTTTGAATCCGTATACCACAGTTATGGTATCTGACAGGTTTTATACAATTGGTAGTGGTTTACTGAGTCCCCATACATTTTCAATGGGGACTTTGTATACGATGGATAATAAATATATATATAGGGACTGGGGCCAGTCTATACTACCCCCAGTACTCCTGCCTCGCTGTACGCCTTATGTAGTACCTCCAGCCCATCCTGTCCCCCTTTGTTAATTATTTCCAGGAGAAGACAAAGGAAGCAATGCTCGCAGTAATCAAAAGCCATGCATCCTCTTGGGGGGAATAGATGGTGGTGTTGATGGGATAGACTCCTCAGATGAGTCGTATATATGCAGGAAATCCTCATGTCACTGGTATTTACTTCATACTTAATTAGTCCACATTCTATTGCAGTCACTTTGATGAGTTCTCGTTCGGTAGGGATGTAAGGATCTTTCTGGAGTCATTCGTAGGAGCAGCTATAGGGGATATGATAGTGAAGTTATGCCCTTGATAGTTCTACAGATGGAAATGAGAGGGCATTAATATGAAGGGACTGCATTGATATCCGTAGCGGTATGAGCGGAATATGCTTTTATCCTACCCCTAATATAAAATCCCATAGGCTTAACATTGAGTTTCCGTATGCCACGCTGACTGGCATACAGAGTTTTATATGCCACTCGTGGCATACAGAATGGTTATCACGTAATATTCCAAAATCGAGGAGATAGGGTAGGATAAAATCAAAACCTGATTGGTATTAATCTTGGCCACCGCATTCCACTCCTGGAGTTATGGCTCCGGACTTCACTCGGCTATGCCTCATGAAGTCACTATGCCAAACTCCAGTCGTGGCATACGGTGGCCAAGATTAAAACTCATCCAGTTTTACGATATTATTACCCACCCAATACGGAGTCTCCATACTAAGCATATGGAGCTTACAGGTCGCTACAGAGTAGAATACGGACCTCCGGAATCTCCTAGGAGAATACGGCTTTTTCGGCCACCTGACGGGCATTATAGGAATTATTTTGTATAAACAATGCACAGTGCTTGCATCGAATTTCTAATCATTTACAAGATCTTTTTCCTAATAATTAGTCGAAAGGTGTGGCCGTAATCTCCTTGTAGTTGGCACTACGTAATACTCCTCGCTATCGCTCGGAGTTTTACTACACGTCAACTACGCGGAGAATACGGCCACTCAGATCGAAATCATGGTAATATTGTAGATGTATCAAGTACCAGTAGGTCAATTAGGGATTTCGGTCTCTATTGACTGGTCATGGTCATCTGGGCATGCCTAAATGACACTGAGACACTGGCCATCTGCACCTTTCCCAATACCACCTCTTTGATTAAGATCTACTTTCTATTCAGAAATGACTTAGAAAAATGACAGATTTAAAAATGACTACTAAAACCAACGCAAAACAATTGGTTGTCTTTGTTCCCCCAAAAGCCATGTTTTTCTGATGCCGCTGGATTCATAGAACCTTGTGGCAATATCAAAATGGTCTCCTAAAAGACCATTTCCCTTGGCCATTGGCCGTCACCGATTTAGAGTTAGGAACCACCGACGTCCCTTTATCATTGCTGAGGCAATACGCCCTCCAGAGGTTACTAGTCTCCCTATTATCGCCCAGGGTAAATACAAGTTCCGCTCGCGGCTGGCTTGGCAGACCCCGACCACATGAACTATCGTTTTCCCATTTATATTAAGAGAACCTGAATATTATTTCGGATCTGTATGTAGAAATAGCTGAAATTTCCATTTCTGATATTGGATTTCCGATTTAAATATTTATAAAAACCGTTAAACTGCGATAATTGTGGGTTACGGTTCAAGGGTCTATCATCATACAACGTCGGCAACCAGCGAACACCGGAACTTGTAAACAGATTGGATTACGGGATACCTCAATAGGGCCTAAGGGCTTTTAGGAGAACTCCTAAAATCTACACCGTTTTCGTCTGCCAATGGAAACAATTGAAACAATAGATCGGTGGTTCCCGACTGCAGATCGGTTCCGAATAGTTGGCCAATGGGAAATGGCCTTATAAACGAGGTCGGGGTGGGCTCGGCCGAGTCCTTTGAGAGACACCTTCTGGGTCCAGCAGTCACGTGACCTAGTTAACCAGTGGCTTTGGTGGCCAGTGTTGCGGATGACTGTTGTTGACTGGTGAACGGCTCCGCTGGCGAGTAGCTCACGCCAGTCCCAGAAGGTGGCGCTCCGCATGGCTAGCCCAGTGCTGGAACTAATTGGTACGATAGTAAAACGTATTTACCTTGTTGGGACGTCCTCTTGTACCGCGTTTTTTAAGATAAAAATATTAAACGAGCTGGTAGAGCGAGTTTAGTATTTTTATCGAAAGAGGAAAGGTACGAGAGGACGTCCTAACGAGGTAAATACGTTTTACTTTTAGCATATACCTTCACGTAGAAATAGATATTGAGACATTTGCTTATCATATTAGTTCAATCAGCCAGTACCTTAAATCAAAACCGTTTCATGCTGTTTGGTCATCTGATTTTGTTTTTGTTTATTTTTATATTCTTTATTGTATCTCTCGCGAACGAGTTTTTCAGTTTACAATATTCATGATAACATGTTCGTCCTTGCTGTTTTTGTTGGAAACATTCCCCTCATTCTCCGAATTTGGGGAATATTTCCGATCAAAACAACTCGAAACAAATGAACTTCAGACACCCTAACCCTGTTTCCATACAGTCTCCCATGTTAGCTATACAGCATATAGCCTATGATCCATGGGCGCCGCCATGACGCCCCCCGAGTAGGTGTTCTTCACTAAAGGAGGTGAAAAAGTAGGTGTTCTTCACTAAAGGAGGTGGAAAAGAAGTGAGTGATAATTGGGAAATTTCACAACTTTAGCCTTGCTCACATATTCATATAAAGTGTTCCATATGGAAAATATCATGTCTTTGGTTTAGTTATTATGTCATCCTACTTTGGGATGGGTGTAGAGAGTCAAGGGAACCATGGTAAAATATTGAAAGGCAGTTGAATTTTGTAAGAACAAAGAGCCAGAATACAGGTTTGTCCCCTGACCACCTAGTGACTGCTTCGTGAACTAACAATGGCTCTGTCCCCTATAGCCGGGTTAGCAGGTAGTATTAGAGGGAAACTATGTTTCGGTGGGAATAAGTCAAAGTTACGAGGTAAGGCTTGAAAAAATTACTACCCAAGGCGTAGCCGCGGGCAGTAATTTTTCCAAGCCTTACCGAGTAATTTTGACTTATTTCCACTGGTACGTGGTTTCCCTATTCCTATATACCTTCAATTGTCGGCTAATATCGATAAAAACCGATTGTCTCTGAACGTCACCCTGGGCAGTAAACGTCAACCTGGGCAGTAAACATCAACCTGGCCAGTAACTTCAACCTGGGCAGTAAACAATAGTTATTCCAGTCCCAGCAGCGTTAAGTAATCATAGGTTGTTCGCTCATAGGTATATAGGAAATAGATCTACGTGGGAGGTGATAGTGTTATGTGCTCATTGTTGCCTGCATGGGTCGATAGCACCTTCTTATGGCTTACCTGGTAATCAGGGATTAATGCCATCAAAGGTAATGATCGAACATCGACAGGATCACCTTCCGTATTATAACAGCTGCTGCACGGTGCATATTTACGAGGCCGACGGTACATATAAAAGGTGCAAACGCTTGAGGACATTCTAAAGCCTGATGCCCATCTACCGATTCTGGGTTGAGCGATTAGTTTCCAAATTGTATAGGAGTCGGTGAACTTGTCGCAGGCAAATTATGTAACCCTTCTCTCGACCGGCAGACATTGAGGAGATGGGGTGGTGGATATTAGTCCTAAGCAAATCGGTCTACTAATCGTTGGCTGACCCTTGCCTAGCTGTCCTACATCTACCGACTACGGCCGACTCCGTTAGGATGCCTTGGCTGAGACAAATTACTGTCCGTTTGTCGCCGACAAAGGTACATGAACGTTCCGAAATCGGTAGATGGGCATTGGGCTTTAGTTCGACGACTATTGTGACCGATGTTGCGTAATAATCGAGCACTACCTGACGATTATTGGTTAGACGATCTACAGTCATCAGGTTTTTAGTCGTCCATTGTGCCGATTTCACTCCCGATGTGGTCCAGATGTAATCTTGTTTTGGTGCTGACGCCCAAATACCCTGTTCCATTGGGCCGATGGCCTCCAGACAGACACCAGACATAGGCAAGTTATGATGCCAGGGCTGAAACTGGAGTACATCTGGACCACATCGGGAGTGAAATCGGCGCAATGGAATCAGGAAACGCCGGGTTATATACCAAAATGCCACTTGAACAGAAGCTACAACTGCCAGACAATGTTCGGAGAGACATTGATACATAAATAATTCATGTTACTATACCCATGCCGTATATATTCTGTAAATTTTCATCGTTTCGTCATATAACGTATAAATACTGTTCCATTCGACAAAAACACTGTTCTTTATTGCAGAATGCGGTACGCTTCGACTAAAACATTAGTTGTTAGGCCGAATTTAGTTATTCTATTTGATTTAGGTACACCGTAAATATAAAACAAAACCTACCATACTTGTACAAGCTACAAACTCGATTATACTTTACGGTTTGTACGGAACTCGGTGAAAACGCCCTGTACCGTATGAACCGTGAATTATCATCTCGTTTTACAGCTTGTACAGCATGGTGAGGTCGTTCTATATACTTACTGTCCTAGACAAACTACCTGTGAGGTACATGAATCCCTTACTCATCCCTTACTTATCACGTATAACACCATTCATTGATGAAATAACTCACCAAATAAGTCATTGAGTATTGATTCAATTACCTTCATAGCCGTGGAGTACGGGTTCCTAATGTTAAGCCTATGGAGAAAAATACCGAGGTGAGAGAAAAAAAAAACGTTGTGCTCATCCTTCACTTATCATGTATAACATCATTCATTGATGAAATAACTCACCAAATTAGCCATTGACTGTTGGTTCAATACTTTCACAGCCGTGGAGTACGAGTTCCTAATGTGAAGCCTATGTAGAAAAATACCGAGGTGAGAGAAAAAAAACCGTTGTGCTCATCCTTCACTTATCACGTATAACATCATTCATTGATGAAATAACTCACCAAATTACCCATTAAGTATTGATTCAATACCTTCATAGCCGTGGAGTACGAGTTCCTAACATTAAGCCTATGGAGAAAAATACCGAGGTGAGAGAAAAAAAAACCGTTGTGCTTATCACTCACTCATCACGTATAACATCATTCATTGATGAAATAACTCACCAAATTAGCCATTGAGTATTGATTCAATACCTTCATAGCCATGGAGTTCGAGTTCCTAACGTTAAGCCTATGGAGAAAAATACCGAGGTGAGAGAAAAAAAAACCGTTGTGCTTATCACTCACTTATCACGTATAACATCATTCATTGATGAAATAACTCACCAAATTAGCCATTGAGTATTGATTCAATTACCTGCATAGCCGTGGAGTACGAGTTCCTAATGTTAAGCCTATGGAGAAAAATACCTGGGTGAGAGAAAAAAAACCGTTGTGCTCATCGCTCACTTTTCAGGTATAACATCATTCATTGATAAAATAACTCACCAAATTAGCCATTGAGTGTTGATTCAATACCTTCATAGCCATGGAGTACGAGTTCCTAATGTGAAGCCTATGGAGAAAAATACCTGGGTGAGATAAAAAAAAAGTTTTGCTCATCCTTCACTTATCACGTATAACATCATTCATTGATGAAATAAGTCACCAAATTAGCCATTGAGTATTGATTCAATTACCTTCATAGCCGTGGAGTACGAGTTCCTAATGTTAAGCCTATGTAGAAAAATACCTGGGTGAGATAAAAAAAAAAGTTGTACTCATCCTTCACTTATCACGTATAACATCATTCATTGATGAAATAACTCACCAAATTAGCCATTGAGTGTTGGTTCAATACCTACACAGCCGTGGAGTACGAGTTCCTAATGTTAAGCCTATGTAGAAAAATACCTGGGTGAGAGAAAAAAAACCGTTGTGCTCATCGCTCACTTTTCAGGTATAACATCATTCATTGATAAAATAACTCACCAAATTAGCCATTGAGTATTGATTCAATACCTTCATAGCCATGGAGTACGAGTTCCTAACGTTAAGCCTATGTAGAAAAATACCGAGGTGAGAGAAAGAAAGACCGTTGTGCTCATCCTTCACTTTTCAGGTATAACATCATTCATTGATGAAATAACTCACCAAATTAGCCATTGAGTATTGGTTCAATACCTTCACAGCCGTGGAGTATGAGTTCCTAAGGTTAAGCCTATGGAGAAAAATACCGAGGTGAGAGAAGAAAAAAACCGTTGTGCTTATCACTCACTCATCACGTATAACATCATTCATTGATGAAATAACTCACCAAATTAGCCATTGAGTATTGGTTCAATTACCTTCATAGCCGTGGAGTACGAGTTCCTAATGTTAAGCCTATGTAGAAAAATACCTGGGTGAGATAAAAAGAAAAATCTTTTGTGCTCATCTCTCACTTATCACCCTGCTATTCAGTGTGTAGCACACCGGTGGCGGATTTCCCACCCGTCTACTCATCCCTCATCCGTGGACAGAGAGAACTGCGGCCTGCAGGGATGCGCTATCCTCGCGTGGCAGCCATGGTGATTGAGCAGCTCGTGTTCCTTGGTGACCTTGTCTCCTCGGCCTAATTGCCATGTCAGCTAACGACATGAGGCTACCACTGCCCACTGCAAACGGCCAGCAGGAGACAGACCCGCCGTTTACACTAGACGACTTAGATCGTCAGGCCAATAGTCGCCAGGTGGTGCTCTAACCTGGCGTTTACATTTGATGGCTAAATGCGTGACGACTGTAGATCGTTAGACAATAGTCGTCAGATGGTACCCTAACCCAGCGTTTAAACTAGACGACTAAATATGTGACGACTATAGATCGTCAGGCCAACAGTCGTCAGGTGGTGCTCTGACCCGGCGTTTACACTAGACGACTAAATATGTGACGACTGTAGATCGTTAGACAATAGTCGTCAGATGGTACCCTAACCCAGCGTTTAAACTAGACGACTAAATTTGTGACAGGCCAATGGTCGTCAGGTGGTGGTCTAACCCAGCGTCAGTGGCAATGTCCACCGCAAAAGTCGTCGACCTCAGAATGTACCTGAGCGTTTACACTGATGACTATAAGTTTTCATAGAATCCCCGCCTGAGTAGACGACTGATTCAAGTCCACCTGCAATAGTCGTGGGCGTCAGAGCATCTCCAATAGACGTTAGGTGGTGCCTAATTGTATAATCTGATGTAATAAGACAATCTGCAGTCGCCACACGCTTGGTGTTTACACTAGACGACTTTTAGCTTTTTAATGCTGAATGTCAGCAGGCAGTGCAAAATGGGAGAATCGCCGACCAAAATCATCTAGGGTAAACGCCAGGTGAGGTGCCAAATCCACCTTAAACTCGATGAATATTTCTGAAACAGATTTAATTCAGACACTCTAACTGTGTCTCCGTATGATATCTCTTTTTTTCCTTTTTTAAACCTTCTATTTAACCTGGAGTATGGCTTACCCGGCGTTTACACTAGACGATTATAGGCAGCAATTCTTGAATTTAGCACCACCTGACGACTTTTAGCCGTAGACGGCTAGAAGTAGTCTAGTATAAACACCAAGTGCGTGGCAACTGCATATCATCTGTGAAAACTCATAGTCGTCAGTGTAAATGTTCAAGGATATTCTGAGGTCGATGACTTTTGCAGTGGACATTGCGAAATGTAATCAGACGATTTGTGGTTGTCACTCCTTTGGCGTTTACACTTGACTATTTCTAGCTATTGACGGCTGAAGGTCGTCAGCCAGTGCTAAATCCAGGAATCGTGGCCTATAATCATCTAGTGTCAATGCCAGGTTACAGTATTGATCAGTGATTGCACCTTAATATGGAGAAAATATGTAGGACGTCTTACTGCCTCATGGCGGGAAGGTCAGTTACGGTTAGAAAATAGTCAATGGCTTTTAATCAAAATCCATGACCTTTGCAGCAGAAAGAAGCAGAAATGACAAGGAATGTAATTTCTTAAATCCACAATGAGCTTGAGAATGTTACACCAGAAATGTCGAAAGAACTCTCTTGTGAAACTGAATTTTGTCATTACGTTGATGAAATGCCTTCATTTTATTAGTACAGAAATGGTTTTATAAAAATGGCTCTATGATACCCTTCTAGAATTACTAGTAACCTTTGGTATGGTATTTACTACTATCATGTTTAACTGCCACTGAAATGGCAACAATTCTCCATGACCCACGTAGGGATATTCTCGTTTATCATCATCCATCATATACAAAGACCCCATTAAAAATGTATGGGGACTCAGTAAACCACAACCCATTATATGAAACCTGTCAGATACCATAACTGTGGTATATGGATTCAAATCTATGGTATACTGCCTAAAAAACATGGTATACGGTAAAATAGTCCCTTTGTACTATAGCGCAATGAAATAGTCCCTATTGTTATACCCTTTAATATAATATGTAACGCTCGTGTATTACTAGACGTCAACCTCTCGTGGTTTACGGCCGCCTTTCCCCAAAACCATCGTTTATTGTCTATGTCTATGGTGCATGTAATACAAATTATCCTACCCCTAATAAAAAAACGCCATAGGCTTAACATGGGATTTGTTTATGTCACGGGTAGTGACATAAAGTGTTGTTTATGCCACTACTTTCTGATACTGAAAAAATATGGAAACGGGGTAGGATAAAATCTAGACGCCACTCGTTTGAGTTTGAGCTTATTTATGCCACTCATTTTGTTGGCTCCGTGATGTCACTCGTCTACGACTCGTGAAATTATGGAGCCAACAAAATGCGTGGCATAAATAAGCTCAGACTCAAACTCGTGACGTCTCTTGATATTACCCGGTGATACATTTGACATAAAGTAATTCTGGTCGTATAGCACAAGCCTATCACAAACATTAATACAAGTTATCGACTTGAGGATTCACACCGGAAAGCGACCAGTGCCTAATAACAGCACACAGCGTGTCCTTCCATCTCACACGAGTACTAAGCACCGTCACCCGCCACCAACAATCAATACCTCTGATTCAATCTCTGAATAGAACAAGTGGATGACAACAGCGCCTTTAAATTTACCCACTTCCAGTAACTAACAACATCGATTATCCAGTCGTCCACAAATGCCTTCCGGATCATCAATTTACTAAAAAAAGATAGTTTAGATCTCCTGGGAATGGATTACTGAGTGAGTGCCCTCGTCCTTTCTACTCGCGCTTTGAGCATGCTTCTGCTTTTGTCCTGGGGACTTGCATCATTCACGGCACCACAGCATAGAAATCTATATTCCCTGCGATTCCCTTAAGTACCTCCAGATACATGGTTAATGCGGGGCACTGGAGGTAGTTCTGTATGTGTAAGGAGCTCATAGAAGCCACAGACCTTCGGCTTTGCCTCTGTATCCAGCCCGTCCTAATTGGGGTATTCCCCACTGATTGCTATTAATAGGACAGGATTCCCATACACTCCAACCACCCTCAGCTTAGTTTGCTTCACGGATATTATTTTGCAAATAGCAAGAAATGATTCTTCTGCTGTTGCCGACGAGCGACATGGCTGGAGGGGGTGGGGTGGCAGGAAGGTAGTTTGTTAATGACAGAGTTGTTGGAAATATTGCCCTGTGGCAATGAAGCTCTAATGTGGGTGTAAGACCGGATGGGGCCGGGCTTAAACTTCTAATAAGGCACCAGGCATGAAGGGATTGCGCAAACAGAAGAGAATTGCTTCAGTGCACAGCGCCTATAGGCCACGCAACCATATTGGGGACTGAAAACGAGTTATTTCTGACTTAATATACAAAGATTGATATACAAAACACCTCATAACTTAGGCTGTAAACAATATACAGGTTTGCAAAAGGTACCATATTAAACCAGAGATAATAGACTTCATTGTCATATATATTTTTCGAGTTTGTTGAGATAATTCATCTGTTTTCATTATTGATGTATTTTCTCAGAAATCATGTTAAAAGTTAGGCAAAATGTTTGACTTCTAGAATATGAGTGAAGATTCCATAGAATTCCATATGGAAGCAAAATCAAAACCCAGTTTAAGTAAGTAGAGATTTCTTTTACAATCATTTTGATAACTTTACTTTTATTTTACTCACAGAAGAAGTAAAAGTGGACTGTTTTGCTATCAAAATAGAAATGTGGCAAAAAAGCCTATTATTGTGATATCTGCGCATGCCATATATCAAAGCGCTATCATGGTATGCAGAAAATGGAGAAAAAAGACTTGCTTGGAAATGATGCAATATTTGTATATTGTAATCTCAGTGAATGTTTTTCATTTAGTTATTATTTTCAAACAAGTCCTTACTTGAACTAATTAGACAAGCAGTACAAGTCAATCTATAACATATTTTAGGGAAACATTATTTGAATCCGGATCCCACCATAGTCCCTAATAGGGAAACATTATTTGAATCGGGATCCAACCATAGTGCCTAATAGGGAAATATTATTTGAATCCGGATCCCACCATAGTTGCTAATAGGGAAACATTATTTGTATCCGGATCCCACCATAGTCCCTAATAGGAAACATTATTTGAATCGGGATCCAACCATAGTCCCTACTGGGAAACATTATTTGAATCCAGATCCAACCATAGTCCCTACTGGGAAACATTATTTGAATCCGGATCCAACCATAGTCGCTAATATGCCTTCCTGGCCTATAGCTCCCCGCACACTGCCTACAATTACCCGCAATGAGATGAAATAGCGCAATGTCAATAGCGTGCCTTGGAGGGAAAATATTATTTGAACCCGGATCAAAATAGGGAAACATTATTTGAATCGGGATCCAACCATAGTCCCTAATAGGGAAAATATTATTTGAATCAGGATCCAACCATAGTCCCCAATAGGAAAACATTATTTGAATCCGGATCCAACCATAGTTCCTAATAGGGAAATATTATTTTAATCGGGATCCAACCATAGTTCCTAATAAGGAAACATTATTTGAATGCGGATGCAAATTGGGAAACATTATTTGAATCCGGATCCAATCATATTCCCTAATAGGGAAACATTATTTGAATTCGGATCCAAATTGGGAAACATTATTTGAATCCGCATCCAATCATATTCCCTAATAGGGAAACATTATTTGAATCCAGATCCAACCATAGTCCCTACTGGGAAACATTATTTGAATCCGGATCCAACCATAGTCCCTACTGGGAAACATTATTTGAATCCGGATCCCACCATAGTCGCTAATATGCCTTCCTGGCCTATAGCTCCCCGCACACTGCCTACAATTACCCGCAATGAGACGAAATAGCGCAATGTCAATAGCGTGCCTTGGAGAGATGAAGCCTCGGTTCTATAACGAGCCCCAGCGCCCGTGTTTCTCCCTCTGTGATGCTCTCTAGGCGTGCACTACTTCCAGTGCCATCAAACACAGACTCGGGAGAGGCACAAGAAAGGCCCACTCGTCCCTCCGAACCTTCCTCGCCAATCACTCCTCAAACAATTTCTTCGTTCTTCTTCCAAACCCCATCAAGAGCTTTGAAATTGAAATATCAATTTAATCTGGATTATTTCCAAGTCGGAAATGGTGGCTGGCAAATTGCCTTTGGTTGATATTATTATTATCATTATGATTATTTCCTGCTTATACAATAGTTTTGCTGGGAGTACTAGATAAGAAACAAACAAGTTTTGGTCAAAGTCATCGTTCTCCATGAGTTTGATGCGGAGTGATATGAATGGGGCGACTGCCGAGTGAATATTGCGAAGCATTTAAAAGAGTTGGAGAATGACTTCTTTGACCAAAACGAGTTGCTTCCTGTGTTTATTTCACCCCTGTATATACTTAATGTATGGACAATACATGGAATATAAACCATGGAGAACGAACTGCAATACAAGAACGAGTTTCCAATGTTAAGCCTAAAGCTCATTACACATCTACTGATACAGGGTTGAACGATTAGTTCCCAAATCGTACAAGAGTTGGTGAACTTGTCACAGACAAATTATGTAACCCATCAGCCCGTGTCGGCCACCAAATCAAATGTCATTTACCAGCGTTCCATTGTCGGCATCTGGATTTATCAAAAACTTTTGGCGAGCAATTCAGGAACAGGGAACTACAAATTGTCGGCGACAAAAGAACATATTGCTCGCCAAAAGTACTGGCCGAGCAAGGATACCAGTTTTGTATAAAACTGAGCTTTTCCAGTATAAATAAAAAGTGTAAAAAAAAAAAAAAAAAGGAAGGGGTTCACTAATCATTGACTGACCCTTACCTTGCCGTCCTACATCTACCGACTGGGGCCGACTCCGTTAGGATAGCTTGCCTGAGACAAATCACTGTTCCTTTGTCACTGACAAAGGTCCATCAATGTTCCGAAATCGCTAGATGCGTTTTGGGCTTATGGGACAAAAATACCAGGGGTGAGATAATAAAGTGAAACTGTTCTATAAGAACAAGCTCCCAATGGGTGCTGCTTGTGAAATGCTAACAGAGGTTCCAGGGCATTTGTGCGGATTAAGACCGCTCTTAAAGGTACCCAGAGGCCTGTGCGCGGCGGAGGTGCGACTGGGCATGCGCAGATTGACGGTGCTGCCCCCTAGGGGCGTGTAGAGGAGTGAAGTGATCAGGCGTCAGTGTGACAACCAGCGGTCAGCGGCGCTGGTGCCGTCCTGCCTGTCGGCTAATGATGCCGAGTTAATCACACCCGCCGGTTACAAGCAGAGGCTCATGGAGGGGATGGACGAGCGAGCGGGAAAAGGCCAACTGGACGCTCAACCGATTCCTCATGGCTTCAGAAGCCATCGTCAGCTGTATAACGGCGTTTACACTAGACGACTAAAAACGTGACGACTGTAGATCGTCAGGTCAATAGTCGTCAGGTGGTGCTCTAACCCGGCATTTACACTAGACGACTAAAAACGTGACGACTGTAGATCGTCAGGTCAATAGTCGTCAGGTGGTGCTCTAACCCGGCATTTACACTAGACGACTAAAAACGTGCCGACTGTAGATTGTCAGGTCAATAGTCGTCAGGTGGTGCTCTAACCTGGCGTTTACACTAGACGACTAAAAACGTGACGACTGAAGATCGTCAGGTCAATATTCGTCAGGTGGTGCTCTAACCCGGCGTTTACACTAGACGACTAAAAACGTGACGACTGTAGATCGTCAGGTCAATAGTCGTCAGGTGGTGCTCTAACCCGGCATTTACACTAGACGACTAAAAACGTGCCGACTGTAGATTGTCAGGTCAATAGTCGTCAGGTGGTGCTCTAACCTGGCGTTTACACTAGACGACTAAAAACGTGACGACTGAAGATCGTCAGGTCAATAGTCGTCAGGTGGTGCTCTAACCCGGCGTTTACACTAGACGACTAAAAACGTGACGACTGTAGATCGTCAGGTCAATAGTTGTCAGGTGGTGCTCTAACCCGGCATTTACACTAGACGACTAAAAACGTGCCGACTGTAGATTGTCAGGTCAATAGTCGTCAGGTGGTGCTCTAACCTGGCGTTTACACTAGACGACTAAAAACGTGACGACTGAAGATCGTCAGGTCAATAGTCGTCAGGTGGTGCTCTAACCCGGCGTTTACACTAGACGACTAAAAACGTGACGACTGTAGATCGTCAGGTCAATAGTCGTCAGGTGGTGCTCTAACCCGGCATTTACACTAGACGACTAAAAACGTGCCGACTGTAGATTGTCAGGTCAATAGTCGTCAGGTGGTGCTCTAACCTGGCGTTTACACTAGACGACTAAAAACGTGACGACTGAAGATCGTCAGGTCAATAGTCGTCAGGTGGTGCTCTAACCCGGCGTTTACACTAGACGACTAAAAACGTGACGACTGTAGATCGTCAGGTCAATAGTCGTCAGGTGGTGGCCAAAAGACCGAGTATAACATCCCTACAGGCGCTGCTACTATGTTATCTTATTACTATACCTTCTAAACATTTGAAAACATTATATTAACTTTCTTGCTCTGTGATTTGCTGTTCAAGTCCCCTGTCATTCACTACGCCCCGCTGAGTTAGTGGGCGCGAACATTATTTATACTATACCTATAGCAGCGGGCAGTATTTCATAGATATTCGCACACAGATATATAGTAATATGGCAGCCTTAACTGTTCTGTCGTTGCCACAGTTGGTATCTAAATAGGTGGCATTTTTACTGTCTAGCCTTTGCGTTTACGCAGTCACTCTCCCAAAGACTTCACTCCTGCTCTCCTCCTTAAAGTGTCCACTTACGCAGGGTGTCCGCTTATAAATGCGGGGTGTCCTTAACGCGGGTTCTACTATATTTGAATAGCTAGTATTTTTACTGTCTAGTTTACGCAGTCGCTCTACCCAAAAGACTTCACTTCCCGCTCTCTTCCTTCAAGTGTCCACCTACGCAGGGTGTCTGCTTATACGGGGTGTCCTTAAGGTGGGTTTCTACTATATTTAAATAGCTAGTATTTTTACTATTTTTTCACTCCCGGTCTCTTCCTTACCGCAATAGAGCCCGGGAAAATGGAAGGTAATCAGTGCTGCTAATGAATCATGTTGAGGATAATCCCATAGATCTTTTTGGTGATGGACTGCGGGCTTTAGTCACGGGACCCCGGTCGGTAATGAAGCCCCTGAAGCCGGGCGGCGCTATGCGGCTCAGCCTCCGTCCCGCGCTGACGAAACACATTGCACTTAACACATTACATCGCCATTTGCTCACTCGCAGGTAGAAGATAAATGGACGTACGCAGTGTACTCCTTCCCCTTTCTCCACTTTTAAGCGCACTTAGAGGGGCCATGGGGGAGCAGGTCGCAGAGGAGGGGTGGCACCCGACACCTCGAGGTGCTCACAAGATGTATGGAGGGAGAGAATGGTGTTTTATTCATGTTTGGCATCGTCAATCCTGGCTGACTTATAATATTCATTATCTCACCCAGGTATTTTTTTTCCATACTCCACGGCCGTGAAGGTAGTGTAGCCAATACTCAGTGGCTAATTGGGTGATTTTTTTTGTTAATAAATATGGGGTGAGATAAAGTTAGAGACCCACTCGACTTGGTCTGCGACCCACATTGTTTGACTGCAGAGTAATTCACGAAGGGAAGCTGGGTGAATTACTCGGTGAAACTCGGTGAAGTACATTTTTTTACTCGTGAGTTTCCTTCTAACTATCCAATGGTCTCCTTTGTCAGGCTAAATGTTCTCTATCTTCCTGTGAATCGCTGTCTTTCATTGGAAGAATATATTTCTGTAACCTGTGTAATTTTTAGAGTACACACCACATGGGATACCACATAGGTTTAACCACACTAAATGGCTCGTAAGGGACACCACATAGGGTGTAACCACACTAAATAGCTCGTAAAGGGACACCACATAGGAAGACAGCACACTAAATGGCTCGCAATGGAACACCACATAAAGTGTAAACACACTAAATGTATTTCTAAATCTTTAGAACCAAGATTTTCAGATCTTGTGTCTGAAAGTGGGTGTTTGGTCTTCTAAAAATCTTTTTTTGTAAGCACACTAATGGCTCGCGATGGGACACAATATAAGGTGTAAGCACACTAAATGGCACATGATGGGATACCACATAAGGTGTAAGCACACTAAATGACTCATAAGGGACACCTCATAGGGTATAAGCACACTAAATGACTCCTGATGGGACACCACATAGGGTGTTAGCACACTAAATAGTTCATAACAGACACCACATAGGGCATAAACACACTAAATGGCCTGTGATGGAATACCACATAGGGTGTAAGCAGACTAAATGGTCCGCGATGGAACACAACATAAGGTGTAAACACACTAAATGGCCTGAGATGGAACATGGCAAGCCCCGCTGCTGACTCCCGCCCTTTTCCTGAGGACACCGCAGCGCGACCACAAGAGGCTGAGGCCGGGGCGAGATCAATACTCAAATACACTGGTGCGTGCGTGTATTGCCCAGATCTGCCCTCAGGGCAATGCCCTCCATTTCCCTCTCCCTCCCATCCCGCTGCTCCCTGGGGCAGGCCCTGATAGTGCGCACGGTGGCCGGTAGGGGATGGTAGCACGCTACAGATATGGCGTCCGGCGTGGGAGGGGGTGGAGTGGGGGAGGGGGGGATGGGATGGGACGACCTCATTCAACTCTGACTCCCTCTAAAGGGCAGATGGAGGGAGCGCTTCCCCTTCTCCCCACCCACACCGCGACACGGGTGAACTAATTGTTCCATCAATTCTCCACGTACGCAGGAGGCTGCTTGGATTCTCCAGGGTCTGCCGTCTGGCCCCAGTGTCCACTCTGACCCCCTCTCCTCTCCCTGTTGGACTCGTTTGACAGGGGCCCGTTTAATAATCTAGGATAGTACATGAAGACCCTTTTCTGTACCTCATACAAGGGTTATCGTTAAATAATAATTCAAGTGTGTTCGCCATTACAGTATTAGCCGTCCATAAGGTCGTCCATAAGTGTTGAATAAAGTTAGCTCACTGTGTCTATATAGGTCTACATGTAGGATCCTTGATATTGGAACAGTTGGGGGCCCGTTTAATAATCTAGGATCGTACATGAAGACCCTTTTCTGTCCCTCGTACAAGGGTTATCGTTAAATTATATTATAAGTCATGACAGTATTAGCAGTCCATAAGGTCGTCCATAAGTGTTGAATAAAGTTGACCCACTTTGTCTACATAAGTCTGCATGTAGGATCTTTGATTTTGGAACAGCTTGGGGCCCGTTGAATAATATAAGGTCGTACATGAAGACACTTTCCTGTACCTCATACAAGGGTTATCGTTAAATAATAATTTAAGTCTGTTCACCATGACAATATTAGCCATCCAAAAGGTCCATGTCCATAAGTGTTGAATAAAGTTGACCTTCTTCGTCTACATGGATCTCCATGTAGGATACATGATTAGCCTATGGAACAGCTTGGGGCCAGTTGAATAATCTAGGATCGTGTATGAAGACCCTTCTCCCTACCACCTACAAGGGTCATGTTAAATAATATTTTATGTCTGTTCACTAAGACAGCCGTCCATAAGGTCATCCAGAAGTGTTGAATAACGTTAATCCACATTGTCCATGGGTCTCTATGGCATACGGAAAAGGGTCTACATGTACGATCCTAGATTATTAAACGGGCCCCAGTGTCCACACAGGCCCCCAACCCTTCTGTCCAGGGCCTCAAGCATGCAGTCCGCGATACAGAATTACCACCAGCCAAGCGGAGAAAGGAAGTAAGTCCGCTTCTCCAAGCATGAAGCCTTGCCTTCTGGGCCTGCCAGTAAACGTGTGTGCCAAGATGCCGGGGTCTAGCGGGGAGAATGAGGGGTTGTGTGTGATGGAGGGATATCCTACCCCTAATAAAAAAAACTCTATAGGCTTAACATTGGGTCACTGTATTCGGTCTGGAGTTCAGAAGAATGAAAAATATCGCTCTAGTGGGATACACTTGACAAATGACATCAATTGTTAATGTAGAAGTAATTTAGAATGGCGGGGTAGGATAAATTCTAAACCAAACTCGAGTTAGTCGTATTATTGTTCATCGCACTCCGGCAAGATCACATATTACTGCTCTCGGCTTCGCCTCGTGCAGTAATACGCGATCTTGCCGTCGTGCAATAAACAACAACACAACTAACTCTTGTTTGGTTTCTCCATAATATCTTACTGTGTCTCAATATGTGGTACTTCCTTTGCCGAGACACGTCGCATGCGATGATATGTGTACTTTTTCGTGATGTCATGTTTATATTTTGGTGCTCCATCACCGTGATGTCTCAAGGTCTATTGCGGCATACCGCGATCTATCATGGCAAGAACGCGGCGAAGGTGCATAACCAGACCAATGCATCGCGGCAAATATGAATGCAATTATTCGAAACATGGCAAGATTTAGCAAGACAACCAAATTATAACAAGTCTCGCTTTATCTTGTGTTTTGGTGGAAACAGCACTTAACTCTGCCATACTTAACTTGTACCCCTTTCCCCCCCCCCCTGCTCCTAGCCCCACACTACTCCTACCCCCACGCCACTACCACCCCCACACTGCTACCACCCCCACACCACTACCACCCCCACACCACTACCACCCCCACACCACTACCACCCCCACACCACTACCACCCCCCACACCACTACTACCCCTACACCACTACTATGCCTACATCAGTACCACCCCCACACCCCAAGTAAGGCCATACCCTGCTCCCCTGTACCCATCCTTCGTCGCACACAACGCTGCCCTTTTTTGTGATGTGTGCAGAGTGATTTTCAGCTGAACAGAAGGAAAGGCTATTGATTTAAACGTCGAGCCCGTCGGGGTGGTGTTGGCCGAAAGGCAGGGGGGGGGAGAGATAAAGGGCTGAGCAATGCATAAAGAACTCTGACCAAAGTATGGCGTAGTCCGCAAGGCCACGTCTGCTGTGCATATTTACATATATGCGGCCAGTATGAAATCCACGCATACTGGAGGTACAAGGGGAGGGGGTGGTGGAGGGATAGTGGCGCCGCATACTTCCAGCTGGTAGTCTGCTCCAGGGCCTGTCGTATCTCAGCTGGCCCGGCTGGCAGCATTGTACTGGGACTACGCACACAGAGAGAGAGAGAGAGACCCAAGGCCTCCCAGTGCCCAGAGACGCCTCACTAGTGGTTAATTGTATAATGTTCCAATGCTGGCGGTCCATTACTCCGCGGGTAGGGCTTCCAGTAGGGTGGTTACTCCTCACTGCTCCCCCCACCCCGCCACCACCACACCACACTACCACCACGGGCGCCTGGAGCCACACACGCACACGCACACACACACACACGCACGCACGTACATATATATGAGAAGCCAGACCTGAAGCCACGCGAGAACAAACCAGGCCGGGACCGATGACGGCAGCCGCCGCCGGGGGGAAGGCACTGAGAGAGCGACCGGCCACGCCGTGCTATACTGGTGTGGTAAGGAAGATGCCCTGAGTGAGTGACTGGGAGACTGAGTGTGCCAGTGGCTGCGAAGAGGAGGAGGAGAAGAAGGGAGAAAAAGGAGGAGAAGAGGAGGAGGAGAAGGAGGAGGAGGGACAGGAGGCTGTGGTATACTGGTGTGGTAAGGAAGAAGCACTGGGAGACTGACTGGGAGACTGAGTGTGCCAGTGGCTGTGAAGAGGAGGAGGAGAGGGAGGGAGAGAAAGGAGGAAGAGAAGAGGAGGAGGAGAAGGAGGAGGAGGGACAGGAGGCTGTGCTATACTGGTGTGGTATGGAAGAAGCACTGGGAGACTGACCGCCAGACACTGTAGCAGCAGCTCTGAAGAGAAGGAAGAGGAGAAGGAGGAGAAGGAGGGAGAAAGGAAGAAGAGAAGGAGCAGGAGGAGGGACAGGAGGAGGAGGAACAGGAGAAGGAGTAGCAGGAGGCACAGGAGAGACAGCCAGGAGGGAGGGACCCTGGGGGAACACTGGTTATTCCAGACCTCATCCCTTCTGACACTCCTCCATTGAGTTTACCGGGTAATGGCACGATGTGACAGCACCTTCCTCCAGCCCCCAGCCGCCGACGTCTACGGCCGTCCGCCACCAAGCCGGGGCTCCCTGTCAGTAGGCGCCGTGTAAACCGACGCCTCCCACCCCCACCACCCCGCCACCCCGCCTCCCCGCCACCCGGCCCCGCGTGGTTACACCAAATGCGTTCAAAGACGTTTCTTATTCTTCTACTCTCTCCCCCGCCACCCGCCGCCTCCACCACTGCCAATTGCCTGCGTTTTAAATAGGCAGTCGGATCTTCTGGGGTCTTTTTAAAAAAAAATCTACCCACAGCGATTCCTCCATGGCTGGAGGCAATCTCAGTACACTCTTGTTTTTGTGTGTGATCAATGAGGGCTTTAATGGCCATGTACACGTATCTCCTATGGCTAGAGTAGGGCAATGATATGGCCTTAAAGCTGCAATAGAAACAGTACTGCAAGGGGAAATAGCAACCTACATGGCAGTAATCATGGTATCCTACATGGTAGGAGTTATGACTATTGCAGGAGCTGTATTGCCAGGGAAAATGGCACCCTACATGTTATGACTATTGCATGGGGATTTACCATCACCAATAGAGTCTACAGGAAGCAGGGACAACCCACGGTGGCCTAGACTCCCTGAGCTCAGTCGGTGAGGGAGAGAAGGGCATTGATTGTGAGGTCTGTCACCCCGAATCTATTGCCCGCGCCCAGGACACGTCCAACGTTGCTAGAGGCGTGTTGATGCTGAACCCGTTAGCGGGAAATCAGCACATTTACATGGACCACCGCCTTATTCATACCCCCGAGTCGCTGTCAATCGCGCAATCCCTGCCATGAAATCAATGCATCAACCAATATTATTGAGCCCTTTGACTATAAACCCCCAACTTCTTAACCATTGATCCTTAAAACCCAGGACTGGCTTCACCCCTCTCATGTGAAGCCACCTCGCAGTGGCTTGACACCCCCCAGGGAGGGGTGGCTTCTGAGGGTGTCACCTTCCGAGACATTAGCAGTGCGATCACACGCCCCTGGATATAGGAGCCGGTAATTATCATCCTGCCCGTGTGGACTGGTTGTGGAGACTGTGGCGTTAATCTGGCCCCTGACTGGCGACTATAGGCCTGTGTCCATTTGCCGATTTCCCATCACCGATCTAGAGTCAGGAACCACCTACGGACTTTTGGCACTGCTGACCCAAAATCAGTCAATGGAAATGATGCAGCTCGTGAAATGACCCACAACTTTTCCTGCTTAGATTATGCAATGCAGCATGGCCACTGAGTGAAAGCTTGGTCACTGAGTGAAAATTACTACCAATTTTTCGATACCGACGCACAGTCAGTGGCACCACGGACAGACTTTCTGGGTAACTCAAAAAATCTCCACCGTTTGAAACGAATGGAAACAGGCCTTATTTAGCTCAGCCGACGGCTTATTCGTGTGTAAGCAGACCGTGGGAATATGTGAACAGACCGTGGGAATATGTGAACAGACCGTGGGAATATGTGAACAGACCGTGGGAGTATGTGAACAGACCGTGGGAATAAGTAGGCAGACCGTGGAAGTATGTGAACATTTTGTGCGAAAATGTAACCAGACCGTGGGAATATGTAACCAGACTGTCGGAAAATGCCAGAAGACCGTGGGAATATGTGAACAGACCGTGGGAATATATAGGCAGACCGTGGGAGTATGTGAGCAGACTGTGGGAACACTCCCGTGCCTCGGTCTTTATTGGCTGGCGGCTGGGGAAACTGGCTCTCATTTCGCCATACTTAGGTTAATGCATTGCAGAAAGATGGGACCACCATTCAATTTACCCCTACACTGGACTGTGATGGATGGAGCGTCACCACAGCAAGTCGCCCGTTTACGTATGGACTCACAGATTCACTTAAGACTCAGATCGTAATACGTAACCAGTAAAGAACCATCAGGAGTAAACATCTGGATATGTTCTTATTGATAAGTCCCCCAAACCGGATCAATATAGTGGAGTAGCTCAATGTGGGGGTAGGAGCGAGTGGAGAATAATAGTGTGACCAGTGCGCCTGGAATAGATATCGCACTGGAAACACCCAGGGGGATTTGAATTGATACCCTTTGTTATGTGACTGAAGGCACACAACGGGTAAAATTCCATTCATCAGGGCCCTCAATGAGCTGCTCATGCGAGCTTGTCGCGTCAGGTGTTTGATCAATGGGACCGCGGGGGCCGTACGCGGGTATTACATACATCAGTACGGCGTCAATATCTCACCCGACGACCTGTAGAAGGCCAGTTCCCATTGGCCGATTACTCGTCACCGATCTGTAGTCGGAAACCACCGATTTATTCGCCACCGATCTGCAGTCAGGAACTCCCGAACGATTATATTGTGTACACCGACACAAGATATATAAGGCCAGTTTTCATTGGCTGATTAGTCGTCACCGATCTGTAGTCAGGAACCACCGATCAATTATATTGTGTACACCGACACAAGATATATAAGGCCAGTTTCCATTGACCGATTACTCGTCACCGATCTGTAGTCCAGAACCACCAATGAATTATATTGTGTGCACCAACGCAAGATCTATAAGGCCAGTTTCCATTGGCCGATTAGTCGCCACCGATCTGCAGTCGGGAACCACCGATTTATTCGCCACCGATCTGCAGTCAGGAACTACCGAACGATTACATTGTGTACACTGACACAAGATATATAAGGCCAGTTTCCATTGGCCGATTACTCGTCACCGATCTGTAGTCCAGAACCACCGATGGATTTTATTTTGTACACCGACGCAAGATATATAAGGTCAGTTTCCATTGGATGATTACTCGCCACCGATCTGTAGTCAGGAACCACCGATCAATTATATTGTGTACACCGACACAAGATATATAAGGCCAGTTTTCATTGGCTGATTAGTCGTCACTGATCTGTAGTCGGAAACCACCGATTTATTCGCCACCGATCTGCAGTCAGGAACTACCGATCAATGATATTGTGTATACTGACGCAAGATATATAAGGCCAGTTTTCATCGGCCGATTAGTCACAACAGATCTGCAATCGGGAACCACCGGTGGATTTTATTGGGTACACCAATGCAAGACATATAAGGCCAGTTTCCATTGGTCGAGTATTTGCCACCGACCTGCAGTCGGGAACCACTGCCGATCGATAATATTTTGTACATCGACGCAAGATATATAAGGCCAGTTTCCATTGGCCAATTGTCCGCCACCGGTCTGCACCGATCAATTATATTGTGTACACCGATGCAAGATCGGTGAATGGAAATAGCCTGCTATATAAAATGGTGACCGATCGATTATCTTGGTGAAGACAGTGCAACAAGGCCACCACCAAACGACCTAGTCAACGACCGACAAAATAAAAAATTGTTGATTTCATCGGTGATGCTCAAGGTTTCAGCTTGAACATTAAATCGGTATGGACCTGTGAAATACAAGAGAAACAAGGTATACACTGCACCCTCACCGGATATTTTCTACCGACCTACAGTCTCTGGCCACCACCGACAGACATTTAGGATAACTCAATTAATCTGTGCCGTTTCCGTGGGCAGATAGCCAATGTCCATATCGGGTATTAAATCACTCACAAGGCATGCTTACATCAGGCAGCAGGCTGGCGATCGCCTCATGAGCATCTCCTGTAGTGGCCAAGGAGAAGCCAATCACCAGGTCAACTTACCCCTGTTGACCTCTCCCCCTGGGGAGGCCTTGGAGATGGTGCCTTGATGGCAGGTTTCTATCCACATGTATACAGTGTGCCCTGAGTCAGTGAGATAGATGCTCGCGGGGTCATTCATCCGGAGTCTAGCAGGTAACCCCTGCCGAGCAGCTCACGAGTGACTCTAGCCGTAGGCCCCTGACCCTAATTTGCCATATGATTGAAATGGCAACTACACTGGGCTGCTGCGCGGGCTGCGGCTTAGTGGGAGATTGCGTTCAGCCACGGCTTACATCAGCCACGAGAGATTGGGTGCGGCGGGAGCCACGCGTCTCGTCTTCTACAGGGCTGCCACATGAGGGAGCCACCGGGCTGTAGACAGGAGAAACAACACTCCAAGAGACGAGGGTGAAGAAGGAGGGATAATACCTGCATGGAGCTGTCCCTGTGCCGTCACTGCCATATAAGGAATATAGAAGGCATGGATTGACTCAGCAACCAATGACTGCATTCACAGAAAACCACGAACTTCACCCTGACCTCCTTACATAGTGTTGATAGCACCTTGGGACGGTTCTACAGTCTATAGTTGACCTGAATTTCTCGGGCCAAAACCACCCTCATACAATCTCCGGCTTCCCCGTGATACCTCTACACCAGAGATACCCCCTCCTCTATATGCCAATCTCATCCACCTACACTAGAAATAACCCACCCACCCCTACATGCCAATCTTATCCACCTACACTAAAAATTAACCCCCTCCCCTACATGTCAATCTAGTCTACTGACACCAGAAATAAGCCCCCCATCCCCACCCCACCCCCTACATGTCAATCTAGTACACCTACACAAAAATAACCCCCCAAACACACACACACACACCAACTCCACACCCTACATGCCAATCTAGTACACCTACACCAAAACACACCCACACACACACACCTTACATGCCAATCTCATCCACCTTATAGCAGACATTTCCCCCACCCCCCCACCCCGACCCACCCATACATACCAATCTCATCCGTCTGGCCACCGCCTCCATCATGATGTCAAATCTCAAGTGTATACCAAGAAAATCCAAGTGGGAGAATACGCCGCAGCCAATCCTAGACTGACTTATGTGTGCTGGACGGGGCGTCTCTGTATGGAGAGCTGTATGGAGGACGTAAGAGCCTGCGCCACACTCCCCAAGCACATACTGCCTCCTCCGCCACACTCCCCAAGCACATACTG
Source organism: Alentia gelatinosa (assembly GCA_950022655.1). Taxonomy (NCBI): domain Eukaryota; kingdom Metazoa; phylum Annelida; class Polychaeta; order Phyllodocida; family Polynoidae; genus Alentia; species Alentia gelatinosa. The sequence continues at coordinate 10,078,611 of OX465583.1, forward strand.
CCTCCTCAGCCCCTACCAGCTCCAAAAGACGACGCAAAGGAGGCAGGCATGGTAATATGGGGGCCTTATCGTGAGCGATAATGGGTGAACATTGCAGGACAAAGGCGCTACGGTTATTCACACATCACTGCGCGCGGCAGTGAATAGCCATTGACGTGTGATTACGGGCCTCTTCCCCCGCCTCTCTTGTGCCCGTTTTAGGGACGGCAATGGGAGCGGCTCAGGACATGTGGGGGGAGAGTAGTGTATAGACCGGTACCGCGGCCTACACAATGAATAAGTTCCCGGATGCCAATCGAAGTTAACTCTATTGACCGGCGCCTCCTCCTCTCGGGGCGAGGCGGGACGGGGGACGGGGGACCCCGGGACGATTCGGCCGGCGGGAGCGGGCCTGAATGACCGACTCGCCGGCCCTCAGCACGGCCCAGTGAGCAGCTCCCGAACTGCTCACCGTAAATAGAACCGCACCGGCCGGGAGACCATCTACGTTGGTGTGTGTACTCCCTCTGGGCCTTGCATCTAGGCCGTGGACAGTGCCCAGTGCTGGAGGACATCTAGGTGTGTGTGTGTACACAGCCCTCTGAGCCTGGGACCTAGGAGGTGGACAGGGCTCTTTGCTATCACACCTCGCTTGTCCTCGCTTCCACACTCACCTCCCAGCTGCAGGGGCCTGTTGGATAATCTAGGATCGTACATGAAGACTCTTTCCTGTACGCCAAGGAGACCCAGTGTGGATCATCGCTTGTCCTCGCTTCCACACTCACCTCCCAGCTGCAGGGGCCTGTTGGATAATTTAGGATTGTACATGAAGACTCTTTCCTGTACGCCAAGGAGACCCAGTGTGGATCATCGCTTGTCCTCTTCTCCACACGCACCTCCTAGCAGGGGCCTGTTGGATAATCTAGGATTGTACATGACTCTTTCCTGTACGCCAAGGAGACCCAGTGTGAATCAACTTTATTCAAGTCTTATGGACGACCTTCTATGTGCTAGGACTGCCTCAGCAAACGAGCTTGAATATTCTTAGACGATAGCCGTCATACAAGGTTTCTTTGTACCCTGTATTTTCATTGGCAAACTTTATACAACAGCTTCCTCAGGGAGCCACGTAGATGGATTTAGTGAGCCGCTGGAAATGACACTTCGTAAATTAGGTCGCCACGGGTTAAGATTATCCTCACGCCTACGGCTACAGCTCGATGGATTCAGTGAGCCGCTGGAAATGACATTTCATAAAGCGGCTCTTCCACCAGCACTCAGGATATAGCAAGGTTTGTCACAATTCGGTTGCCGCAATATGTTAGCAATAGATCGTGAGGCGTCGCAGTGGTGGAACATCAAAACAGACAGACATCATCGCAAAAAAGTACACAAATCATCGCGCGTACCGTGTCACGGCAATGGAGGTAAGACGATATGCGACACTGTAAGATATAACAAGATATAACACGGCAAATCCATCATGTTGGTGGAACCAGTCCTTAAGTAAGGTCGCCACGGGTGGAACCCATTCTCGCGCCTACTGCTAGAGCTCGCTACAGCCCGTTTGATATGCAGCACGCGGAGGGCGTATTAACTCCTCGGGAGACGATCCTTTTATTGACGCCGATTCACTTTGATATCTGGGGCCGGCTGGCATGTCGGGCGGGACCCGGGCCCAGTACCCCCGGGGGACGAAAGGCAAATACCGCGCCGATAGGCCATGCTGCATTTCGTAACGGTGAGGCGTGCCCTGGGTTTAGTGAGGCTTTTCATCATAGAGCGGAGGAAATAGGATGAATACGGATACAATGCTATGTGTACAAGGCTGCTCCGTGACTAGCGAGTAAGTGACCGATTCGGAAAAAAAAATACCTGAGAGAATGACCTCTTCCTAAATAAACTCGCAGAGAATTAAAGGGAGAAAACCCATCTCGTCGATGAAATTCACCGCGAATAAGGATATAACCATTTGAACTATTCTCAAGATAGTATATAAAGGATAAATAAGTCTACCGTCCAAACTATCATTGTGTTACCACTGCCTCGTAATAAGGACCATTTTTATCGTGTGATTTTCCATTCGCTATACCCTGCCTAGGAAGGCTTAGTTAGCAGGTGATGGATTGCCATGAAGCACAGGAAATATCAATAAACCTGTTCACTAGGTTCACTACGGAAGCAAATCCGTCCAAGACTTTCAGGTGACCTGACAATGGAAATCCTGGGTGAATATCTCTAATGAATTTTTTTCTTTTTTTTTAATATAAAATCGGGACCCCCGATTTCCGAATTTTACTTTGGATAAAATCGGGGACGGATTAACACAAATCGGGATACCGATTTATGCCAGTAAAGTTCCCACAGAATATCTCTAATGAAACCAAGGACTACTCGGTATCACCTTGTAGATACACGTAGATACTGCACATTGATATGGCTACTGCTGGGAGACTATGAAATGGAGACACTAGCCTTGTGCCAGGTGTAAAGTGAAATACCAGACTTCAGGGAGTACTCAGGCCTGGCGATGATGCAGTGGAGTTTACGGGCGCTTCAGGCCTTTCTGCTTGTACAGGTAAGGCAGAGTTTAAGGGCCAGGGCCCCGTTTCTCCACTTTTTGTGGTATCGCTAGCTATAATCGGATCGCAATTTTATTTTTACGATTACTTTAACGATCCGACTGAAAAAGCGTTGCTTCCGTAATAATGGATCGTATCACTATATTTCTGCGGTATCGCTAATTCTTACGATGCGATAGCGGTACAACAGTTGAGGGGCACATATTGAATGAGACAGGGGGAAATTAATTAGTTCTTTGATTAAATACAGATGGCATAACAATTAAAACTGATCTGACACCTGGTGGTGTGGATCGCTATTTCCTATTGGTAGAAGAACAAGTGGCGGGGGTTGGTGGTGCCATCATGGATCCTTATTTGAAATATCAGTTAGGCTGTATTTAACCCACAACGATACAATCTGCTGTGCTGTGAAGGTCCGCGTAAAAAGTATCGCAAAAAGCAGTATTTTACGCAGCGATGCACCTGGAAAACGGGTGTGCTAGAATAAGAAAGCTTAGGATAATAGAACATAATGAAACAGTGCGGCCGACGGCGACCGACGGCACCAATCTCACCAGTTTATGGTGTTTCATTACACCGATGGTACCCAAATGGTAACTCAGACACAGATAGCATTTGAAGCTATCAAGAATTTGCAGGCAGATCTGTCCTGCTCTTGGCATCTTTGACTGGCTCTAAACAGTGGCAATCAGACTGATGATGTTATAATTCCACCAGCACGATTTGTTTTTCCTGGCAGTGTCTCACAGTGCCTTGATAGATCTTGTTGGCTCGTACTAAATCTTGTAAGATCATTACACCTGTGTGTAAAGCCCCTATTATCGCTCACGGGGGTTCTTCCACTGCTGTGATCCAGCCAGGCAGTATCACACGATTCTTCCAGGAATAATTAGACAATAGTTCGGCTTAGATCGCGTGTCCTGGTGGAATCAACACTTTAATTCTATATATATATAATGTCCTATATATATATATATACATCTATATCTAATACATATATATATATATATATAATATACCTATGGACCTATGACTTAAACATACTGCCCGCTGATAACCATGACGTCTATATAGCCGTACGTCACAGTGTGACGTACAGGGATTTACATGGCGTGACTAGCGTGGAATTTTGCCAGTTTTAGGTATATAGTGATACGAAGATGGGCTGACTGCCTTAGTACGTCAAAATACATGGTAAAAATATCAATCAGACACATCCCTCTGCCTTCGGCATTGGGATTTATCTCACCCCAGATATTTTTTCTCCATAGACTTAACATTGGGAACTCGTATCTAACGCCCATTAGATATTTAGGAAAAATATCCAATGGGGGATAATGTCACAAATGTTAGCCCATTAGTCAATATTAAAGGTGAGATAAATTCAGAAACCCATTCAAGTTTAGGGTCAGAGCTCGATCCCATCTCATTTGAATCGCTACGTAATTCACGTGGCTTCACCTTGTGAATTACTACGTGATTCAAACTTGATGGGATACGGGCTCAGACCCTAAACTTTCATGGGTTTCCTCTATAGTATCTGACCGCGTATTTTTGACGTACGGAGACAATAAGCCAGTTTCTGTGTACATACATACATATATAGTTAAAATATAGAAATAGAAACATGAATCTCATACGTACCATGTAGTGCAGTTCGTTGTGCCGGGGGTGGTGTGGGGGGGGGGAGAGGGAGTAGTGCTCTCACAGTCCAGTTACAATCCGCAAATAGGGATATGTGGCCATCCATTAAGTACGTATGCACTTGGTGGGAGGTGGAGGGTAAAAATAATTGGGAAATTTTGCGTATGCCCGTTCTTCGTTTAATTGCGTACAAGATTGGGAGGGGGCTAGTGTCCATATTCTGCGTACATACTTTATGGATGGCCCTATGATTGAACTCAATGTGGAAAATCCCAAATCCATATATCTTATTTAATAATGCATTTCATTTCGATAAGTATAAATACATTCTAAACAATAAAAAAAACCATGGTCATTAGGAAGTCAATACGAAATGGAATTTACTTGGAAGCGTCAGTGAAAAATGATTAGGATATTGATGCGTCCATGCTGGTGATTTAATCATGGTAGTGGTTTGTTAAATTGTTGTGCTTAGCCACAATTGGTTGGCTATAATTTCAATTGGAAGCCATTTTTATCTTTAGGCTCGCGATCCATTTGGCCGTCAATTTATTAATTTGATTTATTAAGCGGTTTCTGAGTTCAACGATGGTCAATTAATTTGATAAAATGCTTATAATTGATGTAATATTGAATGGCCATGGCCTTCATATTGAACGGGTTCCATATACGAATACTGGAAATCTATATAAATACCAGAAACGAAGCTGACTATCTATGAAGCGTGCTTATCCACATGGTAGAGCGTGTGCATGGTCATAAATGTAGACTGGCCGTATAAGTTGGTGGGTAAGCGGGTGCGTGGGTGGGTGAGGAGGCGGGTGAGCAAGCGGGTGAGGAGGCAGGTGAGTGGGTGGGTGAGTAGGCGGGTGAGCAGGCAGGTAGGTGGGCAGGTTAGTGGGAGGGTGAGCAGGCAGGTGAGCAGGCGGGTGAGCAGGCGGGTGAGTGGGTGGGTGAGTAGGCGGGTGAGTGGGTGGGTGAGTAGGCGGGTGAGCAGGCGGGTTAGGGGGCGGGTGAGCGGGCGGGTGAGCGGGCGGGTGAGCGGGCGGGTGAGCGGGCAGGTGAGCGGGCGGGTGAGCGGGCGGGAGAGGAGGCGGGTGAGCAGGCGGGTGAGCGGGCGGGTGAGGTGATGGGTGAGCGGGACAGGTAGGTGGACAGGTTAGTGGGAGGGACGTACGGGGCTGGTGGGTAAGTGGTATGGTGAGCAGATGGATAAGCAGGAGGGATGTGCGGGGCAGGTAAACGGGAGGGTGAGCGGACAAGTAGATGGGCGGGTAAACATGCAGGCGACTAAACAGGTGGGTAAGCAGGCAAGTAAACGGGCGGCTAAGTGGCCGCATGAGCAGGCAGGTATGCAGGAGGGTGAACAGGCAGCTACCCAGGCGGGTGACAGGTAGGTAAATGGGAGGGATGTGTGGGGCGGACGGCGGATAAGCAGGTGGGTAAACGGGCGGGTGAATGGCTGGGTAAGCGGGTAGGTAAGCGGGTAGGTGAGCGGGCGAGAGAACGGGTGGGTAAGCCAGCAGGTTAGAGGGCAGTTAAACAGGTGGGTAAGGCAGGTGGGTGAACAGGCGGGCGGGTAAGCGGTCAGGTGAATGGGTGTTCGAGCAGGCGGGTTACCGGGAGGGACATGCAGGGTGAAATTGCGGAGGCGGGCGGGCCAGCAGGCCAGCGGGAGGGAAGTGCAGGATGGGCAGACAGGTAAGCAGGTGGGTAAATGGGCGGGTGAGCGGCTGGGTAAGCGGGCAGGTGAGAGGGCAGTTAAACATGCGGGTAAGCGGGCAGGTGAGAGGGCAGTTAAACATGCGGGTAAGCAGGTGGGTGAGAGGGCACTTAAACATGCGGGTAAGCAGGTGGGTGAGAGGGCACTTAAACATGCGGGTAAGCGGGCAGGTGAGAGGGCAGTTAAACATGCGGGTAAGCAGGTGGGTGAGCAGGAAGGCGGGTAAGCGGTCAGGTGAATGGGTGGGTGAGCGGGCGGGTTAGCGGGCAGGTGAGAGGGCAGTTAAACAGGCGGGTAAGCAGGAAGGCGGGTAAGCGGTCAGGTGAATGGGTGGGTGAGCGGGTGGGTGAACGGGTGGGTGAGCGGGAGGGGGCGGGCGGGCGGTGGAGCCGGGCGTCGGCGAGGTCGACCGAGTAATTGGTTGATTGTGGCTCAGGGCGCTGCTGGCAATGTGGTTAGCATAGACAAACGGCGGCCATTGTCGCTCAGAGGGCGAGGCACACCGGTACGGGGAGGGGATGGGGATGGATAGCCGCGGGCTAAACGGGCAAATAGACCTCAATCTTTATCAAACACCTTGTAGGCGCCCAGTGGCCTGGCCAATATGCAGTTTATATTTAGCTTCTGAAATCTTATAACTTGCCTGGACTCCTACAGAATGTTAAAACTAGATTCGTCAGGTGAAGATTTTCTGTCGTTGCCAAAAATGAGATCATACAATTACAACAAATTAAAATGCATGGTACTCCATATACTGCTGGTTATCTAGGTCTTATGGTGATTTATTGAGTGTGGGCCACACATTTATATACATTGCCTAAAGGTTAGAGTGGTCACATAGACATTGAGCTTGCTGCAAAAAACCTGACCGTTCACGTGTTAACCTTGTTGGGGCACCCTTAATCTCTGCGAGCTCGTTTCATATTTTTATCGAAATAAACACAGTTCGAGGGGACGCACCAACAATATAAAAACATTTCACTGAATTATCTCACACCTGGTATGTTTTTCCCATAGACATAACATTGGAAACTTGTATCCAATGCCCATGGAGTATTTAGAGAAAATACTCAACGGGGGATTATGTCACAAAGGTTAGCCCATTAGTCAATGTGAAGGGTGAGATAAATTCAGAAACCTTTTCAAGTTTACAGTCAGAGCTCGATTCCATCTTGTTTGAATCACTATGTAATTCACATGGCTTTGTCTTGTGAATTACTACGCGATTCAAACTCGATGGGGTACGATCTCTGACCTTAAACTTTCCTTAAAGGTTTCCTGTATAGGATTAGCGATTGTATCTTAATATGGAGAAAGTATGTTTGTTTGTTTGTTCGGTTTATTTGGGTAGTTTGATTTGTTCAAATGGACTTTCTTTGGTTCACCTTACTAAAATGTGCATATCCTGTTGGAATAACAAGATATGCTGCCTGGTCGATCCAGGTAATTTCCTCTTTTTGATTATATCTTATCGAAAATCTTACAATCCCTGAGGAAGTCAAATATTTCTGTCTTGCCAGTGTTATGGAAATATGTTGGACGTCTTACTGCCTCATGGCGGGAAGGTCAGTTACGGTTAGAAAATAGTCAATGGCTTTTAATCAAAATCCATGACCTTTGCAGCAGAAAGAAGCAGAAATGACAAGGAATGCAATTTCTTAAATTCACAATGAGCTTTGACCCATTGTAACAATTGCAATCAACCTTGTCAGGGTCTTCTTCCTTGTGGTATAAATAGACAATAATTGATGGTTTTGTGGACAGGCGGCCGTAAACCATGAGGGGTTTGACGCGTAGTAAGATTCCGACGTCAACTTCGAGTGGTCAACCTCGCCTGTCCACAAAATCATCGTTTGTTGCATTCATTATCCATCTTTCGAATAAATTAAACCCAGTAATTGCCATGTTAAGTGGTATAACAATAGGCACTATTTCTTTGGTCTATAGCACAGAGGGACTATTTTTCCGTATACCATGGTGTTTTTCATTGTGTAAAAGCAAGGTGTCATCTGCAGATGCAGGTACATTGATCCCCTCTTTGAGGCCGTATACCATAGTTTTAAATCTGTATACCACGGTTATGGTATCTTACAGGTTATATACAATGGGTCGTGGTTTACTGAGTCTCCACACATTTTAATGGGGGTTTATATACAATGGCTGATACACGTAACTTTGGACTACATGTAAGATTGTTGTATTTCCGAAACAATCCGCTTTGTTGACATTATGAAACTCAGTATGAACCAAAAACATGCTCAATGTATTCTCTTATTGTCAATAAAGAAATTCTATAAAAAAAAATATTTAAAAAAACACTTGAATGAGATGGATGTCACCGACTCTTACCTCTCCTTGCTTGTCGCTGCAGGTATGGTGGGCAGGAGTCTTGGTGGAGGGTGCCGTTTGCAGTAACCACCCGCCTTGTCTCCACCAACAACTGAAGACACCTGCCTCAGACATCGAGGAGGTCGACTACGACAACAAGACAAGTGTCTACATACCTCCTCACCAAAGTAAGTCTTTTTTTCCCTTTTTTTTTTAAATCATTTCTTTATTGGCTCAAATGATAGAGGGAAACTATGTTCCGGTGAGCAAAAGTTCAAAGTTACGAGGTAAGGCTCGGAAAAATTACTGCCCAAAGCCTTGGCCGCGGGCAGTAATTTTTCCGAGCCTTACCGAGTAACTTTGACTTGGTTTCCCTATTCCTACATACCTTTAAATAACGATAAAATGATCATTTCTTTTCCTGCGATAGCCCCAGAAAAATGGCCACCCTTATCGAGTAACTGCAATAGCTAAGTTTTCGTCCCGCTGCTCTTTATGTCACGTGGTCAGGCTGGGACGAAAACGTCAGCCTGGGATGAAAACGTCAGCCTGGGACGAAAACGTCAGCCTCGCTACATAACTTATAATTACTGCACCCCCAGCAGCGGTATGTAACTATAGGGGTTTTGGAAATGGGTACATAGGAATACAAATAACACCAGGGACCTATTTCACTAGTATCGTGACATGTCTGTGACACCATACAGACATTGGGGTTGTCTAGTTTCGTGACAACACAAGTAGCTGCCCTTAGGAAAAGACAGACCCCAAACATGAGAATTAGACAAATCTACACATCATGGACCTGTTTCACTAGTTTCGTGACAAAAGTGTTAGACAGATATGAAAAGCGGCACCAACAGTGCCAGCAAGAATGGACAAAACGAAGTCTAATGTCTAGTTTTTATGAAACCGTACCCACCATCTATACGCCATCTAGACATGTCACAAAACTAGTGAAACAGGTCCCTGAGTTGTTGAGGTTACAATGTTGTGTTGCCAATAAAGGGGCCGTTGGCATCAGCTTTGTCTTTGTCAATCAATAAGAAGTTTACAATGAGTAATTGCACCCGTACATTGTCTCATATACATGTACCTAAAAACATGGAGAAAAAACGCCATTTTATTAACTCAGTCTCAATGAGCCCGAACATTATTTATACTGTACCCCTAGTAGCGGGGAGTATTTGAGAGACGTTCGGCCGTGGGTTTATGACAATACTAGGAAACATCCTTACTGTGGACGAAACGCTTTTCGTTCGAGGTCAGCCATCGATTCCATACAGCCAGACGCCGTAGGCAGAAGGCCGATGAGTGAAAAAGAACTAAACCGCTTGATCTACAGTCAGGCTCGCTGTCGCAGTGAGCACGAATATTATAATTACTTCACTCCCAGCAGCAGGCAGTATTTGTAGACATTCGTACATAGGTATATGATAATAAGGTAGATTCGCTTATAATGAATAGAGAACGTCTCAGTGTGACCCTGATACAGACCCAAAATATCCAATGGGGGGTTAAATCAGAAATGTTTGCCCATTAGTCAATTTGAAGGGTGAGGTAAACTCAGAAACCTAGTCTAGTTTTCAGTCAGAGCTCGATTCTATCTCGTTTGAATCGCTACATAATTCACGCGGCTTTGCCTTGTGAATTATTACGCGGTTCAAACGCGATTGGATACGAACTCTTTCATAGGTTCCCCTATAGGATCTCTTCATTATCAGAAAACCTTGATTAGCTCCTCCTCTAGGTTTCCTCTATAGTAAAAAATTATTGGCCTATAGATATGAATATACAAAGTGAAGATGATGAGATGAGTAAAATAATGAAATGAGGTATTTGTCAGCATTGTGGATTGTTTAAGATATAGACAATAATCGATGGTTTTGTGGACAGGCGGCCGTATACCACGAGAGGTTGACGCGTAGTAATACACGAGCGCTAGCGAGTGTATTACGAGGTCAACCGCGAGTGGTTTACAGAGATGCCTGTCGACAAAATCATCGTTTGTTGCATTTATCATCCATCTTTTCGAATAAATTAAACCCAGTAATTGCCATATTAACGGGTATAACATTAGGAACTATTTCTTTGCTCTATAACAAAAGGGACTATTTTTCCCGTATACCATGGTTTTTGAGGCCGTATACCACAGGTTTGAATCCGTATACCACAGTTATAGTATCTGACAGGTTTTATACAATGGATAGTCCCCATACATTTTCAATGGGGACTTTGTATACGATGGATAATAAATAGTAATACATTACATTTGATCTTTGGTTAATTTAACTATATTTCTACAAAACATAAATGAATTGATCCAGGGATTTACACATGACCTACATGGATGACCCTTACCATAGACCCCTGGTACAGTATGACAGCTAATTCGTCTCGGTCCATCCTCCCCAACCCCGCCATACCAACCCTCTATGAGGCCGACTACAATGAGCCCTCACGTCTGCCTTAAGCTTTCCGTCTGGCTGGCTTCGCTTTGACGGGTTTTGTCGTGGCTTCCAGCATGGCTTCGTGGGTCCTTTGATGGAGACCCGTCCTTCTGTAACCCCGGGTCTCCGGGAGGCTCAAGGTCCCTCCACAAATAAGCCCCATTTGATACCAATCGAGCTTGGATCGATTTCCCATCACCTGCTGTTCTGGAGGTGCCACGCGGTGGGGTCTGTGTAAGACGGGCGCCATGCCGCACGTGAGGGCAGGGCAGGTACCTAGTGGAGGCCTCACCGCACGGTCACCTTAATGCCGGATGTCCATCTACCGATTTCGCTATGAACGATTAGTTCCCAAATCGTATACGAGTCGGTCACCTTGTCGCAGGCAAATTACGTAACCCCTTGCTCGACCCGCACACTGATGAAATCGGTGCATGGTCCATTAATCGCTAGGGGAGGGCAAAAACCAAAGAAACCGAGTGTGGCACCCCCTACAAGCGTCACCAAGCGATTACTGTATTTACTGCGTCGGTCAACCTATCAACCCTCCTTTCCCAACGTTCTGTTGCCGCCGACTACATTTATCAACATGTTGATAAACTGATCCCCACCGAATTTGGAACATTGAAACCACAACTTGTCGGCGACAAAAGGACTTCTGAAGGCGGTGGTTCACTAATCGGTGGGAAGCCTTGCCTAGCTATGCTACATCTACTGACTCCGTTAGGATGGGTTGCCTGAGACAAATTACCGCCTGTTTGTCGCCGATAAACGTACATAAATGTTCCAAAATCGGTAGATGGGCATTGGCTTTAAAGGGGGCGTCCACCAACCACGACAAGGCTACAACAATGGCTTCCCGATAGAGTCCACGATTGGCCTACGATTGGAGGCCTTGTCGTGCTTGGTGGACCCCAGTTCCCAACACGAGTCTACGACAAGGTCACAACAAGGCCATGATTGGAAGCCTGTCGGGAGCCTTCTAACAAGGCTACAACAACATCAAGCATGTTTGATATTTCCCACGACTGGACCCTTGTCATGGAGTGTCATGGCGTGTCGGGAGCATGTCGCAGATGTTTGGTGAAGCGTGCACTTCCTGTGATGCCCCGACAATGCTGCCGTAAAGCCCCCCTTCTTACGACAATGCTGCGTTAAGCGTCGATTGGAACTTTCTTGTCGTCGCTTATCGTAGCCTTGTTGTGGTTGCTGGACACCCGCCTTTACCCCATTTTTACACTAGACGATTTTGGTTGGTGATTATGGTATTTTGTACCTCCAGCTGAGGATTGTTGCTCCACAATTTGCGGATCGCAGAATAGCGATCCGAGGTCAAAAGCGTTGCTTCAGATTTATTGCTGATTGCATCATAATTATGTCGCCATATATATCCAATTAAAAAACTAATGAACTTTTCACCTCATCATCTACATTCTCTGTTGTAGCTGTACAGAGAAAGAACTATCCTCATTATCTGCATTCTCTGTGCTAGCTGTAAAGATTGATACTAAAGAAAATCCAACAAGTTTTGGTCAAAGTCGTCAATCTCCACAAGTTTTATGTGGAGTGATATGAACGAGGCGAATGCAGTGAATATCATGTAAAATTCAAATGATTTGGAGAACGACTTCTTTGACGAAAACGAGTTGCTTTCTGTATTTTTTGCACCCCTGTACATACTAAAGGAATAGACAGCATACAGGATATAGACCATGGAGAACGGACTGCAATACTCGTAGGGGCATGGAGAACGAGTACACAATGTTAAACCTGTAGGACAAAAATACCAGGGTTGAGATGATAAGAAAGAAATTGATGAGCGTTTGGTCTTTCGCCACGAGTTTGGAGCAGGCAGTAATATAAACGAGGCGATAACTGAGTGAACATTCCGAAGTGCTCCAAACGAGATGGGGAACGGGGGACTCAGAGCAAACACGAATATATATGTTTCTGATTTTATCTTAGCCTGGATGTATCTTATCTCAACCCTGGAATAAATGTCCATAGGCTTAACACTGGGAACTCGTTCTCTATGCCCCTACAAGTATTCCAATCCAGTATCCATGGTTTATATCCTGTGTCTTGTCCATTCTTTTAGTGTGCATAGGGGTGATATAAATATAGAAAGCAACTCGTTTTGGTCAAAGAAGTCATTCTCCAACTCATTTGAACGCTACATGATATTCGCTCGGCTGTCGCCTTGTTCATATCACTCCGCATCAAACTCGCGGAGAATAACGACTTTGAACAAAACTTGTTGGTTTCTTCTTAAGTTTATCCTACCCCTAATAAAAAACTCCATAGGCTTAACATTGGGTCACTGTATTCGGTCTGGAAATATCGCTCTAGTGGGATACACTTGACAAATGACGTCATTTGTTAATGTAGAAGTAATTTAGACGGGCGGGGTAGGATAAATTCTAAACCAAACTTGAGTTAGTCATGTTATTGTTCATCGCACTCCGGCAAGATCGCGTATTACTGCGCGAGGGGAAGCCGAGAGCAGTAATACGCGATCTTGCCGTCGTGAGATAAACAACAACATGACTAACTCTTGTTTGGTTTCTCCATATTATCCCCCATTGAGTATCAGTTACCGTACTCACAAGCCTGAACATTGAGAACGAGTTCCCAATGTTAAGCCTATGGGACAAAAATACCAGGGGGTGAGATTTATAAAGCGTGATACCAGCCTGGTCTCTGATGGCCCCTGATAATGATCCTCGCCTTGTGTGGCGGCAGTCAGCTCCTGGACGTGTAGACACAGATGTGGGTTGTTTGTACACGTTTGTCGTGTGAGGAGAGAGATGTACGGTCCTCAGGGGAAGGCGGGTCTTATCGGCAGGCACAGTGTGTCTAATGTGTCACACGGAGCTCTGTCCTCTTATTTAGCGGCCCTGTGAAGCCCGTCAAGCCCCGTTCTAGTCAGAGGACGCATCGGGGATGTGTTTTTTGTTTTTTTTATTTTTGTCTGCACCTTTTTGCGTCTTTTCATGGGACGTGCACAGACGCCACTGTGTACACCGGAAGCGGAAGCTGAGCAAACGAGCCGGCGTCTCGGTGGGGATGGGGTAGGGGAGGGGAAGGGGTATACACAGTTGGGGCGAGGTGGGGTAGGGGAGGGACGTGGGGATACGGGGGGCGGGGCAGGGGAGGAGGGGGATATACAATGGGGGCGAGGTGGGGGAGGAGGGTGACAGGGTATGGGGGTGGGGGTACACAGTGGGGACTGAGTAAGAGGTTAGACAGTGGGTCAGGTGGGGAAGGGAGGACAGAGGGGACAGGGTAGGGGAGGGGGTAGACATTGGGGGGAAGGTAGGGATAGACAGTGGGGGGAAGGTAGGGGTAGATAGTGAGAATGAAGTAGGGGAGGGGAAGGGGGGTATACAGTGGGGGCGAGGTGGGGTATGGGAGGGACGTGGGGACAGTGGAGACAGGTAGGGGAGGGGTAAACAGGGAGGGGAGGAGAGAGGGGACAGGGTAGGGGAGGGGAGGGGGGTAGACATCGGGGGGAAGGTAGGGGTAGATAGTGGGGTGAAGGTAGGGGTGGTAGACAGTGGGCGAGGTGGGGAGTGGGGAAGGAGATGGGGGGTGGAGACAGTGGGGACTGGGTAGGTGGGTAGATAGTGAGAACAAAGTAGGAGGAGAGGTAGACAATGGGGACGGGGTAGGGGAGGTGGGTTAAGACACTGGGGATGGGGTAGGGGGAGGTGGACAGTAGGGACGGGGTAGGGGTTGGGGCAGAGATGGGGAGAGGTGAGGAGGGGTAGACAGTGGGGGCAGAGTTGGGGTGGATGGGGACAGAGTATGAGGGAGGTTAGAAAGTGCGGACGAGGTAGGGAGGTAGACAATGGGGACTGGGTAGGGGTGGGTGGGGACGGGGTGGTAGGGAGGGGGAGGCGGACGGGGAGGCGGACGGGGAGTGGCAGGGAGCGGCACGTCGTAATGGAAGTGGCGGCGACCTGTGTTGGTTTGTCCACAGTCTGGAAGCAGCCGCCTCCCGCAGTGCGCGAACCTCAGGGCGTCTTGCTATGGGCAGCATGGCCCTGAGCTGTAGGCTACCGCCCGCCCGCCCGCCCCAGCCCGCCCCAGCCCGCCCCAGCCTGCCCCAGCCTGCTCTACCCACCCACTACCGCCCGCCCGCCCACCCAGGCCTGCTCAACCCGCCCTTACCCATGCTGCCTGCCCCAGCCCCAGCCTGCTTTGCCCACAAGCCACAGCCTGCTCCACCTACCCGCCTTCACTCGCGCGTCCCACCCAAGCCCTCTCCGCCCCTGCCCACCCACCCCACCACAGCACGCCCCAGCCCACTCTGCCCACCCACCCCTACCTGCACTGCCAGCCCCAGCCCACTCTGCCGACCTGCCCCTACCCGCCCCAGCCCTCTTTACCTGCCCACTCCCGCCCAGCCCATTCCGCTCGCCTCCTCTACATTAGCCCGCGCTGTGTCCCCTTTCCCGCCCCAGCCCGCCCGCCCTTACCCGCCGCAACCTCCCCTGCCCGCTTTGCCTGCCCGCCAAGCTCGCTCTGCACACCCGTCCCTACCCGCCCCAAGCCCCTCAGCCTGCCCGCCCTTACCCACCCCTACCCGCCCCAGCCAGCGCCGCCTGCCCGTACCCGCTTCGCCAGCCCCAGCCCCAGGCTTGTTGACACGAAGGTGATTGCCTCCGATCGTCGGCTGCATCTGTCTGAGTCACGTGACCCCTCCCCCGGATGTCCGGTGGGCGGTGTGACTCGTCAGAGATGGCGGCGTGTGTCAATGACGAGCGTCTCGCCAGGGGGCCGCTCAGAGCGTCTCCTGGCGGCAGAGACGTGAACTGCCCTCTGTGAGCAGGTCTGTCACGTGACCATCGAGCAGTTCACATGACTGCCGCCAGGGGGACGCCGGGAGCTGAGGTCAGGTCTGAGAGCCTCTCCTGGTAATGAGTTCAGATACTGCCCAGCCCGTTAAGCCGGGCCCCCACCTACCACGATTCTGGTCCCGATTGGCCTTATGATGGCCTTTCCGACACCATTCCGATTCTATCGTGAGGTCAGCCAAAATTGTGGTAGGTGGGACAGGTTTCTGCGATTTCGTCTATGACAGCTTAGAATAGGCTGCGATTGAAAACGCCAATCGTAAAGGTCCCTATAACTTCCAACAAGTTGGAAATTTCGTAGCCTGTCGTAGGGTATCGTAGCCTATAGGGAATATCTCGTGGTCAGCGAGCATGATTCCCAGCTCTCTGATTTCAAACCATGTCTACGATTTTGGAGCTATCGGGGACCTCCCGATTGGCCACGATTTGGGCATTTCAAATCGTAGCCAATATATTATATATACCCAACGTCAAGCTGAAAGCCGGCTTTATAGTTGACCTGAATTTCTTGGGCCAAAACCACCCTCCAAAGCACCTCCCGATGAAAAACCTCAATCGTGTTGGAAGGAAAGCTAGAATCGGAGCAGTTGATGACGTTTCTATAAATACCTTATAATGAAGACTGGCAATACGACACCGCATCTTCAGTGACATAGGTGAAGGGTTCATTAGATTTTTAATTGAATATAGAGGGCGACATAGTTATAATGCATCCGCAAAGAATCCGGAGCAACGGTTTCGACCTCGGATAGCTATTCTGCAATCCGCAAAATGTGGAGCAATGCCCCCTGGTATTTATGATAATACCCTGGTATATAATTCTTAGCTGATATGTATGTAAGAGTTTAGGATACCACATTGGTAACTTTTTATTATCCATCGTATACAAAGACTCCATTGAAAATGTATGGGGACTCATGGGGAAACATGACCCATTATATAAAACCTGTCAGATACCATAACTGTTGTATACGGATTCAAACCTGTGGTATACGGCCTCAGAACCATGGTATACGGGAAAAATAGTCCCTTTTGCTATGAACAAAAACATAATCCCTTAAATATGGCAATTAGTGGGTTTAATTCATTCGAAAAGATGGATAATAGATGCAACAAACAATGATTTTGTGGACAGGCGGCTCTGTAAATCACTTGGGGTTGACGTCGTAATACACTCACTAGCGATCGTGTATTTCTACACGTCAACCTCTCGTGGTTTACGGCGGCTTGTCCACAAAACCATCGATTATTGTTTATAGGGCATATAGCCTATGATCCATGGGCACCACCATGATGCCCCCTGAGTAGGTGTTCTTCACTAAAGGAGGTGAAAATGTAAGTGTTCTTCACTAATGGAGGTGCAAAAGAAGTGAGTGATAATTGGGAAATGTCTTTTTTCTTGCCTTGCTCACATATGTAAATAAAGTGTTCTATGTGAAAAACACCATGTCCTGGGTTTTAGTATTATATCTTCCTGCTCTGGGATCAGTGTAGAGAGTCAAAGGAACCTTGGTAAAACACTGGGAGGCAGCGGAATTTTGTAACAACAAAGAGCCAGAATGCAGGTTTTGGCCCCCGACCACCTGATGACTGCTTCATGAACTAACAATGGCTCTGTCCCCTATAGGGGACAGAGCCATTGTTAGTTCCTAAGGCAGTCACTAGGTGGCCAGCAGTATGTTGGTTCCCTTGGGGGACAGAACCTGTATTCTGGCTCTTTGTCCTTACAAAATTCAACTGCCTTTCAATGTTTTCCCATGCTTCCCTTCACTCTCTACATCCATCCCAGAGCAGGATGACATAATGATTAAATCCAAGACATGATTTTTCTCACATGGAACATTTCATATACATATATGTGAGCAAGGCTAGAGTTGTGACACTTCCCAATTATCACTCACTTCTTTTGCAACTCCATTACTGAAGAACATCTACATTTTCACCTCCATTAGTGAAGAACACCTACTCGGGGGGGCGTCATGGCGGCGCCCATGGACCATAGGCTATATGCCGTATATATTTGTACGTTTAAAACACATTGCGATGGAGACATGAAACCAAGACTCAATCTCCAAGCCACATCAGTTTCCCTCCACTGATTTGCCGTCTCACGCGGTCCTAGTCAAAGCTCGTGATTTACTTCACTCTTCCGTGTCCTTCCCCTTCTTATTTTTGTTTAATCAAATATATTGGGAACACTGAAAGCGCCCGGGACGGAAACGGCGCCATCTTATTTGATTAAAAACTGGGGGTGCCTCGAGCGGCTGCCATCTCAGATCAGCCGGAGCGGGCCGGAAATCACTCAAGTGGAACGGTGAGGTATCGCTCCGCCGTCTCCAATGGTTCCCTCGTTGATTGCCTCATCGCCTTAACATAACAGCAGCCGTCCCCAAAGTCGTAGAATACTGGAGAACTCGACCCGAAACGAACTCGACCCGTACAAAACTCGACCCATAACGAACACGACCCGTTAGAAGAACTCGACCCATAACCAACTTGACCCGTACGAAGAACTCAACCCATAACTAACTCAACTTGTTAGAAAATAGTGCATAACTAAATCGAACTGATATCAACATGCCACTTGTCCAGAAAAGGTGGATAATAAATACAATATAGACTGGTTTCAGATAAAAGCGGTTGTATACTCCTCGGAGTTGCCTCTGCGCAATATCCTCGCATACGCTCGGATGTTACTACGCGTCAACTTCTCGGAGCATACGGCCGCTTGTATCTGAAACCAGTCAATATTGTGTATGTATGCTCCATCAAAATCATATCGCCGTCAGAAAGAAAAATGAAACCGTCCACAATGCACAGCAATGCCCTATGATGACCTCCTGATAAAAAAAATACATTTAGGCTGCTCTAGGATATGGACAATCTGCATCGTAGTTTATCTGGAAGTCTTCAATTTCTATCGTAATAAGAAGACACCTCCACCACCCCTTTAAGTGTACGTTCCCTTAAATTAAATGTTCATATGTCAGTTACATGTACTATCGTAAAACTAGATGAGTTTTAATCTTGGCCACCATATGCCACGACCGGAGTTTGGCATAGTGATTTCATGAGGCGAAGCCGAGTGAAGTCCGAAGCCAAAACTCCAGGAGTGGAATGCAGTGGCCAAGATTAAAACGAATCAGGTTTTGATTTTATCCTACCCATCTCCTCGATTTTGGAATATTTCGTGATAAAAATTCTGTATGCCACTAGTGGCATATAAAACTCCGTATGCCAGGCAGCGTGGCATACGGAAACCCAATGTTAAGCCTATGGGATTTTATATTAGGGGTAGGATAAAGTCTAATACTATAGACTACATTGTATACCCCACTCATTACTGTGTCTGTGAGCGGTGCTTCACTAATGAGAGGGGCTTCATTGCAGTTGTTATTGATTCTGCTGTCAGAGGATACCAGCTCGCGGAGTAATGATGGCGTTGTCATTCCATTGTCTAATCACCAGCTACGAGACGAAACTGTAGGCCAGTAAAATGTTATCCTGAACCAAAACGTTGGATTGTCATCAGCAGCGTTATTGAGTTAGGGAAGGAGATAACGTTCTGAAAGGATCATTAGATGAGCATTTATAAATCACGAAATGTTAAAATGGCCTATAAAAAGCTCTCATTGGATTTATCCTAAAGCGGGGCAGCCACTGGTTGAGATATGACTCCGACATGGCTATGACATAGCTATGAATCAAAATTACTGCTTCATATATAGCCTTTTCAGAATGTTGAGAAATTCGGTTTTATAATTTGTTAGAGTATGAAACTGAAATGCTGTGTCATCGCTGTGTCGGGATGGTGAAAAATTCTGTGTCCGAATGCTTGTCGTAGTGTGTCAGGAGCTCATTGGGTTTCTGGCCAAAGGACAGGCGTCCACCAACTACTATGGAAATGTCAAGGGGGGCGTCCACCAACCACGACAAGACTACGACAATGGGTTCCTGACAAGCTCCATGATTGGCCTACGATCAGAGGCCTTGTTGTGGTTGGTGGACCCCAGTTCCCGACAAGAGTCTATGACAAGGCCACAACAAGGCCACGATTGGAAGCTTGTCGGGAGCCTTCCGACAGGGCTACGACAGCATGGAGCATGTTTGATTTTTCCCAAGACTGGACCCTTGTTGTGGAGTGTCATGGCGTGTCAGGGGCATGTTGCAGAGGTCTACGATAGGAAATTTTGGTGCACTTCCTGACACGCCCTGACAATGCTGTGGTAAAGCTCCCCTTCTTCCGACAAGGCTGTGACAAGCACCGATTGGAACTTTCTTGTCGGCGCTTGTCATAGCCTTGTCGTGGTTGGTGGACCTTAAACCTAAAGCCAGGCACCCACTGCTTCCAACACACTCGGACATGCCTGAGACATGGCTACAAATCAAAATTAATGCATCGTAGCTGTGTCAGACTATCGAAACATTAGCTTTCCTTCCGACCCAATGGTCAGTGTAAATGCTTGAGTACATTCTGAGGTCAGGCCATTGGATTCTCCAGGCTCTAAGCTTGGTTCATTAAGAATTCTTCTCCCATAGAGCGTAGGGAGAGCACAGAATACCACTTAGAGAGTGTGAGACCTTATGAGAGGGGTGCACCCTGGACATAGACGCTAGGCTTAGACCCTTGAGAATCCAATGGCCTGCCTCCTGTGATAAAGGTGTACATCAATGCAACCCAATGATTCCTACAATCTCAATGATGCCACCTAGCGGGAATACTGTGTGCTAGTGGATTCTCAAGGCTCTAAGCTTGGTTCATTAAGAATTCTTCTCCCATAGAGCGTAGTGAAAGTATAGAATACGACTTAGAGAGTGTGAGATCGTATGAGAGCGGTGCACCCTGCACATAGACGGACTCTATGACACACAATTGGATTGAATGCGTGTCTTGGTGCATTGGGAGGTCTGAGTTCTACGTCGGTGTTGGTGGGTTACAGACTTTATCCATTCCTGCCCTCTCATTACACCTGGCGGGTTTTTAACGTCTGGGTCAGGTGCCTGTCAACCCGCGACTCATGGTTATGGAATGGCAGTTTCACCCAATTATCGCCCACTCAGGTGAACAGGAGGCGAGTGAGGGAGAGTATAGGGTGTGGGAGAGTGTAAGGTGTGGGAGAGTGTAGGGTGTGGGAGAGTGTAGGGTGTGGGAGAGTGTAGGGTGTGGGAAAGTGTAGGGTGTGGGAGAGTGTAGGGTGTGGGAGAGTGTAGAGTGTGGGAGAGTGAAGGGTGTGGGAGAGTGTAGGGTGTGGGAGAGTGTAGGGTGAGGGAGAGTGTAGGGTGTGGGAGAGTGTGGGGTGAGGGAGAGTGTAGGGTGTGGGAGAGTGTAGGGTGTGGGAGAGTGTAGGGTGTGGGAGAGTGTAGGGTGAGGGAGAGTGTAGGGTGTGGGAGAGTGTACGGTGTGGGAGAGTTACGGTGTGGGAGAGTTACGGTGTGGGAGAGTGTATGGTGTGGGAGAGTGTACGGTGTGGGAGAGTGTACGGTGTGGGAGAGTGTACGGTGTGGGAGAGTGTACGGTGTGGGAGAGTGTAGGTGTGGGAGAGTGTAGGGTGTGGGAGAGTGTAGTGTGTGGGAGAGTGTCGGTGTGGGAGAGTGTAGGGTGAGAGGTGGGGATGTGGGGGTGGGGTATTATTACTACAGCATGGCGTGCCGCACGCTACCAACAACCCCAGCCAGGTGTTCTGACTAGAGCCGCACACTGTGAGCTGCTCGATGAGCTGCTCACTGCCTTGTCCGCTAAATGCTCGCCACACATGACCTCGGGGAGGCGAGTCACCCAGCCTTTACTCTAGACGACTACATAGGTAGCGACTGTAGATCGTCAGGCCAATAGTTGTCAGGCTGTGCTCGATTTCGCAATGTCCAACGCCTACCTCAGAATGTACTCAAGTCAAGCTGGCTAGAAAAAGTCGCGAGTGTCAGAGCGTCCAATAATCATCAGGTAGTGCCCTAACCCTGCGTTTACACTAGACGACTTAATATGCGGCCACTCTAGATCATCAGGCCAAAAATTGTCAAAGAAAATGTCCACCGCCTACTTCAGAATGTACTCGAGTGTTTACACTAATGACTAAGTTTGCACAGAATCGCCGCCGTCTAGAGTACTAAGTTAAGACTAAGAAATAGTCGCAGGCGTCAGAGTGTGTCAAATAGTCGTCAGTTGGTGCCGAAATGTGTAATCTGACATAATCCGACGATCTGCAGTCACCACGTGCTTGGCGTTTAGACCAGATGATTTTTACTATTTTACTGCTGAAAGTCGTCAGGCGGTGAAAATGCCGGAATCGCAGGCCATAATCGTCTTGTGTCAACTCGCATTACTCACTGTTAACGGAACACGGCCCCTCGATCTGCCAATCCAAGGCCAGATTGACAGGTGCCCGTACTCATTGCTGCTCATATAAGTCAAGTACAGGCTGTATTTCTCTGCAATAATCTAGTATGTAATTATTTGTTATCATATACCTCTTGCTGAAAGTTTTAAACTGTGAGTTTTATTTCAATTCAAATCAGACAGGATTATCCATTGTCATTCAAAGGTGTACTCCATTGTAAATCCCTCCTGGGCCGCCATGTTCTGTTAGGAGCCTGATGCTAACGCTAGTCAGCCACTGTTACCGCCCGGGGTGCTTAACCCCGCTCCTCCGGGGACGGAAGACGTGTGGGGGGTGATGTAGGAGGGTGAGAGGGGCAGGAGGAGGGGCAGGAGGAGGGGCAGGAGGAGGGGCAGGAGGGGGTGACAGAGAACCCTTGTCTCTGCCCTGCCCCTCGTGTGGCTGTATGCGCCGATCCGCCTCTCCAGGCCTGCCCGGAGTAGCCAGGAGGAGGGGATCAATAGGAGAGAGGGCTGGGTTGAGGAGATGGGGTGTGGTGCGGGGGTAGGATGAATGGCAGGGACTATTCTCCATTGAGGGCTGGGTCATGGGTAGGACCTTAAGCTGCGTCAGATGGATTATATTTTTTGTTATAGAAGTAATGATTTGGAAACGGAATGTCAGTGAACGGGTTCAAGGTACTGATAATGTGTTTAAGGATACATTGCTGTATATTATCCAAATAATATAAAAATGTCCATAGAAAATACAAGGGCAGTATGTATCTACATACCCGGAGCATACTGATATATGCACTTCATACATAGTGTCCATAGAAAACACATGGGCAGCATGTATCTACATACATGAAGCACACAGATATATATCCACCTAATACATAGTGTCCATAGAAAATACATGGGGAGTGTGTATCTACGTACCTGTAACATACAGATATATATCCACCTAATACAAAGTGTCCATAGAAAATACATGGGGAGTGTGTATCTACATACCTGTAACATACAGATATATATCCACCTAATACAAAGTGTCCATAGAAAATACATGGGGAGTGTGTTTACATACCTGTAACATACAGATATATATCCACCTAATACAAAGTGTCCATAGAAAATACATGGGGAGTGTGTATCTACATACCTGTAACATACAGATATATCCACCTGATACAAAGTGTCAATAGAAAATACATGGGCAGCGTGTATCTACATCCTCTGAGCATACGGATATGTTGTATACTCCTCGGAGCATACGACCGCTTGTATCTGAAACCAGTCAGTATTGACTATGTAAGGCAATGATGATAATGATTAGCATTCGGTGAGATGTTGCAAACAAATGAATCCTATAAGGCAGGAATCATATGTTTAGATCTTAGGAAATAGCATCCAGGGGCTTGCTTAATAATCTAGGATCGTACATGAAGACCCTTTTCTGTACCTCGTACAAGGGTTATCATTTAATGATTTTTAAGTCTGTTCACTAAGACATTATTAGCTGTCCATACGGTCGTCCATAAGTGTTGAATAAAGTTGACCCTGATAGTCCCTTGGTCTCCTTTGCGTTCAGAAAAGAGTCTACATGTAAGATCCTAGATTATTCAACGTCTGCAAGCAGTCAGACACAACCCTTAATAGCTTCAATTGGTGATAACCCTGGCTTTACAGAGAAATAATGAATACATTTTGTTCTAATTGTTTAATGGAAATAAAGTAATCTAATCTGATTCCCAAATAAAAGAATCTATAGAAGTCATCAACCCCCTCACTGTGTGTTAGTTACACACTTGATAGTTAACTTCCAATCCCTGCATATCAGGTCATTTCAGATGTCAGTATAAATAGGTTATTAGATGGAAACTTACGAGATGAAAATAACTTGGTCCGGGTTCCACCGAGTTTGACTGCAGAGTAATTCATGTAGCGAAGCTGAGTGAATTACTCTGTGGTCAAACTAGGTGGAGCACAGACCACGTTATTCTCATCGAGTGGGTTTCTGATTTTATCTCACCCCGTATAACATTATTGATTGATAAAATAAATCACCCAATTAGCCATTGAGTATTGGGCACACTACCTTCACGGCCGTGGAGTATGAGTTCCTAACGTTAAGCCTATGGAGAGAAAAAAATACCGGGGTGAGAATAACTCTTAATCAATCCAATAGAAACCCCTTTGGTGAAAACATCAAATACGCCCTGAATTTAAAAGAGCACCTGCACCACCTTGACAAAGGCATACAACCCAGCCTGCAGCCCCCACGTCAAACTCCTTCACCCGCACTGAGGTCAGGCCGGCTGGGGACTGGCAGCGCCTCATACGGCCACCGAGCGCAGCAGGAGGCTAGCAGTGTGTCGGGCTGGCACCAGGTGGCCTCGTGTACCCAGGTGCCTGCCCTCGTCCTCTGATTGGTCCAGGTGTGAGGTGCATGATTGACAAATGAGCCGGCGGCCACTGCTGGCACCTGAGTTGGTGGATGAAGGCTGTCCGTGCCAGCTACAATTAGGCCGTAAGTGGTGGCGGCAAGCAGGGTGTGGGGGGAGACAGGGAGTGCGATGGGAGAGCAGCGGTGGGGGGAGAGTGTGAGTGGGTTATATGTGAGCAGCTCAGAGGTGGGGGGAGAGTGTGCGTGGGTTATTTGTGAGCAGCTCAGAGGTGGGGGGAGAGTGAGAGTGGGTTATCTGTGTGCAGCTCAGAGGTTGGGGGAGAGTGTGAGTGGGTTATTTGTGAGCAGCTCAGAGGTGGGGGGAGAGTGTGAGTGGGTTATCGGTGAGCAGCTCAACGGTGGGGGGAGAGTGAGAGTGGGTTATCTGTGAGCAGCTCAGTGGTGGGGGGAGAGTGTGAGTGGGTTCTCGAGGAGTGGCTCTGTGAGCAACTCGAGTAAGTGGGCAATGTGACAACAGACCTTGTATACGGCACAGTTAAAGTAAGCCGACAGTATGATTATCTACGAATACAGTCACAGTAGACCATAGGCCCCATTTATAGTAAGCCGACAAAATGATTACCTACAAATACAGTTACGGTAAACCATGCGGCATAGTTAAAGTAAGCCGACAGAATGATTATCTACGAATACAGTCACGGTAAACCATGCCCCCCAGTTAAAGTAAGCCGACAGAATGATTATCTACGAATACAGTCACAGTAGACCATAGGCCCCAGTTATAGTAAGCCGACAAAATGATTACCTACAAATACAGTTACGGTAAACCATGCGGCATAGTTAAAGTAAGCCGACAGAATGATTATCTACGAATACAGTCACGGTAAACCATGACCCCCAGTTAAAGTAAGCCGACAGAATGATTATCTACGAATACAGTCACAGTAGACCATAGGCCCCAGTTATAGTAAGCCGACAAAATGATTACCTACAAATACAGTTACGGTAAACCATGCGGCATAGTTAAAGTAAGCCGACAGAATGATTATCTACGAATACAGTCACGGTAAACCATGCCCCCCAGTTAAAGTAAGCCGACAGAATGATTATCTACGAATACAGTCACAGTAGACCATAGGCCCCAGTTATAGTAAGCCGACAAAATGATTACCTACAAATACAGTTATGGTAAACCATGCGGCATAGTTAAAGTAAGCCGACAGAATGATTATCTACGAATATAGTCACGGTAAACCATGCCCCCCAGTTAAAGTAAGCCGACAGAATGATTATCTACGAATACAGTCACAGTAGACCATAGGCCCCAGTTATAGTAAGCCGACAAAATGATTACCTACAAATACAGTTACGGTAAACCATGCGGCATAGTTAAAGTAAGCCGACAGAATGATTATCTACGAATACAGTCACGGTAAACCATGCCCCCCAGTTAAAGTAAGCCGACAGAATGATTATCTACGAATACAGTCACAGTAGACCATAGGCCCCAGTTATAGTAAGCCGACAAAATGATTACCTACAAATACAGTTACGGTAAACCATGCGGCATAGTTAAAGTAAGCCGACAGAATGATTATCTACGAATACAGTCACGGTAAACCATGCCCCCCAGTTAAAGTAAGCCGACAGAATGATTATCTACGAATACAGTCACAGTAGACCATAGGCCCCAGTTATAGTAAGCCGACAAAATGATTACCTACAAATACAGTTACGGTAAACCATGCGGCATAGTTAAAGTAAGCCGACAGAATGATTATCTACGAATACAGTCACGGTAAACCATGCCCCCCAGTTAAAGTAAGCCGACAGAATGATTATCTACGAATACAGTCACAGTAGACCATAGGCCCCAGTTATAGTAAGCCGACAAAATGATTACCTACAAATACAGTTACGGTAAACCATGCGGCATAGTTAAAGTAAGCCGACAGAATGATTATCTACGAATACAGTCACGGTAAACCATGCCCCCCAGTTCAAGTAAGCCGACAGAATGATTATCTACGAATACAGTCACGGTAAACCATGCCCCCCAGTTAAAGTAAGCCGACAGAATGATTATCTACGAATACAGTCACAGTAAACCATAGCCCCCAGTTAACCCTCTAAGGACGGGTGCCTGCGGCCGAGGTACCCCCTTAAGGACGGGTGCTAGTGGCACTTTATATCGCTAGGGGACGAGCACTTAGTCTCCAAAACCCAAAATTTTAGTGCCTAATCATGTGATATGATATAATCTTAAATATTTCATTTTTTTCTGAATATAAATACTTTTTGTGGTGTTAGACCTACATTCTGGGAAAATTTCATTAATAATGCTCCATTATTTCCTTGTAAAAAACGAATTCATATATATTTGAGAAATGATGCCTCAAAGCATCTTTAGCCCTGGGCCGGATAATGCTTCAAGGCATCATTCGCCCTTAAAGGGTTAAGTAAGCCGACTGTGTGATTATCTACGAATACAGTCACAGTAAACCATGCAGCCCAGTTAAAGTAAGCCGACAGTGTGATTATCTACAAATACATTCACGGTAAACCATGCGGCACAGTTAAAGTAAGCCGACAGTATGATTATCTACAAATACATTCACGGTAAACCATGCAGCCTAGTTAAAGTAAGCAGACAGAATGATTATCTACGAATACAGTCACGGTAAAAAAAATGCCACCCAGTTAAAGTAAGCCGACAGTGTGATTATCTATGAATACAGTCAGGTAAACCATGTGACACAGTTAAAGTAAGCCGACAGTATGATTATCTACAAATACAGTCACAGCAAACAATGCGGCCCAGTTAAAGTAAGCCGACAGTGTGATTATCTACGAATACAGTCACAGCAAACAATGCGGCCCAGTTAAAGTAAGCCGACAGTGTGATTATCTACGAATACAGTCACAGCAAACAATGTGGCCCAGTTAAAGTAAGCCGACAGTGTGATTATCTACAAATACATTCATGGTAAACCATGCAGCCCAGTTAAAGTAAGCCGACAGTGTGATTATCTACAAATACAGTCACAGCAAACAATGTGGCCCAGTTAAAGTAAGCCGACAGTGTGATTATCTACAAATACATTCATGGTAAACCATGCAGCCCAGTTAAAGTAAGCCGACAGTGTGATTATCTACAAATACAGTCACAGCAAACAATGTGGCCCAGTTAAAGTAAGCCGACAGTGTGATTATCTACGAATACAGTCACAGCAAACAATGCGGCCCAGTTAAAGTAAGCCGACAGTGTGATTATCTACGAATACAGTCATGGTAAACCATGCGGCACAGTTAAAGTAAGCCGACAGTGTGATTATCTACAAATACATTCACGGTAAACCATGCAGCCCAGTTAAAGTAAGCCGACAGTGTGATTATCTACAAATACAGTCATGGTAAACCATGCGGCACAGTTAAAGTAAGCCGACAGTGTGATTATCTACAAATACAGTCATGGTAAACCATGCGGCACAGTTAAAGTAAGCCGACAGTGTGATTATCTACAAAAACATTCACGGTAAACCATGCAGCCCAGTTAAAGTAAGCCGACAGTGTGATTATCTACAAATACAGTCATGGTAAACCATGCGGCACAGTTAAAGTAAGCCGGCAGTATTATTATCTACGAATACAGTCACGGTAAACCATGCGGCACAGTTAAAGTTAGCAGATGGTATTATTATCTATGACACATTGTGAATGACACATTCCCCTCATCGCCTTTTGTTCTTGCCTTATAAATTAGAACCGTTTAGAAAGTTTTTTTGAAAAATAACATATTGCCGCGATTGTAAAAGCAATTATTCTCATATTTGAGAAAATATTTGGATGCACACGGATAAGGCAAAAGTATGTCAGGCAATTGAAGAAAATAGACCCAGGCATCCACTTCGCGAGAAAAACTTCTACGATAAGCCTTATGATGCATCTCCTGATGAGAAATCTAAATTGCGTCAGAATGAAAGCTAAAATCGGGCAGTTGATCATGTTTCAGCAATTGCCCTACGATGCAGACCGGCAGTCTATGGTTTGTTCCTTATGAAAAGCTCAGTAATATGGTGTTTGAAAGTTTCAGACTATCGATGAACTCGATGTGTGATGAAACAGTCCATGAAACAGACCTTTCCAATCTGTCTGTTAAGTTGGACATGCTGCCTCGTAAGGTCTACATTACCATCACAGTAGGTGGACGCCCGGCCTAACTTCTAAACTCTGTGAAGGCCTCCAGGGAACAGCAATCAAGCCAATTGCCTTACGTCCCAACACGAAGATAAAACAAACAGCAGACGGGAAAGAATGATGAAAATAGCCGCTTGACCTTCCTTAAAAGCACTTTGGTAAAACGATCTCAGTCCAGTCTGTGACCCATCCTTCGCTGAGTCTATCATATTTCGCTGGAGGCAGTGGAGAAAGTTCTTCGGCGATCTTTGTCCTTGCCAATAGAGACTGTGGCAAGATGCCCCCGTTGTCTGATGGTGTATCCTATGTCATAGTCAGTTAGTCTGAGTGGGACTAGGGGTGGGTGGGCTAATGGGTGGGTGGGTGGGTGGGTGGGTGGGTGGGTGGGTGGGTGGGTGGGTGGGTGGGTGGGTCGGCGGTCTGGCCATGGAGGTCTTAACCCTCTCACTAAACTGCATAACAGCAAATACACACCCTGAAATATGCCGCTGCAGTACCATGTTCACCCCTGTAGTACACTGGCGCTTTTCACAATATCCACAGTGACTCATAATATCACACCTCCATGGTAATCCAAAATATTTAAGATGTTATATAATAGTAATGATATTAATTACGCTATAGTTTCACATAGGATGGAAAATTTGTATTGAAATATACGCATTATTTTATTAAGAAAATAGCAATTACTTAAATCAATTGCCTCAAGGGCATCATAGCATACTAGGCCTGGGAATGCCTCTAGGCATCATGGCATTTTATGCCCGGGAATGCCTCCAGGGATCACAGGGTACTATGCCAGGGAATGCCTCCAGGCATCGTAGCGTACTATGCCTGGGAATGCCTCCAGGCATCATGGCGTACTATGCCCGGGAATGCCTCCAAGCATCATAGCGTACTAACCGTTAGCATGCCTCCAGGCATCATAGCGTAGCTAAAGGGTTAGGTGTATCCTATGTCATAGTCAGTTAGGCTGAGTGCGACTTGGGGTGGATGGGCGGTCTCACTATGGAGGTCTTAGCACACACCACAGCCTGGAGGCCGGCTGCTCCTCCTTGTCAGCCGACTCCAGTGCCTAATCAGGAGATAGGAGAGATTGTGACCTGCCTTGGGGGCTGGAAGCGCCACCTACTGCAGCTGGTGGCTCCC
Source organism: Alentia gelatinosa (assembly GCA_950022655.1). Classification (NCBI taxonomy): domain Eukaryota; kingdom Metazoa; phylum Annelida; class Polychaeta; order Phyllodocida; family Polynoidae; genus Alentia; species Alentia gelatinosa. Next base: position 10,108,248 of record OX465583.1, read on the forward strand.
TCTAGGGGTCTGACATACGACACCACTCTATAGGAGGCCAGCAGGGAACAATTTAGCCTGGAAGCCTGGCCAATGTGAACTCACATATTAGGCTAGGTAACTACCACCATTTTGCTGGTGCATTGTGGGATTGCATGGTACAGACGCTAGAGGGCGCGGAGAAATCTGTTATTTTCTTAAAGAAACTTTCAAATGAGTTATCTTTTATCTTTCGAAAGGTTTCTATTACTTTATTTTGTATCATCGTTCTTTATAAACAAGTGCAAGTAAGGTATTTGGGGAACCTCGTGAGGGAGAAAGGTTGTTCTGGTTCTCCTTGCCACTGCCAATCAGCGGGGAACCATCACAAGCTTAAGGTCAATCATTCGTTGCTCTCGCTGGGCGTTACCTGTCCCATTGTTCATTGGGGCAAGGAACCAGTCTAGGAACATTACACATGTGGCAGCTACACTGGCCACCAGAGCTACACTACGGTTGGGTTAACTCTACAGCCACCTTGACCCACGAGCCATATTTGTCTGCCACTCTCCTGCAGATATTTCATACTGCCTGGATTCGTTGGAGAGGGCCATTTCATACTCTTGAAGCTACTTGACCATGTTCTTTTTGAACAAATTAAACCCAGAAATTGCCACATTAAAGGGTATAACAGCACAATAGGGCAATATTTTTTCGGTATACCATGGTTTTGAGGCCGTATACCACAGGTTTGAATCCGCATACCACAGTCATGGTATCTGCCAGGTTTTATACAATGGGTACTGGTTTACTGAGTCCCCATACATTTTCAATGAGTCTTTATATACGATGGATAATGAAACAACTGATGACAGGGGCTACACTGGCGCTATCTTACAATTTCCTGGCGGATGATTCCAGAACTAGCAATCACTCTGTGCCCTATAGATTCTAGATGGTGCACATGGACAGGAGATTTATAATCCACTAAAATCAAATCTAAAAGGTCTTATGAAAAGCAAAGTGTGCAACTGCAAGCCTTGTGCTTCCGGTACCCTCCGCCAGGCATTGTCCCCATCTTCAATTCAGTAGCCATGGCAACGATTGCCATGGTGATATCGACTACCCTTCACAGATCCATCATCACAGACATTCTGGAGGGGGAGTGGTCAGCTGCCTAGAATCGACTTGGAGGTTGCCAAAAATAAATGGGGGCACCCCTGCTGTCGCCGTACAGCTTAGTTCAGGCGGGAGAGGGACTGTGTGGGCACTGACGACCGTTAGATGCACTAGGAAACCGGCAGAATTAGCGTACAGTATAGGGAGACAGGGTATTCGTATCGCTTATGTTGTAGGCTGAGTATTTATTAAATGTTTTCTAAGAGAATAAAGGAAATTGGATTTTTTATTTATTAGCAGTAGTTCTCGTACACGGGTCTTCTATTACAGCATATTGATTAAGATATAGAAAATATCAAGGATACAAGTCGATAGGTTATTTATAAGGAGGGCTCTGTACACTTATACATTGGTATAACGTGGGAGGGTCCCTGTCCTCAAAAACGTGGATACCAAATGTGGTATACATGCCCCCTCTCTGTCCCCCTCCCTGCCCCTTGCCAGTCAATATTGTGTATATATATACACATACACATACATTACTGTATAACTGCCAGTTTATACTTATATGATTATTAGACTAAGCTACTACCGTCGCCACCTAGCGAGTTGCTATGGCGTCACTATGGTATAGCGGTTATTGATTTATCACGTCAATAGTTCTATTGACGGTTGCCGTGATGCGCATTCGTCACTCTACCTTTGGATGTCATCAGGAACAGACCTGTAATTTTAAATTATACTGTTATTAAGTTATACTCACCAAACTACAATTACTCGTTCGTTATACTTTGTACTTTATACTTCGTCTCCATAATTTACACATATATATCTTAGAGGAAACCTATGAAAGTTTATGGTCAGAGCTTGTATCACATCGAGGTTGAATCGCGTAGTAATTCACAGGGTGAAGCAGCATGAATTACACGGCAATTCAAACGAGATGGGATCGAGTTATGACCGTAAACTCGAATAGGTTTCTGAATTCATCTCACCCTTCACATTGACTAAAAGGCTAACATTCATGGCATAATCCCCCATTGGATATTTTTCCTAAATACCTCATGGGCATTAGATACAAGTCCCCAAAGTTAAGTCTATGGAGAAGAAATACCAGGGGTTAGAGAAATGTATTTATCCCACCCCTAATATAAAATCCCATAGGCTTAACATTGAGATTCCGTATGCCATGCTGACTGGCATACAGAGTTTTATATGCCACTAGTGGCATACAGAATTATTATCACGTAATATTCCAAAATCGAGGAGACAGGGTAGGATAAAATCAAAACCTGATTCGTTTTAATCTTGGCCACCATATGCCACTCCTGGAGTATGGCTCCGGACTTCACTCGGCTTCGCCTCATGAAGTCACTTTGCCAAACTCCAGTCATGGCATACGGTGGCTAAGATTAAAACTCATCCAGTTTTACAATAATATTTGATAAAAATGTCTTGGTTTTCCCTATATATATCCAGACTTATCAGATAAAAATCTAATTTTACGAAATAAACTATATCCGTGTACTTACCTGAGACTCTCCCTTGTTCCCCTACAGGCGCTTCGCACACACCACGTAGAAGGATGGGGCTGCATATCGGTGGGCTGATCGCCATTGTTGTATTTTATTTACTGATTCTCCTCGTCGGATGTTGGGCGGCGCGCAAGTCGAAGCCCGACGCCGACAGCGAGGAGGTCATGTTGGCCGGACGAAACATCGGCATGATGGTCGGGGTGTTTACCATGACAGGTGAGTGATATGTTTTTTTAATCTTATTTATTTATTTTAGTCATGGTAAATCGGCATGATGGTCGGGGTGTTTACCATGACAGGTGAGTGATATGGTTTTTTAATCTTATTTATTATCATCATATCATCATTATGAATATTGTCATTATTATTATCATTATTGTTATTATTATTATTATTATTATCATTATTATTATTATTATTATTATCATCATCATCATATCATCATTATGAATATTGTTATTATTATTATTATCATTATTATTATCATTATCATTATTTAGGGTAAAGAATATATAGTGTGACAAAGTTTATCCGCCCAATGCAAGCACAAAGGAGTTCCTCCATAGCTTACCAGTCGGACCGATAAGCAGTGCTAAACTGATATACACACCACATAGTGAGATATGATAAACATATGTATATTCATGTGTAGATCTACATATATAAAAATATATTTATGTATATATATATATATAAAAAACTCCATAGGCTTAACATTCGGTCACTGTGTTCTGTCTGGAGTTCAGAAAAATGAAAAATATTGCTCTAGTGGGATACACTTGACAAATGACCTCATCTGTTAATGTAGAAGTAATTTAGACGGGCGAGGTAGGATAAATTCTAAACCAAACTCGAGTTAGTCGTGTTATTGTTCATCGCACTCCGCCAAGATCGCCGTATTACTGCTCTCGGCTTCGCCTCGCCCATTAATACGCGATCTTGCCGTCATGCGATAAACAACAACACGACTAACTCTTGTTTGGTTTCTCCATAGTATTAATCACAGAGGTCACATCGGTCAGCCTCAACTTAATACCCCCACACCTCACCAGGGGGGTTTGGTACGGGACAGGTGCGCCGGTACAGGTAGTGCACCTCAGTCTCATAGGATACACAGAGGGCTCGACATGAGACTCAGTCTCCTCTTCTCACTTTTCCTGACTTTGGACCTGTGTATCCCCCCAATTGTTTTTTTTATTATTATTTGTTTATTGTTACATTAAACATGAGGGGTATAACGAATTCCCCAATTTCCCATTTCATTGTCATTGTCTTATGTGTTTTAATATAGTGTGACAAATTATATCCGCCCAAAGCAAGCACCAGGGGGTTCCTCCATATATATATATATATATATATATATATATATATATATATAAATGTTTTTATACTACAATAATATGCAATGTCCAAGCATCACCTGAGACGTGATCTGTAATCAGATTTGATTTGGCCTGAATGAAGGAGAATAGTCGTCAGGTGGTGCTTGATTACACAATATCGGCCACAATAGTCGTCAGCCCAAGAATTTCCTCAAGAGTACACGTCGGCATCAAATTATCTGCATATAGGGGCCAAGTGTTGCCAAATTGCATAATCTGACAAAATCAGACGATCTGTAGTCGTCACTCGGTTGGCAGGTGATGCTAAACTCAAGAATCGTCCCCGATAACATAGTGTGAACGCTAGACCATCATAGGTGGCGATTCTTGAATTTTGCACCACCTGACGACTTTCGGCTGTCAATTGCCAGAAGTCGGTACATATAATATAAAGAGACGTCACGAGTTTGAGTCTGAGTTTATTTATGTCACGCATTTTGTTGGCTCTATAATTTCACGAGTCGAAGACGAGTGACATTATGGAGCCAACACAATGAGTGACATAAATATACTCAAACTCAAACGAGTGGCGTCTAGATTTTATCCTACCCCGTTTCCACATTTTTTCAGTATTAGAAAGTAGTGGCATAAACAACACTTTATGTCACACCCAGTGACATAAACAAATCCCATGTTAAGCCTATGGCGTTTTTTATTAGGGGTAGGATAAAAGGTGTAAACTCTTGAGGAAATTCTACCTTTGATGACTATTTCGGCCGATATTACGTAATCGAGCACCACCTGACGACTGTATGCTAGACGATCTGGAGTCGTCGCATTTTAGTCGTCTAGTGGAAACTCCGGGTAGAATGGCCCTATTGAATAATGAACCTGAGGTCAATGACTGCTTATTTGACCTCATTATAGTAACATTAACCCTTAATCCCGTTGTCACAGGCACACACACACATGTGTCCATGCATACCCAGATGAAATGAGGATTTTTACAGGCATTCGGCGACAGATGCATCAAATGTAATTAAAGACTTGCTTTCAAAGTGCGCCACCCAGATCAGCTAACTGCCGAATTCTGGTGTTTTCCAGGCTAGAGAGGTTAAATTCCCCAACAGAAAAAAAACACGAGCTGGATCCTTCCAATCCCAATCCTCTCTTTTGGGTATAATTCATGGAGAAAATTTATATTTATGAGCTCCATTATTCTATTAATCCTAATTAAAAGAATAGGAACCCATGTTGATGGATGATCATTATTCAGAGGCTGCCTAATGGTTATGGCACTGTGTGCGAGACAAAGGGAGAAATTAATGTTTTGTTGGCCACGCGGGAGGAAGTTATGTGTGCCAATTAGTGCAGGGATTCATTAGAGGATTAGTGGGTATCCTCCCTGTAGGTCTGCGCTAGAGGAGCGATGTAGTCGTTATACGGGGCTTAAGCCTTGAAATACCCGAATATCTCCATAGATCTCCTTTACATAAATTTGCCTTTCCATTTATCTTCAAGTGCTGATTATGTTTTGTTATCCACTTTACATAAAGTGTCCATGGAATACACAAAGGGAGTGTGTATCACCATACCCGGAGCATACAGATGTATCCACCTTATACAAAGTGTGCAGAGGAAACACATAGGGAGTGTATATCACCATACCCAGATCATACAGATATATCCATCTAATACAAAGTGTCCATAGAAAACACATAGGGAGTGTGTATCACCTCACCCGGAGCATACAGATATATCCACCTCATACAAAGTGTCCATAGAAAACACATAGGGAGTGTGTATCACCATACCCGGAGCATACAGATATATCCACCTCATTCAAAGTGTCCATAGAAAACACATAGGGAGTGTGTATCACCTCAACCGGAGCATACAGATATATCCACCTCATACAAAGTGTCCATAGAAAACACAAAGGGAGTGTGTATCACCTTACCCGGAGCATACAGATATATCCACCTCATACAAAGTGTCCATAGAAAACACATAGGGAGTGTGTATCACCATACCCAGAGCATACAGATATATCCACCTAATACAAAGTCTCCATAGAAAACACATATCACCATACCCAGAGCTTACAGATATGTTGTATGCTCCAGGTTGCAAAAGCCGGCGCATACAGAAAATACACAATATTGACTGGTTTCAGATCCAAGCAGCCGTATGCTCCGAGGAGTTGATACATAGTAAAATCCGAGCGCATGCGAGGATATTGCGCAGAAGCAACTCTGAGGAGCATACGACCGCTTTTATCTGAAGCCAGTTAATATTGTGTATTTATTATCCACCTTTTCCTGACAAGTGGCGTGCCGATATTAGTTCATTTAAGTATGAACTATTTTTTCATACGCACTATTTTTTCTGTATGCGCTGGCTTTTCCTACCTGGAGGAAATGTCTAGGTTACAAAATGCCTCTATATATATCATTTATTGTCTGCAATCATGACATTCCGTCTTTGAAAAGAGAATTTACGGTGTATACATTAAGCCCGGCGTCCACCTACTGCGATATGGATCCGATATGGTCTTCGATGCACCTCCCGATACAAAATCAAAATCGTGTCGGAAGGTCACCTCATATCGGGGCAGTTGACCACATCTCTGGGTTTAGGCACCGATGGAAAATGGGGGTCTACCCCTGACGATGCGTGGTGAATTGGCATGTCTAGACCTATGTCTACGATTTTGCAACTTCCCGATATGTCTCCGATATTTGCTTTTTGTATCGGTGCCATATTGATAGGTCTAAATTTCTAGGGTAGTAGCTTACCAGGATAAAATCCCACTTTCCCTATACTACTTTCAGTGTACCTTCACCAAATACCACTTTTTGTAGACTGCATGAACCTACGACTATGGAGATTCCGGTTCATTCCTCCATATCTATTGGGTATTGAGCCATTACGACTTCATGAAGCTGTCAAAAACCAAAACTGTTGCGATATTTTCATTGGGTATGGTCCTCGATGCAATGATTAGAAGGAAAAGATGATAATAGCTTGGTCCGTACTCCACCAAGTTTGACTGCGGAGTAATTTCCGAAGCGAACCTGAGTTGATTATGTAGCGGTCAAACGAGGTGGAGTGTGGACCAAGTTATTTTAATTGAGTGGGTTTCTGATTTTATCTCACCCCGTATAACATCATTTATGGATGAAATAACTCACCAAATTAGCCATTGAGTATTGGGTCCACTACCTTCACAGCCGTGGAGTATGAGTTCCTAATGTTAAGCCTAAGGAGAAAAATATTTGGGTGAGATAAATCTTAAAGAAGAAACCAACATGTTTGGGTTAAAGTTGTTGTTCTCAACAAATTTGTTGTGGAGTGATATGAACGAGGCGACAACCAAGTGAATATCACATAGCATTCAAACGAGTTGGAGAATAACGACTTTGACCAAAACTAGTTGCTTTACTTCTGTATTCATCTCACCCCTGAACACACTAAAAAAATGGACGACACACGGGTATAAACCATGGAGAAGGAACTGCAAGACCCCTAGGGGTAGGGAGAATGAATTCCAAATGTTAAGCCTATGGGTAAAAAATACGATGAGTAAGATAAAGTCTTTTATCTCACTCCTGGTATAAGTTTAGCCATAGAAATAACGTTAGAAAAAAATACTCAACGATCACCCTGGTAGAGTGACAATACTACGCCATGGTCATGGCACTGTGAAAGCATGATGACGTCATAGGTGATTAACCAATCAGCAGCCAGGATTTTAGAGAGAAGACAAGTCAAAACAAGAGATTTAAACGGCTTTAACAGTGAAAGGGGTGGGATAAATCCAGAACCGCACTCGAATCATAAAATAAACAACACTCGTTTGAATTGTCAATCGGCTTCGCTTCAATGATGATTGTGGCCCGTCCAAACTTGTGGAGTATTGTGCATTTATACGATTCTCGTTGCAGTTCTATATAAATTTCCTTCTCTATGCTGCTCATACTGTGCCACAGGCCTCTTTTTGCGAGCTTTGACCTGCAATGGTCCACCACACCCCCTCGCACCCACATCCCCGCCCACCAGCCGAGCCCAAGCAGCGGAAACCAATTGATAGTCCACAGAATCCCCCGTGGCCGACCTTCCGTCTGGCTGGGCTGGGACAATGTGGGACGTTAAGGGTGCAACTGAACGTCCGCTAGGGGACGCGCGGGCTCCTGACTTCCGGTCAGTGGTCACGTGAACCGGAAGTGGGCAGATACAGGGCCGAGAGCGTGTTTACCCGGTACAACGCTGAGATAAGGGGCAGATGTAACAGTGGGATGATTCGGGTGGAAAGCTGGCCAAGATAATGACGATAATTGTGGGTGGATTCATGTATGCGGTTTGGAAAGGGTCAGGTTTGGGGGCGACCAAGTCACAAAATCACGAAAATCACGAATTTTCAAAAGAATTTTTTGTATGGCATGAGTTGTCTTCACGGAATGATCTCACGAAGTGGAGCTGAGTGATATCTGTAGCGGAAGACAATGAACGTACCCTGCCACATGTTTTTACCTTCACATGTCACCAGTGGCATTTAGATGTTTCATGGCACCGTAGCATACAGTCACACCGTGTTAATTCTTTGCAAGGTGCACATGGAAGTAGACACATCCTCAGAAGATATATATCATTATATACATGTGCGTGAATAACTTACGCGTTAGTTGTACTGATTACATTCTGCACACTCTGCACGAACTACTAGTGCATTCTGTACCACGTGACCTGTTGTAAAATGGTATTTTCAATTATTTCCACGTATATAATAGCAAGGAAACCTAGTGAGTGTGTCTGAATTACATTTGTTCCTAGTTCTTTTGGTCTGAAATATCCACCTCGTTTTCCGAACTCGGTGAATATTTCTCACACAAACTAACTCGGAACAGATTTCATTCAGGTACACTAAGGCCTACTACGATAGAAAAAGCAAATATCGGAGACATATCGGGAAGGTGCAAAATCGTAGACAAAAGTCTAAACATGCCAATCCACCACGAATCTTAATGTGTCTTTTTCGGTGCCTAATCGCAGAAACTTGGTCAACTGCCCCTATATTAAGTGCCTTTCCGACGCGATTTTGATTTTGAATCGGGAGGTGCATTGTAGACCATATCGGAGCCATATCGTAGTAGGTGGACGCCGGGCCTAACCATGTCTCCATATATCACCCGTGGTACCTTTAAGAGAACTCTACAGTTCTCAGCAGAAATCAAAGAGGGCGCTCACCACCTCCCTCCGGATGAGTCAGTCGTGTAGAACACTGGCCCCCAGTGCCATGTGTCACGTCGGCGTGCCATTTGTCAGGGGGCAGCCCCCCCTTCCTCCCCCCTCTTCCTGCACACATCCCCGCCCCTTAAAACATGGCCGCGTTATCTCCCCACCTCGAGACAAAGAACCCCTATCCATCAGCCAGCCCGCTAGACGGCGCCACGCGAAATGAGGGCACAGGAACGCGGCATCTGACGTGGCGACTGGACGCGGAGTAATAACTTTAATCAGCAGCAAATATGAATACAACCGCTGACGTTAGTGGGGGATTTATGTAGTAATCTCCACAAGGGAGACCTCATATTGCACTCTCCTAGCAGAGATTCGGCACTCGACTTCCTGCGGCCGCTTGTATCTCTGCACCGACCTGTCTGTTTGGGACAGAATCTGTCCCATCCGCCAGTTTTTGAAATATCCTAAATTTGTCATGGTTTGGGAAGTATTTTGTATTCTACTTGTACATAGAGATACACATATCTATATGGTTAATGATTTACACTCTTTTCTGTTATTTGTTATTTCAAGCTAGACACAGTCTCTGGGATTACTTTCTTCAGTGGAAAGCACCTCATGTGTTGCAGGGTTTTGTTTTGTCAATAAGACACATGTGCCCACTCGAAGGGGCAGTTTAATGAACCTTGGATTCACATTATAAAGTGGTTTAAAGCTGAAAAAGAAACAGCTTTAATTTCTGTAAAGCTCATTTAACAATTCCCACATTTCACAGCTCATTATATTTGAGTTATTTGAGTTTCATAACTTTTGACAGTTACCCTGTTTTGAATCTGAAATCTTAGCTGGTTCCCCCTGTCCTTAGTAGATACCCAGGGAGCCAGCGTTGGGTTGAGGCAGAGATTAGCAAGCGATAGCGCCGCGAAAGATCTGCTGGGAGAGTGCTCATATTGCCTACTGTATATATTGTACTGGGAATGTATTCATTCTTTTGCACCCAGCAATCATTATGTTCTCCAGATTATGCATGGAAGAACGCCAGTTGAGGCGAATGTATATTTTATCTTGAATTAAAAACAAATATATACATTTCGCGGGCTTAAACTGATGATTATAATGCTTGATTGTGCTGTTATTCTCCAAATCTTGTCTGGCTATGTGTTAATACTCCTGTAGAGTCATGGATGTTACCACGCATTTCCAAAATATTGTTTCAAGTTGAGTTGTATAATTACATACCTTATGAAAGGGCCTGTTTCCGACAGGATCTGCTTGGAGTTTCATCACCACATAGAGACACAGTTAACAAGACCTAGGCTTGAAGACTGAAATGCCAGGATAGTGAGATTCTCGTGTATTGAAAAACTCAAGAACGAGTTCCCAATGTCAAGTTTTTGGGACCAAAATACCAGGGGTGAGATAAATACTCAATGTAAGTTTTCTCTTGTGATCATGAGGTAAACTAATTTTAGTCTCCTTTTAATCTCCTTACCTTGAGGCCTACTGCCTAGAATTCCAAAATGTTGGACTTAACATTGGACATAGGTCACATTGCAGTCCAACGTTACGTAGGCAGTCGACAATGGGTAACCAGCTAGTACTTGACATGAAACCCTGATCAGGCTTAGAGGGAATATAATGCATTATTGTATCCGGAATTGTTCTAGCACCAGTCCTTATCTAGAAAAGACCGATCATAAGTTCAGAACCAGTGGAAACAAGAATGATAACTTTCTTTATCTTCCTCCAGCCAAATGTACTATTTTTCTATTCAAAATTACAGCAGCATGACATATACCTGGTAATAAATTGGGATGAAGCTTGTATGGATTATAAAAAGGCAATATTTCCTCCGACCTTACTAGATACCAAGGCCTATGATGGGATTAGAGATGTCATTATATACCTATGCCAATATGCTACATAAATACAGACCTATGTTATGTAAAAACACACCAACATACTTTGAATACGTTTCTACATACTGTGAATATGTGTTATGATTGGCTGAAGTTTTTATTACCGACCAATCAGATTGGAGAGTGGTCACAGGTCCACTTCCGGTAGGATATTAACATAACTACCAGCACACTTTGAATCCAGCTCGGACGTCGTAACGTTTTACCAACTATTTTACCGATCATTTATATATGGAGGTGTATGTTAAAAATAAAATGTATTAACCTTATTGGTTTGTACTCCCGTACTGCGTTTCTTTCGACAAAAATATTCCATTCGCTTTACGAGCTCCTGGAATATTTCTATTCAAAGAAAAGTGGTACGCTAGTACGTACAAATAAGGGATGCACATTTTACTCGAATACTCACCCAGGGGGTTTCCTCCATAGCACCCTCTGTGCCATACTTGGCCTTTTCCAGAGAGTACCCTGTGAGGAAACCGCCCCTGAGGGACGTAGCTCGGGGAACAGAGACTATTGGTTGTTAGTCAGATCAATACGGTGGAGCAGTCTGTATTCGGAAAGACTTCTCTCTGCTGGAGGCTGTGAACGTAGAGGAGGCGTGTAATATATGAATACATGCTTAGTGTACCTGAATGAAATCTGTTCCTTGATCTATTTCAGACCAAAAATAACAAGGATCAGATGTAATTCAGACACACTTACTATGTCTCCTTATTAGAGCGTGCTTGCATGCGCTATATACATCATCTAGAGTTTAGAGGGGTCCATATAGACTTTCAGGGTACTGCATACAAACTATCCCTTCACTATCTGTGTGATATTCACTGGGATATTGAGAACAGAGCAGGGAGCCAGTGTCTCAGTATCTTAGAGCTGTGCCCAGCTGACCATGACCAATCACTCAAGACCGAAATACCTCATTGACCTACTGGTGCTTGGTATGTTTGGATCCTAGACTCAGGCAGTTGCAGAAATGGCAAGTTGACTGGGTGCATATGATTACAGAAAACTATTCATAGGCTGAGTTTAACTCAAACCTTTTAATTGCTATTCATTTATAATTGCACGCTCATTCATCAATGATGAACATACTATTTGCTCCTAGTTATCATATACCTGGAACTCATTAAAAACGCCTTTTTACAATAAGTCACGTAGTATGCAGTGCACAGTGTGCAGACCGGAATCCGTACAGCTGGCCAGTAAGTGTGAGACATTCGTGCACAGTGTGCAGAACGTAATCCGTACAGCTGGCCAGTAAGTGTGAGACATTCGTGCACAGACCTGTTTATGATAAATATAAAACATACATTTATTGTTATCTTTCAAGATTCATTTCTACTCATCCTCTTTAGGCATTAAGGAAGGATGTTATAAACAATCTATGCTTTAGGATCTAATTTACAAATGGGAGAAGGCCATCCTTCATGTTCCTCTCTTAACTATAGAATACTAAAGAAGAAACCAACAAGTTATGATCAAAGTCGTCGCTCTCCACGAGTTTGATGTTGAGTGATATGAATGAGGCGACAGCCGAGTGAATATAATGTAGCATTCAAACCAGTTGGAGAACAACTTCTTTGACTAAAACGGCTTTCTATGTTCATCTCACCCCAGTACACGCTAAAAGAATGGACGACATACAGACCATGGAGAACAGACTGCAATACTCATTTATACAAAAGGGTATGGAGAACGAGTTCCCAATGTTAACCCTATGGGACAAAAACACCAGGGGCTAGATAACATACCTTTCATTTTTATTCCGAGCACATAGGCTAAAGAACTAACTGCTACTATGTAAATATTATTATATAAATATGTCCGAATGTCTATTGAATACTGCCCGCTGCTAGGGGTGCAGTAATAATAGTGTTCGTGCCCGCTGTGACTGCGACTTTGTATGTCATTATAATGGTGTTTTTTCACCAATTAGAGGTATATAATAATAAGCAAACATCCTTACTGTAGACGAAATGGTTCTCGTTCTCGGTCAGTCGTCGATTTTACACTGCCTTCCGCCTATGGCGTCAGGCAGTATGAAATCGACGACTGACCTCGAACAGGAACTGTTTCGTCCACAGTAAGGACGTTTCCTAATATTACACATTCAAGTCAGAGATTGTGTGGGAGTGAATGCACGTTTATCAAAGCCCTTTTTCCCATCCCTTTACCTCGGAGTGTGTTGAATTAATTCTATCCCTCTCAATAGTACCTCACTGTGAGGGCAACGAAACATGCGATACGGGAATTGGGCGCCCGCCGCCCGTCTACAGCCCGTCCGCAGCCCCTTAAGAGGGTCTGGTAATGAGCCCGCTGGACGGGAGCCATTTCCCTCCACCCTGAGCAGCGGCGTGCTCACCGAGACACAAAGTCTGGCCAATAGGCGGGGGCCGGGCCATTAGACGGCGGCCGGAGAGGGGCGGGCGGGCGGCGGGGGCTGACCGGGCGTGGTGGGGTGGAGGCCGGGGGACGTCCCCGGGACTAGCGCCTGCCTACCCGGCACGGGGGGCCGTTGCTCCACCTTTAGGCCCGGCGTCCACCTACTACGATATGGCTCCGATATGCTCTACGATGCACCTCCCGATAAAAAATGAAAATCGCGTCGGAATGTCCCCTAATATCGGGGCAGTTGACCACGTTTCTGCGATTAGACACTGATAAAAACTCCATACAATGCGTGGTGGATTGGCATGTCTAGACATATGTCTACGATTTTGCACCTTCTCAATATGTCTACGATATTTGGTTTTTGTATCGGTGCCATATCGGTAGGTGTAAATTTCTATCGTAGTAGGTGGACGCCAGCCCTTACGACACCTTTTTACGGATCGCAGAATAGCGATCTGAGGGCATTAACTTTGCTCCCGGAGATTCTCAATAATGTTGGTTGGTGGCACTACGAACCCCCGCCCCTTGTTCTTCTATCTTCAGCAAATAGCGATCCCCAGCCATAAGATGTCAGTCCAGTTTTAATTATCTATAAAAATATCATAAACCATATCTAAAAAAATATGATTCTGGTCGGATCCGCTTGGAGATTCTCCCGCACATAGGGACAGAGTGAACCAAACTTAGGCTTGGAGACTGAAGACCCACGAGAATCTCGTTGAGGTAAAAACTCGAACCTGCTATTGTGTTTTCTAGGTCTACAATTAGATGTGATTCTTCTCTTATGATACATTTCTAGTATTTAATTAAAGAACTAATGAATCTTCTCTGGCTTATTCATTATATTCCCCTGAATGTGTCGTATCGCTATCACATCGTACAAATTTAGCGATACCGCTTGAATATAGGGATACACTCCGATATTACGGCAGCAATGCCTTTCCAGTGCGATCGTTAAAGTAATCGTAATAATAAAATTACGATCCGATCATAGCCAACGATACTGCAAAAACCGGAGGAACGCCCCCCTGGGGTGCGTTGCCCCATAGAAATGTGGGGAAAGCGTTGCTCCAGTGATATTGGATCGTGTCGTGTGGTATGATTATTTTCATGTTGTATCGCTACTTTTTACAATATCACATCTTTAGTGCCAAACATGTAAGAACGCCTGTTTACAGGGTTATATGTATATCTTTTTTTTTTATATCACGAGCTTTGCTCTATTTATTGAACCGAATTGATTTGCGATACAGTACAATCCATCAGTAAGTTATAAAGGAGCTATGCATCCGTGTACAATAGTATATCCTAGTGGCTACAGGTGATCAATCCAACGTTGACAGTGCTTGAAAAAATTATGCAAGATGCTGAAGGTACCTGATATAAACTAAGTACTCCATTTACCTATACAATGCAATATCACTTTATCATAGGTGAGGGCAGAAGCTGGGCCAAAATTCAGAAAGTTCTACTCTCCCTCCCTTTCCTGCCCAGAAGAGGAAAACTAGAGGAGGCCCCCTTGCCTACCCCTTAGTTCTGTTTACGCATAAGCTTACCAGACAACTTCTATTATAAAAAACAAAAAAATCCTTACTTCTGCCCTGAACCACAAGTAGAGGAAGCTCTATTTTCCATTTTCATCCTTTTCTGAGAACATAAAAACACACAGTTACACATTTAAAATAAGGAGTAGCCGGCGGTAGACAAAGACAAGGACGGTTGGCTTACAAATAGACAGGACACAACAAAATAGCACCGTACTATTATAATTCAGGTATGTTAAAAGGGTAATCACCTAGGAGGAAGAACATGGGACTATCCTACCCCAGCCCTCCCCTAAAAAAATCCCTGTTCTCCCGACATGGTGCTACACAGAACTGTTTGTTTCTTGGACACTTGCAGGATCGTTTCTTTGGTTTACATCATGCACTCCAGTATATCGTTCCATTTAAGAAACCGCTCCTTTTTACCTAGTAAGTTGCATACATATTTTTCTACACAGAGGCTATTTCGAAATTCCCTACTCCAGTTGTGTACTGAAAACTCGCTGTTGTAAAACAATTTTTGTCGGAAAATGTAGAACATTGCGTGGAGACTTATAAAACGAAGCATATTAGCTTGGTTGCCTTTATTCCCTAGCCCGACTATCAGTTCAATCGGATCAATGTTTAGTACAACATCTACGCACACCTTCAGCCAATTTTTCAATTGCTTCCAAAAAACCACCACCATAGGACATTCCACCAAGAAGTGAATTATTGAGTCAGTGTCATGACAAAATGAGCAATCAGGTGAAGATAAGACCCTGATCTTAAAAAGGAAGGAATTAGTGGGCACTACATTATGAATAATCTTGAAAAAAAAAGACTGTAACTTTGTTTCCCGTGTGGCCTGGTAGGCACTCTTATAGATTTCTGCCCAGCCTTTATCCGAAATGTTTTTGTGCTTTGCCGTTTCCTTCCAAAAAGCCAGACCCGGAGATCCCACCGCTACCCTACCCAGTAAGAAGTTGTAAAACTTTTTATTGATACAATTCATAACATTGAACGAACCACCTCCATTGTCGTTAACCATGAGACACATGGAATCTGATTTAAAGTTTTCAAAAGACATCGTACCAAGCCATGGGATATTTTTCTGGATTTTAGACCAAGTTCGCTCATCACATCTTACATTATAAGTCTCCTCAATGTCCCCTCTCGTCATGAGTTTTTTTTCACGTATTAGATCTCTAACTTGAACAACACCTGCGGGTCTCCAGCTTCGGAACAGCATAATCTCAACTTCCCAGTCCCATTGAATAAACATGTTATTTAAGAGAGGGTCGTTCTGCTTTTCTCTCTCACTACCCGGTGGTACGTTGTATAAATCCCTCCACTGTTTAATTATTTGTTTATAGAATTTTGGAATGCCGGGAGGGTCTCTAAAGTCCATCTTTTCAAGAAAGAACTCCCATATAGAAGTCTTTACCTCTGAGAAACTCCTGAAAAAAAGGGTCCATGGCAGATGGTCCTCTTTGCATAACCTAGACACCCATTTGATCCTGGAAACCTCGTACATTATTCTTAAATCTAACAATTTCAGTCCCCCTTGCTCTATTGGCTGCCTAAGCATTCTATAGGAGACCTTACTTGAACCACCTTTCCAAAGGAAAGAGGCCACTATCTTACGAAATTCCACAAAAACTCTCTCTGGGGTAAACAGAGCTGAAGAGCAGTACAATAGTTGAGGGATTAACAAACTATTCACAACTGTTACTTTACCTTTCAATGAAAGATTCTTGAAAGACCATGAGTTGGTTATAACTTCACATTTGTCCAATTTGCTCTTGAAGTTCAGCATATAGTCGTCTTTAGGTGAAACTCCGTTCCAAAAAAAAATACCCAAAATTTCCACTCTGGCAACAACCGGGAGCGGAGGGACAGCCAAGCCGTCTCCCGGACCAGTACCCACAGGAAGTATTTTTGACTTCTCTTCATTTATCTTCAAGCCTGCCAAATTCCCAAAAATTCTGATAATGTCCACTACCCTCTGTATAGATGCCATGTCCCTAACTATGCAACACATGTCGTCTGCGAACAGTGATAACTTAATCCGTTTTCCTGATAGCCTTATCCCTTCAATACCGGGGTTTTCCCTAATCGCTATTGCTAACAATTCTAGAGTGAGGATAAATAAGTATGGCGAGAGGCAGCAACCCTGGCGAGTGCCTCTCTCGGGCTTGAACCATTGAGTATGGAAGCCGTTGTTGGAAACACAAACCTCGGGGTCAGTGTACAAGATCTGAACCCACTGACAAAAATCAGGACCGAAGCCATACAACCTTAAAGCATTATCTATAGCATCCCAGCGGACAGAGTCGAAGGCCTTCTCAAAATCTAAGCTCAAGAGAAAACCTGTTATTCTTTTTTTATTCATATAAGAAATGCTATCCCTCAGGAGTCTGATATTAGTACCAATGTATCTCCCTTTCATAAACCCCGTTTGGTCCTGGTATACTACCGAGTCCAAACAGCCCTGCATCCTAGCAGCCAGCAGTTTAGTTAAGATCTTGTAATCGGTGTTAAGCATGGTGATCGGTCTCCAATTCCGAATGTCCTCTCGAGAGGCCTTCTTCTTAGGAATGAGAGTTAAAACCCCTCTTTTCTGCTCAGTACTAAGAGACTTCTTTTCCTTTGCATAATTAAGAGATTGAAAAACACTGTCCCCAATGTCTTCCCAAAAAAACCTATAAAATTCCACCGTGAGCCCATCCGTACCCGGGCATTTATTACTATTGAGCTTTTTCAGAGTCCTGTGGAGTTCCTCCCTCTCTAGGGGCAAGTCTATTGCATTTCTGTCCATATCAGAAATAGTTGGAATAGCTCCCCTATCCACCAGATCATCTAAATGGTCGAAATGATTCTCTCCCCCTTCCCTGTCTGAATAGAGATTCTTATAAAAGGAGAATATTCTGCGGTTGATAAGGTCTGGATTGGAGGTGATGTTCCCCTCTTCTGTCTTAATTTGCGAGATCAATTTACTATTATACTTCTGTTTCATAATGTTAAGAAAATATTTAGATGGTTTCTCTCCATGTAAGGCCCAGTTGGCCTTTGATTTGAACATGAGATATAAAGCCTTCCTTCTCTCGGCCTGTTCCAGGTCTTTCTTAATGCTACTAAGTTCTTCTCTTTCATCCTCATCCAGAGGGGCATCTGTTTCCTCCAAGACCGATATCCTTTTGAGGTTCACTTCTTTCTCCCTGTTTTCCCTCTTCCTTTTCTCCCTTGTGTACTCCATTGTGAAGTCCCTGATCTTATATTTGGTGAAGTCCCATTTTATGTCGGGACTCAAATCCGAGTGCGGGGACTTCCACTGTTGGATATGGCTTGCTAGTTGGGTTGTGTATTCTTTGTCCCCTAGCATCAGATTATTAAATTTCCAGTACCCTGGGCCCCTGTGATGAGAAGGCCTTTCCAACTGTACCAAAAGTAAGGAGTGATCAGTATGGAGAGCAGAGACAATCTCCGGAAACCTAATTTTGTTTTTAAAATCATCAGATATAAACCAATAATCTATCCTAGAGCATTGTCTTGCTCTCCGAAAGGTAAATCTCTTTTGATTGGGGTGGGTTTCTCTCCAGATATCTGTGAGGTCAAACACATTCAAGAAATCAGCAAGTTCCTGTCTATATCTACTGGGTCTCTTCCTACCTTGGCATCCAAGGTCAAATTCTGGCATGAGGGCCACATTGAAGTCCCCCCCCAGAAGGATGGGAAACTCATTAAACTTGGACAAAATATTCTTCAGACTCGTCAGTAGTTCCATCTGCTGCTGGGGCTTGTCCTGAGTGGGCGCATACACACTAGCCACAACTATATCTTCCTCGTCTATCTGTAGGTGGGCAACCACTACCCTCCCCCCCTCATCCGACACCTGTTCCAGGAGGATCACATCGGGGTCCGTGGGGAGAGCAATAGCCACCCCCCCTGACTGAGAAGTTCCGTTCGAGAAAATCATCGTACCCCCCCATTCCATTTCCCATAGTCTGTTGGTACCCCCCTCGCTGTGGGTTTCCTGCATAATAAAAATGTCTGCTTTGGCCCTTAATTGTGAGAACATGGCTTTCCTCTTAACCTTGTCCCCCAGCCCGTTGACATTTAGGCATCCTAGCCTCAGTTCCCTGCCTCTTCCTCTCTTTTGCCCTCTATCCCCACTCATAACCGTTCGAAGTATCACTCGTGGACCTACTCAGTCGATAAGGGAACTGTGTCTCCTTTATTCCCCTTTCCTTCCCCCTTATTCCGAAGAGTCTCTCCCCCTCGTAGGAACCCCTCTTTCCTCCCACTGTAGTGAATCCCATACCATAAAAAAAGAACACACACCATAATAGAACATAAAAACGGATACAATAGCCATAAACATGTAGCACAAACAACATTATTAATGTAGAACTCCTCCTCAGAAGGAGGGAATGAGAACGATGTTTAACCCCCTGTGTTGTATAGCGGGAATCGGTACCCCCCCAACTCCCATACACAAACAGTAGGAGAACACACAGATCATGAGTATAAAACCCAACTGACCCCCCTCCCTTGTAAGTAGGACGTTGGTACTGGAGAAAAGGAAGCCATCAACTCTTGGTCCATTATCAATCGACCGTGGACCAGCATCAACGCGTCCCTCTCCTCCCCTCCCGTCCCATATCATTTTCTCCATGGCAGACAACCCCTCAAAATCTGCACAACAGCATGTATAGCACTCCCATACCTCAATGTATTGAGGACACAGCCCGTAGCACCCCCCTCGCAAACCCCAAGTACTCCACAGCTACGACAAGCAGTGTGTATCTTAAGTCATACCTGACAGAGATAGCATACATAATATACCACAAATTTTCATGAATGAACACCCTTCATGTTAGGACGACTGACAACCTATCAATCATAATTTTAAAACCATAGTATGGCACCCTATCGCCGAAGGAGTATCCCCTTTCAGTGTATACCACAGTGTATACCACACGCACCCGAGGTGTTTCCCCTCGGAGAAAGTAATATATATAATCAACATAGATATAATCAACATAGACAACTGCAACCTTTTTAATTAAGGTACCTCGACACATAACGATCTCACAAGCAAACCCAACCAACTCTCACCTCCTAATTTAAGTCGTTAACATCTCTTATTCTATTAGCAGAAAATATGAAGCAGATCTTCAGCAAAGTGCATCCTTTCAAAACCACACCTTTGTGAGGCCGAACAGCATTAAACGTGTATCATGACCTATAGGCTTGATATCAGACCTTTTGCAACCCTAACAATTAGTATAATACATCAAATCCATGGCAAAATTCTAGCAGTCTTTAACCAGAACTAGGAGGTCCTTCATCGATTCCTGCAAAGCAAATCATGTACAATACAGGCGTTTAGCACCTGGGAGGGAACAGCCTAACTCCCCTAGACCTATCAATCGACCGGCCACAGGGAGACGACGGCCTGACACGGGCTACTATCAACCGACCGTTTTACGTGTCTTGAAACCGCTCCCTAAGGCGTATCCATCATTCTCATAACCTGTCGAGCAACTGAGTCAACCTTTCTCTCCAGTCCCTAAGGAGGTCCTAACCAGGGTGTATACCATCTGAATGTAACATGTCATAGTAAGATTTAACTTTGCCATTTCTGCGACAATGTACCATCCTTTGGAGCCATGGGGTGGGGACCGAGTTTGCCTGGTTTAGAGCAACTAAACCTTTATTAATGCCCGTTATCGCCTCATCAATGACGAGTTGTTTACGTTTCACCTCATCGTCATCGGCCGGCAAACCCGAGCAAGCAGCAAAGTCAAGACCCACTATTGGACCAAAAATGACTCTTGTGCATGGCAAGAGACCTTTCCATGCTGTGTTTGCCTCCTCTGCCTGTTGTAATACGTCTTTCACCTTTTCTTCCGTCGTCTGTCTGTATAAACTCAGATCCTTTCTCTTCCTTGATTTGATAGTCAAATTATTCACCCCTGCAACATCTATGTATGTGTGGTCCGGGAATTCTCTGGCAAATCTCATGGCCTGACTGACCGTGCATTGGAACGATGCTCCACTGGAGAAACAGACTATTTCTTGAGGGTCGTGAATCTGGTCCTGTAAAAAACCTGCCTCGGGAATCTGTAACCACTACTAAGACCACCATCCCGGATGGGGTAAGAGAGGGTGAGACGAAGCAACCGACAACCTTGAAACAAAACCAAGTTAAGAGCTGCCGTCCAAGTCTTTTAACCGATCCTCGCTCCGCTTTTCCTCACTGTTCCTCGCTTGGTCTCCACTGACGTCATTAGACGGTGCTGGGATTTCATTCGGTGCTGGGATGTCATCAGGATCTGCGGGGATCCCCCCGGTGACGTCATCAGATGGTGTGTAAGTTGACTGGCGCTTGGCGCAAGCGGATGATACATCCAAACTAGGCTGAGTCTGAAGCCTAGCCAGGTCCCGCCTGATGTCCATGAGTAGAAGGCCCAACTTATTGTGACCCGCTCCTCTAATTCCGTTGCGTGCCTCGTGCAATGTTAGGCCCCCACCCCACTTTCTATCCCTGGTCGCCTCAACTAGCGTTAGGGAATCAGTCTGTAACAGGGCCTCCCTCAAGTCGACATTCTGACGGAACTTTTCGGTCACTATCCTTTCAATCACCTGGTTCTCCTGTCGCTCCCAGGCCTGTGTGGGCAGTACTTCACCCGACACCCTCTTGATTTCGTACGGATTATGCAATGAGAGGATGCGGCTGACTCTGGTCTGGTCCCCGCAAATCTTGGCCTTAGAGGCTGCATAAGCCTGTTCCGCTGATGTGAATGCGCACCCGTCCAAATCTATCCTGCATTTGTAGAAGTTAGAAAGAGGCGCGTGGGGCCCTTGAAAGAAAACTGTTTTGTCCCTAATAACTGTAAAGGCCTTTTTAAGGGAAACATCATCGGGGAGCTTGTCAAGATCTTGGGCGCCATAAGTCAACCCTCCAATGACCACCCTGTCGCCACCTTGTACCACACGAGCCTGCCGGCCTAAACTATGTGCGTTATCAACTACCGCTCGCAGGGTTGCTCTCTGCTGAGAAACTTCCTCTGGAAGTTCCTCAGAGATCCAAATAGATTTAGTCCCGTTGTGCTTAAGTAGCCTGCTTTTGTTACGAATAATCTCGATTTTGGCAGATTCATGAAGAAGGGTGATCCTGACAGGCCTGGGTTTCCTTCCCCCAACGTAAACACCGACTCTATGGACCAAATCTAGCTCCGTGGGGTGTAACCTAACCCCCGTAGCAGCAAAAACATCCAAGGCAGTGTTCCTAAGGTTCTCATACTTCTTTTCGGGTATGCCAGTCAAAATCAGGGATTTAGAGTTGAGTTTCCTCAACGTCTCCGTATCCTGCGAGCCAGCGGCGAGTGAGACAGACTTCGCCGCCTCCAACTCCCTAATTCGAGCCTCGATGTCTGTCACTTTCTTTTGTTGGGAGCCTCTAGCCTTCTCCATCGAAATCCTGAGGTCGTCTCCATCAATATCAACCCTGCCTGTATACTCTTTGAGCATTTCTATGTCATTCACTGCAACCTGTAACACCTCCTCAAGCTCTCCACACTTCCTTTCAAACAAGGCAGCCTGTTCCTTGTAATGAGCGTTCTCTGCTTCCACTACAATGACTCTTTTAGTAAGGCTAAGCAAACTCTCCTTTACATTCTCTAGGTTGACAGAATGGGATACAACATCGTCTATAGAGTTCTGCCCCCCTTTTTTCCCCTTCTTCTTACCCTGGGATTTATCCGTGTTGCAACCCTGGGTACTGTCCATAGGCCTATCTGGTGTAGGTAGGCTCGGGAAATCTTCCGAGGCGATGCCATTCCTGGTTGCCGAGTTCCGAAGCTGTCGACCGTTCATCTCGCCTGTGTTCTCTATAGGCTTCATCAACCTGGACCAAACCGTCTCTCACCAGGCACACCAACTTCAAGAAAAAGAACACCAAGTTTCAAACTCGGACGTGTCCTGGGGGGGGGGGGGGGGGGAGTGCAGAAGACCTGATTTTCCTAATACCTGATGGACGCCGCCATTGTACAACCGGAAGTCTTGATTTCACAAAGTCTCATCAACCAGGCATGAGAATAAAATTTTGGAAGGCTGCTCTAACCCAGGAGTTGGGGGGGATTAAACCTGAGATAATTTAAGCCTCCATCAGCATGTCAAATGTTGCTGAAGGGTCTCCACCTGTATGATGCTTTCCGAACGCCCCCGCCTCGGGGTTGACAGAGATGCTATTTATAGCATTAGACCTGTCACTGAGAATCTCCCGCGTTTCTCGGCCGTTTCTGTATTAACACCCTTTGTTTGTGCATAAAAAAAGCACTTATGATCGGTATGTAGATGCTAAGATACCAACCGTTATACTCCCAGAGTCTGATGTCACAGTCTTGGATGTATTTAGGGCAAGGATTCAAGGTATTCACGTTGATAATGACGTAAAAAACGGCCGCCGATGTTAAGCACGTTCGTTACTCGCGGGCGCGTTCGGAAACTCCAATGCGTCCATTGTTGCCAAAGGGTCTCCTGCCATTACCGTTTAGCAGAGTTTACTAATCAGTGTTGCCTGCATGGTACTTCCGTTTTTGTCACTTTCCGAACGCCCTCACTTCTGGAAAGCTCAGAAAGGCAGTCTATTAATAGCCCACACGTTTGACAAGCTCCCGCTAGAACGGCCGTTCGGGTATTATCGCCCACTGGTGAAACTTGGCAACAAAGTTTTGCCTGTTTTGTATACAATACAGCATTATTATTCAAAACATTCCTTCCTACCACTGTCTGTAGTTCCAGTTGAGACTGTAAGTATGAAGCTTCAAGCTAATTCCGGAGATAATGACGTTAGAACGGCCGCCGAATTGAAACGTGTCTGTCGTAATCGCGGGTGCGTTCGGAAACTCTCCTATGTATATCTTTTTCATCAAATTTCTTTTTTCAAAATTAGATTTTTAATTGAAGATATATGGCAACATATGATGCTTTCTAATTAGATTTTCAATTGAAAATATATATGGCGATGTAGTTATGATGTGATCCGCAAAGAATCTGGAGCAACGATTTCCACCTCGGGTCGCTGTTCTGTGATCTGCATAACGTGAAGCAGCGCCCCCTGGTGCCGGCTGAGCAGCTCAACCCCGGATTAGTTTGACAAAATGGCGGCTCGCTGATGAGTTTTCTTTTCCCTGGACTTTTTCCCCCAGGCTTGGAAATTCTTTCATGCTGACTGCAGACGAAAGTGACATTCATTCAGACACTTGTCATAATCAAATAATCCAAACAGTCATGCTTTTGTCAATATGATAAGCCATTGGCACATTTGGAAACTTCCATGCGTGAAAGTCAACGATCATTACTATATTTGTTGTGAATGTTATATTTAAGAGAGAAATCGACGATACACTACCCTTATATCTACAGATCTTACAATAAAAATGCATGATACATGTCTGTGGGTTTTTTTTGTATTATAGATATTTATCCCACCTGATCGTCGGCTGTTGCTTGTCTAAAGGGTGTGCTCCACCAGGCCGATTTGTCACCCGATCAATTGTTCCTGGGCCCTGTAGAGGAAGCTCACGTATTGTAATTTATTTAATTCTGATAATAATAGTTTAATAAATGACCATTTTCAAAGATTTGAGAAATTATGGGCCATCCGATGATGATCGGCGATTGTCTGGCTACAGAATCGGCTACCGTCGGTCCAGTGGAACACCCCCTTTAATTGACCAGGCAGTCATTGCAAGTTGAGATACATGAAGCAAAAACGTGACACTAACAGTCAATGTGTCTCTTCAATATAGAAACTTTGAAACAGTGAAGCTTTGAGCTATGAGTCTTGATACTCGTAGTCTTATGTACTTCACTTCCAACGTTACAAATCAAATGATATTCACTCCTCGCTGTGTACTTTCAACACTAATTCAATGTATCGATATGCCCTGTGCATATCGATACATTGAATTAGTATTGAAAGTGTTAGTTTATGATAAAGGAGTGGTAATATATAAAAGGACCCATTGCAAATAGAAATTCAACTTATGATGGATGTGTTTGGTCATAGATTACAGAAAACCACAGACTTTCCAGTCAGAATTGAACCTTTGTGCATTTTACTTGAGTGAAACTCCTGCTTTTGCATGTACTCAATTAAAGGCTGATTCCACCAGCATAATGTCACACAAGGTCGGGCTGTGTCTTGTAGCACCTTGTTGCATCTTGATGAATCGGGATGAATCTTGTAAGATCTGCTGTGCACTTGTCCCTATGTGGGTCGCCCATATTATCGCTCAAAGGGGACTATTCCTCTGCTACGATTCAACCAGATATTCGCACACAGTTCATCCTGACCTGGCGAGTCATCAAATCGGGCATGATCGGGATGTATCGCTTGGTCCGGTGGAATCACCCTTAAAATCCAACACATGTACAACATATGTGAAATGCATGTTTAGCTTTGTTGAGCGTGAGTGACACGCTCAGATACGTTGCCTAGTTTAGGGATAGGCAATGTATAGACTTTCAGCGTGCTGCAACAATAATCCCTTCACTATCTGCGTGCTAACTCTGTATTCGTGGGTGCCAGTGTCTTAGCCTTGGAGGCGTGCCCAGCTGTCCATGACCAATCACTAGTCACCGAAATACCCACTGGTGATTTATATATTTGGACCTTACAAAGGTAACTGTAGAAGTAGCTGGTTGGCTGGCTGCCCTGCGGGTTACATATAATGACCCATAGACTGAATAAAACCCAAACGTTATAATTGGTTTTATTCTATAATTCCACGCTCATTCATCAATGGTGAACATACCATTTGTTATCTACCACATATAAAAAGTTAGAATTCTCCCGGATCGGCTTAGAGTTGCTCCCCCCACATAGAGAGACATAACCAGAACTATGCTGTTAGAGTGAAGTCACACAAGAGTGAGATTTCGTGGAGAGAAAAAAAACTCGAACCTATTCTTATATTTTATAGTTCTAACTCAGCTGTCTCTCCTATCTTGTTCCCTGTTAATTTGACCCTTGAGGACGCAGTTTTGCTCGTTGGTCGAAATCCACAGTTCCCTTCTTGTTCTACTGAGAGCGATGCGGTGGCGTCTCCTAGCGACAAAACCCTGAAGCACGCCCCTCCCCCTGGCGGCGGACTGCGGACACTGCGGTCGTGCCGTCGATAAATCCTAATTTCATTACAGTGTTTAACCTCGTAGGCGGGGTTCATGGCGACCGCCACGCCCCCCGACGGCAGATGCAGCTAATACCACCTAATATCGCCTGGAATTCAATCAGAGTCGCTGGTAGCCGGCGACTGGAGCTACTCGACAAAAACTGCCTCGTCATCGGCTAGAAGACGATTAGGACCCGTCTCAATGAATGTTCGTCCTGTTATCATAACAGCCCAAAGGAGATGCTTGTGTACACCACAGCCGCCTGTCCCCCGATGAACCACTGTTTTCCAATTTCTAATCTGAGAAACGAATAAAGAAGTTCTTACGTACATGCAGAAATATCTGGAATTTCCATTTCTGGATTCAGATATCTGATCTGAAGTTACCCAAAAAAATTTAACCGCAATGATTGTGGGATATGGCTCAAGGGTTTATGACTATACAACGACAGGAACTAGCTAACATCGGATCCTGTAAAACACACTGAATTATGGGGTGCCTCAATATGGTCTATAGCTTTAGCACTAAGCCTCGTTCTTACTGGCCTCCAGAAATGTTGTTTTGAATACGGGTATCTGCCGTTTTAGTGGGTTCACTTTGGCTTCCTATTTGCCTTGCTCATTTGGGACACTAGTATTGACCTACATTAACGTTTGCGATATAAGGATATTCATTAATGGATTCAGAAAATGGCCAAATCGCTCGTATAATGTCTAATGATAGCAACTCCTGTATAAGCCAAGATTCAACCCTTTTCCTGCAGCACCCAGTTCCCCTGCATGATTTGTTATGCAATTTGAGTAATCTAACTTGGCAACTGATGATATTTTGTTATACCAAATCAAAGGTCAATATGGCTCTTATACTTTGTCAAAATTTCTTTTAATTGAAATAATTATTTTCTTATCCATTGAATTTTGTAAGTATCAAGGATACCTGGAGGCATCATGCTGCAGTAGCCAGGGGAATGTCCGGAGGCATCATGCTGCCATAGTCAGGGAAATGCCTGCAGGCATCAAGCTGCCATAGCCAGGGGAATGCCTGCAGGCATCATGCTGCCATAGCCAGGGGAATGCATGGAAGCATCATGCTGCCATAGCCAGGGGAATGCATGTAAGCATCATGCTGCAATTAAAGACAAATGCAGTGCCCCCTGTGTCTACTAATTTCAACACTGGTGCTGCCATCTGGTTTCATGAAAATATAGCAGTTTCCCATAGACACCATAGCACTTACCTACTTCAGATGGCCTTCCCATAGAAATTAGCATGGTGACATTGTATTCTTTTTTAGCATTTTTCATTTGTAAATTTTCCCAACCATCATAATCTAGAATTACTTGAAGATAGCAATAGAACATCAGTGTCATTTAGCAACATGATTGCTTTTTCCCATAGATACAAATAGTTTAGCACTTACCTATTAATATGGCCTTCCCATAGAAGTTAGCATGGTGACATGCCAATATTGTCTATTTGCTGATATATAGACCCTCCAGAGGTTACCAAACTCCCTATTATCGCCCAGGGTAAATACAAGTTCCGCTCGCGACTGGCTGGCCACACCACGACCACATGAAACATAGTTTTCCAATTTATATTTGGAGAAACTGAATATAATTTTGGATATACATATAGAAATAACTGAAATTTTCATTTCTGGCATCGGATTTCCAATTTGAAGATTTATAAAAACAGTTAAACTGCAATAATTGTGGGTTACGGTTCAAGGGTCTATCACCATACAAGGTTGGCAACCAGCGACCACCAGAACTTGTAAATAGACTTAATTATGGGATACCTCAGCAGGGCCTATGGAACTTATATTATCCTGAGTTATTTGCAAAACTCAATAGAATTTAGAAATCACCCAACTACCAGCATTTGTCTTTAAAGGGTTAAAGGTGGCCGGGCGGTACATCTCCACGCGACGCTCGTAATGTGGGGCAGTAGAGTAGGTGGCGCTCCCTGGTGGACGGCCGGTCAACGACGCGCTGATAAATGGCAGACCTGATTGGTATTTATTAGCGGACATGTTGGGCACCAGCGAACGGACGGTGCGGTGTCGCCTCTAGGTGTGTCCCTCGTTAGTTTGCAGTGCAGCCGTTTGGCTGTAGATGGCGCTCTGGTGCGGCAGGCGTGGGAGATTGGCTGCCAACTCTGTCTCCACTCTGTTCTGACTAAGAGGTTGGTCGAGTTAAAACCCAGATCGTGTCCTCTCATTCCCACTTTCGGACCGAGATGGGTTTTGAGAGCATTTAACACTTAACATCAAGAAATATCCACAGCTTACTAAATTGTTATTAAAGGCCGACAAAAACTATGGCCAGACCTATTTTGCCACTACAAATACTACAACTCGGGTTTTTTCCTTTAGCATAGATATCTTGAATGCACCTGGACCAAGACTAAAGAATATGGTGAAACAGTTATAAAAACCCACATGTATGCAGCACATAGCTATTGTGCTATAAAGGCAGCCATCTTGCCCCCTATGCCATCCAAAACACAAGATGGCGGGACCAATTATCAGTGGATTTTATCCAAAATAGTTTTTGGGGTTTGCCATAGAGGGATTTTAGCCTTGTCTCAATAGTATCTATATATCATAACAACTGATAACAGTGGTTGCCCCTGACTGGGCACAATAACACTACCTTACAAAATCCTGGCAGATGGCAGAACTAGCAATCACTCTGTGCCTAATACCCAAAATATCACCTCCATCAGGTGTGGCTGTGTGGTGCAAGCCTCCTCCTGTGCCTGCAAGTCAGAGCATCTTGTGTACATGGATAGAACTCAGTACCCAGTTGCCTTTCCAGTGACGGCTGTTTTGTATGAGCAGTGCGTTCCCCATCGAGACGCTCAGTACTTTGACTATGTAGGTTCGAGATTATATGTGTCATTCTCCAATCTTTTAGATCCATATTTTTGATAAACTTAACAACTGTCATCGTAGCTATAAGACAGAGTTATTCAAAGACGATAGTAGTGAACTACACTTCAAAAGTAACAAACGAGACCAAAAACAAAAGTCTAGCCTCAAAGCCCCATAGGTTTAGCAATAAGCCTCGTTCTTACTGGCCACTGAAACGGTGTTTTGTGAATGGGTATCTGTGGTTTCAGCGAGTTCACTTTGGCTCCCTATTCATTTCATGCTTAAATCAAAGTGTTTTACATAAATACCGCAATTTCAGTTTAGAATTTGGTAAATATGTAAATATTAAGCCAGGCACCTACATGGCTATGAATCAAAATTACTACACCGTAGCCTTGTCGGAAGGTTAGAAATTTTGGTGTTCTAGAGTGGGAGTGTGCTAAACTAAATTACCATATTCTCACTGTGACTAAAGGTTGTGTCGTAGTGGGTCAGAGTGTGTCAGAACACTTGTTTAGTGTGTCGGGAGCTCAGTGGGTTCAGGCCTTAAATCTTAGACATATCTAAGTAAGGCCTGGCGTCCACCTACTACGATAGAAATTTAGCCCTACTGATATGGCGCCAATACAAAAAGTAAATATCGGAGACAGATCGGGAAGGTGCAAAATCGTAGACATATGTCTAGACATGCCAATCCACCACGCATTGTATGGGGTTTTTATCGGTGTCTAATCGCAGAAACGTGGTCAACTGCCCCGATATTATGTGACCTTAGTAGGTGATATTAGGTGACGCGATTTTGATTTTTTATCGGAAGGTGCATCGTAGACCATTTCGGAGCCATATCGTAGTAGGTGGACGCCGGGCCTAAGCAGTATATCGGACGAGATAAATGCCTTACAGTCTAACCTTTTGTCTCCAGCATACATGCGTCATGTGGAGATAATAATCAATGACAAGGACTGACAAGAGAACATTTCTAATAATGAGCCCAATTCCAAAGCGGCCCATTGATATCAAACTATGGCCGTCATCGTTTGCCACTCTCCCAGCAGATCTTTTATGGTGCTAGCGCTAATCTCTGCCTCAACCCAATGATGCTATGCGGTGGTTCTCTGAGTATCCCCTAAGGACAGGGGTAACCAGCTAACATTTCGGATTCAAAACAAAGCATCTGTCAAAAGTTATGAAACTCAAACAACTCATATATTATGAGTTGGGAATTATAGGAATTGTTAGATGAGCTTCACAGACAATTCAGCATTTTCTTGTTCAGCTTTAAACCACTTTATAATGTGAATCAACATTTGATTAGACTGCCCCTTCTTATGAGTACATGTGTCATGTTGACAAACAAAACCTTGCAACACATTTTTTTTTTTTATTTTTTTTTTTATTTTTTTTTTTTTTATTCATTCAACATAAGACAGTACAATCACCCTCATTCGGGCGTTCTTCCTTGGGTCGTCTTGGAACATATATACAGAAGTACAGGACAGACAAAACAAAATTACAGACAATACAGGACATCACAGGTCATTGGTTGCCACGCCATCATCACCACTATTAACCCTTATTGATATAGTACCATGTATCTGCAGTATTTAGATTTGCGGGTGTAAATCGGTTTGTTGTTCAGTACGGATTCGATTGGAGGGGCGGTTTCAGTTGTAATATAGTTTAGTGTCTAGTGTCGGGTCATATGACTCCTTTTTTCTAAACGTTTAGACCTTATTAATCCCCACCGGGTCAGGTAAGTTTGCTGCTATGAACATAGATATAAGTATAAGTATAGGTGGGTCATATGACTCCTTTACTGTTCTTAATTTAAATGTGCCATTAAGTGCTTTCCAGTGAAGAAAGTAATCCCTATGCCTATGTCTGATTTGATATAAAACAAAGTACAGAAATGAGTGTATTTTATTCATTACATAAACATGTGCACCTCTATTTGCAAGTAGAACACAAAATAATACCCAAAGTGCTAAGAATGTAGGATATCTTAATAACTGGCGTATGGGCCAGATTTGCGCCCAAACAGGCAGGTTGGTGCAGAGATATATGCAGCCAAAGGAAGTAGAGCTCAGAATCTCTGCTAGGAGAGCGATCGTTTGCGTCTTACAAATCCCCCTATTGTCGCCCACTTCCGCTTCCGGTCTCGTTAAGGACCTTATTGTGATTGCTCATACAGCTTCCTTAGACCTGCTCCACTTTTGTCAAGTGAAAGAATTTCCTTTACAATTGGCTCTTTCCATGGCTACGAATGCTATTGAGGGCTACAGACCAGTTGTAGTCATTCTAAAGATTTCCTAATTTCTCCTGCTGCTCTATAATGTGAAGAATGAAGGGTAATTTGGTGCTTTAGTAGCCTTAATGTAATTGCAGTCTTAATTTTACAATATGATAGACTTATGGACAAGGATGAAACCTTATCGTAATGAGCTATGAGTATAAAGTATTTCAGTATTTAAGTAAGTATATATCAAGTATATTCATGTCTACAATGGATTTGAATCATTACGGTTATGGTACAATGAGCTTTTCAATGAGGACTTTGTATGCCAGCGATGAGAATGATCTATCAGGGTAAAAACGAGGAATTAGTATCAAATAGTTTACTCTTGACTGTATATCCTTTTCTGTTTTTTCTCTCTCTTTTTTGTTGAAGCAGTTTTATTTGAATCTTCAGTAAATAATCTAGATATCCTTACGCGTGCACTACATTGAAGTACAGGTGCATGTGTGAGGCAAGGCGTCCATTGAAGTACAGTCTCATGTATTACAAGGGTTGACCAGATTTACATACTGCTTCTTTCCACCTCTTTCTTTTCTTTTGACTGTAAAGTAAAACCCCGCTTAAGGGCCCACCCTCCACACCGAGCAGAATACCCCTTAAGCGGGGTGTCCCTTTAAGCGGGGTTAAAATAAACTGAATAAAGATTTCTGTTCTGAGCAAATTGTCCCCTTAAGCGGGGTGTCCCCTTAAGCTTCGAGGTGCCCCAGAACCTGGGTTTTACTGTAAATCTTACTTTATATTAATCATTGTTTCGTTTTATTTTTTTCAGCAATGTGGCAAATTGCCCCCTTAAGCGGGGTGTCCCCTTAAGTTCCGAGGCGCCCCAGAATCTGGGTTTTACTGTAGATCTTGCTCTATATTAATCATTGTTTCGTCTTACTCTTTTCAGCCACGTGGGTGGGCGGCGGTTACATTAACGGAACGGCGGAGATGATTTTCTCCTCTGGCCTCATCTGGTGCCAGGCCCCGTTCGGTTACGCCCTCAGCCTCGTCTTCGGTGAGTCTCAATCATAACTCAATACGCGAAAATAAGGTTTCATTTTAGGGCGCGTAAACAAACTGATTATGGAAGTTTATTACCCACCTATTACGGAGTCTCCATAGGAAACTTATAAGGCACCTGGAATTAGATACTCGGAGATTCTGGCATGTCAGAATCTCCTGCAGGAGATTCCGGAAAAAAAGTCCCTGCCAAAATGAGGTCAATTCATAATGTACTTCAAAATAAGTTTATTTGATGTTCATTCAATATTACTTAGTTATAATCAGTCACAATAATCTCATTTACCATCAGAAATCACTGTCAGAAAAGGTTTTGCAGACCAAAAACCCAGAAAAATAGCGAACTATATTACAGGCGTATGCATACACCGAATTACCACCATGCTTAACAATGCTGTGGCGTTATGGTGTAATCTGGAACTTTACGTACTTATTTGGCAATAAAAATGTTATTAATCTTGTAGGTGGGTAATAAACACAATAACGACTTGTTTTGTTTACGAGTGTCCGCAATCTCCTCGTAGTTGACGACGTAATATCCTCGCTAATCGCTCGGATATTACTACGCGTCAACTACTCGGAGATTACGGTCACTCGTACACAAAACCAGTCGTTATTGTGTATATATCTGTGCAAATAAAAATACACCAAGGCTGCGCTGCATCTGACACCATACCACAGGCTGCAGCATCTGTATCTCATCAAATGGGGTGCAAATGCTGTACTCAGTATACAATGGCTCCACAGTAAATTCACAGTAAAGTCTACAAGGAGACTTTGACCAATCAGATCAAATTGTGATGGTGGATAAAAATACAACATTACCATGATTTTAAAATCATGGTAATGTTGTATTTTTATCCACCATCACCAAGTAGTGTGTATAAATAAACCTCTTTAATTTCTTTTGTCGAAATTCCAAGTGTACATGCATTGTCCCTGTTTTGCTATGATTTCTCACCACGTTTTAACGTACTTTGCAGGAGGCCTGTTCTTTGCCAACAAGATGAGAACGGAAGGTTACGTCACCATGCTGGATCCCTTCCAGCGGAAGTACGGAGAGCGCATGGGCGGGTTACTCTACATCCCGGCGCTGCTCGGGGAAGTCTTCTGGTCGGCCGCCATCTTGTCCGCGCTCGGTCAGTTCTCACCACTTTTTTATTTTTTTTTATTCAAATAACTATGCATGTTGTTTTTTTTGTTGTTTTTTTTTGGGCAATTTTTATTAGGGAATATTGTATGTTCACAATCACCGAATTCGGCTACGGCCGTTCTTCCACTCGGGCCCTTGCCCTGACCCCTCATTCTAATGGCGGATGTTTAACCGAATGGGCGGTGGGTACCATTTTTGTGTAAGTCTTTGGTATGACCCGTCCAGGGTTTGAACCCACGACCTCCCATGCTCGAGGCGAACACCCCTACCACTTGGCCACCGAGCTTGGTGAGGTACTTATATAGAACGACCTGACAATGCTGTACCAGCTAGAAACCGAGGTGATAATGTACGCTTTGTACGGAACTAGGCGTTAAACTTCAATTCAGGGATTAGTATGAAACATCACATAATGAGTCAGGTTGACAATAACATTTAAGTAGGATTCACACGTAGCGACTCTCGTACCTGAGACTGGTGTACTTCACACTTTTCCCCTAGTCTCAGACAATTTTTGGTTGGTACAAAAGTCTCATGGCAAAGTGCTTTAATCAGTCTCAAGGAAAAATGGCAAATTTGATCCACATGGGAGGACACACCTGGTACATAATCTCAGACATAGTCACAGTAAGCACTGACCCTGGCACTCAAGTACCTTTGAGGTGAGGTGTGTTACAAACATGCAATCATGCTTGCTGGCCTCCTATTGGCTAGAGCAGGTACTTAGTCGCAGCAGATCCATTCGTCTCACCAAAATGTCCCTAGAAATTTTAAACCTGTTAACCCTTTAAGGACGCATGGTGCCTGAAGGCATCACCACGCTAAAGATGCATGATGCCTGGAGGCATCACCGCACTAAAGACGCATGATGCCTTGAGGCATCATTGTCCCAATATTAAAAAATGTTGAAAAATGTTTTAACAAAGAAATAATAGAGCAATATTCATCAAATCTTCAGAAAATGTAGATATAATATCATATTTAGTATTTCTATTAAAAAGAAATAAAATATTTATGATTATGTATCCTATTGCATGATTACAAACTTTGATATCAGTTTTAACTATTATGTGGCTGTCCTGTAGCCAGACAAACTGCCACCAGTATCCGTCCTAATGGGAGTAGCTAGACCCCAGGCAGCCGTCCTTAAAGGGTTAAGAATCAAAATCCTATGAGATTCTGTACCATTTTTAGGGGTAAATGTCACCAAGGATTGTAGGAGAAAAGGGAAATGGAACCCTACAATTAAGACAAAGGAATTGTGTTCGAGTACAGAATCTCAGAAGGATTTGTCTCAAACAAACATCCTGTGAAGCACATGAATCCCATCATGTGAATCCTACGTTATTAAAGCATGCTTATACGTACTATATACGTTGCTCATTTTGCATAAAGGTTAGAGTGGTCACAAAGGGTTCCAGAGTACTGGAAAGACACTATCCCTTCATTATATGTGTGCTACTCACTCTGCTACTGGCAAAGGAGTAGGGTGCCAGTGATTCAGTATATTAGAAGCTTGCCCAACTGACCATGACCAATTACTGGTGCTTGATATATTTGGATACTAGACTGAGGCAGTTGAAGAGATGCTAAGTTGACAGGGTGCAAGTGGGTAACAGAGAAGGATCCATACACTGAATGTAATCCAAACCTTCCATTTGTTTTTATTTATAATTGCACGCTCATTCATCAATGATGAACATACTATAAATTTGCCCCTAGTTCTACAAGTGGTAACTGCCACATTGCAGTATCATGATTATTAGAAACCAAACGAGAATTAGCCTTGTCAATTTGTATGCCACGATGGGCAGGTTGTGTATTACTGCACGAGGCGTTAGCCGAGTGTAGTGAGTAACAGACGTGACAAGAGTGGTATAAACATTGAGAAGGCTAAATCAAGTTTGGTTTCGTATTTATCTTACCCCGTATCACCGATATACAGAGAATATTTTGTAATCATCCATGTTAGTAGCGTGTTGATACTCATCAGGATGGCCACATTTATCAATGCTGCCGGATCTATTTTCGTTATCTGGTCCCTGATTGGTCCGTTGTTTTTATTCACCTCGGTGCATAAGTAACACTTTATTCAACGCTCCATCAATTACATTGAGTCAATGTTATACCTATGGCGTTTTTTATCAGGGGTAGGATGAATGTGGATTCTGTCCCCTACATTTCTCCTTCTCCAACAAAAGTTTAACCTCTTCTTACTTTTCTTTATCAAACAGGAGCCACGCTCTCGGTCATCATTGACATCGACAACACAACAGCAGTAATTTGCTCAGCATTCATCGCCATCGCTTATACATTGTTTGGTGGCCTCTACTCGGTCGCTTATACTGATGTCATTCAACTCTTCTGTATCTTTGTTGGTTTGGTAAGTATCGTTTTACTATAGGACTAAAGAAGAAACCAACAAGTTTTGGTCAAAGTCGCCGTTCTTCACGAGTTTGATGCGGAGTGATGTGAACGAGGCGACAGCCGAGTGAATATCACGTAGCATTCAAACGAGTTGGAGAACGACTTCTTTGACCAAAACGAGTTGCTTTCTGTATTTATCTCACCCCTGTACACACTTAAAGAATGCACAACACACAGGATATTAACCGTGGAGAACGAACTGCAATACTTGTAGGGGCATGGAGAACGAGTTCCCCATGTTAAGCCTATGGACATTTATTCCAGGGGTGAGATAAAGACAGGTAATGTTCACTGGGTGCCTCCATTCTGCCCCCCCGAGTATGTGTTCTTCACTACTGGAGGTAATAAAGTAGGTGCTCTTCACTACTGGAGGTGCAAAAGTAAGTGGGTGATAATAGGCCACAGTCACAATTCTGGCCAGTTATATGTGTTTAGAGGCTTTCATGTGAGAAAAATACATGTCCTGGGTTTCATCTTTTAGTCAATGTAGAAAAACGGGGCTTTTCTTCCAACCACGAAATTTTGTGCAAACCTCAAAATCAAAAACTTCATTTTTAGGTCATCCTACCCTGGAATGGGTATAGAGAGACAAGGGAATCATGGTAGAACTTTGAAAGCCAGTTGAATTCAATGAGAATAAAGAGCCACAGCACATTTTCTGTCCCCTGAATGGGGGTGCCATCCGCACATGCTAGCTTTTGACCCAATGTGAAGCCTATGTTTTTTATTAGGGGTAGGATAAAGCATACTGTATCACCTTTATCTGCATCCTTGTTTTCCTTGCAGTGGCTGTCTGTGCCCTTCGCGTTAACCAACCCGATCGTGAGCGATATTAGGGTGAACGCCACAGACTGGGTGGGAGAACTGGAAGTGAAAGACATAGGCGTGTGGCTCGACACTGGCCTCCTGCTCGTCTTCGGCGGTATCCCTTGGCAGGTAAATACATATTTTTGTTTTTTTTAGTAGTATCTCTCATGGAAATGAGTTGTTCGGATGCATCACGCTGCAACATGTATATACAAGGTAGCACACATAGATACAGTGTCATCAAAAAATTTAGTAACATATACATAAATGCTCAACCTTTTTTTTTTTTTTTTTTTTTTTTTAATGCATCCTGGATATGGCTAGGTCGTACACACGTAAATGTTCTACTATTACGTTTTTTAAGGTCGGATGTTTCAGAGTAATTCTTTATAATGTGGAGACCCACTCTCTATTCCCGACATATACACAAGAGTACTAATTTGAGTTGGAAAATAAAAGCCATGGAATTCAAAGATATGCTTTGCACTCATATATTAGCTCATTTCTATCTGGCTATTTTCTGCCCAAATTGAAATCCGCTACTATCTCTGATGGTTTTTTTATTATTATCATTATCATTATTATTATTATCATCATCATTATTACTATTATTATTATTATTATATATTCGCTAATGGTTCAAATTAGAAAACAGGGCTATCTAACATAAGTTCAAGTTGATATTCAAAGTCCCATGAGTATTACATGTAATAGTGATAAATGTGGATAGCAACATTAAAAACAACAATCATGGACAGTAGTGACAATTATGTATTGAGATTGGCGAATGGTATTAGCAGTCGAGACTTAGATCACATTCGTCACATATCCACATGAATTATCGACAATGTATTTATACTTAACGTTCAACCAATCCAATGGCTAACAATATGATAACATAATTGTTAGGTACATGGATGAAGACCTGGATTTTCAGGTACTATGAAATAAGCAGGAAAGTTTCAATATGATAAGTTTAAACATTTTAGGTTAAGCTACCCTAATACATGTGTAAACCTATGGATAATTGTTTTTAATAAAATATTATTATTTTGAAGGTGTATTTCCATTTTAGTGGTGTTTGACCGTGTGTAAGTGTCTCAAATCAATGAGCTGTTTCTCCGTTGAAGGTGTATTTCCATTTTAGTGGTGTTTGACCGTGTGTAAGTGTCTCAAATCAATGAGCTGTTTCTCCGTTGAAGGTGTATTTCCATTTTAGTGGTGTTTGACCGTGTGTAAGTGTCTTAAATCAATGAGCTGTTTATCCGTTTTAGGTGTATTTCCGTTTTAGTGTTGTTTGACCATGTGTATGTGTCTAAAATCAATGAGCTGTTTCTCCGTTGAAGGTGTATTTCCATTTTAGTGGTGTTTGACCATGTGTATGTGTCTCAAATCAATGAGCTGTTTCTCCGTTGAAGGTGTATTTCCATTTTAGTGGTGTTTGACCATGTGCAAGTGTCTCAAATCAATGAGCTGTTTCTCCGATGAAGGTGTATTTCCGTTTTAGTGGTGTTTGACCGTGTGTAAGTGTCTCAAGTCAATGAACTGTTTCTCCGTTTAAGGTGTATTTCCGTTTTAGTGTTGTTTGACTAGGGGTAAGTGTCTCAAATCAATGAGCTGTTTCTCCGTTGAAGGTATATTTCCATTTTAGTAGTGTTTGACCGTGTGTAAGTGTCTCAAATCAATGAGCTGTTTCTCCGTTTAAGGTGTATTTCCGTTTTAGTGTTGTTTGACTAGGGGTAAGTGTCTCAAATCAATGAGCTGTTTCTCCGTTGAAGGTATATTTCCATTTTAGTAGTGTTTGACTAGGTGTAAGTGTCTCAAATCAATGAGCTGTTTCTCCGTTGAAGGTGTATTTCCGTTTTAGTGGTGTTTGACCAAGTGTAAGTGTCTCAAATCAATCATCTGTTTCTCCGTTGAAGGTGTATTTCCGTTTTAGTGGTGTTTGACCGTGTGTAAGTGTCTCAAATCAATCATCTGATTCTCTATTTAAGGTGTATTTTGTTTTAAGGTGTATTTCCGTTTTAGTGGTGTTTGACCGTGTGTAAGTGTCTCAAATCAATGAGCTGTTTCTCCGTTGAAGGTGTATTTCCGTTTTAGTGTTGTTTGACCATGTGTATGTGTCTCAAATCAATGAGCTGTTTCTCCGTTGAAGGTGTATTTCCGTTTTAGTGGTGTTTGACCGTGTGTAAGTGTCTCAAATCAATGAGCTGTTTCTCCGTTGAAGGTGTATTTCCGTTTTAGTGGTGTTTGACCGTGTGTAAGTGTCTCAAATCAATGAGCTGTTTCTCCGTTGAAGGTGTATTTCCGTTTTAGTGGTGTTTGACCGTGTGTAAGTGTCTCAAATCAATGAGCTGTTTCTCCGTTGAAGGTGTATTTCCGTTTTAGTGGTGTTTGACCGTGTGTAAGTGTCTCAAATCAATGAGCTGTTTCTCCGTTGAAGGTGTATTTCCGTTTTAGTGGTGTTTGACCGTGTGTAAGTGTCTCAAATCAATGAGCTGTTTCTCCGTTGAAGGTGTATTTCCGTTTTAGTGGTGTTTGACCAGTTATAAGTGTCTCAAATCAATGATCTGATTCTCTATTTAAGGTGTATTTCCAACGCGTGCTGTCGTCCAAGTCGGCGGTGCGTGCTCAGCTGCTGTCCTACATCGCCGCGGGGGGCTGTATCATCATGGCCGTGCCCGCCGTCCTCATTGGTGCTATCGCCAGGAACGCAGGTAATGCTTCTGCTGATTCAGAGAATTTATTATCCATCGTAAACAAAGACCCCATTGAAAATGTACCGGGCCACGACCCATCATATAAAACCTGTCAGATACCATATTCAAATCTGTTGCCCCTATTGTTTTATTACCCATCATATACAAAGACACCATTGAAAATGTATGGGGACTCAGTAAACCATGACTCATTATACAAAACCTGTCAGATACCATAACCATGGTATACGGATTCAAATCCGTGGTGAACAGCTTCAGAGCTATGGTATATGGGAAAATAGTCCCCTTGTGCGATAGAGCAAAGAAAAACATGAAATATTGTAGATTTTTTAGTTCTCCTAAAAGCCCATTTCCTTTGGCCGTCACCGATCTACAGTCAGGAACCACCGATGAACCGATGATCGGTTTGCCAAAAGGTTTAGGCCTGGCGTCCAACTACTACGATAGAAATTTAGACCTACCAATATGGCACCGATACAAAAAGCAAATATCAGAGACATATCGGGAAGGTGCAAAATCGTAGACACATGTCTAGACATGCCAATCCACCACGCATCGTGAGGGGTTTTTTTTCAGTGCTTAATCCCAGAAACGTGGTCAACTGCCCCGATATTAGGTGACCTTCCGACGCGATTTTGATTTTCATCGGGAGGTGCATCGAAGACCATATCGGAGCAATATCGTAGTAGGTGGACGCCGGGCCTTATGAAAATAAAAGTATGACCTTTATATACTCCTTCACCTGATGACCTTGACTCTAACCCGTGTTTTCCCTCTCCATCTCGGCTCACAGACTGGAACGAGACGGAGTGGGGGCGCCCCGACATCCCTCCAGATGACCAAAAGCTTATTTTACCGATGGTCATGCAGCACTTGTGTCCCGCCTGGGTGTCCTTCATTGGTCTGGGCGCCGTGTCGGCCGCCGTCATGTCGTCCGCAGACTCCTCTGTACTCTCAGCCAGCTCCATGTTCGCCCGCAACGTGTACAAACTCATATTCAGACAAAAGGTGAGCATTATATACGTGTACAAACTCATATTCAGACAAAAGGTGAGCATTATATACAACATGTACAAACTCATATTCAGACAAAAGGTGAGCATTATATATGTGTACAAACTCATATTCAGACAAAAGGTGAGCACTATATACGTGTACAAACTCATATTCAGAGAAAAGGTGAGCATTATATACACCATGTACAAACTCATATTCAGACAAAAGGTGAGCCGTATATATATGTGTACAAATTTATATTCAGACAAAAGGTGAGTATTATATATGTGTACAAACTCATATTCAGACAAAAGGTAAGCAATATATACAACGTGTACAAACTCATATTCAGACAAAAGGTAAGCAGTATATATACGTGTAGAAACTCATATTCAGATGAAAGGTAAGCAATATATACGTGTACAAACTCATATTCAGACAAAAGGTAAGCATTATATACAACGTGTACAAACTCATATTCAGACAAAAGGTGAGCATTATATATACAATGTATACAAACTCATATTCAGACAAAAGGTGAGCATTATATATATAATGTGTACAAACTCATATTCAAACAAAAGGTGAGCAGTATATATATGTAACGTGTACAAACTCACATTCAGACAAAAAGTAAGCATTATATACGTGTACAAAACTCATATTCAGACAAAAGATCAGTATGGAATCAGAGCTTAAGGCCCCTGTCCATTGGCCAACGAAAACGGTGTAGATCTCTTGAGTTCTCCTAAAAGCCCATTTATATTTTGCTTCAGCTGTGCTAAAGGTTCGTCAGTGGTTCCTGACTGTAGCGCGTTGACAGGCAATGGAAAGAAGCTATTAGGAGAACTAAAAAAAATCAACAACGTTTTTGTCGGTCAATGGAAACGGGCCTTAAGTTTCCCTCGTATACAAAGCCTGAATTAAAAATGTTCAAGTTTAAATTCCATGTTAATGTCTTGTCTTCTCTCTGAAATCCTGGCCGCTGATTGGTCAATTGCATATGACGCATATATATCATCTCGCATTGACTCCACCACGGTCATGTTGTAGTATTGTCACTTTACCGGGGTGATTGTTATGTTGTGTTTTTTCAATGTTTTAGGGGTTTTTAACTATATTTATTGACCATAAATATGACATTCAATGTACATACACATTGATCTTCCATATCATTGGTCTCTTTATTATTCAGGAAAAAAATAACAGATCTTCCACTGCTATAATGGTTGAATAATATGAAGAGACGTCACGAGTTTGAGTCTGAGTTTATTTATGCCACGCATTTTGTTGGCTCTATAATTTCACGAGTCGAAGACAAGTGACATTAAGGAGCCAACAAGATGAGTGGCATAAATAAGCTCAAACTCAAACAAGTGGCGTCTAGATTTTATCCTACCCCATTTCCATATTTTCTCAGTATCAGAAAGTAGTGGCATAAACAACACTTTATGTCACACCCGTGACATAAACAAATCCCATGTTAAGCCTATGGCGTTTTTTATTAGGGGTAGGATAAAGGTTATTCCTATGGCTAAACTAGTACCAGGGACCTGTTTCCCTAGTTTTGTGACATGTCTAGATGATGTCTGTGACACCATACAGACAGATTGGGGTTCACTAACTTTGTGATAACACAAGTAGGCTTGAGTTTCGCTTGTTGCGAACGGTACATCGCCAACTGTGACACGACATGTGACATTTGATGTGACATGCGTTATGCGTTATGTGACTTTCTTTTGTCCGTTCTTGCTTGCACTGTTGGTGCCGCTTCTCATGTCTGTCTAGCATTTTTGTCATGAAACTAGTGAGATAAAATCCTGTATTGTATTATTTTCTGACGA
This sequence comes from Alentia gelatinosa, assembly GCA_950022655.1. Lineage (NCBI taxonomy): Eukaryota > Metazoa > Annelida > Polychaeta > Phyllodocida > Polynoidae > Alentia > Alentia gelatinosa. Next base: position 10,150,568 of record OX465583.1, read on the forward strand.
TGAACTAAATGAACCTCTCTGTATTTCACCGTTCACAGGCATCGGAACGCGAAGTGATCTGGGTGATGCGCGTGGGAATATTCGGCGTGGGAATCCTGGCTACGGTGATGGGCATCACCATCACCACCATCTACGGCCTGTGGTACCTGTGTGCCGACCTCGTCTATGTCATCCTCTTCCCGCAACTGGTGTCGGTGGTGCACCTCCGAGACACGAACACTTACGGCTCTCTGGCCGGCTACGTTATAGGCTTGGCCTTCCGGATGATGGGAGGCGAGCCGCTCATATTCCTCCCCGCCATTATCAAGTACCCGGGCTACGATGAGGAGAACAACATCCAAGAGTTCCCCTTCAAGACCCTGTGCATGCTTGTGAGCTTTTCCTTCATCCTGATCGCCTCCTACGCAACCAAGTATATCTTCGAGAACGGACTCTTACCCAAGCACTATGATATCTTCATGTGCGTGGTAAATATTCCCGATGAGGTGATCGCCCTCAAGGAACACTCCAATGGCCACCATGAGGATGATGTGGAGAGTGAGTTAACGTCGCTTAATGCTAAGAAGACAGAGTCCAACGGTCAAATCAACCCCGCACTCAAGTTCTCCCAGAAGGAGCTCCTAGAGCCTGGACCTCCAGGGCAGGGGCATGAGAACAAGGGACTGGAGGTCACTCCTACCATGGAGGAACCCCCTCCGAGGCCCCCAGAGTATAACAGTGATTACACGACTGGATTGTAACCGATTGTTTCGTTGTGTTTATGTTTTTAATGTGTTAACATGAGAGAAACGTGTCTCCGTTAGTCGTTGACAGTGATGCTGGTACTGGAGATAGCAGACAGGGTTATGGTCGCTAAGGGCTGCTGGAACCAGAGGGCCAGCAGTACTTCTGTTGGTGTTTCTACAAGAAGAGTGGAAGAGGATGTTAAAATGGCCGATTCGCTCATCTTATTACTTCTGGTTCCAGGCATGGGAACAGGGCAGAACCGATACACAGGTTTGGTTTATGTGTGTGAGGAATAGTCGCAGATTTATCATCGTTGTTGCTAGAAATGACCGGATTGGATTGCGTACATCGTAGGGACAATTGTGTTGTCGAATGGGAGTCAACGGTGACTGAACGTATTAGTGTTCCAAACGTGGAACGAACACTCTCTATTCTGGAGCAATAAAGGTACTTGAGTGGAACAATTATCATTTAGGATTCACTTTAAAGATGGATATATAGCAAGTTAATAAGATCGTCGAAAAGACAGGAAATTTGTAGTCAGAGAACAGGTACGCCCGACATTTGGATATCCCAGTAGAAAGAAACTATTAACCACATCGTTAGGTTAGTGACAAGTAGCAGCACCAAGAGTTCTCGTAGGTGGCCCAATCAAAAGCCAATGAAATGTAAGACTGTGTACTATAAGATGCAAGGCCAATCCTTACCAAAACGGGAATGAAATCTGTATTTAACGCTGGATTGAAGATCTCTCGGGATGAAACTTGCCAGAAAGGTCAGTAGCAAAGACCTCGATATGGTTGATATGCAGTGTGTTCAGTTTAAACAGAAAAGGATACATAGGTTGGGTTATCTGATGATAAAAAGGAGGGGAATGTTTGAGTGGGGTACTTGTGGCACTTGGGACCTGTATAGTTAGTGTCCTTAACCCATTGCAGTCTTATAGTGTATCTATGCATTGGTTTAAAAGAGGAGCAGTAGAGTATGTTATTTATGATTATAATTTCTGGGTGTTTTCTTGAAGCAGGCAGTGGTCACAGCAAACTATTATGTACCTATAAAAACGAAGTATGTCATTTTCCCCGTGCCAGCGAGAATACTGCATAGTCCCATGTGCCGCCAGTTACCAACACAATGGCCGAAGATCGTGTAGTATTTGTTGAAAAGGAAACGTGCATATTTCGAACCGAAATATCTGAGTGTCGCTGAATTCTGAGCTCTGAGCTGAAATCTGGAAAATAGGGTGAAGCGTATTTCTAGATTAGAGAATGATGACATCTGCCGTGCTTACTGCCGAAACTTTTTGTGACAAATGCAAATAATAAGTTTTGAAATGATATCATTATAAATATTTACTCGGTAGGCCAAGTATGTAACGATACTTTATATTGAGGCGCAAACACATTTACCTGGGCCATGTAGTGACCTTGAAAATCTCAAGACTAACCCGCAATACGGAATTCAGGAACACATAAAGTTTCTCAAGATAAGATTAGGATTAGCTGTGGCGACGTATTACTTAGACACCTACGTAGCCATGTTCGTATGACATGGACATTGCATACCTGTTTACTGCAACCAGGGACCTGTTTCACTAGTTTCATGACATGTCTAGATGGCGTCTGTGACACCATACAGACATATTGGTTTCGTGACAACACAAGTAGCGCTGGCACAAGTGGCGCTGTAGTGTCACTGTTCACAACACCGACATTGTGACACAACATGCAACAATAGATGTGACATGCGTTATGAAACGTGACTTCGTTTTGTCCATTCTTGCTTGCACTGTTGGTGCCGCTTTTCATGTCTGTCTAACACTGTTGTCACGAAACTAGTGAAACAGGTCCCAGTAGATGGGAGAAGATGTAGGAGAAAGGCTGGGCAGTGTTCCGAGTCCCATTGTAGTTCGGTAGATGTAGGGACAGATGCCAAATGATGCTGCTAGGACACTAGAAGGACACAGTGACACATGTCATGCTGTCCCTGGGGAATGATGTTGATATTGTTAAATTTCAAACATTAGGTACTGTTTCTCTCCAGTCAGAGACAGACCAGAGGTGCTTTGAGCTTGCTGAGATACATTTGAGCTACGGCTGGCAGAACTTGCCTCAGTGTTCGTCCTAACAGTTAAATGGCAATAAAAAGTAATAATTATAATGATGAGAACATGTACATACTTAATGTCCACGATACCATGTGTAGATACTACTATGACACACGAACATGTATAAGTGTACACATGACCACATGTATATCCGTACATTAAAATGGGACTCACTGTAATATTGTTGATATAAACTGTGTATAGATATCATGTCCAATATATCGACAGAGCAGGAATGCATGTAGTTGCCGGATGAATCAGACTAGCTGAGATGATACCTACATGTAAATAAATATATCTAATGAATATATAGGAAGTAACGAAACAGGTAGAGCATGGTAGTTGTACTAGCAAAAATCGAGTGTTGAGTGTTAACTGTTCAACTGTCAATATAGAGTAACACTATACCACTGTGATCGGTCCACCATAATGGTTTGTTGGTTACAGGTATCGAGTAAAGTAAATATATATATATATATTATAGATGTTGCATCGATGCTGTTAGAACATAGAAAGACTATTCTGTATAGCTACATAGGTATCCAAACACCATGCAGTACGCTGCTTTGTTTATAAAGGGTCTGAAGCAGATATTATATTATTACAGAGATGTAGGATGTAAAGAAGCTTATTTAGGAGTCAGATTATTAGGCATATGGTTGACAGAATTAAGATTGTATTGTGAGGCATTATGTGAAATTTATGTTAATCAACATTATGAATGATAAATTGTTCCTCCGAAACATACATTCTAATAAAGTGTATGGGGAGCCCATTGAGAGTCGAGGTTTGCTCTTCACAAACGACTGCTACTTCATGTGAAAATATTCTACGAAAAAAACTTCCCCTGTTAGGATTCTGATAGACCTGTTTTCACAAAATGCCTCACATTATGTAGTGCAGTGAAATTAATTCTAATGCAATAATAGATGAACAACACAGTATAGACAAATACTGGAGAACTCAACACAAAACGAACTCAGCCCATAAAAAACTTGACCCATTAGATGAACCGGACCTGTAATGAACTCAACCCATTTTAAATCTTCCCAACTCAAGTATCTTGCTAGAACTGTGGATAAATACTACATTCAGTAGGAAGTATGTTATCTTGGCCTAAAATTTGGTCTCCTCTGGGGAAGAAAACAAAAAAGAAACCCTTCCCCTAAACCCAATTCTTAACTTTAACCCTAACCCTAAACATAACTGGACTTATTTTTCAAATCCGCTAGTTTATCTGTCTATAAGCTAACTAGTCAGATATTTCCTTCTATATTAAATTGTCTTATCTTTAGCATCTGAAATGGGTCAAGTACTCAAATTGAATTCTCCAAAACAGGTCAAGTTCTCCTGACAACTACGAGTAGAGTTCGTTTCAGGCCGAGTTCTCCAGGAACCATATAGACTTCCGTCGTGAAGCCCATAATGGCCAGACTGTGATTCCCGTAAGGTGTGCATTGAATTGTAAACGACGTCACTTTATTTTGTTTATAATCTGCTTATCGAATGTGTCTGGTTGCGAAAGGAAATGAACTACTTAAGGAAAATCAATAATGTTAAAGATTTTTTAAAAGGCTATATTTGGAATTATTTTTGAATAATCCTAAAAAGTAAAAAAGAAAGATACCTAGAATTATACTTTCCAATATTTCAAGTGTAGGTACACTGATTCTGACACCATTGTGGTCATGAAGATACATTCTTAGATACTGAGGGGGGCATCCAGACAATTACAAAGTTTTACAGGAATTTGCTGCTCATTTACCTTTAGCTTGACGTAAAGGGGACATTCCACAGCACCCTTACTTTATGTAATATTGTCAACCTTTTCATTAATTCGAGCTACATATATAGGTTGAGATGCTGCTAATTTTCCATTCATTATGATTACTGATTGCTCAATCCAGAACATTCCTTGGGTATTTCGATGTATAATACAACTGTCTCTATACCCTATGTTGCTTATCTCAATAATGATAATAATGTTGGTGTCTTAGTTAAATGTCTAACCGGAAACATCTATGGGATATGGTATTAATAACTACAAGGGAATTGAAATAAATACAACAGTTATGAAGAACATTGGTCTCTTCATTGGAAATGTCAACATATTCTTTTATAATGAATCTATCATGTCGACTTTAATTATAGTAGTGGCAAACCTATGGTGCCACATACTGAAATAGTGATAAAACAGGACAAACTAATTTGCACTATATTAGTGCATGCTAAAAAAAGAGTCGACTGATCATCAGCATCGTTTTGATGAGATATACATAATTCATCGGCAAACAACGCAGCGGCCAACTCCCTTTGATTCAGATCATACTAATAGATAAACTTGATTAAGCGTGGATAATAAAGAAGAAACCAGCAAGTTTCGGTCACAGTCATCTTTCTTCATAGAGTTTGAATGCAGAGCCATATGAATGAGGTGACAGCCTGGTGAATATTGCAAAGCATTCAAATGATATTGAGGTGGACGACTGTGACCAAAACAAGTTGCTTTCTGTTTTTATCTCACCCCTGTATACACTAAATGAACTGATATTTCCAAGACGTCATCACCCATTAAGTATTAGTACTAATACTTGAAGGACAATTGAGAACGATTTCATGACGTTAAGCCTATGGGATAGAATTACCAGGGGTGAGATAATAGGCAGTCCTTGATAAGCAGTCGAGTGGTTTAGCACTGCCTTGGTAATGCTGGGTGGAGAAACTGTAAGGCCACATGTCTTTGTAGAGAGGTCACCTGAAGATGGTTAAGGCAATTGAACAGCCATGCATATAAACAAAGGGGGTTGGCAAGTATCTGGTGTGAGGAGTATGTGACACACGCTTCACGCAAGTCATCTCAAACCCATGGTGCCTAAAACATGAGAGTTGTGTTTATCAATTGAAGTACCCCAATCAGACCTGGCCCTCTAAATTGGTAGAAAACCAGACAATTGTCGATATTTGTAGAATACTATCACCCATAAAACTTTGACTTGTCCATGAAACATTCAAATAAAATTACAGTAAACAGACTGAATAACTGTAGTTTGTTGCTGTCCAGATCTCATTACACATGTTATTTATGTAGTGTCTTAGGTATGCACCACATGATACACGACATCCACATTATCGAGACGACTGTAGATCTTCATTTGTTTCACACTATTGGGTTACCTCTAAATCATAGCCTCTAGGGTATTTATCAACAAGGTTGCCTTGTGTACAGAAGTTAACATGGCTACATACAAAACCATTCCATTTGATTCAATTTCTCCTAGTTATTCACATCTGTTTACCTGTTTGTGGTGGAGCTAAGAAGTTCAAAGGTCCAGCCGACTGAGTGTCTTTCAGCAAAGGCTATGTTGATGATTGGTTGGTTGTATGTTAAGACTATGGTTAATTAATGGTAGTTGCTCTATTCTTTGTTAATCTATAATGTAGATGGTGCACATGATAATTGTTCACTCTTAGATCTAGATCCATTGTTAAAAGGCTTTCATGTTACATCGACCACTTGGTTAAGTGCGACGGTGATGGACAGTTTATTTTTCCTGCTGTATTTAATTATTTCATCTCATTTTCTGGTCACAAGTAAAACAAAACAGCCCCTTGGCCACAACTGTTGTTACCATAATAATTATTACGACCCTTGACCAGTGCAGGGCCACTGGTCCCCATGGAAACGTGTGTGATGCAATAATGAGTGTGTAGGACGGTAGGTGTCGTGCGTGTATAACTGTGAACCCCGATCTTCATCTAGGATACAGTCTTGATCTGTGTATAGATCTGTCATAGTCTTATTGGTAGCGACTGCACAATGAAACAAGAGTAAAGCGCTGACTCAGTGAGGAGTCTCTTAAACTATGTATTATTAGTAAGTACCATGAACAAGTGGTGTAGGTTTTAGGCGAGTTTGTACAGTCTGTGACAAAGAGTCTATAAACTACACAGAGATTGGTGTGTGATTAAAGGATAGAGGCTGACACCACTGTGTATCACTGGTCAGCATCAGGCAAATACTATCTACGTGCGACGTAAGTAGACAGCAGGTGTATATTTTTATCCAATAGGGGCACAAGTACAATATCCTCTACAGTTAAGCATCGATGCAATAATGTTGTACACAATATGTCCAACCAGGTAATCATTTTACCAGTCACCACTAATGGGCAGTGGCCAATAAACCTGACAGAAGAAAATGCAATGCTCAGATAGACATATGCATGACAAATATGTGTTTTGCCTTTTGACTTATTTGTAGACTTAACCCATCAAGCATTAAAGGAAATATATATAATAATTATCAGTTGGAAAATTAAGAATTCACACAATTCTATAAATTAGGCTTTCTATCAAACATTATAGTCGTAAATATCTTACTTCTCATTTTAGTGTCATAGAATTCTACATGATATGTCTTCTGTCAAGCATTAGAGACAATGTATGTTATTCAAAATTTATCATTGACAGAATAATAGATAAATAAAATCATACAGGCAAGCAAAGTGCTGGTTGCACTGGACTAATGGTTCATCATATATATCACTATATGAATATCATAAAGTGATACAAATCTCAACGAATCCTTTGGACATGGTCAGAGGACATGGTGGGTAGGGCCAGAAACTATCTTTTAAAAATGTGGGCACGCTTCCAGTGCCAGCTACACTATACAATTTTTTCATTCAGATCTTTTTTATGATCCCACCAGTTCTCCATTTTTAGCATTTTTCCAGTCACTTAAGTGACCATACATCTGTCAATTTGAAATTAAAGTTCTACATATATATGCATCTATAGCAAGTAATTGATTCATCCTTCAAATGGAATAGAAACATACATAGATTTATGCCCAGGCGTCATCAGAGTACTCCCTAATGCCTATGTTTTAACCCCTCCATTTGGTGGACTTCTGCGTTGTTTATATTCATCCATTGTGAACACAGTTAATTTCTTTATATAAAACCTGTCAGATACCATAACTCTGGTATACTGATTGAAAACTGTGATATAAGGCCTCAAAGCCATTGTTTACATAGACAATAATTAATGGTTTTGTGAACAGGTGGCCGTAAACCACTCAAGGTTGTAGTAATACATGAGCACTAGCCAGTGTATTACGATGTCATCCTTGAGTGGTTTACAGAGGTCCCTGTCCACATTACCATCGTTTGTTGCATTTAATATCCATCTTTTTGAATAAACCAAACCTAGTAATTGCTATATAAAAGGGTATAACAAAAGGGACTATTTCTTTGCTCTATAGCACAAAGGGGCTAATTTTCCCATATACCATGATTTTGAGGCCGTAAACCACAGATTTTAAGCTGTATACCACAGTTATGGTATCTGACAGGTTTTACATAATGGGTGGTGGTTTAAGAAGTCCCCATATATTTTTAATGGGGTCTTTGTTTACGATGAATAATAGGGAAAAATAGTTCCTTTCAGCTATAGAGCAAAGAAACAATCCCTAGTTTTATACTTTTTAATAAGGCAACTACTTTGTTTGATATATTCGAAAAGATGGATAATAAATGTAATGGGTGATGGGTCACTCTGTAAACCACTGAAAGTTGATGTCTTAACACACTCGCTAATGCTCATGTATTACTGCACATCAACCTTGCATGGGTTACGGCTGTCTATCCACAAAACCATTGTTATTGTCTATTTATCTAATTGCCAAAAGTTCTATGCTCTTCTGGTGATTGCCATTTGATGGAAGTGTTGGCGTTGGTATATTAGTACCAGTGTATTATCTTATTATTTTGAAGAGAATGGCTTCCAAAGTAACTGATTGATGCATAGGTGCAGGTTAGGGGAACTGGTAAGGGAAATAGACAATAGCCTTGACTTTACCTGGCAGGGAGGCAGGCATCTGTTGAAAAATCTATGCCTACAAAAGTACATGGTACAAGGAGACCTCGTATGAAAGTTATATTAATGATATTCAAGCTCGATCGCTATGACTTGCTCTAGCTGACAGAAGGTTGTCGAAATGTGTCAAATAAAGCTAACGGTATTAGCTAACTTTTCATGTAATAGCCTAAATTATTAAACAGGCCCCAGGAATGCTGGGGGTCATTGAATAAATTATGACAGTGAAAGGACAGGGTACAAGGAGACCTTGTATGAGGGTTATTGTTCAATAGTATTAAAGCTCGTTCAGCTAGTACTGTTCTACCAGGTCGTCCATAAGTATTGAATAAAGTTGACCCACGTTGTCCCTGGGTATAGTCTCATCACATCCTACCTTGTCATTAAAATGAAGACAAGACCAACAAACTGACTGTAGGATGATAGATCCACTGAAGGGTGATGATTCCTCGACACAAGAAGAGGTACCTGGAAGAGACTCTAGCAAGGGCCAGAGGTAAGCAAATGCTAACTTCAGCATGCAATAACCTCTTAAGCAGGATTCACATGTAGAGACTAATGTACCTGAGATATACTTTACACCTTTTCCCCAGTCTTGGACAATTTTTACTTTGGGGATTCACATGGGATGACACACCTGGTAAAAAGTTCCTGAGAAGACTCAAGTATCCCTGAGGTATGTAAAAAGACATGTGATCCTGATTGCTTGCTTCCTATGGACTAGGTTGGGTACTTAGTCTTCAACTCAGCATTGGGTACATTTGTCTCACCAAAATTCCAAAATTCATGCTTTCAATTTGAGTAACTTATACCATTTGCCAGTAGCACTATTCTGGAAATCATATCTGCCAGAACAGGATAATATTTTAGTTAAAACTAGTGTGAAGCAAATAGAACTTGATTATCAGTGCACTTTATAATTATCATCTTTTGATTTCTTGGCAGTAGAGTATGTCAGGTTTTGTCACTAAAATTGACAGTATACCTTTACTTAGTCTTTTCTTTAAACAAGGAAGTAGATATTCTAATCTTCTCAAATAAAGATAACATTGTCTGTACTTGCCACTAAAGGGGCGTCATCATAGACAACGTCATAAGACTATCGTATGTGTTACTTTTGGGAAACTTTGTAATTTGCCGTCATAGTTAGTTAGAGGCCATCCATAAAGTATGTATGCAGGAAGGAGGGATGGGGTGGACTAAATGCATACACAAGTGTACAGGGGGAGGGAGGGGGTTAAGAGCTTGATTTTCCATATGCATGCATACAAAATTTATATGGGGATAAGCATAAACTGGTTTCCCAGGTAGCCGCTAGGGGGCACGACGGCAAAATACCCGCAGGGATAGCCCAATGGATATACCTGATTTTGGAAACCTCTGATAGCGCATGCGTGGGCTATATACCATGAATTAACAAGATGGCATGTGTGACCGATTCAAAGGCAAGACCAAACTGTGACTACACTGTCAATATATAGGAAGATTTAAGATAACATATCTAGTTCGAAAATGATTCAATACAATGTTTTCTTTGTATTTGAGTATTAAAACCATACTGACAGTCGATCCCTGAGCAAGATACACTCTCACAGTTAATTGTCAAGCGCCTGCGGTTGGAACGATGGCAGCTGGAATGCTAGTAGGTTGGTGATTAGGTTGGTTGGTGGTTAGACAAGTTGGAATGTAAGCAGGTTAGAGGTAAGCATGTTAGTTGGAAGGAAAGTTTAATGTGAGCAAACTGCAGTGGGAGAGGGGTAGCTAGGATGGTGGGTTGGTAGGTTGGAATATGAGCTGGCGATTTTGGGACATGTGCGGGGCTTCAGTCAGAGACTATATGGCCGGCGCACACCTGGCAACTTTTTTCCTTGAGATATATGCTTGAGCCTTTGTGGCGAAAATACCTACATGTAAAAAACTATATCTATGAATATAAAGGAAGTAACAAAACAGGTAGAACATGGTAGTTGTACTAGCAAAAATCGAGTTGAGTGCTAACTTTTCAACTGTCAATATAGAGTAACACTATACCACTGTGATCGGTCCACCATAATGGTTTGTTTGTTGCAGGTATCAAGTCATTACCCTATCCCCGGATAAAAGTAGAGAAGCAGTAGCTGGGAGAATAAAATTTTATTGAATTTTATGGATAAAATTATGTCGACCTTACTGGACGATGATATTAATATGTAATATGGATATGAATGGTAAGTAATATTACATAATGGTAATTGACATGTATAATAAAGGTCAATTAATATAAGTATAAAATATGATATACAATACAGTAGTATGAAAAATACGTAGGTAATTGTATATATGAATGAAATAGCCAAGAGCCAATATATGGAGAGGGGGGTGGGGTAAAGTTTTTAAGAGGTATTGTTGAGGGACATAATCAGGGCTTGATTCACAGCAGAGGCATCAGTGTCCTTGATGTATGTCCGGTGGGCGTTAGACTTCCAGCCCCCGTACCGCTGTATGGCGAGTTCCGGCATACCGGCCTGGAATGCCTGCGTCGCGGCAGCCTTCCGGAGGCTGTGGAGGGTATATGTAGGGGGCTGGTTTGCCGCCTGGAGGAGTGACTTCCATTCCCTGGACAGTGTCCTGGTCGTGAGGATCTCTCCGTTCTCCAGGCTGAGGAATGGAGCCGTAGGGTCGGCCGTAGGTGCGGCCGCGATCATGGTCCGGATGGCCCGTACCGGGCAGGAGGACGGTTCGGGGGAGGCTCGTATCACGACTGTCTTTTCCTCCCCCGCCCTTTGCATGTTCTTCGCGGCTTTGACCCTTATCGATGCTTGAGTGGGCGTGACGACCACGTCTCGGCGTGACAGGAGTCGCGCCGGGTCGTACTTTGCCGTAGACGGTGGGGCCACTTCGCTTTGCCGCAGGGCGGCAAAGTAGATAATCAGAACCGCGGCCCTCAGTCCGATGTGCATCGGGGAGTCCGTGAGGGCCGTGAGGGCCGCTCTGAAGACGTCCATTGGGACCGGAGGCTTGACGTTGGGATGGTACTCCTTGTTCCGTCTCATTGCATCCAGTGCGCGCCTCACCCGGAAGTCCTCGGTTGCCGCGACATCGCCGCCCGTGAGCCAGAGGTGCAACCGGACGTGCGACAGCTGATTCGCGACCGTCGCAGGCGAGGGGGCGTGGCCCGCGACGTACTCTAGGTACGCCGTGGTGAAGGACACTGTGGGTTTCTGGGGGTCGGCGCCCATCCTCCGGCAAAAGGCTAGGTAGGTCGAGACGGCACTCCGCTGGTTCGCGACCGTTCCGGGGGCACGCGCCTCGCACTGCCGCGCAGATGCCCTCGTCTGGAGTGATCGTAGCGCCGGATCTGCAGGCGAGACGGAGAACGGGGTAGAAAGAAGTGTGTGTACATGGGATCACTTCAACGAGAGAATGATAATTTATATAATTAACGGCCGTGATGAAGTCTCTCGAGGTCAGGTGGGCTCGGCTGAGGGCGTCTGCTACGGTGTTAAGCACCCCCGGAACGTGCGTGTACATGAACTCCACCTGGAGTCTGGCTTGTACCGTCCAGGCCTGGCGGGCACACTCGGCGAGGACCGGATTCCTGGCACGCCCCAACCTGAGTGCCTGGACGGTTCCCATGTTATCGCAATACACTTCCACACGAGTGCCTCGGTCGCGGTCCGTGAGGAAAGTGCACATTGCGTAGACCGTATTTAGGGCCTCAAGCTCGGCGATACAGTTCACGGGGTCTACCAAGGGGCAGACCCTTCCGCAGTAGTAGTATCTCCCATCCGTGCCCCCTACTCCGCTGAGGCACGCGTCCACGATGATACATCTGGTAGGAGGCCCTCGAGGTATCAGGGCATGGCCGTTCCATCCCTCGGCGAACCGCAGGAACCACTGGAGGTCCTGCCGCATCTCCGAGTTGACGTTGATGTAGTATCCGGCCATGCCCCGGAGGGCCTCGAGCAATTTGCTGACGAACGGTCGGGCTGGCCGTATACATTTTGCCACGTGTAGGACCCGACCGAGGACCGACTGCAGTTGTCGTTTCGTCAGCGAGCGTTTGGTTGAGACAGCCCTCACGTGCTCCCGCACTTCCTGTAGTTTGTCCCGCGGGATACTGAGGGACATATCCACGGAGTTTATGACTATCCCTAGCCACGTCACAACCCGGCTCGGGGGCTGTGCCTTTTCCCGGGCCTCGGGGAGGCCCAGCTCCCTGAACAGCTCTCGCGCTGTCTCGAAGTCGGCGGCCGCCTTGTCGGCCGACGGGGAGAGGATAATAAGGTCGTCCAGGTACATCGCGGCATCGACCCCCTTCTGGTCGAGGATCTTGACGATGGCATCTGCTACACACTGCATGTGGTAGGAGGAGGCGCGGGCACCGAACGGCATGGCCGTATCGCAGTAGTACCCCTCCCCCCACGCGAAGCAGAGCAGAGGCCAGTCGAGGGGGTCGCACCGGAAGTTCTTATACGCCCGCGCGATGTCGATCGTGGACATATAACTCCCCGGCCCCGAGGCCACCAGGCGACCATCGACGGTCGGGAGGCCATGTTCTCTCTCTTCACCGTACACAGAGTTTTACACGATGTAGCTGTTCACGCTGGATTCCTTGGGGTACGTCATATCCATGATAACGCGGCGATCAGACGTACCCCGTAGACCGTACGGGTGAAAGGGGGGATCCTCGAACGGACCCATGAGGTTGGAATGCCCCTTCTCCTTGTCAATGAATCTCGCTATCTGGTCCGGGTATCCCGTGGCACTGGGGTGGTTGGGCACCCCCCGCGTGTCGGTAACCGGGCCGGCGTACCCCAGAGGGAATCCGAACCTAACGAAATCCATGAGTTCCTCCTTTCCGGGGATACCCGAGAGGTATCGGATCCAGACTGGGATGTTGAGATCAGTAGGGATCTCGATACGGGCCCCGAGGGCGTTGGGCATCCCCGTGCGCCGCACCCGGTCGTAGATATCGGCGTGTCCCGGCGGCCCGGGGGCGGAGAAGTGGGGCCAGTGGGCCCGCCTATGTCCGGCGAACGTGCCGGGGTCGGCCCGGACTCCGGGAGTGGGAATACCTGTCTCGCAGAACTCCCTAACGGCATCGAAGTCGATTCGTAGATTATCGTTGCCGTCCTCCCGGGGCAATTGCCGAGCCAATTGCTCCACATCCCCGCTGTCGCCCCTATACACGGGAGTGTATTCCTCAGGGGGCGGGGATTTCTGCTTGCGTGAGTCCCCCACGTGCTCGGCACACTGTGTTGTTGTCACGTGGGGTGTGACGTCACGGGTCGTGCACTCCTTGACCGGGTCGCCCTCGCTGAGTGCACTCGTACCTGGGGCGAGAGGTGTTACACGCGCCACACTCACTCGCGGGGCACGTCCGGTCCGTTTTTTGAAGCCGTTGGTTGTTGTTTCTGCACTCCTGAGAGGTCGGTGGTGCGCAGCGTGTGCCCGGCCTGCGGCATCCGGCGTGGGGCAGGTGCGGATGTTGGTGCAGCGCTCTCATACCCGCCACCGTACAACAGCTTCCTGTTGCACGCGTGTATAGAGTGCGTGCACATCCTGCCGACCGAATCACAAAATGAGCACACATGCACCCATTTGATCCCGCCATCTTGGTGGCCGTTCCGCTGTCGACACCCCCTCTCCGAGTTGAATGCCCGGCAGGGCAGCTCCCGTCCTCCGGCCTTGCCCGTGTCCTGGCCGTCGTGCACCGTCGTGGTCGCCGTCATCGCGAGCCGGACACGCTCGTCCTGTATGCGCACATGGTCGGACCAGTAAATCCTCCCGGCCTCGACCTGGTCAAAAATGAACTGGGACCAACGCCTGACTCCGGCCCACGGCCGAGTCTGGGCATCGATCGACACCTGGGACAGGTGGCGATACATGTCCCTCCTGTCGTCCTCGGGGACCGCCCGGTGGTCCTCCATCATTACCAGAAACGCGCTTACATATTCCATGGGGCCGAGCGTTCCCCTGACCTCGAGCCTCTGGTTCACGGTGAAGAGGCCCTCGCGTTCCACATACATGTAAGGTTTGGACAATAATCTAATGGTATGGAGATCAGAACTAAACCTACCGGCCGTGCGGTCGTGTCGTAGTCCCTCACGGTCGAGTTCTTTCTGGAGGAGCTCGTCTGGGAGGTACCGGTCGCGAAGTTGACGGGGTGCCGGGAGACGGGATGCTTGATCGTTGGCCCAGTCCCTGGTCCGGTCCTCCGCGACGGTGGCCTCTCTAACGGTCGCCGGCTGAGATGCCCTCGATGGTGATTTTGCCCGTTGAAGTCCTTTTATCGCCTCGAGTATCAGCGCGACATTGCCCTCCAGAGCCGTTATTCTCAACGTCTTGACGTTTTCGTTCGACGGCTGTGTCGATCCCCTCAGTGTGGCCTCGGACCCTGCGGCCGCCTCCGGTGCCTGGGACGTGCTAGGCACGGGCGTGTTCCTCGTATTAGGCATTTCCACTTCTTTCTATCGTTCTATCGCCCTCTTATCATGTGTATGGGGTGCTGGCCTATACTCGGGGAGTATTGGGCTGCGAGCACGTGCCAAGGAGACGAAAAAAGGTGCTGTAGTACGTGCGTACTGTAGAGCGGGTGGAGAAGAAGTGAGGCCGGGGTACGGACCGGGCTGTACCACGTGACCTCGTGGTATGTGTGAAAGCCGCGAGGGGGCAGGAGGGGCGCCCGTGAGGCGCGGTAGAGGGGGACACCGGGGAGGCAATGATTACCCCTGAGCAATGCCCATGGGTTTACAATTATATAGAACGTGTAGAATCTTTGCTGTCGGATGGGTTTCCGAGCCTCAGATGTCTGACAGCGTGTTGGTTCGGCGTCATTTCGATGAGAAAAAATTTCTTTATATATATATTTTTTTTAATTATATAGAATGCCCTGACCATGCTGTACAAGTCACAGAACGAGATGGTAATTTACGGTTTGTACAGAATGAGGCATTTATGCCGAGTTCTGTACAAACCGTAAATAATCATCTGTGACTTGCACAAGCATGGTTGGACGTTATACATTTACTATATACCCCCAAATTTTTTTTAAATCATTGATTTCATTTGGCATAACAACCAATATTTTGATAAACATGTATGGGAAGGTAGTCCATATTTTCCTTACGGACCAGTGGTCTGTACAGTATTTTTACGTTCTATGGCGAAACGGTGTGTATTTACAGTATATACAGCATGGGTATATAGTAAATATATATATATATTATAGATGTTGCATTGATGCTGTTAGAACATAGAAAGACTATTCTGTATAGCTACATAGGTATCCAAACACCATGCAGTACGCTGCTTTGTTTATAAAGGGTCTGAAGCAGATATTATATTATTACAGAGATGTAGGCTATGAAGATGCTTATTCAGGAGTCGGATTATTAGGCATATGGTTGACAGAATTATGATTGTCTTGTGAGATATTATGTGAAATTTATGTTAACTGACACTATAAATGATACCTTATTCCTTCAAAACATACATTCTAACCGAGTGTATGTGGAGCCCATTGAGAGTTTGCTCTTCACAAAAATATACTACTTTATATGAATATATTCTACAAAAAAGACTTGCCCTGTTAGGATTCCTCAATGCCTCACACTATGTAACACAGTGAAATTAATTCCAATGCAATGATAGATGAAGGACATAGTATTGACTTCCGTTGTGATGCCCTTGATGGTCAGACTGGGATTCTCATAAGGTGTAAATTGAATTGAAAAAGAAAAGAACTGCTTGGGGAAAATCATGTTAAAGATTGTTCAAAAAGGCTAAAATTATCATTGAATAATCCAAAAACAATTTTTTTTAAATATAGAACTATACTTTCGAATATTTCAAGTGTGGGTACAGTCATTCTGACACAATTGTGGTTATGAAGATACATTCTTAGATACTGAAGGGGCATCCAGACAATTTTACAGTTTAACAGGTATTTGCTGCTCATTAACCTTTAGCTTGACATAAAGGGAACATTCCATGGCACCCTTATTTTATGGAATATCATCAACCTTTTCATTAATTCAAGTGACATATATGGGTTGAGGTGCTGCTTATTTTCCATTCATAATGATTACTGATTGCTCAATCCAGAACATTCCTTAGGTATTTCAATGTACAATACAACTGTCTCTATACCCTATGGTCATTGGTCTCTTCATTGGAAATGTCAACATGTTCTTTTATAATGAATCTATCATGTCGACTATAATCATAGTAGTGTCCAACCTATGGTGCAACGGGCTGAAATATTGATAAAACAGGGCAAACCTATTTGCACTATATTAGTGCATGCTGAAAAGAAGGAGTTGACTGGTCATCAGCATCATTTTGATGACTATACATAATTCATCGTCAAACAATGCAGCAACCAACTCCATTTGATTCAGTTCATACTCATAGATGAACTTGATTAAGTATGGACAATAAAGAAGAAACCAACAAGTTTTGGTCACAGTTGTCTTTCTCCATAGAGTTTGAATGCAGAGTGATATGAATGATGCAACAGCCTAATGAATATTACAAAGCATTCAAATGATATCGAGATTGATGTTTTTGACTAAAACAAGTTGCTTTCTATATTTATCTCACCTGTATACATACACTAATTGAACTGATGTGTGCAAGATATCAAATCCCATTGAGTATTGGTACTAATACTTGAAGGACCATTGATAATAATTTAATGATGTAAAACCTATGGGACGAAATTACCAGGGGTGAGATAATGGGCAGTCCTTGATAAGAAGTCCAATGGTTTAGTACTGCCTTGGAAATGCTAGGTAGAGAATCTGTATGGCTGCTTGTCTTCGTGGGGAGATCACCTAAAGATGGTCAAGATGATTTAATAGCCATGCATATAAACAAAGGGGATTGGCAAGTATCTGGTGTGAGGAGTATGTGACACACTTTTCATGCAAGTCATCGCGAACCTATGGTGCCTAAAACATGAGAGTTGTGTTTATCAATTGAAATGTTCCTTTATACATCCTGAAGAACGCGAATCTGACCTGGCCCTCTAAATAGGTAGACTATCAGACAACTGTTGATATTTGTAGAATATTATCACCCACAAAACGTTGACTTGTCTCATTTTCTGGTGACAAGTTAAACCAAACAGTACGATCTTCATCTAGGACACAGTCTTGATCTATGAATAGATCTGTCATAGTCTTATTGGTAGTGACTGCACACTACAGTGTATCACTGGTCAGCATCGGGCAAATACTATCTATGTGCAATGTAAGTAGACAGCAGGTGTATATTTTTATCAAATAGGGGCACACATACAATATCCTCTACAGTTAAGCATCGATGCAATAGTGTTGTACACAATATGTCCAACATGGTAATCATTTTACCAGTCACCACTAATGGGCAGTGGCCAATGAACCTGACAGAAGGAAATGCAATGCTCAGAAGAAAATGCTTAACAAATATGTGTTTTGTCTTTTGACTTATTCGTCGACTTAACCAATCAAGCATTAAAGGAAATATATGGTAATTATCCCTTGGAAAATTAAGAATTCACACAATTCTAAAAATTAGGTTTTCTAGTTGCAAATATCTTACTCTTATTTGATTATCGTAGAATTCTATATGATGTGTCCTCTGTTAAGCATTAGAGACAATGTATGTTATTCAGAATTGATTAATGACAGAATAATAGATTCTTTCATTTAAAGTATCATGCATGCTATATGAAATCATTCAGGCAAGTGGACATGGTGAGTAGTGCTAGAAACTATCATAAAGAAAATTTGGGCATGCTTCAACTGCCTGCTACACTATATGATTTTTTCAGATTTTTTTACTATCCCATCAGTTCTTCATTTCGGCAGGTTTTGGCATACATTGGTCACACAGTGGAAGCTGTATAAGTCTAGTCACCAAGCAACCAACAAAGACATTCTAGTCACTCAAGTGCCCATACAACTGTTAATTTTAAATTAAAGTTCTGCATATGCATCTATAGCAAGTGATTGATTCATCCTTCAAATAGAATAGAAACATACATAGATTTATGCCCAGGCTCCCTAAATGCCTATGATTAAAACCCTCCATTTGGTGGCCTTGTCGTTTATATTCATCCAGTGTGAACCCAGTGAATTTCTATATATTAAAGGTGTCAGATACCATAACTTTGGTATACAGATTGAAATCTGTCGCATACGGCCTCAAAGCCATTGTATGCGGGAAAATAGTCCTTTAGGGCTACATAACAAAGAAATAGTCCCAAGTGTTATACTCTTTAATAAGGCAACTACTGGGTTTAATATATTTGAAAAGATGGATAATTAATGGTTTTGTGGACAGGCGGCTCTGTAAACCACTCAAAGTTGACGTTGTAACACACTCGCTAGCACTCGCGTGTTACTATGCATCAACCTTTCATGGGTTACAGCTGCCTATCCACAAAACCATCGTTTATTATTTATTCATTCAATAGCCAAACGTCCATGATCTTCTGGTGATAGCCATTTAATTGAAGTATTGGTGTTGGCATATTAGTACCAGTGAATCATCTTATTGTTTTGAAGAGAATGGCTTCCACAGAAACTGATTTATGCATAGGTGCAGGTAAGGGGAACTGGTAAGGGGATCAGGCAAAAGCCTTGACTTTACCTGGCAGGGAGGAAGGGGTCTGTAGAATAATTTATCTCACCCCAGATATTTTTTCTCCATAGACCTAACATTGGAAACTCGTATCTAACACCCATTAGATATTTAGGAAATATATCCAATGGGGGATAATGTCACAAATGTTAGCCCATTAGTCAATATTAAGGGTGAGATAAATTCAGAAACCCATTCAAGTTTAGGGTCAATTGTGAATTACTACGTGATTCAAACTCGATGGGATACGAGCTCAGACCCTAAACTTTCATGGGTTTCCTCTATAGTATGCCTAGGAAAGTACAGTGTACAAGGAGACCTTGTACGTATCATTTAAGGATATTCAAGCTTGTTCGCTAGATTGAATAAAGTTGACTGACATCGTTCCTGGGTCATGTTGGCGTACAGAAACAGGTTTACAAGTAATAGCCTAAATCATTCAAGAAGGCCCAGGAACGAATCGCATCTCATCACATTTTTTTTTTTTTTTTTTTTTTTATATTCAAGAAGACAAATACATTCGCCTCATTTGGGCGTTCTTCCATGTAGTCGTACAGAGAGGTAAACAGATAATTAGATAAACATAACATTGCTTCTGATCATTGATCTTATTCATTTTAGAGTACTCTGGACTGATAATCCATTATATATTATTACTCATAACATATTGTAGTGATATTTATCGGGGGACACAAGACCCGACGAGCAGATCCGGTTTATATGACGACAGGTTTTATTAATCCGTATGAACGTACACAGTGTTACCGCTCTCCGGCGGTGCCTAGCCTTTATATAGCACACATCCACAGGGGAGAACTGAGTGGGCTGATTAGGGCGACCTGGGGGTGTCCTCGCTCGATAAGCGGGAGCACCAGAATGAATCCAACCGCCTCAGGGGCCCTCCTTATATAGGGCGCCCCACTGACGTCACAGGCTTGAGAGCGCGGCGAGGCGCCTCCTCCCGGGAGGCGCCCGTACTACGCGTAACCCTCCTCCGGAGACCGCTGCCCGCGATCCCCTATTATCGCCACACTATATACAGACATAATTATGTATTAATACAGTAGGTGGGCATTAAGGATAGTACACTAATAATTACATATATTAGTTAATACCGATCAGTATTATACCTTATTGGAGAGAGATTCAATAAGGCTATTTTAAGTTTAACCGACGTCATATGACAGCCTGTATTTTAAAAATATCCTACCTTCCTATTAAAATCATAGCAACACCAACAAGTTGACTGTAGGATGACACTCACTGAAGAGTGAGAGATCCACTGAAAGGTGATAATTCCTCATCACAAAAAGAAGTACCCAGCAAAGACTTTTTAAAATTTATTTTTCAACAGCAAGGTGTCTTCTGCTGAAGCAGGTACAATTATCACCTCTAATACCACGAATACAAACATCTGAGTACATATACTGGTTCCAGTGCGATATACAATATCTGCACCCCATTGGGGACTTTAAATGATAGATGATATGAAGAGGTAATGAAGTGAATTAGACGACACTATATCTCTACGTAAAAGGATGTTCTTCATTCGCCTCTTATAAATACCAATACTGCTTCGCTGTAGCTCACCAGGCAGTGGCGTCAGAATAGGGGGGGGCAGGGGGGGGCGACTGCCCCCCCCCCCCCCCCACTTTTTTGCCAGCCCAAAAAAGTCAGAAGCTTAAAATTTTACTCAAACGTGTGTAAAACCTGTCTTGACTTTTCAGCATAGAAAGTCTGACTCTTTAGCGTGCAATGATGGCTAGGTCCTGACTTTTCACCGTGGAAAAGTGTCAAAGTCTGACTCTTTAGCGTGCAATAATGGCTAAGCCCTGACTCTTCAACATGGAAAAGTGTCTAAGTCTGACTCTTTAGCATGCAATGATGGCTATGCCCTGACTCTTCAAAGTGGAAAAGTGGAAAAGTCTGACTTTTTAGTATGCAATGAAGGCTAGGTCTTGACTTTTCACCGTGGAAAAGTGTCAAAGTCTGACTCTTTAGCGTGCAATGATGGCTAAGCCCTGACTTTTCACCGTGGAAAAGTGTCAAAGTCTGACTTTTTAGCATGCAATGATGGCTAGGTCCTGACTTTTCACCGTGAGAAAGTGTCAAAGTCTGACTCTTTAGCGAGCAATGATGGCTAGGTCCTAACTTTTCACCGTGGAAAAGTGTCAAAGTCTGACTTTTTAGCGAGCAATTATGGCTAGGTCCTGACTCTTCACCATGGAAAAGTGTCAAAGTCTGACTTTTTAGCGTGCAATGATGGCTAAGCCCTGACTTTTCACCATGGAAAAGTGTCAAAGTCTGACCATTTAGCATGCAATGATGGCTAGGTCTTGACTTTTAACTGTGGAAGAGTGTCAAAGTCTCACTTTCGCAGACTTTCCGCAGATTCACAGTAAATCCAGAGGAACAGGCAAATGTCTGATTTCATACCAAGAAAAAAGTCAGCAATTTTTCAGTTCGCCCCCCCCCCCCCCCACTTTCAAAACGTTCTGACGCCCCTGCACCGTCTTGGTTATTCCAGGCTTTCATACCTCAAAGGGCTTTTCCTCAAAAAAATTGTATTAGGTCTACGCATTTTTATTACACGTTATGTTCCCCCTGTGTATGTGGATTACTGATAACATCAAGATATTTGGTAAAATTATACATATATATATATATATATATATATATATATATATATATATATATATATATATATATGCATAAAATATTGTCTACGTTCTGAATGTAGGTGGCGCTGCCAATGAAGCAGGAGTTGGGAAAAGTCAGGAGACAAATCTGCTTAAGCATCGTTCACCACAGCAGGAGGTGGTTTGGTGAAAAACTCTAAGTTTTTTTATGAATTTAAAAACTGAAGGATATTAAATTCCGTTCTTGTCCATTCTTTTGGGGGAGATTATTTGTTCTATCTTTCCTGACAAATGCAGATTTTTTAATTATTACTATAAGAAAAATTGATATATGATTTTGACAGACACATTTCTGATACATTATTGACTTTTTCAAGATTATGTAGAAATATACTTAAAAGTGAAAGGAAGTGTCCTGGTGGCCCTCCCAGCAGGGGGTTGGAACCAGAGGGTAGGGGCCTACATATAGGGAGTCAAAGTGAACCCGCTCCAACCACAGATAGCCGGTCACAAAATACCATTTCCGGATATAGGCGCACAGTGCTTTAACTATGTAGGTTCGAGATTATATGTGTCATTCTCCAATCTTTTAGATCCATATTTTTCATAAACTTAACAACTGTCATCATAGCTTTGAGACAGAGTTATTCAGAGACGATAGTAGTAAACAACACTTCGAAAGTAACAAACTAGACCCAAAACAAAAGTCTAGCCTCAAAGCCCCATAGGTTTAGCACTAAGCCTCGTTCTTACTGGCCACCGGAAATGGTATTTCGTAAACGGGTATCTGTGGTTTCAGCGGGTTCACTTTGGCTCCCTATCGCATGAGATGAAATATAACCTGTCATATTCAAAACCTTATCTTTCAGTACATTTCAGATGTAAGTCAAGCAAATCTAAACTGGCTTAGTTCACCTATTAAAAGAATTGAATAAACTGGATGTAATTTCTATTTTACTCATTCTAGAATTATAATGAATTACAGAGAACAAGTTTTGCCTGATAATTGACCACTCTCCCAGCAGATCTTTCGCGGCACCATCGCGGCCGCAGGAAGTAGAGCGCAGGATCTCTGCTTGGAGAGCGATAATTGACAATATTTAAAAATCACCAGGTGGTGCCACTGAGTATTGTAAGATATGCCTTTAAAGATGACAGGCCTTTTAGGCTGCTTCACAGTCCCTGCACTGGCAACCTGGAGAGATACGCAAAGTTATCGTAGCTCAGCGCAGACAGGGGTTGGTTGCCAACCTACACAAGCTTGTAGTACGGCCAACTCACCAGAAGATATCTTTCATGTTTCAATCTCAGTAGAATGGTTCCACTGTGTGCCTCCGAGCCGTCCGTGAAAAAACTCCCCCTGTATGAGCCCCTGGCGGTTCGGGCTCGTACTACAGTACTACAGTTTGAGAGCACCTGGCGTCTCGGGACGGTACTACAGTGTGACCTAGACTGGTTCCCTGTCAACAATGCTGTCGCTGATACCCGTCGCTCCTTATCAATGGTGGCGCAGCTGGTTGAAACCAGCTGAGAGAGGATCTTTCACACTGCATCGCTCGAGTAACTTACGGTACTCTGAGCGATAACCTGAGCGGCGTAGTGTATGAATCTTTTCGTGGATCTTTTCGTGATCTGGAGCGGCCTCGTAGGGGCTAAACTTCCGCAATCCGCCCTCCCACCTCGCCCCAGAGTTGTGTTCTGCTGGCTTGGACTGCGTTTAGACGGGACCCGACTTGAAAAATGGCTGCAAACTCGCATGGGCGAGGCCAAATGAGGCCACATAACGCTGGGCGAACGCCGTCTTTCGTAGTGTTTGGTCTCATGCTTGTCATTGGTATATTAGGATTCAACTACTGGAATGTCTCCACCAAAAACGCAATGTTAGCAAAAGAGGTGAACGAAAGTCGAGACCGAATCCGAATAGCTGCCGTGAAGAAACTGGCCATGGAGAAACGAAACGACGCACTCATGCAGAAAGTGCGAGACAGTGATATAGAGTTGGATCGTCAGCGAACTTTAGGAAATACCAAACATGAAGAGATAGAGACTTTGAAAAGACAAGTGGATACAAAACAGGAAGAGGCTGCATTTCACAAGACGGAAAAAGAGCAAGCCAAGACAGAGTTGGTATGTAATGAGGCTAGATCTCGTAGAGATATCGATCTCGTCTAAATCATGGCATTTTCATTAGCTTTAATGATGTTATTTACCACGTTTCACCTATCATTGGTAAAAGGAAATTCCGGCCACCCGAGGAAAAGGTCACATAATATAGTTGTTACAAAGCAAGGCACCCCCACACCCTCGCCAACTGACATTAGTATCTGAGGGCTGAGTTATTTAGACATCTCTACAGCAGCTGAGGTGGCAGTCATGCTTCGCTGAACACAGTGAGGAAACCAAAACCAAATCAAATACAATTTTCTGTATACGCCTATATTGACGAATTAAGCGGCTAATGAATAAATTGGAGTCAATAATATCTGAATCGGCCAGTTATATCTGTCTAAAAACGAATGGTATGTAGCATCGTAGGCCTATTCCCGGTGCCCATGATTCAAACAACGGCACTCACATAGAGTGATACACATAGTTGTGATATGGTTTCTATCATATTACTCTCACATGCACGTACATGTAGATATAGTTCATTTGAATTGCAATTGTGAAAATTTGTATTTAAAGAAATGATAATATAATAATAAAAACAATAATAATGGACGGTACAGTAAAGGACGTGGAGACTTGATGAAGTAGGGTGGGGTACCTAAGTTATATCATTTAATAAATGTGGTAGGCCTACAAGTAGACTTGCTCAAGTCTTTGTTTATGAGCATTCATTGAATGATTTTAAAATCAAAAGCAGGATAATGTATATTGCAGTATTACTGGTGCAGTAATCACCACGAGGAGGGATTGGATAGGTGGAGGGTTTCAGGGACTGAAGCCACTCTAGCCATAGAACTAGATCTAGATAGTGTCTAGTTCTATGCTCTAGCCAACATGCTGTAGGCCCTACACCTACACAGCTCACAATTTTCATTTCAAGGATATATCTAAATTTAGATATATTCTACAAACACATGAAATAGCCAAACGCAATAATTAAAAATGAAATTTGAGCATTCAATTATAAATTGATTACAAGTAAAAGGTTTGGGTTACATTCAGTCTATGGATAGTTTTCTGTAACCCACTTGCACCAAGTCAACTTGCCCATTCTGCAACTGTCTAGGATCCAAACATCAATCACCAGTGGGTCAATGAGCTATTTCGGTCTTGAGTGATTGCTCATGGTCAGCTGGGCAAGCCTCTAAGACACTGACACACTGGCCCTCTGCTCTTTTCACAATATCCCAGTGATAGCACGCAGTTTTAATGATCCCGCGTAACCACGTTTCATTTGGGCTGAGGTTTTAGATCAACACAACAGAAAAAAAAGGTTCAAATCATATCCATTATGCCACTCATAAGCAACTATTTACGTACGTGATAATTAGGAAAAATAAAATAAAATTACCCAATTGCCCTGCAACAGTATTTCGTAGATCATCTTCTTAGTTAGAGATTAAAATTAGTGTGACGTGGCTATAACATATCTACTACAATGGGGGGGGGGGATTTTAGTTAGAGATTTAAGTCTTACAGTCAGGAGTTTCCCAAACTATGGGCGGTTGGAGGTTCCTTAACGTGCCTGGTTTATAATGAACCTAGGTTTTATCCTACCCCTAATAAAAAACGTCATAGGCTTAACATGGGATTTGTTTATGTCACGGGTGTGACATAAAGTGTTGTTTATGCCACTACTTTCTGATACTGAAAAAATATAGAAACGGGGTAGGATAAAATCTAGACGTCACTCGTTTTAGCCTGAGTTAATTTATGCCACTCATTTTGTTGGCTCCGTAAAGTCACTCGTCATCGACTCGTGAAATTATGGAGCCAACAAAATGCGTGGCATAAATAAACTCAGACTCAAACTTGTGATGTCTCTTGATAGTATATGCATAACAGTTGGGTCTATAAACTATGGACACCTAAATGATTATATAGAACTGCATCGAGAATCGTATAAATAGACAATACTCCACGAGTTTGGATGTGCCCAAATCGTCATCGAGGCGAAACCGAGTGACGATTATGGCACATCCAAACGAGTGGAGTATTGTCAATTTTATGATTTGAGTGCGGTTCTGGATTTATCTCACCCCTTTCTATGATGTTAGATAGTATCAAAATATCAGAATAGCTCGAATATACCTAGCGAATTCACTACGCCACGACTGTGGCGTAGTATTGTCACTTTACGGGGGTGATCGTTGAGTATTTTTTCCTAATGTTATTTCGATGGCGAAGCTTGTACCAGGGGTGAGATAATAACTAGAAATATACGTCCTGCGTTAGTTCCTGCAGAGAATCTCCATGCGGCCGTACGCTTCATACCAGGCAGATAGAGAGACCACCTGGTGCTCAATTTATAGATTACACAAATATCATTTTGATTAGATATTAATCCGGCAATATAATACTGGCTTGCCCTTCCATTGTGGCATACGAGCTGAAGTGGTCTATGAATGCCTGGTCAGGAAACGCGAAGCACCACAGGTCAGGCAAGAAGGAAGATTTGCGTGATGTTTATCTGTAACTATGGCACTATTGATCCACACTGGCCGATGACTCTCAGATGAGGAGGAGGGGTTATGTTGGTGCTCGAGCCCTCGTATTTGTAGCGTGACGAACGTCACCTGTTGTGGTGATTGTTGTCGAAAACGTAGACAAAAAGCACAATTATTCTATTTTATAAGAATGGTGCAGTGTGGGTTACTCCATGGAAAAACTTACAATTGGAGTCTCAGAACGAAAAAGAGACAAAGTCGCTATTTGCTGAAAAGGACCTTTTTTTTTTCTTTTTTTTTTTTTAATAAAATACAGATAGTTATTTATAATTATCTCACCCCTGCCTTTTTACTCCATAGACTTTACATTGAGAACTGGTATCCAACGCCCGTTGAGTATTTAGAAATACTCAATGGGGGATTATGTCACAAAGGTTAACCCATTAATCAATGTGAATGTTGAGATAAATTCAGAAACCTGTTCAGGTTTATGCTCAGATCTCGATCCCATCTCATTTGAATTACTATGTAATTCATGCAGCTTCGTCCTGTGAATTACAACGCGATTCAAACTACATGGGATACGAGCCCTGACCGTAAACTGAGAGCTGGCTTTTTAATCCTGACTATGAATCGCGATGCGCTGGAAACGATCACTATTAACGATAGCCACGACTATGAAACACTCCCCAGATTATATGTAACATAAATATTTAATATTTGGTGGCAAACATTTGATGACACAAAAGAACTTTACCATATGGGGCGTTTTCAAGACATCAATAAATATATTCCTGAATCTTAGTTTAAATTATCATATATTTTGTTCTTTTCTTTTTAAATCTAAGTCTAAATTCATTAACATGGACAAGGAGATTGGCGAATGTTTTTCTCTTAGTTACCACGACACAATTGTAACAAAGGAGCTCATACTGTTGTGGACTAAAGTATTGACTTATATGTATGATGTCGACCACTTCACATATATTTTCTAATTTATCTCAACCCTGGTTCCCTATGTTAAGCCTATGGACATATATTCCAGGGTGAGATAATATTAGGAAACGTCCTTACTGTGGACGAAACGGTTCCTGTTTGAGGTCAGTCGTCGCTTTCATACTGCCTGACGCCATAAGCGGAATGCAGTATGAAATCAACGACTGACCGAGAAGAGGAACCGTTTCGTCCACAGTAAGGACGTTTGCTTATTATTATATGCCTTAAATCGACAAAATAACCCGACAATTTAATGACTCATCAAGTCACACTCACAGTGGGCACGAACATAATTATTACTGCACCCCTAGCAGTGGGCAGTATTTCATAGACATTCGCTCACAGGTATATAAGAATATAGAGAAACAGGCTTACTGTTTCCGTACGGATAAAATATGCGGTAAAATCGGCGATCAGATGAACCGATGCCGGAGGCAGAGGTTCATCTGATCGCCGATTTTACCAAGTATTTTATCCGTACGGAGACAGTCAGCCTGTTTCTCTATTATTTTATACCTTAAAATATCCGATTTCTAACCTTGCTTCTGGGGGAGATTTTGGATTTTGCCGCCGTACATGCCCCATACGCCACATATGCCACGTGTCACCTAGGTGTCGTACGGATATACATACGACATGGGTAGGAGCGGGCCGTATGTGTAGGATATACTACCACAGGTATATAATAATAGTCTACAGTCACTATATGGTGTAGTAGTCTGTTCAGAAACTCGACCGTGGTGTTGTCAACCATCAGCAGTGGCTAACGACAGAGTGAACCAGTCAGTGTGTTCCGTCGTTGCCTGCCTCTTTTCTGTGTCAACGCTATTTGAACCCCTGGCGAGTACTAAAGAAGAAACCAACAAGTTTTGGTCAAAGTCATCGTTCTCCACGAGTTTGATGCGGAGGAGTATGAACGAGGCAACAGCCAAGTGAATATCACATATCATTCAAACGAGTTGGAGAACAGCGACTTTGACCAAAACGAGTTGCTTTCTGTATTTATCTCACCCCAGTACACACTAAAAGAAAAATGGACAACACACAGGCTATAGACCATGGAGAACGGACTGCAATACTTGTAGAGGCATAGAGAACGAGTTCCCAATGTTAAGCCTATGGACATTTATTTCAGGGGTGAGATAATACAGTCTACAGTCACTATATGGTGTAGTAGTCTGTTCAGAAACTCGACCGTGGTGTTGTCCATACTCGCCATCAACCATCAGCAGTGGCTAACGACAATGGAAAACCAGCCAATGTGTTGGGTTGTTGCCCGCCTCTAGTCTGTGTCAACACTCTTTGAGTCCCTGTCGAGTACAGACCAGGGATGGAAGTTTGTTGAAAATGTTAAAAATTATGGAAACCCCGGAATTTCGAGATTTAATTCAGGCTTCCTCTTTTTTTTTTTCTTTTTTTTTTTTGTCGGTTAGGATTAGAAGTGTATTACGCCTCGTATTTTAAATCAATTTTTCATAGTTTAAAAAAAGTTTAAAATTCATCGATATTTACACAACGGCAGCACTGAGCATCGGGAGGCACCGGGTGTTATTAGACCGTGAACACAGCTGGTGCAGCTGCCGACAAATAGTCCGCTAAATGATAGAATAACCGTGTTCTCAAATGGTATTGATTTATAGCTATTCTATTGACAGGTAATGTTATAAATACAGCTGGTTCTTTTTCAAAGTTAAAACTTTCCGATATTGTGCTCAGTCCCAACTCTCATCCCTGAGAGACGTACGCTGGACTCCTCTGCCTCTCCATGGAAGCCTTACAACAGGAGAGGTGACCAGCGTGGTACACACAGGCGCCCACCTAACCTCTTTTTTTTTCCACCAGTTTACTTTGGACTGATTACCGCGTTAATAAAGTGAAGTCAATCTCACTTAATTATTGTACGCAGACTGAAGATTCAATTAGATGAAACCGCCATACATAGCTTCAAAATCACAGTGCTTTTTTTATGCATTTTGAGCTACCCTGTAAGTTGTCAACACTGTCCTGACATGGACTGTAATTACCAATCTGTTCACCCTCTTAGTCACCTTACCTCCGGCATCGGTTCATCTGATCGCCGATTTTACCGCATATTTTATCCGTACGGAGACAGTCAGCCTGTTTCTCTATTATTTTATACCTTAAAATATCCGATTTCTAACCTTGCTTCTGGGGGAGATTTTGGATTTTGCCGCCGTACATGCCCCATACGCCACATATGCCACGTGTCACCTAGGTGTCGTACGGATATACATACGACATGGGTAGGAGCGGGCCGTATGTGTAGGATATACTACCACAGGTATATAATAATAGTCTACAGTCACTATATGGTGTAGTAGTCTGTTCAGAAACTCGACCGTGGTGTTGTCAACCATCAGCAGTGGCTAACGACAGAGTGAACCAGTCAGTGTGTTCCGTCGTTGCCTGCCTCTTTTCTGTGTCAACGCTATTTGAACCCCTGGCGAGTACTAAAGAAGAAACCAACAAGTTTTGGTCAAAGTCATCGTTCTCCACGAGTTTGATGCGGAGGAGTATGAACGAGGCAACAGCCAAGTGAATATCACATATCATTCAAACGAGTTGGAGAACAGCGACTTTGACCAAAACGAGTTGCTTTCTGTATTTATCTCACCCCAGTACACACTAAAAGAAAAATGGACAACACACAGGCTATAGACCATGGAGAACGGACTGCAATACTTGTAGAGGCATAGAGAACGAGTTCCCAATGTTAAGCCTATGGACATTTATTTCAGGGGTGAGATAATACAGTCTACAGTCACTATATGGTGTAGTAGTCTGTTCAGAAACTCGACCGTGGTGTTGTCCATACTCGCCATCAACCATCAGCAGTGGCTAACGACAATGGAAAACCAGCCAATGTGTTGGGTTGTTGCCCGCCTCTAGTCTGTGTCAACACTCTTTGAGTCCCTGTCGAGTACAGACCAGGGATGGAAGTTTGTTGAAAATGTTAAAAATTATGGAAACCCCGGAATTTCGAGATTTAATTCAGGCTTCCTCTTTTTTTTTTTCTTTTTTTTTTTTTGTCGGTTAGGATTAGAAGTGTATTACGCCTCGTATTTTAAATCAATTTTTCATAGTTTAAAAAAAGTTTAAAATTCATCGATATTTACACAACGGCAGCACTGAGCATCGGGAGGCACCGGGTGTTATTAGACCGTGAACACAGCTGGTGCAGCTGCCGACAAATAGTCCGCTAAATGATAGAATAACCGTGTTCTCAAATGGTATTGATTTATAGCTATTCTATTGACAGGTAATGTTATAAATACAGCTGGTTCTTTTTCAAAGTTAAAACTTTCCGATATTGTGCTCAGTCCCAACTCTCATCCCTGAGAGACGTACGCTGGACTCCTCTGCCTCTCCATGGAAGCCTTACAACAGGAGAGGTGACCAGCGTGGTACACACAGGCGCCCACCTAACCTCTTTTTTTTTTCCACCAGTTTACTTTGGACTGATTACCGCGTTAATAAAGTGAAGTCAATCTCACTTAATTATTGTACGCAGACTGAAGATTCAATTAGATGAAACCGCCATACATAGCTTCAAAATCACAGTGCTTTTTTTATGCATTTTGAGCTACCCTGTAAGTTGTCAACACTGTCCTGACATGGACTGTAATTACCAATCTGTTCACCCTCTTAGTCACCTTACCTCCGGCATCGGTTCATCTGATCGCCGATTTTACCGCATATTTTATCCGTACGGAGACAGTCAGCCTGTTTCTCTATTATTTTATACCTTAAAATATCCGATTTCTAACCTTGCTTCTGGGGGAGATTTTGGATTTTGCCGCCGTACATGCCCCATACGCCACATATGC
The DNA here is from genome assembly GCA_950022655.1 of Alentia gelatinosa. Lineage (NCBI taxonomy): Eukaryota > Metazoa > Annelida > Polychaeta > Phyllodocida > Polynoidae > Alentia > Alentia gelatinosa. The sequence goes on from OX465583.1 coordinate 10,181,991, forward strand.
CACGTGTCACCTAGGTGTCGTACGGATATACATACGACATGGGTAGGAGCGGGCCGTATGTGTAGGATATACTACCACAGGTATATAATAATAGTCTACAGTCACTATATGGTGTAGTAGTCTGTTCAGAAACTCGACCGTGGTGTTGTCAACCATCAGCAGTGGCTAACGACAGAGTGAACCAGTCAGTGTGTTCCGTCGTTGCCTGCCTCTTTTCTGTGTCAACGCTATTTGAACCCCTGGCGAGTACTAAAGAAGAAACCAACAAGTTTTGGTCAAAGTCATCGTTCTCCACGAGTTTGATGCGGAGGAGTATGAACGAGGCAACAGCCAAGTGAATATCACATATCATTCAAACGAGTTGGAGAACAGCGACTTTGACCAAAACGAGTTGCTTTCTGTATTTATCTCACCCCAGTACACACTAAAAGAAAAATGGACAACACACAGGCTATAGACCATGGAGAACGGACTGCAATACTTGTAGAGGCATAGAGAACGAGTTCCCAATGTTAAGCCTATGGACATTTATTTCAGGGGTGAGATAATACAGTCTACAGTCACTATATGGTGTAGTAGTCTGTTCAGAAACTCGACCGTGGTGTTGTCCATACTCGCCATCAACCATCAGCAGTGGCTAACGACAATGGAAAACCAGCCAATGTGTTGGGTTGTTGCCCGCCTCTAGTCTGTGTCAACACTCTTTGAGTCCCTGTCGAGTACAGACCAGGGATGGAAGTTTGTTGAAAATGTTAAAAATTATGGAAACCCCGGAATTTCGAGATTTAATTCAGGCTTCCTCTTTTTTTTTTTCTTTTTTTTTTTTTGTCGGTTAGGATTAGAAGTGTATTACGCCTCGTATTTTAAATCAATTTTTCATAGTTTAAAAAAAGTTTAAAATTCATCGATATTTACACAACGGCAGCACTGAGCATCGGGAGGCACCGGGTGTTATTAGACCGTGAACACAGCTGGTGCAGCTGCCGACAAATAGTCCGCTAAATGATAGAATAACCGTGTTCTCAAATGGTATTGATTTATAGCTATTCTATTGACAGGTAATGTTATAAATACAGCTGGTTCTTTTTCAAAGTTAAAACTTTCCGATATTGTGCTCAGTCCCAACTCTCATCCCTGAGAGACGTACGCTGGACTCCTCTGCCTCTCCATGGAAGCCTTACAACAGGAGAGGTGACCAGCGTGGTACACACAGGCGCCCACCTAACCTCTTTTTTTTTTCCACCAGTTTACTTTGGACTGATTACCGCGTTAATAAAGTGAAGTCAATCTCACTTAATTATTGTACGCAGACTGAAGATTCAATTAGATGAAACCGCCATACATAGCTTCAAAATCACAGTGCTTTTTTTATGCATTTTGAGCTACCCTGTAAGTTGTCAACACTGTCCTGACATGGACTGTAATTACCAATCTGTTCACCCTCTTAGTCACCTTACCTCCTCGTGGTGCAGAACGGATATGCTTGTACGCAAGCATAACAAAGGCGACCGGGGTGGGGAGTTGGCTCAGTGGTAAAGAGCACTGGACTTTGTTGATTTGAGTTCCACTGCAGCCGCTTTTCTCCTTCACCCCCCGCATTGGTAGACTTACTGCTATATCAAAGGCCAATCCTTCTCATACCATGCGTTATGCGTTGGATAAAGTGTTATTTATGAACCGAGGTGAAAAAAAACGGACCAATCAGGGACGAGATAACGAAAGTAGATCCGGCAGCATTGATAACAACTAACATGGATAATTACAAATATTGTTTTTAATCGGTGAGATGGGGTAGGATAAATACGAAACCGAACTCAAGTTAGCCTTGTCAATGTTTATACCACACTGGTCAGGTTTGCTACTCACTAAACTCAGCTAACGCCTCGTGTAGTAATACACAACCTGTCCGTCGTGGCATAAACATTGACAAGGCTAACTCTCGTTTGGTTTCTACTAATTATTCATCATCTTCCATTATAGGATTGCTCATCCGAACTAGTTTACAACACCTCAAAGGTGTTATCCAGAGTCTTGTAATAGTTCCATGAAAAATCTACCGTTACCTCTAGGTTAAGTTGGCCACACTATAGGCTTAGTCTGGCACCAGAGCAAATGCCAGGGGCAGTTCATGAATATGCAAATAGGAACGGTATGTGTGGTGGCTAAAACTCAAGAGAATACAATGTGCGTTTGCAGCGTGATTTAGGGACCAGCGCAACTTGCGCCATTGTAAAATGGTGGAGGCTGTCAGAGGCTCATCTCAGGGCAGTGAGATCTGAAAACTACAGTACTAAATTTAGTGTTTAGTCTGATTAGAAACAAATCATAAGAGAAAAGGTATATCTGGATATAAAAGACCTACAAAAAAGAACAGTTGGTTTGGGTTTTTCTTCACACGAGAACCTTACTCTCGTAGTATTTCAATCTCCATGGACATGTCTGGTTCTGTCTGTCTGTATGTGGGGAAGCAACTCCAAGCAGATATTCTCAAAATGTGTTTTTTTTATATGATATAGGTAATAAGATAATGAATGTAGTAGGTGTCTGGTGTATTGAACTTGTTTCCATTATTTTCTTTGACTTTGAAAAAAACAAATGTCTTAAAAATCCCAAAGACTGGTCAGCAGAGTTATAAATGCCATGTACTGTGCCCATGGTCATTCAGTACAATAGGGGCGTATTATTCTAATCTGATTTACCTTGTGAACCTTCCGCAGTTCAGATAGAAAACCTAACAATAATAGATTATAATTGATTCCCATTTTGTAGGACCAGTGTAAACAAGAAAAGAGTGATCAGGAAAGGATAGCAGCCCAGTCAAAACGTAAGTACTGAATTTTGTTTGTATCATTATTTTATTGTCAACATCTGACAGGAGTCAGTTCTTCATATATATATATTTTTTTTTAGAGAGCTTTATAATTCATCCTGTGAGTACAGTTCTTCCATGAATAGTTTGAGATTGTAACCAGGGCTGGTAACCCTGTAAAGTATAACATTGGATAAATTGGTAAATGACGAAAACAACAAAATGCTATTCACCAACAATCAGTATGTACCGCTGTACGACGATGATTAACTTGTTGAATATGTTGAAATATAAGACACTACTAGTACATTGAACTATTGACTGGCCCTGAAGCCTACTGAAAACAGGGGTAACGTATCCCTACGTAGTGAACTCCAGAATAAATAATAAACTCAAAAAAAAAATTAAAAAATTGATATGATGAGAGAGGGTACTGGTATTAGCTAGTAAAACGTCAGTGCCAACAAAGCCAGGTAAGTCACAAGTAGAAACACGTAGACCTGTTGTGCATTCCGTCCGTCGTAGCCACTGAGGTACATCCAGATATATACAGTAAAACCCCGCTTAAGGGGATACCCTCCGTTCTTAACAAAGAGTCCCCTTAACCCTTTCTGGCAGGGGAATGCCATATGGCATTCCCCTGGCCATGGCAGGACAAGGCCATATGGCATTCCCCTGGCCATGGCAGGACAATGCCATATGGCATTCCTCTAGCCATGGCAGGACAATGCCATATGGCATTCCCGTGACCATGGAAGAACAATGCAGTATTTGTTCCTTTGTAACTCTTTGAAAAGTTATCCCAGTGTTATAAAAATTACATGATATATATGGCTAAGTGTTGCCAGTGATTCTCTTAAATATTGTAAAGTTCTGATAAAAATACAGATTTGCTGAAAATTTTTAATTTGTAAATTCTTTTAACAACATTGACTACAAAAGCCGGCATTACAAACATTACAATTGGTTCTGGTGCCTGCTGTAGTATGGGTACATGTTGAATGGTGTGTAGCTCTTGAAGGGTTAAGCGGGGTGTTCCCCATAGCAGGGTTTTCAGTCTGTTGATGGATAGGCTATGTAGAACATAATGTACAGTAAATTTAAGCGGGGTTAAAATAAACTAAATAGGAATTTCTGTTCTGAGAAAACCGTCCCCTTAAGCGGGTAGTGCCCTTAAGCGAGGTGTCCCAGAAGCCCTTAAATGAGGTGTCCCAGAACCAGGGCTTTACTATATATCACGGTATACAGGTGATACTATAGACTTGCTCAAGTCTTTGATTATGAACATTCATTAAATGATTAAAGGAAATTGGAATACAATTCATTATACTATGTATCCCTCTCTGACTGGCCCATGAATCAAATACTTGTCCACTCTGACCAGAATCTCCTGTTTATGACCCCAAGCCACATCCTGTAACCCTACACTCCCTCCTACCCCTCCCCCACCCCTCCTTCAGTTCACTGGCCGCCTGTGTTGCTATAGCAATAAATTTCGCTATAATTCGGGGTATCAATGTCCAAGCAGATATTCTGACCAGTAGCTCAGGACCTCTGCTTGGGGAGTGTGGCGCAAAATCGCGCCAGTCTACGCGGCCGTTTATGGATGAGACCAGTCCCTGTGTCACTCAGAAGGGGTGGAGGGGTAATGGCATGGAATCGAGGTTAAAACAAACTCTTGATAGAGGGAAAATTTATGTTCCAAGCAAATTGACCCCTTAAGCATGGTGTCCGGGAAGCGGGGTTTTAATGTAGGTGAATATCTCCACGTAGTTACATCCGCTTTTCATGATTAAAAACAAAACATTGTGATCTTATCATTCTTTTCTCGTCAGAACTTCTTTATGGATTTATGTTGCCGCGATGGTTTTTTTTTCTTTTAATGTTACACCATCTTCTTTTTTTATTTTTTTATTTCACATATAATTCACCTAAGATAGGTGGTCTTCCATTATAAGAATACAGAGTCCGGACTATTTACAAATAACAGTGTAGTAAAGTACAAATCACAAAAATTACATGAGATAATAATAAGTGAGTAAATTTAGTTAGCAAAACATGAAAAATGAATTCTGGCACTTGCAGACCAGAGTAACTGACATTATGAGCAATAAAGTAATAATGAGTATGTATGGGATGTAAAGTACATTACCAAGGGCAGTATCCAATTGACCAATTTAGTTACAGAGAGTCATAGATTCTTTTTTTAATTTATTTAAGAAACAGTGCATATTATGTCATAAAGTCTTAATGGTTCAACAAGAAAATACACAGTAGTGAAACGATTCATTCTGCAACACGTTTAGAGTTGTTTTAATCATAGATAGTTTATGTATGAGTAAAACTCTCGTTTTTCAGGAGACAAGGAAGATTGTGATGTGAAACTTGCGACAGCAGAAGAAAAAAACAACATCGGCAAGCCACAAACGTGAGTGTGCCAATTCATTAGACATTCTGTATTCCTCCAATCAAGTTTTGATTTGATATGAAGCGACGTCCGTTCCTTTGCTAATGCTACCTTGAGTGACTGCAGCCACTCTTCTCCTTCACCCCCAGCAGTGGTAGATTTACTGCTTTATCAAAGGCCAATCGTTCCCATACCATGTCTATGTGGTGTGGTGCAGACCGGATATGCTTGCACACAAGCATAACAAAAGCGACCAGGATGGGTGGGGAGTTAGCTCAGTGGTAAAGAGCACTGGACTTGTAATCCCAAGCTTGTCAACTTTGTTGAGTCGGGTCCCACTACAGCCACTTTTCTCCTTCACCCCCAGCAGTGGTAGATTTACTGCTATATCAAAGGTCAATCCTTTTCATACCATGTCTATGTGGTGTGGGAAGTAAAAGAACTCTCACCTCGGTAAATGTGGAGGGGTGAGATTTCTACCTAAATTCATTAGATAGATTCGATCACCACCCTAGTGGTTTAAAAGAACCTTGAGAAAGTCTGGTAAGAACCTGTAATGGTTAACCGGACGTTAAATCAAACCGATCAACCAACCATCAAAGAACTGTCCACCGTAACCATTTACACTGTGATGTCATCCCTGCTCTCCCTGGGTTGCCAGGTGAAATGCCTGGGAACTACTGACATACGGCGCACCCGGGTTGCTAGGCTATGAGACGCGCAGCCAAGAGCGTATTCTGTACGTCCAATGAGAAAGGACGACGCAAAAAGAATGAACCAATCGCATGAGGGGAAGGGAACCAGCGCAAAGCTGAAGTCCGGGTTGAAAATGTGGCGGGAGTTCACTCGTGGTCGCAAACTCAATAGAGGGCTGCGTATATTGTTGGGTCGTAATTCGAGAATTAAATCAATTAAAGCCATGAATGATATGTCGATCTTGACCCCCTGGACACATGACGAAAAGTCCAACTATTGTGCTTAATGTTCAAATATAAAAACTACCCAGACTGGATCGACTCAACTGCTAGAAAAACAAGAACCCGGAAAAAGACCTTATTTAAAATATCAACTATGCGCTGTGCCACTGTTTTCAACAGTCCGTATCAAAGAGCAGCCAGAGCCTGGAATGCATTGGATGAAAAAACTCAAAATATTATAGATAAAGAGACTTTCAAAAAGCAAATCAAAATGGAATTAAGAAACTAGGTAAATAACTGTAACAAACCATGATTGACTGATAACCCAACTTCACATCTCATCAACCCCTTTTTTTACTCTCTTTTTGCTTTCTTATTATCTTTACTGAAAACCGATGTAACTGTGCGTTGCTTCTATGTATGATTTGCTGTTCATTATGACGTGCCTGAAAAACTTAACAATTGTTGAGAGGCACTGACAATAAAAAAAATATATATAAAAAAAAGTAATTAACTATTTGATGATTTGGGTGTTCGTTTCACACATATAAACGACAATGTTTCTGTTTTATGAGTAATTGTGATGTGTTTTTTGCCTTTAGGGACTGCTCTGCTCTGGTCAGGGGTGAACGACTCCGTGTTTTGAATGCCGTCTACAGGAATCTGGGTGTGAATGCCGTCACGGTCTTACAGAAGGCGGGCATCAACAATGAGATGAACGTCAGGCAGTAAGTTACTTAAATATACAGGGATGCAAGTTCGCCGACAATTGACGGAAATCAGAAATTTCTGCATCTTGAAATATGATCATTAACAAAGTATGAAAATCATAAAATAAAACTAAATTCCAAGAATTTATAAACCTCCATAGGCCGTTAGCATTGACACACACCCCGGGGAAACCGGCACAGTCAGTACTTTGGCGGCAGTTAAACGCGCCAAGGGCCGTTGACACTGCCGTCAGAGTTCCGTCAAGTGCCGAACTTTTGTTTGACCCCCCCCCCCCCCCCCCCCCCCCACCCCGAATACGCCCCAGTTTTTTTGGGTTTTTTGTTGTTTCCGACTTTTTCATCAGTCCCGACTTTCATCCCTGAATATAGAACCTGATCGATAATCATATAAATACACAATACTCCACGAGTTTGGATGCTGCACAATTGTCGCCAAGGCAAAGCCGAATCACAATTACAGGGCATCCAGACCAGTGAAGTATTGTGTCTTTATGATTCAAGTGCAGTTCTGGATTTATCTCACCCCTTTCACTGACATTAAATAGCATCACAATATCAGAATATTTCGAGTCACTTAGCAAATCCAGTTGGTCAATAGCGTATGACGTCATCTTACATTCACTCCACCATGGCCATGGTATAGTATTGTCACTTTACGGGGATGATCGTTGAGTATTTTTTCTTTCGTTATTCCTATGGCTAGACTTGTACCAGGGTTGAGATAATGACCACAACCAGTCTTCCTATATCATCTTTTATTATTATCCGTCATATACAAAGTCCCCATTGAAATTATATCACAAAGCCATCACCTGCTGATTTTTTTTTATTGAAGGTGGTATTTTATGACAGTTGTGTCAAAACTCGTGTATATGCAACAAGTGTCATTCAATACCATCCTCAAAAGCAATTTCAAGAGTTATTCTTTTTGTGATATAATCTACGCAAATTCATTTAAAAAAAATGTATATTACAGAAAGACATGTCCGATACTTCATCTTATGATAAGCTGTCCATATTCCTGGAGATGTTCTAATTATCACTGTCACCTATTTGCCTTTGAATTTTTGTTAAATTTATTGTCCTTTCTCCATAACAGAAGCTCTTCTGGGCAATAAGTCGAGTCCCTCCAACAACCGTGATACATACAATATGGTCATACAGTCATTCAGTATTACCGTAAAACTGGATGAGTTTTAATCTTGGCCACCGTATGCCACGACTGGAGTTCGGCATAGTGACTTCATGAGGTGAAGCCGAGTGAAGTCCAGAGCCAAAACTCCAGGAGTGGCATGTGGCGGCCAAGATTAAAACGAATCAAGTTTTGATTTTATCCTACCCCGTCTCCTCGATTTTGGAATATTACGTGATAACAATGCTGTATGTCACTAGTGGCATATAAAACTCCGTATGCCAGTCAGCGTGGCATACAGAAACTCAAAAAAATTTCCGATTGGAAACTGAACAGAACAAGTTCAGGACCAAACAGTGAGAAATTGCCAATATATAAACTCAATGTTAAGCCTATGGGATTTTATATTAGGGGTAGGATAAACACAATTGATGCACATTAATAATAATTGGTTTCTTACCAGGCCTGGACTTCCAAATGCCGGTGGTGCAGGCCAGTTTGACAATACTGCAAACCCAGTGAGGAATGTGGCGTTTAATCAAGTAACTGTCGGCGTACCCGCGCGAGGTAGCTTCCCGCAATATACCCAACAGGCGAATGCCGAGATACTGACCCATCAGCCACAACAACCGCCGCAGTTCGTACAGCGTCGGGACAACTATCAACAAGGCCAACAGTTCCAAGGTCAACAACAGCCACAGCAGCAACAGCCACAGCAACAACAGCAGCAGCCACAACAGCAACAACAACAACACATGACTACTCCACGATTTCAAGATCAGCAACAGCAACGTTTAGATACTCCCATAAAGGATTCGAACAAGTTTGGAGTTCCTCCCCAGCAGACGGGCGCTTCTCTAGACCAAGGACAGCGTCAACAGCAACCCGTGCAGGCCCAACTCCCCAACACCAATTATGGTGTCAGCAACCAAGGTCTGTCCAACGTTAACACTGCCACCAACTCTTCTTCTACCCAGCAGCAGTTAACGCCAATGGGGAACTTCACTTCCACTAAACCTCCGCTGCCTGCCCCGTCAGGCTTAAACAAAACGGCCCCACCACCACCACCACCGCTTGACCCTATGTCACTCAATACAGGCACTTCGCTGCTCGCAAACCGAACTGGTTCTCTGGCAACAGCAAACCAGTCCGACAGCTCCCCCCTGACAGGGAACAACACAAAAACCGCTAATTCTACCTCCAAAGTCTCCAGGCTCGCAAGTATTTTTAACAAATTGCAGAAGTTTGCGCCAGGTGGTGTGTCAGAAACGAATGGCACGGCTTTGGGGAATTCTGAGAATACCAGGAGTGATCTTGGAGGAGCTGCAGTTGGGGTGAACACTAGTAAAACTAGCATGCCTACCGGGGTGCAGGGCAATAGTACGGGTATGTATCTCTAGCGACCAAAGCCCGAGTGACACTATTGAGTGGCATATAGACAGATAGGCAAATGAAGCTAACATAGACTGACATTTTTTTTTTTTTTTAAATTAGACTGACATTTTCAGTAATATATCTAATATAGAATAACGTAGTATCATGTCCTAACTCCATGCTTAATCGTTTTCACTTATTTCGGATGCATTCAGTCTCACTAATATAGATTTTGCTTTGTGGCTGCTTACTCTTGTTTCGACAAACAAAATTGCACCCTTTCCTGTCTAAAGGCACCAATAGAGTTACTCTGGGTTTCGTCAAGCAATGTTACCTATAGAACGATTAGTTAGAACGCTGATAAAGTAAGTAAAATAGTCATTTTTTCATAAGTTGGATTTCTGGTAGATTTATAAGTATAAGTATGTAATTCAGACCTGGGAGCCTCGGATTTAATATATAAGGTTCTCACCACAAAATCTGTAAAGTGAAAAAAGTTATAGTTCCCTTATCCATTGAAAAAAATATGTTATCTCCCATTTTCCTACAAATGCGAGATCGTTAAAGTAAACCTTATACTTCCTTTTTTTTTTCTTTTTTTTTTTTGCATCAGCCTTGTCCATAATATAAAACGTGTACTACCATTATCATTGTTATTATTCTTTTGGATTTCAGTGCTTAACCATATTGACATACAACTCTTAATACTCCATTTTCAATATATTTATTCAAAAGCTGAGATTTACATTTATACGGTAAGTTCGAAATAACCACTGTTTTTTTTCCCGAACGAGATGGTCAGTCTGGTAAAAAAAAAAAAAAAAAAAAAAATTATTTTATTTATTTTTTTGTTAACTCTCGTTATTTCTCGTTTCTGGTGTGGATGGTCAGTCTCTGGTATTTTTTTTTTATTTTTTTTTTTTAAATTAAAATTTTGTGATTATTGTTGTTAATTCTTATCATCTCGTTACAGGTGTGGACGTTGCCCGTAGTGACGGGAGACCGCCGGTGATGGGCGTGGCGCCGGGCGGCGGGGCTCCGGGCCCCGGGGTGCCGGGCGCCGGGGCGGCCGGGGTCGGGGTCAACAACGCTCCAGCCAACTCCCCGGGTGCGCTGCCGAAGCCCCTGCAGGGCGTGGAGGGTCAGCTGGGGGCGCCCGCCTACAACGGGCCGCGCGGGGCGTCGCCGGCCAGCGACAAGCCGCAGGAGAGCAGTGTGGTGGAGCAGCGTCAGCTGAGAGGTCCGCCGGGGCAACAGAGCGCTCAGCAACGGGCTCCGGTAGGCGTGGTGGAGGGTGAGAGACAGGGCCTGCCTCCCCAGGGCCGGCCACAGGAACTGCCTCCCCAGCAGCAGCAGAATCTCCAGCAGCAGGTGCGTGAAGTAGAACATGATCTAGCCAATGAGCGGCTGTCACCGGTTAAGCCGGACTCGTACACTGAGACACTGGGCACTAGAGAGGAGAAGGGTGGTGAAAATGGGGCGGACGGTGACCAGGTGATAGATCACGACCAGCGGGGGAATGTGCGCGACGGAGATGTAAACGCGCACGAGACCAGCCCCCGAGAGGTGGCCCCTGACCAGTCCCGGGACGGCTCCCTCTTCATACAGGTAGACCTTCCCTTCTACGCCCCGACTGCGGGTCAAGCCGGTGTTCCAAAGGCATCCATGAATCTGACAATAGACGCAACGTCGGGCCGCTGCGAAACATGATTATAGTATAGGGCACAGAGTGATTGCTAGTTCTGCTATCATCTGCCAGGAAATTGTAATATTTCGCCAGTGTAGTCGGGGGATTAATCAAAAATTGCAATTACATTCAGAGTGTTTTTAGGTTGCGCATGAATATAAGATAAAACTCCCATGGGCGATAGAGACATCCAGAGATTGCCGCACGACATCTTGTTGTGTTGCTCCATTATACTGGTGTCTATACCTAGCTCAATGCCCAATGTGGATGATCGCCGCACAACATCTTGTGGTGCTGCTCCATTACACTAGTGTCTATACCTAGCTCAATGCCCGACGTCGGGCGATCGCCGCACGACATCTTGTGGTACTCCTCCATTACACTAGTGTCTATACCTAGCTCAATGCACGACGTCAGATGATCGGTGCACGACATCTTGTGGTGCTGCTCCATTACACTAATGTCTATACCTAGCTCAATGCCCGACGTCGGGTGATCGCTGCACGACATCTTGTGGTGCTGCTCCATTACACTAATGTCTATACCTAGCTCAATGCCCAACGTCGGGCGATCGCCGCACGACATCTTGTGGTGCTGCTCCATTACACTAGTGTCTATACCTAGCTCAATGCCTGACGTCGGGCGATCGCCGCACAACATCTTGTGGTGTTGCTCCATTACACTAGTGTCTATACCTAGCTCAATGCCCGGCGTCGGGCGATCGCCGCACGACATCTTGTGGTGTTGCTCCATTACACTAGTGTCTATACCTAGCTCAATGCCCGACATTTGGTGATCCCGCACACTGTCGTTTGGCGCCCAACGATCGTCTCGGTGGAACACCCGCTTTACTCGTAGAGGTGGTAGTGTAGATGTGTCTCCTCTTTCTCTAGTCGTCTCTGCACGTGTTGATTGCTTGGTGTCCCGATGAGTGTGGGTTGCTGTTTTAATCGATCCTCCGGTTAAGGATGCATGTCCTATCCTTGAAGCTCTCCTGGCCTGTTAAAAGGATTGTCCTAGTTAGCCTTCCTGAGTATTTCTTTATCCATTTGATACACTTGCATCTAAATTTTTTTTTGTCATTGGCATTCATGCGGTAGCCGCCACTGTTTTCACATATGCTACGTCCTATTAAATTGATATCCTTGCATCTACATCATCATTTTCAGAGAAAATGTACTTCATATTTCTCTTTTCCCATCAAGGAAGTATTGGAAGTGATATTGTCAAATATCATGCAGTATTTGTGAAATTATAGAAAAAATACAGATCGAGTTTTACGAAAGTGAATGCATGATCTTCATCCCCAAGCAAATAGAATTAGTGGAAATATGGAGGATACACAAAACAGATAAAATCGAAAAGTCAACTGACAGTGTAATCGTATCTTAATACATCAGTCCATTTTATTTCTATATTGGTCCTGTCTTACAAAAGCCATCTTCAAAACTTCTTAGACTATTCTATCCAAAGATCTATTCTATAAAAATAAAAAATTGAGGATCTAGAATTATTAAACACTAATACAAATAAGATTCTCTGAGGGAAATGACTTGACTTTTCAAAGTACCTAACCCAGCAATCATAAAAACTTTTAGAAATTAGATTCTAAACTAGTGAGAAAAAACTGAACCCTGAGGTAGCCCCAGGGTCCCCAGGGATATTAAAACCAACACCATACAGCGAATTCATGTTCACTGCGGATGCACGCCTATTAATACGTGTCTACTCTTGGCGATGTGACCCGTATGCGGTCATTTAGCATGGTGTATGATGAGCAATATGGGTCTAATTATAACTTTCCAATTAACAGCATGTGACCTCTGCGGGAGCAGGGAGTGGGAGTCCCCGCACTGCTGATTTTTTTTTTTTTTTTTAATCATCTTTATTGTACCTCTCGCCTGTTGCGAGTTATTCTGATACAATCATCCATGGCATTTTAGTAATAAATGTCATGTGTGGTGGTTTCTTCCAGTTGGTTTGTTATGTGCCTTGTTGATTACGGGTTAGAACAGACAGATCTTGAAGTTTTTTTAATTTTTTTAAAAACAATTTTTATTGAGGGAATATTGTGTGTACAATCACCAACTTCAGCGATACAGCCGTTCTCCCACTCAGGCCCTAGCCCCCTACTCCTCATTCTAATGGCGGGTGTTCAACCGTATGAGCAGCGGGTACCATTTTTGTCCAAGTCTTTGGTATGACTCGACCGGGATATGAACCCTGTTTTCCCATGCTTGAGGCGAACGCCCCTACCACTGAGCTTGATACGCTTGATAATAAGATGCCAAAAATGCCACTCTGCATGGAGACTACTCTCCTCGTCTAACTGCTTGGAACCATCTTGAAATAAAAGCTTATCGCCGCTTGCAATCTGGAGAGCGGTTAGAATAGATGTCAGCCCAACATGCCAGGCTTTGTCTTTCTGTCTTGTTTTTCCCTTAAGTTTTCAACTCCTTTTAGTCAACGAGATGTTGCCTGCTTTCCTGCATATTTGTATCACCCCTGCTATTTTTGACCCATAGGCTTAACATTGGGTGCTCATTCGCCATGCCCAGATGAATATTACAGTCTGTTCTGCATGAACAATATATTGTGCATCATCCATTCCTAGTCTATGTGGTGTGGGAAGTAAAATAACTCTCACCTCGGTAAATGTGTAGGGGTGAGATTTCTACCTAAATTCATTACATAGATTCGATCACCACCCTCGTGGTGTAAAAGAACCTTGAGAAAGTCTGGAAAGGACCTATAATGGTTGACCTGACGTAAAATCAAACCGACAAACAAACAAATCATCCATTCTTTTAGTGTGTACATGGGTGAGATAGATACAGAAAACTACTCGTTTTGGTCAAAGAAGTCATTCTCTAACTCGTTTGAATGCTACGTGATATTCACTCGGCTGTCGCCTCATTCATATCACTCCGCATCAATCTCGTGGAGAACGATGACTTTGACCAAAACTTGTTGGTTTCGTCTTTAGTACATGTACTTTTTTACTAGAGTCGGGGGGCATCTGACATTCTAATAAGACATCCTTCAATATACGGACTGGATAAACACGACTGTGGCATTATAGTGCCTCTAATAGCTAATTACTGCACTGGAAGAAACATGCACAGACAAGTCTGTCTCCGGTATTCTTTTCTTCTGTTGGCTAACTGTCCTAGAAATGCATGTCGGCATGAAAGTCTCTTATAATCATTATGGTCTTGTTCTTTTGTATTTTTGTGTGTTTTTTTTATCATTATTGTCTGCAAAGAATACACTGTTATACGATTGACGAGCCCTGAATTCCACTTCAAAGGCACATTGGTGGCCAATCTAAGCGAGACTGAACGCCAATAATGCAGTTTATTTCCACTAGAGGGGTGTTCCTAGGCCGTATAAAAGTCATTATTTGTGGGAAAAAACGCAATCTAGCTGTGATAGCAGTTTTCCTGTTTTCCAAGGAGATCCATGTTTTCATTCTCAGTTTAAAAGATTCTTTTTTTTCTTGTGTAAAACAAATCGGGCTTCATTGGCAGTGGTTCATACCTCCCCCACACACCCCAGGCCTATTCCATGGCCAATGACGATGTGTTTTCCCTGTTTTCGCGGCACTAAATTCCACATAAAAAATATTGATCATGTATTAAGAAAATGTGAGGTACTCCAAAGTTTTTCATATTTTTGAGATGGGACTGAAAAAAGCCTGGATGTAAAAATTATTAAACCTAAACAAATATTTAGAGGAAATGAACGTTAAATTTCAGCTGTAAGTCTTGTAAGATTTTTTTTTGCGGTCAAGGTAGATATAATATATTAAAAACTGTGGTCCGATTCACCAGGAGAAAGTTGAATGTGGGCATGCCATGCATATCTTTTTAAACTGCACTATTCCATTATAATCAAATTATAAATGTAACTTGAGAATACCTTTCAAATATGTTTAGATAGGTATCTCAATCCTAACACTGTCGTATTAATCATATCCACGTACTTCGTCAAAGACTGCAATTTCTGTAAGTAAATTGACTGTCCTTGAAACACCTGTTTTCATCTGTGTTGATGTAGATGTAATGGTTCTTTAGATGCAAACGCATTTCTTTGTTGTGATTATAATTAAGGTAAGCTTACATAGTGGAAAGATTAATGTGTCTTTCTTAATATGATATATTCTGGTGTTAAGTAAATAATTGAAATACTTATGAAATGCTCACAAATAAGCTGTTCATTGTTCAAAAGATGTTTGTTTTTAGAGTTCTATATGTCTATATATAATTAATTTCAATTAGAGAGATTTTCTTAGTGGAATATATTTTTCATATCACTCAGCCATACATATGCGATTTGTCGACTTACGATTAATTTCGCGTTTTGTATTCGTTCAAGTCCATCATGGCAGTAAAAGAAAAATGCAAAGTTTGAAACCCACGGAAGTACAATTTGTATGAGCTTGTATTTGTATTTCAGTAATTATTAGATATATGAAATAGACTTAATCCCATATTTTTTTTTTTTTTTTTTTTTTTTTTTATACATCGGTTGGAACAAGAAGTGCTAATCGCCTCGCATCTTAAACCCATAAATTAATCCCATATGCTCTCCATTCTTATGATTATAGGGTCTTAAGCCAGTACAGGATCTGCGATTCGATCAGGTACGTAGAGTATCAAGGTAAACCTTTCACAATATAGCGGTATATGTGTACAGAGATGTCAGTGTTCCATTTTCAATTAAATCCACTTTTTACCTACCTTATCTAAAAAAAACAATGATTCTGGTCGGATCTGCTTGGAGATTCTCCCGCACATAGGGACAGAGTGAACCAAACTTAGGCTTGGAGATTGAAGACCCACGAGAATGAGAATCTTGTGGAGGTAAAAATTCTGCTATTGTTTTTTGAGGTACACACTTAGATGGGATTCTCTTCTTTTGATACATTTCTAGCCATATTGAAAACATAATTTAGAACTGTAGTTTTCCGATCCATTTACTCTGAGATCAGTGTCCGAGACCACTACCATTCGCTGGTTCTAGGTGTGTGCCTATTATGAATGCCGGATTACTAGACCGATGGCACCACGGACCGATGGCACCTGGACTGATGGCACCTCTTCGGACCGATGGCAACATTTTTCCTAGACCGATGGCACCACTACCTAGACTGATGGCACCACTCACTGAGACTTATGGTTATTGCCAAGTTATACTGACTACTCCACCTTTCAACTGCAGGGTATATTATATTCGTATATAAGAGAATTTATCTGATGATTTAAAAAAAAACCAAAAAAAACTGGCTTCAGCCCCCTCAGCGCCGGCAGCCGGGGTCCCGGCCGGCCAACCGGGGTCCTCGCCAAATACATGCGGCCGGCCATGTCATATTATTGTTTTGTGTTGTGAGACCTTACAGCTATGTTGTGAAACCGAAACTAGGGGAATACACACACTGCATTCTACAGCATCATGGTGTCAGTCTTCTTCCTTCCTCACTCCCACAAATAAGACAAAATACAGCACCCAACATGGTGTCAGAAGTAAAACTCATGGACAAGAGGGAGGAGAAGTATTTGGGGATCTGAAGAACCAACCACCAACTGTCAGCTAAGTGAAACTACAGTATCATTTGACTGTGCTGTCCATGTCAAACTGAACTAAACATTCTAAGCCTGTAGTATTGCTATAGTCTGTATCAAGTGCTGCTGGTCATACTCATAGTCAAGTGTATGATATCCTGTCATAAGCCAGTTAGTTCAAGATGCCTAAATACGAAACACCAAAGTCATTTACATTTGACAAGCCAACAGCCTGGCCTGAGTGGAAACAGAGATATGAGAGGTTTAGAAAAATAGAGAAAATAGACAAAGAAGATGGGGACCTCCAGGTTGACTCTTTGATTTATTGCATGGGTCCTGAAGCTGAGAACATTTTTAAGTCCTTCCAGTTTGATGCTAGACCAACCGCTACGCAAGATGTGCCAAACCCTGTAGACCCGAAAGAGGACTATGACACTGTTAAGAAATTTGATGCATATTTTGTGCCTAAGCGAAACACAATTCATGAACGCACAAAATTCTACCAGCGTACCCAGCAGGCTGGTGAGTCAACAGAAGTGTTTGTGCGAAATCTACGTGAGATGTCGGCATACTGCGACTTTGGTGAGAAACAGGATGAACACATCTGTGACCGACTCATCAGTGGTATGCTGGACCGAGAAATGTCAGAAAAGCTTCAACTGGAACAAGACGACCTGTCACTCACCACCGCAGTCACTCGAGCACGCCACTCAGAGTTGGTGAAAAGTCAAAACACGTCAGCCGCAGATGTTAGCTTCGTCAAGAAGGATGCTAGTCAAGGTAGGCACCACCACAAGTCGGGCAAGCAGTCATTTAAACGCTATGAAAAGTCAAGTCAAGGTCAAGCTTCAAAACAGTCAGGCTCGAAGCCTAAATGTGGTCAGTGTGGCTACATCCATAGATCATCAAACAAAGACGCATGTCCTGCCATCGGTAAAACTTGTCAAAATTGCAAGAGAGTCGGACACTTTGCCTCAGTCTGTAGAAGCAAAGTACAGGAAGTCAGCGAGACAGCAAGTGCGTGTAGTCGTGATCTATTTTTCGGTGCTGTCACTTGTGACGACAGCGACCCAGCGTGGAAAGTCAGCCTAGACATAGTTGGTGATAATTGGGTTACCTTCAAGATTGACTCTGGGGCAGATGTGTCGGTTATGTCTTACACTGATTATCTGCGCCTGAAGCCAAGGCCCAAGCTGAAGGATGTCACTACAAATCTGTCCAGTCCAGGTGGTCCGTTAGACTGTAAAGGGCAGTTCATCACCACAACCAAGTTCAAGGGTACAAAATACAATTTTCGTATCCTAGTCATCGAAAATGATGTCGAGTGTCTCCTCGGTCGTGGAGTTGCTACGCGGATGGGACTCATCACGCACATTGACTCGGTTGAAAGCATCGGTCGACTGAAGACAGATCCAGTCAAGATTCTGCTTCATGAGGGTGCCGAACCGGTCGCACTTACTGTCGCTCGTAGGATACCATTTCCTCTGATGGGCAAGGTAAAGGAGGAGCTCGATCGTCTTGTCAAGTCCGGTGTCATTCGGGAAATCACCAAGCCAACCCCGTGGTGTGCCCCGATGGTGCCAATCCTGAAGAAGACGGGAAAAGTCAGGTTGTGTGTGGACCTTAAAAAGTTGAACGCAAATGTCAGACGCGAGAGATTCGTCCTACCGACCCTAGATGACCTGACGTCAAGACTAGCAGGAGCAACAATGTTCTCATCCCTGGATGCTGCCAGTGGTTTCTACCAGATTCCACTTGATGACGCAAGTCAAGAACTGACAACCTTCATCACACCCTTTGGCAGATACTGCTTCCGTCGCCTGCCATTTGGTATTTCCTCAGCACCCGAGATCTTCATGAGGAAGATGCTTGAAGTACTGGACGGTCTTCCTGGTATCTTCGTCTACATGGATGACATCTTGGTGTATGGGAAGGATGCTAAAGAACATGACGATAGACTTGCATCAGTCTTGGACAGGCTGAAGCATATGGGTTTGAAACTCAACAAGGAGAAATGTTCATTCCGACAGACAGAACTGAAGTTTCTCGGACATCATATCTCCAAAGATGGTATTTCCGCAGACAATGACAAGGTCGCCGCTATTCAGAACATGCCCGCTCCAACATCTGTTACCCAACTTCGACAGATATTAGGCATGGTTCACTACCTTGGGTCATATGTTCCTGAGCTTCATGTGATCACAAGACCACTAAATGATCTGCTGAAGTCAGACAGCGTATGGTGTTGGGATAAGCCCCAACAGCAGGCCTTCGAAGAGATAAAGACTCGCATCTCATCAACGCCAATACTAGCCTACTATGATGTCACCAAGCCGACATTTGTGAGTGCTGACGCTAGTTCATATGGACTGGGAGGTGTCCTTCTACAGGAACAGAATCAACAGATGAGGCCTATCGCTTACTGTTCAAGAACATTGACATCAGCCGAACAGCGATACGCTCAAATCGAAAAGGAGTGCCTTGCAAGCGTCTGGGCTTGTGAGAAGTTCGACCGTTATCTGTGTGGCTTGGAAAGCTTCCGTATATTTACTGATCACAAGCCACTAGTTCCCCTTATCAATGATAAG
Source organism: Alentia gelatinosa (assembly GCA_950022655.1). Classification (NCBI taxonomy): domain Eukaryota; kingdom Metazoa; phylum Annelida; class Polychaeta; order Phyllodocida; family Polynoidae; genus Alentia; species Alentia gelatinosa. The sequence continues at coordinate 10,201,200 of OX465583.1, forward strand.
GACTTGGACAATGTCCCACTCCGATGCCAACGTCTTCTCATGAGACTTATGAGATACAACGCCACCGCTAAACACGTACCAGGGAAGGAAATGTATGTGTCTGATGCTTTGTCCCGCAGTCCAGTCAGTCATGATACAAGTACAACTGCAGCTGATGTCGACCTGCATGTACAAGCCGTCGAGAGCACCTTTCCTGCCTCTTCAGAGAAGAAGTGTGACTTAAAGCAAGCCACCCAAGAGGATCCAGTCCTGAGGGCTGCTGCCATGTACACCCTGACAGGATGGCCTAGATACATCAAGGATGTACCTGACAACCTCAAGAGTTTATACTCCCACCGAAGCCTCCTATCCGTTGTTGATGGACTGTTGGTTTACTGCAGCAGGATTGTAGTGCCTGAGTCTATGAGGGCAGAGATCCTGGAACGTATCCACGAAGGACATCAGGGCATTACTAAGTGCCTTGAGAGAGCCCAGTTAGGTGTATGGTGGCCTGGCCAAACTGCGGACATCAAGCGCATCATTGCCAACTGCCAACATTGCAATGAAAGGAGACCAACTCAGAGGCGTGAGCCTCTCATGACTACTCCACTTCCACAGGGACCCTGGCAACGAGTTGCCATGGACTTATGTCAGTTTAAAGGCAAGGACTTCATAGTCATTGTTGATTACTACTCTCGGTGGATCGAAGTTCTTAGCCTGGGTTCAACCACTAGCCGAGCAGTCGTCAGTCGTGTCAAGGACTGTTTTGCTCGATTTGGGATTCCAAAAGAAGTGGTCAGCGACAATGGTCCTCAGTTTGTTGCCTCAACTTTTAAGGACTTTGCCGAGCAGTACAACTTCAGCCATGTCACTGTTAGTCCCCACCTGCCATATGCCAATGGGGAAGCTGAACGTGCTGTTCAGACAGCAAAGCACCTGTTGGACCAGCCAGATCCATGGTTAGCTCTGCTCACGTACCGTGATACACCAATTGCTGCAACTGGGTGTAGTCCATCCCAGTTGATGATGGGACGCCATCTCAGGACAACTCTTCCAGTATTGCCATCAACACTAGAACCAAGATGGCCTGAACGAGAGACCGTTCTTGAGAAGGATCAAGCTGTGAAAGCAGCTTATGCCAAGAACTATGATGATCACCATGGTGTGAAAGCATTACCACCCTTGCCAATAGGCCAGAAAGTCACCATCAAGACGGACAATGAAAAGGGTTGGTCACAGTATGGTACCGTGAAAACAGCAGCTGACACGCCACGATCGTACATCGTGCAGACACCTTCTGGTGTGAAACGCAGGAATCGTCGCCATCTGCAGCCTGCACCTGCAATGCCTATACCTGATATGAAATCTCAAGATATTCTCCGGGAACCAGAACCTGTCCCTGATGCTTCAGTGACTGAGCCCGTTCCTGAAACACCCCCAGAGAATACTCCAGAGACTGTCAAATTACAGGCCCCGACACCTGTAAAACTGAGACAGTCTACAAGAGTTTCATGCAAACCAAAAAGGCTTATTGAAAACTGCTGAACTTGTTAGATTGTCTTACTAAATGTCCTATATACATATATCTTTAACAAACATTTTCCTTTCAGGATTATGAGAGACTTTTAAAGTGTCATTTCTATTATGAGTAATACTCAAGTGTCCTTTAGTTTCAGAAATCGCAAAGACTTTGCTACAGACAAAGGACTGTCATATATAACGTAGCCTCTAGTTTATTCATTATAAACTGTCTAGTTATACATATCTAGTATAGATAAAGAAAAGTCAAATAACCAGTATTGTTCCAACTTGCCAAAGACTTTACAGTATTTTCTATATCTCAAAAGGGGGGAGATGTCATATTATTGTTTTGTGTTGTGAGACCTTACAGCTATGTTGTGAAACCGAAACTAGGGGAATACACACACTGCATTCTACAGCATCATGGTGTCAGTCTTCTTCCTTCCTCACTCCCACAAATAAGACAAAATACAGCACCCAACAGGCCATACCCGCTCTTTAACTTTAGATTTAAATGAATTATGGGTATATATATATACATATGGGTAGATATATTCCATTTAAACACCTAAATCAAGAGTCGCCCAGAAGTCCAGGTAAAAAACATGAGGTGGTACCATCAGTCTAGGCAAGTGGTGCCATTAGTCCATGCACGGGTGCCATCCGTCCAGGTAAAACTGAAAAGAGGTGCCATCAGTCCAGGTGCCATCGGTCCGTGGTGCCATCGGTCCATAGGCTCTAACGACAAAGTCGCTGGGTTTTTTTTCAATTTTCTTCTGTAAAACAAAGATGATATTGATTGAGCCTCATTCACACCAATAAAACTGGTTTGAACCTCTCCAAAGACCATCAGCCCTATCCTGTTGCCGAAACGATGTGTTTTCCACATTTTCTCGGAAGCAGACATTTCCACATAAAAGATATTTCCACTTTCATTTATGATCATATCTGACATCCCTGTATATATGTGTAGAGAGCGCCACGATATTAAGTGCTATTTTCACCGGCACGATTTTATTTATCTTATTTTATTTTTGCCTGGCAGGGCTGGGCCGCACATAGGGACAGAGTGAACTAGAATTAGGCTTGGAGACTGAAGTGCCACGAGAGTAAGAATCTCATGGAGAGCAAAGTCGAACTTGCTATTCGTTCTACAGTTAGTTTTTCTTTTATCTTATGATTTATGTTTAGCCATAGCAGCAACAGGATTTAGTACTGTAGTTTTATGATCTCATTCTCCGATCCGACTGGACACCCCCGGTTCAAAATACACGCAAATTCAGCTGACAACGGAGCGATCCGCCATCTTGCTGGTGAATACAAAGCGCTGTCAGAGTCTAAAATGGCAAAAAACTATATTAATCGACCTTCTCCTGTGCATTATGTACATGTAATAGTTGAAATGGGATTATTAACATTATTCAGACAACTCGAAGAAAATCGCTTGTTTCGACGATTTGTTGACATCATGTTTGTAGTCTAAACTGGGGCTACCACATAATCATTTGATCTGAAATTGCGAGGGAAGTCTGATTTTGTCAGGAGAAATTCTTTAGAAGTACTTAAAACATCCTCACACCTTAAAAAAGTATCATAAATGGACGTCCGAATGGTCCCATAGAGTTAGCATTGTGGAGGTGCTTCTCGCAAAATGGCCGCCCAGGTGGTTCGTAGCGCCACCTACTTCCAGGCCGGATCGGAGAATTACCCTGAGATCCCTGCCTGAGATCAGTCTCTGAGACAACGACACTACATTGTTGACTACAAGTCATGGACAACATAGTCGACTAGCACTCGGGAACAAGCAGAGACAGATCACTGCACTTCTCTGCAGTATCACGCTGGGCTTCCGGAAACAAAGAAACAGAATATAGAAAGACATGGTTAGTGTGTCTGAATGGAATCTGTTCAGAGATATTTTGGCCAGAAATACTCACGGAATTCGAAGAATGAGGTGAGTATTTCTGACCAAAATATCGAGGAACAGATGGAATTCAGACACACTCACTATGTCTTTTTATTATTATATACCTAGAAATCATTAAGAATACCATTCGACAACTCACTAAATAGGAGAATGAGTGGTTACGTGGTACACTGGGTAGTATTATATATATTACGCCACAGTGTGAACGAATGAAATCATTACTACTCGGGCATAAACCTGAGACATTCGTGCACCGGTATATAATAATATACTTGCGCACACTTACTGGTCAGCTGTACGGATTCTGTTCTGCACACTGTACAAACTAATAGATCGTGCACTCCGTACCACGTGACTTTTAGTAAAATGGCGTTTTTAATGATTTCTAGGTACATGATAATAAGGAGTCATAGTGAGTGTGTCTGAATAATGTTCGTTACTTGTTGTTTTTGGTCGGAAGTATGCAACTCGTTCTATAAACTCGTTGCATATTTCCTACGCGAAACAACTCGGTACATATTTCATTCAGCCACACTAACTATGCCTCCCTATAGGGGACATAGCCATTGTTAGTTCATGAAGCAGTCACTAGGTGGCTAGCAGTATTGCAGGCCCCTTTGGGGGACATATCTATATTCTAGCTCTTTGTTCTTACGAAATTCAACTGCCTTTCAATGTTTTACCAAGGTTCCCTTGACTCTCTACACTAATCCCAGAGCAGGATGAAATAATGATTAAACCCAGGACATAATATTTTACACATGGAACACTTTATATACATATGTGAGCAAGGCTAGAGTTGTGACACTTCCCAATTATCGCTCACTTCTTTTGCACCTCCATTAGTGAAGAACACCCACTTTTTCACCTCCATTCGTGAAGAACACCTACTCAGGGGGCGTCATGGCAGCCCCCATGGCTCATAGGCTATATGCCGTATATTACTTGTTTCTGTTTTTTTGTTATTTTTTTTTGGTGTTTTATATATCTATATATATATAACTTGCGGTTTTTTTGTATTGTATTTTTTTATATATATATTACTTTTGTGATGAACAGGGGGCGCGGCAGCCTGAAGACACCCGGGGGGAGATTTTTTGTTTTTGGTCGGAAATATGCAGCTCGTTCTATAAACTCGTTGCGTATTTCCTACACAAAACAACTCGGTACATATTTCATTCAGCCACACTAACCATATCTCCCTATATTACTTTTTCTAGGTTTTTTTGTTGTTTTATATATATATATTACTTGCGGTATTTTTGTATGATTTTTTTATATATATATATATATTACTCTTGTGATGAACAGGGGGCGCGGCAGCCTGAAGACACCCGGGGGGAGATGAAGGACATGGACACGGTCCGCAGGATGCAGCAGCGGCAGAGTGAGATGGACAGCTTCAGGAGGGAGGAATCCCTGCAGGGTCGCCGCCCCGCTCTCAACTAGAGACCCCGGCCAGCCGCGCGCACCTAAACCAGGATCACGGCATGGGGGTGTCAGGACAGTGTGTACACGCCAGCCTCAGCCTGGGGTAGATGCAATCTATGCCAGCTATTATTGGGAATGTGCGGCCAGTGTGGTGGTCGCAATGTGTGAAAGGTGTATATTTTTTTGTTTCCACAATGTGTGAATGGTGTTTTTTCCCCCTTTTTTTCTTCTAATTTTTTCACAATGTGTGAAAGGTGAATTTTTGGTTCCACAATAATGTGTGGAACGTGATTTCCCCCTTTTTTACGCCTTTTTCTCACAATATGAAAGGTGAATGTTTTTTTCAATAATGTGTGAAAGGTGGATTTTCCCCTGTTTTTTCTCCTTTCTCACAATGTGTGAAAGATAATTTTTTCATCTTTTTTCAACAGTGTGTGAAAGGTGTATTTCACCTATTTTTTTTCTCCTTTTCCACAATGTGGGAAAGGTGAAATTTTTTTTTAATTCACAATGTGTGAAAGGTGATTTTTTTGGGGGGTCTATTTTCACAATGTGTGAAAGGTGTGTGATAGAAGCGGCAGTGCTGGGGGGGGGGGGGACGAGACGGCTACTAGCGGTGTCATACATTCCACAACTGATAACAGCTGCAGTGGTTACATGAGTTACGTTACGGCGTATCTTGTCGTTGACCTATTTACGTCTGTGTTTTTTTCATTTTATTTTCCTGTCATTTTATATGGACGCTGTTTTCAGCGTGGTCGCCGAGCGCCAGCCAATGTCCCTGCGATGTGCAAGACTCCTACAAACCTGGGGCCTGTTGAAGAATCTCGGCTCGTACATGTAGACCCTTTTCTGTATGCCAAGGAGACCCAGGGACGATGTGGGCCAACTATATTCAACACTTATGGACGACCTTATGGACGGCTAATACTGTCTTAGCGAACAAACTTAAAAATTATCAAACGATGACCCTTGTACGAGGTACTGATATAGAACTGCATCGAGAATCGTATAAATAGACAATACTCCACGAGTTTGGATGGGCCGCATTCGTCATGGAGGCGAAGCCGAGTGACGATTACGGGCCATTCAAACGAGTGGAGTTTGGTCTATTTTACGATTCGAGTGTGGTTCTGGATTTATTTCATCCCTTTTTATGACATTAAACATCAAAATTTCACAATAATTAGAATAAGCTTAGCAAATCCATATGACGTCATCTCAAATTCATTACTCCACGGCCGTGGCGTAGTATAGTCACTATACGGGGGTGATCGTTGAATATTTTTTTCTGGTGTTATTCCTATGGCTAAACTTGTACCAGGGGTGAGATAAAAAAGAGGGTTTCATGTACGGTCCTAGATTATTCAATGGGCCGCTGGACTTTGATGAGTGTTTGATCTGTGGCCCTGTTCGCCATTTGAGTTTCGAGCATGCAGTAATATAAGGTGATAGCCGAGTGAATATTCCAACGCGCTCCAAACGAGATGGCGAATGGGGACTCAGACCAAACACGCATATGTTTCTGATTTTTATCTTAGCCTGGAAATAGTTACCTGTTTATCGCTCATTGAGTGTGAGTTACCGTACTCTCAAGCCTGTTTTGTATGAGTTCCTAATGTTAAGCCAATGGACGATTATACCAGGCTAAGATAATAACCAAGATGTTTGGATACATGTAAAGGGCCCAAATAAGATGGTGAGAGTTTTGTACTGTTTAGCACTTACAAAGGTGACCTGAGGAATGAGGAGTTTATGCATTCACATGGCTTTGATTTAATTGGGGGGAGGGGGCTGTAGGAAGTGTTGGTGTCAAAACTTGATGTTCCTTGGCCCTATTTCTAACGTGATTATCTTTGTCCATTTACAAAGGGACCCAAGGTCTGTGATCAAATGAACATTATATTCCCATCGCTCTAGCTTGCTGTCTGTCCGATGGTTCTTTCATTTCATTCACAGCTGAATCAAATTCATGAAATGCGGAGTGGGTTGTCTTTGTCTTTGTGTCTCTTAAATAATTCATTTTTACAAATTGTTTCATTCTTTTAAATGGTCTAGACTTACTAAATTATACAAACAGAGATGCAAGTCTTCTGGCAATTGACGGAAATCTGACCCTTGGGGTTTTTGATGAAAATTGCATTAAAACATCGATATTTACACAGAGGGAGTGCTGGCATACTCTCCTTAACAGTTTGCGCCCGATCATGGTCGTTGTCGGCAGCTAAAAGGCGGCCCTGTCTCGCTGGGATCCCCGACAGCTTATGCCGACAGCCTCCATACTTGTCTGAGCTCTTGGGATGGAACTAGACTGGCTCCAGTCCCTGCATCCTATGTCTACTCTCCTCGCTGGGATACAGGGACTGGTACAATCGGTAATGGTGTTTGATTTCTGGCGCTATATAGCGCCAGTATTTCCAACACTCTCCATACAGATATGATGGATACTGGTCAGATATCTGATGGGAGATTGATACCCTCTCACTTTGATCTTAATCGGGTCACAGTCAGGAGTAGGCTAAATTTATTGCTATGACAACACGGGCAGCCAGGGAACTGGAGGAGGGGAGGGGTGAGGGGTAGGAGGAAGTATAGGGTTACAGGGAATGGCTTGGGGCCATAAACAGGAGATTCTGTTCATAGTGAACAAGTCTTTGATTCATGGGCCAGTCAGAGAAGGATACGTACTTTAATGAACTTTATTCTGATTGTGATTAATCATTTAATGAATGCTCATAATCAAAGACCTGAGCAAGTCTAGGACGGAACCCACTTGGGTTCACTGGATACCAGAGCGAACGCCTGCCTGAACAAAATTTTTGTTTAATTTTGAGGGTATTTGATTTCCGACCTTTTGGCCAGTCCTGACTTGCATCCCTGTACAAAATTAAGCCTAAAATTACCTTGAATTTACTAAATTTCCTTTGTTCTGAAAAATAATCTAAAACCCACCGGACATTGGTTAGCGGCATCAACAATGAAATCTAATGATGTATACAAATCTGTGCGAGATTGCTGATTGCTGATGATGTTGCATATTGAATTTTTTTTTTTTTTAATAATTTTTTTTATTAATATTGAGTAAATGCCCGCGACATATGTTACGGTTGTTCTATGATCTGTGTGTATCACGAATCAGAATGTAGCAATGCTCATGTTACATTTTTAGGTCTGTCTAAGACAACGATACTTGTTATGTATGTAGTATATAGGAATCACTGACAGAGCCATGGCTGGGCTCTGACCATGGATATATATATATTGTTAGGCTGCTTCCAGGAGATTTAATATGCACGGTTAATGTTGGTCGGTTTGTATATAGACGTGTTCAATGTCTATGGGTTGTAAACACATTGATTGTTACTTCAGTGGGATTGACTGTACATACTTGAAGAACTAACCTAGGTAGTTATGCTTACTGCTCCATCGTCATATCAGTCCCTGTTATAGGGAGCCAAAGTGAACCCGCTACAACCACAGATAGCCGGTCACAAAATACCATTTCCGGATATAGGCGCTCAGTACTTTGACTATGTAGGTTCGAGATTGTATGTCTCGTTCTCCAATCTTTTAGATCCATATTTTTGCTAAACTGAACAACTGTCATCGTAGTTTCGAAACAGAGTTATGTACAGACGATAGAAGTAAACTACACTTCAAAAGTAACAAACAAGACCAAAAACCAAAGTCTAGCCTCAAACCCCCATAGCTTTAGCACTAAGCCTCGTTCTTACTGGCCTCCGGAAACGTTGTTTTGTAGGTGGGTATCGGTGGTTTCAGCGGGTTCACTTTGGCTCCCTATAGAGACAGAATACGTGGTGGGGAACACGAATGTTATTGTACATAAACCATGGAGCAAGTCCTCAGTATATTCAACATTCTTAGAGTGCCAGGTCGCCCTTAAAGGCATATCGGACAATTTACCTTGAAAAGTAAAACCCATGTCGTTTTCCTGAAATTTGAATTTGATGAGTTGAAAGTATTGGAGAACACATATCTAAATTAAAAATCGGGGGTCATTGTGCTAGATTTTTTATGTAGAGATTGGTATGATTATATTATGATAGAATAGAAAATTCTAAAAAGTTGCTATTCACATAGTAAAATGCACGTCTTTTTTTTTTAAGAGCAAATCTTTATTTCCAATCTCATGATTCTACACATTTCATTTTAATAAATTATAGGTCACCGTCCTTGCTTTTGAGAGAATTGAAGATAACCATATTTTTCAGTATTTTCTGTAAAGTTCAATCGATAGTAAATTTGCACAACTCATCGATTGAGTTGGGTCAACCTCTATAATATTCTCTTTTGACTTATTTGGTACTAAAAAAAGTCAAAGGAACCAGTTTGAATCGATATTAGCAATAATGAAAAAAAAATCGATGAAATCTGGATCCGATTTACACAAATCGGGAGCCCGATTTTTTTCTAGGGAGTTCCCAAGTATGTATTTAAAAATCACCAGATGGTGCCATTGTGAATTGTAGGATATGCCTTTAAGTGTCTTTAGGGAAGATTTATGAACCAATGTTGTTCTATGCATTCATATCTTCAGTTTTCCTTGGTCACCTGTGAATCGGATGAAATGTGGTACATCTCACAGCCACTACGACAGCAGGTAGTCTGAGGCTCAGCCGGTCCATTGTTTAACACTGTATGGTACCATGTGGTCATATGTTGGAGGATCGAGATGTATTTAATCTAATTAACTCACATCTGTCCTAAAACTCAAGTAATGCTTCAAGGAATTCTATGATTTAGCTCATCCAGGAACATTTTTGTACGGTTTCCTTATAAGTGTAACAGTGCACGTCGCTAATTCAACTATTATGTTTTTCTCATTCATTTAGCACATTAGTGAACCGTTGGGATATTTTGAACTGGTATCACTTTAAACTTCATCACAAATTATGTCTTGTTCTAAGTGTCTCGAAAAGGTTGTGTATATTTTGTGGGTTGGACAATTAACTGGTTTCTTTGGATGCCATGTCGTGGATGATAAAAGATTCACAAAAATATAATATTGCCTTTTTCTCTTTTCATTGCATTAATGCCCTGCTCAAGAGCAACCCTGCGTAAAGGTCACCCCGCGTTAACGGACAGTTACCTTGGAATGGTAATTTCCCCCCTCTATGAAGTTTTTATATTAACCTCATGTGAAAGGAACACCTTGCGTAAAAGCGGGCGTCCACCAACCACGACAAGGCTACTACAATTGGTTCCCGACAAGGTCCAAGACGGGCCTACGATTGGAAGGCCTGTCGTAGCCTTGTCGTGGTTGGTGGACCCTAGTTACTGACAAGAGGCTACGACAAGGCCACAACAGGCTGCAACATGAAGCTTGTCGGGGGGCCTTCCGACAAGGTTACAACAAAATCGAACATGTTCGATTTTGGAGCCTTGTTGTGGTGTGTCAGGAGGTTCTTGCAGAGGTCTACAATAGAATATGTAGGTGGAGCATGCAACCTATGACACGCCCCGACAACGCTGTCACAGAGCTCCCCTTCTCACGACAAGGCGCTGACGGGAACTTTCTTGTCAGGGCTTGTTGTAACCTTGTCGTGGTTGGTGGACGCCCTCCTTAAAGATATGCTTGGAGTTGCTCCCCCACATAGAGACAGAGAACCAGACGTGTCCATGAAGACTGAAATATTCCGAGACATTCTCACTACATCAGGGGCTGTTGAATAATAATTCTACGATGAAAATAAAATCGTTCATCTCTCATTTGTGCCAAAATATAATATAAAAGAGATATCGTCAACGAACGACAAGTTTTATGCTACCCAAAATGGAAAATGTCTAGGATGTTCATCGTTCGATATGTCGTATCGTCCAGCCTTACGGACGACAAAATGTGATTCAGCAGCCCCCAGGTTCCCTGCCTCAATGAACTGTGGGACAGGTAACGCACAGCTTGAGCAATAAGTGAATGACCTTGAACTTTCGCTTGCTTCCCACTGATTCACAGTGGCAAGGAGGACTAGCACAACTTCTCTCCCTCACGAGGTTCCCCAAATAACTTACTGATACTTTATAATGTTTATAATGAACGATGATACAAAATAAAGTAATAACTTTCAAAAGATAAAAGAAAACCTATTAGAATGTTTCTTTAATAAAATAACAGATTTCGTCGCACTCTCTAGCGGGGAATTAGCGTAAAATCCAACAAGTATCTGCCAGGTACCAGCTGAATGCGATCCCTCAATGCACCAAAAAAAAGGTGGTAGTTACCTGAGTGCACATTGACCAAGCTTTCAGGCTAAGATTCTCATGTGCAGGGAAATTTTAACCTGCTGTTCGTGTTTTGTAGGCCTTCAATCAGATGTACTTTTTCTTTTATGATTTTTTTCTAGTCATGTAGAGAACAAAATTTAATGCCGTAATTTTCTTATCTCCTTAACCTGAGACAAGCCTCTGACAGCCTCCACCATTGTACAATGGCGCAAGGTTCGCTGGTACCCCTATCAAGTTACAATCAAACATTGCATAGTCTATATAGTTTGGGCCACCACCACTCTGCCTGTTTGAATATTCATGATCTGCCCTACCCCCTAGTGTTTGCTCTGGTGGCCAGTGTAGAGACAGGACTGAAGACCAAAAAGCATGTTTATAGACTGTAGCGATGAAGAAGTCACTAGTGAAACATTTAATAAGTTATTTATTACGAATTATAGTAGAACCCCACCTAACGGACACCCCACGTTAACAGACGACTTTGCTCGGAACGGAAATTTTCCCCTGTATTACTATTACACGTTTATTCTAATCCCGCATAAGCGGACACTTTCTTAGGTACGCAAATTCATTTAACCCTGTGTTAACAGACACCTTGTCAAATACGGTTGGGTGGGTGGGTGTGGGGACAACTCTCCAGATTATCTTGATTCTTTACGATGTGTATGTGAGGCGGGTAGAAAACGATGAAAACAGGGTCTCCTGGCGAGTAGGACTGGTACTACAGCCTGTGCTCTGCAAACAGAGCCCTTACTTCCAGGTCATATTGATGTTAAACCAAATATGTGCATGGGAGATTATAGTATGAAGCTGGTTCCTGGTGTTAGCTATGCATTCAAAGGGTTTGTATGGTAACAGTACAGGGATTTTCATCCATGCATTAACTATGGGGAGCTTGTCAGGAAAACTGAAAATTATGGAATTGATAATGCACACATTTATAGGGGAATTGAGTGAATGGGGTTCCTGAAACAACATAGGGTTGACATACACATGGGTTGACATAGGTTCTATTGAAGCTTTTAACTTGAGAGAATCATATTTCTGTGTTTTATGAATACCCTGATTTCAGGGATATCCCTGAATTCTGGCATCCCCACATATCCAACAATTTTGAAAGAAAAAATTAATAACTTTTGTTAAAAATTTTAAGTTGATAAGTACTGGGATAAAAGTTTGCTGACAAATGGCGGAAATCCGAAATATCGAGATTTTTAAAATTTTGAGATTTTCATTAAATTAATGATCGAATGAAATGCAAAAACTCAGCAATATTTACACAACGGCCGCACTCACCAGTTGGAGGTACCCGGTGGGAGACCATCACCACCGCGGCCCGAGCCATCATCGGCCTCTTACTTCTCAGGCTTACATTGGCAGAAATACTTTGCTTTTTCAATCTTTATAATTTTCGATTTTTTTACCCAGTCCCAACTTTCATCCCTGTATTAAAGTAGTAAATTATATTCTATAGATTTCTAGAGATTTACGAAAAACAAGATAGGCGTGGTCGATATAATGAGGTTAAACCATCCCAAGCAGTGTTTATTTCTCAGCTATAGTAATATAACCTGGACGCAGGGTAATATAATACACTTTCAGTACAATTTTGCCACAAGAGATGGCAGCACGTGACCATATGACAGGGGTCATTCAGTGCAGCAATATGTACAGTGAAACGTTAGAGTTTTAAATATATCAATAAGTAATAACATAGCTAAAGCTCATAGCATGGCACTTGATTTCCTTGGGTAACCTTTATGTGTGCTGTACAGCAAGTGTGCCAAGGCATACACGTCCATAGAGGGTAAAGGGAGGTCCACCTACTACGATAGAAATTGAAGACCTCCCGATGGACTACGATGCAGAATATCCATATCATAGTGCAGCCTACGATGCATCTTTTAGGGGGAAAAACTTTTTTCCTTTCCGTAATTAATTACAGATTTGTTGGAATTTTTTTTTTTCTTACGATGCATCTTTTATATCGGGAGGTCATCGTAGTACATTATAGACCGCGTCAGGAATACCTGATCCTTTACTACAATTATAATTTCTTTCCGACACAATATAATTTGTCATCAGGAACCTCTACGATATGCTCCGGATGCCCAAATCGTAGTAGGTGGACACCCCCCTTTACACCCTGGCAAAATACAGTAGTATCGGCTAGAATCAACTCGTTTCTTTTATAGATAACCAACATTATTGGCCAAACTGTATATATCTTTAACAAGAAACGTATGTCTAGTATCAGGACTGGGTATACCGCCAGTACATAACATGAAAATACCCCTTTGTTCATACAATATCATTGACATCTGAATGACATCTTGTTTTGCGATTTCCAATTGAGCCAACTGGTTTAAAATTGATACGTTCACCCATTACTACATTGCTAAAGCATTCCTGCTTTAACTACTAACTCAGTTCATGCCTTGGGAGCTGATGTTGTAGTGTTAATACCACGTCTCTTTAGTGACGCTGTTGTATTGAATAAAAATTGACAGGTATCACGATTATTATCTCACCCCTGATATTTTCCTCATAGACTTAACATTTGGAACTCGTATCCAACGCCCTTTGAGAAATTTTTGAAAAAATACCCAATGGGGATTATGTCACAAATGTTAGCCCATTAGTCAATGTGAAGGGTGAGATAAATTCTGAAACCTATGAAAGTTTAGGGTCAGAGCTCGATCCCATCTTGTTTGGATCGCTAGGTAATTCACGCGGCAAACCACGTGAATGACTACACAATTCAAACTCGGGATACAAGCTCTGACCGTAAACTTTCATAGGTTTCCTCTATAAAACAACAACAATTACGACAAGTTGTGAATTGTTTCCTTGCGAGAAGACCCTCCTGTCTCCCGACACTGAACTCAAGGTCATAAGGTCATGCAACAAAGGTGGAAGGAGGGCTGTTGTCTAATCTACACATACATTGTGGTCAGAACACAAACGTTGGTTGTCAATCAACTAAAATGATGATAATATACAAATTGTCAATCTCTTCCGTCAAGTCTGTTTGCATAATTAATTTTCTCAGACATCACATGGGTGTGCTTCGCCGAAGCCAGGACTGGACAAAGTTTCATGTCACATCATTCTATCTTGAGCAAATCAGTGAACGTCTGTTTGTTTTATTTTAATGAAAAGTTCTATATTCATATAAATACGTCAACAATTCAAGTCAATAACAACGGGTATTTTTTAAATATCATCTCTAAAACATCTACAGATCTTTTCATCACTGCCTTGTCGAAATCTAAGATTCAGGAAAACCCACATCTTTGAGAAGATTAACAAACCTATATATTTTTGTCATTTATTCATAATGTGTCACTAGATGCAGTTGGATCTCTTCAACCTATAAAACTTACAGGATTATTTTCTTGAATAAAACCGATGCAAGGTGTATGATACAGCAACATATGAAGAGGTGACATGTTCTTCTTCTTCATTTACATTTACTAAAAGAAAAAAACCCCAAAAAGCTTCATTTAGGCCACTCAAAAAAACAAACTTGTTTCTCATCACCGCGCGCATCAGAAAAAGACAATTTAGAAGATTTTTATATTTTTTTTGGTAAGCTAAGATGAACCTTGATAGAAATTATGAGAGGTATGTGAATTTAGTATCAAATTAAAGCTCCTGATGTTAGGGATGCATTAAACGTATAGCCAGTACAAATCAGGACACCCCGCATAAGCGTACACTTTGGCCTGGATCGGAGGGTGCCTGTTTATGCTGGGTTTTACTGTATGTCTGAAGCCCATTTTATGACACTTCAAAAGCCATCTTTGATCTAGCAAAAAAAAACAAAAACAAAAAAACAAAAAAAACGCCCTAGTCAGATTTTTCATGGCTTGGTGATGAGAAACAATTTTTTTTTTTGAGTAGCCTTTTCATCAGTTTTTTTTTCTGTTTCTCGTGGATCAAAAAAAAAAAAGAAATCATTTATCATCAGATTGGCTCCGTACACAATGCCTTTATCCAAGTAAAACAAATAAAATCTATAAAATAATTCCTTGCATATGTCAATTGCATTCCTATTGTGTGTGAAATATTCTCATGCAAGTACCACTGGACGTCCCCAGTAATTAAACCCATCGTTATTTGGACACATTTCAATTCATTTACACGATCATAAGCAATGGACAGAAACTGTTTCCTCCAGTCAATGTTTTCAATGAAAAAGACGCCTAGAACCACTGAAGTATAAAAAACAATACCATACTAGGGGCAACAGAGTGAGATATATCTTCGTTTATAACAGTTACATTTTTTTTTTAAGATTTAACAATTCTCAGGCCAGTCCTCCATTTTAAAAGGGAAAAAAAAAAAAAAAAAATCTGTCTGAGAGGTGTTCTAGCCACGTCTTCATAACTCCATTTTAAAAGGGGATCAACGAGTAGTCACCTTTTAGTAAATACATATTAAAGTTACAAGCGGCTGATATGGAAGAGGACAGTGCAATATGATTAGATTTTTGCGGTTACAACTCAATGACTGCATATTCGACAAACACTAATGATTAGATGGACAGTCCTGGTAGCTGCTTGTTAAGTCTTGACTGTTGAAGAATAGAATCAATCATAGCATGTATCGAAGTGAGGATTCAAGTTTTAACGCAATTCTATATCCTTAAGTCACCATCATTTCTTTTTAAAAATATTTGCAGGCTCAGTTTTTTCCTTATTTTTTAAATCAACCCTCCCAATGATGATGAATGAGATCCATTCGTTTTAACGCAGCTGTGAAGGATATTTCTATTTGGCTGAAGGTCAACTTCACTTTACATGACCTTATCTTATTCCTACCGATATGCCAAGGCATTTCTTCAATTGGAAATATAACCCAGATAATAATCTCTTTATACAAATTCCATTTGTTTTCCTTTTCATAATATACTAATATCATCATTCTCTTCGTAGATGGTGTAAGTTTTTTTCTGTTTCTCGTGGATCAACAACTAGTTTAGCTCTCAGTTGTAAAACGAGGGTAAATTTTATCAGACCTTTCTTATAATAATCACAATACTCTTTTACTTATACACTGCGAAATTTCTCTTCCCATTTCTATTTTCGTTGTGAACGAATATGTACACTCTATTTTCATCATTCTTTGCAACTTAAGTCCCATTTAGAAATCTATATAGTCCGAGTTTAAACAACCATTAAAATATCTATATTACCATTGAGTTTATGATACACTGGATATCATTAGTTAACATAATCAGACATCATATGGAAAAATATACCGAGCGAGATGAAAAACTAGAACTTTTACTGGACAATGTCATTGTGGAAAAATAAACCACTGGGCGACAGTTTCTGCAATAAAGCTAAGACTACGACATACCATAAATTCCTGCGCTCCATCTCATTCGCAGAAAATACCGAATCCTTTCGTTTTGAACGAACACTCTGTACGCTTGTAACTGAGTCGACAGAAATAATTTTGGCATTTCGGATTCTACTTAACAATGTACATGTAATCTATTCTAGAAGTTTCCAATCTTGCTCTACACTATTTGGAATTCAAGATATAAAACGAAGCAAGATTAATTACTGATGGAAAATACTTTGCCTGCGCTAGTAAACCGCTCCACCGAAACCATTATTATCATCACTCGGCAAGCCAATCACTTGGATAGTAAAAATAAATCGCTTGAATATTGGCATTTCATCAATGTCTCAATTTCTATATGTACTAAAAGCGTCTTCACTAATCAGACAATGTGGCGGCTTTGAAAGATAAATCAACAATTCGTGTTAAAAAAGAATTCTTGTTTATAACAGGGTTGCCAGTTGGGGTCAGAAAAAATATACATTGGAATATTTCTTATTGCAATACAAGGTTTACGCATTACAGTGGGGGATCAAGGGAAAGCTTAAGTTTTTACATGGGTCATTGGGTAGGTTCAGTGGGGGATCATGGGCTGTGGTTGAATTGGGTAATTTAGGAGTTGGTATATCAATATTACGCGAGGATTTTTTTTTAATTCTGAAAATGAAAACACGAACGGAACGGAAGTGATGCCGCCAAGTTCGTTGTTTGTTGTTAAAAACAGAAGTACGCTAATAAAAATCTCTAATAAAAATTAATGGAAACATTAAAAACTGGCATCATTGAAATAACATTGTACCTGAGACATATCTCAACATTATTATTTAATAAAAAAAAATTTTTTTAAATAAACATTTCTGTTTGGTTGGAGCTGAGAATACTAGCGCAGGCGCAGAAGGTGTCAACGCTACGTGCACTACAAAAGGCCCCTTGTGGTTCTCATATCAACCGCCGCGAGCGCCCCGGTCGAGGCGAGGTGACCCCCCGAAGAGGGTCCTCAAAGTGGTAAATTCTCATCACACTGCCAACTAAGATTCGGTTAAATGGCACCAGTACCCGGTCCCCGACCCAAACAAGCAAATGGAAACATATTTGGCAATACGATCACAGTCGTGCTCCCGCAGCGATGTCTTTGCATCCGAATGCGTGTAGTTTTTTTTCCCCGTTTCGTGATCAGATTTAGTGACCTTTTTTTCCCCCACTTCAAAGGCATTAGAGCTTGCTGACGGCGAAATAGTATTTAAATATAATAATTACGGTATATATGTATATATATATATATTACAAATATTAGTATTTTATTCGTGATACAAGTATTATCATGTCCACATGATCAGCAATCGTCACCGTCATATTGTAAACACACCGTATTCTACCCTTAAGGCTCCTCCGGAATCCAATAGTTTAAGACTTATCATAATTCACAGTATTTTCCATTAAAAAAGAAAAAAAATCTTAGAAATGCTGGACATTCCTTAGAGAATACATCGCACGACATTCCCACGATAACATTATATACACGTACGTTAATCAGTCTTAGAGCACTTTGTACAGGATACAATCCCCACGCCTCCTTTCAATTCAGATATTATACACAACATAGTTTTGCGTGTATATTGAGGAGGACATTTCTTGTGTTCCGGTCATAACCAAATCAACCAGTACCTAAGGAGGTGGATAACACATCGGGACAGGCGTGTGGCATCCTATATAGGTTGATTAAGGGCTGGTTCCACCAACACGATGGATTTGCCGTGGTATATCTTGTTATATCTTACAGTGTAGCGATGTGTTGTACCTCCGCTGTAGCAATACGTAGCGTGCGATGTCATTTGTATATTTTGGTGCTCCACCACCGTGACACCTCAAGACACGTCACGGCAAATATGCACGCGATTATTCAAAATCTAGCAAGATTTAGCACGTCAACCAAATCGTGACTAATCTCGCTATATTTTGTGTGTTGGTGGAATCACCACTTTACTAGAGAACTTGTCGTGAAATGAAGTTGACCCGTAGTTATCAGAACTCAACCAGTTTTGGAGAACTCCATCCGCGAAGTCGACCAGTTTTATATACTCATGGATAATACAATTTCATGTCAGAGGAAGGTTCTGACTAGTTAACTTTTAGAAAAATAAACCAGCATATTTGGGAAAAAAATCCTGTTAGATTACAGGTTAGGGTTAGGAATAGGGGAAGGGTTTTCTGTTTGTTTTCTTCCCCAGCGAAGATCAAATTTGAAGCTAAGATTCTGCTGATGTGCTTTATATCCACAGTTGTATTAGTAACATACTTGAGTTCGGAAGATCTAAAACGGGTCGAGTTCGTTACAGGTCGAGTTCTTCTAACAAGTTTTTTACGGGTCAAATTCGTTTCAGGTCCAGTTCTCCAGTATTCTAGAGATTTTTACACTACAATAAAACAGGAATTGTGAATCAAAGTCAAGTTTAAACACACGCATATCTACGACAATAAATCCGACATAAGAACCATGATAAAATACCGAGTCATAATGAACTGATAAAACGGGCATGGAGGGAACAGAACATGGATGAATTATAAAACAACCGTCTACAAGGGTTCCACGTATTAAACTGAAAACATGTTGAACAGAATCTAACTGAGATGAACCTTAAAACGAGATCTAAAAAAAAAAATAAAATAAAATAAAAAAAATAAATTAAACGAGATCTAACTGTGTGACATTGATCAAGGTCGTTGATTGCACGTAAAACCTCAGAATATATATGAATTACGAACACCTTAGTCTCTGATGTTTCTCAGACATCAGATCATTCTCCTTCCTTGTGTGAAAGCCTTATTTGCGGGTCTCGGACAAAACCTAGGTCCATTAGTTCCCGTTCTTGCCGACAGAGGGTAGCACGAGTAAGTCGCTAGGTGGCAGCACATACTTAGCGTAACGTCGCAAACAAGTAGCAAAACCAGAAAACCAAATAAATAAGGGCTCCAATATCCTCAGTGAAAAAGCTAGCCTATAAATCAAAAAGGTCTATGTTCAACAGAGGACTGGATGCAGTTTATGTGTGTGTTTTTTTTTCTAGGCGTGTACCTTGGTCTTGCTTTGTGCGAGTTACACTTGTCTAAAGCCGACTTTTGGCACTATGAACTACCCAATGCTATCGCAATGCTTGTGTTCTTGCAGCGAGGTGATTTATGCTCTGTTGCTGTTTTTTGCGATAACAAGCTGAGCATAAGAAGTCCGAAGCGTCAGTGCCGTAGAAGGGACAGCTGAGGGTGCGACACTTCTGTCGTGTCCCTGTCACGGGCAGGGTAGTCGTCGGTCCGCCACCGACCACGGGCGCCGTGCTGCCGCCCGTCTCGTCTCGCTTGACGACCACCGCTTTCGTCTGCTGCTGCTGCTTCCCGAAGCCGTTCAGCTCCTGGAACTCAGGCCTGAGCGGGGGCTCTAGTGCCGTGTCGCCGCCGGCGGAGGAGGTGAGCATGCCGAAGAGGCGCTCGCCGCCCGGCTGGGCCACGTGAGAGGGCTGGGCATGGTGCAGGTCATTCACGATGTAGGCCGTGCCCGCCGGCAGCCCAGGCTTGGTGGCTGCCATCGCTGGGTGGACCTGGCCAGTGGCGGGCGGCTTGTACTCGGGCGGGATGTCCTCATAGAAGGTGGACCGCGCCACCCGCTGCCCAGCGGCGGCCCCGGCAGCGGCGTTGATGTAGGAGTTCTTCTTGTCGCGGAGTAACTTGGCATTGTTGAGCTCTGAGTTGTCAAGCGTGTCATACTTGTTGGGTAAGGGCGGGTGTTTCAGTTGTTTGGCAGCAAGGTTGACGTGCGAGACATTCCCGTAATGGTCCTCGTCTGAGAGTGTGTAGAACTTGGACTTGCCACACGTTAACAGCGTGTCCTTCCTCTCTAATAACGGCATGGCCGCCCCACCAAGGATGGGCCGCCCGTCTGCCGCCACCGGCCCGCGCTCAAAGTCCAGCGCCTGTTGCTTCTCCTTCTCGTAGCATGACGGGCATAGGTAGCTGGTGGAGGCCGAGCCCTTTGAGTCACAGCCCGAGTTGATGCACTGCATGCGCGGTGAGAGCACCCCGCCACCCGAGGTGCCCCCACCACCGGGCCGGGCCCCGTCCACGCCGTCTACCTCGTCCGGCGCGCCGTCGGTCTCCAGCTCCCCTCCCCCGCCGTCCCTGAGCTCGCCGCTCCCACGCTGCTCCACCTTGAGCCTCATCTCCACATCCTGCTGGCGCCGCAGCTCCCGGTCCTGCTTGAACCTCTCCTGGGCCGCCAGGAGGTAATTCCGCACCATTTCCTCCTGGTACTCCATGCGTTTGTGTGAGAGTTTCACGCAGAGGATGTGCTGCTTGTCCTGCAGCAGCAGTTCGGCGGTCACGCTCGTCACCTTGGTGCTCTGCGTGACACTGCCGACCGACGTGCGACGCACCAAGCGACGCTTCTCCTTGTCCCGCTGTTTCTCCTCCTTCATCGCCTTCCCCACACTCCCGAAGTTCTTCTTCAGCTTCTTGCTCATTGTCTTCCCGATGCTACCAAAGGATTTGGCGACCGTCTGCATCTGTTTGGCCACCTTGCTCTTCTCCTTGTCCTTACTATCCTTGGTGCTGCCGCTACTCCCGATGCTGTTGTTCTCATCGGAGTCCACGGACCCGCTGTGGCTATTTGACCTTGACCTTGGCTGCGACCCAAGGTCAAGGTCAACAACGAGGTTGTTCTGGTGCACAGGGGTGACCCCTGGTGGGATCGGGATCGTTTCGATGTCCAGGTGCCGCCTGATGAGGGTCAGGCGGTCCTGGGCCTGGAGGTTCAGCTCCTCCATCTTACTGCTGTCCTGCTCACTCTTCCCCCAGATGAAGTCCTCGCCAGGATCCAGCATGTAGTGAATGGGCAGGAGTTTGAACTCGGGATCCACGAGAGGGATAGCAGCTGCAAAGAGAATGGATATAGGGTTAAAATCTTCTTCTTTTTTTTTCAAAGTTTTTATTTCTTGTAATCAGATACATGATCTGTTCTTCCGAACAAGAGCCATCTTAAATGGGGTCTGAGTATCAACATTGGTTTAAAAACCTTCTCATAAATATGTATATATAATATTTCGATTCTATTTTTTCCTTCTCTTTTATTGCCGTGAATTGGGCCCAATTATACATTTTTTGTCTTATACAAGAAAAAAAAAATTTATAAACTGGAAATGGAAACAAGGATTTCCTCGGTGGAAAACTCTCATACCTCTGTATCTGAGCTTTAAGATAACATATACTTTCAGATTCTTCCTTCTTCTTTTTTCCCCTTTTGTATGTGCTATGAATGCATGTCCTGTCTTTGTATCTCCTTCTTGTTTTGACCTTACCTGGGTAGAACATCCTTGGACGACATTCTGTGTTTATTATTTACTGAATATTAAAAAAAAAAAAAATTTAAATTAAAAAAAAAATTTAATTCATATAAACTGATGGTGAGGTGGTACCTGGCAGGCCTGGCTTGTCCTCGGGGGAGGTCTCCGTCTCCATGGCCACCAGTGCCGAGAAGTGGCTGGCGTCGTAGGTGAGCAGCAGCGGAGTGCGGTGACACTGGGCGGCCGGGCACTCGAGCGGCAGGTAGACCCCGCCGAACGGGATGGGCGCCAGGGCCTCGCCGTTGGAGTCCTTGAGGATTGTGTCGGCGACGACGACGATTGGGCGCCGCAGCACGTGCGCCAACACGAACACGTGGAACTCCTCGAGACTCT
Organism: Alentia gelatinosa; assembly: GCA_950022655.1. Taxonomy (NCBI): domain Eukaryota; kingdom Metazoa; phylum Annelida; class Polychaeta; order Phyllodocida; family Polynoidae; genus Alentia; species Alentia gelatinosa. Next base: position 10,223,376 of record OX465583.1, read on the forward strand.
CGTAGAAGACCTCCGTCTGCGCGTTGTTGGCCTCGCGCTCCACCGTCCGCTCCATCAGCCTGTGAATGAGCAACATACAGGGTCTTATTTTTTTTTTTTTTTTTTTTTTCAATAATGTTTATTCCACATTCTGTAAAAGAATTACAGTTCTTCCATGATTACATGGTCGCAAGCGGTGGGTGAGAGAACTCTCAAAGCTACGCCTCGTCTCCAAACACAGTTCTTCCATGAGGATCCAACAAATCAGGCCACTAGGTACATTCATCGGTGATAGGTATACATGAGAAAATATGATAGGTTGTAGGTAAACAGAGGTATTAGTAAGAGTAGTAGTAGTAATAGAAATAGTAATAATAGTAACAATAGTAATACTAATACAGGTTTTGACATATATGGCAGCGTAACACTCAATTCTACATATCATGGCCACAACTTGTCAGTCTATTTATATGGGTATATATTAGATTAAATTAACCTGGATGCTATCGTTTAGAGATAAGTTTTTTAAACTCCTCCTTGCTTTGTGATTTTTGTACTCTACCATCAATATTATTCCATAGGGAAATGCCCCGGTATAGCGGGGATTTTTTATAAGATTCTGTTCGGAACCTGGACTCAATAAACCTTACTTTATCGTCAGCTCTAGTGTGCCTTTCTCTGGCTCTATGGTCCAGATAGGTTTCGTCTCGTGATAGACGGTAAATTAACGTGAGCATCTGGTCATCCCGACGTTCAGTAAGCTTAGGCAAGTTGGATAATTCGTATAATTCTCTTATTGTCATTGTTAACTAACTACCTAGCTCGTTACAAAAGCTATTTAGGTATAACCCATAACTTGAAATTGTTAAAAACTGAAAGATTGCTGAAATAGTTCTAGAAACCATTTAATGTATAGACACATATGCCTATGTAATATGAACTAGTTGTGTAAATCGAAGAAAGTTTAACTATCAATAGCAATGGCAACTCTTTCATACTAGCTCAGGAAAACTGCAATGTTATCATGTGTTTCACCATTATGTTATTACTATTATTATTATTACATTACCATTTACTGTATCATTTATGTATAAAAGATTCACGTTTGAGTTAGATGTCACACGAACTCTATGGCCATAATGTAAAACCAACCGTGACGTTGAATTGTGACCAATAAAACACTTAAAAAAAAAAAAAATTATTCATCTTAGCCCGGTATAAATGTCCATAGGCTTAACATTAAGGGCTCATACTCAACAGGCATGCGAGTACGGTAACTCATACTCAATGGGTGATAAACACATAACTACCTTTTGAAAAGTCCCAAATTAACCATATTGATTCTGTCATATCTTTCCTCAAGTTAAATCAATAATGCCAAGAGAGATAACTACATGTAAATATAATTGGATTGTTGATAGAAATTCCAATTGCCGTAGAAAGAAAGCACCACAGTGTATTATTACTGACATTGTTGCGGAAAGTAAAAGAGTGCAGTACTTTTCATAGATGCTTCCATGAAGATGTTCTGTTAAAATGGGGAAATAATCCTACTCAATTTCATGGTGATCCATCATTTTACAGGGAATCCTTAATCACAGGTAAAAATAGGGATTTGAACTCGAGGGCCACTCGAAGGCCTTCTCTAGTCATTTCTCATGAGAGAATATTTATAAAAAAAAACAAAAAAAACAATTTTCTTGGGTTGGTGAAGGGTCAAGAACCCTTCTGATTAAAAAAATGGGCAGCTGTCAAGATAATGGATTCTAAACAAATTAAACACAACTTGTATTTTTCGACGTGCCATCTGCCTGGGGTGAGACTAATTGATCAAAACTAACTTCCATTTATCTGCCTGACTAAAGGGCTGGTTCCACCAACACGATGGATTTGCCGTGATATATCTTGTTATATCTTATAGTGTGATGATATGTTGTACCTCCTTTGTCGCAATACGTCGCGCGCAATGGTATGTGTACTTTTTCACGAAATCGTGTGTATACTTTGGTGCTCCACCACCACGATACCTAAAGACGCATCGCGGCAAATATGCACCCGATTATTCAAACCTAGCAAGATTTAGGTTTTGAAAATCAAAATATAGGTTTATACAGGTTTTTCAAGGCCAAAAACAGAGGCTTTTATAGGTTTTTAGAGATAACATATTCAGCAGGATGGGGTCAAAATAAAGTGAATCGCTTATTTTCAATTCACATTGACTTCTCTTGATTTAAAAAAAAAAGTACCTAGTTCTAAAACACTTTTAAGATCTCTCAAATACACTGATAATGTGGAATTTTTTTCATTTGACAATCAGTCTTTGTGTCAACTTAACTTCTAAAATGCCATGTACACATCAATCTGCACGGCAGTGAAAAATATAGGTTTTTATAGGTTATGTAGTTTACTCTAGAAAAATAAAGGCTCAAGAATCGAAATATTATAGAGGAAACCTATGAGAGTTTAGGGTCTGAACTCGTATTCTATCGAGTTTGAATCACGTAGTAATGCACAAGGCGAAGCCGCATGAATTAAGTAGTGATTCAAACGAGATGGGAGCGAACTCTGACACTAAACTTGAATGGGTTTCTGAACTTATCTCACCCCTCACATTGACCCATGGGCTAACATAACATAATCCCCTATTGGATATTTTTCCTCAATATCTAATGGGCGTTAGATACGAGTTCTCAATGTTAAGTCTATGGAGAGAAAAAATACCAGGGGTGAGATAAAGGTTTTTTTTATAGGTTTTATAGGTTTTAAAGGTTTGACTGGGAGGCCTGTTCAAGGTAGCATGGGCTTTGTTAAAAGGTGTGACAGCCACGTCCTAACTTCTTAACCCTTTAAGGACGGTCACCTATGGCAGAACTCCACACTTGGGGACGAATTCTAGTGACTATGTACAATTCAAAGGGACAGGAGCATTGTCCTCTGAACTCAAAATTCGAAGGTTTCTCACTCGATATAATTTGTTATCCTTAATATTTCTATTTCTAATATTTAGAATTCTAAAATATGATGTTATACCTACATTTTTTTTTTTTAATTTTTTTTTTTTTTTTTTTTACCTACATTATGTGCAAATTTCAAGCAATTTCATAAATATCCATCAAATGATCGGCCCTTAGAGGGTTGACGAGAGACGCGTGAGTGACTGACCCCTTCGTGACAGGTCCCGAGCAGCACGACGTGTTGGAGCCAGGCGTCGTCCTCGGTTTCGCTGACGCGAGCTTCAACAAATTCTCCCACTCCGTTTGCCACTCTTCTTCCGAGTACACGAGGCCAGACTACAACAGTAACAAGATTCACATCAGAGGGGCAGCCCAAGTGTCTACAGTCTATAGGGCACAGAGTGATTGCTAGTTCCACAGTCATTCGCCAGGAAATTGTATTATAACGCACCTGTAGTCGGGGGCCAACCACTATTTTTTGCTGTCATAATCTATAGATAACCGTGAGACGAGGCCCATACCCTTTAACAGGGATTTCAGTGGGGTTAGAAAAAAAACAAGGAAATATTTTCCACTACAATTCAGGATTTAAACTTGACATATATACACCAAAACACCAGAAATGTATTAGATAAAAGTAATGTTATCATTACTAAACATATGCTTCTAAGAAGAGTATACGGGTAGGTATAGTTGGGAATTAAAGCTTGTTACTGATATGAGTAATATAGCAGTTGCATCTCTCTACTCTGTGTAGTTATATGTTTATTTTACATAAGGAAAGGGATTTCACATTTCAAAAATTAAAACACGGATTTCCGCGGAAATAAGGAAAACTGATATCCCTGTTTTTATGACAAAATCAAAGAAAATATTTTTTGAAAAACCCATTGATAACTGGACCTGCCACCTGGTGTTTTGTTTAGCGTCGGGGGGGGGGGGGGGGGTAAGATGGCTTCCACCATAACACATTACCTATGTGCCTTTCATAACAGGGATGTCAGGCGGGGTCATAAAACAATATAGGAAATGTGGGGGGTAGTTATTACTTGAACTTGAACTTGTCCTACAGACTGCTTGGAGGACCGCTGGTGTGAGGAAGGGGTACTATTGTCTAAATCTATCCGTTTCCAGAGAAACGTTTTAATAAGTTATCTTTTCTCTTTAAAAAGGTTTTTAATAAGGTATCTTTTCTCTTTAAAAAGGTTGCCATTCCTTTATTTTGTATTGTCATTCATTTCAAACCAGTGAAAATAAGTTATTTGTGGGCATCTCGTTAGGGAGAGACATTTGATTTGCAACCTTCAAGGTCACTCCAAACCAGGCGATACCTGTCCCATTATCTATTTGCAGACATGAAAGTTGGGACACAGTTAAAAATCGGAAATAATAAACTTTAATAAAGAGAACCCTTTGTTGCATTATTTTGATAGAGAGTGGCCATGAAGCAATATAGGTCCTAATTTCTCTGATTTTTAGTGTTACTTTTCGTTTGGAGCCCTTAAAATTCACATCATACTATACGCTTACGCTATGTAGGTTGTTTTATGGCATGTTCATGGAATGTACACGAGTCTTGTCTGCATTGACAATAACACCAGGATACATCAGAACGAAGCAGTGGTTGATTCAAAATAATATCAAATTATAATATAGAAAGACATGGTTAGTGTGTCTGAATGGAATCTGTTCAGAGATATTGTGGTCAGAAATACGCACCAAATTCGAAGAATGAGGTGAGTATTTCTGACCAAAATATCAAGGAACAGATGGAATTCAGACACACTCACTATGTCTTTTTATTATTATATACCTAGAAATCATTAAAAATGCCATTCTACAACTCACTAAATAGAAAAATGAGCGGTCACATGGTACGGAGGTAGTATTATATATATTACGCCACAGTGTGGACGAATGAAATCATTACTACTAGGGCGTATACATGAGATATTCGTGCACCGGTATATGATAATATTCTGGCAAGACTAGGTCGTATCTGTGTATTATTGGCGGTTTACGTTCATGAATCCGTCATTTGTGTTTGATACCTACATCCCTGTATGTGGACAGGGGACCAGTAGAAAGCCTCACCTCCTTGTTGGCCTGCGTCTGGTGCCACCTCCACCGTCTCCACAGCGCGCCCTTGGAGGCGCTGCTGGTGAGTGTGGTGTAGAGCGCTTTACGGAGTGTCAACAGCCGGTCGTGGAAGCCCCACATGCCTGTCGTCCGCGCAAAAACACAACAAGTGTAAGTAACTGGTTCACAGTGATCTGACCAACTCTAGTTAACCCGTCAAATGTGGAGTCCCGCAAGGGTCCATTTTGGGACCCTTGTTTTTTCTTGTATACCGTACGTCAATGACGTGAAAAACTGTATGGACAACTGTGCTTGCAAACTATATGCAGACGACTTAGTAGTATATGCATCTAACAAAGATGTCAACATAGCAGCAGAAAAAAAGTGCCTTTGTAGTATCACTGCATGGTTTTCCAGGGTAGATAAAGAATTCTTTTTTTTTTTTTAAAGCAGAGATGTCAGTTGGGGTCAGAAGAAAAAGGGGACAATATTTTTCATGTGGAATTTACTGTCTCAGAGAGATCGAGAAAACAGGGAAAATACATTAATGCTGGCCATGGAATATGGCTGAAGGGGTGTGGATGTTGAATATGGAGTTTGAAGTCCTAGAGAGACCAAGAAAATATGGGAAATAAGGCAGTGCCAGCCTGGCATGGGGCTGAGTGTCTCTAGAAAGGTCCAAACCAAAGTTTGATGCGCGTGAATGAATCTACATCAATATTATAATTGTTTTTTATACTGACTATGAAAACAAGGATTCCCTTGGAAAATAGGAAAACTTCCACCTCTGAATGAGGACTGTTTTTGAGTGAGCATGGTTTCATTCAAGTTAAGCTTTGCTTACGAGCTTGATGAAGCAATTTAAGAGACATCTTAAGCAAATCAAGCCGGCGGGTTTTCTCTCATCAACACATTCCTGCTGTAATTACGATTCACAGCCAAATCATGACATTTTATGCTGACATTTAATGTCACACTTGATTTTAAAATCAAATTACCACTCACAAGAGAGCTTTCAAAAGAGACACCATGTTTAGGGCTAATCCAATGGGAACACGCGTAAGACTCACCCAATGAGGCGGCGTGTAACAAACAGTTGCCGTCCCCCGTGGTAGCCAATGGCAGCAGTCGCTGGCAGGCCCCCATATCCGCCCACCAATTGAGTCGGCCTGGAACAAAGAGTTAAAAATAAGCACGGCTATTAATACACCTTTTATTCACACACAAAATGTGACTCCGGAAACAAAACACAGAGGGTGGCAATCAGTAGGAGCAGCCATGCCCACACCTTCTCCTCTTTCCCATTAACACCATGAAAGCGCCTTTATTTTCGTTGCCATGGCTACAGATTGATAACACTTAGAAGTTGGCACCGGTTAATTAGACAATCAGGCTGAAAGCGGCTCTAGAGGTAGGCTTCAAAGCCGTGGTTTGGTGTTAAGTGTTTGGCGAAATGTCGCTGGTCTAGAGGCTGATACCAGTGGGACCATTTAGAGGAGACCAGCTGGGTCCACCCACGGAACTGGAGCAGTACGTTAGAGTGAGATGTGGAACAGGACAGAGAAATACCAGGGAGGTGAGCATGAAGATGTGCCACTTTACAAACGAAAGTTTTAAATGCCAGTGTCTTTTTTTGTGAATAGATTACAAAAGTTATTTTTGTCGATCATTCTAAAGTAAGACATTGCATTTAATAGATTGGCTACTGTATCATATAAAGGCATCTAATAGATTGGCAACTGTATCATGTAAAGGCATTTAATAGATTTGTTTGTTTGTTTGTGTAGTTTTACGTCTCGGTAGTCTAGTTACTTCCTTTCGAGACTGACTCCATATGATGAATTGGCTACTTTATTATATAAAGGCATCTAATAGATTGGCTATTGTATTATATAAATGCATGTAAAAGACCTTACTGCTAATAGTCGACATTCCCCACACTACCTACTATTCTCTTCCCTGACATCTTACTACCGATAGTCCACATTCCCTGCACTACTTACTCTTCTCTTCTGCCTTACTGCCGATAGTCCACATTCCCTGCACTACTTACTCTTCTCTTCCCTCCTGCCTTACTGCCGATAGTCCACATTCCCTGCACTACTTACTCTTCTTTTCCCTCCTGCCTTACTGCCGATAGTCCACATTCCCTGCACTACTTACTCTTCTCTTCCCTGCTGCCTGACTGCCGATAGTCCACATTCCCTGCACTACTTACTCTTCTTTTCCCTCCTGCCTTACTGCCGATAGTCCACATTCCCTGCACTACTTACTCTTCTCTTCCCTCCTGCCTTATTGCCGATAGTCCACATTCCCTGCACTACTTACTCTTCTCTTCCCTGCTGCCTGACTGCCGATAGTCCACATTCCCTGCACTACTTACTCTTCTTTTCCCTCCTGCCTTACTGCCGATAGTCCACATTCCCTGCACTACTTACTCTTCTTTTCCCTCCTGCCTTACTGCCGATAGTCCACATTCCCTGCACTACTTACTCTTCTCTTCCCTCCTGCCTTACTGCCGATAGTCGACATTCCCTGCACTACTTACTCTTCTCTTCCCTGCTGCCTGACTGCCGATAGTCCACATTCCCTGCACTACTTACTCTTCTTTTCCCTCCTGCCTTACTGCCGATAGTCCACATTCCCTGCACTACTTACTCTTCTCTTCCCTCCTGCCTTACTGCCGATAGTCCACATTCCCTGCACTACTTACTCTTCTCTTCCCTGCTGCCTGACTGCCGATAGTCCACATTCCCTGCACTACTTACTCTTCTTTTCCCTCCTGCCTTACTGCCGATAGTCCACATTCCCTGCACTACTTACTCTTCTTTTCCCTCCTGCCTTACTGCCGATAGTCCACATTCCCTGCACTACTTACTCTTCTCTTTGCTGACATCTTACTGCCGATAGTCCACATTCCCTGCACTACTTACTCTTCTTTTCCCTGCTGCCTTACTGCCGATAGACCACATTCCCCGCACTACTTACTCTTCTCTTCCCTGCTGCCTTACTGCTGACAGTTCATATTCCCTGTACTATTTACTGTTATCTTCCCTGTCTTCGCTGTCATACTGTGAAACTATTTACCTTTCATCAGTGCCATTGTATCACACATTTTACAATTTCATTCATGAGATGAGATCTCACCTTGCCATCATATACGTCCCTGATTCTTCCTACGATATTAAACAAAATAAAACCAGATAACCCGCCCACTCTATCCTTCCCTAGCCTTGTCTTCTCGCAACTGCCGCTATGGTTATTCTATTACCCAGACTACTCGAGCGACGCGAGCAACAATATAAAACACAAGAAACCCAGATAACCCGCCCACTCTATCCCAGCCTGGTCTTCTCGGGATACCCTGTTGTGGTGATTCTACTCACCGGCCTGATCAAGCGACACAAGTGACAATATAAAACACAAAGAAACCAGATAACCCGCCCACTCTATCCCAGCCTAGTTTTCTCGCGACCTCCACTGTGGCGCTTCTACTCACCAGCCTGCTCGAGCGACAATATAAAACACAACAAATCCAGATAACCCGCCCACTCTATCCCAGCCTGGTCTTCTCGTGACCCCCGCTGTGGTGCTTCTACTCACCGGCCTGCTCGAGCGATAATATAAAACACAATAAATCCAGATAACCCGCCCATCTATCCCAGCCTGGTCTTCTCGCGACCCCCGCTGTGTTGATTCCACTCACCGGCCTGCTCGAGCGACACGAGCGTCGAGGTCTCTATGAGGTCCTTGTGAAGGAAGGCGCGGAAGTCCTCCGAGTAGACGGTCAGGTCGGGCAGGACGAAGGTCAGGTCGGGCGTCTCCACGAAGTGTGGCGTCACGTCGCCCGTCTTCTCCTCAATGTCGTTGAGCACCAGGTCACGGGCCTGACTCACCAGGGCCAGGTTCTCCGTCGTCTTCGACAGGCCACGCTTCAGTTTCCTCGCTATTTGGAGAGAAAACAAAAGTTGATTAACCCTATGGATATACTGCCAAGGTTCTTGTCACACCCTGGAATACGCTAGCCTAGTGTCATTTTCACCCCTGTAGTACACTGGTGCTTTTGGAGCTAGCCAATGTGACGTTATTTTACAGTAATTTTTAGTAATATATCAACTTTAACATAATACTATAATTCATTGATAATATTAACAATTTAATAGTTTTACCTATGATTGAAAAATATTATCAAAATATTTGCATTATTTCATTAAAAAAAATAGCAATTACTGATGTTTAAAAAAAATGATGCCTCAAGGTATCATAGCGTACTAGGCCTGGGAATGCCTCAAGGTATCATGGCGTACTACACCTGGCAATGCCGACATGCATTACAGCTTAAGAAATGGGTTAAAGTAAGGGGGTGTTACATTGGGCTGACCATGAGCCTGACATTGTCAGGCGGCTGCCAAACATGCTCATAGTAGTCAAACCCACGACGCAACACGCAAGACATGTGTCCGATATATTTATCACCCATATTTACGAACAAATTAACACAGGAATAGTCATATGAAAGAGTAGGGAATAAACAATAGGAGGGGCCATCCATAAAGTACGTACGCACTGAGGGGTGGGGGTGGGTAAATTTTTTTTGGAAATTTTGGGTATGCTCCCTCTTTGTTCTATTGCATACAAGATCGGGAGGCGGTGGGCGGGGGTGGGCAAAAATTTCGGAAATTCTGCGTACGTATTTTATGGATGGCCCCGGACTATTTCTTTGCTCTATAGACCAACGGGACTATTTTCTCGTATGTATACCATGGCTTTGCAGGCCGTATACCACAGATTTGAACCCGTATACCACAGTTATGGTATCTGACAGGTTTTATATAATGGGTCGTGGTTTACAGAGTCCCCATACTTTTTCAATGGGGTTTTCGTATACGGAAATGGATACTAAAGAAGAAACCAACAAATTTTGGTAAAATTCGTATTTCTCCACCAGTTTGATGCGATGTGATATGAACGAGGCGACAGTCGAGTGAATATCACAGAGCATTCAAACGAGTTGGAGAATGACTTCTTTGACCAAAACGAGTTGCTTTCTGTATTTATCTCACCCCTGTTCACACTTAAAGAAGGGACAACACACAGGCTATAGGTCATGGAGAACGGGCTGCAATACTTGTAGGGGCATGGAGAACGAGTTCCCAATGTTAAGACTATGGACATTTATTCCAGGGGTGAAATAATAAAGATATATGATTAACAAAATCCAGGTAAGGCCACTAAAAAAAAAAAACTTGTTTCTCATCACCGCGCGCATCAGAAAAAACGATTTTAGAAGATTTTTTTTTTTTTTTGTTTTTTTTTTAAAATAGATGAATCTTGATATATCATGAAAGGTATGTGTATTTAGTATCAAATTAAAGCTCCTGATGTCAGGGATGCATTAAATGTATAGCCAGTAAAAATCTGGAAACCCAGCGTAAGCAGACACCCCGCGTAAGCAGCCACTTTGGCCCGGATCGGAGGGTGTCCGCTTATGCGGGGTTTTACTGTATGTCTGCCATCTTTGATATAGCAAAAAAAAAAAAAAAAAAAAAAAAAAAAAGCGCCCTCGTCATATTTTTCATGGCTTGGTGATGAGAAACAATTTTTTTTTTTTTAGTGGCCTAAGCACTCACTTAAGCCTGGCGAGGTGGGCACGACGGCCTGCTGGATGGGGAGGGTGGAGGCGCCGACGGTGCCCGTGACGAGGCCCGTGACGAGGCCCGTGGCGAGGCCCGTGGCGAGGCCGGCCTTCTGCCCGCCGCCCACCGGCCCCGCCCCCGGCACCCCGCCGCCCGTGGCAGCCGTGGCCGCCAGGTTGTTGCGCTTGGGCTCGACGTTCTTGGGCAGGCCGGCGGGCGGCAGCGCCGAGTTCTGCATCAGTTTGTAGACCTTCACGGCATTCTCCACGTTCCACTCGTTCCCTGCAGGAGACAAGGTCAGAGAAGGTTAGTATTTTTTTTTTTTTTTTTTTTTCTTTTTATTCCGACCAGTTCTGTCAGATTCGACAGATCTTCCACTGGAAGTTCAAATCAAATGGTACATCTAGAACACTCGCGGCACATATCCAACATCAACGTATGTGTAATGAGATGAAAGCGATGAATACATTGTCATATGTTTACTTACAAACAGAGTCACACCCATTCAAATACAGACACTGCACGAAAACCACTATTTTATTCATATATACGCCATTGCGGAAGTGCATGTATTGGCTGAATATTGACTTGTTTTGATATATATGCATATATATACGCCCAGGCCTTATATACGGACGCGTCTTGGCTGTATTTCGCACCCGGCGTATATGAGAGGAAATATCCTCTCCCCCCACCGCCTCCCGCCCATTTGTGTTGGTAGAAGTACAGGTGTCCTCAGTAGGAAGCCCTCCCCCTGCCCCCCTCCCCCACCTCCCCCCGCCCGCTCTCAGTGAAGCCCTCTTCACTGGACGCTTATATACGCCTACAGGTGAGATGTATACACACGGGGAATTGGACGACCTTGTACACGCAAAATACCTACTTATATACGCCGGGCGCATCCATATGCAAAATAATGATGTTCGTGCAGTGAGACAGTTTCCTTTTCACTGCTACTTTGAATTCCTTAGTGTACATTGGTTAAAGGAGTAGCGGACAATTTGGTTTGAAAATTAAAATCCATGTCATTTATATGAAAATTCAATATGATGATCGCCAAGTGTTATCGAACATACAACCAGTTTAAAAAGAATGGGGTTCAGCGTGCTCGTTTTTGATTTAGAGATCAATATTATTATTATTTTATAATAGAATATCTAGAAATTCTAAAAGGCTGACTTTCACATAGTAGAACCCATATAATTTTCCTCAAACTTTCACAGAATATAGTGCATGTATAGTAATACTTATTTGGGTTTTAAAAATCATAAGCCACCATACTTGTTTTTGAAAGAATGAAAGTCTACATCCTAACCTGAAAATGACCTTGTTGATATACACTTTCGATCTAATAGATTGGCTACATGATATTCACTCCGCATCAAACTCATGGAGAACAACAACTTTGGCCAAAACTTGTTGGTTTCTTCTTTAATGTACAATATTCTTGGCTATAAGTATTGTGTGGTAGGATACTGATATACACATACTAATACCTTGGCCTATATAATGCCCTTTCCCCAGACAAAACAATAATCAGAGAAAATAATACACATGACTGGACTCCTAATCGATGAGAGCACATCAGGAGACCTACAGATAAGCCGTCGATATCTATAAGCTATATATAGCGGTTGTCAGTCGGTCACTGATTCACACAGGAATGTCAGTTGGGGTCATGAGAAAAAGAGAGGAAATATTTTTCAGTGTAAAAAAAAAATTCTCTCATATATGTCCGAGTTCTAGTCCCATAAAGGTTTAGTTCACGAAAGATATATATTTCCACAGAATATTTTGTTCTGGTTTATAGGAGAAATTCATGTGGAATGTACTGCATCTGAGAGACTACGAAAACATGGAAAAAAATATCGTTATTGGCCATGGAATGGAACTGTTGTGTGTGTGGAGGCACTTGTTTTGCATGAATGAGGCACAATGTTATTCTCTCTTTGTTCTACACAAGAATATAAAAAAATGAAAATGAAAACTTTTTCCCCCCCTAAAGCATCGGCTTTATACAGAGGTGTCTATTGCCACGTCTCAAATACTGACAATGAAAACAAGGATTTCCTTGGAAAATAGGAAAATTCCCATCTCTGCTACCAAGGTAGGAAATACTATGATCCCCACGTTGCTCAGTATATATGATAAGAGTATGTACTAAACTATGTGGTGACTCACAAAGAGTAGGTGCTCATGTGCATTACGTCACCTACAGATTCCTGGATCCGGTATGTCAACGAAGTACTCCAGTGAAGTGGAACGATGTACCTACTTCATCAGTCATCACTCAGGACGGGACCCGGCTTCTTATCTCACCCCGGTATTTTTCTCCATAGGCTTAACGTTAGGAACTCGTACTCCACGGCCGTGAAAGTATCGTACCTAATACCCAATGGCTAATTTGGCGAGTTATTCCAGCAATAAATGATGTTATACGGGGTGGGATAAAATCAGAAACCCACTCAATGAGAATAACTTGGTCTGTACTCCACCTCGTTTGACCGCTATGTAATTACTCCGCAGTCAAACTCGGTGGAGTACGGACCAAGCTATTCTCATCTCGTGGGTTTCCTTCTAAATACTGCGCCCATTACATCAAGACCTCATACTGGACCCATTACGTCACAACCCCATACTGCACCCATTATGTCACAACCCATACTGCACCCATTACGTCATGACCCCATATTCCACCCATTACGTCATGACCCCATACTCCACCCATTACGTCAAGACTCCATACTCCACCCATTATGTCACGACCCCATACTGCACCCATTACGTCACGACCCCATACTGCACCCATTACATCAAGACCCCATACTGCACCCATTACTTCAGAACCCCATACTGCACCCATTACGTCACAACCCCATACTTCACCCATTACGTCAAGACCTCATACTGCACCCATTACGTCAAGACCCCATACTGCACCCATTACGTCACGACCCCATACTGCACCCATTATGTCAAGACCCCATACTGCACCCATTACGTCACGACCCCATACTGCACCCATTACTTCACAACCCCATACTGCACCCATTACGTCAAGACCCCATACTGCGCCCATTACGTCACTCTACTATTCACTTTACTGCCTCAGAGAGACTGAGAAAATATGGAAAACACACAGTTATTGGCCATGGAATAGGGCCTGAGTTATGTGGGGAGGTTTGAACCACTATTAATTGGTGTGAATGAGGCTCGATTTATACTATATTTGTTTTATAAACCGGAAATAAAAACAAAGATTTTTCGAAAAGAAGAAAACTGTCATCTCTGTGTTATATTGTAAATTCCAATGACTGTTATCATTTTTTTTTTAAAGGGGTTTTTTTCACCTTCGATATACAATATGGTTCTTCCAAGCAAACTTCAGAACAATATCGGATAAGCTGACCGGAACAATATAAATGATAAGACGACCGGAACAGATTGATAACACACTGCCCTACAATATTCACGACCACTGATAGACTCCCCTTTTCCTAGTATTCAGTGAGGTGAATGTGCGCCGTGCAGAGACGTGCTCAAGTCTTCGATTTTTAATTTTTTTTATTTGCTTTGTTTACCCAGTGGGGGCGTCGGTGTGACCACCGGTTTTACTTACCCCCACAGCCTTATGAACTTACATTGAATGATTAAAATAAATCACAATGCGTAAGGTTCCTCCGACAGGCCAAGGGGAGTGTAAGGGGAGTGGTAAGCGTTGGTTGGTTGGTTTGATTTAAGGTCCAGTTCACCATTACAGGTTCTTACCAGACTTTCTCAAGGTTCTTTTACACCACAAGGGTGTGATCGAATCTAAGTAATGAATTTAGGTAGAAATTTCACCCCTAGACATTTACTGAGTGAGAGTTCTTTTAGTTCCCACACCACATAGACATGGTATGAGAAGGATTGGCCTTTGATATAACAGTAAATCTACCACTGCTAGGGGAAGATACACATAGACACATTGAAGGAGAACGGTGGCTGTAAACCATACCACATAGACATGGTATGAAAAGGATTGGCCTTTGATATAGCAGTAAGTCTACCACTACTGGGAATGAAGAAGAGTGGTTGCAGTGGGACTCGAACCCACAAAGTTCTACAACCTTAGGATACAAGGTAAGGGCGGTCTGCGGTGGTGGCAGGGAGGCGGAGGCACGCCTCTCATAAGATCTCACACTCTCTAAGTCATATTCTGTACAAGGTTCTCACTACACTCTATGGGAGAAGAATTCTTAAAAAACTGGGCTTAGAGCCTTGAGAATCCACTGGCACACTGTATTCCCGCTAGGTGGCATCATTGAGATTATAGGTTGCATTGATGTACTTCTTTAGCATGGGAGGCAGGCCAGTGGATTCTCAAGGCTCTAAGCCTAGTTCGTTATGTATTCATCTCTACAGAGCGTAGTGAGAGCACAGAATACGACTTAGAGAGTGTTAGATCTTATGAGAGGGGAGGCGGAGGCGGGTAGTACACACTCAGGGACTGAAGCCAGTCTAGGTCGTGCACTTTGCTTTACGTGGTATCAATGTCGCCACCAAAAGGCCACCTCAGTCTGCCTCCTCCGAAGTCTGAACTGACTGAGTCATAAGAACATTGCACGGATCTCAGGCCCGGCTGGTTTACTAGGTGCAGACGTACACAAACCCTATAACTCAGGGATGTCAGCTGGGGTCAGGAAAGATATTTTCCATGTGGAATTTACTCTCTCAGAGAGACTGAGAAAATATGGAAAACACATCGTTATTGGCCATGGAATGAGGCTGGGGAGGTTTGAATCACTTTTAATTTGTGTGAATGGGGCTCAAATTCTACTCTCTTTGTTATACACAAAAATAAAAATCTGGAAGGGAAGACAAGGATTTTCTTGAAAGATAGCAAATCTGGGACCCGTTTAATAATCTATGATCGTAGAGGAAGATGTTTTTCTGTAACTTGTATAAGGGTTATCGTTGAATGATATTTAAGTTCCATCGCTAAGACAGTACTAACCGTCCATAAGGTCCTCCATAAGTGTTGAATAAAGTTGACCCACATCGTCCCCGGGTCTCTATGGCATATAGAAAAGGGTCTACATGTACGAGTCTAATTTATTCAACAGCCCCCTGCCTTCTCTGCTCTATAAATACGCAAAGTATATTGGTTGTGCTTATATTTAGAAACCTAAGAGAGGCAAGATTGACATCCTATTATTGATTATTGATCCCAAATACCCTCCAATTTTTCCTCGAGGTAAACCACTCCCAGAGAAACCAGGAAATGCGTTTTGGTAAAGATGGGGTTGTTTTGGTATGAGGTGACATACCACCATGATATTTGCATTGCATGATTATATGTGATTGTCCTACAAATTGTACAGTGCTGTATCCTCTGTTTAGTCTGTGTGGCTGTAGTGATTCACAGGGGACCATACATCATGTACACTGGTAAGCAGTGGAGTCTTAATCGTCATATATTACATACTAGACGTAATACTGGTTGTTGTGAAAAGTATAGACCAAAGTGTGCGTTATATAGCATTCTAATTTAGATGTAAGACGAGGCTAAGTCTGTCCCCTAGCTTGATGCTACCTTGAGAAAAAAAAAATAGCATTCTAATTTACTAAAGCAAGTGGTAAAGTGAGAAACTGACCGGGGTTTAATCTGTGAATTGTTGCGAAGTCACAGACCAGTAAACACTTGCCCCGACACCGTTAGGCGGGAGGGGCGTATTTTCCAGTCAGTGAGAGAGTAATAATTCACAGTTTAAACGCTCGGTCTGTTTTCCTTAATATACACCTTGAAATATTATATTCATTAGAATCTACCTTTAATTGCCATTCAAAGTCTAATTTTGGGCATGCAGAGCAGGTCCGTATAACTGTGTACGGCACAGTAGGCCGTACATGATTTTAACGATATAGGGAGCAGAGGTCATGTGTATACTAAAGGGATTGACACAAAACATATACATATGAAAGTATTAAGTTAATAAGTATGACATCGGTGACTCATTTATTTTAGGATCGGGAAACTATAGTGAATTGTGCTGGTCTATAGGCCTAATAAGATCAAAATGAAAGTAACCTGTTGGTACTATCTGCAGTTCAAGATAATAACAAAGGGAGTTTCATTCATATTGGTTCAAATAGTGACACAATTATTGATTTCAGGACACCACATGTTGGGTCTGTAGGGCATTCTCTAGAAATGACATAATGTCATTTCTAGAGAAATGACATTTCAAGGTAGCATCTGGCTGGAGTTATTATCTATCTCACCCCTGGCATTATCCCCATATACTTAACATTGGGAACGGGGAACCAATGCCAATGGATTTTTTTTTTAACTCAATGGGGTATTATGTCACAAATGTTAGCCAATTAGTCAATGTGTAGGCTGAGATGAATTCAGAAACCCAATCAAGTTTATGTATGTCTTGTTATACCTTACATTCTCTCAATATATCTTACCTCCTTTATCACAACACGTCGCGCGCGATCATATGTGTACTTTTTCGCGATGTGGTTTGTATATTTTGGTGCTCCACCGCGATACTTCAAGATCTATTGCCGACATATCCCGGCATACCACGGCACATCACGACAAGTATGCGGCAAAGGTGCTTAACCAGACAAATGCTTCGTGGCAAATATGCATGTGTAAGATTATTCAAAACCTAGCATGACTTATCAAGTGAACCAAATGGCGACAGATCTCACTATATCTTGTGTGTTGGTGGAAGAGGTCGGTTATGTGGACATTATGTCTACAATACCTGTAACGCAGCATCTCAGAGTTCTTATTCTTCTTACTGTACCACTGAATGATATACTGCAATGTGTTTATGTGCATAACCAGGCAATTATGTACAGTTGGATCATATGTATTATCCTACCCCAAATATAAAATCCCATAGGCTTAACATTGGGTTTCCGTATGCCACGCTGACTGGCATACAGAGTTTTATATGCCACTAGTGGCATACAGCATTATTATCACGTAATATTCCAAAATCGAGGAGATAGGGTAGGATAAAATCAAAACCTGATTCGTTTTATTCTTGGCCACCGCATTCCACTCCTGGAGTTTTGGCTCCGGACTTCACTCGGCTTTGCCTCATGAAGTCACTTTGCCAAACTCCAGTCGTGGAATACGGTGGCCAAGATTAAACCTCATCCAGTTTTACGATATGAGTTGTATACCTGTATCTACTCTGTGTTGCACATCCTGTAACTACCTACTGACCCATCAATATGTGTATGCTTGTAAACTGGGTAGAAAGCATTCCAAGGATGATTGTTTTTTCCGCTGGAGCCTGTGGAAGATAGGATTTCTTAAATCCTAACAGTAACTCCATGATAATAAAAGCTTAAAAAAAAACAATATTTAGAACACGAGGCGAAAGCACTTCTAGACTAAAAAAAACAAAACAAAAAAAAACAAAAAAAACCATATGTGGATATTCTACTGAAATACAAATTACGTTTCGTTGTAAGCTACATACAATGATCAGCAGTTACACCAAGATGAAGTAGGTCTACAATACCTGTAACGTAGCAGGGATCCAGCAACCCAACATCATCCAACAGCATCATATTCACAGAGAGATATAAATCCAGATCCCAACTCTAATAGGAAATCTCGCCAAGCCAGGCCTGGCTCCTACAGTCCTCTACCCGTGCGACCTGTGGTATAACCTCCCTGTGGTCAGTGTGCATACATCTCTGCCCAGTAAAACGTGGCATTTAGCTCCGTGTATTAATCCCCCACTGCTCGTGTGGGGTGAGTGAGTTTCTCGGAGACTGAGTGTCCGCTGACTCACGCCCACCGTTCCGGGACCGGGGCCGGGGCCGGGGCCGGGAGCGGGCGGGGGCGGGGGCGGGGGCGGGGCGGGGGGCCTCTCCTGCACCTCCTCCCGGGTTGTTGACAAACACACGGCCCCTAGCACCTCGTGGCCGGGTCGTACCTCGTGGCCGGGCTGTGGGCACGTTACGCCGGGTCGTACAGGGCTCCGGGCACTGGGTCGCACCAGGTGACAGCGATCGATCGTTAAATGAGTCGTTGTCGGTGAATAAATAGAACTTTGTCTCCTGTAGACGATCAATTGACCCCCTCTCTCTCTATCTGAACACTACCCCACGGATGGCACTCACTACTAAAAGTGCGCTAGTTATGGTTCACAATCCATACGTATTATACTAGAGTATATAGGATCGGTCCGGTCTGACTAGAAATGCGCGTGTAGTTATAGAAATAATAAATATGGTCAGAGTGATGGTCAATGAAGGCGCTGCTTGTCCCTGGCCTGGAGCATGGAAAGTGTATCCTCTAGAGTGTTATGTCCATGCCTGGAGTGATCAGACACAAGGTAACTTTTAGAGTGTATTCTCCATG
This sequence comes from Alentia gelatinosa, assembly GCA_950022655.1. Taxonomy (NCBI): domain Eukaryota; kingdom Metazoa; phylum Annelida; class Polychaeta; order Phyllodocida; family Polynoidae; genus Alentia; species Alentia gelatinosa. Next base: position 10,242,404 of record OX465583.1, read on the forward strand.
TCCATGTTTAAGGGTAGTCACAGAACTGAAGTGATGTGACACATGCTAATCTATAGCATGGACAGTGTTTTCTCTATGTCCATATGTATAGGTGTTCACAGTACTGAAGTGATCAGACACACGGTAGTTTAGAGGTAGACAGAATACTGGAGTGGTAACTTATAGTATGGAGAGTGTATTCTCGATATCCATGTCTATATAGGTAGTCACAGAACTGAAGTGATGTGACACATGCTAACTTATAACATGGACGTGTATTCTCTGTGTCTAAAGTACTGGAGTGATCAGACACACGGTAACTTATAGCATATTCTCTATGTCCATGTGTATATAGGTACTCACAGTACTGAAGGGTAAGGATCCACTCCTGATACTAAACGGTGACTGAGACACTAGGTCCTCTGTGGTTCACACGCATGTGAGTGGGACGTGCATGCACGCTGCTCTCTTATCACCGTCTGACGGACACTGCAGTCATCACAGCGCTGACTTTGACGGGAGTGGTGGCGGAGTACACGCGGTGTGGCGGTGTGGCCGTGTGGCGGTGTACACACGGGGACAGAGACACACGGGGGCGGGGGCGGCCATGTTTACGTGATATCTGTGTCATACACGTCACTGACGCCCTCTAGCGGAGCGCGTAACATCTACGTCACCGGGAGGAGAGGGGGGGGGGGGAGGAGGTGAGGAGCGTGGGGGTGGGGGAGGGGGGGGGGGAGGTAGTATACACGTCAACTAATTATATTAACACTAAATAAAAGGGAAGGAAACGTTCCCAATTCATAACAACATACATACCAAGAGCCTATAATATCTCATGCTGTATCTCGACGTCGGACGTAATACATGGACATATTATCATTATTACCCACGGGCCTGTCCGTTGGATTAGGTAATATACGGAAACCGGCTTACTGTGTTCGTACGTCACCATATGAGGTGAAATTATTGATCACATACATCCTGATGCCGTAGACAAAGGGATGTATGTGATCAATAATTTTACCAAGACAGCACGAAGACAGTAAGCCTCTTTTCATATAACTACATACTTAAAATGGCGAAATGTGTGCTAGTCACGTGATGTCACACCCTGTACGTCACAGTGTGACGTACGGCCAAATTTACGTCATGGGTAGCAGCGGGCAGTATGGGGGTGGCCATTCAAGGTCTTTTGACTCAAAAATATGGCCCACGCCGCGAGGGCCGTATTTTTCTCATGTGAAAAAAAACCGAGAACGGCCATCCCTACGGACTAAGTAACTATGTTTTCTTATCACTGTATACATCCTAATAATTTAAAACGCCGTTTAATCAAGTTTTCTGCTCTGCGAAAACCACTGCCATTCACTACGGCCCGCTGTGACAGTGGGCGCAAACATTATTTATACTACGCCCCTAGCAGCGGGTAGTATTTCATACATGTTTGGCCATAGGTGTATGTTAATATTCCTATATACCTATGGCTGTACACTCTATGCTTACACCACGCTCTGGGGGGTGGAGTAACTATCTGATACTATCCAAGGTTGGTATACTACCCAAGGTTGCCGTATACTACCCAAGGTTGACATTTAGACCAATCAGATTGTCTCTTATTAAACCACATTTGAAGGTATATAGGAATAGGGAAACCAAGTACCAGTGAAAGGAAGTCAAAATTACTTGGTAAGGCTTGGAAAAATTACTGCCCGCGGCCAGGGCCTTGGGCAGTAATTTTTCCAAGCCTTACCTCGTAACTTTGACTTCCTTTCACCGGAACATAGTTTCCCTCTATTATTATCATCCACAGGCCTGTCCGTGGGATCACGTATTACTAATTATAAAGTTGCTTACCCTCATCAGGGGCTGTTCAGCTTTGTTTGCGTTGATAATTGTTCACTATTTTAGCATTAGTGATTACACATTCATTTCTTAGGGATGTCATTTGGGGTCAGGGAAAAAGTGGAAATATTTTTCGTTTGGATTTTTTGCCTCGGGAAAACTTGGATATTACTATATACTTGTGTGCGAGTGTCTATGAAATACTGCCTGCTGCTAGGGGTGTAGTAAGAGAAAACGTGGTTACTGAGCCCGTAGGGATGGCCGTTCGAGGTCTTTTGATGCCATAAATACGTCCCGACACCGCAGGTGGAGGGAGGTATTTATGGCATCAAAAGGCCGAGAATGGCATCCCTACGGACTCAGTCACTACGTTTTTATATTATTACATACCTAAATATCAAGAAAAAATGCATTTTATGTACTTCATTTATGTGCCTGTAGACTCGAGGCATCCACTACGGGCACAGTGCGCCCGAATATTCACTATGGGTGCAGTGCGCCCGAACATTATCAATACTATACCCCTAGCAGCGGGTAGTATTTCATAGACATTCGGCCATAGGTATGTAATAATATATATAATGTTCATGGCCGCTGTGACAGTGGGTCATAGTAAATGGCAGTGGGTTTTTTTTTGTGGAGCAGGAAAGTTAATAAAACGGATTTTTAAACGAGTAGGAGGTATATAGCAATAACAAAACGTAGTGACTGAGCCCGTACGGTGTCTGTTCTCGGTCATTTCATGAAAAAATACGGCCCTCCTGCCTGCGGCGTCGGGCTGTATTTTTTTTCATCAAATGACCTTGAACGGCCACCTGTACGGGCTCAGTAACCACGTTTTCTCATATTGCTAACTATAAAGTTGATTACCCTCATCGGGTGTTGTTCAGCTTTGTTTGCGTTGATAATTGTTCATTATTTTAGCACTTGTGATTACACATTCATCTCTGTATATGTCATTATGAATTGAAGGCGTTTAAAAAGATGTGAGTGTGTATACATATACATATATATATATATATATATATATATATATATATATATATATATATATATATATATATATATATATATATATATATATATATATATATATATATATATATATATATATATATATATGTGACTGCCCGAGGTGTAGGCTGTGCGTCACTGGAGCACGTCGTGAAGTCGCCCCTCCCTCCTCTCCTCCTCGTTGTCCTGTGCCTGTTGCTCACATCCAGGGAGTGGTGTTCTTCTTACTGTGTAAACTATGTCTCAACGATCACCAGTGAGAAATGCTCCCAGAATATGCGATGAATCGACCCATGCCACGATTCACATTGTCACTGCAGCCCCTAATTTTGTTATCTTTTTTTAACTTTTGTAACAAAGAAATTTATTCATCAATTCTTAGTGCAACAGTTTCTTTGGGTTGCAAAATCAGTTTTCACATACAACCTAGCCTAGTAACATCTCTTTGTTGCGTGGTCACCTTTGCTTCCCCTCCCTCCCCCCGCTTTTGTCTATTTCATTTTTTAAGATTTTTCTCTCCCCTCTTAAAACCCTTCCCCTACAAGATGTTCCCATTGATACCAGACTCCTGGGTAATTCTCTTATCTAGTTTCTATTAGCTAACTTTATGATTTGGGAGGGGCCCAGGAAAAAAATTCCTGGACACCCAAAATGGTGACAGCGTCATATGCCTTGGTTTAGCCATATTAAAGATGTCTGATGAGTCCAAACTGGATGAAACCTTGACCCCCGACCCCCCTGATATAGTTTCATTATGTTACACACAAGAAAAACACTTGATCTCAACCCTGGTGCAAGTTTAGCCATAGGAATAATATTAAAAAGAATACTCAACGATCAGCCCAATAAAGTGACAATATAATGCCACGGTCGTGGTGGAGTGAATGAGAGATGACATCATAGGCGATTGACCAATCAGCGACCAGGATTTCAGAGAGAAGACATCAACATGGAGATTTAAACGTTCCCAACCAGATTACCATAGTAATTTGAATTATTCTGATATTGCACCGCTGTTCTATTACCAGTGAAAGGGGTGAGTTAAATCCAAAACCGCACTCGAATAGGTAATAATCCGATTTCTTACCTTGGTAGAAGTATGAGGGAGAACTAAGGTTCTTGCGAGTCTAGGGACACTTCTGAGTAAGATTCTTTGTTTGTTTGTTTGGTTTGATTTTACATCCAGTCAACCTTTATAGGTCCTTTCCAGACTTTCTCAAGGTTCTTTTACACCACTAGGGTGGTGATCGAATCTATGTGATGAATTAAGGTAGAAATCTCACCCCTAAACATTTACCGAGGTGAGAGTTCTTTTACTTCCCACACCACATGGTATGAGAAGGATGGCCTTTGTTATAGCAGTAAATCTACCATGGCTGGGGGTGGGACTCGAACCCACAAAGTCTTACAACCTTGGGGTTACAAGTCCGGTGCTCTAACCACAGAGCTAACTCCCCACCCCCGCGCGAGTAAGAATCATAACATAAACAATACTCCACTCATCTGGATGCACCATAATCATACCTCAGTTTCACCTCAATAATGATTGAGGAGCAACCAAACTCGTGGAGTATTGTCTATTTATACGATTCTCGATCCAGTTCTATATTATTTCTGGTGACTGGGAGCCCAGTCCTGGCTGGGCTGGGCTTAGACTTGCAAAAGTCTTTGATTATGAACATTCATTGAATAATCAGAATAAGGTTCATTATAGTGTGTATCCTTCTCTGACTGGCCCATGTAACAAAGACTTGTCCACTATGAACAGAATCTCCTGTTTATGGCCCCCAAGCCACTCCCTATATCCCTATACCTCCTCCTACCCCTCCCCCTCCCCTCCTCCAGTTCACTGGCCGCCTGTGTTGTCATAGCAATAAATTTCGCCTGCTCCTGACTGTGACCCGATTGAGATCAATGTGAGAGGGTATCAATCTCCCAGCAGATATCCTGACCAGTAGCCAGGATATCAGTATGGAGAGTATTGGGAATACTGGAGCTAAACAGCGCCAGAAACTCAACAACATTACCGATTGTACCAGTCCCTTTATCCTACCCCTAATAAAAAACTCCATAGGCTTAACATTGGGTCACTGTATTCGGTCTGGAGTTCAGAAAAATGAAAAATATCGCTCTAGTGGGATACACTTGACAAATGACGTCATTTGTTAATGTAGAAGTAATTTAGATAGGCCGGGTAGGATAAATTCTAAACCAAACTCGAGTTAGTCGTGTTATTGTTCATCGCACTCCGGCTTCGCCTCGCGCAGTAATATGTGATCTTGCCGTTGTGCGAGATACAACAACACGACTAACTCTTGTTTGGTTTCTCCATAGTATCCCAGCGAGGAGGGTAGCCATAGGATGCAGGGACTGGAGCCAGTCTAGGCTGGGCTGGCTGGAGACCCTCAAGTATGTGTGTGTCGGGGGGGGGGGGGGGGGGTGGGGGCAGGGGGGCCAACACGCTGAAGGCAAACAGGCTGACCACTTCGCCGCCCCCTCAACCTCTCACAGTCCCCAGGAGCGGCTGCAGATCAGTATGTGTGCCAACACACAGGAGGAGGGGATTTTAGCAATCACCACGACCTTCAACAAGCTACCAGCATAACGCCAGCATGGAAGGAGGCTCACACAAGGTTCTCCCCCCACTTTGTGAACAAATAGATCGGTGCCCCTTCATTTCAATAACTGGATTCTCCAGAATTTATGGCGTAGAGGGGGATTTATGGTTGGCAGCTACGTGTGATATTATCAAGAAATGTCACGAAATTTCATTTGATTGTTTATATGGTATGAGTTGTCTACGCGGAATGATATCATGAAGTAGAGCTGAGTGATATCTGTAGCTGTAGACAATGAATGCCATGTAAACAATTATATGAAATTGAGTGACATTTAGATTTTATCCTATCCCGTCACATGTTTTTAAACTCATATGTCACCCGTGGCATATAAATAATTTATGGCTTAACCGTGGCACACAGTCACACCATGTTAAGCCTATGGAGATTTATATGAGGGGTAGGATAATACATGGGTACTGCTGTGAATGGGTGTTGGTATGTTTGTTTGTTTGTTTGTGGTTTAACGTCCCAGGGGACCCTGAGGGTAAATAGGGACTATCAATGATTTAACTTTTCACTTTCATAGACTTATTTCAGTCAATTCTTTTCAATGTTTCAAATACTTATATAAAATCAAAGAGATTTGTCTCTTTCAAAAACATGATGATATCTTTCTTTGGAATAGTTTCAAACAACATTTTCATGTTGTTACTGTTTTTCAAATGCTTTCTTCTATTCTCTTGTACCCTTTTACAGTTGATAAATAAGCGGTAAAATTGACGAACAGATGAAGCAATGCCGAAGTATACATACTGCCTGGGTGGAAGAGCCAGTATGTTTAGGATATACTGCAACAGGTGTATGATGATATATTAGACTCATGATAGTATATATGTATCACTGTAGACGGGTATATATACATCTGTATCATAATAGACGTGTAATAGTACATATCAATCTCACCCCTAGTATTTTTTCTCCAGAGACTTAACATTGGGAAGTCCTACCCAATGCCAATGAGATTTTTAGGATAAATATCCAATGGGGGATTATATCACAAATGTTAGCCCATTCTTCAATGTGAAGGGTGAGATAAATTAAGAAACCTATGAAAGTTTAGGGTCAGAGCTTGATCCCATCTCATTTTAATCGCAACGTAATTCACGCTGCCTCGCCTTGTGAATTACTGGGGTTTTTTCCAACCATGAAATTGTCTTCTGCGACAATTCCAACGGAAAGAAAAAATCACCAAATCAAAAGAAATAAAAATGAATAAATTGACCTAACTTCCCCATGGCTTCAAAGGTCTGTAGTTCCAACCCTTATGTGCTGATTCACAGTTCTAATGGATCATTTGTGGACTCTATTACATATATCTCATACTGGAGAGACTAAGTGCAAAGAACTTCAACATAATACATCACAAACCTACAAGTACATAAATGCGGAAAATTAGTTTAACGCTTGGAATTATATCTTTATGTTTATAACATGTCACAAGGAAGTCATATAAGTATAATACCAATTGATATGACCAAAAGGAAGATGTAGATGTATTATTGTCAGGAAGAAGATATATAATCAATTGATACGTGGCTAGATCGAACATCTACACAGTAAAAAAAAAAAAAAAGGAAGTAGATATATATCTTTATGCCAAGTGATATCACTAATAGGAAACTCTATCCTCTGTCCATAAGGAAGATGGAATATGATGCTAGGTGATGTAACCAAAAGGATCCTGAGTTCGTGTAAAAATATAAACTTCCTTTGAGACACGCAATCCGCCTGTTGTACGGAATTGATCACCTCACTCCCGCCACTGTTTCCCGGACCCGAGTTGCATCAGACTGAGAGAATATCTCACGGAAATGCAGAGTAAATTCCCGCGTATATAAGACGCATCCCAACTTTAGGAAAGCATCCCCCCCCCCCCCCCCATAACGCTATCTTTCTTGGCTAATGATGGTGGAACTAAAAATCCCTATGTGCCCTATAGGCCCGTTTCCATTGGGAGATAAAACCGGTGATGGCCAATGAAAATGGGCTATTAGGAGAACACAAAAAATCCACACCGTTTTCGTCGGCCAATGAAAACGGGCCTTATAACCGCCAGTCATGGCGATTATTTGTTCAATCAATTGAAATAAAAACAAAAAACTCTCATCTATTTGTGGAAATGCATCAGACTGAGAAAAAATGTTATTCAAATAATTCCCGTAAATTCCCGCTTATATAGGACGCATCTCGCGTATAAGACGCATCCCCAACTTTAGGAAAATCCTATAAGACGCACCCCCCTCCAAGCCCCCCCCCCCCCAACCCCCCAACCCCCACCCACCACTCCCTACCACTGCCCCTACCTTGTCCTTTCCAGTGGAAAAATGTGGTTCCAGGCTCCGATATTTGTTAAAAAAAAAGGTGGTTTTGTGTATAGGCAATATATATAAATATATAAAACATTAAGATCATATATATCCTTTGACTTGAAGGCATTTCTATAAGTAGTCCTTGAAGTTCTCAATTGCCCTCAGGAAGAATGCGCGTATAAGACGCACCCCGAGTTTGGGTGAATCCTAGAAGACGAACCAGGGGTTGGGTTCGCGTATAGAACGCGGGAGTTTACGGTACCTAGAGTAAGAACAGAACGGGCTAAAATAAATCACCGCTGTACTTTGGGTATAAGTTATGGAGTTGTCAACATGAAGGTTTAAAGAACTCTGATAGTCAGGAAGCGTTTAACAAAAAGCTAAAATTGTTATAGAAAATAACGGCCGTGTACTGCAAAGCAGAATATCCTAATGTAATAGCTATGTTTGCCGATCCGTCCTATCCTATCACAACTTTTATTATTTTCTATACACTATTTCCTTCATGTTTTTCCCTTCATTTTTTTTCTTTCTTTTTTTCTTATTATTTCCGCATTTTGTTGATATATAAATTAACACATTCACATTAAGCCCCGTCAATCTACACTGGTTACCATACAACTCTGTTCGCTTTTTATTTTTGATAATTCCTACATTTATACTCAAATGTTTGTTTATAAAAATACTACAATGGATTGTACGAGAATGACTCCGCAGATGGTGAGGAGAGAGTTGTATAACCGCCAGTTATGTCGATTATTTTTCAAATCTAAAAAATACTCTCACGTCAATTTGCGGAAATGCAGAGACAGGGAAGGTGTTACGGTGCGCCTACATGTGGACTGAGACCACGTCATTCTCATCACCTCATGTAACCGAGTCTCGTGACCAGTCTGACGGCACACCTCCTGATGACGCCCCGACAGTCACTCCCCATCTACTCAGCTCTATTTACAGGGGTTTCTGTCACCTCGTATCATCTATTTACAGGCATTTCTGTCATCCCGTATCATCTATTTACAGGGATTTCTGTCATCCAGTATCATCTATTTACAGGGATTTCTACCATCTCGTATCATCTATTTACAGGGATTTCTGTCATCTCGTATCATCTATTTACAGTCATTTCTGTCACCTCGTATCATCTATTTACAGGGATTTCTGTCATCTTGTATCATCTATTTACAGGCATTTCTATCACCTTGTATCATCTATTTACAGGGATTTCTGTCATCTCGTATCGTCTATTTACAGGGATTTCTGTCATCCCGTATCATCTATTTACAGGCATTTCTACCATCTCATATCATCTATTTACAGGGATTTCTGTCACATCATAGCATCTATTTAGAGGGATTTCTGTCACCTCATATCATCTATTTACAGGGATTTCTGTCACCTCATATCATCTATTTACAGGCATTTCTGTCATCTCGTATCGTCTATTTACAGGCATTTCTGTCATCTCATATCATCTATTTACAGGGATTTCTATCACCTTGTATCATCTATTTACAGGGATTTCTACCATCTTGTATCATCTATGTACAGGGATCTTTATCACCTTGTATCATATATTTACAGGGATTTCTGCGATCTCATATCATCTATTTACAGGCATTTCTACCATCTCGTATCATCTATTTACAGGGGTTTCTGTCATCTCGTATCATCTATTCACAGGGATATCTTCCCATCTCGTATCATCTATTTACAGGCATTTCTGTCACCTCGTTTTTTTTTTCACGTGTACAAGTAATTTGCGTTGTCGTGGCAGACACGGTCCATTACTTTCGATTTCGTAATCTGGTCAGATTTGTTAACAGTAGTCTTCCCGTTAAGTGCATCGTATGACGGATTCCAGGTCCATGATCATATCAAACCAAGAATAGTATACGGAAACTGGCTGACTGTCATCAATACGCGGTAAAATTATTGAGCAGTTAAATATTTATGAATTTTTTTTATATCTGATCAATGATTTACCAAGTATTTTGACGTATGAAGATAGTCGGTCTGTTTTCGGTTTTATTATCCTAAAAATGGCGAATCTTTACTTGATCAGGTGATCATATACTCCGTACGTCACAGTGTGACGTACGGACGGCCATTAACACGGCATGGGTAGGAGTGGGCAGTATTCGTAGGAGATACGGCCACAGGTATATAGGAATATAGAGGAAACCTATGAAAGTTTAGGGTCAGAGCCTGTATCCAATCGAGTTTGAATCGCGTAGTAATTCACAAGGCCAAGCCCCGTGAATTATGTAGTGATTCAAACGAGATGGGCTCGAGCTCTGACCCTAGATTTGAATATGTAATAACTCCCACCCCACCCTAAAAATAGATAATGATAATAATAACAAAAATCAAAAAAGAAATAATAACAAAAAAATCAAATACTATAGCTTCAGCCATAGGTTCTACTATATACAGGAATCCTCAACTGAATACGGGTGTTGGAAATGACTAAATATACAATTCTTGACTTCTGGTCAGTTGGGCATTTCGAGCATCGTAAGCCGTACGTCCTGTGCTCTTTTAGCAGTGAGCCATGTCCGTCCTTGGCGTATTAGTCACGTTCACATTACGTGTGTCACTGCCCCCTACATCAGCCCGATAGGACGACCTCAGCTCACACTGCGGTAATCATATTACTCAGAAGGAGGAACTCCTTCTGTCTGCTAATACATGAATACCTCGGTGTGATAATCACGTAGGGCACTACAGATTTACAAGACTGCTTTATTATCCACCTAATACAAAGTGTCCATAGAAATCATATAGGGAGTGTGTATCACTGTAGCCGGAGCATACAGATATATCCACCTAATACAAAGTGTCCAAAGAAAACACATAGGGAGTGTGTATCACCATACCCGGAGCATACAGATATATCCACCTAATACAAAGTGTCCATAGAAAACACATAGGGAGTGTGTATCACCATACCCGGAGCATACAGATATATCCGCCTAATACAAAGTGTCCATAGAAAACACATAGGGAGTGTGTATCACCATACCCGGAGCATACAGATATATCCACCTAATACAAAGTGTCCATAGAAAACACATAGGGAGTATGTATCACCAAACCCGGAGCATACAGATATATCCACCTAATACAAAGTGTCCATATAAAACACATAGGGAGTGTGTATCACCATACCTGGAGCATACAGATATTTATCACCCACCTAATACAAAGTGTCCATAGACAACACATAGGGAGTTTGTATGGACATACCCGGTATAAACGGATATGTTGTATGCTCCAGGTGGCGCATACGGAAAAATAGTGCGTACGGAAAAACAGTTCATAACCAAAACGAACTGATATAGACATGCCACTTGTCCAGAAAAGGTGGATAATAAATAGAATATAGGCTGGTCCTCGGAGCATACGGCCGCTCGTATCTGAACCCAGTCAATATTGTGTATGTACTTGCAAACTCTGAGTTCGCAATGATACTTATATTTAAATCCAACTGAATTTAACCTTAAGGTCGCAATAGGATAGGATATAAGAGACGTCAGGAAATCGGAATACTAGATCATAGGTATAGAAGGTTAAACAAACATTGTTTGTACGGCTTCTTCTTGTGCTACTGCGCCTGTACACTAATGCGGTAAAAAGGACTTCAGCTATGTTTCTTTATGTATACCATGTATCCCAATTGAGAAGAAATGTATTTTTCCAAAAGGAAATTTGTAGAATTCACGCCAATTGTGAGCATTTTTCGTGACTCATAGAGAATAACGTGAGATACTTACATGGATTAAACTTACATGGATTTGTTAACTCCATTCTTTTAATGTGCGTCTGAATATCGTCTATGTTACTAAATTATGTCACCATATAGTTGAATGTGCCGATTTACATATACTCTCTTCATTCATTTGGTATAACACCAACGTTGGGAAAAACATATGAAAATAGATACTGATCATTCTCTTTGTGTCTGGTAGTTGAACGTCCAATTTGTTCCATTAGACTTATATGTTAGGTATAGATGTCAAATATAGTACAATTGTGTGACTACTTTGTGTCCAAAATATAAAAGATATGAGATATAAGAGGCAGTGCGCAGGATTCTCCTATAATCACATGCTTCAGTCAGTATGGGTCCCCATATTATCAACATTACCGGTTTTAAACGTCACTCCATGCTATTTCCCACCTTTTATATGTAATTTATGTTTGATATCGGCAACATGAATAACCAAACTGCCTATCTATATGTATTATGTTTTCATATTACCCTTTTTTTATTTCTTCTAAAATTAGATATTCCTTTTACTGATAAATTATTTCATATCTATTTCAATCATCAATAATTTCGTATATCACAGGAGATGAAGGCTCAAGGCATCCCCCGTCGCGAATGGGTTTTAATATTACAACTCAGTACTTAATAGACAATATGAACAGATTCAAATACTGGTAGATATAGGCGATTCCCTAAAACATAAACAGGGGTGTCAGTTGGGGTCATGAAAAAAGGGAAATATTTCTCATGTGGAATTTACTGTCTCAGAAACTGAGAAAATATGAAAAAAAAAACATCGTTGATGGCCATGGAATGAGGTAATTATCCGAGTACTTACCTTGGTATAAAGTATGAACGAGAATTAAGGTTCTTGCGAGCCTAGGGACTCTTACTGAGTGCCATTGGGTAACAGGGCTACGAAGAAAGTAGTCCCTATGGCGAGAAAGAACCCACTGTTTATTGGTGTGAATGATGCCTAATTAATTTCATGTTTGTTTTACACATAAAAAAAAAAAAAATTCATAAACCAAAAATCATAACGAGGATTTCCTTGGAAATGAGGAAAACTGGCATCTCCACATAAAGACTACAATTAAGATTTTAAGAACTGATTATATCCCAGAGGAAAACCCTGACATAACCTAGTAACTGGCGCCCTTGATGTCACTACCTTTTACGTCTCAGTAGATAAAGCATGAGGGTGGGGTTACAGCGCAGTATAAGACTCTATGAAGAGGATAAGTTCCAAGGAGTGTCCTCCACACCTTAGTATATATACAGTAGTATGCCATTCACACCTTACTGCATTATTATGTGGCAAACAATCTCCAACCAGTCTGAGGAAAGAGTAGTCACTGCCAATTCCAAATCAGTGCTAGTCTTAATATCATTTTACTGCAGAAAGCTCTTGGAACCTACCTTTCTACTAACTAGGTCAGGTGGGGTTGACAGGGCAGATCAGAGGGGCAGATGGTGGGTGGATCACTCTTTCCCAGTTGTGTTTGTTACGTTTATGGGGCAAGTCCCGCTGCAGTGGTGCCACCTACTGGTATCCCACGAAACGTGATTCTAGATGGAGATGGTAACTGTATAGACTGGTTCCCAGCCCCAATGAAATATGCAACACGTAACGCCTTGCTAGTGAATGACTTTGAATTTTCGCTGGTTCTTGCTTATTTGCATTTCAAGGATCGGCTGCTTTCCGCCTGTGTATATTGAACTATTCCGCTGAACCTCCTAGCGGATACCCGGGGAACCAGTGTATGGCAAGGAGTATGGGTTAAATCCCACACGGGATCACTTATACTGGCTCCAGTCCCTGCATCCTATGGCTACCCTCCTCGCTGGGATACAGGTTGGATTCATGGGCCAGTCAGAGAAAGATACATACTTAGATGAACTCTATTCTGATTGTGTTTGATTATTTAATGAATTTTCATAATCAAAGACTTGGGCAAGTATAGGGATCAATCTATGTGCGCCTCCAACCAAATAACTTTGTGCATATGTATACTCTAAAAGCAGACTTACTTAATAGGAAATATTCATGGCTAACAAATTAATAAAGGAGCCAGGGTGTATGTTCATTATATTTTGAAAAATAAATACACAGGAAAGGAAATAAGAAAATGGAAAATTAGCTTCGAGATTATAAAATGACACACTCTCTAAGCAGAACAGCAGATCTGGTAGGAGAGTAACAAGCTGTTCCCACTACTTGTTCAGGGTGACCACGGATTTAACCTGACCAGAGCTAATGAAATGTCGCTCTGATGGCCAGTGTTTTGACTGGTTCCCTGCCCCCAATGAAATATGGGACAGGTAACGCCTAGCCAGTGAACGACCTTGAACTTTCGCTGATTCCCCGCTTATTTGCATTGGCAAGGATTGGCTGGTTTCCGCCTGTGTACGTTGTAATATTCCGCCGAGCCTCCTAGCGGATACACAAGGAACCAGCGTATGGCAAGGATTATGGCAGATTTTGCCATGCCCTATAGCGGGTAAACCAGCGTAAAAATGGAGGCGTTTCCCATAATGCACCAGAAAATGGCGGGCTTTACCTGGCCTACTAGTGACTTCGTCGCGTCGTAATTAGTGGTGCCCCCTACTATTAATACCTGGAACTATCATTTACTTGCCCCTTATCATTTCATGTGATACAGATTTTGCCGACTACCAGCGAAATGTTGTGACCTCAAGGAAAGGTGATTGAAAAACTACAGTTCTAAATCATGTTTTCAGTATGGCTAGAAACAAATCCTAAGGATAGAAGTACATCCGTGTAGAAAAACACAAAAAAGGAGTAGCAGGATTCGGTTAAGTACTACACGAGAATCTCACTCTCGTGGGCCTTCAGTCTCCACATCTAGGTCTGGTTCACTCTGTCTCTATGTGTGGGAGCAACTCCAAGCGGATCCGACGAAATTCTAACGTTTTATATGTGGTGGGTAATAATGTGAGTGAGCACATAGGCCAGGCTTCCAGGCTAAGAACTGTACACTGATTGGAATTAGTTTGTCACATAAAACCCACAGCCCAGAAACAAACGGTGGTTGATCCATCTAACCATCAGATCAGGTCCTCCTGGGGGACGTGCTATAAATAGAAACCCCGCGCAAATAGCGGGCAGTGCCGGGGTACTGTTACACTGGCCGCCAGAGCTACACTACGTAAAGTGCTGATTACACCGAGACACAAGATATAGCGAGATTGGTCACGATTTGGTTGTATTGCTACATCGGGCTAGGTTTGAATAATCGCGTGCCTATTTGTCGCGATGTGTCTTGAGGTGTCGCGGTGGTGGAGCACCAAAAAATACACCCGACACCGCACTAGTCGTGGGCGACCCTAACAGTACGTTCAGTGTATAGGGTCGGACTCGTCTGACTAACACCGCACGGGTACGTTATACGACAACGGAGGTACGACATATCGCGACACTGTAAGATATTACAAGGTATACTAGCGAATTCGTCGATTTGTATTTGTCTAACACCCCCCCCCCCCCCCCCCCAAATCCCCCCACACACTGCGCCGCTCCACTTTATGCAGTGTGCCCTTCCCCCTACAATTTCTAACTCCCGTTAGAGGGCCCCCTAGCGGGTAAACGGGAAACTATCGTAAACTTGCGGTTATCATTTCATATAGCACAGGTGCTTGAGTAGACTTGCTCAAGTCTTTGATTATGAACATTCATTAAATGATTAAAGAAAATCGGAATACAATTCATTAAAGTATGTGTCCTTCTCTGACTGGCCCATGAATCTGTGTCACTCGGAAGGGGTGGAGGGGTAGGATACAGGGACTGAGGCCAGTCTAGTGCTTGAGCTGATCATTGGTAATCAGAACTTTATGGATTAACAGATACGTCTAGAACCAGCATGAACTCGTGAACTCGGAGGCTGATCTGAGAGTAAAGGGACCGGAAAACTACAGTTCCGAATTACGTTTTCAATATGGCTAGAAATATATCATAAGAGAAGAATGACATCCGAGTCTAGACCTACAAAAATAAAGAGCAGGTTCGAGTTTTTCTATCCACGAGATTCTCACTCTCGTGGTACTTCACTCTCCATGCATGGTGCTAGTTCTCTGTGTCTCTATGTGGGGTAGCAGCTCCAAGCGGATCCGACAGAACTCTAACGTTTTATATGTGGTAGGTAACCATGATATATCACGAAAAATCCATCCTGTTGTTAGAATCACCTCATTAGGGTTTTGTGACCCACCCCTGGCAGGATCGGTTACAGGATCGGCCGAGGTGGCGACGGCCGGCCCCCAGGGACGGGCCTGGTACTGGGTTAATGCTATTCATTGTATAACGCATTATTAGGAAACGTCCTTACTGTGGACGAAACAGTTCCTGTTCGAGGTCAGTCGTCACTTTTATACTGTCTGACGCCATGGGTGGAAGGCAGTATGAAATTGACGATTGACCGAGAATGAGAAGCGTTTCGTCCACAGTGAGGACGTTTGCTTATTTATATACACCTTAAATTGATGGAAAAAAAACCCGGAATTTTAATGACTTAATAAGACACACTCATAGAGGGCACAAATATCATTATTACTGCACCTCCAGCAGCGGGACGTATTTAATAGACATTCGCACACAGCTAAATAATAATATGAGAAAACATAGTTACTGAGCCCGTATGGATGGCGATCAAGGTCTTTTGACTGAAAACCATGGCCCAATGCCACAGGCGAAGGGCAGTATTTTTAAGTCAGACCGAGAATGACATCTCTATGGGCTCAGTTACTTTCTTGCTCTGCGATTCACTCCCCATTTGCTGTCATTCACTACATCCCGCTGAGTTAGCGGGCGCGAACCTTATTTACACTATACCCATAGCAGCGGGCAGTATACGGGTATACAAAATGTATACAGTAAAACCCCGCTTCTGGGACACCCCGCTTAAGGGGAAAATTTGCTCGAAACGGAAATTTTCCCCTCTATTAAGAGTTTATTTTAACCCCGATTAAGGGGCCACCTCGCTTAAGGGGACACCGCACTTCAGGGGACAGTTTTTTGGTACAGAATGCTTTTTAACCCCACTTCAAGGGACACTTTGGAGGGACATCATATCTAATCTAACGGGACAGTGTGGGACAAAACTCCAGATTATCGTGATTGGTTGTTTATGGTGTCTGTGTGAGGCGGGGAGACTGGTGTCTAGACGATCAGACACCCGGCAACGGCCTGCGTAGGCTCCTGTAGGCGTCAGGTAGACGTCTGTGGGGTGTTTGTGATGTTAAAACAGTGTCTCTCAGCCATGGTATCACCTGTATGAAGGTATTGTACTAACCATCGGCAGGCTGAAAACCTTAAGGGGCCACCCCGCTTAAGGGCACAGTTGACGCACATAGCATTGAATAGATTGCCTATTTGAGATTACAATGGTAAACTGATAAGATATGCACATATTTAACTGTTCAGATCTTGTCAACAGAAGAAGTTGTTGTTGTTGTTGTTGTTGTTATTGTTGTTGTTGTTTGGGTAGTTTAACGTCCAATTTGTTCCATTAGACTTCTATATCTATAAGATCAAATCTATAAGATGAAGTTAGGTAGAAATCTCACCCCTACATATTTACCGAGGTGAGAGTTATTTTACTTCCCACACCACATAGACATGGTTCGAGAAGGATTGGCCTTTGATATAGCAGTAAGTCTACCACTGTTGGGGGTGAAGGAGAAGAGTGGCTGTAGTGGGACTCAAACCCACAAAACAAGTCCAGTGGCTTAACTACTGAGCTAACTCCCCACCCCGGGGAAAATGTACCCTCCACGGTTAAATGTCAGAATAAAGGTCTACATTGATTAGACTCAACACGGAATGGAAATGTGCATCCCACTTGACTAAAGACGCCTTGAGCAAATCTACCTATAGGTTTGATATGGAGACTCCGTAATCGGTGGATAACAAAAGGTTAAAAAGGAGAGTATTGATGATTAATGTGACTGACAGTCGCCGTCACGTGTAGGTGCGTAGTGAGACCCACCTGTCGATGATACTCTATGGCAAGCTACTTGATCCCCGTGTACTGGATAAAAGACAAATACCATATAGTATACAGGCCCCATGCCCTATCCTAAAACCAGTTCTCTTTCTTCTTCTCTCTTTTTCCCCGGTTCTCATTTCAGAATAAATTTGCTATCTAAAGATCATTACGATGTGGCAATAATATGTCTATGGCAAGCCGATGCCGAAAAAATCTTCCTTTTTTTAATTAAAAAGAAAAAGATATAAGACCAATTTTACTATATTATTATTAGTGGTCACTTAACTTACAGCAATCTGATTCTCTTTTCTTGAAAATGTTTTATATTTTACATAAAGGAGTACACATACATCGATGTGTATAATATCACTCTCATATATGAATTATAACACGTCAACCCCAATTATACACCAGATGGCACTGGATTGTGTGAACCACTTGACCTCCATGGGATTGGTTAGTTGGTTTGTTGGTTTGATTTAACGTCCAGTTAACCATTGCAGGTTCTCACCAGACTTTCCCAAGGTTCTTTTACACCACAAGGGTGGTGATCAAATCTATGTAATGAATTTAGGTGGAAATCACACCCCAACACATTTACCATGGTGAGAGTTTTTTTTACTCCCCACACCACATAGCCATGGTTTGAGAAGGATTGGCCTTTGATATAGCAGGAAATCCACTACTGCTGCGGGTGAAGGAGAAAAGTGGCTGCAGTGGGACCTAAATCAACAAAGTCTGATAACCTTGGTATTACAAGTCCAGTGCTCTTTACCACTGAGCTAACTCCCCACCCTGGTTGCTTTTGTTATGCTTTCGTGCAAGCATATCCGGTCTGCACCACGAGGAGGCGAGGCGACCAAGAGGGTGACCAGATTGGTAATTGCTGTCTACCCCAGCAGACCACCACGCAACTCGGTGACGATCACAAATTCTCAAGTCTCTATAGGTACATGAATGGGCGATTAAAGGCCCGGCCCCACTGATGCGATGCGATTGTCGCACATGTTTTATAGCCCCATAAACGCCCCTCAGCGGGGTTTATGACCCCTATTGCGATGGATTCATCGCACTCAATCGCAAAGAAAATGCAGGGTATGCCCCACTGCTGCGATCAAATCGTCGCAACGCTAGTGGCGCCACCTTTAAAACAACGGCAGCTGAGTGAAGCCTGCCAACATGTAGTGATTACACTCCAAGTCTAACATTAGTCATTACATCAGCGTACTTACCACTTGTTCCCCTTTTTCCTTAGTTGTCAGTTTTTCTCACGTAGATTTTCCCAGGTAGTTTCTAGTCTTGATAGTGTCTACCAATCACAGATAAATGAGACCTATGTGTTATCCTAGGTAGTGGGCTACTCACCTAAACTGTGCTAAATTATCTTATACCTACCTCAGCACTAATTCACTACCAGATACCGTTTAGATGTTTTTGCATCATTGTCTTCTTCCGAGATAAATTGGTAAATAATGGATGTCACGCACTCTCTTCTTATGAACTAGAGTAGTATTTATAGATCTGAGCGATTAATAATGTCGCGGATGAGGTTGGAGACTCAATTGATACTTGATCTTTGGTGTACCACATTCTCCTACTGTGAAATATATGAAATTCTCCATACCAGTGCCACGAATCCGTCGCACATCATGAACATTTCAAGATGTGCGATGCGACGGATCCGTCGCATCGCACACGATCGCACACGCGCGCAAGCCCGGCCCCACAGGAGCGATTGTGTGCGATGCGACGGGCGGCCGGAGACATACCGATCGAAAAACGGGGCGATTTCCGGAATCGCCAACACAAAATTGCTAATATGCTATTTCTTATTTCATATTTAACCTGATTATTGCTTCAGAGGCGCTATATTATAGGTGAGAGATATTACTATGAAATAATATCGTACATACACGCAAATTTTTGTTGGCGATTCCAGAGATCGCTGCCTTCACTAGCTTGGTGTGTCCCCGGTATAATTGGCGCGTATGTGATATATCATTTTATAGGAATATACCCTGCCTATAATTTAGCATCTTGGAAGCAATAATCAGGTGAAATATGAAATAATAGCTAACATATAGGCCATTTTGTGTTTTGCGATTACAGAACTCGCTACATTTCTCGCTTGGTGTGTCTCCGGTATTAGGGCCATGAAAGAAAGGGAATATTTTTCGTGTGGAATTTACTGCCTCAGAGACACTGAGAAAACATGGAAAACACATCGGTATTGGCCACGGGGAGGGGCTGGGGATATGGGGAGGTTTGAACCTCTGTTTATTGGTGTGAATGAGACCCAATGTATTCTCTCTTATTTTTACACAAGAAAAATAGGTTATAAACTGATAATAAAAACAAGGATTTCAATGAAAAATAGGAAGACTGACATCTGTAGGGGCAACTGGTATGTTCATCTTTCCTTTCCCTAAAAAATAAGATAAAATAAAATGTTTGGGTATTCAGGGATGGAAGTTGAGACTGGACAATAAATCGAAAAAAATATAAACTAAAAAAAAGGAATATTTCTGGCCATAGAGGGGGGAAGCCGAGGCAAAGGTCGCGCTATAAAAAAACACGTCGACCACATGTTCCAGACAGGTTACAAGAAATCATAAGTCCATTGTTCTTAAGTTTTATTCATGTGCTTGCAAACGTGTTAATGAGGTTTGGTTGACGACACGGTCAGCTTTCACGGCTGGTGGCTTTCACACCTGGAGGTGTCGATGCTGCGTGTCAACACACAACCACACACAGCCACACACACAGCCACACACACACACTGCCCACATACTGCACGCTTGTATGTATTTCGTGTCTTAGATGTTTGTGGCAGTTATTACCATCAAAAGCTGACGAGTATGACAAGCAAAATTAAGAACATGAAAGAGGGACCCACTAATGAGGCTATTGAGCAGAAACCCAATGATATTTTCCCTTTTGTATGAATTTTCCCTTTTGTACATATTGTCCGTGCTTTAATTCATCTCATCCCTAAGTCTAATAGAACATATATAGGAAATTAAACTACCGAAACATACTATCGTAAAACTGGATGAGTTTTAATCTTGGCTCCCGTATGCCACGACTGGCGTTTGGCGTAGTGATATCACGAGGCGGAGCCGAGTGTTATCCGGAACCAAACGCCAGGAGTGGCATACGGGAGCCAATATTAAAACGAATCAGGTTTTGATTTTATCCTACCCCTCTCTTCAATATTTTAATATCAAAATCATGAATGAAAATCATCAAAATTCTGTATGCCCCTAGTAGCATACAAACGTCCGTATGCCAGTCAGCGTGGCATACGGAATGTCAATGTTAAGCCTATGGGATTTTATATTAGGGGTAGGATAAAATCTCATCCCTGGTACAAGTTTAGCCATAGGAATAACATTAATAAATTATATGCAATGATAACCCACGTAAAGTGACGATACTGCGCCATGGTAATGGCAGAGTGAATATGAATTCAGAATCGATTGGCCAATCAGCGCTCAGGATTTTAGAGAGCAGACAAGACATCAATATGGAATATTAATGAATGAGAATTTGAAAGAAAAACAAGGTTAAATTAATTAAACTGAATTTGCGAAATAATTTGAATTATTCTGATATTGTGATGCTATTCTAATGTCCTTGAAAGGGGTGAGATAAATCCAGAACCGCACTCGAATAGTAAATTAAACAATACTCCACTCATTTGGATGCGCTATAATCGTCACTCGGCTTCAGCTCGACGATTGCGGCGCATCCAAACTCATGGAGCATTATCTATTTGTCTCACCCGGAGTTTTTCTACATAGGCTTAACGTTAGGAACTCATACTCTACGGCCGTGAAGATATTATACCCAATACTCAATGGCTAATTGGGTGATTCATTCTATTAATTAATATTGTTATACGGGGTGAGATAAAATCAGAAACCCACTCGATAAAAATATACGATTCTCAATCCAGTTCTATATGAGAACTCATGCGCGATCTACAGAAACCTCTGAGAAAAAACACCGTATTGCCACACAAGTCTATTCATAAATCTATTTTCATATCAAGGTGACCAAACAATCTATCCGATATTCAACCCTGAAATCCATTAGCTTTGGGTGACCGTATGTGCCCTTAACCTTGGTTTCACAGTGCTTCCTTTCTTTCCTGTCCTGAAAAAAAGGCCAATAAAAGAAAACCACCCAACCTCGCTTTGCAGAGATAAAAAAGAGAAAGAAAGTGGGAAAGGTCTTCAGCAGTCACTGTAAACACACCATGTCACCAGGCAGAGTGTAGAGGAGGAGGTAGGGGGTGGACTAGACTTGCCCAAGTCCTTGATTATGAACATTCATCAAATGATTAAACACAATCAGAAAGATGTTCATTATAATATGTATCCTTCTATGACTGGCCCATGAATCAAAGACTTGTCCACTCTGACCAGAATCTCCTGTTTATGACCCCAAGCCGCCCCCTGTAACCCTACACCTCCTCCTACCCCTCTCCATCCCCTCCTCTAGTTCTCTGGCCGCCTGTGTTGTCATAGCAATAAATTTCGTCTGCTCCTAATTGAGATCAAAGAGAGCGACTGGAAGCCCATGGGAAAATAATTCTACTTCTTAGACCCTACACCTACATTCTATGTTGGTATTAGAATTATATGGGTCAGATCATCATAGGTATCAATATCCCAGCAGATATCCCGACCAGAAGCTTGGGACTTCTAATTGGAGAGTGCTGGCGCTAAATTGCACCAGCCTACACGGCCGTTTACGGATTCTACCAGTCCCTACCAGGGCTACCAGGGGCGGGGCGGTGCGGTGGTGGTAGGATACAGGGTCTGAGGCCAGTCTAGGGGTGGACAAACACAAGGACGGTAGAAATAGGCCGGTAACCACCATCCAGCATGTGTCAGACCCTGTGTATCCACAACCCAGTGTCTGCAACCCGGTGTTCCCAGTTAACTGTCTGCAGCCCCACAGTTAGCTGTCTGCAGCCCCACAGTTAGCTGTCTGCAGCCCTACAGTTAGCTGTCTGTAACCCAGTGTCCCCAGTTAACTGTCTGCAGCCCCACAGTTAGCTGTCTGCAGCCCCACAGTTAGCTGTCTGCAGCCCCACAGTTAGTTATCTGCAGCCCCACAGTTAGTTGTCTCCAGCCCCACAGTTAGTTGTCTGCAGCCCCACAGTTAGCTGTCTGCAGCCCCGTTTCAGATACTTATTTGATATTTAGAGGGAGAGGTCTGACTGGATAGCTTTTAGACAAATAAACCAGCGCATTTGAAAAAAAAAACATGTTTAGAGGTAGGGATAGGGTTAAGGGTAGGGTTAGAGTTAGGGTTAGGGATAGGATTAGGGATACCATTAGGGATAGCATTAGGGATAGGGATAGGATTAAGGTTAAGGTTAGGGTTCAGGTTAGGGCTTGGGTTAGGGATAGGGTTAGGAATAGGATTCGGGTAAGGGTAAGGGTTGGGGATAGGGTTATGGTTATGGGAAGGGTTTTCTGTTTGTTCTATTCTCCAGAGAATACCACATTTGAGGCCAAGATAAAATACTTACTATTAAATATGGTAGTTTTTCATAGTTTTAATATGATACTTGAGTTGGGAAAATTTAAAAAGGGTCGAGTTCGTTAAGGTTGAGTTCTTCCAACGGGTCAAATTCTAAAACAGGTTGAGTTTGTTACAGGTCAAGTTTTTTACGGGTCAAGTTTTTTATGGGTCGAGGTTTTTAGAAGGCGAATTTGTTCTGGGTCAAGTTTCTTGCATGTTGAGTTTTTTATGGGTCAAGTTCGCTATGGGTCAAGTTCTTCAAACGGGTTGAGGTTTTTTTTATGGCTCAAGTTTTTTCTAACAGATCAATTTCTTCCAACGGGTCGAGTTCTTCACGGGTCAAGTTTTTCAAGGGTCGAGTTTGTTCCGGGTCAAGTTTGTTCCGGGTCAAGTTCATTACAGGTCGAGTTCATTACAGGTCGAGTTCATTACAGGTCAAGTTTTTACGGGTCGAGTTCTATACGGGTCGAGTTCTTCATGGGTCGAATTCGTTCTGGGTCGAATTCGTTCCGGGTCGCGTTCTCCAGTATTCCCCGGTCTCATCTGGTGCACTGGCCAGGCGCCGGCAGGTTACAGTAATCACTTATGTCAGGGCGCCGACACCGCGGGCCAGCCGTGTCATCCTTAAGCGGTCTATGATGACTGGCCTCTCCCGTTGTATTGGCCGGGTCACGGTCTCGTCTGGTAGGCAGGTCCTGTCCTCACCCACACAGTGCGTATACCTGCCCCGCCAGCCATGTGTGTTATTAACCCTTTCCCTGCAGCACACAGTACTGCCGCTCAGTATTGCACGGCGGGCATTGCCTGCATATTATATATAGCTCTGCTACGGCAGGCACCATTTTTGGGAAATAGCAATATCACTTGATGTGTCATGTGATTCGAGTTATTTACCATTGTAACTGATGCTATTTTGTTATACCAAAGCAAAGGTCAATATGACTTTATACTTGGTTAACGTTTCTTTTAATTCAAACAATTATTTTTTCTTTTATTAAATTTTGTATATACAGTGAAACCCCGCTTAAGAGAAGAACCCTCCGTTCCAAGCACACTGTCCCCTTAAGCGGGGTATCCCCTTAAGTGGCGTTAAAATAAACTAAATAAGAATTTTGGTTCCTAGGAAACTGACCCCTTAAGCGGGGTGTCCCCTTAAGAGAGGTGTTCCGGAAGTGGGGTTTTACTGTATGTATCAATGATGCCTCTAAGATGCCTGAAGGCATTTTCCTGCCGTAGCGAGGGGAATGCCTGGCAGCATCATGCTGCAGTTAAAGGGTTAAACTGTGTGACTGTTTGAACACTGTATGAAGTCCTAGATATGTGCCACGATGTTACTGATCCGTATCATACTGATACACTCACCAACCTACAGCTTAGACTACTGGGTTCACCGATAAACATGATCAGAGATTAGCAATGCTTGCTGATAATATCATATCCTTCCCAGTCTGTACCAGTAACTTTACTGTCTTGTCTAATATGTGTATATAGATCTATTATTTCTGAAGGTACACATGTATACAGGTGGCTGTATTGAAAACAGGTCATTATACTCTCAGGCTAGAGGGCCATTCCTGATCCAAATAAGCTGACCCGAGCTTTGTAGTCGTACACATTGCCAGTAGGATAAAAAGTCGATACAAAAACGTACTGTTCTGTTGGCAAGATTAGATTAACACCGAGATAAGATTTCAAATGTTGTAAGGACGAGGGGAGAGCCTCGCTGTAACCAGAATAAAGGGAGATAAGATTTCAAATACTGACAACTGACTCTTAACTAACATGCCCGTTATATTTTTGCGGCGACACGTTTACACAAAGGGATGTCAGTTGAGGTCAGGGGAGAAAAGTGGAAATATTTTTCAAGTGGAATTTACTGCCTCAGAGAGATCGAGAAAACATGGAAAATATATCAATGCTGGACATGGAATAAGGCTGAGGGTGTGTGGATAGGTTCGAACGTTGTATTATTGGCATGGGATCTCTGTGTCAGTGGGGCAGGCTGGGATCTCCCCCGTTAGTGGGGCAGGCTGGGATCTCCCCCATCAGTGGGGCAGGCTGGGATATCCCCGTCAATGGGGTAGGCTGGGATCTCCCCCGTCAGTGGGGCAGGCTGGGAGTTCCCCCGTCAATGGGGCAGGCTGGGATCCCCCCGTCAGTGGGGCAGGCTGGGATCCCCCCGTCAGTGGGGCAGGCTGGGATCTCCCCCGTCAGTGGGGCAGGCTGGGAGTTCCCCCGTCAATGGGGTAGGCTGGGATCTCCCCCGTCAGTGGGGCAGGCTGGGAGTTCCCCTGTCAGTGGGACAGGCTGGGGTTACCCCTGTCACTGGGGTAGGCTGCGATCTCCCTGTCAGTGGAGCAAGTTGGGGATACCCCGTCAGTGGGGCAGGTTACCCCCTTTGGTGGGGTAGCCTGGGATCACCTACAGACATGGGTTTGTTTGGGTAGTTCCTGTCAACCCTGGCAGGTGCCTGACAGTAGCGTGCGTTATGGGACAACACCACCGCTCAGCGGAGTACGTGGGGAGGCAGTCCGGGGTGCAGGGGAAGGCCGTCCCTATATCCAAGATTCTACCTCCGATATACATATGGAATCTTGTAATATGTGGAATCTTTGAACAATCATCAAACTTTAAACTTCAAACTAAACATAAATCAAGTGGTGCCCATAAGTCTAAGTGATGCCATCAGTCCAGGCAGTGGTGCCATCAGTCCAGGTGAAACTGAAAAGAGGTGCCATCAGTCCAGGTGCCATGGGTCCAGTTACCCCGTGCCGGATTTTTTTTTTTTTTTTTTAAAGTTTATTAACAGATGAATAAAATACGGTGGGGGAGGCCGGCCGGGGTACGGGGTACGGAGAGGAGGCGGGGTTAGACGGGGTACGGTGTGCGGAGGCAGGCCGGCCGGGGTACAGGAGGAGTGGGTGGGGAGTTCCAGTGATCTGCCGGGAGTGTGAGAGAGAGTGGACCGTTTCTTACCGTTCTGTATGAGACTCCTCCTCTTGGTGGGCTGGCTGGTTTTCGTGAAGTCGTACTTTCTCGGCATGTTGACGTTTTACAGGTACATGTGTCGTGTAGATGACAGTGGTGGTGGTGGTGGTGGTGGCCGTGCTAGACGGAGCAGCGTGGTGGACGGGGGAGGTAGAGAGGTGGAGGTGAACGTGGGCCTGCTCCGGGCGGCGTGACCAGTCGACCTGACGACCAGGTGAGCTTTCCCCGCGCTGCCCGCCGCCCGCCGTCTCCGCTGTCACACCTCTGTGACGGTGGTGCTGGCGCTTCTTGCTACAGTGGCGCTTTTCGTGACGGTCACGCTTCTCGTGATGCTGATGCTTTTCGTGACGCTTCTCGTGATACTGATGTTTTTTCGTGACGCTTCTCTTGATGCTGATGGTTTTCGTGACGCTTCTCGTGACTCCCGTTTCTTGTGACGCTCCTCGTGAAGCTGACGCTTTTGTGACGGTGACGCTCCTGTGATGCCTCTCGTGATTGTGACGCTTCTCGTGACTCCCGCTTCTCGTAACAGTCACAATTTTCGTGACGCTCACACGTCTCGTGACGCTTCTCGTGACTCCCGTTTCTCGTGACTCCCACTTCTCGTGACGTTAACACTTCTCATGACGCTCCCACTTTCCGTGACACTTACACTTCTCGTGACGCTCACACTTCTCGTGACTCCCGTTTCTCGTGACGCTCACACTTCTCGTGACGCTCACACTTCTCGTGACGCTCACACTTCTCGTGACTCCCGTTTCTCGTGACGCTCACACTTCTCGTGACGCTCACACTTCTCGTGACGCTCACACTTCTCGTGACGCTCACGCTTCTCGTGACGCTCACCCTACTCGTGACTCCCGCTTCTCGTGACTCCCGCTTCTCGTGACACTCCCGCTTCTCGTGACGCTCCCGCTTCTCGTGACGCTCACACTTCTTGTGACGCTCACGCTTCTCGTGACGCTCACGCTACTCGTGACGCTCAAGCTACTCGTGACTCCCGCTTCTCGTGTGGCTCACACGTCTCGTCACGCTCACGCTTCTCGTGACGGTTCTCGTGACAGCTCTGATAACGGCGACCGGCCGCTGACCTGACGGGCGGCGGAGTGAGTGCCACAGGCGGCCCGCGGGCTCCGTGTATCCATATCCGTGCGGTACGCGTGGTGCGGTGTGTGTGAGGGCGGCGGGACCGGGCCGGCCGAGCGGCGGGGATCCCCGGCCCGACCCCGGTCAAAGGTGGGCCACGACCTGCCGCCTCAAAACACCACTACCACGACGGGCACGCTCCCCACCTCCTCCCTGAGAGCCACCGCGATGAAAACACCACCACTACGACGGGCACCACTCTCCAGACCTTCTCTGTGTAGGCCACAATCTGGCGCGTGAAAACACCACTACAACGATACAGACCACTCTCCTCACCTTCTCTACGTAAATTGAGTGCAACAGGGACGGGAAGGGAAGGGAAGGGGGGGGGGGGTTAAGGGCGTTACACGTTCATTGGATTGTTTGTTTATTTGTTTGAGAAATTTAACGTCCAAATTGTTCAATTAGACTTTCATTCATTGGAAAATATCATCCACTCCATCATACCAAAGATAGAGACTGGGGCCTGTTTAATAATCTAGGATCGTACATGTAGGCCCTTTTTTGTATGCCATTGAGATCCAGGGACGATGTGGGTTAACTGTATTCAACACTTATGGACGACCTTATGGACGGCTAATACAGTCTTAGCGAACAGACTTAAATAATATTTCATCAAACGATAACCCTTGTACAAGGTACAGAAAAGGGTCTTTACGTACGATCCTAGATTATTAAACGGGCCCCTGGATGGAGTCTGGGGTATACGGCATATAGCCTATGATCCATTTGTGCTGCCATGACGCCATTCCCCCCCCCCCCCCTCCCTCCACTGAGTAGGTGTTCTTCACGGATGAAAAATGTAGGTGTTCTTCACTAATGGAGGTGAAAAATTAGGTGTTCTTCAGAAATGTAGGTGCAAAAGAAGTGAGTGATAATTGGGAAGTGTCACATCTCTAGCCTTGCTCACATATATGTATATAAAGTGTCCCATGTGAAAAACATCATGTCCTGGGTTTAATCTTTGAGTCATCCTGCCCTGGGATGGGTGTAGAGAGTCAAGGGAACCCTGGTCAAACATTGAAAGGCAGTTGAATTTCATAAGAACAAAGAGCCAGAATACAGGCTCTGTCCCCTGAAGGGGCCCGCCATACTGCTGGCCACCTAGTGACTGCTTCATGAACTAACAATGGCTCTGTCCCTTATCGGGAGCCAAAGTGAACCCGCTGAAACAGCAGATACCCGTTAACACAATACCATTTCCGGATGTAAGCGCTCAGTACTTTGACTATGTAGGTTCCAGATTATATGTGTCATTCTCCAATCTTTTAAATCCATATTTTTTATATACTTAACAACTGTCATCGTAGCTTCGAGACAGACTTATTCAGAGACGATAGTAGTAAACTACACTTCAATAGTAACACACAAGACCAAAAACAAAATTCTAGCCTCAAACCCCAATAGCTTTAGCACTAAGCCTCGTTCTTACTGGCCTCCGGAAATGGTGTTTTGAGCACGGGTATCTGTCTTTTTTAGCGGGTTCACTTTGGCTCCCTATACCTATGATCTTACCGGCAGTTTGTCAATGGGTGATATCCATATCCAGCCAGATATTAAGTGTAAGGGTAATGGAGATAACAATCCTCCATTTCACAGGTCGTTCACCTCAATTCACTGGAGGGAGTGTCGGGTTGGCATCACAACCGACGCCTCTCGTAGAAAAATGCGATCCAATAAATTACAGACAGGCATGTTGTACTATTATTAACGTCATGGAAAGTCCACAGTATCGATCTCATGGTCGACTGGGGTGCTGGAGATTAGAAAGACAATATTCATATCATGTGCTTCTTATTAGTACTATTACAAACCGCGGACTTTGATGTATACAAGTCCGTGTTCAAACATAAAGTGGAATTCACACGGTGGGATTCATGTACCACACAGGGTTTAACATCCCATCAGATTCTGTTCCTTGTTGAGTGGAATTCACACGGTGAGATTCATGCACCTCACAGGGTTCAAATCTCATGAGATTCTGTTCCTTGTTAAGTGGAATTCACACGGTGGGATTGATGTACCTCACAGGGTTCAAAGTCTCATGAGATTCTGTTCCTTGTTAAGTGGAATTCACACGGTGGGATTCATGTACCTCAAAGGGTTCAAAATCTCATGAGATTCTGTTCCTTGTTAAGTGGAATTCACACGGTGGGATTATTCATGTACCTCACAGGGTTCAAAATGACATGAGATTCTGTTCCTTGTTAAGTGGAATTCACACGGTGAGATTGATGTACCTCACAGGGTTCAAAATCTCATGAGATTCTGTTCCTTGTTAAGTGTGATTCACACGGTGGGATTCATGTTCCTCACAGGATTAAAAGTCTCATGAGATTCTGTTCCTTGTTAAGTGGAATTCACACGGTGGGATTATTCATGTACCTCACAGGGTTCAAAATCTCATGAGATTCTGTTCCTTGTTAAGTGGAATTCACACGGTGGGATTGATGTACCTCACAGGGTTCAAAATCTCATGAGATTCTGTTCCTTGTTAAGTGGAATTCACACGGTGGGATTCATGTACCTCAAAGGGTTCAAAATCGCATGACATTCTTGTTTGTTAGGGTAGTTTAACGTCCAATTTGTTCAATCAAACTTTCATGACATTCTGTTCCTTTTTAGGGGTAAATGACGCCGACAATTGAAGGGGGAAAAACATGGCTCAGGGAAATGGAACCCAACAGTTTAGACGAGGAGATTGTGTTCAAGTACAGAATCTCAGCAGGATTTGTCTCGGACAAACACCCTGTGAAGTACATGAATCCCATCGTGTGAATCATGATTTACACTAATTTAACCCCCTCATCAACTATAGAGCCATTAACAGAATACTATCATCAGGAGCAGGTCTACACTGTACATCTGCGAATGTTTCTTCTCGTGATGTCTTTTTTTCACGGGGTTTACCAAAATCTAAATCAATTACACAAAAAGTGGAAGAAATGAAATACATGTACATACATGTACTTCTCAAAATATTCCATAAAATGTAGAATTTATGTTTCGAGAGTAGCAAATTTCTTTCGTTATATCCTTAACAATCGTAAAATTGAGAACTGACTCCCAATTGTCCTTCATTAAGAACATGGCATCCATCGCACATCTTTCATTACTATAATTTTTTTATTATCCATCATATATATGAAGTCACCAATGAAAATGTATCGGCACTCAGTAAACACTACCATAAAAACCTGTCAGATACTATAACAATTGTATAGAGATTCAAGTCCATGGAATATGGCACCAAAGCCATTGTGTACGGGGAAATAGTCCCTTTGGACTATAAAGCCCCTAAAAAGTTTCTACTGATATACCTTTTAGTATGGCAGATCCTGGGTTTAATCTATTCAAGAAGGTGGGATAATGAATACAACAAACGATGGTTTTGTAGACAGGTGACTCTGTCAACCACTCGCTAATGCTCGTATACTACTATGCGTCAACTCATCGTGGTTTACGGCCGCCTGTCCACAAAACCATCGATTGTCTACTTAGTAGATGTCCGTTTTCCTGTTGCCACCGTAATATACTCGCTAACGCTCGTGTATTACTACGCGTCAACCCATCGTGGTTTACGGCCGCCTGTCCACAAAACCATCGATTATTGTCTACTTAGTAGATGTCCATTTTCCTGTTGACGCCGTAATATACTCGCTTACGCTCGTGTATTACTACGCATCAACCCATCTTGGTTTATGACCGCCTGTCCACAAGACCATCGATTATTGTCTCTGTATCTGCTAAAGCTAGTGGCGAACTTTCGTGCCACCTGTCAGTAATAAACAAAGGTCACATTCAGCTCCAGTCTATACACAGACTTCATGTCCAATCAACCTCCGTGTACAGCCGATACACGTCAAGCGTACTCAGACACAAACTGGGGCCCGTTTATAACTGTCTTATAACTGTGTGCGAATGTCTATGAAATACTGCCCTCTGCTAGGGGGAAATTAATAAGAATGTTCGTGCCACTGTGACTGTGCCTTATTAAGTCATTAAAATGGCATCTTTTTTTTATCGATTTGAGGTATATAAAAATAAGCAAACGTCCTCATTGTGGACGAAATGTTCTTGGTCAGTCGTCAATTTCATACATCATTCCGCCTGTCTTCCGCCTATGGCGTCAGGCAGTATGAAATCGACGACTGAACTCGAACAGGAACCGTTTCGCCCACAGTATGGACGTTTCCTAATAATAATCTAGGTCTGTACAGGAAGACCCTTTTTTTGTATGTTATACAAGTGTTATTGTCTAATAACATTCAAGTCTGTTCGCTAAGACAATAATAGCCATACATAAGGTCGTCCACAAGTGATGAATAAAGTTGACCCACATCGTCCCTGGGTCTCTATGGCATACAGAAAAGGCTCTTCATGTACGATCCTAGATTATCAGACCGTGCTTGCACGCTTTAAATACATTGCCAAAAAGTTAGAGGGGTCATATATAGACTTTCAGCATGCTTCCAGAAAACTATCCCTTCAATCTATGTGTGCTATTCACTGTGATAGTGTATCAGGTTTTTAGTAGTCCGAGAGGCTCTGACTGTTTAGCGGTGCTGCGGACATTCAGAGAGCACAACAGCTTATTGTAGTTATTCCTATAGTAGAGAAAACCACTTCCTTGGTTTTGGGTATTCCTGTCAATGTCAGTGCATGTTTCTGCGCCCTTACCTTCACAGGTGTATAATAAATCCTTTTTGATGATAAGAACTCCTTTTTTGTTTCTTGGGTTGCTTTTTGGAGCCTTTTTGTACAACTCATTTGACCACATTTCACTACTTCTACTTCTCCCAACTGCAGAATGCCTTGACATGGATTTTACAAACATTGGCTGTTCTATTATTTAGAACTAATGCAAAGGTAGGAACTTACTGTCATTTTACTGCATTTTCCCTCAGGAAGCTGTCTACCACAAAATTAGAAAGATTCTACCTCCATTTAAATGCAAAACACCTGGTGATCTGAGATGTACCAATCTGGTCGACCAGTTTGCATAGAGCTCTATGGGTGTGCTCTCTGACTGTCCGCAGCACCGCTAAAC
This sequence comes from Alentia gelatinosa, assembly GCA_950022655.1. Lineage (NCBI taxonomy): Eukaryota > Metazoa > Annelida > Polychaeta > Phyllodocida > Polynoidae > Alentia > Alentia gelatinosa. The sequence continues at coordinate 10,274,671 of OX465583.1, forward strand.
AGTCAGAGCCTCTCGGACTAGTTTTTAGAGGCATGCTCAGAGGAGGTGTGAAGCGTAGCGCCCCCTATCGTTTTGGCATGGTCTCAAATGACAGCTGAATACGGATTCCTATGCTAAAATAGGCTAACTAGTAACAGCTACTACATACAAACTGTTAGAGCTCTATCAAAAATCTTTTCAGATATTGATAGAGTGATATCTAATGTACTCTAAACCACAATGGAGCTCAATAGAGCTCGACGTTTTATGGCTGTTTGGTCTTGTGGAATACAGCCTTATTTCTCATAGGCTATGGCTTGGAAGCCTCACACAGTCCTTTCTCATGAGCTCCTTACCCTCTGCTGGCAGGTTTGAAAGTGGCGCCTTGAACCCTGCCACGATCGCATATATGAGTTGGGTGCCTATAGGGGGCGCTACGCTTCACACCTCCTCTGAGGCATGCTTAGCTAGCCATGACCAATCACTTGAGACTGATATACGTCATTGACCCACTGGTGCTTGATATAATTGGACCCTCAACTCAGGCAGTTGCAGAAATGGCAAGTTGACTGGGTCCAAGTGGGTTACAGAAAGCTATCCATATACTGAATGTAACCTAAACCTTTTAATTGTTATACATTTATAATTGCACGCTCATTCATCAAAGATGCACATTCTATTTGCTCCTAGATAAAGCGCCTGAGCTAGTCTGTATGGCCTTGGACGTATTGATAACATTGAGGATCAATCTTCATTGATAGTTTTCAGAAAAATACCAAAATCCTCTTAATTTCTGGAAATGCAAATGTTCGATCAAATCAGAGACATATGGGAACCCTTTTCTGTGCCTCGTACAAGGGTTATCGTTCAATAATGTTAAAGTCTGTTCGCTAAGACAGTAATAGCCATCCATAAGCTCGTCCGGAAGTGTTGAATAAAGTTGACCCACATCGTCCCTGGGTCTCTATGGCATACAGAAAAGGGTCTTCATGTACGATCCTAGATTATTAAAGGGGCCCCTGGATGCCTCATCATCATGTAGAGTTCAGTAGTTGACATTGTTGACATTACTGAAGCTCGTAGATATACGCCTGGTTAGTGAAATATAAAACCAGTTAGAAGTTGCGTGTGGACGTAGGGGAGTGGGCGGGGTTTATCGATTACTGTCGTCGCCGAGTACACAGTAACATGAGATATATTCTTCTACTTCCAGCAAAATGTCCCTACTCGCTCAAATATGTCTCATACTAATTATGAAGCACATGTACAACATAGTGAATTAGGAGAAAGTATTACCGTGATATATGAAAAAGATGGAAAGATGTAGTTATCTAGACACCATCAATTGGCATGGAAGAATTATAGGCGTGGTAACTGTATACTATATGTATGTATCATTGTTTTATATACGTGTGTTACGTGCTACATCGATTTGCTTGGGAGAACGACAATTGTATTGTCAAATGATACGTGATTATATTGACAGAAAAAAAGAAAGTTAAAACACATTTTATTCGTATTTATAACAAGTCCGAATTTGGAATGGTTGTGTTTGTTTTCAATAAAATGTCGTTGATTATGATCATCTCAGAGTTTATTTTCACATAGTATAACCCATACCATTTTCTTGAAACTTACAAAATATAGTAAATATCTAGTACTATCCATTTAAATGTTAGAAACTACGTCCTTATTATTGAAGAAACTGAAGAAAACTATATTTCCGAGAAATTTCCTATATGAATAAGGCAAATGTAAATAGTCAGTTTTTATTGATTTGAGTTAGGTTAAACTAAAACTAGTAAATTAAAAAAAAAGTTAAAAATCGATACAAAAAGACTTGGATTTTATTCATCAGGCATCTGAAAATGTATCAATACACTAATTTCAATGTATAAACGTAACTATCCCAAAATCACCAGGTAGCGCTTCTGTGAATTGTCTGTGAATATGCCTTTAAGGTTGAATGAGGGAGGTGGGAACAGCCCCCTCCCCCCCTCCACCTATCATGAAGGGGAGGGGGCGGGGGGGGGGGGGGCTGATTACTGTCTGGTGCTGAACCACCTGTGACCGGTGGCGCCCTCCAGTGGCAATGTAATACATCGCTAGTACCCGGCCGCACACTTTCAGGTTACAACACAGACTGCGTATTCTCGACCAGCGAAAGGTATTCGGCACTTAATAATAGTCAAGTCGGAGAGGGAGGGGATTCTGTAGCCTGGAAGCCTGGCCTCTGTGCCCACTCACATAATAGGCCAGGTAACGCCCTCCATTTTCTTGGTGCATTATGGGTAACGCCTCCTTTTTCCTGGTGCATCATGGGTAACAGTGTTCACTAGCTTGTACTAGGCTGTCTTTTAGGGAGATATTCTAACAAAATATCTTTTGAAAGGTTGCCATTACTTCATTTTTTTATTATCCTTTCTTATATGAACAAGTCGAAATAAGCTATTTGGGGAACCTCGTGAGGGAGAGAGGTTGTGCTAGTTCTCCTTGCCACTACAAATCAGCGGGGAACCAGCGACAGTTCAAAGTCGCCCACGTGTTGGTCTAGCTGGGCGTTACCTGTCCCATATTTCATTGGGTCAGGGAACCAGCCTAGGGATACTGTAGAAGGGCATTACAACTTACCTTGACAAAAAAATGTTTACTGCATTGTATATAATTAGGAACAAATAGTATGACTCAATATGGAATTATAAAAAAAGATAACAATTTATAAATTAGTGTGGAATTATATAAAAATAACAATTAAAAGGATTGGGTTATATTCATTCTATGAATAGTTTTTGTAACCCACTTGCACCCAGTCAACTTGCCATTTCTGCAACTGGCCGACTCTAGGACCCAAACATATCAAGCACCAGTGGGTCAATGAGGGTATTTCGGTCTCTAAAGGATCGGTCATGATCAGCTGGGCATGCCTCTAAGACACTGAGACACTGGCCACCTGCACCTTTGGCACGGAGATAGTAAAGGGGACGTTTTTATTGCCTGGAAGCCTGGCCTATGTGTTCACTCACATTTAGGGCAAGGTACCGCCTGCCATTTTTTTGGTGCATTATGGGTAAAGCCCGCCATTTTTACGCTGGTTTACCAGCTAGAGGACGTGACGAAATCTGTTATGTTTTTTAAAGAGAAATTCTAATAGGTTATCTTTCATCTTTTGAAAGGTTGATATTACTTTAAACGGGTGTCCGTTAGGCAGGGTTCTACTGTAATTGGGGAACCTTGTAAGGGAGACAGGTTGTGCTGGTTAACCTTGCCACTGCAAATCACCAGGGAACCAGTGAAAGTTCAAAGTAGCTCACTTTTTGGTCTAGCTGGGCATTATTTGTCTCATATTTCATTGGGACAGGGAACCAGTCTAAAGGGCTAGTTCCACCAATACGATGGATTTACAATGGTATATCTTGGTATATTTTGTTATATCTTACAGTGTTGCGATATGTCGTACCTCCTTTGTCGTGGTATATCGCTTGCGATGATATGTGTACTTTTTCGCGATGTCCTGTGTCTATTTTGGTGCTCCACCACCGCAACACCTCAAGATCTATTGCTGACATATTGCCGCATACCGCAATCAAATGCGACAAGAACACGGCACAAGTGCTTAATCAGACCGATGCATCATGGCAAATATGCACGCAATTATTCAAAACCTAGCAAGATTTAGCAAGACAACCAAATCGTCACTAATCTCGCTACATCTTGTGTGTTGGCAGAACCAGCACTTAACACTGACCACTTGGCGGGTTCAGAGCTGACCGTGGCGGGGTCACGACACCCTCCCTGTGGGAACATCAACAAGTCCGGGGAGGGTTGTGGACAGCTGAGGACACTGAGGGGCCTTTTAACGACGACTATCAGCAGTCATTCAGTGTCAGGTGGGGTCGTTCCCACCACCTCCAGCCACAGCAAACTGAACGGCTCTACTGAAGCCACAGGGAACGGGCTGACAGTCAGCATTATCATTGAACCATTCCTCTGTGTGGGAACTCAAAGATCTCTCACCTCGGTAAATGTGTAGGGGTGAGATTTCTACCTAAATTTATACTTAGAAATTTTCGCCACGCCCTCATAAAAATGGGGGCTGTTACCGGAGATGCACCAGAAAAATGGCAGGCTATGATATAAACTTAGATAGAAATCTCACCCCAACTCATAGACCCGCTGAGTAGTCAATGTGACCCGCGGTCAGCTCCTCACCCGCTGAGTAGTCAATGTGACCCGCGGTCAGCTCCTCACCCGCTGAGTAGTCAATGTGACCCGCGGTCAGCTCCTCACCCGCTGAGTAGTCGATGTGAGCCGCGGTCAGCTCCTCACCCGCTGAGTAGTCGATGTGAGCCGCGGGCAGCTCTTCACCCGCTGAGAGGTCAATGTGACCCGTGGTCAGCTCCTCACCCGCTGAGTAGTCGATTTGACCCGCGGTCAGCTCCTCACCCGCTGAGTAGTCAATGTGACCCGCGGTCAGCTCCTCACCCGCTGAGATGTCGATGTGACCCGCGGTCAGCTCCTCACCCGCTGAGTAGTCAATGTGACCCGCGGTCAGCTCCTCACCCGCTGAGATGTCGATGTGACCCGCGGTCAGCTCCTCACCCGCTGAGTAGTCAATGTGACCCGCGGTCAGCTCCTCACCCGCTGAGTAGTCAATGTGACCCGCTGTCAGCTCCTCACCCGCTGAGTAGTCAATGTGACCCGCGGTCAGCTCCTCACCCGCTGAGTAGTCAATGTGACCCGCGGTCAGCTCCTCACCCGCTGAGTAGTCAATGTGACCCGCGGACAGCTCCTCACCCGCTGAGTAGTCGATTTGACCCGCGGTCAGCTCCTCACCCGCTGAGTAGTCAATGTGACCCGCGGTCAGCTCCTCACCCGCTGAGATGTCGATGTGACCCGCGGTCAGCTCCTCACCCGCTGAGTAGTCAATGTGACCCGCGGTCAGCTCCTCACCCGCTGAGTAGTCAATGTGACCCGCGGTCAGCTTTACACAACTGAGCAGTGAGATTGGCCTGCAGTCAGTTCTTCACAGCTGAGTTTGTTTGTTGTTTGTTTGTTGGGTAGTTTAACGTCCAATATGTTCTTTTAGACTTACTTTGAGTTTGATGGTGATTGGATCTATAAGATGAATTTAGGTAGAAATCTCACCGCTACACATTTACCGAGGTGAGAGTTCTTTTAGTTCCCACACCACATAGACATAATTGACCTGCTATGGTGGAGGGGGTGGTCCACGGTCAACTGGCTCTTCATTCACCAAGCACTGGCCACAGCCGGCTCCGTTCTACTCCCCAACAACCACTCATCACCTCTGTTTGCATATCATTATATACCCATGGCCGACCATCTATTAAATACTACCCGCTGCTATGGGTGCTGCAGTATCAATAATATGACATAACACACTCTCAAAACAGTACGAAAAATCTGGTAGGAGAGTAACAAACAGGTCAATGCGGCCGCTTATTCAACCCGACCAGAGCTAACTTTGCGTAGCTCTGGTTGCCAGTGTACTTCACAACTGCACTGATGCACTTTTCCACTAGGTGGCAGCAGGTCTACATATGGTTACAGCATGATATCATAACCTATTCTAAATTCGCCTCTCTTACCTTATTTAACTGCACTCCCCAGTTGCTGTTCGTGAAACTGACATATTGCCCAGTGTGTTTTTCCGGCACGTGTCTCGGCATACACAGTGTAATGGTTGACTGGACTGACCGGTCAATGTGCACCAGGTGGACTCCAGGTGCTGAATAATGACTAGTAATCAGCCGAGTTACAAACACATCCACTATCCAGGCTTTTTAACCCTTTAAAGACAAATGCTGGTAGTTGGGTGATTCATAAATTCTATTGATTTTTGAAAATAACTCTGGATTATATAAGTTTCATATATCAGCAAATAGAAAATGCATAAAAAATGCATGTCACCATATTAATTTCTATGGGAAGGCTATCTGAAAAGATAAGTGCTTAACTATTGGTGTCTATGGGAAACTGCAATATTTTGACTTTTTGCTAAATGACACTGATGTTCTATTAACCCCTTAACTGCAGCATGATGCCTCCAGCCATTCCCCTGGCAACAGCAGCATGATGCCTCCAGGCACTCCCTGGCTACAGCAGGAAGATGCCTCCAGGCATTTCCCTAGCTACAGCAGAAAGATGCCTCCAGGCATTCCCCTGGCTACAGCAGGAAGATGCCTCCAGGAATTCCCCTGGCTACAGCAGGAAGATGCCTCCAGGCATTCCCCTGGCTACAGCAGGAAGATGCCTCCAGGTATTCCCCTAGCTACAGCAGGAAGATACCTCCAGGCATCTAAAGGCCTTTCTCCACTGTGTGTGTGTGGGGGGGGGGGGGGGGGGGGAGGAGGGCTTGCGATCCTGTCCCTCTGGAGGGACAGGATCGCAAGCGCGACGTTCCATATAGCTTACGATCCTGGGTACCGCATGTACCTCGGATCGCAAGGTAAAATCGATTCTGTGGGGAGACTACCCTGCTTGCGACTGGAGCGCTTGCAATCCTAGGTACATAGGTACGCGTACCAAATATCAATCATGTTTGACGTTTAAAAACGCTTGCGATCCGGGGTACATGCGGTGCCTCCAGTCTGAGACTGGAGGGAAACTTGCTTTATTATCCATCGTATACAAAGCCCCCATTGAAAATGTAAAGGGACCCAGTAAACCACGACCTATTGTATAAAACCTGTCATATACCATAACTGTGGTATACGGAATCAAACCTGTGGTATACGGCCTCAAAACCATGGTATACGGGGAAAGTAGTCCCTTTTGCTTTAGAGCAAAGAAATAGTTCCTGTTGTTATACCCGTCAATATGGCAATTAATGGGTTTGATTTATTCGAAAAGATGGATAATAAATACAACAAACGATGGTTTTGTGGACAGGCGGCTCTGTAAACCACTCGCGGTTGACCTCGTAATACACTCGCTAGCGCTCGTGTATTACTACGCGTCAACCTCTCGTGGTTTACGGCCGTCTGCCACAAAACCATCGATTATTGTCTATGTCTCCACTGTGCGTTTTGCCGACTGGGCGTACCGATGTACCTAGAATCGCACAGTGGAGACCACAGTGGTTGCTTAGGGGCATTAGTAATACTCATATAGAAAATTCAATAAATGAATCAATGATTGTTTGAATTAAAAGAAATTTTGACAAAGGATAAGTTCCATATTGGCCTTTGATATGGTACAACAAATTTCCAACAATTACCATGGTAAATTACTCAAATCGCGTGACACATCCCGTAATATTGCAATTTTCCAAATAAGGTGCCTGCTGTAAGAGGGCTGTTTCTGCAGACAATGCCTGCAGTGATATGCTGTACAGGGGAATTGATTGCCTCAGGGAAAGGGTTAAGAGTGTGGTATTCTGAAGGGAAATAAACCGACAGAGGCTTAACCCTTTAAGGATGTGTGCCTGTGACCATGCTACTTCTGTAAGGCCGTTTTCGTCGGCAAGTGTAAAGGGGCTTTATCACTGGGGATTAAAATAGACTGCTCCGGTGAGGCCTGGAGTTAGAGAGGCGCCCAGACAATTCAGCACAACCCCCTGTAGGTGTGCCCAGACACAAAGAGCCACCAGATATTTGTTAATTGTCGGCAGTAGAGCAATATCGCCGACTCTTACTGTAAAACCCTGCTTGTAAGCCCATTATTTTTAGGGATAGGAATTTTTCCAAAAATTGTATTTTTTTATAAACTCCAAATCAGTACAGATCTATAATAAAGTACCAAAAAAACAGAGATATTCAAATGTTTATCATTTAATGGTAGTAAATTGTGAACAATGACCATACGGCACACTTAACACTGTTTACTGTTTATTTACGAAATTCATCTGTATGTATTCTCGTCAATTATGAACCACTCTATCTCACGTGTAAAAGTATGAAACTGTTATATTGATATGAGACTTTTGTGTTCAGCATTGTTCCGTTTGTATGGAAGAACGATTTGTAATCGAATTCTAACGTCTAAATAAATAATAAAAAGAAATTTGCCAGATAGCATGTGTTATCCTATATTGTTACAAAAGCTCATTGGACCGTTCATATGCTATACCGAAAATTCTACAAAGAGTTGTGAGTGCGGGGGAATGGGGGGTGGGGGGGGGGGGGGTGGAGGGCCAGGACCCAAAAGTTGGGAGTGGGCTTATAAGCGGGATGGGCTTATAAGCGGGGTGGGCTTATAAGCGGGGTTTTACGGTAGTTGGACCAGCCCCGCCAGCCTCACGGGAGTTGTCTAGACCTGAGGCGGGCAGGAGGTTGGGTGGGGCCCGGCCGCCGCCCTGCGTCAATGGAGTAAATCCCATACGACAGAGCACTGAGCCCAGCCGAACGTTGTCTCAACCTACACTGGCCACCAGAGCAAATGGTTGTTACATTACGTTAGATGTGGTGGGGTTAAATCCGCGGCCACCTTCACCCACAAGCCGGGAAGCCTATGTGCTCACTCACATATTAGGCCAGATAACGCCAGCCATTTTTCTGGTGCATCATGGGTAAGAACCGCCATATTTACGCTGGTTTACCCGCTAGAGGGCGTAGCAAAATCTATTATGTTTTTTAAAGAAACATTCAGATAAGTTATCTTTTATCTTTTAAAAGCATGCTATAATAAATAAGTACTAGCGAGTTACTTGGGGAACATCATGGAGGAGAGAGGCACTCTCCTATCAGAGATCCTGCTGGGAGAGTGGGAGAGAGGTTGTGCTGATTTTCCTTGCCACTGCAAATCAGCGGGGATCCAGGAAAGTTCAAAGTCCCTCGTTTAGCTGGGCGGTTCCTGTCCCATTGTTCATTAGGGCAGGGAACCAGTCTATACAGAGGAGGTGTGAAGCGTAGCGCCCCCTATCGTTTTGGCATGGTCTCAAATGACAGCTGAATGTGGATTCCTATACTAAAATAGGCTATTTAGTAACTGCTACAACATACAAACTGTTGGAGCTCTATCTAAAATCTTTTCAGATATTGATACAGTGATATCTAATGTACTCCAAACCACAATAGAGCTCAATAGAGCTCCACGTTTTATGGCTGTTTGGTGTTGTTTAATACAACCTTATTTTCTCATAGGCTATGGCTTACAAGCCTCACACAGTCCATTCTCAAGAGCTCCTTCTCCTCTGCTGGCAGGTTTGAATGTGGCGCCTTGAACCCTGCCGCGATGGCATATATGAGTTGGGTGCCTATAGGGGGCGCTGCGCTTCACATCTCCTCTGAGTCTATAACAGCTTGTATAGTGTCTGTCACTCTCCCAACAGATCTTTCGTATTGCCTTGTCCTATGCTCGGTTTGTTTTATTACCTACTCTTGAAGCCATTTCTCCATTCCTTTTGAGTGTATTTTGAATAAGATTACCATAAAGGACTTCACTATCAATTTTGTGAGCTATGAACGTTTCTTAGTAAGCATTTCCGCTCTCAGAACCTACATATGAAACAAACTTATTTGGCTCAGACTGTTGTTCGTGGACAAGTCCTGGGGCCTGTTTAATAACCTAGGATCGTACATGAAGACCCTTTTCTGTACCTCGTACAAGGGTTATCGTTTGATAATTCTAAATTCGTTCTCAATGATAGTCTGAATCCTCCATTAGGTCGTCCATAAGTGTTGAATAAAGTTGAACCATATCGTCCATGGGTCTCCTTGGCGTACAGAAAAGGGTCCATTGGCACGTTTAATAATCTGGGATCGTACATGATGACCCTTTTCTGTACCCCGCACAAGGGACATCGTTTAATATTATCTAAGCCTGTTCGCTAAGACAGTATTAGCTGTCCATAAGGTTATCCATAAATTTTGAATGAAGTTGGCCCACATCGTCCCTGGGTATCTATGGCATACAAAAAAGGGTCTACATGTAGGATCCTAGATTATTAAACGGGGCCCTTATGTACGATCCTAGATTATTCAACAGGCCCCTGCAGGACTCAACCAAAGCAGCCTCTGAGTCAGAACAGAGTGGAGAGAGAGGTGGCGGCCAATCTAAACAGTTCAGTGCATCGAGGTGCCACCTGGTGTTAGACTATCACAACTGTGAGACCGAGAGAGATCAAAACGGAGGAAATTACGGTCAAGTCTGCAGGCTCTATTGTTGTATAACAACCTCTTTTCTTTTCTTTTCATCATCTTTTGTATTTTCCAACATGATACAAGTATGGCGTTTGTATTATTACATGCGGGTCTGTGCGCGAATCTCTCACACTTACTGGCCAGCTGTATGGATTCTGTTCTGCACACTATGCACGATCTAATAGCTTCTGCAATCCGTACCACGTGACATATCATAAAATGGCGTTTTTTCATTATTTCCAGATATATGATAAGAAGAAGACTTAGCGAGTGTGTCTGAATGACATCTGTTCCTTGTTGTTTTTGGTGGGATTTATTAACTTCGTTCTTCGAACTCGGTGAATATTTCCAACCAAAACAATTCGGAACAGATTTCATTCAGGCACACTCTCGATGTCTCCATATACTATTATCTTTGTTGTGCACAAGCAAAATATATGATCTTTTATAATGAAAATGACAAATATAGATTTCCACGGAAAACTGAAAGCTGCGTTCTCTAAATATAGATTAAATTACGACTTGGCAATAACACCTCTATGGCAAGCCGATGCTAGAAAAGAATTTCTGTAAAAAAAAAAATCTGAATTTTTTTTTTATTTAATCAATTCTATGTTTGAATATAGGTTTACATTCTTTTCAGACTTTGCAGCGTGGTCACAGCTGGAGGTATATTGTGGTAGAATCGATGATGTCCGACAGGCTGACTGCAGAGTGTGGCGTTGTAGGATATGCGAGACGCGTATTGATATCACATTGATTTAACCCACTGCGTGCGTGTTTCACCATCATTTGTCAAAGCATTCAGGTCAAGCCATTTCCTATTGAATACAGACGTTCATACCCCACAGAGCGGATCCAGAGAAAATTATATAGGGCACGTAGCTATTGTGCTATAGAGGCAGCCATCTTGCCCCCCCCCCCCCCCGCCTACTTCATCCAAAACACCAGTTGGCGGGACCAATTATCAATGGATTAAAAAAAATTGGGGGGGGGGGGGCGCTTGCCATGGAGGAATTTTAACCTTGTCTCAAAATTATTTATATAATATAATAACTGGTCGCTCCCGACTGCAGTGGTGCTATCTTGCTATGTCTTAGTGGATGATGGCAGAACTAGCAATCACTCTGTACCCTATACAGTCAATAAAAAAAACCACCGTGTTCTAGGATTATCATGAAGCATCACAAAATTTCATATGATTGTTTATATGGCGTGAGTTGTCTTTGTGGAATGACAACACGAAGCAGAGCTGAGTGATATCGGTAGTGGAAGACAACAAACGACATGTAAACAATCATATGAAATTGATTATGAATAGATTTTATCCTACACTGTCACATGTTTTTAACTTCATATGTCACCTGTGGCATATGAATATTTTGTGGCATAACCACACCATGTTATGTGTGTGGAGATTCATATGAGGGGTAGGATAATAGAAAGGAGACAATTGCACAAACAGAAATATCTAGGTCAGCTTCAGAAAACTGATGTTAGACAAGCTATTCTATCATTGAAGCCATTTTGACTATTCAAATAGACATGTAATGGACAATGCACTCGACTCTATACATCACAATTCACTCTCACTGCCAATACAGCTGTCAATGTGATTTATCAATCCTGTCATTTCATACCGTGTAATTCAATCACTGGGCTGGTGGATTAGATTCAATGTGACCCGTTTCTAGGATTCTCGTCGAGGAAATATGCTATTCTAGAAACATTTCATGAGGGTTGTCTAATCTGAACATTTCATGAGGAGTGTCTAATTTGAACATTTCATGAGGGGTGTCTAATCTGCACATTTCATGAGTGTCTATTCTGAACATTTCATGAGGAGTGTCTACTCTGAACATTTCATGAGGGGTGTCTAATTTGAACATTTCATGAGGAGTGTCTAATCTGAACATTTCATGAGGGGTGTCTAATTTGAACATTTCATGAGGAGTGTCTAATCTGAACATTTCATGAGGAGTATCTACTCCGCTGTTAAGCTGTAGAGAGCTGGAGGCTGTGAAAGACGGCCCGAGAGTGATAGTTTTCTCCGGATGTGTCGGCATGAACCGTTATGAGGCATTTCCACCTGGCGACTGAATGTCTAATGATTTCATAGTCACTGGGAAATTAGTTGTCGGGTTGTTGTTTTGTTGTTTGAGTATCCCCACGTCCCTAACGTCCGATTATGTTCTATTAGACTTACTTCGGGTTTGATGGTGACCACATCTATGAGATGTATTTACGTAGAAATCTCACCCCTACACATTTCTTTTACTTCCCACACCACATAGACATGTTATGAGAAGGATTGACCTTTGATATAGCAGTTAAATCTACCACTGCTGGGGATGAAGGAGAAAGGTGGCTGTACACAGCACCACATAGATATGGTATGAGAAGGATTGGCCTTTGATATAACAGTAAATCTACCACTGGTGGGGGTGAAGGAGAAGAGTGGCTGCAGCGGGATTTGAACCCACACATTTGAAGGTCCTACAACCTTGGGGTTACAAGTCCAGTAACTTAACCACTGAGCTATCTACCAGGGTGGTGGTACTTGTGGATTTATCTCAGCACATAATCATAAACCTGGAAAGCGCACACACTGTTTCCATCTGACGATTGGAAACAGTGAACGTGTGCAAGCTCGTGAAACTTTTCTTGGATTTAAAAAAAACACAGAGAAAAAAACACAAAAAAAAACACACACAAAAACCAGCCTCGACTGTAGCTTGATAATAAACCCTCCCAATTTTCTAGCCGAGTAAATATATGGGGGATGAGGGGAGGGGATATATATATATATAACTTGAAACCAGGTACATGTAATCGGTGGCAGGCGGACGATTCCTTCTGTAGCTCAGTCGTCCAGCTCCACTTTTTCAGTTCCAAACAGAGCCTTTTCCTTACTGAGGACGATTTTTACGTAACATTAACCATCTCAGGATATATATATATATATATATATATATATATATATATATATATATATATATATATATATATATATATATATATATATATATATATATATATATATATATATATATATATATATATATACATACATATATATATCCTGAGATGGTTGATGTTACGTAAAAATCGTCCTCAGTAAGGAAAAGGCTCTGTTTGGAACTGAAAAAGTGGAGCTGGACGACTGAGCTACAGAAGGAATCGTCCGCCTGCCACCGATTACATGTACCTGGTTTCAAGTTATCGGTGGTGCCAAATTGTGTTTTGTGGGGATAAATAATCGCCGAACTGATATTGTCCTCCCCATTTCCACGTGACATTCAAACAGCGATGTCAGTTGGGGTTATGAAAAAAAAAGAGAAAATATTTTCCATGTGGGATTTTATGCATGAGAGAGATTGAGAAATACTTTTCATGTGGAATTTACTGCCTCAGAAATACTGGGGAAAATTGAAAACACATCGTAAATATGCCATGAAATGGTACTGGGGGATGAGGGGAGGGTTTAACCACTGTCTATTGGTGTGCATGAGGCCAAATCTTTTTCTTTGTTGTGCACAGGGGAAAAGAGTTGAGAAACTGAAAACGAAAACAAGGATTTCCTTGGAAAATAGGAAAAAACTGCCATCTCTGCCGCAAGTAGACGGCGTGTGGTGCTAAAAGTCTGGATCGTCGGCCAGAATCGTCAGGTGGAAAGGCGCCACTCCAAGTGTTGGCGTGTGACCCGGCGTTTACATGAGATATGTGGCAACTGTAGATCATCAGGCCAATAGTTGTCAGGTGGTGCTAGATATCCACCGCAAAAGTCGTCGACCTCAGAATGTCCTTGAGTGTTTACACTGACAACTAAGTTTTCATAGAATCACCGCCTGTGTAGACGACTAATTGAAGCTGGCTAGAAATAGTCGCAGGCGTCAGAGCGTGTCCTAAAGTCGTCAGGTGGTGCTGAATTGTGTAATCTGATATATCTGCAGTCGCCATGCACTTGGCATTTAGACTAGACGATCTCTACCATTCTACTGCTAAAAGGTATGAGGCAGTGCAAAATGCCAGAATCGCCGGCGATAATCGTCTCGTGTAAACGGCGGGTGAGGGTGAAATCGCTAATCAGGACGGGGTGTACACGATGGCGCGACAGGTGGGTTGGGGTTTTACACAGGCGCCCCGCCACGCCTCTGATGGATCACCCAATGGCGTTCTGACACGCCACGACCAGGGCTTCTTTGTTGGGGCAAAACATCCTCGGCCGGCAGGAGTTATCATAACGCCATGGGCAGAGGTTAGAGGGCGGAGATCTAGGGTAGAGGTTAGAGGGCGGAGAAGGGCGGGTAGAGGTCAGAGGGTGGGGAAGGGCAGGCAGAGGGCGGGCAGAGGTTAGAGGGCGGAGAATGTCAGGCGGAGGGCGGGGAAAGGTTAGAGGGTGGAGATCTAGGGTAGGCAGAGCGTGGGCAGAGGTTAGAGGGTGGAGAAGGGCGGGAAGAGGTTAGAGGGCGGAGAAGGGCAGGCAGAGGGCGGGGAAAGGTTAGAGGGCAGAGAAGGGCAGGCAGAGGTTGGAGGGTGCGAAGGGTGGGAAGAGGGCTGCAGAGGTTAGAGGAAGGCGGGCAGAGGTTAGAGGGTGGAGAAGGGCAGGCAGAGGTTAGAGGGCGGAGAAGGGAGGGCAGAGGGCGGGCAGAGTTTGGAGGGTGTAGAAGGGTGGGCAGAGGGCGGAGTGGGGTAGGCAGAGGGCTGTAGAGGTTAGAGGGCGGAGAAGGGTGGACAGAGGGCGGGCAGAGGTTGGAGGGCGTAGAAGGGTGGGCAGAGGGCGGAGTGAGGTAGGCAGAGGGCTGTAGAGGTTAGAGGGCGGAGAAGGGCGGGCAGAGGTTAGATGGCCGAGAAGGGCGGGTAGAGGTTAGAGGGCGGAGAAGGGCGGGTAGAGGTCAGAGGGCGGAGAGGGGAGGGTAGAGGTTAGAGGGCGGAGAGGGGAGGGTAGAGGTTAGAGGGCGGAAAGGGGAGGGCAGAGGCCTGCGAGATTAAGACAGAGACGAGGGCCGAGAGAGGAGGGTCGTGGGTGGATGGATGAGGGAGGGCTTGTGGGTGGATACTTTTTAGACCCAAATTAGAATCCTACATGTAGGCAATATCCTATAAACTGGCATCAAGTTGATTAAACCTATATCTTCGCAGGGGAAATCTCAATTAAAAAAAAAATACAACCTTGATAAATACTATGTAACAGTAGAAACGTCGGTTCTGTAATAAATGCTACATATTTCACCTTGACTATCTCAGTGGTTGTACTATTATCATCAGGATTATAGATATTCGTGGCAGAACCCAGCAGTATCTCGAGTTTCTCATTAGAAACCCATCCATGTCTACATACATACCTCCCCCCTCATCTGCGGCTCAATGCATAATTCTCAATTAAAAAAAATTCAACCTTGATAAATACTATGTAACAGTAGAAACGTCGGTTCTGTAATAAATGCTACATATTTCACCTTGACTATCTCAGTGGTTGTACTATTATCATCAGGATTATAGATATTCGTGGCAGACTGCAGCAGTATCTCGAGTTACTCATTAGAAACCCATCCATGTCTACATCTATAGCCTTCCCCTCATCTGCGGCTCAATGCATAATTCTCAATTAAAAATAATACAACCTTGATAATACTATGTAACAGTAGAAACGTCGGTTCTGTAATAAATACAACAATATATCACATCGACTATATCAGTGGTTGTACTATTATATCCACCTCATCTTAAATAAAGAAAGAAATTTCATTTGTTTGGGTAGTTTAACGTCAGATCTGTTTAATTAGACTTTAAGAAAAACTCCCTGGTAAAGCAGGGATGTCCATATCATATTTGTTTGACGTAAGGAAAGAAATTACATATACTGAATATGGAAAAGTGGATTTCCACGGAAAAGTGGAAAACTGACATCTCTGCTAAAGGTGTATTATAGATATTCGTGGCAGACTGCAGCAGTATCTCGAGTTTCTCATTAGAAAGCCATCCATGTCTACATACATACCTCCCCCCTCATCTGCGGCTCCCTGCACGCTGCTCCAGCCTGTGGAGGAGACTTAGACTGGCTCCAGTCCCTGCATCCTATGGCTACCCTCCTCACTGGGATACTGGCTCCAGTCCCTGCATCCTATGGCTACCCTCCTCGCTGGGATACAGGCTCCAGTCCCTGCATCCTATGGCTACCCTCCTCACTGGGATACAGGCTCCAGTCCCTGCATCCTATGGCTACCCTCCTCACTGGGATACTGGCTCCAGTCCCTGCATCCTATGGCTACCCTCCTCACTGGGATACAGGCTCCAGTCCCTGCATCCTATGGCTACCCTCCTCGCTGGGATACAGGCTCCAGTCCCTGCATCCTATGGCTACCCTCCTCACTGGGATACAGGCTCTAGTCCCTGCATCCTATGGCTACCCTCCTCGCTGGGATACAGGCTCCAGTCCCTGCATCCTATGGCTACCCTCCTCGCTGGGATACAGGCTCCAGTCCCTGCATCCTATGGCTACCCTCCTCGCTGGGATACAGGCTCCAGTCCCTGCATCCTATGGCTACCCTCTTCACTGGTATACTGGCTCCAGTCCCTGCATCCTATGGCTGCCCTCCTTGCTGGGATACAGGGACTGGTGCAATCTGTAATGGTGTTGGATTTCTGGCGCTGTTTAGCTCCAGCATTCCCAACACTCTCCTTACAGATATACTGGCTACTGGTCAAGATATCTGCTGGGAGATTGATACCCTCTCACTTTGATCTCAATCGAGTCACAGTCAAGAGCAGGCGAAATTTATTGCAGGCGGCCAGAGAACTGGAGCAGGGGGACGGGTAGGAAAGGTGTAGGATTACAGGGAGCAACCGGGGGACATTTACAGGAGGTTCTGCTCCTACTGGACAAGTCTTTGATTCATGGGCCAGTCAGAGAAGGATACATACTATAATGAACTTTTTTCTGATTATGTTTAATTATCTAATGAGTGTTTATAATCAAAGACTTGAGCAAGTCTAGAGGAGACCCTCCAGTGCCCACTGGTGTCTGGAGCAGGCTGACATCAGCACAGGACGCCAACACCACATGACGCAGCTCGCCAACAGCAAACTCACGCCTCAATCTCACCCCTGGTTACCGACCACATATAAAACGTTAGAATTCTGTCGGATCCGCTTGGAGTTTCTCCCACACATAGGGACAGAGTGAACCAGACCTATGCATGGAGACTGAAGGGACACGAGAGAGGATTCTCGTGCAGTAATAAGCTTTATCCTACCCCTAATATAAAATCCCATAGGCTTAACATCGAGTTTCTGTATACCACGCTGACTGGCATACGGAGTTTTATATGCCACTAGTGGCATACAGAATTGTTATCACATAATATTCCAAAATCGAAGAGACGGGTTAGGATAAAATCAAAACCTGATTCGTTTTAATCTTGGCCACCGCATTCCACTCCTGGAGTTTTGGCTCTGGACTTTACTCGGCTTCGCCTCGTGAAATCACTATGCCAAAATCCAGTCGTGGCATACGGTGGCCAAGATTAAAACTCATCCAGTTTTACGATAGTAACCTGTTACTCTTTTTTGTATTTCTATACACAGATATACTTCTATCCTTGGGATTTGTTTTTCGCCATACTGAATTTTTTTTTAGAACTGTAGGTCTCTGATCTCCTTTCCTTGAGAGAAAGAGATGAGATCACACCCTTTCGCTGGTGTCAATCCATAGTGTTCTGATCGCTGATGATCAGCTCAAGCACCTGTGTCATACGAAATGATAACCACAAGTTTACGATGGTTTCCTGTTCGCCCGCTAGGGGGCAGGACAGCAGTAAACGTGAGGGGGGAGGGGGGAGGGGGGTAGCCAAATAGGAATCGACGAAGTCGCTAGTACAAGTTAAAAACGTTAGAAAAATTACACTCAATGATTATCCCTGTAAAGTGACAATACTACGTGTCATGGCGGAGTGAATATGAGATGATGTCATATGCAATTGGATTTACGAAGTAAATTGAAATATTCTTACATTGTGATTCTATTTAATGTCGGTAAAACGGGTGAGATAAACCCAGAACCGCACTCGAATTATAAGATACACAATACCCCACTGTTTGGATGGGCCGTAATCGTCACTCGACTTCACCTCGATGACGATTGCGGCCCATCAAAACTTGTGGAGTATTGTATATTTATACGATTCTCGATGCAGTTCTATATAATTCTGCCATTTCCTGCTGACCGACCCTACGCTGGTTTCCGGTCTCATGCAACATGTGACAGCCACAATGCCGACTACCAGCGGAGGGAGCAGCTCGTGAGGCATTTGTCATAACTAGGAGCAAATAGTCATCATTGACAAATGAGCGTGCTTTGTTTGTTTGTTTGTGGTTTAATGTCCCAGAGGACCCTGGGGATATATAGGTACTATGAATGAGCGTTTAATCATAAATAAATATCAATTAAAAGGTTTGGGTTACATTCAGTCTATGGATCGTTTCTGTTTCCCATTTGCACCTAGTGAACTTGCCATTTATGCAACTGCCTGAATCTAGGCATAATTTCTCTTGATTCCACTCTTGCCCTAAGTATTGTAAGAGGGATAAATGTGAAACTATACAGAATGGCTATTAATAGATACACATAAATATATATATATATATATATATATATATATATATATATATATATATATATATATATATATATATATATATATATATATACACACACATACATGCTAGTGTATATGAAATTTGAAATGCAAGAATTCCGCCAATTTTCGGAAATCTTGCATCCCTGTAAATTAAGACACATAATGCTTTCTCACCTTTCATATTATCGGTGACCTCCATACTGGGTATCAGAGGGTCCAGTCGCACTTGGAAGTTCCAGCGCACACCGGGTAGGGGCGGCAATGTCCACGCCCCTCCGCCCGCCGCCCGGCCCCCGCCGCCCGCCGCCCCGGCCCCGCCGCCCTGGGACCCCGCCCCGCCCCCGACGACTCGGGGGTAGGACAGCAACATGCGCAGCGCACCACACTGACGGCGATGTGGTAGAAGTCTCCTGTCAGAATCACTCTTCCGTGACATGGTGAGCGACCACCTGGGGGAACTTGAGGCGCTCTCCTACAGCCTACAGACTGGTATGGGAGGTTTCCAGGCACACTCACTGTGTCTCTTTATTATTGTTATTATATACCTAGAAATTCCATCCTCATATCCATTGTTGAAAAATTCCCATATTTGGTGGAGGAGCTCATGTGTTTCAATGTTGTTGTTAAATTATAAACAACCTAGCCCACTAAGGTGGTGTAACTGATATATTAAAATATGTATACGAAGGAAGAACCATGTAATCGATTGAACGAAGCACAAAGGAAGACCATCCTCGTGATGATTTGTGCTCAATAATTTTTTTTTTAAATAATAAAAAATCATTGAGGATGGCATTCTACAACTCACTGAAGAGCAGAATGACAGTGGTCACGTGGTACGGAGGGACGTATGAAAAGTATTTCGTCACATGGAGATGAACGGAATTTGTCCTCCTGGTCAGTAAAATCATGGATATAAATCTCTCTAGAGATGTACTGTCCTTGGTAAAATAAGACATTCGTCTAAAGGTATACAATAATAGGAGAATCAGTCACACCTCCTGATCTATTTTTCCGTTTTTCTAGAAAGGAATTCCTCATGGGATTCGCTTGCTGACACATATTTGACGAATATACACCATTCCTTCACACCCCGTTGTTCATGCTTTCTTCCTAATCCATTTGGTTGGCAGTGACTTTCTTCGAGTCTATTTCTGCTATCAATATCCATTAGAATCAGATCAGCTTCCCTTGGATCTATTAGTTATTTCCACAATGGAACCTGAGCCTGTGTGGAGTGTTTCTATCGGTGCTTTTCCCAGGAAACAGCCAGTTTCGACGCCAGCGTCATATTTTGTTGGTCCTATGGGAAGGCAACAAACAAGACTGTCAAGAAGAACAATTACACTTGGGGAAAAAACACACACACAACGAAACTAACAAAACACATCACCAGCGGGAACCAGCAGCAGCCGGAACCGGAAGTTGATGCTAATTAGGTGTTGGTCACGTGATCATGGCGCGTCCTGATCCATTCTCTGCGGACTGAAACTGATCATGTCTGTCAGGTTCCGGTACCGAGTGCTTCCACCAAGTGGGCCTGGCACCACCTGGCGTTCATAACAGGAACCTGCTCCAGTGCTTCCACCAACTAACAGTTATGATTATGTGGAGTATATCAGATTTTAAAACATCGGTGAATACGTGGCCGGTTTTTACACGTAGAAAAGATGTATCTGTAAAACACCATGGTACTCTTATTCATATCATCCCTGGTATTTTTGTCCGATAGGCTTAACATTGGGAACTCGTTCTCCATGCCCCTATGAGGATTGAAGTCCGTTCTCCATAGTCTATATCCTGTGTGTTATCCATTCTTTTAGTGTGTAGAAGGGTGGGTTAAACACAGAAAGCAATTCGTTTTGATGAAAGGTATTGTTCTCTAACTTGTTTGAACACTATGTGATATTCACTCGGCTGTCTCCTCGTTCATACCACTCCGCATCAAACTGACGAGTTTGACAAAAACTATAGGCACATAGCTATTGTGTTATGGAGGCAGCCATCTTGCCCCCCCCCCCCCCCCCCCCAACACTAAACAAGGAACCAGGTGGCAGGTCTCATTATCAATGGATTCCAAAAGAATTGAGGGGTTTGCCATAAAAGGGTTTTATCCTCGTCTCAATCATCTATAGATTATGACAGCAGAAAATAGTGGTTGTCTCCCGATTACAGTGACGCTATCTTACAATATCCTGGCAGATGATGGCGGAACTACCAATCACTCTGTGCCCTAATTCGGCAGGGATGGAAGTCGGGATTGAAGAAAATATCGGAAATTTAAAGCCTTTAAAAAGAGTAGCATTTATAAGACTATTTTGCAGGAAATGCCACTCTAAACATTGCGGTGCTGCCCATATAAGAAATGTCGGAAATCCGTCATTTGTCGGCAAACTTGCATCCCTTGAAGGGTTTTGTCCTCAATAACCAGATCTTCTGTAGATTACTACATGAAGAAACCAGAAATCTCTGTCTCGAGAAACGAGTATGTGCTCTACACACGCCTTTAGCTGTAACTAACGGCAATTTTCAGTAGAGCAATAGTTATTGTGCCTTATTCACTCCTACAGATCTTTTATGTATCTATACCATATAAACACTAGGAAAAAACTTGATCGAGTGCGGTTCAGATTCTATCTAACCCCTATCATTGACTAATTGGCTAACATTTGTGACATTATCCCCCATTGGGTATTTTTTCTAGATACTCCATGGGCGTTGAGTACGAGGTCCCAATGTTAAGTCTATGGAGAAAAGAAATACCCGGGCTGAGATATAAGCTCAGAAAGCACGGTGTTAACGGGCTTCCTGATACGCTATTGACAGCCGTGGGGTAGTTAAGCCATCTTCTTTAATCATTCTTTGTGCAGGGACCTATCTCTACCTGTGCCCACCTGTCACACCTGCCGCTGAATGAAATATACATAGCATGACCAGGGGGAAATCGATGGTGAAAGGCAGGCGATGCACAGCGGTCGTTCAGCCAACCGCCGATAATAAACACACACCATCAGGTTAGTGATATTCACTGGGCTATCTACTGCATGGAGTTGTCCCGATGCCTTCACTGCCATATAAGGAATATACGAGGCATGGATTGACCCAGCAGCCAATGACTGCATTCACAGCAAACCACGAACATCACCCTGACCTCCTTACATAGTGTCCTGAACGGTTTTACAGTCTATTGTTGCCCTGAATTCTTTGGGCCAAATACGCCCTGCTTAATTGTCATATAAAGAATACAGTAGGCGTAGTTTGACAAAGCAGCCAATGACTGCATTCCCAGCAAATCACGACCTTCACCATGACCTCGTTACATAGTGTTGATAGCGCCTTGGGACGGTTCTACAGTCTATAGTTGACCTGAATATAGTGGGCCAAAACCACAATCAACAGTCACCTTAAATCTCCTGTGAAACATGACCACCGATAACTAGACTTCACCGATGGCACTCATCAATCCCATTTTCCAATAAGTCAGGGAAATGGATAATCCTCTTTAATGTATGTGGAGGTAGCGATGAAATTTCGTGTATGTCTCTATTCGTTTGTTTGCTTATTGGTTTGATTTAAAGTCAAACATTACAGGTCCTTTCTGGACTTTCTCAGGTTTATTTACACCACAAGGGGGTTGACTAAATCCATGTTATGAATTCAGGTAGAAATCTCACCGCTACACATTTACCGAGGTGAGAGTTCTTTTACTTCCCACACCAAGGAGACATGGTATGAGAAAGACTGGCCTTTGATATAGTGATACAGCAGTAAGTCTATAACTGCTGGGTATGAAAGAGAAAGGTGGCTGCACACCACACCACATATACATAGCATGAGAAGGACTGCCCTTTGATAACAGTAAATCTGCCACTGCTGGGGAAGAAGGAGAAAAGTGGCTGCAGTGGGACTCAAACCCACAACCTTGAGATGACGGGTCCAGTGCGTTCACCACTGATCTAGATTCAGCGAGTCGTTCCATCTGTGGTAATCCTCATGGTAAACTCCACCTTAAAACGCACACAACTGCGAAGTTCTCTATCATCATGACTTGCACTATGCAAAATACTCACTAGACATATGTATAACCCTAGGGTACAACTCAGTTGGCAATGAGTAGCTCTAGGTAGCATGAGTCAGTATGGGCACAGTCTCCCAATACTGGCAGTGTCAATGGGTGGCCATTGCGTATCTCCAATAATGGCAATATCTATGGGTGGCCATTATGTAACTCTAATACTGGCAGTGTCTATGGGTGGCCATGGCGTATCTCCAATAATGAGAGAGTCTATGGGTGGCCATTGCGTATCTCCAATAATGGCAGTATCTATGGGTGATCTTTTTGTAGCTCTAATACTGGCAGTGTCTATGGGTGGCCATTGTGTATCTCCAATAATGACAGAGTCTATGGGTGGCCATTGCGTATCTCCAATAATGGCAGAGTTTATGGGTGGCCACTGCGTATCTCCAATAATGGCAGTATCTATGGGTGGCCTTTATATAACTTATGGCTTGCTCCAACTGGAAAGGGGCACATTGGGTGATGTATGTCAGGCTGAGCTGCTCGCTCCCGGCGGGTGGCGGGAAGTCAGCGGTAGAACCCTGAGATGAGCTGCTCAAATGAGCTGCTCAGTGACTTACACAGCGCCAGGCTCAACACGACACGAGTGGCGCCAGTCTGCAGCGTGCTACAACCTCACATCCCTCCGCCTCCTCCTCGTCCTCTCCTCACAGACACATCCCTGGGAACTCCTCATACACGGGCACGCCGCAGAGACAAGACTTGTGGGTGCAGGTGCAGGCCATACCTGTCATTGATTGTTATGTCTGTATGTTGTTCCTTCCTGTCTCCACGAATTGCTGGTCTGACACGAAGGGATTTAAACCGGGGGTGCGTGTAGGTGTGGGTCTCCTGTCGTGCGTATACACGCGTATACACCACACGCGTATACATACACCACACGCGTATACTCCACACGCATATACACCACACGCGTATACACCACACGCATATACACCACACGCGTATACTCCACACACGTATACTCCACACGCGTATACACCACACGCGTATACACCACACGCGTATACTCCACACGCGTATACACCACACGCGTATACACCACACGCGTATACACCACACGCGTATACACCACACGCGTATACTCCACACGCGTATACTCCACACGCGTATACACCACACGCGTATACACCACACGCGTATACACCACACGCGTATACACCACACGCGTATACTCCACACGCGTATACTCCACACGCGTATACACCACACGCGTATACACCACACGCGTATACACCACACGCGTATACTCCACACGCGTATACTCCACACGCGTATACACCACACGCGTATACTCCACACGCGTATACTCCACACGCGTATACACCACACGCGTATATCTTCGTGCGCTATCAGTGGTCGTTGCTCGCTGGTTTCAGAGCGGTAGTGGTGGCGGTGGTGCCTGTGTGGTGAGTGAGTAGGGCCTGGTAGTGGTGGTGTATCTGTGGCGGGTGATTGGCTTGGCTGTCACAGACGCTGGCGACACATGTCTGCCACCTGAGTCCGCCGCGCCCCCTACCGGCTCCCGCATGCCTCATCACGTGACCCCCCAAGCCGGAACCCGGATGTACACAACTCCGCGGCTCACACAAATAAACCTTTGAAGACCTAGAACGGATTCAATTGCAAAGAAATTAAACGCACGCAAAAAGAACCGATGTCACTAGCAAATGCATATACTATTGACCGGTTTGAGATACAAGCGGGCGAATGCGCCGAGGAGTTGACGCGTAGTAATATCCTAGCGTATGCGAGGATATTGCATAGTCAACTGTGAGGAGTATACAACTGCTTTTATCTGAAACCAGTCTATATTGTATTTATTGTCTACCCTTACCTGACAAGTGGCGTACCGATATTAGTTCATTCTAGTTACGCACTATTTTTTCATACGCACTATTTTTCCGTACGCGCCGGGTCTTTTAGCCCATAGCATACAACGTATCTGTCTGCTCCAGATATGTAGATACACACTGCCCATGTGTTTTCTATGGACACTTTGTATTAGTCGGATAATAGATACCTGTATAGCCTACCAGAAAGCGAGGCCTGGAGACAATGCCACTTTGCATATACTACACTTACTACTTGTAGTCGGTACTGGTGTAGGCTGTAAAGCCGGCTGTATGACGAGGACCAAAAGGATTATTTAACTATAGACTAGCGTCTTCGGCACCAGGAATCATATAGAATCATAAGAGATAAAGTAAATCTGAGTACAAAACCAACTAAAAAGAAATAGCAGGTTCGGGTTTTTCTGTGCACGAGATTCTCACTCTCGTGATATTCAGTCTCCTTACACAGGTCTGGTTCTATCTGTCTCTATGTGGGGAAGCACCTCCAAGCGGATCCTGTCGAAAACGTGCCTTTTTAGAGCGTGCTTGCACGCGCTAAATACATCATCTAGAGGTTAGAGTAAGGGTTAGAGTCAGAGTTAGAGTGGTCACATTGAACTTTAAGTGTGCTTCCAGAAAACTATCTTTCACTGTATTGATTAACTAGTATCATTCCTTCTTATCAACCTAATACAAAGAGTCCATAGACGACACATAGGTAGTGTGTATTATCTTACCCGGAGCATACAAATATGTTGTATGCTCCGGACTGCAAATACCGGCGCATGCAGACAAATAGGGCATATGAAAAAAAGTGCATACCTAAATGAACTAATATCAGTACCCCACTTGTCAGGAAAAGGTGGATAATAAATAAATTATCGTCTGGATTCAGATAAAAGTGGTTGTATGTTCCTCGGAGTTGCCTCTGGGCGCAATCCTCGCATGCACTCACATATTACTACGCATCAACTTCTCAAAGCATACGGCTGCTTGTATCTGAAACCAGTCAATATTGCGTATGTATGTATGTGGCTGCATACTGGGGCTGCACGCTGTGTTGCAGGTGGAGGTGAAAGAACCCCTGAGCTGGTGGCATTTCCACTCACTGTTCGCTGCCCATTTCCGCCGCGCTCCATCCTTAGTCGAGGTTCTAAATTTATATCCATCTTGTTAGGCGGTTGCCATGGTATCAAGAGGCACAGGGTGGCCTCAGCCCAAGGTCGTACAATTGATGAGCAATTGGATCCGGATAGAACGAGGTGGGAGGTATGAGAGTGGTGGTAGTACCGGGGGGAAACTGACTGGGCGTTTAATCAGTGGATTGTTACGAACTCACGGATACACAAAACCTTGCCCCGATGCCGCTAGGCAGGTGGGGGCGTATTTTTTCAAGTGAGTGAGTAACAATTCACAGATTAAACACCTGGTGTGCTTTCCCTTAATTGTACACCTTGAAATATTTTAAATTCATATAAATTTATTTGTAATTGCCATTCAAAGTCTAATTGGGGCATGCAGAGCTGGTCCGTATAACAGCGTACGGCACAGTAGGCCGTACATAATTTTTACGGTATAGGGAGCAGAGGTGAGGTGTATGATAAAGAGGGTGACCGTGGTAATGTGCCTGGGGATGGAGGGTGCATATAGGGGACAGAGCCATTGTTAGTTCGTGAAGCAGTCACTAGGTGGTCGGCGGACAAAACCTGTATTCTGGCTCTTTGTTCTTACGAAATTCAGCTGCCTTTCAATGTTTTACCATGGTTCCCTTGACTCTCTACACCGATCCCAGAGCAGGAATATATAATGCCAAAACCCAGGACATGATGTTTTTCACATGGAACACTTCATTTACATATGTGAGCAAGGCAAAAAAAGTGACATTTCTCAATTATCACTCACTTCTCACCTCCAATAGTGAAGAACAGCTACTTTTTCACCTCCTTTAGTGAAGAACACCTACTCGGGGGGGGGGGGGGGGGCGTCATGGCGGCGCCCATGGATCATAGGCTATATGCCCTATACAGCTGGGCCTCACCATTCGGCTTCACGGTAATATAAACATACTACTTTACCTCCAAAGTAAATCTCTTTGCCGCTCCTGGTTTTTTTTTGTGTCTATTCTCCTATATCTCCATGGAATTATATCAGCAAACAATGACACATTATAAACAGGCTTCACCTATTGTCTCCTGTATGTCTTGTCTAAAACATGCAGGGATGTCAGTAAGGGTCAGAGAAAAAAGTGGAAATATTTTTCATGCTTCACAGAGACTGTGGAAACGGGGGTAACATGCCCTTGTAGTCCATGGAATAATACGCTGAGGGTCGGTGGGAAGGTTCAAACCAATGTTTTATCGAATTAAATGAGGATGAATCAATATTTTCTTTCTAGATGCAAGGATAAAAAATTACATATACTGAATTTGAAAAAAGTGGATTTCCACGGAAAAATGAAAAACTGACATCTCTGAACATGTATTGTGCCCCCCCCCCCCCCCCCCTATCCCCACCCCCGTGTCTGTCGTACTAGTTATCCTTAAAAGCAACAATTCTGAATCTCCTATAACTACATGTATTTATAACCAAATATATACACTGCCTGTTACACGTGGTTGAACTGAAGTAGTTAGGCAGTGGAATCGGCGCAATGGAGTCAAGCCTTGATACTGTATTCTATCAGGCGATAGACATAAATGTCCATCAAAAACAAGCAGCAATAATTTCATCATTATATAAATCTGTCTTATTTGAACTGGTATGTGGTAAGTGTAATAAAACACTCTTCCATTTTTTTTTTTTTTTTTTTTTTAAATTTCATTCTTTATACTGCCTCCATATGAGGCTGGATTGACTGAAGACAGTCCAATACAACGTAGACTATCCCAAACTCCAAATTACATCAAATCTCACATACTTATTACAATATTGCGTGATGTTCATAGCTGGTAATATACTCTTCAACAAAAACATAAACAAAATTCGAATTACAGAGCGACAATTCCTTAAACATAGTCAATCCATGATTATGGAGCAAAACCATTAGACTTTAATATCCTAATGAAAACTTGCAGAGGCAATATCATGCATATCTCGGTGTAATACAACCCTCTAGATGTCAATAAACGCTACCATAGAAATAAAAACACCCACATTAAAAACACCCACACATTATCAAAATGTGTCGCTACACGCTTCCCGTTCCCATTATTTTTGTGTCAGCTGTGACTCATAACTTTGGGGACAAAAGCAGATTATTTTCTTTTGAATTGTCGACATAAAACGAGAAAAGCTACGGTTTGCTTACTGAGATCAATGAGCCTCACTTCGTGTGGTTTGGTCACGATTACCATGAGTCACGTCTGCTAACTGTGGCTTGGTTGGTTGGTTGGTTTGATTTAATGTCCAGTCAACCATTACAGGTTCTCACCAGACTTTCTCAAGGTTCTTTGACACCACAAGGGTGGTGATCGAATCTATGTAATGAATTTAGGTAGAAATCTCACCCCTACACACTTAACGAGGTGAGAGTTCTTTTACTTCCCACACCACATAGACATGGTATGAGAAGGAATGGCCTTTGATATAGCAGTAAATTTACCACTGCTGGGGTTGGGTCTAACCCACAAAGTCCTACAACCTTGGGGTTACAAGTCCGGTGTTCTAACCACTGAGTTAACTCCCCCTGTTAACCGTGGCGTGATCTGCTAAGGCCAATACCAGGGATGTCAGTTGGGGTCATGAAGAAAAAAAGGATTTTTTTTAGTGGAATTTACTGCCTAAGAGAGACTGAGAAAAGATGGAAAACACATTGTTACTGTCCCTTGAGATCCCTTTGCGATATGGCAGGGAAAACATCACAAGGGCCCTCCCTCCTCATAATACACAACATAGACATGGTATGAGAAGGATTGGCCTTTGATATAGCAGTAAATCTAGCACTGCTGGGGATGAAGGAGAAAAATGCAGTGAGAATCGAACCAACAACCTTTGGTTTACAAGTCCAGTGCCTTAACCACTGAGCTAACTCCACACCCCCACCACAGCGGTGGGGGGGATATAACAAGAGAACTTGTCTACACACCTTGCGATTTTACCTTGCGATATCTTCCTTGTTTAGGGGTAAAAGTCGCAAGTCACCGTCTGGGTTCATAGGTCAGATTCACTAAGGATATCCTTCTTGGGTCTAGTCTCGAATTTTTAAAATCTTTAAATATAAAAACTAGAGAACGTAAATTTCTGTCCCTCTGTAATTCTATTGTGGAGGGATTCTTTGTTCTATCATTACTGAAAAATAGGATTTTTATACAGTTATTATTCATTTAAAAAATATCTTATTCACTAATCTTCTTATGAGTAATTTATTCTCGAAATACGAAACTTTTTAATGAAATGAACCAATAACTCAGGACTAATATTTAACCACTTGGCAACTACAACTAATTAATGTTAACATTAGCAACTACAACTAATTAATTTTACCGAGCAACCTACCAATTACCGCTCCCAATACCGTTCTGTTATCAATATGACCTCGAACAATTAAGCAATAAATTACACCCTGATGAAGGGCCAGACAGCCCGAAACGTGTCGGTAATTTAAATTAATCTAACTACCCTGTTATTATCCTACCCCTAATAAAAAAAAAACGCCATAGGCTTAACATGGGATTTGTTTATACCACGGGTGCTACATAAAGTATTGTTTATGTCACTACTTTCTAATGTTCATAAAATCGTGGAAACGGGGTAGGATAAAATCTACACGCCACTTGTTTAAGTTTGAGTTTACTTATGTCGCTCATTTTGATGATAGGAATTTGGAATTATTTGGAAAATAAGAAAATTGCCATCTCTGTAAAAACCGGAGATTATGAGGGAGAAGGGTGTGGCGACATCTCGTCTATAGCGGGGTACAGTAGAAGCCCGCCCAACGGACACCCCGCGTAAGCGGTCACTTTTGCTCGGACCGGAATTCTTTCCCTCTATCATATGTTTAATTTAACCCCGCGTAAGCGGTCACCTTGCCTTAGCGGACACCCCGCGTAAGCGAATAGTTATTTTGGTACGCCTAAAATCTCGTGTAAGCGGGCACCTCCAACGGACACCCTATCAAAAATAGATTAATCTGTATTTTTTATGAGTGTATCTGAAAATAATTCAAAGTTGAATAACTTCGGATCCAATTAAGATATTGAAAAATGGATTTCAGATCTACCATCCCCTCTGTCTCACCATACATATCGGTATAAAACTCTTGTATATTTGCTGCATATATTTGCCCGGAGGAAACGTGAAATCCCCTTGTAAGCGGCGACCCCGCGTTGGCGGGCACTTTGACCCGGAACGGAGCGTGTTCGCTTACGCGGGGTTTTACTGTATTCCCAGAGCTAAGAACGCTCACCTATTCTTCGCGGAGTTATTGGTCCTTCATCTAAGAGACCTTACAACGAAAGCTTTAAATATCACTCAGTCTTGGGATAGACACGGTTGACTGAATATCTAGTTCATCTCTGAGATTTCTTTTTTACAACTCAGATTCTAATCGATACGTGGCTATAACTGCCGCCCACCTTGAAATCATGATGTCCTTTCTACCCTCTCCCCTCTCCTTTGAGAGTGTGTTAAATGTAAGGTACTACCAATCATGTTTCCCCATTCCTTCATTATCATCATCATCCATAATACCCACCTAATACGGAGTCCTATTATCAGGGATATCAGGTGGGTTATGAGAAAAAGAGGAAATATTTTTCTTGTGGAATTTGCTGCCCCAAAGAGACTGAGAGAACATGGAAAACACATTTTTATTGGCCATGGAATGGGGCTAGGGTATGCGGGGAGGTTTTAACCACTGTTTCTTTGTGTGAATGAGGCTCAATCTATTCGATCTTTATTTTACACAAGAATTTTTTTTTTATAAAAACTGAAAGAGAAAACAAGAATCTCCTTAGAGAAGAGGAAATCTCTGCCATATTAAACGTATAGAGCCGTTACAGATCGTTACTGAGTAGAATACGGATAGCCGTATTCTCCTGGGAGAATACAGAAAACAAGTCCCTAGCGTGTTTTTTCAAGATAGTGCTAGAACTATGTGCAAACATTCTATATTTGTTTCTCTGGTGCGAGGTTCTGGTATGTTTTCTTTTTCCAGTTATTGTTCAGCGTTGGAGTGAGCAAGTGTGGTCTATTGGATATACAATTGTACATCGCTGGATTGTTCACATGTTCGTACAGAATAGACAAGTTACTTCTATGACTATGTACCTGCTTTTTTTCTGGAATAATAAACGAAGTTCAACTCTCTTTAAAAAAAAAGGCCCTAGCGTGCAGAGCAGTGCGTGAGAAGATGGGCGGCTATTTTGTCTTTCCTTTGAAAACTAATAGTAGGAATGCAGAATAATAAATACAACGTTACCAAGATTGTGATTTGCATGGTCGTATTCTCTTTGTAGTTGACACCACGCAATATCCTAAAATTTTATTACGGGTCAACTACACAAAGAATACAACCATGCAGATCGGAATCATGGTCATATTGTGTACATGTATACATATATTTTCCATCCTATTTGACTTCAATGGTACCAATGGTATATGAGATATTCACAATTACGCAAAATCAACATTTGGCAATCAAGTGATGTTAAACTTCCTCATTACTCCTTTACCTGTCTAAACCGGATCCGTTAATGTGATATCAGCAGGCGGCCATGTTGATACCTGATCTTTCATTACGGGCACCCTTTCCTATCTCGGCGGGTAATAAGACAGGGAGGCATGGGGCATGTTGGATAAATTAGGCTCGTACACGAAGACCCTTCTCTGTACGTTTAAAGACAAATGCTGGTAGTTGGGTGATTTCTAAATTCTATTGATTTTTGCAAATATCTCTGGATAATATAACTTTTATATATCTGCAAATAGAATATGCAAAAAGGCATGTCACGGTGCTAACTTCTATGGGAAGGCCATCTCAAGAAGGTAAGTGCTTAACTATTGGTGTCTATGGGAAACTGCAATATTTTGAGTTTGTTGCTAGATGACACTAATGTTCTATTGCTATCTTCAAATGTTTTTGGATTATGATAGATGGGAATATATACAAACGGGAAATGCTTAAAAATACCATATCACCATGCTAATTTCTATGGGAAGGCCATCTGGAAGGTATAATTAAGTGCTTAACTATTGGTGTCTATGGGAAACTGCAATATTTTTATGAAACCAGATGGCAGCAACAGTGACAAATTAAGTTCTGAGTGTAGACACAGAGGGCACTGCGATACCTACCCACATTTGTCTTTAATGAGACCCAGGGACAATGTGGGTCAACTTTATTCAACACTTATGGACGACCTTCTGTGACCTAGGACTGTCTAAATGAACGAGCTTGAATATCATTGAATGATAACCTTCATACAATCAGGGATGTCAGCAGCCCTTGAGGAAAATCCCTGAAATTATTGTCTGGGACAACAACACCCCCCCCCCCCCCCCCCCCCCACCAAGACTACAATGAACAAGCTACCTGGGAACTGGAAAACGTTGAAAACTGTGTGTCCTAGTGAGTAGGACTGGTACTACAGTCTGTGCTTTCCAAGCAGAGCCTTGCCTTCCATGTCCTATTGATGTTACCAAATATGTGCAGTGGAGATTGTAGTATGAAGCTGGTTCCTGGTGTTATCTATGCATTCAAAGTGGTTTGTATGGTAACACTGCAAGGGTTTCAGGGGTTTCAGGGATTTTTATCAATGCAGTATCTATGGGGAGCTTTTCAGGGAAAATCATGGAAGTAATGATGCACACATTTATAGGGAATTGGGAATATGGGGTTCCTGAAACACTAGGGATTGACATACACAGGTTCTTTTAAAGCTTTCAAATAGTGAGGACAATATTTCGGTATTTTATAAAAACCCTCATTTCAGGGATTTCCCTGAACTCTGACATCCACAATAACCAAGTTTCCTTGTACCCTGCACTTTTGTACTTCGGATAGCATGATATCGGCGACGACTTTTTTCTTTCATCAAATTTTGTTTCTAAATAAGGTCTTTAAAGAATTGGAACCGACAGACCTGCCATATTTCAAAAAAAGAAAGACTGAGAACATCATCGCTACGGGCTCAGTTAGTACGTTTTACTTATTACTATTTACCTGAAAATCATCCCAAAATGCCATTTTAATTACTTACATGCTAGCAGTCATTCACTTTGGCTCTAGGGCGCGAACATTATTATTACTGCACCCCGAGCATCGGGTAGTATTTCATAGATTCTGGACAACTGGTATAATGATAGCAAAGACTTAGAAAGAAACTGATGAGTGCTTGGTCTTTGTTCCTGTTCCCCATCGAGTTTGGAGCGTGCAGTAATATGAACGAGGCGATAGTCGAGTGAATATTCTGAAGCGCTCCAAACGAGATGGTGAACGGGGGGACTCAGACCAAACACAAATATATTTCTGATTTTATCTTAGCCTGGAAATAGTTGTCTGTTTATTACCCATTGAGTATGAGTTACCATACTTGCAAGCCTGTTGAGTACGAGTTCCTAATGTTAAACCTATGGACGTCTATACCAGGCTATGATAAAAGATACAGAGAAGAACCATTCCTATATACCTTTGGCTGTACACTCTATGCTTACACCACGTTCTGGGGGGTGGAGTAACTTATGGGTACTACCCAAGGTTGCCGTATACTACCCAAGGTTGACATTTAGACCAATCAGATTGTCTCTTACAAAATTCATATGAAAAGCGCAGTGGGGAGTAAAGATAAAGTGTCAAGTTACTCGATAAGGTTGAATCTGGCTTCAGGTTTGTAGTGGATGAGCAAATAACGCTAATTATTGTTATTAAACCACATTTGAAGGTATATAGGAATAGGGAAACCAAGTACCAGTGAAAGGAAGTCAAAATTACTTGGTAAGGCTTGGAAAAATTACTGCCCGCGGCCAAGGCCTTGGGCAATAATTTTTCCAAGCCTTACCTCGTAACTTTGACTTCCTTTCACCGGAACATAGTTTCCCTCTATTCTACCAGATATACTCTTCAAGGTCTTCATAAGACCTAACTCGGGATTAAGTCTCAAACTGGGAGAATATAACGATATTATCGTTAGGCTGTTCCCGCTCACTATTCACTACCCATCATTCCAGTGCTGATAAATTTGTGAATGTCAACATGTGCAGAACTCTGTGAAATTCAGGACAGGGTCTAAACGGGAATAAACACGTGCGTGATACCACGTAATTGGCCACAATGGACTGAGTAAATATAAAAAAAAGGCCTATTTAATTCCCCCCTGAATGGGAGCATTTCGCCGACCGCATTGGACGTGTGTATAACAGGGGCGCCTGTCAGGGCGGAGCTAAACCGCGGCGCACAGATAGGAGCAAGCTAACAGGCAGACAAAGTACTGCCTCAGGACCGTATTGATTAATTAATATAAAATGGATGTCGGCCCTGCCACAGTACTGCGCGCAAATGAGTGGAGAGAAAGCCAAACGGACTGGAGAGCCGTCACTACACAGTCACTGAATAGAGGCTGGTGTGAATTTGTGGTTTATGCATGGTATACGGAGTGGTGGTAACTTCACACAGTTACTGAATAGAGGCTAGTGGGGATATGTGGCTTATGTATGTTGTACGGAGTCATGGTAACTTTACACAGTCACTGAATACAGGGTGGTGGGAATTTGTGGTTTATGCATGTTATACGGAGTCGTGGTAACTTCACACAGTTACTGAATAGAGGCTAGTGGGAATATGTGGCTTATGTATGTTGTACCGAGTCATGGTAACTTCACACAGTCACTGAATACAGGGTGGTGTGAATATGTGGTTTATGCATGTTATACGGAGTCGTGGTAACTTCCCACAGTCACTGAATAGAGGCTAGTGGGGATATGTGGCTTATGTATGTTGTACCGAGTCATGGTAACTTCACACAGTCACTGAATACAGGGTGGTGTGAATATGTGGTTTATGCATGTTATACGGAGTCGTGGTAACTTCCCACAGTCACTGAATAGAGGCTAGTGGGGATATGTGGCTTATGTATGTTGTACGGAGTCATGGTATCTTCACACAGTCACTGAATACAGGGTGGTGGGAATATGTGGTTTATGCATGTTATACGGAGTCGTGGTAACTTCCCGCAGTCACTGAATAGAGGCTGTTAGGAATTTGTGGTTTATGTATGTTGTACGGAGTCATGGTAACTTTACACAGTCACTGAATACAGGGTGGTGGGAATTTGTGGTTTATGCATGTTATACGGAGTCGTGGTAACTTCCCACAGTCACTGAATAGAGGCTAGTGGGAATATGTGGCTTATGTATGTTGTACCGAGTCATGGTAACTTCACACAGTCACTGAATACAGGGTGGTGGGAATATGTGGTTTATGCATGTTATACGGAGTCGTGGTAACTTCCCACAGTCACTGAATAGAGGCTAGTGGGAATATGTGGCTTATGTATGTTGTACCGAGTCATGGTAACTTCACACAGTCACTGAATACAGGGTGGTGGGAATTTGTGGTTTATGCATGTTATACGGAGTCGTGGTAACTTCACACAGTTACTGAATAGAGGCTAGTGGGGATATGTGGCTTATGTATGTTGTACGGAGTCATGGTAACTTTACACAGTCACTGAATACAGGGTGGTGAGAATTTGTGGTTTATGCATGTTATACGGAGTCGTGGTAACTTTACACAGTTACTGAATAGAGGCTAGTGGGAATATGTGGTTTATGCATGTTATACGGAGTCGTGGTAACTTCACACAGTCACTGAATAGAGGCTAGTGGGAATATGTGGCTTATGTATGTTGTACCGAGTCATGGTAACTTTACACAGTCACTGAATACAGGGTGGTGAGAATTTGTGGTTTATGCATGTTATACGGAGTCGTGGTAACTTTACACAGTTACTGAATAGAGGCTAGTGGGAATATGTGGTTTATGCATGTTATACGGAGTCGTGGTAACTTCACACAGTCACTGAATAGAGGCTAGTGGGAATATGTGGCTTATGTATGTTGTACCGAGTCATGGTAACTTCACACAGTCACTGAATACAGGGTGGTGTGAATATGTGGTTCATGCATGTTATACGGAGTCGTGGTAACTTCCCACAGTCACTGAATAGAGGCTAGTGGGGATATGTGGCTTATGTATGTTGTACGGAGTCATGGTATCTTCACACAGTCACTGAATACAGGGTGGTGGGAATATGTGGTTTATGCATGTTATACGGAGTCGTGGTAACTTCCCGCAGTCACTGAATAGAGGCTGTTAGGAATTTGTGGTTTATGTATGTTGTACGGAGTCATGGTAACTTTACACAGTCACTGAATACAGGGTGGTGGGAATTTGTGGTTTATGCATGTTATACGGAGTCGTGGTAACTTCCCACAGTCACTGAATAGAGGCTAGTGGGAATATGTGGCTTATGTATGTTGTACCGAGTCATGGTAACTTCACACAGTCACTGAATACAGGGTGGTGTGAATATGTGGCTTATGCATGTTATACGGAGTCGTGGTGACTTCACACAGTCACTGAATAGCATGTTGTACAGAGTCATGGTAACTCAGAGCAGTCGCTAAATTGAGGCTGTTGTGAAAAATGTGGTTTATGCATGTTGTACAGTCATGATAATTCCGCACAGTTGCTAAATAAAGGCTGGTGTGAAAACTGTGGTCTGTGCATCTTGTAGTCATGGTAACTTCACACACTCGCTGGACAGAGGCTGGTGTGAAACTGTGGATAACGCATGTCGTACAGAGTCGTGGTATTTTCACACAGTCGCTAAATAGAGGCTGGTATGAATATGTGGTTTATGCATATGATACAGAGTTAGGTTAACTTCACACAGTCAGTTAATAGAGGCTGGTGTGAACTTGTGGTTTATGCATGTTATACAAAATCGTGGTTACTTCACACAGTCACTGAATGGAGGCAGGTGTGAATTTGTGGTTTATGCATGTTATACAGAGTCATGGTACCTTCACACAGTCGCTCGACAGAGGCTGGTTGGAAGCTGTGGGTTATGCATGGTATATAGTCGTGGTCACGCCTGTGCACTTTCTATGCCACTTTGGCTTCATCATTTTTGAAAATACAATGCAGCTGGGCATTATTAGCAAATTTAAATAAAATGTAATGATTATATAAAGATTTAAATAAAGTTTAGCTTTGGTAGTTAGCTTTGTTAGATATTAAATAGCTCAGTGTTGACTGATGTGATAGGATTATACACAAATTCTTAAATCAGGTATTGGAGCTTGGTATTGTCTTTGGATACCCGGGAACCAGTGTTGGGTTGAGGCAGAGATTAGTAAGCACTAGCGCCGCGAAAGATCTGCTGGGAGAGTGAGGATGTAAGGCGAGTGGGCGGCTCTGGTGAAGAGGTTAACACTTCCTGGCAAGACAATACCATGTGGCATCCACATGGGCATGGCAGGACAATGCTGTTTTTTTGTTCCTTTTTTCAAGAAATATCACTATTTACAGGATATATTTGGCTGGGTGCTGGCAGTAATTCTGTAAACTATCAGTGCCAAGTTCAAATGAAGAGTCATGAAACACTAGTAGTTTTAAATCCGTAAATCTTTGAACAACATAGACCACATAAGCCTGCCATGCAAACGTAACAATTGGTTATGCTGCCCGCCATAGACAGGGATGCCAGTGATGCTTCAGAAAAAATTCCCGGAAATATTTACAAATATGTCAACAATCCTTCATCCTAAAAAATGATTTGGCATTAAATATAAATACATGTAAGTATATATATACACCATGTACAGAATTCTGGGGAAAAGCTGAACTTCTCCATTCTCTATATTTTGGTTTCTGAAATCTTTTTTTTTTTTAAATAAAAAATACTGAAGCTTTGACAAAGACTAAAACATAGTATTTAGAGTAGAAAAAGGCCAGAAACCCAGAGATTCCCGGAAAACTGGCATCCTTTCATCGTGCGTATTGCATAGTGGAATGATGTGCGGCTGTACATAAAGGGTTAATTGTGTAGGCGGGTGCGGCATCCACTCCCGCTGGGACGAGGTGAGTGGGACAAGTGCTGCTGGCACATGATCAAGGTCATCTCAGTGCCCCGCCTCCACACTCCATACCTCACAGTGCATACTGCCGCCCCTCATAGATATACCCATACCTCACAGTGCATACTGCTACCCCTCACAGGCATACCCATACCTCACAGTGCATACTTCCACCCCTCATAGACATACCCATACCTCACAGTGCATACTGCCCCCCCCCCCCCCCCCCTAGACATATACATACCTCACAGTGCAGACTGCCACCCCTCACAGACATATCCATACCTCACAGTGCATACTGCTACCCCTCATAGATATACCCATACCTCACAGTGCATACTGCCACCCCTCATAGACATACCCATACCTCACAGTGTATACTGCCACCCCTCATAGACATATCCATACCTCACAGTGCATACTGCCATCCCACATAGACATATCCATACCTCACAGTGCATACTGCAGCCCCTCACAGACATATCCATACCTCACAGTGCATACTTCCACCCCTCATAGACATACCCATACCTCACAGTGCATACTGCAGCCCCTCATAGACATATCCATACCTCACAGTGCATACTGCCGCCCCTCATACACATATCCATACCTCACAGTGCATACTGCCGCCCCTCATAGACATATCCGTACCTCACAGTGCATACTGCCACCCTTCATAGACATATCCATACCTCACAGTGCATACTGCCACCCCTCACAGACATATCCATACCTCACAGTGCATACTGCCACCCCTCATAGACATATCCATACCTCACAGTGCATACTGCCACCCCTCATAGACATACCCATACCTCACAGTGCATACTGCCATCCCACATAGACATATCCATACCTCACAGTGCATACTGCAGCCCCTCACAGACATATCCATACCTCACAGTGCATACTGCCACCCCTCATAGACATATCCATACCTCACAGTGCATACTGCCACCCCTCATAGACATATCCATACCTCACAGTGCATACTGCCCCCTCATAGACATATCCATACCTTACAGTGCATACTGCCACCCCTCATAGACATACCCATACCTCACAGTGCATACTGCCGCCCCTCATAGACATATCCATACCTCACAGTGCATACTGCCCCCTCATAGACATATCCATACCTCACAGTGCATACTGCAGCCCCTCATAGACATATCCATACCTCACAGTGCATACTGACACCCCTCATAGACATATCCATACCTCACAGTGCATACTGCCACCCCTCATAGACATATCCATACCTCACAGTGCATACTGCCGCCCCTCATAGACATATCCATACCTCACAGTGCAGACTATCCCCCTCCCCCAAGACAAATGCATTGTGGTACTTGGAATATCACGAAATGAGTAACAGTTGAGAACAATTTGACATCTTTACTATTTTTCATCTGAAATTAGCACGAATGTTATAATGTAGAGCCCATGAGCCCTTTCTACCTGTAATCGCACTTAGAGGAGGAGGAGGGGTACTATTTTACTTTGTATAGATCTGGACAACTGAGCTTGGATCTCAAAGGTTAAGTAGGGTACGATACCACAGGAGACAACGCGATAAACAGGCTTCCGGGAATTTAAGAGTGAAGAAACCGCCATTTGGAAGGTGTATATCATGGTAGTTTCACCACTGTCACGTTAACAACATAGAGAAACTGAGAAAACATGAAAGTCACATCGTTGTTGGTCATGGAATGGGGCTGGAGAGATTTTAACCACTTTTATTGTGAATGAGGCCGAATTTATTCTCCTTAAGTTATACACACGAAAAAAAAAGAAAGATTATAAAATGAAAACAAAAAGAAGGATATCCTTGGAAACAGGAAAACTGCCATCTCTGTAAATAGGCTACAGTTCAGATCAACAAGTTTATCACAAGAACTACGTAATTGGGCTTGGTAGTAACAGGGAAATGTATACTAATCTATCATGTAACTAGACTACATAAATATATATATAGTAATGACAATATATATAGATATATACATGTATATTACATGTATACATTAGACACACACATACATATATATATATATATATATACGTAAATACATATATATCATGACAAGGCCGAGCGATGGCGTGATTATAATTGCACAATTCAACCAAGTAATTCTAATGAAGTCCTGTAATTGCACACATGTGTGACAGTTCGATGAATACTCTCACTTGATAAATGCGTGGCGAATGTGCTGTGCTGGGGCGGCCACGCGAGTATTGTATTGACGATGAGGCTGGGCCTGACAGTGGGCGTATGTCTAGCGGGGGGTGTGTGTGAGCGTGTGTCTGCCAGCTGTACCCGGCATCAATAATACCAGTGTGTGCCTACATGTAGGCCAATAAGCATTTCTACCCCACCTCTCAGCATCCGTATTCAGTATCAGTAATATTAGTGTGTGCCTGCATGTAGGCCAATAAGCATTTCTACACCACCTCTCAGTATCTGTTTTCAGTATCAGTAATATTAGTGTGTGCCTACATGTAGGCCAATAAGCATTTCTACCCCACCTCTCAGCATCTGTATTCAGTATCAGTAATATTAGTGTGTGCCTTCATGTAGGCCAATAAGCATTTCTACCCCACCTCTCAGTATCTGTATTCAGTATCAGTAATATTAGTGTGAGCCTGCATGTAGGCCAATAAGCATTTCTACCCCACCTCTCAGTATCTGTATTCAGTATCAGTAATACCAGTGTGTGCCTACATGTAGGCCAATTAGCATTTCTACCCCACCTCTCAGTATCTGTATTCAGTATCAGTAATATTAGTGTGTGCCTACATGTAGGCCAATAAGCATTTCTACCCCACCTCTCAGTATCTGTATTCTGTATCAGTAATATTAGTGTGTGCCTACATGTAGGCCAATAAGCATTTCTACCCCACCTCTCAGTATCTGTATTCAGTATCAGTAATACCAGTGTGTGCCTACATGTAGGCCAATAAGCATTTCTACCCCACCTCTCAGCATCTGTATTCTGTATCAGTAATATTAGTGTGTGCCTACATGTAGGCCAATAAGCATTTCTACCCCACCTCTCAGTATCTGTATTCAGTATCAGTAATATTAGTGTGTGCCTACATGTAGGCCAATAAGCATTATTGATAATACCAGTGTGTGCCTGCATGTAGGCTAATAAGCATTTCTACCCCACCTCACAGTATCCATATTCAGTATCAGTAATATTAGTGTGTGCCTACATGTAGGCCAATAAGCATTTCTACCCCACCTCTCAGTATCTGTATTCAGTATCAGTAATATTAGTGTGTGCCTGCATGTAGGCCAATAAGCATTTCTACCCCACCTCTCAGTATCTGTATTCTGCATCAATAATACCAGTGTGTGCCTACATGTAGGCCAATAAGCATTTCTATCCCACCTCTCAGCATCCGTATTCTGCATCAGTAATATTAGAGTGTGCCTGCATGTAGGCCAATAAGCATTTCTACCCCACCTCTCAATATCTGTATTCTGCATCAGTAATATTAGTGTGTGCCTACATGTAGGCCAATAAGCATTTCTACCCCCACCTCACAGTATCTGTATTCTGCATCAGTAATATTAGTGTGTGCCTACATGTAGGCCAATAAGCATTTCTACCCCACCTCACAGTATCTGTATTCAGTATCAGTAATATTAGTGTGTGCCTGCATGTAGGCCAATAAGCATTTCTACCCCACCTCTCAGCATCCGTATTCAGTATCAGTAATATTAGTGTGTGCCTACATGTAGGCCAATAAGCATTTCTACCCCACCTCTCAGTATCTGTATTCTGCATCAGTAATATTAATGTGTGCCTTCATGTAGGCCAATAAGCATTTCTACCCCACCTCTCAGTATCTGTATTCAGTATCAGTAATATTAGTGTGTGCCTACATGTAGGCCAATAAGCATTTCTACCCCACCTCTCAGTATCTGTATTCAGTATCAGTAATATTAGTGTGTGCCTCCATGTAGGCCAATAAGCATTTCTACACCACCTCTCAGTATCTGTATTCAGTATCAGTAATATTAATGTGTGCCTACATGTAGGCCAATAAGCATTTCTATCCCACCTCTCAGCATCCATATTCAGTATCAGTAATATTAGTGTGTGCCTACATGTAGGCCAATAAGCATTTCTACCCCACCTCTCAGTATCTGTATTCTGCATCAGTAATATTAATGTGTGCCTTCATGTAGGCCAATAAGCATTTCTACCCCACCTCTCAGTATCTGTATTCAGCATCAGTAATATTAGTGTGTGCCTACATGTAGGCCAATAAGCATTTCTACACCACCTCTCAGTATCTGTA
This sequence comes from Alentia gelatinosa, assembly GCA_950022655.1. NCBI lineage: Eukaryota > Metazoa > Annelida > Polychaeta > Phyllodocida > Polynoidae > Alentia > Alentia gelatinosa. Next base: position 10,316,695 of record OX465583.1, read on the forward strand.
TTCAGTATCAGTAATATTAGTGTGTGCCTACATGTAGGCCAATAAGCATTTCTACCACACCTCTCAGTATCTGTATTCTGCATCAGTAATATTAGTGTGTGCCTACATGTAGGCCAATGAGCATTTCTACCCCACCTCTCAGCATCTGTATTCAGTATCAGTAATATTAGTGTGTGCCTACATGTAGGCCAATAAGCATTTCTACCCCACCTCTCAGTATCTGTATTCTGCATCAGTAATATTAGTGTGTGCCTACATGTAGGCCAATAAGCATTTCTACCCCACCTCTCAGTATCTGTATTCAGTATCAGTAATATTAGTGTATGCCTACATGTAGGCCAATAAGCATTTCTACCCCACCTCTCAGTATCTGTATTCTGCATCAGTAATATTAGTGTGTGCCTGCATGTAGACCAATAAGCATTTCTACCCCACCTCTCAGTATCTGTATTCTGCATCAGTAATATTAGTGTGTGCCTACATGTAGGCCAATAAGCATTTCTACCCCACCTCTCAGTATCTGTATTCTACATCAGTAATATTAGTGTGTGCCTACATGTAGGCCAATAAGCATTTCTACCCCACCTCTCAGTATCTGTATTCTGCATCAGTAATATTAGTGTGTGCCTACATGTAGGCCAATAAGCATTTCTACCCCACCTCTCAGTATCTGTATTCTGCATCAGTAATATTAGTGTGTGCCTACATGTAGGCCAATGAGCATTTCTACCCCACCTCTCAGCATCTGTATTCAGTATCAGTAATATTAGTGTGTGCCTACATGTAGGCCAATAAGCATTTCTACCCCACCTCTCAGTATCTGTATTCTGCATCAGTAATATTAGTGTGTGCCTACATGTAGGCCAATAAGCATTTCTACCCCACCTCTCAGTATCTGTATTCAGTATCAGTAATATTAGTGTATGCCTACATGTAGGCCAATAAGCATTTCTACCCCACCTCTCAGTATCTGTATTCTGCATCAGTAATATTAGTGTGTGCCTGCATGTAGGCCAATAAGCATTTCTACCCCACCTCTCAGTATCTGTATTCTGCATCAGTAATATTAGTGTATGCCTACATGTAGGCCAATAAGCATTTCTACCCCACCTCTCAGTATCTGTATTCTGCATCAGTAATATTAGTGTGTTCCTACATGTAGGCCAATAAGCATTTCTACACCACCTCTCAGTATCTGTATTCAGTATCAGTAATATTAGTGTGTGCCTACATGTAGGCCAATAAGCATTTCTACCACACCTCTCAGTATCTGTATTCTGCATCAGTAATATTAGTGTGTGCCTACATGTAGGCCAATGAGCATTTCTACCCCACCTCTCAGCATCTGTATTCAGTATCAGTAATATTAGTGTGTGCCTACATGTAGGCCAATAAGCATTTCTACCCCACCTCTCAGTATCTGTATTCTGCATCAGTAATATTAGTGTGTGCCTACATGTAGGCCAATAACCATTTCTACCCCACCTCTCAGTATCTGTATTCAGTATCAGTAATATTAGTGTGTGCCTACATGTAGGCCAATAAGCATTTCTACCCCACCTCTCAGTATCTGTATTCTGCATCAGTAATATTAGTGTGTGCCTACATGTAGGCCAATAAGCATTTCTACCCCACCTCTCAGTATCTGTATTCAGTATCAGTAATACCAGTGTGTGCCTACATGTAGGCCAATAACCATTTCTACCCCACCTCTCAGTATCTGTATTCAGTATCAGTAATATTAGTGGGTGCCTGCATGTAGGCCTTGAACACTGAGCATTTCTACCATGTCTTTCAACAACTGTACTCGGCATCAATAACTAGGAGCAAACGGTATGTTCATCATAGATGAATGAGCGTGCAATTTTAAATGAATAACAACTAAAAGGTTTGGGTTAAATTCAGTCTATGGATCGTTTTCTGGAACCACTTGCACCCAGTAAACCTGCCATTTCTGTAACTGCCTAAGTCTATCTGTAGGGTGCAAACATATTAAACACCAGGAGGTCAATGAGATATTTCGATCTTGAGTGGTTGGTCATGGTCAGCTGGGCACACCTCTAAGACCCTGAGACACTGGTTCCCTGCTCTGTTCTCACTATCCCAGTTAATAGCACACAGATAGTGAAGGGACAGTTTGTATGCAGTACCCTGAAAGTCTATATGGACCCTTCTAACCTCTAGATGATGTATTTAGCGAGTGCAAGCACGCTCTAATAACAAAGGATTTCTACCCCGCCTCTCACCAGCTGTATGAGGCATTGATAATACAAGTGTCTACCTACATGTAGGCATTGTACGATGAACATTTCCACCCCACTTCTCAATAATGCTAGAGGAAACCTGTGGAAGTTTATGGTCAGAGCTTGTATCCCATTGAGTTTTAATTGTGTAGTAATTCACAAGGCAAAGCCACATGAATTATGTAGCGATTCAAAATAGATTGGATTGAGCTCTGACCCTAAACTTGAATTTATCTCATCCTTTACATTAACTAATGGGCTAACATTTGTGACATAATCCCCCATTGGATATTTGGGCGTTGGATATGAGTTCCCAATGTTAAGTCTCCGGAGAAAAAATACCAGGGGTGAAATAACAGTGTGTGCCTTCATGTAGGCCTTGTATGAGGGGCATTACTACCCCGCCGCTCAACAGCTGTACTTGGCATAAACAAAACCAGTCTGTGCCTTCATGTAGGCCTTGTACGATGAGTATTTATACCACGTCTTTCAGCAGCTGTATGAGACATCAATAAAACAAGTCTGTGCCTACATGTAGGCCTTGCACGATGAGTATTTATACCACGTCTTTCAGCAGCTGTATGAGACATCAATAAAACCAGTCTGTGCCTACATGTAGGCCTTGCACGATGAGTACAGTAGACCCCGCGTAAGCGCACACCCTCTGTTCCGGGCCAAAGTGTCCACTTACGCGGGGTGGCCGCTTACACAGGGTTAAATAAACATCTAATATAGGGAACGGTTCCGAACGAAGGTGTCCGTTAACGCGGGGTGTCCGTTAACGCGGGGTGTCCGTTAACGCGGGGTGTCCGTTAACGCTGGGTGTCCGTTAACGCGGGGTGTCCGCTTACGCGGGGTGTCCACTAAGCAGGGTTTTACTGTATTTATACCACGTCTTTCAGCAGCTGTACTCGGCATCAATAAAACCAGTCTGTGCCTACATGTAGGCCTTGTACGACAAGCATTTCTACCCTGCCCTCAACAGTTGTACATCAATAATACCACTGTGTGCCTATATTAAAACATATTAACAATAATATCATGAAACTCATGATTGTTTATATGGCATGATAAGATCTTAAAGATATTTCCTCTAAACCGCTTAGACTGGTCTTCCAAATAAGAGACAAGGAGTCAGTTAATGGCAGTTTTAAATATCCAACATGTTTCGGTGCCAGTGCACCTTCATCAGGGATTGTGTATATGGCATGAGCTGTCTTCGCGGCATGATATCACAAAGCGGAGCTGAGTGTTATCTGTAGTGGAAGACAACAAATGGCATATAAACAATTATATGAAATTGAGTGACGTTTTGATTTTATCCTATCCCGTCACATATTTTTATCTTCATATGTCATCAGTGGCATTTAAATATTTTACGCCATAACCGTGGCATACAGTTACACCATGTTAAATCTATGGAGATTTATATGAGTGGTAGGATAATAACTGTGGCATACACTCACGCCATGTTAAGTCTATGGAGACTTATATGACGGGTAGGATAATAACTGTGGCATACAGTCACGCCATGTTAAGTCTATGGAGATTTATATGAGTGGTAGGATAAAGGTTGCGCTGTAATTACTGATGCAGTTTTTACTAAGGGGGTCATCTTGCGGCCATTGCGGTGCTGGGGGATTTCCCGGTGGCTCTTGGTCTACTTTCCTACCTCTCGGTGTTAACAAGAAACAGGTAGTCAGGGTACATATTTCACAGACGATATTACTACATACCTACATACGTATACATGGACGATGTAAATTCAAAATGTAAGATGTTATAAGATTGGTTAATTATATTTAATAGTATACAGCTAATGCTGATAGCGACTCATCTAGAGTGATCTACACCTTGTTACTGATTCTTGATTATAAATGATGGAGGAAAAGGTGTCCGTTGAGACATGTCATAGAATAGTAAATAATTCCTAATATGTGGGACTGTACTTGAAGGGAATGTACTTGAATGACTTGGACTTAACATAGACGGACTCAAAACAACCCACTGGCGGGGTGATGAAAACCAACCTATATTGTCAAGGCTGACGCCCAAGCCACTTTATTAACCGATGTGATAATGATGTAAGCTATGGTTAATAAAGAAAACCCACCTCAGAGTGAGTGTGGAAGTATCTGCCTGTGCAAGTACTGAAAGGGGATTCCCCAACCTGAGCAGCTCTATATGAGCAACATCATTTGTGAGCTGCTCAGCTACACCTGACTTCTGATCCTATTTAGACAGGACGTAGTAAAAGCACAGTATTTCAGGGCACAATTACTGTAGGTAGGCCAGGGATGCCAGTTGGGGTAAAAAAAACCACATTGAAATATGTTTTATTGCAATTCAGGGTTTACGCATTACATACACATTACAGTGGGGAATCAAGGGAAAACTCAAGATTATACATGGGTCAGTGGGGAAGTTCAGTGGGGGATCATGGGCTGTGGCTGAATTGGGTACTTTAGCAGTTGGTTTATCAATATTACACGAGGAATTATTTTTTCATTCTAAACATAAACATGAATTTCAATGGAAACATTGAAAACTGGCATCCCCGAGCTAGGTCTCTACTGCATCGGAGTTCCAGTGAACACATGCTGTATCATTGTGGATATATCAGATTTATTGCAAGATTTACTAATCATTAGGTCACTAAAATAAAGTATAAACTAAAGTATAGAAAAGTATATTCCTAGAAATATACTTAAACTATGAAATCAATCACTGAAGTCTTTATTATTTGGTTGCAATAGCAAGCACTCTATGTAAAGTACTCTGAGAATGTACTTCAAGAACAAAGTACATGTAAAAAGTACACCTGATGAAGAGCAACACCAGCTCGAAACATTGTCTCATAAGAATTCATGTAACTAATTACCAACGATAATTGAAAAAACCTATACTATAATCCAGAAGTTGTTGGTTTGTGGTAATCTTTCTACAAGATTTACACTTAAATAAAGAGTGGATTTCACCATGTGACCAATCTATATCAAAACCTGCCAAAATAGAGAACTGGCGGGATCGTAAAAAAATATTAAAAATCTGTAAGCATAGCTCGCAGTGGAAGCGCGCGCAAATTCTATCTGATAGTCCAGGCGCTACTCACCATGTCTACTCGCCATGTCCGAAAGATTTGTATCACTATACGATATTCTTCAATATATTCCGAAGAGACCGGGAACTTTCCGATGAACCCTTAGTCCGGTGGAATCCAGGCTTAAGTCTCTTTTAATTTGAGGTTGTGAAGGTCTCATTGCCGGGTTGCGTTAATGAGAGAAGGTTCAGAGACTGTGGGTGGAGACTGTGGGCGGAGACTGTGGGCGGAGACTGACGAGGCTTCGCAGAACGCCTCTGAAGGTCTCAGAGAGCAGGTCACCCTGAGCTGCTCGTCTACGTGTAAGTCCCTGGTAAGAAGTGTCTAATCAGGCAGCTTTTAATTCAACACTCCCCGCTTTGTGCCCAGTCAGGTCTGGGAGCCCCCCCCCCCCCCCCCCCAGTCCCCTACTCGTCTGCTAGATATAGCCAGAACTAAAATATCAAAGTTGTAGCAGCATCTTTTAACGTCTGATGTATTTCAAGAGGTGAAAAACACAAGCCGTATATATCTTTTTATTATCCATCGAGTCCCCATTGAGAATGTATGGGGACTCAGTAAACTACGAGTCATTATATAAAACCTGTCAGATATCATAACCGTGGTATACATACGGATTCAAATCTGTGGTATACGGCCTCAAAGCTATTTTATACGGGGATATAGTACCACTGTGCTATAGAGCAAAGAAATAGTCCCTATTGTTACTCTTTAATATGGCAATTTTCTGGGTTTAATTTATATGAAAACATGGCTAATAACTACAAGAAACGATTGGTTTGTGTTGTGGACAAACGGCTCTGAATACCACTCGAGGTTGACAGCGTAAAACACTGGCTAGCGCTCGTGTATTACTACGCGTCACACTCTCGTGGTTTACGGCCGCTTGTCCACAAAACTACCGTCTATTGTATTAATTATATATTATATATATATATATATATATACATATATATTTATTTTATATATTGTATATATGTATACAGTATACTTATATACAATACATCTAATACATAATTAATATATATATATATAATATATATACATATATGTATGTGTTTGTATAAATAACCAAATAGACTGGGAGACGTCATTGTGTGAAATGATGCTCTATCAGCAATCTTTATGAAATGGAGCCGTATACTATAATCCTTGAGGATCAGCGTACTATAAATACATTTACTCCTAGAAATAGACTAGCCAGGTAAGGTACATCTGGTTGAGAACGGTGTAGAGCTTGAGGTGAACAAGTTTATCTCAAAGCTTACACACAATAGGAATGTACGAGACCACAAGATGACTACGGAGTAACATCTAACAACTAAAAGAAAACTAGATTTTTATTTTAGCTGGAGGTAGACTGTAGGCTAAAAGCAAGCCTATTTCCACGTTCCTCCACGTTGCTTTTCCCGATGAAAAAAACGCATCAGTGCTTACATACATGTATCTTTTAAACCAGGGCGGCCCTGCGATGAAAAGCAGCCTATCTTAAGGCTGACACAATCGGCCACTTTGTTTGATGCACTGGACTTAATCTTGTACTACTCATATGTATGTATTGGCATCAATAAAGAAATTTTTGGGAAAAAAAAAGAAAAAGGTTATACTATTTCTAAATTTGAATTATTTGTTTTTCTCCTATTCCTTATCTATAAATCTATTGTTCTATTTTTACGTACGCTACTTAGGTTCAGGTGTTGTTTTCGTCCAGCTTCCAACTGAACTGGCGTGATTGGATGCCCATCGCTTCTGACAAAGAAAATCTATGAAGAAGGAACTGATGCCCATCGCTTCTGACAAAGAAAATCTATGAAGAAGGAACTGATGCCCATTGCTTCTGACAAAGAAAATCTATGAAGAAGAATAGAAGCCTGGAGTCTGAGACGTGGGTGACTGGACGTTTAGGGAAAGGTAGCAGGCTCAGGACGGGGCAGAATGTGGGGGTGGAAGAGGAGACAAGAAACTGCTGAGCGCAGCAGAACACCGGCAGGTAGGGCCGTTCTGCAGGGCGGCAGGGATCAATAGTCCACTGATCAGAGACCTCCCCCACCTTCATGACCCACGTGCACTGATTGAAGGCTGCCCGGGTCTGCCGCCCGACACGTCCTTGGGCGGGCTACAGCCACCACCAGGTGCCCCGAGAGGTACACCGACTCAGAAACAACTTTACTGGGTGCCCGGTGAGGTACACAAGTCATAAATAACTCTACCAGGTGCCCCGAGAGGTACTCCTAGTCATAAACAACTCTAACAGGAGCCCCGAGAGGTACTCCAAGTCATAAACAACTCTAACAGGAGCCCCGAGAGGTACACCTAGTCAGAAACAACTCTACCAGGTGCCCGGTGAGGTACACAAGTCATAAATAACTCTGACAAATACCACCAGGTGCCCCGAGAGGTACACCGAGTTATAAACAACTCTACCAGGTGCCCCGAGAGGTACTCCCGAGTTATAAACAACTCTACCAGATGCCCCGAGAGGTACACGAGTCATAAATAACTCTAGCAGGAACCCCGAGAGGTACACCGAGTCATAAACAACTCTACTGGGTGCTGCAAGAGGTACTCCAAGTCATAAATAACTCTACCAGGTGCCCCGAGAGGTACACTGAGTCATAAACAACTCTACCAGGTGCCCCGAGAGGTACTCCGAGTCATAAACAACTCTACCAGGTTCCCCGAGAGGTACACCTAGTCAGAAACAACTTTACTGGGTGCCCGGTGAGGTACACAAGTCATAAATAACTCTGACAAATAACACCAGGTGGCCTGTGAGGTACAAGAGTCATAAATAACTCTATCAGGTGCCCCAAGAGGTACACCTAGTCATAAACAACTCTGTGTCTCAAGACCAGGTGCCCCGAGAGGTACTCCGAGTTATAAACAACTCGACCAGCTGCCCCGAGAGGTACACTGAGTCATAAACAACTCTAACAGGAGCCCCGAGAGGTAAAAGAGCCATAAATTACTCTACCAGGTGCCCCGAGAGGTACTCCGGAGTTATAAACAACTCTACCAGGTGCCCCGAGAGGTACTCCGAGTCATAAACAACCCTACCAAGTGCCCCGAGAGGTATACCTAGTCATAAACAACTCTAGCAGGTGTCCCGAGAGGTACACCGAGTCATAAATAACTCTACCAGGTGCCCCGAGAGGTACTCCGAGTTATAAACAACTCTACCAGGTGCCCCGAGAGGTACAAGAGTCATAAATTACTCTACCAGGTGCCCGGTGAGGTACACCAAGTCATAAATAACTCTACCAGGTGCCCCGAGATGTACACTGAGTTATAAACAACAATACATATCATCCCTGTATTATTTTCTACTCGACAATTGCAAATGTGTTTATAATGTATTAAGGTGATATCATTTAAAGAACCAAAGGATTTCCAACAAACATCCATCAACTGGTTATGCTGTAACAGCCGGTTAATGCAAATTGTAAACTACTTGTTCCCTGAGGGACCGAGCGGAAGATCGGGAAACCCGAGCTCGGACATTTGTACATTTGTATCAATGATGAACCCTAATAAAAATGATTAAAAAAAAACTATAAAAAAACAGGTGCCCCGAGAGGTACACCGAGTCATAAACAACTCTACCAGGAGCCCCGAGAAGTACTCCGAGTCATAAATTACTCTACCAGGCGCCCCATGAGGTAAATGAGTCATAAATAACTTTATCAGGTGCCCTGTGAGGTAAATGAGTCATAAATAACTTTATCAGGTGCCCTGTGAGGTAAATGAGTCATATATAACTTTATCAGGTGTCCTGTGAGGTAAATGAGTCATTAATAACTCTACCAGGTGCCCCGTGAGGTACATGAGTCATAAATAACTCTAACAGGAGCCCCGAGAGGTGCATGGGTCATAGATAACTCTACTGAGTGCCCCGAGATGTACTCCTAGTAATGAAAAACTCTGTGTCTCACCACAAGGTGCCCCATGAGGTACACAAGTCATAAATAACTCTAACAGGACCCCTGAGAGGTACACGAGTCATAAATAACTCTGACGAATACCACCAGGTGCCCCGAGAGTTATTCCTAGTCATAAATAACTCTAACAGGGGCCCAGAGAGGTATGTGAGTCATAGATAACTCCGACTAATACTATCGTAAAACTGGATGAGGTTTAATCTTGGCCACCATATTCCATGACTGGAGTTTGGCAAAGTGACTTCATGAGGCGAAGCCGAGTGAAGTCCGGAGCCAAAACTTCAGGAGTGGAATGCGGTGGCCAAGATTAAAAAGAATCAGGTTTTGATTTTATCCTACCCTATCTCCTAGATTTTGGAATATTACGTGATAACAATGCTGTATGCCACTAGTGGCATATAAAACTCTGTATGCCAGTCAGCGTGGCATACGGAAACCCAATGTTAAGCCTATGGGATTTTATATTAGGGGTAGGATAATACCAGGTACCCCATGAGGTACATTGAGTCATAAATAACTCACTACATAAGCTTCACTACCAGGTGCCCTGTGAGGTAGACAAGTCATAAATAACTCTATCAGGTGCCCTGTGAGGTCCATGCATCATAAATAATTCTGTGCCTCACTAGCGGGTGCCCCAAGAGGTAGACGAGTCATAAATAACTCTGTACCTCACCACCAGGTGCCCCGAGAAGTACACCAAGTCATGAATAACTCTACCAGGAGCCCCATGAGGTACACGAGTCATAAATAACTCAAAAGGGGCCCAGTGAGGTGCATGAGTCATAAATAACTCTGTGTCTCACCCCGAGGCGCCTCGTGAGGTATGTGAGAGTCCAGTCATAAATATTTGGAAAAAATTATTTCCCACTCATGGCGGACATATCACATTCTCATGGAGATTTGCTAGGCCTCTCTTTTTTTGTGAAAAAAAAATGTCCACAAGGTACAAGAGTCCAGTCATGAACAACCCTAACGTACATCACAACCACCGGAAACCGGTTTATGACCTGCGCGTGGCATATGGCTCGTGCACTGACGTCATAAGTGGGCCTGTGGTTAAGGCCACTCTCCAAGCAGATCTTTCGTGGTGCTTGCCCTCTGCCTCACACTGTGGCGTCAGAGCAGAACGGGTAATGGGACTACTATCCATGTCTGTTTATTTAACAGACCGCACGTGTGAAAGAAGCTGTAACTCCAGCGAAGATGTCTAAATTCAGCTGTTGTTTATTCTGGGACACATGTCCAGAAAGAGCTTATGAATTGATTATCCTTCAGTTGTACATCAGGATAATGTTGAAGCCAATGCATCCTCAAAAGAGCACATGTTGCCTTTGTTAACAAACGCTATCAAAATCCTGTCACATATGGGGTTCACCACCCAAGCAAATAGTCCTAGATATCAAGCAGGATTTCAAGACACAAACAAAAACTGTTGTAAATCCATGTTTGTACTTTTGTCACAGTAAAATAAACACAAAAGATTACTCTAGGAGATAAGAAATCATGATATATTAAAACTGGCATATGGGCCTGATTTTATCCCCAAAAGGAAGGTTGAGGCAGAGATATAAGCGGCCACGGGAAGTTAGTGTAGGATCTCTGCCAGGAGAGTGGGTGGAGCAGTAGTCTGGCAGCCTGGCCTATGTGCTCACTCATATAATAGGCCAGGTAACGCCCGCTATCTTTTGGTGCATTATGGGTAACACCTCCATTTTTCTGGTGCATCATGTTTTAAGAGAAACATTCTAATAAATTATAGTTTATCTTTTGAAAGGTTACCATTACTATATCTATGCTATATCTTTTATTATCCTTTAATTCAAACAAGTACAAATAAAGTGTTTGGGGAATCTCGTGAGGGAGAATGGTTGTGCTGGTTCTCATTGCCACTGCAAATCAGCAGGGGATCAGCGAAAGTTCAAGGTCGATCACAGGTTGCTCTTGGTGGGCGTTACCTGTCCCATATTTCATTGGGGCAGGGAACCAGTCTAGTTGGAGCAGAGATATAAGCAGCCACAGGCAGTAGAGCGTAGGATATCTGCTAGGAGAGTGGGCGGAGCGGGCGGCGGTGGGGTCAGGGGCGGGGCCTGATCACGGAGGTAAAGTAGAGGCACCGCCAAGAAATCGAAAACCCCGCCACGTGTACGGAGCGGCGCAGTGCCTCTGTGTCTGACGTCACAGCGGAGGTCAAGGCCGCTCACTCTCCAAGCACAGGCATGAGGATTATAAGAAATGAATAAAAAAAAAACAAGATTACAGATGATACACCTGAAGAAGGCACCAATATTGCTGAAACGTTGTGACATTGTAATTAGATGATAATTATAAAAAAAAAATTTAAATCATCAAAAATTCTGGAATTTTTTGGTTTGTGAGAAATATGCAATTACAGTTAAATAAAATGCAGTTACAGAATACCCAAATTGATAGACAAACTAGAATTCTGCGTGAAAAGGAATATTGATTGATTGACAGCAGAAAAGAACAATTTGGGAAGTCCCTCATATCACGGACCTTCATCAATATCATGAGATAACCCACATTGAGGTATCCCATAATCCAGTCTGTTTACAGAATCTGGTTCCCGTCGTGCTACAGTCATAGACCCTTGACCCATATCTCAAAATTAGTGCGGTTAATTGGTTTTTATATATCTTCAATTCGGAAATCTGATGCCAAAAATGGAAATTTCAGATATTTGAACATATACATGTGTAATTATATTCCGTTTCTCTAATTAGAAAACGGTGGTCTATCAGGGGACAGGTGGCCGAGGTGCGGCCAGCCAGTCGGGAGCGGATCCTTTACTTACCAGGGGCGATATCAGGAGTTTAGTTATATCTGGAGGGTGTATGATTTATAGGTTAATGAGTGTGGAATTACAGAAAAATAACAATTAAAAGATTCAGGGTATATTCAGTCTATGGTTTGTTTGTTTTGTTTGTTTTGGTAGTTTAACGTCCAATTTGTTCAATTAGACTTACTTTGGGTTTGATCGAATCTATGAGATGAATGTAGATAGAAATCCCACCTCTACACATTTACCGAGGTGAGAGTTCTTTTACTTCCCACTCCACATAGACATGGTATGAGAAGGATTGGCCTTTGATATAGCAGTAAATCTACCACTGCTGGGAGAAAAGGGGCTGCAGTGGGACCCGAATTAACAAAGTCCTGTGCTCTTTACCACTGAGCTAACTCCCCACCCACCCTGGTCGATGGATCAATTTCTGTAACTCACTTGCACCATGTTATTTCTACAACAGCCTTTCTAGGATCCGAATATATGAAGCACCAGGGGGTCAATGAGGTATTTCAGTCTCTTGTGTTTGGTCATGGTCAGTTGGGCATGCCTCTAAGACACTGGCTCCGTGCTCCTTTCCCAATATCCCAGTCTTGGCATGCAGATGGTGAAGGGTTAGATTTCAGCAGCAAGCTCAAAGTCTATGTGACCACTCTACCTTTCAGGCAGGGTCAAAGAATAGGCCTTTTTCCGTAGGCCGGTGTCGCACCTTATCTCCTTAGCTACGCTACAGCTGAAGCCAAACATTCACCTGGCAACGTATACTTTAGCACTGGAACACTGAGTGCATGAGCGTAATACGTTCATAATACCTGTGTACATTATTTCCAGCGAAATAAGAGTGATTGCATTGTATTCTATGGTATTCCAGCTACAATTTGATGTATCATACATGTATATCACCTTAATGATGCTTTAAATATAGCTTAGATAACACAGGGACACCGAAACTGAATACACAATAATACATTGGCAGGCCTAGCTATTATATGCTTATCTTTTTCCATGTTTCTACCAAGATAATTATCAACTACGAAGTTGAGACAGCCCAGACTCGTTGGTACAATACCCTTGTTTGTTCCAACAATTTAATCTGTCAAAAAACAACACTCCTCCAATCACACCCACAGTTCACACTTTAGGTGTGATTGCTGTATGTCTCTATATGAATACCGCTGGAATCGCGGGTGTTTGTCCGAGCGGCCGCGTTACTAGACAGTGGGCCGTTAGGCGGCGCTGAACGGCAACACCTGTATTGTGTCCTGGAGAGCTTTAATGTGGTTCTACATGGAAGAACTGTTAATGTAACAGATTGTGAAATAAAACATTATTAGAAAATATACATCTATTCACAGAGTATACACTTTAATCACGACTATTGTCACCCAGATATCTAATTCTTGTATTTATTGGAAGAATTCTCCTGGAAATAAGTGAATAAAGCATTATTTTTTTAATGAAAAAAATATGAGAGTGTGACCCATGCTGAAAAAGAAAGAGAACAACTGATCAACTTCTCTAGACCTATGTTAGACTGGCTCCAGTCCCTGCATCCTTTGGCTACTCCTGCACCCTTTGGCTACTCCTCCACCTACCTCCCCCCTCCTCCTCGCTGGGGTACATGGGCCAGTCAGGGAAGGATTTATATCATAATGAACTTTACTCTGAATTTTTTTCAATCATTTAAGTCATAATCAAAGACTTGGGCAAGTCTAGATCTATGTGTCTAACTTCTAACACGTGAAAGCGCTGCTGTGGAGAGATCATCACGATGAGACACGAGTCGATCTCCTTGTGGCTGGTGGGCGGTGGGTGGTGGGCGGTGGGTGGTGGGCGGTGGGTGGTGGCTGGTGGGTGGTGGCCGGTGGGAAGTGGCTGGTGGGTGGTGGGTGGTGGGTGGTGGCCGGTGGGTGGTGGCCGGTGGGTGGTGGCTGGTGGCCGGTGGGCGGTGGGCGGAGGCTGGTGGGTGGTGGCCGGTGGGTGGTGGCCGGTGGCCGCTGGCTGGTGGCTGGTGGCCGGTGGGTGGTGGCCGGTGGGTGGTGGCCGGTGGCTGGTGGCCGGTGGCCGGTGGCTGGGTGGATGGGCGGCCGGTGGGCGGTGGGCGGTGGCTAGTGGCTGGTGGCCCGCTAAGTAGTGCTCGCCACGTGCCAACACTTGGCCAGACAACAGTCGTGGAGGCTGGTGGCCAGTGGGTGGTGGGTGGTGGCCGGTGGGTGGTGGGTGGTGGCCGGTGGGTGGTGGCCGGTGGCCAGTGGGTGGTGGCCGGTGGGTGGTGGCTGGTGGCCGGTGGCCGGTGGGTGGTGGGTGGCGGCCGGTGGGTGGTGGGCGGTGGGTGGTGGGCGGTGGGTGGTGGCCGGTGGGTGGTGGCCGGTGGCTGGTGGGCGGTGGCTGGTGGCTGGTGGGCGGTGGCTGGTGGGCGGTGGGCGGTGGCTGGTGGCTGGTGGTTGGTGGGCGGTGGCTGGTGGGCGGTGGGCGGTGGCTGGTGGGCGGTGGCCGGTGGGTGGTGGGCGGTGGCTGGTGGGCGGTGGGCGGTGGCTGGGTGGCTGGGTGGCTGGGTGGCTGGTGGGCGGTGGGCGGTGGCTGGTGGGCGGTGGCTGGTGGCCCACTAAGTAGTGCTCGCCGCGTGCCAACACTTGGCCAGACAACAGTCGTGGAGGCGACCGATAACCTTGTGGCCGGCCTTACGTAACAGGCTCTGACTGAGAGCTGCATTGACGCGCAGTCCGCCACGTCTCCAGACTCTACAGGGACTTCTTTATGGACACTGGAGGTTCTTTGTATCTCATCTACATCCTGTATGATATGGATACATGGGGGTTCTTTGTATCTCATCTACATTCTGTATGGTATGGATACATGGGGGTTCTTTGTATCTCATCTACATTCTGTATGATATGGATACATGGGGTTCTTTGTATCTCATCTACATTCTGTATGATATGGATACATGGAGGGTTCTCTGTATCTCATCTACATTCTGTATGGTATGGATACAGAGACTGGTTGTTTCTGATCTACATCCTGTTTGGTATGGATATAGAAACTCTTTGCTTATGATCTACATTGTGTATAGTGTGGATACAGAGACTCTTTATATCTGGTCTACATTCTGTATGATATGGATAGAGAGGAGGTTCTTTCTATTTGATCTGCATTCTGTATGGTGTGGATACAGAGACTCTTTGTATCTGATCTATATTCTGTATAGTGTAGATACAGAGGAGGTGCTTTGTATCTGATCTACATTCTGTATAGTGTGGATACAGAGACTCTTTGTATCTGCTATATTCACCCTGAACCACTATGATATATATATATCCCCATGGACTAGCACAAAAATATGAAAGGCAAAATTCCATATTAATACCCCAGCCTGCCCCAGGATGCCCTGCCTGCCCTGACCTTTGCGAACATGCCCTGCCTGCCCTGGCCTGCCCCAGCATGCCCTGCATGCCCTGGTCCGCCCAAGCATGCCGTGTCTGCCCCAGCATGCCCTGGCCCGCTCCAGTATGCCATGCTTGCTCCAGCCCTGGCTGCCCCAACATGCCCTGCCTGCACTGGCCTACCCCAACATGCCCTGCCTTCTCTGGCCTGCCTCCACATGCCCCGTCTGTCCTAGCCTGCCCTAGGGCCTACCCTGGCCCACCCCAGTCAGACTGGTTCTCTGCCCCAATGAAGTATGGACAGGTAACCCCTAGTTAGTGAACGACCTTGAGCTGTCAGTCACGCCAGCTCTCTTGGTTCTTTTCTTAGCTACAGTCCAGGGGCCCGTTTCAATAGAATGGGTCACTAAACCACTTAGTGACATGTTTAGTGACTCAAATAGTGACAGGAATAGTGACAAAATTTAATTCTCGTTGCAGAAGGCATGTCACTATTGGGGTGGTGTGTCTGTTCACTGTTGGCGACATAGTGACATTGCTGCCTGGCCCTGACAATGGATGGTGTTAGTGCTACCAGGAACAAGTGCTGTGAAGGTGAGGTCACTGCATAAATTAGCGACAGCGCTTGAATAATTCTACACTGGCCACCAGAGCAACACTTGCTATGTCAAAATTTAAATGTGAATATCTCTGGATTGCATGAGTCGATCTCCTTCATATTTGGCATGTTTATAAGTTGTATGTGTCCCTAACTGGGGTTAAAGTTTCACAGCTTAATCCCTAGGGGAAGTAAAGTTACGCGTTTGTGACAATACAAGCGAGAGGGTATACCCTCTCGCTATTATAGACACTATAGTGACCCTTTTAGTGACCGGACAGCCACTTCTGAAATGGTACAAGCCACTATTAGCACCTGTCTGCAACAAGGACTCAAGGAATGGCTTGTCACTAAACTACTGCAACGCAACTTGTCACTATCGTGTCACTACACCCAATAACGGACGTCCTACAGACTATTGAAACGGGTCCCAGGTCTGCCAAGGTGGCACTCTCCCAGCAGATCTTTCCCGGAAGAAGAGCACAGGATCTCTGCTAGGAAAGTGCAAAGGTGGCATAATCCCACAATGCACCAGAAAAATGGAGGCGTTACCCATAATGCACCAAAAAATGGCGGTCGTTACCTGGCCTTATATGTGAGTAAGCCACATAGGCCAGGTTTTCATGCCCTGCCTACCCTGGCCCGAGACTTGGCTTCCCTACACAAGCAATTTACGCCAAGTGCTTTCGGACCCCAGGGGTGCAGTGCATGTGTGCAGGCTTCTCTGGGGCACTATTAGAACTATACAGCTGCTTACATCGAGGACTTCGCAGACCCGAACCCATTGTTTTACACCAGTCTATGCACCCCAACCGACCATAAACAAGCACCTGAGATAGTTTAGAGTGTTGTCCACACATCGTTTTAACTGATATCTCATGAAGTGTGTCTCATGGTGTTTGCTTGGGATGACGTAGCTTGGAGGATCCAAAAATTCCAATAGAAATTAAATATCTAATAGAGGGGGGAAATCATTATCGATCAATAGTTCCCCTTAACGCGGGGTGGCCCCTTATGTGGGGTGTCCCATATAAAGCGTGGTACATGTATTTAAGGAAGCGTTCAATAATTATTGATAGGGGGGCACAGTTTTAGGGGGGGAAACAACTTTTTTAGGGGTATTCCAAGGAGGGGGCAACTTTTTTTTGACCGATCGGTGTTCCAAAAGCTATGCCCCCCCCCCTCCCCGCCGGCTATAAATAATGAACGCTCCCTAGTATCTTTAAAGTCGGGAAGGATTTCTTTGATTGAAGTCATTAGACTTTCCAAAGCTAGCCCTTTTAATTAGACCCAAGACGAGGAAACAATTCAAATAAACAGGGGGAAGTTCATCATAAAATCGATTTTGCTCACTGTTCTCCATGATACAGATAAACTGACATATTAGAGATGTACATGCATATATATTGTTATGTTCCACTTTCTCTATCGAGACAAAGGCTTGCACTTTCTCTTGGCCTAACTGGCCAGATTTGCTGCTATGACTCTCCACGAAGGGCATCCCTTGGTTACGATCAATGCGATCGCCCCCATAAGAAAACACCTAGTAATTATATAGCGCGACATCTTGGTCTGCCGGTCTGCAGGTAGTTGTTATTGTCTTAACACCTGAAATAAAGTTTGTAACAGGAATGTGGCCTTGGACTCCTTCGTTTATAGATAGTAACACTTGTGGAGAACCTCTAAGATACTCTGTACCATCTCCAGCAAGCACATTAACAAGAGAATTCCATCCAACAACTCTCATGGCTACCTATGTCAGACAAGGATAGCTGGGGGCCCAGCTCAAAAGGTTGGCGGTCAACGACCACAATGCAGACTCAGTCAAAATCACTAACAATATATAGAATATGTATGTAAATGTGTGAGTATATACATGTATACATACACAATATTGACTGGCTTCAGATACAAGCAGTTGTATGCTCCTAGGAGATAAGTTCGATCACATGCGAGGATATTGGGCAGAGGCAACTCCGAGGAGCATACAACCACTTTTATCTGAAACCAGTCTATATTGTATTTATTATCCACCTTTTCATGACAAATGGGGTACCCATGTTAGTTCATTTTAGGTATGCAATATTTTTTCATACCCACTATTTTTCTGTATTCCCAGGTTTTGTAGCTCAGAGCATACAACATGTCTGTATGCTCAGGGTATGTAGATACACACTGCCCATGTGTTTCCTATGGACACTATGTATTATGTAGATATATCTACATGCTCTGGGTATGTAGATACACGCTGCCCATGTGTTTTCTATGAACACTAGGTATTAGATGGATATATATTATCTGTATGCTCTTGGTATGTAGATACACGCTGCCCATGTGTTTTCTATGGACACTATGTATTATGTGAATATATCTGTATGTTACTGGTATGTAGGTACACACTGCCCATGTGTTTTCTATGGACACTAGGTATCATGTGGATATATCTGTATGTTACAGGTATGTAGGTACACACTGCCCATGTGTTTTCTATGGACACTAGGTGGATAATAAATATATATATATCGCCACACAATAGGCCTTTTTCCACAGGCCGGTGTCGCACCTTATCTGGTTGGTTACGCAATGCCTGCAGCCAAACATACCCCTGGATCGCATTCTTTAGCCTTGGATCACTCAGTATATGAGCGTAATACGTTCATAAGGCCTGTGTCTATCATTTTCAGAGAAATTCCAATGATTTCATCATATTCTATGGTATTCCAGCTCCAATTTGATGTATCATACATATATATCACTTCAATGATACTATAGATATAGGTTAGATAACACAGGGACACCAAAACTGCATACACACTAATACATTGGCAGGCCTAGCTATAATATGCTTATCTTTTTCCAAGCTGAACCCAAGATAATTATCAACTATAAAGTTTAGACATCCCAGACTTGTTGATACAATACCCTTGCTTGCTCCAACAATTTCATCTGTCAAAAAACAACACTGCTGCAATCACACCCATCGTTCACACTTTAGGTGTGATTGCTGTGTGTCTCTATATGAATATCGCTGGAATCGCAGTGTTTGTCCGAGCGGCCGCGTTACTAGACAGTGGGCCGTTAGGCGGCGCTGAACGGCAACACATGTATTGCGACAGATGCATATTATACGTAGTGAAGCACTCACCTTCGAGCAAATCGCGCGCCAACGCGGGGTCGGCGCCCGTCTGTGCTATGAAGAGGGACAGCTTGGCGTCCATTACTCGCATCTGGGCCGGAGTGAGTGTGAGGGCCCTGCCGGCCCCTCAACCATCAACTACAAGCAGAAATACCGCAGCATTAGATGTGGCCAGATTAGTGTACATATCATCAAATTTTCTTTTTTATTATTTCTGTTTCAGAGTCATTTCGAACTGACAAAAAGAGTGCTTACCATAACTCGAGACAATTATTTCATCACATTCATTATGTCATTCATAAAATCAACAACACCAAAGCAATTGTACAGGAAGACTAACCACTTTTCCCCCACAGAAGAACGGAGGAATAAATATTGTTCGTAAGAAAATACCGTTGAATGTGTTGTCATCAATCATTACCATAATCATAACATATGCATTTGAATGCTAGCTAGAATCATTTGCATTTATCATTCGCAAACTTAAATCATATTGTTGATCCATTGATCCATTATTGCATGGAAGAATGACTGTACACTTGTTGAGTGCCATAAAAATTTTCTCTCTCTTTTTAAATGTTAATACATTCTGCAGCATTGGATTCTTCTAAAAGGTATTGTGGTGAGAACAGAGTGTTGGCATACTGGTTACTCTGGACAGGGTAGTCTGGGGGTCTCCCAAGGGGGATCTCTTCCCTGTGCGACTGACATGACCGACATAACTGATATAAGGATGACTGCTGCTCCAGTGCAAATCAATCTGGCTTCCATGCTCAACGATGACTGAGCTCAGCGCTTATCGATATTTGCCAACTTTTATCCTTATATATGTTAATAACTCAGAAAATTTGGAATTCAATATACATCACTGTCCACCATGGTGTGCGACCGACAGCCTGTTCAGAGGCTCAAACCATTTGTAACGTTCTAGTCTATACATCCCTATCGTGGCCAAGTAATATTGGTTTCTATGAGAAGAAAGTAATAATCTAAATTACTCTTATTCAGAGATGTCAGTTGGAGTCAGGGAAAAAAGTGGAAATTTTTTTTCATGTGGAGTTTTCTGCCTCAGAGAAACTGGGGAAACTTGGGTAACATGTCTTTGTTGGCCATGGCATGGGGCTAAGGGTCTGTCGGGAGATTTAAACCACTGTATTATTGGTGTAAATGAGGTTAATTCAATATTATCTTTCTTTGACACAAGGAAAAGTAATTACATATACTGATTAAGAAAAAGTGGATTTCCACGGAAAAATGGAAACTGACATCTCTGCTAATTTATAAGTGTACAAATTGACTGAATTGGAACAGTCACCATTTTGGTTAGTCTCCTCCTCCCTGATGTTTACAGTATGGCTGCCATGCTTTGAATGGTCTATTTACCCCTATTGTCGCTCGGCTCCAGTTCCTAGCCTGTCCAAATGGGGTCAGGTCACTCAACCTATGACACCTTGAGTTGTTCAGTGTCATGAGCAGCCTCCTGACATGTGCGACAGACTGGAACGAGTACTCAACCAGAACAATTTGGTCATCCCTTATGGGTTATTGGTACAACAACCAATGAGAGCGCAGAGCTCACAGATGCCAAGCCTGTCATGTCAACCCCCTGCTGTGTGAATAAAAGAAAACCCCTCATGTCAATAAATCAGTTAAGTTCTTGACTCATAGTAGTACATAGTACATCTGTGTTTGAGTTCTGACTCCCTTACTATTAACGTCTACACCTAGCTAGTCTGGGCCTCTAAGACTTTACACACTGTTTTATTGGCAGGAATAAGGCTCAATTTACATTAACTTTATTTTAATAGAAGAACCGAATTATGCTTGAAATTTAAAGGTAGATTCCCTAGATACGTCAGAGGTAGGTAGGTAGGAGTAGTTAAACGTCCGCATGCTCTTCTCAGGGAAACGAGACTTAAACAAGGTAGTATTTTCGTGTCTAAAAGGCATGGAACATCAATGCCTAAATACTTTTCGGTTTATATTTGGTTCTGAGAAAAGTTACACTAATGAAGAACATAGGGGCCGGGATACGAAATAACGAATATTAGCGTCTAACCGTATCTATATAAGACTAAAGAGATAGATGATTTGTTCTCATAGTTCTGGAGAAAAATGAATAGATATCTTTGTTTTCAAAAACGGATTTCTTCCCATGACATCTAGTCCTTGTTTAATATTTATCGCAAACAAACTTGCAATAATACCATATGTCTAACCCTAAAAGGGGAAAATGGAAAAGAAATTCTTGAAAGACTAGGCAATTCCCAGATTCTCAATTCTATTTCAAATAATAGCAACAGATTTGATCAAGGGCTTCAGAAAATGGGAAGATATGAACTTAATGCCCGACCCACAATATCTGTATGACAGCTACGACTATTCGGAATAATATTCTGATTGCCAAAGTCCAAAATTGTATGCACCATACCCTGTCCATGAGAAAATAAATAGGGCGTAATTACCTTGCAGTGCACTAAGACTAGGTTGTAACTTGTAGTGGTTTGTATTCTACTACGCGTTAAGTTAAACAAGTCGATTGTACATTTATCTTCCTGTATTTCAACGTCAAAATCAATACATAACAAAAGGGGGGCCACATGTTCAAGTTCAGTATAGAAGAAGAGTTATGGGGAGAGTTCATTGGCTTATAAACTACTGCTACTTTCACTGTATCACTGAACATGTCACATTGTCAGTTGAATCCGACGAAACGATAATAACAGCGTTGTCTTCGTTACACAAGTATTATAGGGCAAATAATTGCATAGCTATTAGAATCTAGGATGATTTTGTGGCAAACATGTGGAGGGGTTATGAAAATCCCGAAACAAGTATGATATGGAGATGCAAAGGTGTGCAACTGCTAAAAAGACAGTAAAACAATAGATGGTGATTTGCAAAGGCAGGTCGAAGCTGTCACACCCAAGTCAGTGCTAGTTTTTTCAGTAAATTCTGCTTGTTCCTGACTGACACTGCTAACTAATGTTAAAACATATATCTTAAAGACACGCACTACATGGTTTTCATGTCTATAAACTTGCACGTTGATAATAACTGGATAAATCACACGTTACTCTCAAACAAGTCCTAGGTGACAGGAGGCTGAGGCTAAACTGATGCGGTTTGCGATGATGACTGGAGCGGAGGCTGGAACAAGTGTCCTTCAAGGGAATCTCTCCAAACAGATATAAAGCATACGAGAATGCAACATTTACTTACCCAATAGGTCCTATGGACCAATGAGTCTACTATAGTATAATCCAATATGTGCAAATATTGGGTACATGCTTGTGTGTACCCTAGGTTTACATGTCCCGACCGGTTGTATTTTCAAGTTTGACAGGTTGCCGCCATCTTGGCCTGCAGGAAGACCGATCGCTAGCTGAGAGTAGGCGTCAGTGCTTGGAGAGTGTAGACGCAGGTTGTAGCCACAAAGTTAAAAGCGCGCCACCCCAAATCCTTCTGTCACACCACCCGTTTTTGTCGTTTGTAAATTCATTACTTCTCATCGTATTACAAACTGATCCATATTTATTGATTTTCAATAGTTCTTTGATTATGTCTAGATCTAGCTAGATTAACATCATATATCACATGCTTGATGGAATTTGGCCCATATTATCGTAAAACTGGATGAGGTTTAATCTTGGCCACCGTATTCCACGACTGGAGTTTGGCAAAGTGACTTCATGAGGCGAAGCTGAGTGAAGTCCGGAGCCAAAACTTCAGGAGTGGAATGCGGTGGCCAAGATTAAAACGAATCAGGTTTTGATTTTATCCTACCCTACCTCCCCTATTTTGGAATATTATGTGATAACAATGCTGTATGCCACTAGTGGCATATAAAACTCCGTATGCCAGTCAGCGTGGCATACGAAAACCCAATGTTAAGCCTATGGGATTTTAGATTAGGGGTAGGATAAATTCAAAGAACCACTCTCTAGTTTAAATATGGGATATAATTAAGAGGGATATCAGTTGGGGTTATAAAATAAGTGGAAGTATTTCTCAAGTGGAATTTTCTGAAATAGACTGGAAAAAAAACAGGGAAAACATATCAGTGTCTGTCAAGAGATGTGGGATGAGGGGCTGTGGGAAGTTCAAGCCACAAGGTCCCCTCCCCCCGCCGCCCAACGTACACACTTCCACTTGTTTACTTTCGCCTGATAATTCTGTAAACGCACATTTTTAAATGTAGTTTCTACAGGCCTAATGAACATAACATCTGTGGGTCTATGCCGCCAACTTTCACAATGCGGGGACTGTTGCTTGTGAAGTTGTGTGTCTGGAATGTGCCGTATGTCTACTATTAAAAGTGGGGGCCTTAATATTCACTTTACTAAATATAATGTCACAATGTACGTTTCCTAGAGTCAATGCAATGATGACCACCTTGTTGCACCTTGAGGTGGATTCAAATTGAATAGTTTACAGGCAGAGTTATTTTCTACTATCTGGGACTGTAGTCTACTCTCAGCTAGCAAATAACCCTCCGCAAAGCAACGCTGGTTCCCTCATCATCCGCTAGAGGGACTCGCTGAGGTGGACCATCAGCTCTCAAGGCTTCTTTCTTTTTCTTTCATGAGAGTGGAGTTATTCACTCCCTCGTGCACTCTCCCGGTTTTCCGGGTCGCTCGAGCAAGTTTTATTGTTGCTTGCGAGCTGTGCTAGTTGGGTATGGTGGGTCCGGTGGGTTTTGGTTGTTGTGTTTTGGGTGTTTTTTTGGGTTTTTAGGTTTTCCTCTATTGTGTTGGTTATTGTGGCTATTTGTCTTAGGGTTTGGATATCGTTTGAGAAGATCTGGTTTATGTAGGTTTTAGTTTTGTCGGTGGGGTGTAATATTTTGCATTGGTTTAGTATGTGTTGGGTTGTCTCCTTGGTGAGGCCACACCGCCTGCATTCGTGTGTTTGGAACATAGATTTGAAGTTTTCTTTGGTTTGGTACATTCTGTTGCGGAGTTTGAATATTTGGCTTGCTTGTTTCCTGGTTAGTTTGTTCAGGTAGCTTGGTCTCTGTGGGGTTTCCCAGTTTGTTCTGTTCATTAGGTATTTGGTTTTTGTTTGGGTTTCTTTGTTTGTGTTAATGTTGTCTATCCACTTTAGGTGGGTTTTTTGGTTGATAAGTTTGGCCCATTCTTTTTTCGTGGCACTGGTGACGGTTTGGGGATCGATATCTAGTTCTTTGATTAGTTTTTCTGTTTTGGCTTTCTAGTTGCTATTATTTGGTATTTCTGTTATTGTTTTGTGGTTTTGGGTTTTCCAGTAGTGGTTTAGGCGTTTGGTTGTTACGAGTGTTGTTGGGTCTTTTATTTTGGTTTCCATGTACAGGTTTAGTCTTGGGGTGGATGTTGGAGTGTTGAGGCTTCTCCTTATGATACTGTCGAGTATTTTGTTGATTTGTTTAGTCTGATGTTTGTTGAGTTCCCAGGTTTCCGATCCGTAGGTTATTATTGGTAGTATACATGTTTCGATGAGTTTCGATGAGTTCGATGAGCTAGAGAAGGCGAAACACGAGAAAGCACCGAGCATTCCGAAAAGCGTGGATCTTTATAACCCACCTAGTACGGAGAAATATAGAGAGCTTGGAATAAACTACTATCAGGATATTCTGACATATCCTGGTCACATATAGACTTCCAGCGCGCTGCAAAAACAGAACCCTATCTATCCCTTCACTATCTGCGTGCTATTTTAAAAATACTATAGTATCGAGAAAGGAGCAGGGTTTCGGGGCCCTTAAAATAGAAGCCCAGCTGACCATGACCAATCACTCAAGACCGAAATAGCTCGAGTCAAGACCCACTGGTGTTTGATATTGTTGGATCCTAGACTTAGGCAGTTGAATAAATGGTAAGCTGACTTAGTGCAAGTGGTTTCAGAAAACAACCCATAGACTGAATGTTACCCTAACACTTTTTAAATATTATTCATTTATAAGTGCATGGTTATTCAAACATGATGAACATACCATTTGCTCCAAGTTTGGACAGGGAGCCAATCTACATGACTAAGTCTCATACAAAATCCGCTTGGAGGCGCATTGAGCCATGCATGACGCCGTCTGGTGAGAGTTGTCCATACTAAGCGACGGGAACCTGCACTTGGAATTGTGGGAAATGCTCCGCCATTTTGTTGCCGCTTCACAACGCGACAACAACAAAGTCTGGAGATGGCTGACACGCTCAGCTATCACTCAATTAGAAGTGCAAATCAAGCCAGAGAAGCTGTAAGTAATAACAATGTTATGCAGATGACTGTGTGTATAGCTTGAGATTATATATGTATGGTTAGGAAAGGGCGTCATGTGTTATTTCCATACAGAAGAACACTGGTGATGTGCCAACGTTTTCCTTGTGACGGCGGGAGTCATCACTATCTCATTCTCAGTATCTGTGAGGGTGACTGATTGTGTGTAGGAATGTGATTGCAGGGCTGAAGGGTTGGGAAGTAACAAGACAATTAAAAGTAGCGATGCCAGAGCGCCTCCCGTATCTGTCGCGATACTAAACAGCTTCTGGGAACATTGATCTAGGGAATGACACTTTCATAAACATATGATCTAGATCTATGCCTAGGGCTAGGTTATGGTAAATTTGGGGTAATCTAGATCTAGATCTATATTTGCAGGTAAATGTTAGATCTTTCAATCTTTGTATTTTAAGTAAATCGTTTTTATGTATGAAATAAAGTCCTAGTTTCAAGTGTTTGATATAACTATCAGTAGTTCATTATATGCCCGTGCAGTTGTTTTGATAGTTACGTAGTGCTCTCTATAGTATACTATTACTACTAGGTAGATCAGGACCGGTAGATCACATGAACGATTTAGATTAAATGCTCTATTTACAAAATTGTGGTATAACTAATATAATGACGTTGTTCAGTGAAAGAATTTTAATGTTTTTCAAATCATGACTAGATACATATATCTGTATTAGTTCAAAAGCTGTTCAAGATTTTAGTCCTCAGAAATGGTGTTTTCCCCCCTTGACATTTTTCGGATTTCCCATGGCCAAATTTACCCCTCTTAGTATTGATTGGAATCTTTGATCTGGAATTGATAAAAATATCAAAATGAAATAAGCTATGACCAGCCCCTGCAATGCTCCATTATGCATTTGCTATTCATGACCCTGAAGTCACCTAATTAAATGACCTAGTTTAAACAAATTTAATTGACCTAATTCATTCACCTGTGGTCTAAGAAGGTGACATAATCGATTCACCTTATTATGGTTTAATAGGAATTTTACACAATGCCTTGCATATCTCAAGATGCCCATAGTCGGAGTTGCCTCTGCACAATATCCTCGCATGCGCTCAGATAATACTATACACCTATGGCCGAACATGTATGAAATACTGCCCGCTGCTGGGAGTGTAGTATTAATAATGTTCGCGCCTGCTGTGGCAGCGGGCCGTAGTGAATAGCAGTGGCTTTTTGAGGTGGGGAAAAGTTAATAAAACATAATTTTCAACGAGTAGAAGGTGTATAGTAATAAGAAAACGTAGTGACTGAGCCCGTATGGTGTCCGTTCTCGGTCATTTGATGAAAAAATACGGCCCTCGAGCCTGCGGCATCGGGCCGTATTTTTTCATCAAATGACCTCGAACAGCCACCTGTACGGACTCAGTAACCATGTTTTCTCATATTACTACGCGTCAACTCCTCAGAACATACGACCGCTTGTATCTGAAACTAGTCAATATTTTGTACCCTAGGCGGTCCGCACTAGAATCCTCCTGGTCATACATCATACATTTTGCAAGACTGGATGAGGTTGACTTTATTTACGGGGACCAGGCCTCACCGCCTCGTTCTATAAATAACACCAAGCCTCATCATCTTAATTGGTTTTTAAATGAGTCTGTGGAATTTCTTATTACTCAGAGATATCACTTTTCCGTGGAAATTCACCTTTATATATTCAGAATATGTAATTTCTTTTCCTTGTGTCAAACAACGATAATATTGATTTAGCCTCATTGACGCCAATAAAACAGTGGTTTCAACCTCCCCACAGACCCTGAGCTCCATGCTATGGCCAACTAGGGCATGTTATCCAAGGTTTCCCAATCTTTCTGAGGCAGAAAAATCCATATGAAAAATATTTCTGATTTTTTCCCTGACATCCCTGATTACCAGAGGCGTGCTACATCCTAAAAAGGCGGTGGTCATCGACAGTGATTGAGTGACTTTGTAAACAGTCAGCATTCTTTATTTCTCATTGCAGGATGAACAACGGACAGAGTCGAGAAAGAAAAATCTCCTAATTCTTATGCTACAGTATCTTGGAAATGAAGGGTATGTATATTTACTTGTTACTGATTTAGAATTCACTTATTAATTGGAAGGTGATATAACATTGATGACAGATCCATGATTTAGGATCCGGGGGGCCGATTGATATGTGAAGAATGTCTCACTCTCAAAAAGAGAGGCAACTGTCAGATTCAAAGTCGATCTATAAAAATCAAACACTTAAACGGATAAAGGAGTATATACAACGTTAAGAACACATGTGGAAATAGGAAGAGATTCCTTTTCATCTGATAACAAAACAACAATTATGGTAATTGCAATCAGTGACCTGAACATAAAAAGGCACCTAAATGAAGGAGAACTTGTTTACATTACAATCGCTGGACTGGGACCCAAGAATTAGAGCTAAAACATCATGATCTGATTGTCGCAGCAAATATTGATATCATGTAACTGAAGCTAGTAATGGATTTATCTCAATGTAAGTATGCTTCCAATGTTAAGCTATAACAGCATCTGTAATTATTCACCTCGTTAAAAGTTTTATTATATACCCATGCAGTACATTTGATAATTAGGTACTGTTACACTGCTATTCTGAACGCGTTGAAACATCAGCAGTGTGTGAGCTTACACGTAGGGTTGTCATATATGCCAATATATGGTAAGATTTTATTAATTTTTGGTATATGATAAATATAGAACGACCTACCATGAAGGGAATTGATGTTATTTACAGGACTCGGCCTGGGGCCTCATTCTGTAAAAAAACAATTCCTCATCTCAGTTTTGTAGCATGTACAGCATGGTCAAGTCGTTCTTTATAAGTACCCATATTTTGTTGGCGACAGCCTTGTGATAAATAAATTGAAAAAAAAAAGATTGAACACCCCTGACAAAGTACTCTGCCAGTGGCTTAACGTCTTCAGCTGTAAATTTACTGTGAGCTGTAAGAGTTCTAACCTGCGTCATAGTGTCGCTTACAATGGCTGCAAGATCAAATATGTGAGCCAAACAAAAAATTACCTAATGGACTATTTCCAAGGGCACTTCTACGACACCACAAAACAAATATTGGCTCAGAAGTGGGTATTTACTTCAATATCAAGCACCACTGTAAGCTAAATGATGTCGGAATACATGATTTGGTCTTAATCCATACATATCCATAGGGTGATAAAGCATAATATATCAGAGATTTAATTGAATTCTATTCAAAGGTCTAATTGGATTCAGTACCTGTATGCTAATGCATTGTTGAGTCTTGATGTGATTGACCGTCACTGGTCCTGGGTACTCTTAACTCCTGGAGTTTCATATTAGTTTTATTTCTCACTCAGACATGTTTCCACCATTGTGAATTTTAATTTTATGTAGGGGTGATAGTCTTGACACTCCCTTTTTAAGACTGTTACTATAAGTGTCTTTTAGCCTGTTCACCTTACTGAACTGGTGTGGATCCTGAAACATATTTCAGGGTTCTAAACGTGACAAAGTCACATGCCTTGCCCTAGCCAAACTCTAAGATGCCTGAAGAGTCCGAATCAGATGAAACCTTGTCTCTCCAACCCCCCCTGTAATTATTTTATAGGCTAAAACCAATGAATTTTGGATTTGGTTTCCTTTCCTCAAACTAAACATGTGTTTGGAGAATGTGGATAGGATCTACGATCCGTTCCCATGGTTGGATCTAATGTTGTTGTACCAGAACAATGGTTGACCTGGAGACGCTATAGTAACTTGGTTTAAACTGACAGGAAACTGTCATTAACAAGGTAGCATCGGCTTGACACAGAGGATCTATTGCCACGTCTATAATACCTTAAGTCAGACTCACACACTGCACCACCGATTTCCTTTTTGACAGACTACGACTATACTAAATCAGTTTTCCCACTATACAGTATAAATGTATTGCACCCTGTTCCGTACGCTATCATACGGAGCACGTTCAAACATCGGCGGAGTGTAGACTTTCAGTTCAACATGGTTTCTATAGCAGTACGATATCGTGTGTATGTTTTGGTGCTCCACCACCGCAACACCTCAAAACACATCACGACAAATAGGCACGCAATCATTCAAACCTAGCCCGATTTAGCAAGAGAACCAAATCATGACCAATCTCGCTATATCTTATGTGTCTGTGGAATCAGCACTTAACTATTCTTATTTGACTCTAATTCCATCGGCCGCACATATAAATTGATTGAGACACTTAAACTCAGACTCTAATATAAATTTTGGTTATGAATACGGAAGATCAATAGACCCGAAACATGGGAGCATATAGTGATCGATTCCCCGCTCTGGGAATTTGTAACCGTTGCACAGTACAGTCATGGCCCAAATAAATGTGTAATTTTATTGAATCTACTAAAAACATCACTTATATATTGGGCACGACACTGAAAAGCATGGACCAATTGGTCCGATGCCTTGAAACAACCCTCAAAAGCTGATAAAGATGCCTGATGAGCCGAGCACGGCGAAACGTTGACCCCCTTTTCCCTAAAGTTCATCACTTTAGACTATAAACAATAAACTATCGTTAAATTAAAACACACAGCATCAGCTGTTTTGTACCAATAGATCTCTATAGAGACACTGGGGATACGGTTGTTGACAGTGTGATGTCACGACTATGAGTGCACCATGGTTATGGTGGTTAGGGGCAGTTCTAATAACTGTCATTCAAAGTAGCATCGCTGAGGGGGTAGAACGTCGCCACGTCTTGCTTTCATTTTTAAACTCAGACTCTACTAAACGTGTGACTTGTTGCATGTAACTCCAGGTACGTGGAATCAGCTGACACCCTTGGCCGGGAAACAAATATTGATCTCAACAAATTTGAAGTGGCTGACAATGTGGACCTGGAGACTGTGCTCATGGAGTATGAGTCTTACTACTACATCAAGTTCAACCGCTACCCAAAGATAGCCAAGAAGTTGACCGGAGGTAACACTCACTATTTCTTTGGGTGAAATGTATCCTTAAAGGCATATCCTACAACCCACAATGGCGTCACCTGGTGATTTTTAAGTATTGATAATTATTAGTCCAATCTCTTTCGTTGAGATATATTCTAATGCCAAATTTGTAAACTATAACATAGTCTTGCTTGACCAAACACAATTGGTAAATAGGCCCATTTCCATTTGCCTGATTTATATAGGATTTATAAAACCGCAATGAACTGACCCTTTGTATCTTACCTAGAAGAACAGTCTCAGCGGTTTAGAGGGAATATCTTTGCAGGACGAGGCGACGTCCTTCTCTCCTAGCTAAAAAAAAAATAGAGGGAATATCTTGTTTATTCGATCTCATATAGGAAATGTACTGAAAAATATTTTCTTCTTAAATTTGCTCAGAAAAAAGGGTGACCTATAGTTATTAAAGCTTAAACGTGTACTACTATGCATTAACAATATTCTGTTATGGTTTTATGAAAATGATATGGGTTTTACTAAGTCAAATCAAACTTTTTAAAATGTCTGTCAAAAACAAGCACGGTGGCACCCACTGTTCGATGTGTGTTCTACAAACCTTGGAGATCATCATAGTAAAATTGCAGGAAATTGACATGCGTTTTAATTTAAGCTCCCCTGAACATAATAGGATGTGAATCCAAGTGAACCTGCTTAAAGTGATTAATAGAAATAAGTCAGGTGCTCTTTGTGTCTAATGTACTACAAGGTAAAGAAGTCAAATTTTAGTCCTTATTACCTTGTGCTCACCTATTTCATAAACTTGGAAGATAAGTCAAATGACATTAACATGTGACTAACATTAATAGCAAAATAATCTTACTCAACATTGTAGAAAAGATAAAATGATCTATATTTTAATTTGCAGTTGACGACAAACCTCCAAAATTTGGATCAAACAAGAACAACAAATTAAGAAGGTATTTACATCCAAATAATTCATTCATTGAAAACTTGGTTAGTTTGGTGAAAACAAAATAGGGTAGTATGTGAAGATGGGATGACATGCTACATAGTGTTTGGCTTAAGGTGTTTGAACTGTATATATCGTTTGGAGGTAGTTTCAACTTATGCTTCATATAATTGACTGACTCTACACACACTACTAATCTCTACTGGCGTTAATTGTCGAGGCATTGTATTGTCGTCAGAGCAGTTTTTCTCTTTATAGAAAGCATAAATTTGTGCGCGACCAGCTGTACATTATACGACTTATAGAGTGGAGATATATATCTTTATTATCCACCTAATACAAAGTGTCCATAGAAAACACATAGGGAGTGTGTATGGACATACCCGGCGCATACAGATATGTTGTTTGCTCCGGGTGGCGCATACGGAAAAATAGTGCGTATGGAAAAATAGTGCATACTAAAACGAACTGATATTGACATGCCACTTGTCCAGAAAAGGTGGATAATAAATATAATATAGACTGGTTTCAGATAAAAGCGGCCGTATGCTCCTCGGAGTTGACTCTGTGCAATATCCTCTCATACGCTCGGATATTACTACGCGTCAACTCCTCGGAGCATACGGCCGCTTGTATCTGAAACCAGTCAATATTGTGTATGTATGTGTGTACTGTGTGTGGTAAACAGGGATGCAAGTCTCCTGTCAAATGATGGAAATCTGACTTTTCTGTATTTTAATGAAAATTGAATTAAAAACGTCAATATATTTACTCAGTGGCAGACTGCACTGAACCTTTGTCGAACCACGGCCGTTGTCGACCGCTAGCAAGGCTAGGAGAGTGGTTGTGGCCCATTAGATTTTAGGTCAACTCTCGACTGTAGAAGCGTCCCAAGGCGCTATAAATATCATGTAAGGAGGTCAGGGTGAAGGTCGGGGTTTTGCTGCGAATGCAGTCATGGGCTACTGGGACTACTCTATTCCTTATATGGCAGTGCGTGTAATGGGACAACTCCATGCAGCTAGCGTCCCTGCCTCGCTGGAACACGCAGATAGTGAAGGGGTTAGGTTTTTGCAGCAAGCTCAGAGTCTATATAACCTCTCCAACTACTCTAACCTTTAGGCAGCATATCTGTGCGTGAGTATCCCAAGCTCAAAAAGGGGTTAGAATGTTGATAAGTTGGTGGTGACGATTTTGAATGATGCACCCTGAATGGTGGAGAGTGTAACAACAATGCATTACCATTGTTGTGACGGTTGATTTTTATGCTCCGCCGTTCTTTGAACTGCTGGTTACAATGGAGAACATATAGCAACTGGTTTGGATCTGACTGGAAAAAGGGCCTGCTGGGGTGGACAGCAATTATCAATCTGTTTACCCTCTTGCATGCGAACATAACTAAAGCGACCGGGATGGGGAGTTAGCTCAGTGGTAAAGAGCATGGGACTCTTAATCCCAAGCTTGTCAGACTTTGTGGGTTTAAGTCCCACTGCAACCAGTTTTCTCCTTCACCCCAAGCAGTCGTAGATTTACTGCTACATCAAAGGCCAATTGTTCTCATACCATGTCTATGTGGTGTGGGAAATAAAGGAACTCCCACCTCTATAAATGTGTAGGGGTGAGATTACTACCTAAATTCATCTCATAGATTCAGTCAAAACCAAAGTAAGTCTAATAGAACATATTGGACGTTAAACTACCCAAACAAACAAACAAACAAACAGACTGGAAAAAATCAGATTCAAGGTAGCATAGGCTGTAGGCAGAAGATTTTAGATCTGAGTGGTCATATTCTAGTCGATGCGGGGTAAAAGTGACAGCAAGGAGTATTGAGTAGTATCAACTATTACGGCCACACTGATCAAAACACTCACCCTTCAACTAATTATCAGGAAAAAAAGATCTTGTAAATAATTAGAAACTCAACGAAAGTACGGTACATTGTTTATATGAAATAGTGCCTATAGTGCCCGTCAAATGGCAGAAAACTATATTGTGTAAGGTAGAATACAGCTTTAGGGCCATCCATAAAGTATTACGCACTGAGGGTGGCGGGAGTGGGTAAGAAATTTAGGACATTTTGCGTATAAATACTCTATTTTTGTTCTGTTGTATACAATATTGGGAGGAGGGGGATACACACATTTCAGAAATTCTTCGTACATACTATATGGATGGCCCCTTTCCGTATTCTACTCAGTAGAGATCTGTAGGCTATATGTAGGTTTAGTATGGAGACTCCGTATCAGGTGGGTAATAAGGTACATTATCTACAGTGGCTGGCATAGAGTCAGTCTTTTTGGTAGTACATATTATGAGGATTGGTGTACTTGTCTGGATTACATGTAATTGGCCACGCAACGTGTTGCTATGGATGAATTATGGCCACATTAGCAGAGACCTAAGCCAGAAGTCACACATGACCGTAGGATTAGGTGCATTGTGAAAGTCATTACATACATTTCTAATACAGTTCAGACAGACATACACTTCTTAACACAGCCTTGAAAAATGCTACCTTGAAAAAAGAAAAAAAAATTCTCATGGAAGGTGGCAAGGTACTTCTTTGAGACTAGGATATAAATGAGAAAACACAATCGTGATAATCGCCAAGTATTATCCATTTTTCGTAATTCTACGAATTTCAGCACTCTTCAGCGCAAGAATATGTATTACGGCAAGACCCATCCGTAATACGCATTTTCTTCACAATAGAAACTACCACTTTAGTCAATGAAAGTTGTGTTTATTGCCATTATTTGATTTTTTAATTTTTTTTTTAGAAATATCTACCTACCAAGTGGGATCAATTTAAAATGATTTATTTCCTTTATTTCTTTTGATTTCACCTAAGTTCCAACGCCTGAGACATCAGCATAATTTAGTTAGAGCATAATTTCAGTGTGATGGTAATGTTTACCTTTGAAGAGACTGGGACATTTAACTAGATTACTTAAATATTATAGGAAACATACCAAAAATTAAAAATAGGAGATGAATTGGATTATTTGTTATTTGTGCTCATTCTTTGAAAAATAATGAATAATAGAAAATGTGGTTACTGAGCCTGTAGGGATGGTCGTTAGTGATCTTTTGTAACATAAATACGTCCAAACGCTGCAGATGGAGGGACATATATGGCATCCCTAGGGACTCAGTCACTTCATTTACTTATCATATACCTAAATAACATTTTCACAAAACGCCATATTAATGACTTACAAAGTCGTCGATTCACAGCCTCTGAACCCGATGTTCGTACTCATTCACTACGGGCACAGTGCGCCCGAACATTATTCATACTGCACCCCTAGCAGCGGGTAATATTTGATAGACGTTCGGCCATAGATATATAATAAGTGATAAAATTATTTAAAATATGGGTCTAGTTGGAACAATGTAAACTTAAAAGCCACGTCATCTCTATCATTGATATATAACAAGTGAACAAATGGACTATTTTTCACAGATATCTCATCAAAATGATGTAATGTTTTTTGGGGTATATTTTTTTTCTCGCTTTTTTTTGCGTCCACAGCAGGTCTGTATGGTTTGTAACAAATATGTCAAACTGCATTGAAACACACACACACATCGGTGTTGATGGAAGTATCACATGGTCACATAGATGTACTTTTTTTTTTATATCTGAGATGGATCTTAAAACCGTTTAATTGGTGAAGAATTGGAGGTCTGAAGTGTCAGGAATCACACAAACTAACATGATCTCCCTTTTTATTTGTATGTTGATATTGTGCATGTTCTTCATAGAAAGTTGGCGAATCCAGTATTTATCTCACCCCTGATATTTGTGTCCCATAGGCTTAACATTAGGAACTCATTCTTCATGCCCCTATGAGTATTGTAGTCCGTTCTCCATGGACTATATCCTCTGTAACATCCATTCTTTTAGTGTGTACAGGGGTGAGATAAATACAGAAAGCAAATTGTTTTGGTCGAAGAAGTTGTTCTCCAACTCATTTGAATGCTATGCGATATTCACTCGGCTGTCGCCTCATTCATATCACTTCGCATCAAACTCGTGGAGAATTAAAACTTTGACCAAAACTTGTTGGTTTCTTCTTTAGTCCCCTGTCAAAGTATGCAGTAGTCAACTTTCCCTTAACAGAATCAGTTACTGCATTAATTTATGTCAGCACTTCATTGGGAATGTTTACCTGTCATCTAGATCACTTTCTCCACCAGACTTTGTGTATGATGAAATGGAATCCAATATGATATGTTAATTTTACCTCCACGTATCGAGACCAGGATGCTTCAAATTGTGTTTACCAGTTCTGAATACAGTTTTTGATTGGTTGGTTGGTTTCAGGGGAAAGGAAATTAGTTAGAGTTGCTTTTCAATATATCTTTTTTTATTATTTAAAAAAAAAAAAAATTACTCATGATTGTCTGTCTGTAGCTTCATTCGCTTTAGCTTTTATCAGATTGTTACCTTTTTTCTGATTTTATAAATTCTAGTTTGATTTAATATTATTAGATTGTTCTGGGTCAATAAATGTTAATTCCAAAAAGCAACTTGATGCTATCCGCACGAACACAAACCGTAGAGCATGACATTTCTGTATAAATAGAATAGTTTGATGAAGCAACCTGTGCGTATTCCTTCCTGTTTACACAAACATAGATTTTTCTGTTGTTTATTTTTTATTCATAACATTTCAAACGTTAAATTGGCACGAAATTGATTGCTAGTCACGGCTTTATATGATGAAAATTTCTTAAATACATGTGTTTATATATAAATTTAAACCCTTCATGATAATGCGTATGGTAATCTTGATGTAAAATAAAGAAACAGGTGTATTTAAGATAATATCTATATTTGCACAATTGCAGTGGTTATTATGGCTTTCTTATTAGCCAAGTAAATTGCCTATACTAGAATCACGCTTAAAACCTTTTCGTTTTACGACTTTGACCAGTTTTGTTTGTGGCATGTTGCACTGAAGGGCTAAAACCATGATGGAGATAGACCCTCGAGGTACAATGCGCCCGAGACAGCCGGCATATGATGCTTTTCCTCGAGTCAAGTAAGGCGGTGCAGTTCTACGTGTATAAACCGCATGATTCCATTTTCCATCTCAAGTGGGTTTTCACAAGTTAAGCCATATTGACATGATCTGCGTCTGAAGTCCTTTCTGAACTGGCATCATGTTTTTTTTTTCACATGATGAGTGACTCTGGACTTAAAGGCATATCCTACAATTCACAATGGCGCCACCTGGTGATTTTTAAGTATTGATAATTGTCAGTCCAAACTTTTTCGTTGTGATATATTCTAATGCCAAATGGGTCAAATATAACATTTTGTCCAGTTCAATATACCCAATATGTAAATTGGGCCCATGTTCATTTAGTTGATTCATATAGGAAATGGACTGGGAAATATGGTTTTGTTCAATTTCTCACAAATAAGTACAGTGAACATTAGTTTTTAAAACTTAGATTTTTAGTATTATACATTTAGAATAATCTTTGAAGGTTTGAAGAAAATGACATGAGTTTTACTATGTCAAATAAAACTTTTTAAAATTTCTCTATATTCTATCATAATATCATAATATCAATCTCTAGATCAAAAACAAGCACGGTGACTCCCGATTTTAAAGTTATATATGGGTTCTACAACCCTTGGAGATCATCATATCAAAATTTCAGGATATTGACATAGGTTTTAATTGTGACGGTAAATTATCGGATATGCCTTTTAAGTGGTAATGTTGCTGTATTTGGATTCGCATAAAAATAATGGCATGGACGTACATCGCCTTGTGAAAACCCACTATATTTCATAAGAGTACCTTTTTAGCAAGCATGTTTACCCCACATCAAATATGATACGGACTATCCAATATTTATATCCAATCTTTAGCACATTTCTCCCTTCTACATGGACACCAGATTCAAAATTAGTTCTGATTATATTTTTTATGATGCAATCAATGAAACTTTAGCGCTGGTTCCAGCAACACGATGGATTTGCCATGTTATATCTTGGTATATTCTGTTATATCCAACAGTGTCGCGATATGTCTTACCTCCTTTGCCACAACACGTTTATTTTGGTGCTCCACCACTGCGACAGCTCATGCTCTATTGCCAACATATCGCGGCATATTGCCATCTATCGTGGCAAGAGCACGGCAAAGGTGCTTAAACAAACTGATATTTCGCTCCAAAAATGCACAAGATTACTCAAAACCTAGCGAGATTTAGCAACACAACCAAATCGTGACAGATCTCGCTATATCTTGTGTGTTGGTGGAACCAGCACTTTATATCTACATGGTTAGGGAGAATCACGGTTTCCCATGTTTTTTTATAAGAATCCATGCAAATCAAACAATCATTTGTCTCTCGTCATCGTGTGATCAAGTTTTGATAAAAATCCCGTTATTATCCTGAGACAAAGTAAGATGCTATTGTTATGATACTGTTTTTATCCGCTATGAATGTTCTCGCACTTTCCGTTAGAGGTACATGTATGTGAATACGTTCACACTACACACAGGGATGCCAGTTTGTAGGATTTTGCCTACATGTAGGATTTTCATTTTAGTCTCAGAGTGATGAAAAGTTCAAGAAATTGTATGTTTTGAGAACAAAATAGACTCCAGGTTCCCTGAAATCTAAATCTTAGATAAACTTCTTCTGTAATCTTTCAATATTCCGAATTTAGCTACCCCGAGTACACTCAGTTTGAGGCCCTATGGATCCCAGTGCTCCAACCTAGAGCTGTAGGAAATGCTCCTACGGATAAGGGCAAACTTGAATACTGACTTCTGATTGGCTTAAAATATATGCCCAAGAATCTGCTAGGAGAGTGATGGGGATTCCCCATACACCATGGGCGTTTTAGGTGATACATAGGCTGGCCTCAGTCCCCATGTAGGAATTTTTTCCGACCCCAACTAGCATCCCTGGTTACACAATATACTGCACTCCTTCCCTTTACTAAGGTGTGTCTTCAGTATTATAATATGAAATAACTTAATATGAGAATTCAGGCAACATGTTTTGTGTTTTATCCTCTTCCCTATTTTAAAATGGAATGTGAATCGGGTACATCCAGAAAGAATTGAATTTGTTATATCTGTCTCACCCCTGGTATTTTTTCCCATAGACTTAACATTGGGAACTTGTATTCAATGCCCATGAAGTATTTAGACAAAAAATACTCAATTGGGGATTATGCCACAAAGGTTAGCCCATTAATCAATGTGATGGGTGAGATAAATTCAGAAACTTATTCATGTTTATGGTCAGGGCTTGATCCCATTCGGTTTGAATATCTACGTAATTCACGCGGATTCGCCTTGTGAAAAACTATATGATTCAAACTCGATTGGATACAAGCTCTGACCCTAAACTTTCATAGGTTTCCGCTATAATATATTTTATAGTTCATGGCATGGTTCCATGTATCCTACTGTGAATACACTGCCAGTCAGTCCAAAAAAAACCAGTATAGAATTACCTAATTATCACAAGAGTAGCTGATCATGGTTCATAAATACCATATACTGTAGCTTAATCATTTAATTGGATTACCCACAATCTCAGACACAATGCATTCCCATGGGTCAGTCGTCACACAAAGCCTCAGGTGTCGAGTACTTCACATCGAACACGTTACGGCAGAATATACTAATTACCGAATGTGGTAAGAAGTCAGTAAGGCACTGAAGAGCTTTGGCATTTGGATCAGCGCCCATGAAGTGCTTGGGTCGTCGTAAGTACGCTACTTTCCCAGCCCTTCAGCTCAACAATCCAGTGTGAACACCCTGAACACCGGACTAAACTGCATTTAAAACTGCCCGCCAAGCATTTATTGTCCAGGCAATTCTATATTTGAATGAACAACGAGTGGTGGTTTCGGTGAAGAAGGTGACTTTTATTTTATCAGAAGTGTTTACATTTTATGGTAGCTGTTTATGAATGTTGCCAATAATGATGTATGGTATATTTGACATTAGGTAATTAGAAGGAAACCCACGAGATGGAAATAGCTTGGTCCGTACTCCACCGAGTTTGACTGCAGAGTAATTCACGAAGCGAAGCTGAGTGAATTACTCTGTGGTCAAACGAGGTGGAGTGCAGACCAAGTTATTTTCATCAAGTGGGTTTCTGATTTTATCTCACCCCGTATAATACTATTTTTTTTATGAATTTAATCACCAAATTAACCATTGAGTATTGGGTACACGAACCTCATGGCCGTGGAGTACGAGTTCCTAATGTTAAGCCTATGGAGAAAAATACCGGGGTGAGATAACACATATTTTGAGTTATGTGGTCCGTGATAAGTTCGGCTGGGGACAGGCCTCTAGTTGACATCCATCGATAAGTTAGTTCTCAAGGTGCATTTGACACAAGTTAAGGGTGTGTTCCACTGGGCCAGTGATATTCAACTCCGTCGGGCGTGTGCTAAACATGCTTATAATATACAAACCCAATGGCCTGGTCACTGCTTGCAGCCACCGGCTGGTAACCAGCGAAAAGTGATTTATTAGGTTTTGCCACTTCATCGCTGTGTGGCCGCATTGGTGGGTATGTGACCTGCTCCACCGTACCATTCCCTACACTTGCGCTATAACCAGTGCTGTGCAGCAGCCGCATGGGTGCCATGCCGCAGTCGTTTCATGCCGTATCACCGACCCAGTGGAGCATGCTGCTTAACAAGATATAGTTTTAGCTTGAATAGTTTGTCCTTAGTTATGTGCACATTAATGAAAAGATGTAGTTATTCAACCCTCAGAAAATATTCTCCTAGAGTAGGAAGATGGGATCATAGTGGACTTGCAATCAAGGACAGCCCATAAGATATGTCACCTGGCATTGAAGGCCTTAAATATATTTGTCCAATATATTTAAATATCTAAACCAAATAAGGTTTTCATATAGAGAAATCTATTTCTGGGATATATTTAACATAGAACCATCGTTTTTGTATGAGAAATAATTGAAATAATGCGAAAAGGCAATCATTACATCTATATCGTATCGAAATTTGTTTCGTTGAATTTATTGTTCACGCATCTTCTCGTAGGCATTTACTTTAATTCAAAAACTAATCCTGCACGTTTGATTATTGAATTAAAACTAAAACATTAAACCTCACATTATGTTGCCTTCTATATTCAATTGCAGTAGCCTGTGTGATCTGTGATGTGATATCTGTATTGTTTTATTCATCTGTTTGAACGTATTGAATGTGATATACAACACATCGTTCGTAAAAGCAAACTCATTCTATAGTGTTAGTCTAACTTTGAAAACGGATTGAGGTGTGTTACACAATGTTTAGAATCCTGCTTAATGGACTTGGTCGCACCTTGTGATAAAAGCAATGTATAAAGTGAAGTGCGCCACTTAAGTATGTGTCAATACACGTTGAATTCTCTCTGAACTGGGTCTTACACGAGGTCTAGATTTTT
The DNA here is from genome assembly GCA_950022655.1 of Alentia gelatinosa. NCBI lineage: Eukaryota > Metazoa > Annelida > Polychaeta > Phyllodocida > Polynoidae > Alentia > Alentia gelatinosa. Next base: position 10,357,526 of record OX465583.1, read on the forward strand.
CTTAGAATTTGGCTAGATTTCTTAGGACAACCTCTTGTCAAAGCACTGTATAAAACTGACTGCCGCACAGTTTATATAATCAGCGCTGGCTGATTGTATGAAAAGACAATAACCGATGGTTTTGTGGACAGGCGGCGGTAAACTACGAGAGGTTGATTCATAGTAATACACGACCGTTAGCGAGTGTATTATGGAGTCAACCTTGCACGGTGTAAAGAGCCACCTGTTCACAAAACCATCGTTTGTTGTATTTATTATCCATCTTCTCGAATAAATTAGACCCAGGAATTGTCATATTAAAAGGTATATCAATAGGGACAAATCCTTTTGCTCTACAGTACAAAGGGACTATTTTTCCGTATACAATGGCTTTGAGGCCGTATACAATGGATTTGAAATCTGTATACCATGGTTAGGGTATCTGACAGTTTTGAAGAATTGGTAGTGGTTTACTGGGGTCCGCATTTATTTATTTTCAATGGGGACTTTGCATATGATGGATAGTAAATATTTGGAGGAGGGCTGTGTGTGTATTTATCTCACCCCAGGTATTATGTTCTTTAGGCTTAAGATTGGGAACTCATTCTCTATGCCCTTACTGGTATTGCAATCCGTTCTCCATGGTGTATATCCTATGTATTGTACATTCTGTTAGTGTGTTCAGGGATGAGATAAATACAGAAAGCAACTTGTTTGGTCAAAGTTGTTGTTCTCCAATTCGTCTGCATGCTACACGATATTCACTCGGCTGTCGTCTCATTCTTATCACTCCGCATCGAACTCATAGAGAACGACGACTTTGACCAAAACTTGTTGGTTTCTTCTTTCGTCCGTACTTGTGTTTGTGTGTGACGCAGCTGTGCCGATCACTGATATGTGACATTGCTGTTTTCTGCCCGCGTGCCTCCTGATGGCCTGGCCGCCCTGCTCACAGAGCCAGCTCACTCAGGTACTCCCGTCTTCATTTTACACTGACAACACATGAACAAGCCTTCTCTAATGTACCCGCCTTAAACCTAGACCATCGTACCACTCATGTACTCTTGCATACTCTTGTGACTTTTTGTTTAAGAACATATGCTGCTTGTCCAAGCGAGTTGCAGTCCCTTCTATTTTTATTATGTATTTTTGTGTGTTTCTCTGCCCTCAAAAGACGCGGTTGCATTTTCTTCATTGCTTGTCAATATTGCACTTCTTACAGATTGGTTTTACCTTTAGCACATGTTAAATACACTAATAGATCTTAATTGTCATCTTTTAATCTTCTGCAATTAAGGCTAAGGCATTTTGTGTTAGACCTTTAAAAACATTATTGTAATTTTAACTTAAATAGATATAATTCAGTTAGTAAGCTTTTTTTTCAAATGGGATCATGATAAAGTGTATAAAAGATCACTTTCTCCAAGTAACTCCTGGAGGGCCTTGACATGACAAACAACATTGCAACATGTATTATCTCACCCCTGGTATTTTTTCCATAGAATTAACATTGGGAACTCGTACTCAACGCCTATAAAGTATTGTAAAAAGAATCTAATGGGGGTTATGTCACAAACGTCAGCTAATTAGTCACTGATAGGTGCGAGATAAAATCTGAACCACAATTGAGCACTAGCTGCTAGAATATGCCTTTTGCTTTGGCTTGCTACGTAATGGTACGCAGAGTTGATTCGTGAAATTACACCGCATCCAAAACTCATGGCATATTTTCAGTGGCTGCAGATCTCAATGCAGTTCCTTCATTCTACTTTATTTATAAATATAATTTCTGCTGTATTTTATACAAAGTGTTAATTCATAATATCTGCTGTATTTTATACAAAGTGTTAATTCATAATATCAAGAATTTTGTTGGCTCCGTAATGTCACTCGTCTTCGACTCGTGAAATTATGGAGCCAACAAAATGAATGGCATAAATAAGCCTAAATAAGCTCAAACTCTAACGAGTGGCGTCTAGATTTTATCCTACCCAGTTTCCATATTTTTCAGTATCAGAAAGTAGTGGCATAAACAACACTTTATGTCACTACCCGTGACATAAACAAATCCCATGTTAAGCCTATGGCGTTTTTTATTAGGAGTAGGATAAATCAATTTGCACAGTTGTTATGGAACATGATAATTACAGATTTCCTCAGGCCACCCTCAGTTTACACAAGGTATTGACCCAATGTGTCCATGATGAGGCAATAATAAGAAAGTACTTGACGAGTGTTTGGTCTGTGTCCCCATTCGCCATTGAGTTTGGAGCGTGCAATAATATGAATGAGATGAATATTCCAAAGCGCTCCAAGACCAAATATGAATATGTTTCTGATTTTTTCTGGTTTTATCATTGCCTAATAATATTTTTCTGTTTGTCGCCCATTGAGTGTAAGTTACCATAATCGCAAGCCTGTTGAGTATGACTTCCTAATGTTAAGCCAATGGACGTTTATACCAGGCTAAGATAAGTGTTTATCTCTCACGCCAAGCATATGCGTTTTAAGCTTTAAAGATTAATAGCTGGAAATAATTTGATCTAGAAAAAAACAGTCGTTATGCATTTTATTTTCAATTATTTTCTTTTTTCTAGCCGGAAATATTTGGATTTTTTAGCAGCTCGATCTTGTGACTAAGTGGGCCTACCTCTCATGTGTTATATTCTTTACGGAACTGCTTCTCTGATGGGTTGACCTGTCTTGTATTAACTCTGTGCTGTGTTGTGGCGTGTGCTGAAAAGTACGCTTCTTACCTCCTCAATCAATGTGAACATAAAAAAAAACCATTTTGTAACGTCCTCCTTCGCGCTTGCTATAAGATATAACTTCCTGGCATTTTTTTAAATAGAAATTTTGGTTACTTTTAGATGTATCTCCTCCAAGGATACTATATGAGCTTTGCTTTAAATGTATTTATAGACATTTTTGTTATTTAGAATCTTGGTGTTATTTTTATCTATTTTTTAAAGTGTTTATTCATTTCTGTTTAAAAAAATCAGTACAGTTCTTCCAATGATTATATTGTCATAATACTTCTGTAGTTTGCGGGTAAAATGACGACATTTGAATAAAGGATGCTTATTGTAATTCATACATTTGTGATATATTTTATATTTTGTATTTCGAATCAATGATTGTGTTATTTTGCCACAGACCTGACATGATATATACTCCTGGATCATATGTTTGTGTATTTAAAAGTCACTGTGAATGGTGTCCGTCATTTGTGATGAGATTCAAGTTAATTTTTGTTGCTTTGAATTTTTACCCGTTTTTTTTTCTTTTTTTCTTTTTAATCACGAAGTGTTTAATCATAAGATTTCTTACAACTATAGTACATGTTCCACCAGCACGAAAAGACATCTCTGTTCCTTTAAACCTATATTTTCGGAGTGGTCAAGAAGAGAAAAAAAAACCAGGCTATACATTTTTGAAGTATTGCATGAATTTGGTAATTTTACTTACTGTTCACGTTACTCCTGTGTTATTTCATGAAATATATTCTATAGTATAAGGATTTGGTAAGATTAACAGTACTGGTAGTGTGATGCATACTAAGTCTACTTTTGTCAACATTGAAAGTATGGAGACATAGTCTTAACACTATCACATTACTGGGGTGATCAAAATAAATTTTGAAGGATCGTACATAGACATAATTATAGAGATGGCAGTTTCCTATTTTTCCGAGAAAATCCTTGTTTTCATTTTCAGTTAATACAATTTTTGTGTGTAAAACAATGGTAATATAAATTGTGCATCATTCACACCAAACAAGTGATTCAAACCTCCCCACACACTCCAGCCCCATTCCATGACCAATAACGATGTGTTTCCCTGTTTTCTGAGTCTCTCTGAAGCAGTTAATTCAACATGAAAAATATTTCCTTTTTTCCCCTGACTCCAACTGACATCCCTGTAATTTAGTTTAAGTAGCATCAAGGGAGAGAAACGTTATGATTTTCATTTATGAGAAGGTAAATATTGCAATGATGAGAAAATGCATTAAGTAAATATCCCACAAAGAGTAAAATACTCATTTAATTTTGATAACCATAATTTTCCAGGTCCAACCCAAATTTCAGTAACACCCACATGTATACTTGAAAAACTTTAAGTTTTAAGAGGTACATTTAAGTATAATTTTTGAACATTTAATGTGACAACTCTTACCAAATTGATTTATACTACTCGGTTGTTTCCTTATCATCTATATCGAAAAACAATTGTCCGCACCTATTCCATGATATGGGCATTTAACTTAATTACGCTTGACCACAATATTTTTGAATATTCATTTAATCTGGCACTAATAACGATCAAATTGTCACATAAACCCAGGTATGACTGAAACATTACGCAAAAGAACATCTAGATATGGAAAATTACAGAGACACTTGCCACGTTTCCTCCTCTGCCTCGTCGTAACTCGAATTTCTTTTATAATCTGTAGGGACACACGGGTAGGAAATGGCGTTTCTCTTCCCAGAATTCCTGCTCAGAAACCGCAGTCGCCTTCGTCTTCGGCGTCGTCGACATCTCGACCCCGGTCTGCAGCACGGAAGGGCCCCGAGCGGCGCGACAGTAAGCAGGTGAGTTTATTCACATGACGTCTCCATATAGTGTTTTATTATACACCTCTACACATTGTTCTTTACCCTTACTTTTCTTCTCTTTCTTTTAATTGAGTTTTTAATAGGGTCTAATTTATACATAAATCACCATACCCGGCTTAGAGCCGATCTTCTGTTTGAGCCCTCTTAATCAGTTATGAGTACAGACTGGATTATTTTATTGTTATACAGTTATACAGAGTGAGCTAAACATATCATATTTTTCATAGCCTTACTGACATTTGCAACTTAACCCATTCATTACATTATGATGCCTTGAGGCATTCCCCGATGTAGTAGGCCGTGATCTCTTGAGGCCTTCCCGGGCCTAGTATGCTATGATGCTTTTAGGCATTCCCAGGCCTAGTACGCTATAATGCCTCGAGGTATCATTTCTTAAACTTCATTAATTGCTATTTTTTAACGAAATAATGCAAATATTTTGATAATATTTTCCAGTTACATGTAAAACTATTAAATGGTAAATATTATTAATGAATTATGGTGAAATGCTATGATGGTAATGTTGATATATCACTAAAAGTGGCTGTACAATGACATCGCATTGGCTAGCTTCAAAACCACCTGCGTACTACAGGGGTGAAAATGACACTAGGCTAACATATTCCAGGGTGTGACAAGTACCCTTGGCAGCGTACCCATAAGGTTAAAAATCATGGACAGCCTAATGGGCTGTACGCTGTTTTACGCCCCTAGTTGGTGTGCCCAAATCGTACTTCAAATGGCAATTGGAGGTAAATTCTTATCAATTCAAAACAATTAAAGGTGTTTTGTAAGGAGAAATGAGACCAGCCATTTAATCTGATAATTGTTACTCACTCATGGATGCGAAGATATGTCCCTCTCACCTAATGTCATCAGGGCAAGTATTTACTGGTCCGTGAGTGCGTTGGGCGTGGACCATGGCCATAACCAGTTCCCATGGTAGTGGCCCTTGTTGTTATATAGATAACCATCGTAACCTGGAGATTACGTAGCAACATGGTTCAAAAGTGACGGGAAGTTATCATTTCAAGGTAGCGTCTGGCTTACTCAGAGGTGTCATAGCCATGTCTCGTACTATCTTAAGCTATTCATAAATGCATCTCTTATTAAGGGTTTTATTGCTAATGGCCAGTTGGCACTGTGCGTTTTAAGGTACATAGGTACTCCCAGTCTCAGACAGGACGTACCTATGTACCTGAAAATGCAGTGTTAACTGCAAGTTTCCCGTTAGTCTGAGACTGGGCGTACCGGGTACGCCCAGTCTCAGACTAGAGATACCTCATGTACGCCCAGTCGCAAGCGTTTTTGAATATCAAACATGTTTGATATTTGGTACCGCTAGTCTGAGACTGGACATACCAATGTACCTCCAATAGCAAGTGTTCTAGTCGCAAGGGGGTGGTTCACCCACATATTTGCATATACCTTGCGACAGGGCGTACCTCAAGTTTCAAGCGCTGTACATCCAGTCTGAGACTAGAGGTACCCGCACACAAGCCCCCCAAGTCGCAAGATATGAGTTGGCCTTAATTCCTGTCTTTCATCCCTGTATATATCCTTCAGTAAAACTGACCGGCCTTTCAGGGTCTTGTAGGAGATTGTTATCTCACCCCTGGAATAAATGTCCATAGGCTTAGCATTGGGAACCCGTTCTCCACGCCTCTACAAGTATTGCAGTCCGTTCTCCATGGTCTATATCCTGTGTGTTGTCCATTCTTTTAGTGTGTACAGGGGGTGAGATGAATACAGAAAGCAACTCGTTTTGGTCAAGGAAGTCATTCTGCAACTCGTTTGAATGCTCGTTTGAATATTCACTCGGCTGTCGCCTCATTCACATCACATGGCATCAAACTCGTGGAGAACGACGACTTTGACCAAAACTTGTTGGTTTCTTCTATAATCCGTGTACACAGATCTGTATCCATGCGTCTGTCTGTCGCTCTTTCAGTCCCCAACAAAGACCAAGCTCAAAAAAGGTGTAGCAGTAAGTTGCCTCAGAAGTTGGTTTCGAGTTTCAGTGTTTTTGCTACTTTGTTTTGATTAAATAGGGTGATTGTGTATATTGGAAATTAAGACTTGAATGTTTGCATTGTATTCAATCCTTTTATAACCTCCACAATAATAAGTTCAGAATGAATGTATTTACAATATTCACGATTTTCCAGTGCCATAAAAGGAAGACAAAACCAATAGTGAGTGATATCAGTTTAATTAATGTTTCTGTCAAGTTGTATTTATTGAGTTAGTAAAATACCCCCAACTCTTCCTCGTACTCATAAGATATATAAACCTGACGACAGAAACATGAATGGATTCATCATCTGTCAATTTTGATGATAATATTTAATTTCTTCTTCATGAAGTAAACTTCTCGACCTCCACAGTCAACAAATAATCTGAGGGTAAACCTTAGGTTTGTATCAGTGAGAGAAACAACTTTAAGTGCTGATTCCACAGACACACAAAATATAGCGAGATTGGTCATGATTTGGTTGTCGGGCTATGTTTGAATAATCGCATGCCTATATGTCGCAATGTGTCATAAGGTGTCGTGGTCGTGGAGCACCAAAACATACATCCGACACCACACGGCAACTTTTTGCAACAATGGAGGTAAGACATATTGTGACACTGTAAGATATTACAAGATATACCAAGATATATCAAGACAAATCCATCATGTTGGTGGAATCAGCCCTTTAGTAATTCTTAAATCCAATATTTAAGTATTGCAGCGTATTCTCCCCATTTTATATTTTTTTAGAGGAAGTGAAACGTGGACATGATTTGATCCTCCTTAATGGTATGTGACAAGCCAACGAGAGGCTGATACCCAAAGAACTGGTTTAAGAAATCAAGATTAGTCTAACTTTTAGATAGATTCATTGCATCATTTGCCGATTTGCCTCGTTTCCATCAGAATTAAATTCTAATCTACAGTTCTGGTCCAGTCCAGCTGCCGGCCTTTGATTGGCCCTCCAAAAGTTATGTCACCCAGTTTTAAATTGTGCACCCGGTGATTAAATCAAAGGAACGCCAATAAAGCAGCCAAACCAAGCTCAGTGGTTAAAGTGCTGATTCCACCGACACATAAGATATAGCAAGATTGGTCACAATTTGGTTGTCCTGCTAAATCGGGCTAGGTTTAAATAATCGCGTGCCTATTTGTCGCGATGTGTCTTGAGGTGTCGCGGTGGTGGAGCACCAAAATATACACCCGACTCCGCACGGCTACGTTTTGAGACATAGGAGATACGACATATCCCGACACTGTAAGATGTAACAAGATACACCCAGATATATCACGGCAAATCCATCCTGTTGGTGGAATCAGCCCTTAAGTGGTCGGAATGTTCGCCTCGAGCATGGGAGGTCATGGGTTCAAACCCCGGTAGGGTCATACCAAAGACTTACACAGAAATTTTACCCACTGTTCATCCGGCTTAACACCCGCCTGTCTGTGGAAGTTCACGTAGTGTAATTAAGATTTTCAACAAAGGAATGTATGATTTGTTTTATCAATAAGAGAAGTTGTGTGTATGGCGCTTAAAGAACGTATTACGCTTATTTGTTGATGTCATATATATTTGGTCAATATCGTTGTTGTCAAATATATTTGATCAACATGTTTCAAACTTAACAGGAAAGATATAAATCAATTATGAAAATTAGTTGTGGGATAACTTAGTTACCAAACTTATTCAGATTTGTTAAATGCCAGTTCTAACAATGCGCAAGTCATTCTTATCTGTGGCCAACGTGCGGACGATTTCGTTTTATGACAATTTCTTCAGTAGCCCACATAATTGGGGCGACAGGACATTTCTGCATGATCAAACTGCCTTGTATATTTTACCTCAATTAAAGTTCTAAGTCCCATCATGTCTAAATCCACTTGGACATAAGATGCAGTTTTGTTTCAGATTGATTTGCAAACTGCACTGTATCTCTAGTTTAAGTGCTGATTCTACCAACACACAAGATATATCATGATTTGCTTGTCTTGCCAAGTCTTGCTAGGTTTCCAGTAATTGTGTGCATTTTTGCTGCGATGCATTGGTTTGGTTAAGCACCTTCTTTGGGCTCTTACCACGATATATCGCGATATGTCGGCAATAGATCGCGAGGTGTTGCAATGGTGGAGCCCCAAAAAGACATAAGTCATCGCGAAAAATCACACAAACCATGGCGCACAGCATGTTGCGGCAAAGGAGGTAAAACATATCGCGATACTGGAAGATATAACAAAATATACCAAGATATAACACTGCAAATCCATTGTGTTTGTGGAACCAGCACTTTATTATGGTACATGTAAATGAAATCAGTTGGCTAATAGGAACCTCAGTACCCTAAAGGGATTTAAGTTTTATTTAAAAAAATAGGTTGCATCAATCAATCCCATAACCGTTTACGGTCTACATAGTCAAGATGGGGATAAGTAATGTAAGTTACTTTCAATGTTATGAAACAAAAGCTTACATAGATTTTCTTATTTTATTATGCGTTTTGGTTGTATATATGTTACGGTTACATCCCGATAGAAAATTAAAAAAACGAACGGAAATGATGTAACACCTCCCCCTCGATTATGATATGAAACAAAATTATTCTATAGTTTTATTCTGTGTCGGATGAAAATAAAAGATTTTCTTTTGCTGTGCTAAAAAGTGATTTCTGACCTCGTCCCTTTAACCATAAAATACGTTTTAATGTTTTTTTTGTTTTTTTTTCAAAATAATCATTCTAGTTATTTATCAGTCAGATATATATACACACACTCCAGAGAACATCTTAAGTCACCACAGGAACAGTTTCTTTAGTGTTTTCAGACAAGTTTCTCTAATGTTGCTAATGTCCAGTGTTTCATTCAGCTCTTGTTATTATTTAATGCTGTGATTCATACTGAGCAGGTGTGTTTATGTATATAAAACTATATACTTGTGTACGTGGTACCCTTGAGTAATTTCTGCTATTAAGGATGTGCTCCACCAGGCCAGCGGTATAGCATCAAAAGAGCACCACATTGCCGTAGTTTAAAGTGTACAAACCCACCGGCCCGGTACCTGCTGTCAGCTGGTAACTTACTGAGAACTGGCGAAAGCTAATTAGGTTTTGTTAATCGCGATGCAGCCACGCTGGTGAGCATGTACCTGCTCCACCATGCCCGTCTTGAGCTAGGTACTAGCTTCGGCCGGCGCCTGTACGGGGGTCGGCAGTTTATCTCACTCCGGTATTTTTCTCCATAGGCTTAACATTAGGAACTCGTACTCCGCGGCCGTGAGGTTCGTGTACCCAATACTCAATGGCTAATTTGGCGATTCATTTCATCAATAATTAATGTTATACAGGGTGAGATAAAATCAGAAACCCACTCGATGAAAATAACTTGGTCTGTACTCCACCTCATTTGACCACAGAGTAATTCACTCAGCTTCGCTTCGTGAATTACTCTGTAGTCAAACTCGGTGGAGTACGGACCAAACTATTTTCATCTCGTGGGTTTCCTTCTAAAAACCATGTGTGCTGCAGGCAAAAATCTGGCTGGTGGAACAACACCCCCGGCAGCGCCTGGTGAGTTGCTTGAAGAGCATTGACTGTTGTCACACTTCCAGCCGGCCAGTCGCCACACACCAAGTGGGTGGTCTGGCCTGCCAGCCTGTTCAAGGCCTAGCTGGTGGAACACTCGCTTAACGCAGGCGCCACATGGTTGACATGCGGCGCTATTTTTATGCCATAGGGAGCCAAAGTGAACCCGCTGAAACAACAGATACCCACCTACAAAACACCGTTTCCGGTGGCCAGTAAGAACGAGGCTTAGTGCTAAAGCTATGGGGGTTTGAGGCTAGACTTTCGTTTTTGGTCTCTTTTGTTACTTTTGAAGTGTAGTTTACTACTATCGTCTCTGAATAACTCTGTTTCGTAACTACGATGACAGTTGTTAAGTTTATTAAAAATTTGGATCTAAAAGATTGGAGAATGACACATATAATCTCGAACCTACATAGTCAAAGTACTGAGCGCCTATACCCGGAAATAGTATTTTGTAACCGGCTATCTGTGGTTGCAACGGGTTCACTTTGGCTCCCTATACCGCCAGCAGTCAGTACGGGGCCGGGAGGGGTCAGGTGAAGAGCTGGCCGCTGGCGTACCTCGCACTACCTTGGGAGATGTGAATTGATCACTCTAAACACACCTGATGTTATAACCAGGTCTCCCTGTATCAATTAAAATTTAGTAAATGATTTTTTTAATTTTTAATTTTTTTTATTCAGTGAAAGGCAAAATAAAATCGCCAGCATTTGGCGTTCTTCCTTGCATTAGGCAGTGATAAACAAGTACAAGGACATACACAAGTGCATTTTTATATTCAAAGTAACAAGTACTCACAATGGTCATATGACTCAATGTACCGTTTATAAATAGTATTTTGATATTAACTTCTCAATGATGTTACAACAATTATACGTAAACTCTGATTAGTTTCCTTATGTTAACACAATATACATGGACAAGAAGAAAAAATAATGATATGGACACACAAAACATGATAGCAGTTTTAACTTTCCACAATCATAATAACTTAGCATGTCTAGTCTGAAACGTCATATTCTCCGGAGATGACATTTACAAGTTTGCAGACTAATGATGTTATTTGTATACACATTAAATATCCAAGGGTGTGTAATTTATAGATATAATAGGATCTCAACTATGGCCAGTATGTAGCGAAGAGAAGCTACTCGCTCCTATCAACATCTAAGGTGATTTACTCAATTTGACTGCAGGCATCTTGGTTGCTGATGATTTTCGTCTTTTTTAATCTTTGTCAGGGTAATGGACCATTGAGCCCGTCGACGAGCGACAACGGGACCGAGTCACTGGCACTTCAGGGTCTGGTGGTACACGGCAGTCAGAGCGCCACGGAGCACAAACGAGACGATCCGCCGCAAAACAGACGAGTAAGTTAAAAAAAAAACCCACAAAAATTACCCATATAACATATGAATTTTTCATTTTTTTTTAGGTAGAGTTCCATAACTGTCATTCAAGGTAGCATCAGCATAGGGAACGGACGTTGCCTCGTCCTATTTCTGGTTTCCAAATAACATATGAAATCAAGTTATTGCTATTCCTATATACCTATGAGCGAACAACCTATGATTACTTAACGCTGCTGGGGGTGGAATAACTTTTGTTTACTGCCCAGGTTGAAGTTACTGCCCAGGTTGACGTTTACTGCCCAGGTTGACGTTCAGAGACATTCTGTTTTTATCGATATTAGCGGACAATTGAAGGTATATAGGAACAGGGAAACCACGTACCAGTGGAAATAAGTCAAAGTTACTCGGTAAGGCTTGGCTACGCCTTGGGCAGTAATTTTTCCAAGCCTTACCTCGTAACTTTGACTTATTCCCACCGGAACATAGTTTCCCTCTATTCCTGTCGCTCTTCCTTTAATTTTACAGGGTAATATCAAATTTTAAAAACCATAAGATTTAGCCATATATTTGTATCATTTATATTTTATTACTGATTGTTGGAATAATGCTGATTTTAAAAATAATGTATCCGCAGAGCTCTAAAGGATTGAGTGTTTAATCTGGAGGGGCGGGGAGTTGGCTCAGTGGTTAAGGCACTGGACTTGTAATCCCAAGGTTGTGGGTTTGAGTCCCACTGCAGCCACCTTTCTAATTCATCCCCAGCAGTGGTAGATTTACTGCTATAGGTCAGTCCTTCTCATACCATGTCTATGTGTCATGGGAACTAAAAGAATTCTCACTTCAGTAAATGTGTAGGAGTGAGATTTCTACTTAAATTCATCTCATAGATTCGACAAACATGTTATTGTCTGAAGTTATAATTCCATTGTTTCATCATGTGATATGATTAAAAAAAAAATTGATACTATTAGTATTGTGAACTTCACGAAACTTGTCTGTCGTTGCCTTGTACCAATGTCTTTACCCGTTTTCATACGGCTATGATTAAAAATCATGTACTTTATATATGAATCATCTGTCAATAAAGAATTGTCTAAATTAAAAAAAATCTATATCCACTGTTGCCCTCGCAGGTTGGTCAGATTATTGATATCCGGGGGATGATTAATGATGCCACGCGTCTTAACCAAGAGGATGGAGCAGAATCATCGGTAAGAAATTATAAATATGTTTAATAGACTTCTGTTCCCTTAGTAATTGGTAGAGACAACCACCTTTATTATATACCCATCACGTATGTAATATGTGCTGTTTTAACATATACAGTAAAATCCCGCTTAAGGGGATACCTTCGGTTCAGAGGAAACTGTCCCCTTTAGCGGGGTTTACAGTCTGTCGATGGTTAGGCTATGTAGCATATGATATCTTCATGCAATTGATACTATGGCATAGAGACACTGTTATAACCACACAGACAGCCCACAGATGCCTACCTGACGCCTACAGGAGCTTGCCTGGTGTCTGATCCATCTAGACATCAGTCTACCAGCCTCATAGACACAACATAAACAAGCATTCAATATAATCTAGAGTGTTGTCCCTACAATGTCCCATCAGATTTGATAAGGTGACCCTCCAAAGTGTCCCTTCAAGCGGGGTTTAGAAGCATTCTGTACCGAAATAACTGTCCCCGCAAGCGGGGTGACCCCTTATGCGGGGTTAATATATACTCTTAATATAGGTGAAGATTTCCATTCTGAGCCAATTGTCTCCTTAAACGAGGTGTCCCCTTAAGCGGGGTTTTACCATACATAACTGGGTTCCATACTGCAAAATACAAAACCCTGTTCCATACAGGTCAACTAAGACATGATACAATTTTATGGGTCAAGTTTATTCATTTCAGGTATATGATAAATATAGAACAACCTACCATTCTTCTACAAGCTACAAAACTCAATGGGAATTTATGGTTCATACGGAACTTGGCTAAATGCCGCCCTAAATCGTTTTTTAGCTTGTACAGTATGGTCAGGTTCTTCCATATAAGCACCTGTTTCTCTGGTTGCTTATTTTACAATTGTTTGATTAAGATATGATATGTGTATAGAACTAGTGTAATTTGCCATAGATTTAAAGGTAGAAGGATATAAGTGATAACTCTTCATAAATGAGTACTCAAATTCCATTCGTTAAAATGCCCGTTGATATATCTGATATGTAGAATTTGTTAAAACATGTTCTCATTTTCATTTTCAGGATCGGTTACTCAAACCGCTGGGTGGATATGTAGGATATAATAATGAATGGAGGGAATTAGCACAAATCATAAGTAGGGTAAGTCTGACATTATATCTGCTATGTTTTTTCATAAGTAGAAGCATTTATTTAAATAAATTATATATAGTACAATTATATACGTTTTCTAATTGTCGCAACTTCCACGTTATTATTTATGGCATGTGATATACTATCCCTTTTTCTTTTTCTGAGATGAATTCTATCATATTTTGCTGACAAAAACCAAATCTTTGATAATTTTTAATATGATATCAATCATTGTTAGTTGAAGAAATAGTACAACCAACAAAAGTCACTGTTTAAACTAGTACATAGGCTTTTTCAAGGTCTTCTTTGATATGATATATCTTCCTGATTGAGATTCCGAGATCCTCTATATTGTAAAGCTGCTTCATTAGTGTTCTTTAAGAAACTGGAGAATGAGAAAATGCGATATTTTGCCCTTTGACCTCAAATTTAGCACTTATTCTCACCCATGGTATTTTCTTCCCATACACTTAACATTTGGAAATCTTATCCAATGCCCATGGAGTATTTAGAAAAGTATAGTCAATAGGGAATTATGCCAGAAATGTTAGCCAATAGTCAATATGAGGGGTGAGATAAATTCAAAAACCTATTCAAGTTTACTGTCAGATCTCTATCCCATCTCATTTGAACCACTACGTAATTCATGCAGCTTCACCTTGTGAATTGCAATTGTATTCAAACTCGATGGGATACGAGCTCTGACCCTAAAATTTCATAGGTTTCCTCTATGATATCAGCCATTTGCCTCCAACAATCTCATATCATCAACTGTTACACAGAATTTCTCAAATATGTCGTGAATAACCTTATTTTTCTCTTGATAGGAAATATATTCACACAACCCTAATGTCAGATGGGAAGACATAATTGGTCTCGACTCAGCCAAACGTCTAGTCAAGGAAGCCGTAGTTTATCCAATTAAGGTAGGTTTCAAATACTATACCAATAATTTTAGGCCTTGGCCCATGCATTCTCTGAAGTGTATCTGAAACTGATGTTAATAATGATTTTTCCATTAACTGCAAAAAACTATTTAGCATTTTGTCATCCTTGTGCTGTTCTGTTCTATGATGATATCAGTTGCATCCTTGTCTTTTTTGTTATTTTCAGTACCCGCAGTTGTTCACAGGAATCCTATCGCCATGGAAGGGATTACTTTTATATGGGCCTCCGGGTATGCTATTTTATTTATGAATACTACCTTTGAATAATACAATTTCTATCATTAAGTCTACTCTCTGATATATACAACGTTGTATGCTATATTCATATCAATTATATATTATGCAATTTTTATGCGATTGTACATTTACTGCTATAACAAAGGCCATCCTTCTCATACCATGTCTATGTGGTGTGGGAAGTAAAAGAACTCTTACCTCGGTAAATGTGTAGGGGTGAGATTTCTACCTGAATTCATCACATAGATTCGATCACCACCCTAGTGGTGTGAAAGAACCTTGAAAAAGTCTGGAAAGAACCTATAATGGTTGACTGGACGTAAAATCAAACCCAACAAACAAACAAACAATTATGCGATTGATTATATTGTGGCTGGAGTGTTTTCACACCGGTTACTCCAGATGGGGGGAGTAGCCGTCACATGATTGTTGTGTCCTATATGAGGGCGACTGCTGCTCCGGTGAAAATCAATCTGGTTTTGACGCTCCATGGTGACTGAGCTCAGCCCTTCCCGGTCTTCGCCCTCTTTTACCCATAGTTGTTGATATCTTAGAACAGTCAGGCTGTTGATTGCTGCGGGGGTTACCCGTAGAGCCGCTGCTGGTATCTGTTTACCTGAATACAATACGTCTTACGTTCACCGTACCAACTTATTTTTGACATTCGTTACAATATACTATTTCTACCAATTCACCAGGCACAGGGAAGACTTTATTGGCAAAAGCAGTCGCTACCGAGTGCAATACAACGTTCTTCAATATATCAGCATCAAGTATAGTCAGTAAATGGAGGGGAGATTCAGAAAAACTCGTCAGGGTAAGTGCACCGTGAGAATAACTCCAAATCTTCACTTTAATGAAGCTTCAGCAGCATTCTTCACATGAAATTGTATGTCATTCGATGAATTCATCGAATTTCACTTCTTTGATATTGTATTTATATGTTTTAGATCATAAGTTATGACTTCAGTAAGTATTTCGCTTCTGTTTTCATTGAAATCAATGAATCCCACTCAATCCTATTTTGATCCTTTTAAAGCACGATGGCAATATGATGACCATCTCTCGGTATTAGCCGAGTTTTTCAGATACATTTCCAGGTCAAACTACGGGATAAGTTGGTAGCTTTTAAAGATACATCTAGATCAAAAATTCAATTTGAAAAAAAAGCGCCAATAAGGCCACTCAAAAAAACCCAACTTGTTTCTCATCACCGCGCGCGTCAGCAAAAACGTTTTTAGCAGATTTTTTTTTTTTAATGAATAAGATGAACCTTGATAGAAATCATGAAAGGTATGTGTATTTAGTATCAAATTAAAGTTCCTGATTTCAGGAATGCATTCAATGTGGTATCATGTGCATCTAAGTAGAATAGACCCCCGCATAAGTGGACACCCTCCATTCAGGGATAAAATTTTGCATATGTGGCGTAAATAATACAGTTTATGTGTCTATACAAAAGCGTAATGGCTGTATTTGTCGCCAAGCATATATGAAGAGAAATATACTGTGCGTGATATATATATATATACACTGGTCGTATATATAAGCTATATACGTTTGGCGTAAATACATGTATGCATGCTGATAAAATTATTTTTTTAAAATCAGGATCAGAATAGGATTACTATCGTAAAACTGGATGAGGTTTAATCTTGTCCACCGTATTCCACGACTGGAGTTTGGCAAAGTGACTTCATGAGGCGAAGCCGAGTGAAGTCCGGAGCCAAAACTTCAGGAGTGGAATGCGGTGGCCAAGATTAAAACGAATCAGGTTTTGATTTTATCCTACCATATCTCCTCGATTTTGGAATATTACGTGATAACAATGCTGTATGCCACTAGTGGCATATAAAATTCCGTATGCCAGTCAGCGTGGCATACGGAAACCCAATGCTAAGCCTATGGGATTTTATATTAGGGGTAGGATAATATGAAATACGTGCCACGTCTTCTCTAAAAAATGTACAAATAAAAGTGTGGTAGGTTTTTGGTTAGAATTGATTAATTACTGTGTTGATTGTTTAACTACTCGTCCTGCAGGTACTCTTTGAGATGGCGAGGTTCCACGCTCCAGCCACAATCTTCATCGATGAACTGGAGTCACTCATGAGTCAGAGAGGCTCCTCCAATGGGCAGAGGTCAGTTTGTTGTTTTTTCAAGTTCTTTATTAGTATCATCAGTTTTTTTTTGGTTTTTTTTTCATAGGGTGGATGCTTTTTCGTTTGGGTTAAGGGATGGTGAAACCATCACTGTTTACATTACAGTATGGAGGTTGCACTATCTCCAGTATGCCTTTCTATTTCTAAATGGATTGGGATGGGCCTAGATGAATTATCTCGGTCCCAAAAAGTGATAACATCACATACCTTGACCTAGCCAAACTAATTAAGATGCCTGAAGAGTCCGAACCGGATGAAACCTTGACTTATTCCCCACCCACACTGTTAAAATAACAGCATTCCACCAAGAAATCTGCTTGGTGTAAAAATCCCCAACACTGTACTGTGTTGGAGAGTGAGAACACGGCCACAGCCGGTTCCCAAGGTGGCGGCGATTGTTGTTACATAGGTAACGATTGTTAGCCTGGAGATATCATAGCAACCTGGTTCAAAAATGACAGGAAGTTGTCATTATCAAGGTAGCATCGGCTTATTACAGAGGTGTCATAGCCACGTCTTACTAATTAAAAAAAAGGTTTTTATTTGTTGTTGTTTTTCCTACTTTTTATTCATTCACTCAGAAAGAGTACAACATGCAATCTGCCATCTAGTTTACATATAGCCATTCGTTTCTCTCAATCACTGCATATTCCGTGACACTATCCATGGCCAATAAATAGGTCAGGGCCTCAAGTATACAGTAAGTTAATTTTCATGGTCCCACCTTTCCCGATTATACGATGTTACAAAATCAATGAATAAAACTGAGTTTGATAAAGAACAAATATATTAATTATTGTATCTAGGAGGGTATACACACACCCCTGTGAAATATATGCACAATAATGAGAGGTTTTGTGTATGCAAGGCTGTAAACTGCGAGAAGTTGACGCATAGTAATGACCAAACGAGCGCGAGTCGATACCCGTGCTCAAAACTATGGGGTTCAAGGCTAGAATTTAGTTTTTGGTCTCGTTTGTTACTATTGAGCTGTAGTTTACTACTATCATCTCTGAATAAGTCTAGTTGGTAAGTGTATCAAAAATCGCGCGCGCTCTGAAAATGGCCCGCCGCGAATGTGTTAAAAGATTGAAGAAAGAGACATATAATCTCGAAACTTTATAGTCAAAGTACTGAGTGCCTATCTCCGGAAATGGTGTTTTGTGAACGGATATCTGCGGTTTCAGCGGGTTCACTTTGGCTCCCTATGGGATGTAGATTAAGAGAATGCAGTACATGTGATCGTGTCTTTTGTCTCTTGTAGCGAACACGAGGGAAGTCGGAGGATGAAGACAGAAATCCTGGTACAGATGGATGGACTGGCCAAAACAGAAGACCTGGTGTTCCTGTTGGCAGCTTCAAACCTGCCTTGGTGAGTGGCCGATATTATTATTTACTATATACCCATGCCATATATACTGTAAATATGCACCGTTTTGGCATATGACGTAAAAATACTGTACGGACCAGCGGTCCGTACACTAAAATACGGACCACCTTGTCATACACATTTATTAAGATATTGGTTGTTAAGCCAAATAAAATTGATTTAAAATTTTTTTTGGGGTATATAGTAAATATATAACGTCCAACCATGCTTGTACAAGTCACAGAACTCGATGTTAATTTACGGTTTGTACGGAACTCGGCGTAAACGCCTCGGTCCGTACAAACCGTAAATTAGCATCTCGTTCTGTGAATTGTACAGCATGGTCAGGACGTTCTATATAAATACCTGTGTGCGTATGTCTATCAAATACTGCCCGCTGCTAGGGATGCAGTAATAACTATTTTCGTGCCTGCTGTGACTGTGACTTAGTAAGTCATTAAAGTAGCATTTTTTCATAGATTTGAGGTCTTGTTCTTGACCAGTCGTCGATTTTAATACAGCCTTCCGCCTATGGCGTCAGGCCGTATGAAATCGCCGACTGACCTCGAACAGGAACCGTTTCGTTCACAGTTAGGACGTTTCCTAATATTATTGCACAGGCCACTTGGTTGTCGGTGAACATGAAAGGTTTATAAGAAACTGGGTGAAAGAATATCAAACTTACGAGATCGGGATCTAAAAACATTATTCAATGAGGCCTTGGCTTCGGTGAGTACTACCGTGAGCCTAACCTCGCCGTACAGCTCCCATACTCGAGCGCTAACATAGTAATTCTATATTATTAAATATTGATAAAAATTGCAATTTGTAGGTAGTATCTAACCCCTGGTATTTTTTCCCCATAGACTTAACATTGGGAGCTTGTATCTAGCACCCATTGAGTATTAAGAAAAAATATTCAATTGGGGATTATGTCACAAAAGTTAGCCAATTAGTGAGGAGCGAGATAAATTCAGAAATCCATTCAAGTTTAGGGTCAGAGCTTGAGCCCATCTCGTTTGAATCGCTACGTAATTCGTGCAGCTTCGCCTTGTGAATTACTACACGATTCAAACTCTATGGGATACGAACTCTGACCCTAAACTTTCATAGGTTTCCCCTATAGTATCTCATAGATGTTCGACGGGAGATATATAATAATATACCATCCAGTCTGCATGCATCATCTACCAAACTGAAAGAGACACACTTCAATCAATCAGTCCGTTGTCCATGACATATTGCCCTCCTGTGTTTTTATTCAAAGATGGCATTTTTCCACTTTTCAAAAAAAAAAAATACTTGTTTCAATTCCAAGTTTATGAAATCACTTTTCTTGTATAAAACAAAAATAATATAAATCGAGTCTCATTCATGCCAATAAAACAGTGGTTTGAACCTCCCCACACACCCTCAGCCCCATTGCATGGCCAACACTGATGTGTTTTTCATCTCAGTCTATCTGAGGCAGTAAATTCCACATGAAGAATACTTCCACTTTTTTCCTGCTGAACTGTAAAAGGGTACAAGAGAATAGAAGAAAGCACTTGAAAAACAGTAACAACATGAAAATGTTGTTCGAAACTATTCCAAAGAAAGATATCATCATGTTTTTGAAAGAGACAAATCTATTTGATTTTATATAAAATATTTGAAAATATTTGAA
Source organism: Alentia gelatinosa (assembly GCA_950022655.1). NCBI lineage: Eukaryota > Metazoa > Annelida > Polychaeta > Phyllodocida > Polynoidae > Alentia > Alentia gelatinosa. Next base: position 10,377,780 of record OX465583.1, read on the forward strand.
ACATTGAAAAGAATTGACTGAAATAAGTCTATGAAAGTGAAAAGTTAAATCATTGATAGTCCCTATATACCCTCAGGGTCCCTGGGGGACGTTAAACCACAAACAAACAAACAAACAAATCCCCGACCCCACCTGACATCCCTGTTTAATGGATACGCGTGTTGCTGACAGGGAGCTGGACCACGCCATGCTGCGGCGGTTAGAGAAGCGCATCCTGGTGGACCTGCCCACGTACGAGGCGCGGCGCGCCATGTTCAAACACCACCTGCCGGAGGTCGTCAACCCCCACATGGACAACTCGCTGGAGCTGCTCTCCGACATCGACTACGACCAAGTAGCACGGGTAGGTGTATTTATTACCCACCTGATACGGAGTCTCCATACTAAACCTATAGGTGTATTTATTACCCACCTGATACGGAGTCTCCATACTAAACCTATAGGTGTATTTATTACCCACCTGATACGGAGTCTCCATACTAAGCCTATAGGAGTGTTTATTACCCACCTGATACGGAGTCTCCATACTAAACCTATAGGAGTGTTTATTACCCACCTGATACGGAGTCTCCATACTAAACCTATAGGAGTATTTATTACCCATCTGATACGGAGTCTCCATACTAAGCCTATGGAGATTACAGATCGCTACTGAGTAGGATACGGAGCTGCGTACCCTCCTAGAGGTCAGGTAGGTATATTAGGGACTATGGTGGGATCCGGATTTAAATAGTGTTTCCCTAAAAATTATTATAGATTGACATGTGCTGCATATCTAATTAGTTTAAGGAAGCATTTGTTTGTAAATAATAACTAAAGGAAAAACACTGTCTGAAATTATAATATAAAAATATTGCATGATCTCCAACCAAGCCTTAGTTCTCTATTTTCTGCCTACCACAACAATGCTATAACATATGGCGCATATCACAAAAAGGGGCTTTTTGCTACTTTTCTAATTTGAAAACAAAACAGTCCATTTTGACTTCTACTATGAGTACAATAAAAGTTAAGGTATCAACATGATCCTCAAACAAATCTCTACTTGATTAAACTGGGCTTTGGATTTGCTTCCATATGGAATTCTATGGAATCTTCACTCATATTCTAGAAGGTCAACATTTTGCCTAACTTTCAGCATGATTTCATAGAAAATGTGTCAAAAATGAAAACAGATAAATTACCTCAATAAATTCAAAATATATATGAAAATAAAGCCCATAATCTCTGGTTTAATATGGTACCATTTGTAAATCTGTATCCTTTTTACAGCCTAAGTTATGAGAACTTTTGTATAGCAATTCAAAAATAACTAGTTTACAGTCCCCAATATGGTTGCGAGGCCTATAGGAGGATACAGAATTTTTTAGATGAAAGTGGTCCCATTGAGATGAAAGAAGTCCCAAACATAACTTCTTAACTATGTTGAAAAGTTTTCTAACGGTCATATTTATTGCTTAAATCTAAAAAATAAGTGAGTAATAAATACAACATTACCATGATTTCGATCTGTGTGGCCGTATTCTCCTTGTAGTTGACGCTACGCAATACTCGTCAACTACGCGGAGAATACAGCCACTCAGATCGAAATCATGGTAATATTGGGTATTTATCCTACCCCTCATAGAAATCTCCATAAGCTCAACATGGTTTGACTGTATGCCATGGTTATGCCAAAAAAATATTCATATGCCATGGTGACATATGCAATTAAAAACATGTGATCGGAGAGCATTGGACTTGTAATCCCAGGGTTGTTGGACTTTGTTGGTTCAAGTCCCACTGCAGCCACTTTTCTCCTTCGCCCCCAGCAGTGGTAAATGTACTGCTATATCAAAGGCCAATTGCTCTCATACCATGTCTATGTAGTGTGGGAAGTAAAAGAACTCTCACCTCAGTAAATGTGTAGCGGTGAGATTTCTACCGACATTCATCTCATAGATTCGGTCAAACCCAAAGTAAATCTAATAGAACATATTGTATGTTAAACTAACCAAACAAACAAACAAACAAAAACAGGGTAGGATAACTAGTGGTCGTTGCCTTCTGCTACAGATATCACTCAGCTCTGCTTCGTGATATCATTCCACGAAAACAACTCATGCCATATAAACAATCATATGAAATCTTGTGACGTTTCCTGATAATCTGGTCATTGATGTACCAGGCTTATGATATATGCTATAGTGTTGGAAAACAACCTTTTATCTCACCTCTGGTATTTTTTCCCTGTCTGCTGAAAATATGGCATTCGTTTTGATCAGCTGCATATTCTCACCCGGCTTTGCCTTGTGAGATTCCTCCACAACCCAAACTCATGGTATATTTTCAGGGGCTCCAGATCTTGATGATGTTCCTTCTTATTAAGTTATAACTTACTGGTTACCTTTTGTTATATTTGCTCCAGTTGATAGTGAATGGAATTTGCTTCAGTATTTTTTACAGCTGATGACTTCTAAAGGCTCTGTTTCCTTTACCCTAGTGAGAATTTTAGGGTTTTCAGCTGATTTTGGAAAGCAGAGTTTAGCTACTTATACCCAGGTCTCACTAGGCGAGAGTGAATACTATGAATTTTGTGAGCCTTTAATTTAAAGCCGTTGGGCGGGCAGCAGTGGGAGGGCTCACACAGAAACTGTGCAGGCGGGACACTTGTACTGGACAGATCTGCCGTGTGACAGCGATCGATGTTCAGATGCGTCACCAGGACACGTGTTTCCCCCAGTGAGAATTTTAGTCAGACCAAGATATACTTAGCTCTGTATAGTATGGCTGTTCAATATCTAATCAGTTATAATGTCAAGTCTCTATACCAGGACTGTTTGAAGTCTTTTATTGGAAATAATTATTTGTGGCTCGTGTACTTCTTACAGAAAACGGAAGGTTACTCGGGCTCCGATATCCGATTAGTGGCAAAGGAAGCCGCCATGAGGCCTGTAAGAAAAATCTTTGAAGTTTTAGAAAATCACATTGAAGGTAAGCATTCTATAACATATTGCAAACTAGCTAACCCTCCCTCTATAAATAATCAATGAAAGGCACGCTTTCAATATGCCACCATGAATCCTAAGTTGAATCAACGTGATAGTTTAAAGATGTTCTATTCTTTACGACAGCTTAAAATTTGGCCAATTTTAAGGCATATCATACAATTCAGAGTGGTGCCACATGATGATTTTTAGATATTGATTAGTTCAAACTGATTTCTTGTTACATATAGGAATGCCAAAAGACTAAATCATCAAGTCCTATCCCGTTTGACATAACTGAATCGGTAAAATAGGCCTATTTATATTTCCTCGATTTATTTAGGAAATATACTGAAAAATACGGGTTTCTTCAATTCTTTCAAAGATAAGGACAGTGACCTATAGTTTTTCACATTCAGATATGTAGTACTACACTTTAAGTATTTTTTGTGAGAGTTTCAAGAAAATTACATGGGTTTTACTATGTAAAAACCAACGTTTTAAAATATCTGTATATTCTTTTATGATGTTATCATGATGTTAATCTCTAAATGAAAAACTAGCAGGGTGGCCCCCGATTTTCAAGTTAGATATGCGTTCTACAACACTTTGAGATCATCATATTGAATTTTCAAGAATATGACTTGGGTTTTAATTTTCAAGGTGAATTGTGTGATATATGCTTTTTGATATATTTTTTGATTTTTTGAATTTTTTTTATCAATTATGTTGCAATTTCCTCACTGTGTATTTGCTATTTGGTACAGGAGAAGACATTCCACATATAAAACTCGACACGATAACGACAGAAGATGTGGAGATTGCGCTCAAACACACGCGTCCATCCGCCAGCGGGATGAAGTCCAAGTACGCCGCGTGGCAGAAGGAATACGAGTCCGTATGAGTGCCTCGAAAAGTGTTCAACCTATTTATAGACGTTTTACCCAATTATAGCTCTGCTTGCCCTAAGAAAGTTTCAGTTTTACTGCACATGGCGTTGCAGAAGGTCTGTTTGGGGGATTAAATCACATGTTTTCATTTTTTTTAAAATGTTCTTAAAAAGGCACATTTGTGGTAATACAAATAGCTTTTAAATACAATAATAAAATGGGTTTTGTCAGCTGGATACTGTGTCAAAACACTTCTGCACACAACCATTACTACCTTGTTGCTAGTAACCATTACAATGAATGACTACCACCTTGATTACACATCCAAGTTCGTCTCCAAACCTCCTTTTTTTCTTCTTTTTTTTTTTTTTCTCTCCAAAACTAGTATTTTCAGGACAATATACTTTCCATGGTCGTTCTTGATATAGTTCTGATCTTTTTAAATACCTTGTACCTTGATTTCTCGCCTGGATGTCTAGATTTAACCAGCATTATGGTGATAATGAGAAATTGGTGGTACTGAAAAAACAATGCATGTTTATAGTGGTGGACTCGTCGCGTGCTGGAAATCTCAAGTAGAAAATGTTCGGTTCTTTAACATGTTAGGGAAAGGGTGTGCTCCACGTGGCCAACGATATTTGACTCCACCAGGCATGCACCAAACATGTTTATAGTGTACAAACCCTACGACCTGGTCACCTTCAGCGGCTGCCGGCTGGCAACCGGTCAGTAACGGCTGAAAACTAATTTATTAGGTTTTGCCAGTTCATCGCCATGTGGCCACCGCATGTGAGTGTGTTCCTGCTCCACTGCGCCAGTCTCTATGCTTGAGCTGTTACTGGCGCAGTGTGGCCCAGAAGAGCATGCCCTTAAGATAGATTTGTAATCATCTTTTTGTTTATCTTGCTGGATATTTGAACTACTTTTAAGGGAGTGCCAACCGTACACATTTATATAGGGATAAGTGTAGTTCCCATGAGTTCATCCTACCTCTCAATTCAAGGCTATTTGAGCCAGAATACACAGTGTATGTACAAATCTCAAAGTTGTGTACATAAAAAATGTATGTGTTTTTGTCCTCACCATAGGATAAAATGTCACATTTTGTGGCAACTCTTTTGTTTGAAAATAAAAAAAGAGATGCAATAATTCCTATCGTGATGTGAGCCGAAGAAAGTCAAATTCTGTCAAGACAGGTTTGTCTTTAACCACTGTTGAGCCCCAGGGTTTAGAGAATTCCAACATATCAAGAATCGTATTATAATCAAGACAGATTTTGTTGATAAAGCAGCCATTCTTAATCATACTTTCCACTGACAGGTTGAGAATGCACATCTCAGCATATACAGTCTTTACTCTGAATATTTCCAGCCATATGATTGGCTAAAAAGGGGAAAACCTAGGTTGGCTGGTACCCTGCCTTATTACCAGGGAACCAGTATAAAAACCTAAGCTCCTCTAGCCCCCTGGTCAACTGGTACAAGGATGCAAGTTTGCCGATAAATGATGGAAATCCAAAATGTTGAGATTTTTAAAATTTTGAGATTTTCATTCATGACCCAATGAAATGCAAAAAGTTAGCAATATCTACACAACGGCCGCACTCACCAGTTGGAGGCACCCGGTGGGAGACCGTCACCACTGCGGCCTAAGCCATCATCGGCCTCTTACTTCTCAGGCTTACATTGGCAGAAATACCTTTTTTTCAAAGCTTATAATTTCCGATTTTTTACCCAGTCCCAACTTTCATCCCCGTAGGTAGCTTTGTGGCTTTCAAATTTTCTGTGGTGCCTCAATTGTAAACCCTAAGGTGTTCCATTCGCTTTACTTCATTTAGTAACGGCTAACAATGAAAAGAGGAGGGAGTGCCAAACAAACTGGGTTTTAGATTCCTACTACTGGGGATCCCACATACTCTGTCATTGATATTATTCTAAAACTTGCATTTAGATACATATATTTTCCATCTTGTATCTACAGAAAACATACAACAGACACATAGGATTAAAAATACCAATTCATGGTGATCTGAAGCATAAGGAAATACATAAATTAGAAATACAAATATGTACTGGATTAATTCATAGGGGCTGCATAAGTTCGATTCTTTTATTGACTTAACACGGGAATTAACTTCTAGCACAGTTGCTTCAACGTACTTATTTGTGTGCAAAATACCAAAGTTTTAATGGTCTGGTGCACCGACTACCTTCAAGTGATGAATAATACCACAATCGTGATAAAATGTGATACCTTATTGATTTAATTCACTTTTGTATATATGTATACAATTCTATTTGAAATGAATGATCCATCCAGTGTATGTATTTTAAAAATGTACAAAGTGTCAATGATGACCTATTTATTACTGTAAATAAAAATTCAATGAATAATGAATTCATGATAATTGTCATTAGATTTGTTGTACGAAGAAGTGTAGTAGTTGATGAGAAACCGCTTTAACATTTGCAGCCGCACTCAGAGCTGTGATCTGTGTTCTATTTTGGAATGTGACACTTTGGTGCTCTCCAAATAACAACAAATAAAATCTCTATGAGCCCATCCTTATCTGTGAGTCAATTCTCTTCTTCTATTCATAATATTTGTTAGTAATGAGAAAGCGTACTTATTGTGGGCAAATTTATGTTAGTTTGCGGCATCGGGACATATCTTCGGGGCAAAAGACCGATATTGACATCAATTCCCACAGAGTTATTTTTTTTGTTATTATCATATACCTGAAAATCATGAAAATAGGCTATTTTAATGACTTACATGTTAATGCTCTTTTTTTTTTAAAAGCTTTATTCATTCTGTAAGTACAGTTCTTCCATGAATAGTTTATGGTTTTAACCAGGGCTGGTAACCTTATTATGAATAACAAAGTAGATAGATGATTAAGAAGATGAGATGATGCATGAAAGCCATTATTGTAATAATGCATCAGTACAAACAAACAACAGAGGCAAGCAGGTTACCAACCAAAAAATCACTGGCATTATAACACCAGAGGCACTTGAAGGCATTTAGTGCTACCGAAAGTAGGCGAGGAGATTCACCAAGTACCAGGGAGGTGTGGCAATTTCGCAATTACATTTCTGAGTTATGTAAGTTCTCTGGTTACTGCCTTTTTGAAATCAAGTTTACACAGTGATTTTTGGGTTAGCTCACTCAATGCATCCCAAAGCATCCTACCTCTAGAGTCACAACTTTTTCTGTATCCCGTCGTTTTGAACTTGTAGTCCTTAAACCTAACCATAACGTCACTGCAGGTACCTCGCAGGGTGTTGTCAATATTCAGAGGGTCTTTGGATCGTTTATACATTAGACACAATAGCTGCCGACTACGGCGTACAAGCAGTTCTTCTATGCGGCATTCAGTATGGAGACGACCCACACTCATCCCCCGTATCTGCACTTTTTTTAACAATTCTTAAGCCTCTATTCTGCAATTTCTGTAGTTTAGATATTTTCTCATTGCTAGCCCCATCTATCAGAAAGGAGGCATACTCCATAACAGGTCTTATAGTTGAGATATAGATTAGTCTGGCCACATCGCTAGATACCTTGTTTCTTAGTTTTGCTAGCTTAAATAACCTTGAGTTAGTTGTCTTATTAATGTTCCGTAGAAACTTGTTCAGCGATAGGCTTGAGTCCAGTTGGACACCAAGATATCGGTAACTTCCGCAATGTGGCAGGGTACGCCCCTGGCACATTAGCTTCATCTCAGGTAAACGTTTGAACCGTGGCTTGGTCCCATACCATGCCCTCATAGTTTTCTTGAGATTCATGTTTAATCCATTTGAGTCGCACCAACGTGATACTTGGTGGACGCCAATCCTAACTTTCTAGAAGCCTCATCCTCCCTTTTATCAGACACATAAATTACAAGGTCGTCTGCATACTGAATGCTGCCGCAGCCCTCAACAGAGGCACACATATCGTTCACGTAAAGGATAAATAAAAGCGGTCCCAGGACCGACCCCTGGGGTACACCAAAAGGCACTGGGGTTATAGAAGATTCCAAACCATTCACCACTGTTTTTTGCATTCTACCATCTAAGTAATTTCTAATCCAGGCCAATAGTGGTACAGGGATTCTGAAACTATGTTCTAGTTTCAGAAGTAGCAGTTCCCTAGAACACAAACATTATTCCTGTACCCCTTGCAGCGGCTAGTATCTGTAGATGTTCGAGTGCAGGTATATATGTACATGATAATATCAAGAATTACACATTCAGGGTTGACACACTTACACTTTTCAGTGGATTCTCAAAGTGTTTCCTGTTGCAAGGCCACATCCTATAAAAAAATCAGGAAAACGATTAGGAGCGATTCTAATGATAAAGAAGGCATTCTCAACCAAATATATATATAGTTTGGCTAAATCCGAGAAGCACCATTCAACAAAATATCTAGTATCATACCATGGAACTGACTGACCTGGATTGGAAACGCAGGGCCGCAGGCTTATCGCACTATGCCTCGTTATTGTTCTCGAGTTATCCTTTTAGCCACCAGGGCGGCACCACAGTAGCAGCAGGTTGTTTTCTATCATTAACCACCAGAAAAGTGTAAAAATGTTTATTGACAAGTGTAGGTATATACTTGAAAGAGAAAACTAGAGCGAGTATCAAGTCATTTTGACAGGAAATATCCAAAGAAAAAAATATGATGACAAAAAAGTCATCTGATGGGATATAAAAAAAAAATATATTGTGTTGCCAAGGAAATTGAAAAATAAAAATATTGCAAAAAAGATGCCCTTGTAAGAAGTATATAACTGTATAACTCCCAGTTTATACATGTATAATTATTAGACTAAGCTACTACCGTCGCCACCTAGCGAGTTGCTATGGCGTTACTATGGTATAGCGGTTACTGTTATGTTGCGTCAATAGTTCTATTGACGGTTGCCGTGATGCGCATTCGTCACTCTACCTTTGCATGTCTTCAGGATCAGACCTATAATTTTAAATTCTGAGACATTTGAGTCATTTGTCGATTTATTGGAGGTAAATCGCGGTGGTTATTTGATTTTGACGATGGGGAGAAAGTCGAAAAAGCAAAAATCACCTACAAAGGTAGAATTGAGGAAATCGAATAGGATTAGATCTGATACTGAGGGGGAGGCACCCTTCAGGTCGCAATCGCCAGCGACAGGTCCGTTATCAGACAATGATCCTATTGACCAGACGTGGGCATCGGCATCCGAGGGCATCAGTTCCAGATACGAGAAGGATGCAAAACAGAAAGAAGACCACTTATCTACAAGAATGGACAATTTAGAAGATTACATGCGCAGCACCCTGGGAAAGATGGAAAAATTCTTCGAGAAGTCTTCAGTGGAGGAAGAAACTAACGAAAAAGAAAGAAAATCCAGTCATCAGAGTGAGAGAAAATCGCGTAAAACATCGACAAGTACCACAAGTCGCTCGTCAAGTGAAAGTTCTAGATCATCAAGTAGAGAATCAGCCTGTAGAAAGTCTAAAGGTAGGCCTAAAAATAATGTTTTCTCATCTAAAAAATACTTGAAGAAGGACGAGAAAATTGTGTCGATTGAAAAACTGAATTTGGTAAATATGAAAATCCTAAAAAATCTATACGACTCAGGTAAGGAACTGAGCGGATTTATTGACCATTTAATATTGGTGGGAGAAAAAGCAGAAACGAGGATGTTTACTGCTGAAGCATTGATAAACTACGATGAAAGTGTCAAGGTTGATACTATTGAAAAAGGTATAAAATCGTTATCAGTGGTAAATCCAGCAGCAATAGTCAGATTTTTATCTTTTGACGGCACGATTTCAGCTGCTTCGATGAAGAAAAATGTAAAAACAAAAAGCAAATCACAGGGCGATAATAATGTATGTTTTGCATTTAACAAACCAGAAGGTTGCAAATACGCAAGTTGCAAGTACAAACATAGTTGCAATAACTGCCATAGCTATGGTCACGGTTCATACGATTGCAAAACACAAAGCAAAGATCAAAAACACAGTAAATGAAATGATGTATCGAGCGGGAAAACTCAAAGCGATAGGAAAGGGGGCGTGGCCGTAACTATGGACGCTTATGGTCGTCAGGGATCCCCGCTCGATAATGACGTAATCGCAGGGAATCCCCCTAGCGATAGAGTAGCAACGGTAAACATTCCTATCAATCTTGCTTCGGAGGAAGAAATCGATGGGGAAACAAAGAAAAAGGTTAGTGTAGATGATATCGTTGTCACGGAAAAATGTATTAACGGTAATTGTGATTGTAAATACTATGTCAACGAAATCGCGGTGGATTTAAAACCATGTAGATCGGCGGTATATTTAGCAGGAGAAAATGCTCTCGATTCTATAGACTCAAAAGACAGGGAATTCTTATGGTCGGGTCTTCGTAATGGTTTTAAAATAGTCGATTCCGATTGTTCAGCGGAATATGAATGTGAAAATTATAAATCACTTACGGAGGGAATTTGTTGTGAAAAATTTGAGGAAGTGGTTAAATCCGAAATAGACAGTGGGAGAATTTCTAAAGTTAGGAAGAAGCCTAAATGCGTACATGCGTTAGGGGGGGTCCTAAAAGAAAATGGGAAATTTAGGCCCATCACGGATTGCTCTAGGCCCTTTGGTGAATCAATTAACGATCACATGAAAGAAACTTTTGAATCTTTTTCATACAATTCAGTGGAAACCGCAGTAGATTTTCTAAATCGCGACGATTACATGTGTTTGGTTGATATAAAATCAGCCTATCGTTCAGTACATATTGATCCTAAAAATGCTGAATCTCTAGGGTTCAAATGGAAAGACGATTACTACAGAGATAACAGGTTAGCATTCGGCCTAAAATGTGCTCCTAATATTTTTAGCTCGATTTCGAACTATATAGTCAAAATCGCTGAATCTAAAGGTGTAAAGAGATTGGTGAATTATCTCGATGATTTTCTAATTATTGGTACTACATACGAGGAGTGTCTCAGAGACAGGGGAATCGTCATAGATACGATTGAAAAAATGGGTTTTAAAATATCTTTTAACAAGGTAACAGACCCATGTAGAAATACGGTATTTCTAGGTATAACAATCAATTCTGAACAGATGGAATTGAGTCTTCCTCAAGAAAAAGTCGATAAACTATCCAAAACTATAGAAGAAACTATAGAAAAAGGGTTCGTAAATAAAAAGGACCTAGAAAGGCTGGGCGGATTAATGTCTTTTTGCGCTCAAATCGTCAAGGGCGGTAAAACGTTTAGTAGACGCCTATTCGACATGGTAAAAGATCTGAATTATAAATCTAAGGCTAGTATTGATGACGATTTATCGGCTGACCTAGAATGGTGGTTAAATTTCTGTCGTATTTTTAACTGTAAATCATTAATACGCACTACATGTCACAATGTCCCAATCGTCACTGATTCATCTTTTAAAGGTTTCGGCGGTTGGGCCGGTTGCGATTATTTTTTCGGAAGTTGGGAAAAAATACCCTCAAATTTAGACAATTGCGGTCATCAAGAAGATCCGCCCATTAGCGATATTTATGGCATGAATATCAATGTATTAGAACTCTGGCCTGTACTTATCGGTCTGAAGAGGTGGGGCGGTAATTATCGTAACAAAAAAGTTGAGGTGGTGACGGATAACACGCAAGTCCTATACATGTTAAACTCTGGTAAAAGCAAAAATAAAACATGTATGTCCTGGTTACGAGAAATATTTTGGACTTGTTTCATTTATAATATCGATATTTGGGCAACGTATATTAAAAGTAGCGATAATACGTTAGCAGATCAATTATCAAGGTTGGAATACAATGGGGTATCCAAAAAATGTGTTGTAACCCTTAAAACTCATAACATGTGTTGTTCTGAATTACAGACCTAATCCAGGAGGTTCAGGATAAAACGGATAAATTCCTATCCGTGGCTATGTCAATCGCCACTAACAAAGCCAGGGTAAATCAATTAAATTGTTATTCACGTTTTTGTGATAAATTTAATCTCAAACTTTTTCCCTGCAACCCTACTCAGGCTTGCTGGTACGCTTCATATTTATCTGAGTTTTTATCGCCAGTTTCGATAAAGAATTATCTTTCAGCCATTTGGTGGAAGCAAAAAATGTTGGGTTATCTGGATCATTCCAATGATTTCAGATTAAAGATGGTTATCAAAGGGATTCATAGATCTTTTATCATAAAAGATAATTCTCGTTACCCTTTTAAAGTTCAAGACTTACAAAATATTTACCGTATTTTAGACTTGGGAAATTCAGATGACTTGAATTTCTGGTTAGCCGTAGTCTTATGTTTTCGTGGACTACTGAGGAAATCACATGTAACGATATCTCCTCACAATCTACTTATTGGGGACTTAACCATTGATTCGTCGGTTATTAAAATACATATTCGTACGAGTAAGACTGACCAATTCGGTCTAGACCCTTTTGACATTTTTATTCATTCAATTCCAGGGTCGTTTTTGTGTGTCTACAAAATCGTAGTACAACTGATTTATCGTAAAAGTTTATCTTTACCATTGATAAGTTTGGGTAAGAAACCAATGTCTTATGGTTACTTCAACTCCAGGTTAAAGAGTTTATCAAACCAATGTGGCATCATGGGTAACGTCTCTACTCATTCCCTACGCCATGGTGGGGCCACATTTTTAAAAGACTTGGGTATGCCGATTGAGGTGATTAAATCAAAAGGTAATTGGAAATCGGTCTATCGATACCTACATAATACAGAATCCCTCTCTGAGGTTTCAACGATAAAATCGTTCTTGTCTAATTATTCACAAAATTCGTAATTGTGTTTGGCGGTTCTTGGCCTGGTGTTTGTTATACTCACCAAACTACAATTACTTGTTGTCTTGTACTTCACTTATACTTCGTCTCCATAACTTATATAACTGTATAACTCCCAGTTTATACATGTATAATTATTAGACTAAGCTACTACCGTCGCCACCTAGCGATTTGCTATGGCGTTACTATGGTATAGCGGTTACTGTTATGTTGCGTCAATAGTTCTATTGACGGTTGCCGTGATGCGCATTCGTCACTCTACCTTTGCATGTCTTCAGGATCAGACCTATAATTTTAAATTTTAAATTTTTAATTTCAGGTCTAAGTTACTCAGTTTTGTACTTTGTAATACTGAGGTTCCAAGGATTGTACTTCCAGTAATAAAGGTTAGGGCCTGGTGTTTGTTATACTCACCAAACTACAATTACTTGTTGTCTTGTACTTCACTTATACTTCGTCTCCATAACTTATACATATATCTTGTTATTTTGTCTATTGTTGTCTATTGATTTGTAATTGCCTATAATCATTGTCTATGATATCATATGGGAAGCAACTTTCCCAAACAGGGATTAGAAGCCTTGAGAATTATTTAGCATTGAGCCCCCTGTATTTTGCAAGAATTATTATGAGATCAGTTGTTAGGGACTGTCCATAAATGTCATAGATTGAAAATGAAAGGGGGTGTTCAGAGTTGTGTGACGGAATGTACGTCATCTAATTCTGAAACCTTAAAGGCCACTTTGCCCATGCTGGAAAGGTGTTGGGAAAAGTATGATCATATACATGTGGTTATGGCTGGATATCATGTTAAGGCTGCATACCCATACAAAACCCACTGAAATAATCAAACAACTAAAGAAAAAGGCAGCCAAATGGAAGAATGTCCACATCAATTAAAGTCAGAACATGTACGCTAAAAGTGGTTAAGGAGAGAGTGCTGTTACACTTGGAAGAGTACCCTGTTTCTGATTTGGCTGATTATGACATCTAGCACCACCTGCAGACTATTTGACCCTTTTGGGCAGACAGTCATTAGGTGGAATTCTCCGAGTCATCTGGTGACTTCCGGTTTAAAATACCCTCCAATATATGCAAATTTCCCTGACAACGAACAAGGTCCGCCATATTGCTGGTGAATACAAAGCGCTGTCAGAGTGTTAAATGGTGAAAAAATATTGTTTCGGACGTTCTAATGTGAAATCTGTACATGTAATCGTTTAAATAGGAGTGTATCCAACATCTAGACATGATTTAAACGTGCCAACTCGAAGTAAATCGGCCGTTTCGACGATTTGTTGACATCGCGTTCGGAGGCTGAACTGAGGCCATCACATAATCATTTGATCTTAAACTGCCAGGGAGGTCTGGTTTTGTCAAAAGATTGACTTGGGGGTTACAAAACACGACCCCACATATTAAATACTATCAGAAATGAACGTTTGAACTCTCCATAGGCTTAGCACTGGATAGATCCCTTGCCAAAATGGCCGCGGAGGTGGTTCGAAGCGCCACCTACTTCCAGGTTGACTCGACGAATAGGGGATATTGATTTCTCTCTCCAACATTAACTTAAGCAATTTGGCACCAGCTCATGATATTTTAGCTCACTATTTAATAATATCTGGGTAGATTTAATCAGTGGCAGACTGCAGGCTCATACTCTGCATTCTTCAGTGGTCACCTCCCATGAAAAAGAAGGCCTTTCCTAGACTGGCTTCACCCCTTGTATCCCTCCACCTACCCCCGCGAGCGCCAAAACCGCGAGCGCCAAAACTGGCCCTGGCGACAACGGGACGTACTACAGTCTCACAGTCGGTTTCCTCTTTTTCCCGCTAGATGGCAGTCCCGCATCTCGGCCTCGCTTTCGCCCGCGACCCAAGGTCAGGAAAATCCTCCATTGTCGCCCCACGTTTTGCCCATCCTCCTCCGGCCGTTTTCTGAAAATAGCCCCTCCAATACTCACCTGATCGTCCAACCCACGGCATCACCATGTGGTTCGACGAGGCTGGGGAAGTTGTAGAAATGTTTAAGAGCAGTTTTCCATATTCTTTTCTGTTTTTCGTACCAATTTTCATCATCATTTCACCGGCCCCCGCGGCCGCGGCCCATGAATTCGCCGTATACAGAATGCAACAGTACGATCTCCAAGGATCCTCCTACGGTAATGCATTTTATTCAGATGATCTACTTGATATTCCTGTTTAGGAATCCAATCCCTGTACTGAAATACAGATTAGAGTGGAGATTGAGGCAGTCCAGCTCTGTAGTATCGAGTTAAATTACACCGACCGGCATCGATCCACGCTGGGCCGAGTTATTTTGGGGAGGGGCTTCACTCTTGATGGGAATTGAACGCCTTGACTTGAGCCCACCCTGTGGACGCCTTGAGCCTACCCCTATTTTAGTTCCGACTGGTGGGTTAGTGTTAGTATAGAGTTGGGTCAGGGTTATGGTTGTGCATATATGATTATAATAAACCAGTTCACTTTAGAGACTCGAGCATTGAGTCAATGCCTCCAAGACTTGGCAAAAGGGGCAGGCTCAAGGCATCCACAGGGGTGGGCTCAATGCGTTCACAGAAAGGCCCAATGCGTCCTGGGCTCAAATCGGTCTTGGCTCAAGGCGTTTATAAACCGGTGCTCCTTTGGCGTCCATAAATCTAACGAAATTACTCACAACATCGGACCTTTTGCTACATATATGTTTATAATATACAAACCACAGCCACTAAGAAAAACGTTAACAGAGGTTTGAAAAACCAAACTTAAATATTTGATCATTATCTTTGAAAAAATCATTTGCAAATATTGTTTTGATGGTAGATATTTACGAAAGCTAGGTGTGCATTCATCTAGCTTTTATAATCATTTACATTCTGTCTTTTGAGATCCCAGGCCTACTGTTTATGTCGTTAGGTATGGGTCACATTTAGGGTTAGGTTATGGATCAGCTTATCATAAATAACTTTAAATAATTTTTGTTAATGTTAGTTGGGTTTCACAGAGCTGGCCTGCTGCGTTTGTGCAGGGGGAGGCCGGGGGACCGTTGTGACCAGGTGGTTGTATGAAGGAGTGATAGTGACCTGTATTCGTGCAAGATACTATGGTCTAGTTGGGACTCTTTCTCAAATACTCGAAAGTCCTCAGGGCAATGATGATGTCGCACATCTATATATATTTAGAATTCAAAACTTAATAATGGTCACAACCCATACATAAGTTGCTTGTGATTTTATTAAAGATAGGAAACATTTATATGCGACTATTTGCTTTCAAATACAACCTAACAATTTTAATAAAACTATTGATCAATGTTTTCTTATTTAGGTTGTCGCAATGCCCTGATGAACGTTGAGGCCCGCCCAATAGACGCAAGTGTTGTGACCAGACGGTGTGTGGTGGCCAAGCTCAGGGAGCTCACGCTCGACAAATACAAGGACCTGTTATCTCAGAGTGCCGGTGGGCTCCTCATACTGCTCCCGGCAGACCTTTCTTCACTCTCACCGAAAGAAGCAGAGGTGTGTTGTATTTACATTAAACAAAGTGGTAGATTACTGCTATATCAAAGGCCAATCGTTCTCATACCATGTCTATGTGGTGTGGGAACTCTCACCTCGGTAAATGTGTAGGGGTGAGATTTCTACCTAAATTTATCTCATTGATTTGATCACCAAAAAACTTAAGTAAGTCTAATAGGAAATATTGGATGTTAAACTAACCAAACAACCAACATTCAAAATAGCTCTAAAAGGCAGGGTTAAAGCCTATCTGTTATCTCACCACTGGTATACTTTTTCTCATTAACATTGGGAACTTGTACTCAATGCCCATGGAATATTTTTTTGAATACTTCATGGGGAATGACCTCAGAAACGTTAGCCAATTAGTCAGTGATTTGGGTGAGATAAAATCTGTACTGCACTCGATCCAATGTCACTGAAAAAGTGCCATTCATTTTGGATTGGTACATAACCTCACATAATCTTGCCTCCTGATATTGCTCCACAACAAAAACTAATTGCATATTTTTAGTGCCAATGGATCTCGGTTCAGTTCTTTATTATTACTAGTAATATCCATGCTGCGATGTGGGGAGATCGAACACGAATTGAGTGTATGGATCTGTCCAATTAAAGGTTATGGTTATGGTAATGAGATATTAGGTACATAGATGTCATTAGATAAAAAATAGTACCCATTTGACTTAAATATTTTCAAGGACTGATATATTAACATGATTCATTTGTTATCCATTTTATAGCATTATTCTTCTGGAAATGCAGAGAATCCTATCTAACTCAGAGATGGTAGTTTTCCTATTTCCCAAGGAAATCCTGGTTTATATTTTCAGTATGTAAAACAAGGAGAGAAGGAATTGAGCCTGATTCACACCAATAAACAGTGGTTCAACCCTCCCGACACGCCAGCACCATTCCATAGCCATTAACGATGTGTTTTCCATGTTTTCTGTCTTCCTGAGGCAGCAAATTCCACATGAAAAATATTTCCACTTTTTTTGCTGACCCCAACTGACATCCCTGTTAACCAGTGATAACCGCTTGCCAATATATGTTGCAGCACTTGGTCGAGCTGGAGTCCGAACTTCTCCAGGAGGAGAGCCAGGTTCCGGTCTACTTCGCGAAGGAGACGCAAACTCTTCTCGACATCTACAGCGATGTCAAGGTCGCTACCAACAGTGACCAGGCCGGGTCCGCGGCTGAAGGTAATTCAATTAGTTATATTGAACAACCTGACCCTGATGTACAAGTTATAAAACGAGACGGGAATTAAGTCTGTATGGAATGAGGGGTTAGCCGAGTTCCATATGAACCATAGATTCCCATTGAGATTCGTAGCTTGTACAAGCATGGTAGGTTGTTCTATATTTATTACATACCCGAAATTGATAGGAAGTTAGTCTTAATTTGACCTAACTACTATGTTTTAGTTGACCCATATAGAACAGGCAAAACGGCGCATATTTACAGTATCTACGTCATGTGTATATGATAAGTTAGTTTACTTTATCATATTTATTGGTAAAATTCAGGAATATATATATGACAGGGACTTCTCCCCCTCTTCTCTTCTCCTTCATCCCCAGCGGCAATAGCTTTCCTGCTATATCAAAAGCCAATCCTTCTCATACCATGTCTATCTGGTGTGGGAACTAAAAACTCTCACCTCGGTAAATGTGTAAGGGTGAAACTTCTACCTAATTCATCTCATAGATTCAGTCAACATCAAATCCAAAGTAAGTCTAAAAGAACATATTGGACGTTAAACTAAACAAACAAATCTTCAGTCCTCGTATATTCTCCTCAGTCATCCACACCCAGTTTTAATTCCCTTCAACTGTTGGTAGTGCAGTGATTGAGTGCATCACAAAATGTAACCCATGACTTGTCATTTTAGCGCTTCTCGGCTCCGCTTCTGCCAACGGCTTCCAGATGGTGGTCACCGGCAGCCAGGCCAAAACACTGAACGATTTCCAAGTCGTCAACTTGCAGGTAATACTAGCAAGGAACAATGCCAGTTGTTTATTTTAAAAATTCGTTTCTCCATGGGTATAGTGCCAAGCCCGTGGGGTTCTCTACTTCCAAAAAAGATGTTTCTGGTTTTTTTTACTTTGGAATTGTTTTTTTTGTCAATATCATTTGACTGCTGCTTGTTTCTTGATATCATAATAGTAGTCGCTGAATGTATGTGAATTTAGAATTCATGAATCTATGATTTCTATTCAAGATGTTAATACGATAATAGGGGTCCCGCTTTTTTAAAATTTTATTTTTATAATTACTTATATCTTTTATCAGTTTTATTGTCTTTCCTCCTTGCTAGAAGCTCTTCTGGGCAACAAGTCGAGTGATTAATAAGAATTACTCTAGAAAACTAGACAAATGATTGACTCATGTTTCTTATGAAATATTAATGATAATACTTTCTGGTTGATGATAAAGCAGAGGTGGCTTAAATGAAGTCAGTCATATAATGATCTGTTCTGTTCTTGCACATTTTGTAGGGTAAACTTACGGGATATGGAATCGAGGAGCAGCTGCCAACTATCGCAATTGTGGCGCACTACGACGCCTTTGGTATTTCTCCGGTAAGGAAACACTATTATCGTACCCCTAATAAAAAACGCCATAGGTTTAACATTGACTCAATGTATTTGACGGAGCGTTGGATAAAGTGTTATTTATGCACCGAGGTGAATAAAAAAACGGACCAATCAGGGACGAGATAACGAAAGTAGATCCGGCAGCATTGATAACTACTAACATGGGTAACTACAAATATTCTCTGTATATCGGTGAGATGGGGTAGGACAAATACTAAACTGAACTCGAGTTAGCCTTGTCAATGTTCATACCACTCAGGTCAGGTCTGCTACTCACTAAACTCGGCTAATGCCTCGTGTAGTAATACACAACCTGCCCATTGTGGCATAAACATTGACAAGGCTAACTCTCGTTTGGTTTCTACTAATTATACGTAGTAGACGATGCCACCCGGTGACACAAAGTGGCCCCCTTCTCCTTTTTAGAGATAGGAGTTTTCCACTTTTCCAAGGAAATCCTTGTTTTCATTTCCAGTTTATAAAACTCTTGTTTCTTGTGTAAAACAAAGATAGTGTAAATTGTGCCCCAGGTATTTCTTCCCCATACACTTAACACGGGCAGCTCGTACCCAACGCCTATGGAGTATTTAGAAAAAAGTACCTATTGGGGGATTATGTCACAAATGTTAGGTGATTAGTCAATGTGAAGGGTGAGATGAATTCAGAAACCTATTCAAGTTTACGGTCAGGGTTAAATCCCATCTTGTTTGAATCGGTACATAATTCATACGACTTCGCCTTGTGAATTACTACGCAAATCAAACTAAAAAACCTTCCTCTGCTCTGAAAGATGACAATTTTCCTATTTTCCAAGGAAATCCTTTCCAGTTTATAAAATTCTTTTTCCTTGTGTAAAACAAAGACAGAAAAAGTAGACCTCATTTACCAGCAATAAACAGTGGTCCCAACCGCCCCTCACACCCTGCCACAATTCCACGGCCAATATCAATATGTTTACCATATTTTCTGAGTCTATCTGAGGCAGTAAATTCCACATGAAATACATTTCCTCTGTTTTTTCATGACTCCCCCTGACATCCCTCTGCCATACAGCACTCAAACAGTGTGATTTGTGTTTAGGTAAACAATGCTGTACTACCTTGTGTTGTACTGGCAACCGTATACATTTTATTTCAATTTTTTTATTATTTTATTTTCTTATATTATAAAGTAAGTTTTATTTCACATTAGATCTTATTTCCTAACAAAGTCTTCTTTCCATAAGTGTCTTATTCTCTAACAGAAATATCGCGTTTAGTTAATCTATTGTATCAGATATAACAGTTGTGTTTATCTCACACTCATGTTTCATCGATACCTTTTTACCTTGAAATCTCAGCTACAGCTTACTCTTTCCCCCCCCCCCCCCCTTCAATTATCAGTTCAAATTCAATAGCATTCCATTTAACAAGTGGATAGGGTGCATTTTAAGAATGGTTCAAGTACATGTCGATGTTTGTACATAATTCTAAATAAAAGTTCAACCCTAGTGTACTGTGATAGTAATCAAACATTCAATAAAAAATTGTATGCTGTGGTGCCTTAATTCTAGGTATTGTAGACAATTTACTCTTGTTGGGACAATATACTTTTTTCTTTTTTTTTAAATTTTTTTTTTACTCATTTTATTTCAAGAATGTTGAATATTTAGTTTGTGGGCTCGAGCTTCTCATGAAGTAACTGAGTCGACACTTGAATTACTCGCGTTGTGGTTTGTCCTAAGGTCATGCAATAATATGATACTTTGACGAGATGAATGATATCATTGCCTTTTTCCTTGCAGACTCTGTCCTTTGGGTCGGATTCTAACGGCAGTGGAGTCATCGCGCTCCTCGAGTTGGCAAGACTCTTCAACAAGTTGTACACCAACTCACGTACACATGCAAAGTATCCTACAATGATGGTTATTAATCTCCTAGTGTTTGGAGAGAAAGCAGAGATAAATCACGTTTATTTTAAGTGTTTCGTAGTGTGAATCATATAGCCATCAACAAAATATACTTAAAAAGCTCTTATGAATCCTAAATAATTCGGTTATTTTTTAAAATCTCTATCAAAGTGAGGACCCAAGTACAACTCAAGGAACTCTCAAGATTGGTTTGGTGATTTGCTTTATTTTAACAGCAAATACCCCGTTTCAGCAGTAAAGTTGCCCCTCTCGGATATTACCCCGTGTCAACTACTGGGAGAATACGACCATGCAGATCAAAATCATTTTAATACTGCGGAGTTATTTCAATGCTAACTGACAATGGTTTTTTCTATTTTTTTAAAATTTATTATTTCAGTGAAAAAAAGGTTATTACAAGGCAGTCTGTGAGTAGCAGGTTTTGTTTGCCTTCGTGAGAATTTTTTTTTTAACCCTAGTATTCCGGCCTTTTTAAGAATAGTCCCAGACACATTCTTAGTAAACTATACCAGTCTGGAAAATGTGATAATAATTATATACAATGTTGGTGTCCTTAACACTGTGAAGATATAACCTCATGTTCCTGCTGTCGGGCGCGGGTAAGTTTAACTACCAAGGCACGAAGCGGTGGATCGAGGACCAGCTGGACTCGGGGGAGACTTCGCTTCTCACGGATGTCGCCTTCGTACTCTGTCTCGACTCGATCGGTCAGACGGACAAGCTCTACCTCCACGTCTCCAAACCGCCCAAGGATGGCTCGCCAGGCGCAGACTTTGTCAAGGTAGGCCGCTTTATCATCCACCTTTTACGGAGTCTCCGTACAGCAGAGTTTTCATATTTTCCTAGTCTCAGTCTATCTGGCCGACCTTATTCCATATAACACCTATTTTATTATTTAGGGGAAATATAATTTGCCTGTGTTTAAAAAATAACTCTTAGAATTAGCTTGCTCACTGTATGAGCTATTATGAGCGAGTGGTAAAAAATCTCATTACAGATTACGATATGTATCAAGTTAATCATGATTTGGACTTATACAGCTGACCCTAACTGACATCTCTGAATTTTACAGGGATCCCAGTTTTTAATGTTTTTATTGAAATTCATGTTTTAATTTTCAGAATTAAAAAAAAAAATTCTTGCGTAACATTAATATACCAACTGATAAGTTACCCTATTCAACCACTGCCCATGATTCCCCACTGAACCTCCCCCCTGACCCATGTAAAAATTTGAGCTTTCCCTTGATTCCCCACTGTAATGTGTATGTAATGCGTAAATCCTGTATTGCAATGAAAATATTTCTGTTTATTTCTGGGGGGTGGGGAGTTAGCTCAGTGGTTAGAGCACCGGACTTGTAATCCCAAGGTTGTAAGACTTTGTGGGTTCGAGTCCCACCCCCAGCAGTGGTAGATTTACTGCTATAACAAAGGCCATCCTTCTCATACCATGTCTAGGTGGTGTGGGAAGTAAAAAAACTCTCACCTCGGTAAATGTGTAGGGGTGAGATTTCTACCTGAATTCATCACATAAATACGATCACCACCCTAGCGGTGTAAAAGAACCTTGAGAAAGTCTGGAAAGGACCTATAATGGTTGACTGGACATAAAATCAAACCAAACAAACGAACAAACAAGTTTATTTCTGACTGCAACTGGCAACCCTGATTTCAATATCTCTATAAATTACATTGATTATGATTTAAAACACGCTTGACTGTGCACTCTGACTTCACAGAACATGGAGATGGTGGGGAAGGAGTTCGCGGAGGAGGTGGAGTTCCAACTGGTACACAAGAAGATCAACCTGGCCGAGGATTTCCTGGCCTGGGAACACGAGCGGTTCAGTATTCGTCGCCTGCCCGCCTTCACACTCTCCCACCTCGACAGCCACAAGCGCCTCATCCGCAACTCCATCATCGATACCAGGTACATTCATACCGTTTTCCAGGAATACTCTTCATTTTGGTTCAGTAAACCCAAGTCATCAGCGAACCTTAACCCTTTCAGGGCGGGTAATGCCTTGAGGCATGCCCCAGTGTAGACTGGATAATGCCTTGAGGCATACCCCAGTGTAGACTGGATAATGCCTTGAGGCATACCCCAGTATAGACTGGATAATGCCTTGAGGCATACCCCAGTGTAGACTGGATAATGCCTTGAGGCATGCCCCAGTGTAGACTGGATAATGCCTTGAGCCATACCCCAGTGTAGACTGGATAATGCCTTGAGGCATGCCCCAGTGTAGACTGGATAATGCCTTGAGGCATGCCCCAGTGTAGACTGGATAATGCCTTTAAGGCATGCCCCAGTGTAGATTGGATAATGCCTTGAGGCATTCCCCAGTGTAGACTGGATAATGCATTGAGGCATGCCCCAGTGTAGACTGGATAATGTCTTGAGGCATATCCCAGTGTAGACTGGATAATGCCTTGAGACATACCCCAGTGTAGACTGGATAATGCCTTGAGGCATACCCCAGTGTAGACTGGATAATGCCTTGAGGCATACCCCAGTGTAGACTGGATAATGCCTTGAGGCATGCCCCAGTGTAGACTGGATAATGCCTTGAGGCATGCCCCAGTGTAGACTGGATAATGCCTTGAGGCATGCCCCAGTGTAGACTGGATAATGCCTTGAGGCATGCCCCAGTGTAGACTGGATAATGCCTTGAGGCATGCCCCAGTGTAGACTGGATAATGCCTTGAGGCATTCCCCAGTGTAGACTGGATAATGCCTTGAGGCATACCCCAGTGTAGACTGGATAATGCATTGAGGCATGCCCCAGTGTAGACTGGATAATGCCTTGAGGCATGCGCCAGTGTAGACTGGATAATGCCTTGAGGCATGCCCCAGTGTAGACCGGATAATGCCTTGAGGCATACCCCAGTGTGGACCGGCTAATGCCTTGAGGCATGCCCCAGTGTAGACTGGATAATGCCTTGAGGCATGCCCCAGTGTAGACTGGATAATGCCTTGAGGCATGCCCCAGTGTAGACTGGATAATGCCTTGAGGCATGCCCCAGCATAGACCAGATTATCAGGTCTATGTTGGGAATGCCTCAAGTCGTTATCTGTTCTATGCAGGGAATGCCTTAAGGCATTATTTATGAAATTTTGTCATATTTACGATTTCATTGATTTGTGAAGAAATAATCGATCAATGAATATGAAATTTTCAGAGAATATACCAGTAGTTCTGTATTGCGTTTATTGTTTCGCTCCAGGTTATTCATATTTTATTGCATCATTTATTCTTCATGTTTCATAGGAATACCGTCAGCGCAGAAATTCTCACACGCAACACAAAAATACTAGCAGAGGCATTGGCAAGGGACATCTTTAACATATCATCTGAATCCAACTTGGAGATCTTCCAAGAGGGAATGGTGAGTACCGATTCATTCTGTGATGTGCAAAACAGATTAATTTTTAACATTAATACCAAATAACATAAAACATATTCTGATACGATTCTAAAGTATTTCAGAATGTTGTATTTAACGCTACATGACAAGCATTTATCTCACTCCTGGTATTTTTCTCAGAAACTCGATATTGGGAACTCGTTCTCAATGCCCATGGGGTATTGAAAAAAAAACTATGGATGATGACATTACAAACTTTATCTGATCAGTCAATGTGAGATAAATTCTGGACTGCTGAATCCCCCCCCCCCCCCCAGAAAAATGAATATTTTCCAAGAACCTTAAGCATTGAATTGAGGAATTTAGGAAAAATCTGAAATAAGATTTGAACTGCACTTGATCCGGAGCCACTAAAAATATGCCATTCATTTTGGTTTGCTGCATAGTCTCAGGAGGCAAACGTGTGAGATTACTCCACAATAAAAACTCATGGCATACTTCAAGCGGCTACAGATCTCAATGCAGTTTATTTATGTCTGTATATAAGTTGCATACAAAACCCTACAAAAATGGATATAATGTATGATTTAGGTCTGGGCATACATGGAAACCAGTCTCGGACTGAGCACGTTCCCAGCTAAAATAAAAGTTTAAAAAAAAAAAAAATGTATCGTATATGATTCTTAAAACAGATGATAGAAAATTCCACAGAAAACCAGACAAGCTGATTTTATTTGAAAGGTTTTATTGGGGGATAATTATACATCGAGATAGGGGCGGTTGGATTTGGGAATGCTGCGACGTTTCGTCTGATTTATCAGACTTCTTCAGGCAATGTTTCTTGTTAAAACAACATGAAAGAACATTAACCTTGTTTTATTCTATCCATCACCTTAAAGGATTGTTTCTAAAAAAAAAAAAATAATAAAAAAAATAAAAAAATTTAAAGGATTGTTTCTATTTATTTGTTTCTATTTATTCATGACCTGAACAGAAGGTGGAGGAGAATCTGGTGACATCGTGGCTCGATTATCTCAGCGCTCATCCGCGGTCGGCGCAGCTCCTCACTAAAGACAGTCCACTCATCAACTCGCTGGAGCAGGCCATGTCAAGGTTCCTGAAGGACGTCCGCAAAATGACCTTCAAGGCCGACAACAGGTGAGCAACAACAGGAGGGGGAGCTAAGTGCTGATTCCACCGACACACAAGATATAGCCAAATTGGTCACAATTTGGTTTTCAGGCTAAATCGGTCTAGGTTTGAATAGTCGCGTGCATATTTGTCGCGATGTGTCTTGAGGTGTCGTGGTGGTGGAGCACCAAAACATACACACATCGCGCGGCTACGTTTTGCAACAATGGAGGTACGAAATATCGCGACACTGTAAGATATTACAAGATATACCAAGATATATCATGACAAATACATTGTGTTGGTGGAATCAGCCCTTTAGCGCAGTTGTTAAGACACTCGACTTGTAACCCTAAGGTTGTAGGTTTCTTTGTTTGGGGAGCTTAACGTCGAATATGTTCTATTAGACTTACTTTGGGTTTGATCGAATCTATGAGATATATTTAGGTAGAAATCTCACCCCTTTACCAAGGTTGTAGGTTTATTTGTTTGTTTTGGTAGTTTAACGTCCAATATGTTCTATTGGACTTACTTTAGGTTTGACCAAATCTATGAGATGAATTTAGTTAGAAATCTCACCCTTACACATTTACCAAGGTTGTACGTTTGTTTTTTTTGTTTGGGAAGTTTAACATCCAATGTGTTCTATTAGACTTATTTGGGTTTGATCAAATCTATGAGATGAATTTTTTTTTTTTTTAATATGTCTATGAGATGAATTTAGGTAGAAATCTCACCCTTACACATTAACCAAGGTTGTAGGTTTATTTGTTTGTTTTGGTAGTTTAACGTCCAATATGTTCTATTAGACTTACTTTGGGTTTGATCGAATCTATGAGATGAATTTAGGTAGAATTCTCACACGTAAAACATTTACCAAGTTGAGAGATCTTTTAGTTCCCACACCACATAGACATGGTATGAAAAGGATTGGCCTTTGATATAGCAGTAAACCTACCACCTCTGGTGGTGAAGGAGAAAAATGGCTGCAAGTTTGAATTGCGTAGTAATTCACAAGGCGAAGCCACATGAATTACTTGGCAATTCAAATAAGATGGGATCAAGCTCTGACCCTAAACTTGAATAGGTTTGTGAATTCTGATCTCAACCTTCATATTGACTAATGGGGTAACATTTGTGACATAATTCCTTGAGTATTTTTTTCTAAATACTTAATGGGGAGAAAATACCAGGGCTAAGATAAAGGACTAGGCCGTCTGTCGAATGGATCATATCACAGTGACTCCCATCCCCACATGTCGTTCATGAACACCAGAAAAGGTGCAGGTCCGAGGACTGATCCCTGCGGCACCCCGGCATCCACTCCTTCAGATTGCATTCTCTTAACACGGCACCAGCTGGATGTTAATATATAAATGATAGGACTAACTTTAGAAATGTTGTATAAACACTACCTTGTCAAGTAAATAACATGATGTGGCTTTATTTACAGAGATCCCGAATTCGTGTTTTATGACGGGACAGAATTCACGATGAGCGCTTACAAGTAAGTACAGCACTAAATACCCAACTTAACAATATTACAAACGTTGAATGTTGGACTGCAGAGAATCCCACCTTGAATCAATAAAAGTAATCTATCAGCAAAGTCAGGGATTTCAGAGTTCAGGGAATATAAACACAGAATTATCTTTCTTAGTTTTGAAATGCCTTAGTAGAACCTGTGTATGTCAACCCCCTATTATTTCTAGAACCCCATATAGAGTAAAATTCCGCTTCTGGGACACCTTGCTTAAAGTTACACCCCGCTCAAAGGGACAACTTGGCCAGAACAGGAATTTCTATTTTAACCCCGCCTAAGGGGCCACTTTGCTCGGAACGGAGGGTGTTCCCTTAAGCGGGGTTTTACTTAACCTGATTACCATTTTAAATGTGTGCATTATTACTTCCATGATCTTCAGGGTTTTCCCTGACAAGCTGCCAATAGATAATGCATGGTTGAGAATCCCAGAAATCCCTGAAACCTTTGAATAGTTACCATAAAAACCACTTTGAATGCATACCTAACACCAGGTACCAGCTTCATACTACACTCTCCCATGCACATACCTGGTTTAACCTCAATGACTGTCTTCATCTTTCCGTACAGTGTGAAGCCGGCCGTGTTTGACTTGTTCCTCGCCGTCGGCATCATGGCCTACCTGGCCGTTGTCTACTTCATCTGCCTCGTAAGTTGATCTTTATTAATTCTCTTGAATCTAGGCCTTAATTATATAGAAGTTAAATTTAATCAAAGCGTCTCTGTACACCTGGAGTGTGGGCAGTGGGTATGAACGCAAGGCTTTTGCTTTTGCGTTAACGGACACCTTTGCTCGGAACGGATCCCTGTATTAGATGTTTATCTAACCCCACGTAAGCGGACACCCCGCGTAAGCGGACACTTTGGCCCGGAACGGAGGGTGTCCGCTTACGCGGGGTTCTACTGTATAGGCTATCTAGATGATAATTGTCTCAGTTTAACATAGACAAAGTTCGCTATATGATGGCTATGTAATTACCTATTCAATGAGGCCATCCTTCTCATACTATGTCTATGTGGTGCGGGAAGTAAAAGAACTTTCACCTCGGTGAATGTGCAGGATTGAGATTTCTACCTGAATTCATCACATAGATTCGATCACCACCCTAGTAGTGTAAAAGAACCTTGAGAAAGTCTGGAAAGGACCTATAATGGTTGACTGGATGTAAAATCAATCCAAACAAACAAACAATACCTATTCAATGGAAGCCATGACTAAATGTTGCAATGTAAGCTACACTAGCGCGGTCCCAAAATACTATACCTAATTGAAGACCACCCTTGCGGTGAATTTCGATAATAATAAAAAAACATCCAAGTGCGCGTCGATACTTCTCGCTTCCGTCGGCGGTGGCGCCACCCTCCGCTACGGCATAGACACCTGGTGGTCATTGTTTGAACTATCATCTATACTACACATAAACCTTTGCTTTATATTCCTGATACACGTATTGCATTCATACACTCAGTCCTCTAATACCAAAGAATACGTTGCTATGAATAGGTTTCTAAATTCATCTCACCCTTCATATTGAGTAAGGGGATACCCTTTTTTCTAAATATTCAATGGGCGTTGGATACAATTTGCCCATGTTAAGTATATGAGGGATGAGATAAAGGCGGCAGTAGAAGAGGTACCACAAGGTAACTGCTACAGTTCATATATCCTTGTAAAGATTGGAAGTTGTGTTAATATATTTTCGGCGGGTATCCTCTCGATAGAAACACTTTCACTTGGGTCTTAGATTTTTTTCAATTTTTTTTTTCAAATCATTTCTTTATTGGCACAAAGATATACATGACTTGTAATTCGTTTCGTTTATCAGAATTTCATAGCCAATAAAGGGGCCGATGGCATCAATTGTCTTACAAGTCAACTGGTTTTCTTTGCCTGGCCGAACTTATTACATGGAATTTAGGACATCTTAACGACTAACATTGATTTGCTGTTTGCTCCGTTATTTAATGATGGGTTCTACACTGCCACCTCGCTAACACAGATTGACAGATATATGGGTGGCACCCATCTTTTCTGAGATTGACTACGCTGTTGTCTGAGGGGCTTGCATCCCAGACCGGAACAACACTATCACACGCCTCCGGAATTCTGAGTTTGAAATAAAAGAATGGCCCTGTTGGTCTGCACTCATTTGTAGCCTTTATCCTACCCCTAATATAAATTCCCATAGGCTTAACATTGGGTTTCCGTATGCCACGCTGACTGGCATACGGAGTTTTATATGCCACTAGTGGCATACAGCATTATTATCACGTAATATTCCAAAATCAAGGAGATAGGGTAGGATAAAATCAAAACCTGATTCGTTTTAATCTTGGCCACCGCATTCCACTCCTGAAGTTTTGGCTCCGGACTTCACTCGGCTTCGCCTCATGAAGTCACTTTGCCAAACTCCAGTCGTGGAATACGGTGGACAAGATTAAACCTCATCCAGTTTTACGATATTATCTCACCCCGGTATTTTTCTCCATAGGCTTATCATTAGGAACTCATACTCCACGGCCGTGACGTTCGTGTAGCCAATACTCAATGGCGAATTTGGTGATTCATTTCATCAATAAACAATGTTATATGGGGTGAGATAAAATCAGAAACCCACTCGATGAAAATAACTTGGTCTGCACTCCACCTCGTTTGACCACAGAGTAATTCACTCAGCTTCGCTTCGTGAATTACTCTGCAGTCAAACTCAGTGGAGTACGGACCAAGTTATTTTCATCTCGTGGGTTTCCTTCTAAGTACCTACACCCAGCACGCGTGTCTATTGAGTTTTGTGTTCTTACCTGCTCCAGTACGAATGCTAGTCTTATATAGAGAATAGTGGAGGAAAATATTCCCACTAACTCAGAGACGGGCTGTTCCCATTCAGTTATAAGGAGGCATTGGAGTGTGTTTTAGTTACCGACATGTTTCGGACCGGTTAGGTCCTTCTTCAGGGTATATTTTATTGCTTAATTTGGGTGGGTTATATACATTTCAGAGCGGTTTTGGGAGCTACTATGGTATCATGGTTACCAGAATTACTTAGTTACAAGTTCATTAGTATGACAACAGTCAGGATTAGGTAAAGTTCATCGTAGTTCATGGGGTTTCGTATTTTGTTGCTTCAAATAAGATCGTAATATATTCAATTAGATAATTAGTGGTTGTCTAAAAAATCTTTATATAGAGAATGTTTACATGGTGTGTTTACAGAACTTCAGTACAATACACGGCGCCATGAGGAAGGTGATCGGGCCGATCCGCGCCAAGGCCAAGTCGGCCTAGAGACGGCAACGTGGGGCCGCCTGCAGTCACTACAACTTACTGGTGAGTTGTAACACACATACATACCTTATACATGCCAGGGATGTCAGAGTTCAGGGATATCCTGGAAATCTTGGATTTTTATAAAACACAGAAATATTGTTTCATTATTCAAAAGCCTTACTAAAATCTGTTTATGTCAACCCCATATTGTTTTTAGAATCCCATATATCAGACTTCCCTGTAAAGGTGTATTATTAGCAGGTGGACGGTTGGTCTTTAGGTTATGGCTATAGCCTACTGTAGTACACATGCTTGTAAAGTCACTAGATGACCTGACCCCATTTTTGCTTTTTATAGCTCACTTAGTAGAGATAGGAATATGATTTCAGTTTTGGACTATATTTGCTGAGCTATTCAAGTATTTATTAAAAGTAGGGGGGTTTGGGGTGAAATTGGCATACTCAAACAGATGTTTACTCAATATTGATTTATAGTGACCATTAGTGTAACATTTACCATCTCCATATGTGGCACTGACAGTTACTTACACCATAGGAAGTGTCATTATTTAGGTAAAATACATATTTGATGTGCTATTCATGTATTTTTTCCAAATCTCCGAATATGAGGGGAAGGCAGCAGGTGTATGAATGGACGGTTTATTCAGGATATTTACACACAAATAGAAGTCAAAATGGTTCATAACTTTGTTCTAGGAATCAGTCAAGACCCAGTCAAATGATATTTGATTGTAAAATTATTTGCAATATCATTTACCACCAGATATTGGCTTGACCTACTTTATTGGAGCTCGTTATGCTTATGCTTGGAGAGCACCGACTGTAGTACTAGTCCTACTCACCAGGGGACACTGCTTTCATAGTTTCCAGTAAGCGTATTATATATAATCGGGGTGGGGGTGGGGAGTTTATCCCAGTTCAGAATGATAAAAAAAAAAAAAGAAAAAAAAAGACTTCAGGGATTTTCTTCAAAATCAGCTGATATCCCTGACATACAGGTCGCCTGGAGGCAATACTAATTTTTCATATTCAATATGTAATTTACTTTAATTATGTCAAACAAGGATGCTTTTGATTTAGCCTCATTTACGCCAATAAAACAGTGGTTTGAACCTCCCCACAGACCCTCAGCCCCATGCCATGCCCGACAAGGATATGTTATCCAAGTTTTCTGGGTCTCCCTGAGGCAGAAAAATCCACATGAAAATATTTCCACTTTTTCCATGACCCCAACTGACATCCCTGGATATACACACAATATTACCATGATTTCGATCTGAGTGGCCGTATTCTCCGCGTAGTTGATGCATAGTAAAACTACGAGCGATAGCGAGGAGTATTGCGTAGTGTCAACTACAAGGAGAATACGACCTAATACGAGAATAGTGGAGTACATAGGTTTTAAAGGCAATATAATGTCAATGTTGTTTTGTTTGTGTTTTTTGCAGGTGCGGAGGAATGTAACCTTGACCTGGTCCCTCCCTCCCATCGTCCTGATTTTGTACACGGAGAGTATGAGATGTTCCCAGTTGAAGAGCGCAAGTCTCACTTAATCCTGAATGACGTGAACACATCGCACAACTCCAAACTGACCCCAGAAAGATGTATTTAAATCTACGTGAGACGTGATCCAGAGACCTGAATTTCAGACAGGAGAAACAGCCACTGCAGACTTAGCATTCAGATGTGGTGTCATGACAAGTGCCCTAGAAATAGGAAAAGATGGGCCAAGTATTTGTTGATTAAATTCAGATTTTCTGACGATCCAGGCAGCCCTAGACTATTTGTTGATCTCCTGGCCCTCGCCATCTTATTTTCTTGTTTAGCGACACTGACTTAGTCAGATGTAGTCCTCTATGCAATTACATGAACTACAACTACGTAATGTCAATTGATACCGGGATTTAAAAAAACTTCTTTTTTATTGGTTGCCTGTATGTGTCGAGTATATGTCGAGTAAATGAATAAGGTTTGCGTAGAATAAAGGAATGCGGATTGTGTTACAAAAAGACTCTTTACAATTAAGAGATAAAACCAATTATCACTTTTATTGTTGTTATAATATGGCAATATCAAAATAGTTTTTAAAAAAAAACCAAAATGATGCTTCACTGAATTACGATATCAATAAATACGGTTCGCATGGTTACGGTAACGTGCAGCATTTTCTTTTGCTATTTAATATTTTTAGAAAAGATCATAGCGATATTTGTTTTAGAACCAGTAAAGACACTCAACTATTCCGTCACATATCGTCACTGTTGTATATTTTGGTGTGTCTGTCTATAATGGTAACTTAAATTCTTTAAAAAAGAAAAGTGTAGTTATCACCACTGAGGTTGATCAAGGTTCAGAGGATTTGTGTCGAGAATAAATCTGACATCATTTATTGTCCACGTAAAACCTTACTGGAACAACCTATTAATCTGATTTTTTTTTCTGTTGACACCAAAAAAAACTGTATCTGAACTTCAATATCTGATTTATTGTTACTTAGAAAAGACACCAATTTACACACATTCATCTCACAAAGTAATCGACGTTACTTTCGTTTTCGTTTTAAATATTTCTAAAATGTCTTCACACAACCTTCTATCCTTTGAGCGCGATGCAGTGGTGAGAGAATTTTATAATTTATGGGTGAATTGTCATTGTTCTGATTCTACTCCCTTACTAATATATTTCCATGTTTGTCCTAAAGTATGAAAGATTGACTATTTCCAGTATTGTGTAAATAATCCATCTGTTAAAAACTCACTAATTTGTTGCATTTATACCTGGAAATTTTGTTGCTGCACAAGTCTTATAAGAGAGATCGGATGAAGTACGGGTTATAAACCATCGATAAAGGCTTGGCTAATTTGTTGCATATGATTGTTATGCTACGCAAATTAGGATGGTTTCTCAAATTGATTTGTCTCACTGAGCCGAATATTCGGCCACAGAATCCCGACTAAGAACTTGTAATACTTTTGTAATCATGGGAAAAAAACCACAAATGCAAAATATACTTTGGAAAGAATGAGCGCCACTGTACAGAATTTTGATACAAGTTATCTGATCAAAGAGAATAAAGATGCCTTCAAAATGAAATCCTTATGACCTGTTGTTTCTATTTTTCCTTTATATGTAGATTCACAGGTGGAATGCAATCAAACCAATGAAATGCTCTTTTATTGTTCCTGCTTAAGAACAAAAATTTCTCCTTCTATGAAGAGTTTATTTCAACCCCACTTAAGGGTACACCCTGCTTACGGAGACAGTTGGTACTTACATAGAACGTCCTGACCATGCTGTACAAGTCACAGAACGAGATGGTAATTTATGTTTTGTACGGAACGAGGCATTTATGGCGAGTTCCGTACAAACCATAAATTATCTTCGAGTTCTGTGACTTGTACAAGCATGGTTGGACGTTATATATTTACTATATACCCAAAATTAAAAAAAAAATCATTAATTTAATTTTTAACAACCGATATGTTAATAAACGTGTTTGGCAAGGTAGTCCGTATTTTAGTGTGCGGACCAGTGGTCCGTACAGTATTTTTATGTTATATGGCGAAACGGTGCGTATTTACAGTATATACGGCATGGGTATATAGTAAAGGATGCTTCTTAACCCCGCTTAAGGGGGCACTTTGGCGGGACACATTGAATATGACCGGACAGTGGGGACTTCACTCCAAATGATCCCGATTGCTAGTTTATGGTGTGCAGGGATATCAGTTTTCCTTGTTTCCGCGGAATTCCTTGTTTTCATTTTTTGGAATAAGAAACCATTTTTTCTTGTGTAAGATGAACATAACAACTAAAAAATACTCATAGATTCCCTAATCAATCTGCCTCCAGACCCATGTTCCGTAGTGATAATGTATTTGTATCTACTATATTTCAGGTCTTTTTGGTGTATATATAATTCTAATGTCTAACCATGTAATGCCAGGAAAAATATTTCCTTGTTTTTTTCTGACCCCAACTGACATCCCTGGGTGTGTGAGAGGTGGGTAACCTAGGTGGTATTTTTCAGTAGTGACGATCGTTAATAGCGACCATTTGAAGGACAAAGTGCTTTTCAGATGTGATGATCTTTATGGATCTCAGCCATGTGCTAAGATGCGACCGTTTCACTGGATTTTGGTGTTTTTCATTTGTGATGATCGCTAGTGATTGCAGGTGAAACGATCGCCCAAATGGTCACAATACAATCCATGCACTAAATCTGATGGTAGACCAACGTATTGGGGGCCATCTATATAGTATTAAAGAAGAAACCAACAAGTTTTGGTCTAAGTCGTCATTCTCCACAAGTTTGATGTGGAGTGACATGAACAAGGCGACAGCTGAGTGAATATCATGTAGCATTGAAACGAGTTGGTGAACAACAAATTCGACCAAAACGAATTTCTCTCTGCATTTTCCCACCCATGTACACACTAAACGAATGGATGACACAGAATATAGATCATTGAGAAGTGACTGCAATACTCATAGGGGCATTTCAAACGAGTTCCCAATGTTGAGTCTATGGGACAAAAATACCAGGGGTGAGATAAATATGCATAATTTCCAAAATTTGTGTGCCCCCTATCCCTCCTCACAATCTTGTACGCAATAGAACATAGAAGGAGAATACGCAAAATTTCCGAATTTTTTACCCCACCCCCACCCCTCCCCAGTACATATGTACTTTATGGATGGCCCAAGTGGTCACCATACAAGCCATGCGCTAAATCTACCAACAGGGACCCGGTTTTTAGACGCGATAATCGTTAATAGCGACCGTTTTGAGACCATAGTCTAATTATCATACATTTGGCGATGATTATCGAATCCAATGGGCCAATGCACATTGCATTTATCTTGAACACCATTCTGAATCTTTATTCATCTTTAATAGTCTTTAATAATCGTTAATAGCGACCGTTTTGTAATTATCATACATTTGGCATAATTATCGAACCATTGGGGCCAATGCTCGTTGTATTTATCTTGAAAACTCAAGATATCTTTAATAATCGCTATTAACGATTATCGCGTCTAAAAATGGGTCCCTGGTGGTAGACCTCCATCTTGCCTGTTGAGCGCCCATCCACCTCCATCCCTGCCCATCCACTGTGTGGACCGACCTGACACTGCCTCTCGTACCGTCCCGCTGGCCACTTGTTGACCCTTGTCCTCGCCATAACCGTTTCTCGCAGCTTCATTTACTTCCATGTCTATTCCCAGTCTCCTGTTTCTACTTTTACTCTCCCAACCTCACGAACACATACCAGGATGGGCGTCCAGGAAAAACCTGTTTCCAGGCAGCACCAACATTGTTGGTTCCTTTCACAATTGTTGTTATTGTTATTGTTATTGTTATTGTTATTATTATATACCTGTGGTAGTATATCCTACACATACTGCCCTCTCCTACCCAAGTCACATTTATGTCCGTATGACACCTAGCCTAGTCCTAGGTGACGTACGGGGTATGTATGTGGCATACAGGGCATATGCGGCAGCGAAACCCCAAAACTTGCCCAGAAGCAAAGTTAAAAATTGGATATTTTAAGGTACATGTATAAAATAATTTGAAAACAGGTATACTACAGACCACCCCGCGTTAACGGAACCCCCCTTTGTCCAGATGTTGATTTTAACCCCATGGAAGCGGACACCCCGCGTAAGGAAGCACTGAGACACTTCAGCCTGGGACGGAGTGTGTCCACTTACGCGGGGTTCTACTGTATATGCTATGAAGCACAATCTTGCTCTACTCTTTACTCTGTACAAACGTTGATGTAGCATCAACAAAATGCAAACAAAAATAGATTATATGACCACTGGAGCTCGTAATGCGTTGAGACCAGTCATACACGGACTGAGCATTTACCAGGATAAATAAATGTCTTCAAATGACAAAATAAAACAATAAAAAGACACTGGAGGAGGGATCACACGGGACGCAGTGGACACTGAGTGGTTGGGTGTGGCGTCAGCAATGACTATAAAAGCAGAGAGAGCAGTTTTCGAGGGGCATTCTGATGATTTAGCTCTTAAAGCCTGGGCGTCGCCCCCACAGCTCAGTCCACACACACAGATGACTTAGATGACTCACTAGGCAGATTTAGATGATATTACCCTGTTAGATTAAAGCCTGATGCCCATCTACCGATTCAGGGTTGAGCGATTAGTTACCAAATCGTATAGGAGTCTGTCAACTGGTCGTAGGCAAATTACGTAACCCTTCGCTCGACCGGTGGACATTGAGGAGATGGGGTGCTGGATATTAGTCCTAAGCAAATCGGTCTACTAATTGGTGGCTCACCCTTGCCTAGCTGTCCTACATCTACCGACTAAGGCCGACTCAGTTAGGATGCCTTGGCTGAGACAAATTACCGTCCGTTTGTCGCCGACAAAGGTACATGAATGTTCCGAAATCGGTAGATGTGCATTGGGCTTGATGTACATGATACTTTCTACTGTAATAAAAAAGGATTCACCCTTGAGCACAAGTCCAGAGTTCTCGTTTTGGAATTACCGTTACAGTATATATATTGATAAATATTCCCTTCTTGACGCCATTTAAAGACATAGTGATTCAATATGATGTTTACAGGGCGAGATACAGATAACGTATCACATGAACACCACTTTTTTTGTTTATCTTAACCCCACAATTCACTTTGTTACATTTTGCTCCGCATTCTGGTCTTCATCGTATATTATAATGATTTATTAATGGCATAAACTATCCTGCCATAGGAAAAAAACATTTGAAGTAGAATGGCGTAGGTGGCGCACAGGGAGGTGCGCAGTGGTAGTACAATCAACTGATGCTAAGTGGCGCCTGCGAAGCCTTTTGATATAGCCAAATATACAGAGTGTGTCTATATATATTTACAGTAAAACCCCGCGAAAGCGATCACCCTCCGTTCCGGGCGAAAGTGTCCGCTTCTGCAGGGTGTCCGCATCCGAATTTTTTTTTCATGTTTTCCCCGGGCCAATTTTAAAATTTTTTTAAATTTTTTTTTTATTGTCAACATCTAGCTGATAGCCAGTTCTTCCTGTTGTACAGCGAAACACGCGAGATCCTATATACATCGAGATCAGTTGGTGAATATGAATAATGAGATGGTGTGATGATATGATATATTAATGCCATAATGTTACACTGATACTTCCTCATAATTTTGATATTTTACCATTGTGTTAGCCCCCTGTATTCCATATGGTACTATGGCTCATATGTGTCCAGGTACTACAGTGTCTGCCCTCCCCACCACAAGGCCGGGGATTGCTATGGTCCGAAATTTATCTGTTTTCCGACCCTTTCTTACTGGTATCGGTTTTGTAGTTGCCACTACCTCTAGGCCAGTGTCAAACACAATTCCGATCTACTTTAGTCTTTAGTCCTCGATTACTTTCTTTCCAGCTAATTTATCAGATTTTGGATAGTCCTTTTAAAACAAGCGATTGTATTGAGTTTTTGAGTACTTTGATCGAGAGAATCCCATGCCTTGATACCCCTATAGTTTGTAGACTTCTCATATTTTGATGTTCGGTGTCTATACCACTTAAGTTTTACTTTGTCATCACTTCAGGTATTGCGACGCCTGGTGTCTAGGTTTGCTTCTTGTTTTGATCTCTTATACATTAATTTCAGTAACTGTCTTTCACGTCTTACGGATAGGGAATCAATTCCAGTCATTTTATGCAGTTTCTCTACTGATGTTCGCGTTTGATTAAAACCTCCAAGAATGATGCGGAGTGCTCGGTTTTGTAGACGATCTAACTTTGTTAACTCAGAACTCAGAGCCCCTCCTATGACACAATTACAATACTCTAGGGTCGGCCTAATGGTTGCACAATAAATGGTCTTCACCACTTCTTTACTAACTGAGCGCCGAAATTTTCCGAGTTTATATATTTTATGCCCAGCAGATTTTAGTGTCTTAGAAATATGTCCGTTAAAGTTCAGATATTGGTCTATCACCAGTCCCAGGTAGTTATAAGAATTTTTACATGAAATCAGTTCATCTCCAATATACACCTGTTTTATACCAATGTATAGGGGAGACGCGGGGTGTCCGCTTACGCGGGGTTAAATTAAACATCTAATAGAGGGGAAAATTTCCGTTCCGAGGAAAAGTGACTCCTTACGCGGGGTGCCCGCTTACACGAGGTGTTCGTTATACATATAAACAGTAGAAAACATAGCCAACATATATATATATATATATATATATATATATATATATATATATATAGTAGAAAACAGAGCAAAATATATATGTAAATGTATATATATTTGGTTATAAAGGCTTCACAGGCGCCACCTAGCGCCAAGGGTCCAGCCTGACATCAATCACATGGCTGTTCCACATGGTCTTCCATCATCCTTATTTTAGGAATAAAAAAGACAATCTAATGAATAACGTGTAAAGATATAATTGAACGGGATATATGGTGCATCTGTACAGAGTCTCTTACAGTGGCTAGAGGCGAGTTTACACATTTGCAGATGAGGCAGGTGAGGTGATGACCACAGCGGAGGCCGCGTGAGGTCTGCCTCTCCGGAGGTCCCCGTGTAGGCTATACGGCATTTAGTCTATGAGCCATGGGGGCTGCCATGACGCCCCCCGAGTAGGTGTTCTTCACTAATGGAGGTGAAGAAGTAGGTGTTCTTCATTAATGGAGGTGCAAAAGAAGTGAGTGATAATTGGGAAGTGTCACAACTCTAGTCTTGCTCACATCTGTATATAAAGTGTTCCATGTGAAAAACATCATGTCCTGGGTTTTAGCATTATCTCATCCTGCTCTGGGATGGGTGTAGGGAGTTAAGGGAACCATGGTGAAATATTGAAAGGCAGTTGAATTTCATACCAAAGAGCCAGAATATAGATATGTCCCCCCCACCCCCCGGGACCCGTCATACTGCTAGCCACCTAGTGATTGGTTCATGAACTAACAATGGCTCTGTCCCCTATACCTTAAGGCCAGTTCACACTTTGCGACTAGGGGAGCTTGTGAGCCAGTACCTCCAGTGTGAACTGACCATTAGAAAACACAGGAACACAGGAATTGAATGCACAATAATGCATTCGCAGGCTTAGCTATGATTTGCTCTTATTTTTCAAAGTTAAAACCAAAACAATCATTAACAAGGGGCCATCCATAAAGTACGTACGCACCGAGGGGGGAGGGGGGGGGGGGGCAGAAATTTGGGAAAATCTGCGTATGCTCCCTCTTTGTTCTATTGCGTACAAGATTGGGAGAGGGGGTGGGGGGTGGGGGACCCAAAATTTCAGAAATTCTGCGTACATACTTTATGGGTGGCCCCCTATGAAGTTTAGACAGTCAAGACTCGTTAATATATGTCTGAGTTTGCTCTAGAAGTCTATTATAAATCTGTCAATAAAAAACCCGCCTCTGTAATTACATCCACCGTTCACACCCTAGGTGTGATTGTTGTATGTTTCTATAGGCATGTGGCCGGACTCGACCGTGTTGTTTGCCGGTGGTATATTTCAAACATGTTTGAAATTGAATCGCAAGATTCTGGTGCCCTTTTTAGAGGGAATCCAGTCGCCAACTCAAACCTGAACAACGGGGGGTGGGGCAATATCCCCTGACGATTCTGCCATTTTGCATTCCCACTTGCAGACTCCACGAATTCCTAGAAATCGTGGCTGATAGTCGCAGGCATGTGCCCTCTGAATGCCCCAAAATCGCTTAGGGGGAACGCGGCTTAAGGAACTCACCGTGAGGTAAATGATGAAGATGAGATGGCGTTAAGGCTACTAAAAAAAACCCAACTTGTTTCTCATCACCAAGCCATGAAAAATATGATAAGGGAGCTTTTTTTTTTTTGCTGGATCAAAGATGGCTTAAAAGTGTCATAAAATGGGCTTTAGACATACAGTAAAACCCTGCGTAAGCGGTCAGCCTCCGTTCCAGGCCAAAATGTCTGCTTATGCAGGGTGTCTGCGTTCGGGGGTTTTCAGATTTATACTGCTTATACATTGAAAGCATCCCTGGCATGAGGAGCTTTAATTTTATACCAAATAAACATACTTTTCATAATTTCTATCGAGGTTCATCTTATTTTAACAAAACAAAAAAAAAATCTTCTAAAATCGTTTTTGCAGATGCGCGCGATGATGAGAAACAAGTTTTTTTTTTGAGTGGCCTAACAGAAACCCCCGTATTGGTTGCTGTAGAGGCCGTGTGAGGTCTGCCTTTCCGGAGGTCCCCCGTGCAGGGGTCGGTGTCTCCCGCTTCCACTCCCCACCTGCAGCGTGTGTCGTTTCACTCCCGCCTAGAAACTGCCACCTCAGCGTGCGCTAATGACGCCACGTGTTAATTAAACCTTGATGATG
The DNA here is from genome assembly GCA_950022655.1 of Alentia gelatinosa. Taxonomy (NCBI): domain Eukaryota; kingdom Metazoa; phylum Annelida; class Polychaeta; order Phyllodocida; family Polynoidae; genus Alentia; species Alentia gelatinosa. Next base: position 10,418,157 of record OX465583.1, read on the forward strand.
TGAGTTTTCATTACAAACCCCATCCGTGTGGCTACAGTTAGTGTTACATGTAAAACCTAATGACGTTACTCGAGTAGACCACCAGTATCATTCACCACCAATGTGCTCTCTTATCATGTCGGGTGGGGTATGATAAGTGGCATTGGATGGGGTATTTTTTTATTAGTTGTATGACTATCGTAAAACTGGATGAGTTTTAATCTTGTCCACCATATTCCGCGACTGGAGTTTGCCAAAGTGACTTCATGAGGCGAAGCCGAGTGAAGTCCGGAGCCAAAACTTCAGGAGTGGAATGCGGTTGACAAGATTAAACGAATCAGGTTTTGATTTTATCCTACCCCATCTCCTCGATTTTGGCATATTACGTGAAAACAATGCTGTATGCTACTAGTGGCATATAAAACTCCGTATGCCAGTTAGCGTGGCATACGGAATTCCAATGTTAAGTCTATGAGATTTTATATTAGGGGTAGGATAATAATGTTTACCACACACAACCAGACTCGTTCAATTCAAATTAAAAACGTTAATGATGATCAGAGAATGAGATAAAGTAGGTTCAATGTGATTAGTGATTGATGATTTATGTAAAATACTCAACGTTTCCATTAATTTAATCAATCTTATAGTTTTTTTTGTTCTGTTTTTAATTTATTTGGTCTGATTTGCATGCCATCAGTGACACGGTCTACCACAATTGCCATATTTATATGATGTACCATTGGATACAGTATGTATACCTATATAGTTATGTTGTATCATTAAGATACATACACAATATTGACTTGGTTCAGATACAAGCGGTCGTATGCTCCGAGAAGTTGACGCGAAGTAATATCCGAGCGCATGCGAGTATATTGCGTAGAGTCAATACGACCGCTTTTATCTGGGCCCAGTCTATATTGTATTTATCAACCACCTTTTCCTGACAGGCCACATAGCGATATTGGTTTGTTTTAGTTATGCACTATTCTTCAATATGCGCTATTTTTCTGTATGCGCGCTTTATCACAGCCCACAGCACACATCATATCTATCTGCTCCGGGTATGATGATACACACTCCCTATGTGTTTTCTATGGAGACTTTATACTAGTTGGATATATCTGTATGCTCCAGTTATGGTGATACACCCTCCCTATGTGTTTCTATGCAGACTTTATACTAGTTGGATATATCTGTATGCTCCAGTTATTGTGATACACACTCCCTATGTGTTTTCTATGCAGACTTTATACTAGTTGGATATATCTGTATGCTCCAGTTATGGTGATACACACTCCCTATGTGTTTTCTATGGAGACTTTATACTAGTTGGATATATCTGTATGCTCCAGTTATGGTGATACACACTCCCTATGTGTTTTCTATGCAGACTTTATACTAGTTGGATATATCTGTATGCTCCAGTTATGGTGATACACACTCCCTATGTGTTTTCTATGGGGACTTTATACTAGTTGGATATATCTGTATGCTCCAGTTATTGTGATACACACTCCCTAAGTGTTTTCTCACGAGAATTTGTATTGGGTGGATATATCTGTCTGCTTGGGGTATGGTGATACACACTCCCTATGTGTTTTCTCCGGAGACTTTGTATTGGGTGGATATATCTGTATGCGCCGGGTTTGGTGATACATGCTCCCTATGTGTTTTCTATGTACACTTTGTATTAGGTGGATATATCTGTATGCTCCGGGTATGGTGATACGCACTCCCTATGTGTTTTCTATGGAGACATTGTATTGGGTGGATATATATATATCTGTCTGCTCCGGGTATGGTGATACACACTCCCTATGTGTTTTCCATTGACACTTTCTATTAGGTGGATAATAAAATGAGAGATCTAGTAACCTTATTATAATGAACACACTACAATACCAATACGAATACATGCTATTATATGTATTTACAATGATTCAATATCTATGATATCCAGCTGTACTATTCATCACCTTATTCATCAGTTTATGGCCAACATAATCATATAGTGCTTTTGACAATCAAAATGATAATAATATCATGACATAACGTTAAAGGTCTAGTATGAAGATATATACTCTCAAGAAACGTCACGAAATTTTACATAATTGTTAACATTACCTGAGTTGTCTTTGCAGAATGGTATTACGAAGCGGAGCTGAGTGATATCTGTAGCAGAAGACAATGCACGCCATATAAATAATTATATGAATTTGATGTTTAGATTCTATCCCACAACGTCACATGTTTTTAATTGCATATGTCACCAGTGTATGCTGCTGCCTCTATTCAGCAAGTTAGTTTTGTCTTTACACACTGATCGCAAACATTGAATACTCCCTTATATTTGATTAAAAAAACGTTATTCGTTATTATGGTATCCAGCATTGAGCTGTTCCGAATTCCTGGCCTAGTAACTCCGGTATGAGACGTATTAAACCGTATTGTCTCAGGATAATCATCAAGTCCTTCTTCCTTTTCCCCTCCTTGCTCTCTCATCTAGATTTATCTCACCCCTGGTATTTTCCCCCCATAGGCTTAACATTGGGAACTCGTTCTCCATGGCCCTACGAGTATTGCAGTCCGTTCTCTATGGTCTAAATCATAGATTCTGTTAGTGTGTACAGGGGTGAGATAAATACTGAAAGTGACACATTTTGCCCACAGTCGTTGTTCTCGAACTCGTTTGAATGCTACGTGATATTCACTCGGCTCTCGCCTCGTTCATATCACACCGCATCAAACTCGCAGATGACAAAGACTTTGACCAAACCTTGTTGCTTTCTTCTTTAGTCTCCATCTCAATCTTATATCGTGGCACATGTTATCGATAAAAGTCAATACCAGCCTGCTTAGAGTGGCTATTTTGTTGAGGCCCCTGGCCCGACGAATCACTCACTAACTGAGCATAAATATTTAGTGGCACTGAGAGAGACCCCTATGGAGGTCATAATCTCACCTCTCTGAACTATACTGCCTCACTGGTACCAAACCATAGAAAGTATCTTATGATGAACTCTGGTCTGATAGGCCTCACTGCATATATATATATATATATATATATATATATATATATATATATATATATATATATATATATATATATATATATATATATATATATGTGTGTGTGTGTGTGTGTGTTTTGTGTGTTTTTTCTTCTCCTCTTTTTTGTCTATGCATAATTGTGATGCTGTTGTTGTTACTCCTCACTGGACAGAAAATCATATATTGTATGTATGAACTTGCTGTCAATAAACCTTTACACAAACAAAAAATACATGTAGTTCTTTTATATCATACTCGGGTGGTATATAGACATTTGTGACAACCGTTGTTTGATGATTTGGTTTCGATATCTTGTTGACCATGGTTTCTAGATATTTCGTCATTGTCCACAGATCCTTACAATGTGCCCAGGCCCTGAGAGGATACATACACAATATTGACTGGTTTCAGATACAACCGCTTTTATCTGATGCCAGTCTATATTGTATTCATTATCCTCCCTTTCCTGACAAATGGCGTGCATCATATCTGCAGTGCGTCGGTTCATGAAAAAAGATTGTAACATATATCCGGGTACCAGAAAAAAGATCTACTTCCTATAATTAACAAAGCCGGGCTGCAAGTAAAATGTATTTATTGCACATGAATTTGATAAGACAATGCATGATAAAAGCAGATAAACACATTTAAAAAAGATGATAAAAGATAAGAAATAGATATAAAACTATACATTATGAGCCCTAAGGCGAGAGAATAAAAAAGAAAAAGGTGTGGGTGGGTAGGTAATGAAAAAATTCCCGTGCGTCGACAACGAATGTAGCAGCAGGAATGACGCTTGTAGAGGGGTCACGTGATCATGTGACCAGTTGAATAAATTATAATAAGTGTTCGATTAACCACCACAGTAATAATAGTTACGAGGATACGTTCGATTAGTTAAATGAGAGTACAGCCCGGCAGTAAATTATATGTAATTTACAATTACTGCACAATGGCGACTGTCGGCATGAGGCGTTAGGCTTGCCACCACGATGAATATGCGGTGTCAATTGTAAATTGATATTAATTCCGATGCTGGCGCCCTCTTATTACTTATCTGACAATTATCATATCACACTTCCATCCTCGTCGCTTTCTAAGGGGGTGCGTCCACCAACCACGACAAGGCTACGACAAGTGCCGACATGAAAGTTCCAATCGCAGCCTTGTCGCAGCCTTGTCGTGAGAAGAGCATTGTCGGGACAGCGGTGTCGGGGCGTGTCGTAGACGTTACCGGTTTCCGTAAAAAAGGTGCCCATGGTTCCGACACACTACGACAATGATATAGAGGAAACCACAACACTCCACGACAAAGGTCCAGTCGTAGCAAAAATCGAACATGTTCGATATTGTCGTGGCCTTGTCGGAGGGCCTCTGACAGGCCCCCGACAAGCTTCGTGTCGCAGCCTGTCAGGGCCTTGTCGTAGCCTCTTGTCGGGAACTATGTTCCACCAACCACGACAAGGCTACGACAGGCCTTCCAATCGTAGAGCTGTCGTGGACCTTGTCGGAAAGCCATTGTCGCAGCCTTGTCGTGGTTGGTGGACGCACCCCCTTACACTAGACGGATGTATTGGTACAGCTTACTCGTGTTATTTACCCACCCGCCCACACCAAGCGTTGTAATATCTTTTTTACTACATATATGTATTCAGTTTGATTAAACTATCACTGTTCAATGTTCTTACAATTTCATGTCAACCTATTAACAACTCATAAACATTGTATTCTTCTGATGTATCTTATTACCCTCAATTCTATCCAACGATGAAATGAAATAATTTGTATTGTCTTAATAAAATGTACTGAAAGTCATGTGATATGATAATTGTCAGGTAAGTAGTAAGAGGGTGCCAGTGTCAGAATTATTACCAATATACAATTAGTTAACAATAGCGACTGTCAGCGTGAGGCGTTATGCTTGCTAACACGATGAATTCATCCTAATACAAAGACATTACAGCTGGAAAAAAAAGAAAAAAATACTGTCCCTTCACTATCTGCATGCTATTCACTGTGATATCATGAAAGAAGCCACCTCAACATGAAAGGAGCCAGTCAACTTGCCATTTCTACAACTGCCTTTCTAGGATCCAAATATACCAAACACCAGTAGGTCAATGAGGTATGGTGGTCTCTAGTGATTGGTTATGTTCAGATGAGCACACCTCTGAGACACTGAGGCACTGGCCCTCTGCTCCTTTCCCAATGTCAAAGAGTTGGTGCGCAGATGGTGAAGGGTATTTTTTTTCTCTTTTTTTTTTTCAAAGTTATTTAGAGATGTAAGGCTTCTTATACATAGTACAGGATTTTCAGCGATGACGTCTACACAACAGATATATTCAGTATCAATTAAATACAAGGTCAGGTCAAGGATTTTTGCAGTAAGGGGCTGTCCATAAATTATGTCACACTTAGGGGGGGGGGGGGGGGGGTATATTGAAAAGTGTGACAGCCCAAAAATCTTAGGGGGGTGTCCAGAGTTGTGTGACAAAACATGCATCACCTAATTCTGAGACTTTAGAGGCAACTTTCCAATAATTTAGTGACAACTTTGCCCATGCTGGAAAGGTGTTACAAAGAGTATGATAATAAGCAGTTATGGATGGATATCCTGTCGCATATACAATTCCACTGAAATTGTCAAACACCTAAGGAAAAAGGCAGCCAAATAGGAGAATGTCCAGATCAAGGAAAGTCAGTACATGTACTACAAATGGTTAAGTGTAACTGCAGTGGGTGCTGTTACATTAGGAAGAGTTTCTGCAAGAGATTCAAGATGCCTATTACCACATGACTATATTTGATCCCTAAGGATGTTGCCATAAGACTAGTAAAGCAGATCATATTATGTTCTGTGTCAAATATGTAAATATTAATGCCTATACTCCCTTAATATGAATTATGTGTACTGCTTCAAAACTCTGTGATAGGATTAAAAAAACAATGTCAAATTTTATACTATATCAGTTATCTAACAACTAGCTACATAAAAAAACACCCACTGCAGGTGAATGTTACCTTTTGATCTGAATAAAAAAAATTGAAAAAATTCTCTCTGTAACATCGACCCTTTCCTTACTAGAAGCCTATGTTTAGGCAGAAAGACCTATATATATTTCTGACCTCCAATTTTTAGATGGTACCTACTTTGTGTCTGTTAAAGGTACAAAATAGAAACTTTCCATCTTAATTATGTAAGACATGCACTTTCTATAAGAAGCATTCTTTTTTTTTATGAGAATATTCTAATTACCTTTTTTGTGGTGATTTTTAGGGGTCAAAGTAGGCTGGTTTCAGTCCCTGTACCCCTCCACCTACCTCACCCCTCCTTGCCACGATACAGGGACTGGTAAAATCTGAAATGGTGTCTGGTTTCTGGTGTGACGTAGTGCCACGTTTGCCCGGCACTCTTGCTGGAGAGGTCCTAGCAACTTATTAGAAAATCTGCTAGGATGACCTCTATCTAGTAGATATCCCCCAATCAGCAATCTCTCTTTCTAGTTGTTTGAAACTGGAAATGTTGAATCAAGGTAGGAGAGGGGATAAATGATTAAACTCAGATTATTGAGATACTATTTTCCAGACACAATTAGTTTTTGTAGGCATATCTATTCATCAGATTGACAAAAACTCAGATGGATAAATGGGGTGGGGGAAGGGAGGGATAAAAATGGGAAAGAAGATAAAAAAGAAACTAGCTCTGAAGGAAGGCTGCAGAAAATGTTTCCTCAGATAGTAATTAGGCCATAAGGCCAAGTCACTAAGGGAATGATCAATATTAAGGGGAAATAGAATTAGCTTTATGGTATTATTTTGAAAACCCAGACTTCATAGTCTGGTCTCCCAGTCCAAAGTTCGGCCACAGGCAGGATCTATTGCTCTGACAACATAGCATCCAGGTAACTGGAGGGGGGAGGGGAGGGGGACGGGTAAAAGGAAGTGTAAAGCTATAGGGAGCGGCTGCGGTTACACTTTACAGGCATTTTAGGGAGTGGAAATCGTGATGTTTTTCTTCCTGAATAGGATCTGCATGTGTTTGTTGTATAGGATATGGAGCTATAAGTAGCTTAAACATAACATACAGTACATAGTGTGTTTTCACTTCCCATTTTTTAAATTTCTGCGAAAATGTTCAAGCTGTAAAACAATATAAACCTCTTTTGGTAATCTATAGATAGAATAATGTTATGTCTATGAATTTTACTTCTGCATTCTAATATTCTTAAACTATATATTCAGATGTGATATTTCTCACTGTAACCCCCTTAGAATATTCTGAATTGGTCATTTTAACATTCTAGATTGGGCCAAAGATCAGATATAGAAGTTGAATGGACAAACAAAATAATCTTACTTAATTGTGCCATGGTGTATCAGCAAGGAAATAAGTTAAAAGGTTAGATGCACAATGAAGTGATCAAGTGCAAGTGATCAAGAGGTGTATGACATGATATAATAGTAAACCTGCAGTTGTGTTTTTTCTATTTACATAAAATTAATATAATATTTTTGGCAAATGTTAAAGGACATTGTCAAAAGGTCACCAGGAGCAGCTAATGTAGGGCCTATGGGTTCTTGATCTAATCTATGATTTTGATTAAAACATACCTATTGTAGAACAGAATCACATTCTCTCTATAATTGGCTATTGATTTATATTTAAAGAAAATAATTTTCAGATCAAGGTGACTTATACAGTACAAATGTTGGATTTGAACCCACACACTCTGGATTGAGAAAGCAAGCTGACCTATTTCAGTAAACTAGATAACATCTATGTAGGTCATGATGTGTGGGAGAGCTTGTGAGCAGTTACCTCTAATCTGACTGTAGAGGTACCACGCTTGAAACTGTAGGTAAGCCCAGTCGCAAAGTACACACAAATATGTATTTGAACCACTCCCTTTGCGATACATTTAAAATACATTTAAAGAGTTCAATTTTTCATCAAAAAGAATGAAATTGTAGCCAAGATATATGACAGTATTAGCAAATGACTGCCATTTCCTTGAAAGACTGTTAAGAAATTCAATTTGTTGTCAAAATAAATTAAATTGGTTGCTATGGCAACCAAACAATATGTAAAAAAACAAACAGACTACAGATAATATTTACATATCATATAAGAATAGAAGCCGAAGTTTAAAAAGAATCTAACACAGCATTATGAAATAACAAACTTCCAAACTAGACACATATTCTTACCAGATAACCCCATGGAAGGCTGGTAAGGAAAGGGTTAAGCAACATGGCACCACCTGAGAATATTTTAGCTCACCAATTAAATGTATCTGGATACATTTAATCAGTGGCAGACTGCAGTTTCACACTCTCAATTTTTCAGTGGTCAACTCATGAAAAAGAGGGCCTTTCCCTATGTGATGATGATTTCTACCATAACCCTATTCACACATATAGGAACCCCACCAGTTTGTCTATTGGAAATATGTACTCAGCTGTAGCTTAGGAAGGGATTATCTTCAGGTTTCTCTGTGAGATGGAAATCATACTCCCCCAACCAATGAAGTAAATGCTGAGCAATAAGGTGGAAATGGTCTGTTGATGGGGTTGATGATTGTGCGCTAGGATAAATCCCCAAATGCACCACCTGCCAACTTTTGTACAGTGCCCATTTCATGGGCAGGTTGAACTAATAAGTGTGTTTCATCATATACTTGGAGGAGGAAGATGTGGATCACCACCAGAATAAACTAGGGTAGATGAGATTTATGCTTGATCAGAGTTCAGTACTGCATATGATTGGTTGGTCTAAAATGACAATTACTGCAGTAAAGTATGGCGAAGTATCAATAGCTTTTCAGTGATCTAGTAAATCGGGAGTTTTGTCTCAAGTAATATCTCCTACTAAATTAATGGTGTATTACAGTAGCTTAGTCAAAGATGTAATAACTGTTATGTTAAGCTAAATAAGACAAAAATGGGGGGGGGGGGTTTCGGAAAGTGTGACATAATATTTTGGGGGGTGGTTTGAAATGTGCAACAAAGTGTGACAGGGGGATGGGGCGGGGGGGGGGGGGGGGGGGGTCCTAAAAATGCCCTAAAAAAGCATGACATAATTTATGGACGGCCCCTAAGCTCAAAGTCTATGTGGCTCCTCCAAACCCCTATTAACCTTTATTTCCCCACACAATAAATGCAATTCTGCTCTAAAAACGGGGAGCACTCAGTAACTAGCATTTAAGTGGTGTTCTTTAAAATTTATTAATGACAATGGCCATTAACATCATTGATATAATAATTCCTACCATTAGGCTGGAAATGAGGATCGATTCCTATAAACCTGAGTAACAGCAACAGATCAGCACCCGTTTCACTATAGGGGACAGAGCCATTGTTAGTTCACGAAGCAGTCACTAGGTGGTCGGGGGACAAACCTGTATTCTGGCTCTTTGTTCTTACGAATTTCAACTGCCTTTCAATATTTTACCATGATTCCCTTGACTTTCTACACCAATCCCAAAGAAGGATGACATAATGATTAAATCCAAGACATGATATTTTCCATATCGAACACTTTATATAAATATGTGAGCAAGGCTAAAGTTGTGACATTTCCCAATTATCACTCACTTTTTTTCCACCTCCTTTAGTGAAGAACACCTACTTTTTCACCTCCATTAGTGATGAGCACCTACTCGGGGGGCGTCATGGCGGCGCCCATGGATCATAGGCTATGTGCCGTATAGATAAATATCTAATGAAGATTCTGACAATTGTAAACTATTCCTTGTGTCTTTCCTCAGAGTTCAGTCTTTATTTGAAGTCTCTACGTGCATTTTCGGCCGAGTTAGGGAACCCAACACTATAATTCTCACTTGTAAGACATGGAAGTGATAGTCTAGGGTCAAGCGGTACAGTGGCATACCGACCGAGTAGTGCAATGACCGCAGTTCTTGGTTTGAATAGAATAATAGTTTTCAAAAAAGGAGTTAACCACAAAAGAAGTATGAAACTCGATTTAAGGTTAAAACATACATGTAGAATTGGTCAGAGGATGTTTTTCTTTACTTAAATATGTTAAAATAGCTGATAAAATATGTTTTAAAAGTGTTGTTATGATCAGTACGAGAGGGTGGACCCTCTGGCCTACAGCAGTAGCCAAGTGGCACCAACAGTGAGACCTCAATAACTATTGAAACGGGTACTACCACTATTGGTGGCGCTTTGGTCCAAAATACCGCTCGCTGTTGGCATCCTCTCCTATTGAAACACGAAGTGTCGTTATTTAGTTAATGATACCTGGGACCTGTTTCACTAGTCTCATGACATGTCTGTGACACCATACAGACATTGGGGTTGTCCAGTTTCGTGCCCTCAAGTAAAGACAGACCCCAAACATAAAAATTTGACAAATCTACATGTCATGGACCTGTTTCACTAGTTTCGTGACAAAAGTGTTCGACAGACATGAAAAGTGGCACCAACAGTGCAAGCAAGAATGCACAAAACGGAGTCTATTGTCTAGTTCTTATGAAACTGGACACACCATCTAGACGCAATCTAGACATGTCACAAAACTAGTGAAACAGGGGGCCGTTTCAATAGTAGGGGGGTCAAAGCGAGAGGTAGGACTGCAACAGTGACACCAACAGTGACACCAACAGTGGCAATCCCAAATTTGCATTTCATCAGTGGTCTCGCTGTTGAGGTGAGACAAACTCTCACTGTTGGCACAGGTCTCGCTATGCACATGCGTTTGACGTTCAAATTTATTCGTTGATGGGCCGCGATGACGTAGAATTTCACCCCTTCCCATTGGAATTAAGCAATGAAATTTTTGCACGAGTAAGGTATATATATAACCTATAATCATACCAAATATGAAGAAAGATATCGGCATTTAAATTTTGTCATAGCAAATGCTGCACTTCCCGCCGGCCTACGGGGGGAGACAAAAAGAACAGCCGAAACCCCGCCGCACTACGGAGGGAGTGAAAAAGAACAGCGACCAATCCAAACGCACAGAGGGAGTAAAAAATTAAAACGTCGATATCTTGGGAACGCTGTGGCCGATTTTCTCCATATTTGGTACGATTATAGGTTATATGTATACCTTACTCGTGTAACAATTTTATTGCTTAATTCTCACGGGAAGTGGGTGAGAGTATTCTATACACGTAACAAACGACAGGGTAGACCCTGTCGCTTACAGCGGCTCCACAGCGGCAGTAACAGCGACAGCCACTTTACTGATGAAACGGGCTCTGCCACTGTTGGTGTCGTTCGCTTCGCCAGTGTAGTTCACGCTTGGTTGCACCTACTAATGAAACGCAAACTGTCGCTATGTTGCCACTGTTTCCAACAGCGATACCTACACCTCCTAGTGAAACGGCCCCCTGGTCCCAACTGCGAGAGTTTTTTCAACTAATGAAACAGCTCCCTGATGTGCCTGGTGTTTGATCTACACCACTCGGCCATTACTGTACACACAAAAGGGAGAAGTGCCACCTTTGGCATGTATTTTAGGCGTGTTGCACATCTCATTCTATCAGCTCACTTTCACCTGTTTGCTGCACTCAGAGCGTATTGTGTTCCGTATCACATATCACTATAAACCTGTAGGCGAGGTTCCCGGATGTCTCGGCCCCTTTGCCATCTCGGCCCCCCTAAGGCACCTCGGACCCATCGGCACCTCGGCCCCCCGCTTTCACAGCTTTCACGCCTTCATGCGCGAAAACGGTGAATGTCTTTCAATGTGATTATTTACCCAAAACACGGATTCCCAGCTTTGCTGTATTATATTATTTGTCTATTTTCCACAATAAAGAATCTTACAAAACAAAAGCATATCTTACAAAACATGTACGATCCCTATCCCAAACCTTAACCCTAAACCTAACCCTATCCCTAACTTATCCCTAACCCTAACCCTATCCCTATCCCTAACGCTATCCCAAACCTTGACCCTATCCCTATCCCTAACCCTAACTCTATCCCTATCCCAAACTTTAACGCTAACCCTAACCCCTATCCCTTACCCTTTCCCTAAAGCCTATAAGACACCGACCCGACCGCTGTGCCCGATTCTACCTTTGCCCGACGGATCCGTCGGGTCTGTGACAATCTGCATCAATCGGGTCGGTGTACGCACTTCACCGACCCGATTTTATTGCTTTTCCCGACGCGTCGGGCATTACTACCATGTCAGATATGACTGACTCTGCCCGACCTTAAGATTCCGGTGTACGCACTTTCACCGATCGTTACCGATTCTAAGCATGCCATTTAAAAAGCGTTGCCAGCTATCCCTCAGTCCGATTTACAAGTGTCTTATATCAATGTGTAGGGGAGAAACAAGCGATCATAGATCTGAAAACCGTTTTCGGATATTTTAAATAGACCAGAAGTTATCAAACTTTGCATTTTTGCCTATACAGTAAAACCCCTCTTCCGGGACACCCCGCTTAAGGGGACACCCCGCTTAAGGGGACAATTTGCTCGGAACGGAAATTTTCCCCTCTATTAAGAGTTTATTTTAACCCCGCTTAAGGGGACACCCCGCTTAAGGGGACACCCCGCTTTAGGGGACAGTTTTTCGGTACAGAAATGTATAAAAACCCCTCTTAAGGGGACAGTTTTGGAGGGACATCATATCAAAAACACTGAAAATCCAGTGACCTTCGGACCCGTTGACGGTAGGGGGTTAGAGGCCCGCTTACAGGTTAGCTGTGGGCGACACAGGGAGGGCTGGAGGCTTTGAAGGTGCGGTATTCAGTGAGCCGTCGCGGCTCAGGGCGGCTCACGGTGAGTCGCTTATGCCGTCGCTGATTTTCGCGCCTGCCGAAGGTGCTGGGTTAGAGGTCCGCTTACAGGTTAGCGGCGGGCCGCTTATGCGGCCGCTGATTTCTCTCAGAAGTTACGGGGGGACATTGACCTGGACAGTTGACCTGGACATTGACCTGGACATCGACCTGGACAGTTTCTGCACCACCCACGACACCGACACCGATTCTACGACCGCAACTTCTCCTGCTGATGATGATGATGTTGATAATGATGAGAGCAGTGATGACTGCCAAGTTTACATGTATTATCTATTTATTTTTAATTTAATACATTTATATTCATTTATATTCATTTATATTGTATAATTGATATGTATTTGCTTATTTATATATTATTAATAAACCTTTTAATCTATTAACCATCGTTTCCTTCATTTATGTAGGTATTCTCTATTGTATAACCATTGGCAGACTGAAAACCCCGCTTAAGGGGACACCCCGCTTAAGGGGACAGTTGGCTCGGAACGGAGGGTGTCCCCTTAAGAGGGGTTCTACTGTATATACTTATCACCCGGCCCGGGGCCCAGCCGGGCCCGGCACCCGGCCGCTCTCTTTGATCTCAATCGGGTTGTTTTACGAGGTTATAAAGGCAGAAGGGGTCGTCGGGAAGAGTCATCGTGTCGGTGTCTTATAGGTATAAGACATCGACATTTTATTCCCGACTGTCACCGAGCCGATGGTCGGGATGAATCGGGAAAAAATGTCGGTGTCTTATGGGCTTAACATTAACCCTATCCTTAACCCGCGAAAGCGGGAGTGCGAAACGCGGCCGCGAGGGGGCCGAGATGACCGCACAAAAAGGGGTCCGAGATGCCGATGGGGCAAAGATAACCGTGTACCGTAGGCGAATGTCTCTCATTTACAAGCTAACTCTACAGACTCAACCACTCCACCTCGCACACTGAAATAATTTGGTTTAAGATCATGCTCCTCAATAGAAGTACCAATCTGTTCACAGACAGCATGAAGGCAATATTTATAATTTTGTGAACCTCTCCGGCAACTGAAATGTACGAACTGAAGGAAATAAATGCTGCTTAAATAAAAAAAAAAAATATATATATATATTTTTTTATAATTTTACCTGTTAAATCAAAGAGGACATTTTCGGAATTATGTCAAATATGAACTACCGTAAAACCCCTCTTATAAGCCGACCCCGGTTATAAGTCGACCCCCCACTTCAGCAAAATGCTATAAGCCGATTCTAGGGCATTTCAACTTTAGGAAAACCCCGGTTATTAGCCGGCCCTCCACTTTGGGGTCCTGGCTCCCTATCCTCCCCCATAATCCCTCACACTCACAACCTTTTGTAGAATTTTCGCTATAGAATATGAATATTTCAATGAACTTTTTGTACCAATATAGAATATCATCTGACAAATTTGGGGCTTTTCAAAAATCAATTTTTGAAAACCCTGGTTATAAGCTGACCCCTGATTTTGGCAAAAATTTACAAGCCGATTTTCTCAAAAATCCCTAAAAATCTACTTATAAGCGGTGTTTTACGGTATGACCTCTTTATGTTGGAAGACTTCAATGTTAACTACCTGTCCACTAACACGCCTGAACATAAAGAGCTTAGATTAATGGAATCGTAGACAAATTACTAGATACAGCAGCATTAAAGACAATTGACTCTATTTAACCCTCTAAGGACGGGTGCCTGTGGCCATGTTACCCCTGTGGGGACGGGTGCTGGTGTCAGTGTATACCGCTAGGGTTCGGGCACACATCCGACAGAACGCATAACCTGAGGGTATAATCACGTGGTATAATACATCATCTTTGATTCATATTCATTTGTTTTCTACCTAGAATACTTAATATGATGTTAGAACTAGGCCTACGTTCCGTGAAAATTTTATGTTAGAGTATCTGATAAAATGTGTTTTAGAATTGTTGTTATGATCAGTAAGAGAGGGTATACCCTCTTGTGAACAGTGACAGTGGCAACAACAGCGAACGGAAATAAACTTCTGAAAGGGTTACTACCACTGTTGGTGCAACTCATGTCCAAAGTGCCGCTTGCTGTTGCGGCCTTTGTAGGTCCATGTAGGCATCAAATAGTTGCTTTGGCTGTTTGTATGGTTATATCAGTGTCTCTATACCATACTACCACCTGTATACACATTGGTTAACACATATCCATCAGCAGACTGAAAATACTAAGAAGGAAATTGGTGAGTGTTTGGTCTGTGTCCTCGTTCGCCATCGAGTTTGGAGTGCTCAGTAATATGAACGAGGCGATAGCTGATTTAATATTCTGAAGCACTCCAAACGAGATGGTGAACAGGGACTCAGACCAAGCACGAATATGTTTCTGATTTTATCTTAGCCTGGAAATATGCATCTCTTAATCACCCGTTGAGAACGAGTTACCGTTCTCGCAAGCCTGTTGAGAACGAGTTCGTAGTGCTAAGCCTATGGACGTTATACCAGGCTAAGATAAAGATCCAGGGGACACCCCGCGTTAGCGGACAATTTGCTTGTAACGGAGGGTGCACCTTAAATGGGGTTCTACTGTATTTACAAACCAGTGTCTTATTTCTCGATAACTTATCAAGTCATTAGGACATACGTTTAAGATTGCTTATCCCTCATTTAAATACCTCCTTTTGGCATATGACAATGAATGAGAGCATGTCCATGGTGGGGATAGCTATTGTTTCTATTGTAGTCACCCACAGTGAATACATCAGTGTCAGGCGGTGAACAGGTATGACTGGCTTAGGGCGGGTGCGGCCCATACAGAATAAAGGAGGTAAACAATTAGGAGTGAGTTTCATTGTGTACTCGCTGCCTCGCTATTGTATTGTATTGTATTGAAATACATTGACAATGATTAGAAGGAAACCCACGAGATGACAATAGCTTGGTCCGTACTCCACCGAGTTTGACAGCAGAGTAATTCACGAAGCGAAGCTGAGTGAATTACTCTGTGGTCACACGAGGTGGAGTGCAGACCAAGTTATTTTCATCGAGTGGGTTTCTGATTTTATCTCACCCCGTATAACACTATTTATTGATGAAATGAGTCACCGATTTACCCATTGAGTATTGAGTACACGAACCTCACGGCCGTGGAGTACGAATTCCTAATGTTAAGCCTATGGAGAAAAATACCGGGGTGAGATAATCGTTGGTTCTGTGGACCGGCGGCCGTAATTACGGTAAACCGTGAGCGGTTAATGCGTAGTAATACTCGTGTGTTAGTGAGGGTGTCACACCGTCAAACACGAATAGCTTTTAAAAAAAATGTCAGTTTATTGCATCTCTCAGAGAATTTACATTGAGTTTTTCAGATACAAGAGTTTACAGAGCCGCCTGTCTATAAAACCATCGTTTGTTGCATTTATTAGCCATCTTCTTGAGTAAATTAAACCCAGTTTATTTTCCTTTGGGGGCCATCCATAGAGTACGTACGCACTGAGAGCAGGGTGGGGGGGGGGGGATGGGGGTTATTTAAAAAAAATGTTGCTTATGCTCCCTCTTTGTTCTATAGAGTACAAGATTAGGAATGGGGTCCAAAATTTCAGAAATACTGCGTACATATTTTATGGATGGCCCCTATTCCTATCGTAAAACTGGATGAGTTTTAATCTTGGCCACCGTATGCCACGACTGGGGTTTGGCATAGCGATTGCACGAGGCGAAGCCGAGTGAAGTCCGGAGCCAAAACTCCAGGAGTAGCATGCGGTGGCCATGATTAAAACGAAGCAGGTTTTGATTTTATCCTACTCTGTCTCCTTGATTTTGGAATATAACGTGTTAACAATTCTGTATACCACTATATAGCATATAAAACATATAGCATATGGCATATAAAACTCCGTATGCCAGTCAGCATACGGAAACTCAATGCTACGCCTATGGGATTTTATATTAGGGGTAGGATAAATACATGGTGACTTGATGTCTCCCGCACATATAACGTTTGAGTCTTCAATACGTATACATTAATCTATTTGTCTAATCTCGGTGCACATACAGGCTTATTGATTATGTAGAAATGCCCCAGTAAGGATATTGTGTAATAACAACGTTAAAGGCCACTGATCAATACTGAAGGGCGGATTGACGTTGAGGCGATGGAGTGGGCTTCAGTCACGTAAATGGCGCATCACGAACCCGGTGTGACTTACGCAAACATGCGTGACTCTAACTTTACATCTCCCCTTTCATCATAAACATGTGCGCAAATCTATCAACTGTGGAATAGATTAAATAAGGATATTAAGGGGGCCCCTACAAAGGTCATGTTTAAATCGCGTCTGAGAAATCTCGATGTAATATAATCGCAAAATATAATCACCTAAGATAACACCTAACCACATATAGCCAACTGTTACCTGTACTATAACGTTTTTGTCAAGTACATAGTTACCCTTTTGCCAGTACTGTGTATACTCTATAACCTATTTGGTGATCTGAACGCATTCGTTATCATATCTTGCAGAGATAACCCCTATTTCATTTAATTTCCTTTTTATGGAAATTACAATCTTAATTCCATTTCCCAATATCTCTGATACTTCACTTTCACGTGACCCTGTGTTGAAGGTATTTCTTGATTTATTATTTCATCACATACATCTCATTTTCATTAATAACATTGTTGTACGGTGGTGGGGCATCTAAAATGTAAAATGCTTTGTTTGTTTGCTTTCTATACTTTTCTCAATCCGCTGTTGGATATGTAGAACAGGATCTACCCATGTATATCGATCAGGAATTTTTGTACTCAATAGACATACCACAAAGGAAGACCATCCTCGTGATGATTTGTGTGTTTAATTAAAAAAAAAAAAAAAAAAAAAAAAAAAAAATTCATTCCTTAGCTGTACGAATTTCATCCTGCACACTGTGCACGAACTACTCGTTCGTGTGCTGCGTACGTACCGCGTGACTTGATTTGAAGTGGCGATTTAATGAGTTTTTAATCCTTAATTTACATAAATTGTAAAATTAGCGCGAGCATTGATGATGATAATAGTGGCATCAATAAGATGATCCCCAATTATCGTTACTAAAATACTTATATAGAACTGCATCGAGAATCGTATAAATAGACAATACTCCACGAGTTTGGCTGGGCCGCAATCGTCATTGAGGCGAAGCTGAGTGACAATTATGGCACAGCCAAACGAGTGGAGTATTGTCTGTTTTACCATTCAAGTGTGGTTCTGGATTTATCTTACCCCTTTCTATGACATTAAATATCATCACAACTTCAGAATAATCAGAATATACTTAGCAAATTCACGATGCCACAGCCGTGGTGTAAAATTGTCACTTTACCAGGGTGATCGTTGAGTATATATTTTTCTAATGTTATTCCTATGGCTAAACTTGTACCAGGGGTGAAATAAAATTGTCTACATGAGTGTGGGGGGGGGGGGGGGGGCGGCTGTCGGTAGTTATTAGCTATCAATTGTCGCTATATTTATCGCTCCATTAACAGCAAAGAATATTCTTAAACCTATCGACAAACACTCTGTGAATATATTTCTACATATAAAAATGTACTTCCAGACTACCTTTCACATATTTCACCACCGAAGGTTCCTTGATTGAATTTATTAATGAATTTTCACATGTTTTAAATTCATGTTGTTTCAGCTCTAGTGGAGTTTCGAAGGTGGAGCAATACCAGAGTTACTGGATGGCTCCGAACATTATCCGAACCAGGAGTACTCACTGAAAACATCATTTTATTTTTTTTGCACGGTTTATTTAATCCCTTTACCCACCACGGTTGATAATGTTAGTTTATATCTGGCAGAAACTTTCCCATATTCTTCCATACCTAATTGTCTTTCTGTTTTATGGTCCTTTTACACAAAGTTTATAGTTATAAACGTGTTTACCTTTCCATTTTTCTAATTGTTGCTACACTTCGTAAGACAATTAGGGATTCAAAAATTCATGGCCCACCTATGAATATTGATCATTTAAACAAGATATTTAATCATCTTGATTTCTCTTCATCAGAAGATTTAATTTTCTGGTTCTCCTTAAGTATAGCAATTAGAGATTTACTCTGTAAATCGAATTTATCGGATCATAACTCAAGTATTCTTTTGAGAGACATGGGACCTGTTTCACTAGTTTCGTGACATGTCTGTGACACCATGCAGACATTGGGGTTGTCTAATTTCATGACAACACAAGTAGATCTGCCCCTAGGAAAAGACAGACCCCAAACCCCTGTATGAAGCGACCGGGGACCAGTACTACGGCTGTGGCACTCCACTACGCAGGAAGACGGAGATCAAACAGGACTCAATCAAAGGAAATAACATACTGGGTAAACTTCTCCAAGAAATCCGGGACGACACCACCCTATGAATAAACCCACGATGAAACTGGATATTATTACAGACTCGAGAGGTTGGCGTCTACAAAAAAGGCTGGAAAGCCTTTTTCCGGAGATCACGGATGGTAATCAGGTAGAGGTTCATACTACCGGCGGGGCAACAATTGCAAGGTCAGTCAACAGGATGTAATCTTGATGTGTGGTATAAATAACCTAACCCAACGAGACACGAATAGAACCATAAGGTTGGCGTTTGAAGATATAAGTAGCGCAGTTGACTCCATAACAGATGACCGCACGCGACGCGCTTCAATGCTACTCAGAAAGGGTCATTTTTGCACACCTTACAGGGGTACATTTTAGAACTTATAATACCTTCAAGAAAGCGCCTATATATGAGCATATCGACCGCGACCAAGAAATGATGAACGACATTATCAAACAAGTCAACCACGTAATCACACTATTAAATAAAGAACAGGGAGTAAATGGACCCAGATTACAGGCGAAAATACACTACAAACTAGGGAAAAATGAACTGAACGCATACAGACGTTTCTATGACGGACTTCACCCCACAGATAAAACAGTGGACATCTGGGCCAAATGCATAATATCGACACTCCGGAGTATGACCCTACTATGAGTTTATCATCAACCAAAACCTGACTGAATAGCCTAGACTTGAACATTGGCCCATCCCAGAGGGGAGACCAACAACAAGCAGGATTAAGGCAAATAACTTGACTTTCATAATCTTTCAGTAAATCAACAAATCAAATATTGAATGTAACACTTTTCTTTTTCTCTAGAAGTTATATATGACTGATGTTCTGTTCAAATCATGGTTTACAAAATATTTGTTTGGAACCAAGATGCGGGGATTTGCGGGCTTGACGGGCGAATGATCCATCCTAGAGAGGAGATCAGACTCCCTGATGGCACGTAAAAAAACCGATCTTGTACTTAAATATGAAATCGTACTGCTGTTAAATAATAATCATTTATATTATAATTGCTCCTAACTATGCTATAGCATATTTGTACATACAGAAGGATAGTAGACCTAAGGTCAAGCACATTTTTTCCGTGGCTAAAAGCGCCGAGACGGATAGAGTGCTATCAAGTTATTATGATAATATATTTGTGTTGGTTTATATCTAAGAATTACTTATATGTTCAAGGTGAAAGCATGCTCACTGCATTTTTGACTTGCATTACCCGTTACATTGATGTATTTATGCCAAAACATGTGAAACTGTTATATAGACATGAGTAAAAATGGAAAACTAAACTGCAAAGGTTTGAAGATTGTGCACTTAAACGTGTGCAGTTTATGGTCAAAACTCGATACAGTGCACACAATATTAGTGGACTCAGATATCGACTGTTTATGTATAACAGAGACATGGCAATGGGCACTTGAGTCTCAAGCAAGGCATTCTCATTGGAAAAAGCTGCAAGACCGAGACTATGTACCTTGTGAAAGGGAGCATGTCTGAGACTTTGTACTGGGTGTGTCCTGCCATATGAATCAAATCCACCATTTTCTGTCAAGAATGGGAAAGCTCAATCTCAGTAATCAGCTCTGAGATTTTTGGACAGAGAGAAAATTATCGGAGACTTGAGAAAAGATGTATAAAGTACACCAGTCTCAAGTACATGATACTCCATGTGAATCCCACTTTACTGAAAACATTTGTTATTAGGTAGCAGCAGACTGACCAAGCCATAATGTGAAAGTGGTGCCTTGCAGAGTTTTGTAAGTTTGACACCAAAATACCAGGGAACTATCAATAATGATGTCAAAACTAATGCCGTCTATTATTCACAATATTTTAGAAACTTAAAATATATTAAAAAAACCAGGTCTATTTTCTGCACAAGAATTAGTAAAGAATTACAATGATCAAAGAGTTTGTAGTTAGGTTGTGAATGAATATGATAAGACTGGGCTGAACTGTGGACCAATATGTAGTACTGGTCCACAGTGATATGATGGTTGGTTGTATGTGTGGTAAATGGGGAGAGCTGTGTAGTATATGTGGACTGTAGTTGGTAAAGTCCTAGAATATGTCACAAACACTGGAGTAACTTATCACTAGAATACTGTAGTTTAAGTCCATGGGGATGTAGTAGGTAGAGAACTTCTTCTTGGCTGCGTCAGCCCTTAACAGATGAGATCTGCTCAGAGGTACTTTGAAATGCTTCTTTTTATTGGTAATTTCCACAGGTACAGGTTCCTCACACGCCAGTCTAAGAACCCAGAATGATGGGTGTAGCTGGCTTATATAGCTAGTATTGAGGTTGCATGCATTAAAGTGTCAAGGTCGTTGTTCCAAATGCTCACTCCCACTCTCTGTCCTACTAACCCAAATGACCTGTCCTACTGACCCAGGCTAAGTGGGGCAGTAGGTGTGCAGGCGCTGACCTACTGGCCCAAATGATCCATCCCTGCTAAGTGGGACAGGCGCTGACCCACTGGCCCTAATGCTCCATCCTACTGGCCTTCACCTTGGGTGCTTGTGTGCTGACACACTGGCCTAGATACAGCTCTCAGGGCGTTTCATATGGGATATATGCTTAACTTCTGCTATACAATAGCTCACAGTTTTACTTCTACATTTCTTATACCTTTCTTATATATTTCAATATATGTGCTTGGCTCAGGTCCAGTGCAAGACTATGAAAGGCGATGTCAGGAGATTGCTCCGTCACCTTTTGTGGTGCAGCTCCATTGTAATAGTATTTATAATCAGCTCAATGGTCAATGTCAGGTGATTGCCATGCACTGTAGCTTAGCACATACAAGTTATCATTTTGATGCCTCCACTGTCTCAATAAAACACCCCCTTAAGATAGGTCTCAGAGCAACAGGTACAAAGCTCCAGTGCCAACATGTCTAGACAGGCTAAGGGTCCACTTCCTATAATTATGCTAACCAGTTTGTAGTCATTGCTCTTAAACCATCACTAGCGGTTCACATTTCTCAAGGGCTGGATAGCTGCGTATTAGAGAACTTTATTTTAGAAGTTTAAAATTTGCATGCCAGAATTCAGAGACCAGAATTGCTGGAGGTTACCCGGAGATTTATATAGGAAGTCTGCCGGCCAACCCCCTGACGTCACTTCTGGGACCACGGCGACCCCTGGGTCCCGTTGCTCCAGGATTATGACTAATTAATCTTCCCCTGTCTCATTCAATATGTGCCCCTGAATTATTGTATCGTAATCGCATCCCACAGAGAATAAACGTGAGTAGCTCATTGGCTGTAATCTATATATACATAAGTGGGTTACTTTATAATATTTGTAAAAAAAAACTCCGTCTGTGTTTGTACACGCGATAATTATTTCCTGCTGTTTCCCTTTTAAGGGTACTGCTTCCTTGTTACTGACATGTTAGTCTGGGAATAGCCTACCGTCTATTTTGAGAGATCTATGAACACATACCGTGGCAATTAACGACACATTCGCACTCGCTCTCTGAAATATAGGTAAAGATCACAGACACTAAACATCATATGGAACTATTGAATTTTCATGGTAGTATCTCTGCAGTAGTCATTACAAATGATGAATGTAGACTATATATTTTTTTGTATTTCTATTCATTTCTAAAATATTTTCCAAATTTGATAAAATAATGTCGACGCCTGGGCTGAAAAAGTCAGTTTCTAGATCAGCCTGATCTTCCGCTATAGAAACAATCATTAGGCCCCGCACCCACTAGTTACGACACACTCCGACACGCTCCAACAAGCGTAATTCTCTGTCGTAGCACAATCGCAGCACTCTTGTCGGAGCGTGTCGTAGCGTGTCGGAGCATGTCGGAACGTGTCGTAACGGTTTTTTTTGGGGGGAAAAAGGAGCCCACGGAGCCGACACGGGCTACCACAGGATACAGTTTTCCTCAATTCTTTCAAAAATGCTGACCTATGATTTTTAAAACCTAAATAAGTAGTATTACACATATACTATACTCTGGTTAATTTTGAAGAAGATGGTATGGGTTTTAATGGGTGAAATGGAACTTTTTAGATTTCTAATATATTCTATTATCAAATATTTTAAAACTCTTGGGTTACGGAAAGGGTACATCCTGATCAGTATGTAACCGAAGTTTTGTCGAAATATTCAAAGTATTAACGGAGATATGGAGGAAATTATAAATGCCCATTGACTTACCATTGCTTCCATAAGCGCCAGTGTGAGAGGGTGCGTCCACTAACCACGACAGGGCTGCGACACACGCCAACAAGAAATTTCCAATCCGTGCCTTGTCGCAGCCTTGTCGTGAGGAGGGGAGCTGTCGTGAGCCCTTGTCGCAGCCTGTCGGGAAGTGCACGCTCCACCTAAATATTCTATCGTAGACCTCTGCGACACGCCACGACACGCCACGACACGGCTCCAAAATCGAACATGTTCGATTTTGTCGTAACCTTGTCGGAAGGCCCCCGACAAGCTTCATGTCGCAGCCTGTCATGGCCTTGTTGTAGCCTCTTGTCGGGAACTGTGGCCCACCAACCACGACAAGGCTATGACAAGGCTTCCAATCGTAGAGCTGTCGTGGACCTTGTCAGAAAGCCGTTGGTGGACGCACCCTCTTAAATATCGTGACTCGTGTCGGAACGGTGTCGTAGACCTTGTCGGAAGCCTGCCTCCACTAGTGCAGAACGCTACGATAGCGTTCCGACAGGCTCCGACACGCTCCAACACGTCCCGACGTGTCGGAAGCGTTCCGACACACTACGACAATTCCAACATGTTGGAGTTGTCGGAAGCGTGTCGGAAGGCCTGCGACAGGACGCCCATGTCGTAGCGTGTCGCAGGCCATGTCGGGGCGTGTCGCAGTCCTTGTCGGAAGCCGAAGTCCACTACTGCGATAATTTACACGCTTCCGACACAACATTCGATTCTGTGTCGTAAGGCCTATCGGGGCGTGTCGGAAGCGAAATCGTAACAAGTGGGTGCGGGGCCTTAGACCTCTGGTACTCATTCACAACATTCGTCTCCTGAACTATTATATTTAATTACAATGAGTTCCCTTCAGGAAGTAGTAGTTGAGGAAAAATAAAGCTCATGGTTGTCAATAAAACTTAATAAAGTTGCCATGTTTTTGGTCAATATATATTTTCGAAAGAACTGACTTGGCCCCCATTCAGGTAAGTTAGTCTTGCATTTCATTTTGAATGTTGATCGGTCTAAATCTAGGGATGCAATAGGGAGCCAAAGTCAACCCGCTGAAACCACAGGTACCTGTGTAGTGGGACGGGAATCCAGCAGTGTTTGTTTGTTTCACGGAAGGTGGCGCGATATGCCGATCCTTACTGTGCAGTGATTCCGGACAACGCCGCACACGAGAGTGGCGCGGTGGAGACCGGGATTACGTAACGCTTAGTATATATACTCAGCGTTCACAGTAGGTCGACAGGCTGTCCTCGCGCGTCCCTTCTACGGAACGGATCCTTGGGCCCTCACTATGCAGGCGGGTTCTTGTAACCTTCCTGGTGGTTAGGCTGATCCTCCGGATTGGCCTATCCAGCGTTACCTAGCACCTATGTGCTAGGGTACTGTACATGTAGGGAAGATCTTCCAGATCTTTCCGGGAAGTAAGTGATTAATAAACACCCTTGTTTATTAAGTGACGTTGTTGTGTTATGTGTGAATAGGTCTGTGCAAACTAACCGAAAACCGAACCAACCTACGTAAGTGCGTAGGGTGGGATCCTGCCTGGAACTAGCGTTCCGGATTGGTGTCATCCAACCTGCTAGACAGGCGGCGACCACCACACCTGTTTACAAAAGACCATTTCCGGATATAGGCGGTCAGTACTTAGACTATGTAGGTTCGAGATTATATGTGTCATTCTCCAATATTTTAGACTCATATTTTTGATAAACTGACAACTGTCATTGTAACTCAGAGCTATTCAGAGACGATAGTAGTAAACTACACTTCAAAAGTAACAAACGAGACCAAAAACAAAAGTCTAGCCTCAAACCCCCATAGGTTTAGCACTAAGCCTTGTTCTTACTGGCCACCAGAAATGGTGTTTTGTAAACGGGTATCTGTGGTTTCAGTGGGTTCACTTTGGCTCCCTATTGGTTTATTTGATCTGCAGAGTTGGCAACTTCCCATTGTCCAAGGATATAATTTCCAAGGTTTTCATCTTCAGTTTTTTATCTTATTTTTTGTGTATAAAACAATTAGAGAATAGATTGGGTCCATCATAAACGTCCCAGCCCAATTTCATGGCCAATAACGATGTTTACTCAGTCTGACTGAGGCTGTAAATTTCACATATTATAATTCCTCTCATTTTCATAACATCAACTGACATCCCTGGATCTGTAATGCAGAGATGTCAGTTGGGATCATGGAAAAGAGAGAGGAAATATTTCCCATATGGAGGCACAGATACTGAAAAAACGTGGAAAACACATCGTTATCGGCCATAGATTAGTGCTGGGGTGTGTGGAAGTTTGCAATACCGTTCATTGGTGCTAACGAGGCCCAATTTATTCTCTCCTTGTTTTACACAAGAAAAAAAAAAGCAAATGAAAAACAAGGATTTCCTTGGAAAATAGGAAACCTTACATGGTTGGTGATGCCTTGCTATGTACAGGAGATGAAGGGTTAATATACAATACAGACGGTCCGTGCTATGGCCAGCCACTGGGAGTTAGAGGAAGGGCATCTAATAGCATGGCCTGCCATAGTAAAATAGCATGATGGAGTAGCGGCCGCCAGCTGCTCCCGGCAGCCGCGACCAGTCTGCGATCTGATTGGTCGGCGGGCGGTGGATGGTGCTGCAGCGCGGTCTAGCGGCAGGCACATGCAGCGGCGGGAGGCGACGAGAGAGGAGTACCACAGAGCGGTCACATCATAGTCAGCATCAGGCTGCCACCGCCACCTCCTCCTACCTCACTGAGGACAGACAGAGGCGACCGACCACACACACTCCGTGGAAAATCACCGGAATTGAAGCAGAGGCCTCGTCATAGTGGCTCCCCACCATCATGTGACGAGTATGAAGGAGCATGTCCAGCGACTTCCAACCGGCACGGGTTATAATAACGGCCAGTGACCGGTCTCCTCTAGAACCGCAGGGCTTCTGCGACTCTCCCCACAGCGAGCAAGGAGGCGGAGTCGTCATCGGAGGAGGAGGGAGAGAGAGACAGGGCACGGTGGCGGCAGATACACACAGACATCCCCCCGTTAGAGCTCCTCACCGAACCACCACAAGATGAGGCGTGTGTATACCGACGCGCCTCTACTCGTCGTCGATATCGACGATTCCGATTCGAGCAGTACGTCTACGAATGGCAGCGGCCGGCAAACGCCCGAGTTGGGGGAACGTGGTAAGCACAGAATCTCCCCGAAGCCGGAGAAGCCGGAGGGAGGCGGCGGGGGCGGCGGCAGGCCCGGCGGGACACCGTGCTCCTGCCTGCGGGCCCTCTGCTCCGTCTTCTACATCGGTCAGAAGAGCAAGATGCTGCTGCGGCATCTGAGGAAACTCCTGGAGCCCAAGAATCTGTTCGTGATTAACTTCCTCGTGCTTCTGATCAACCTCTTCTTCCTGGTCATGCAGATCAAGCAGGGATTCTGGCCAGTGGAGACTTATTTCCAACCCGTGCTTTCGGCGCATGATAAGCAACTGATGATAGCCACTATGAAGAGTTGCTTTCAAGCGCTTACAGCAGCAAACATTACCGTTTTCATGTACGGCGGCACGTTAATAGGATCATACCGCCACCATGGCTTCATCCCCTGGGACGATGATGTTGATATTATCGTTAACGGCTCGGACAAAAAGCTCGTCCAAGATGTCCTCGCTCACCTGGAACCCAATTATAAACTCTACTCGACCGCCAGTGGCCAGTGGAAATTCTACTCGGACGAGATTCACAGTAAGTTCATCCACAAGCCCTTCAAGTGGCCCTACGTGGATATGTTCTTCTTCTCGGAGAATGCCACTCACATCATAGACGAGACCAACGGGCAATACTCCTTCCTGAAGAGGAAAGTTTTTCCGCTCGTTAAACGCCCGTTCATGGACTTGCACTTCCCCGCACCGTGCGATACAAGGTCCGTGCTGGACACCAACTATGTCATAGACAAGTGTCGCTCGCGGTCCTTCTCACATATGATGGAGGTGCCCATGTTTACATTCTCCACCCAAGACGTTCCCTGCGAACGACTCGCTAATTACTTTCCGTTCGTTTACCGATCGTCCGTTGAGGGTACGATCAACGAGACTTTACGTATGTCAGACTGGACGCTCAGTTCTGTGGCTCTACCTGAGGTAACGTGTGGTAGCGGAGCATTATCTTGAGGAATTATCACATTGAGCTGTGTGGATATTGAACTGCAATATCCTGCAGTTCTACAAAAGTAGTGCCCTTTGCCGAACTCATGATATGCAGCATCTCCAGTGGCCATTGTGTGCTTTTTGGATCCGCTATTAAATTGCTAGTGTGCAGCTAATTGACTGAGGTTTGCGGTTTCTTCTAGTCCCGTTGAATACCCCGGTGAGACTATCAACATTGATTAATATACATTACTGGAGAAATATATACTTACAACCCAGCAGGAATAGAGAAAAAAAATATAAACGAAATTGCTGACAAAATACAAATCAAAATACGACGGGATGGATCCTGGTAAAGCAATTATTATCAACTGAAATTGAAAGAGCACGTATTGGAAACGGTCAGTGTGGATTATGTATGCTGTGACTGTAGTGGAAAACGTCTGGACTGTGGTCACCTCTATAATATACATCATGTTACACTGACCTTGTATAGTTTTACTACCTCGCTCTGCCAGGACACTGGCCATGTGTTAGTCAGGCCAGGAATCCACTCCACTGAGCTGCCCACATACTGCAACAAGCTACCGACACACTACGACACAAACCTTTCCACATCCCGACACAGCAACGATACTGTAGTGTCGTACTCTACGATACAGTAGTTCTGTTCCGTACATTCTATAAAACATAATTTTTCCACATTCTCACATAAAGGCTACGATACAGCAATTTGGATTAATAGCTATATACCATAGCCATCTCGGAATTAACCATACCGCCAGTATAGTGGATGCCCAGCTTTAGCAGCCCTTATTAGTCTTCGTATTCCAACCCTTAAGCAGTGGCCAGACACGGAGATATTACTCAAGGATTACAAATAAGGATGACGGTCAGTTGGATGATGAAGCATGGGCCACGCCCTGCCACCACCACCACCACCCACACTCACTGAGAGGGGGCCCTGAGAGGGGGGCCCTGAGATGGGAGGGGGGCCCTGTGAGGGGGCGACAGAGAGGCACCCGGAAACTGGGTCAACTCAGTAGCAGCGGGTGTCGTGCAGATGGAGGATAATCTGGAGCCTGGGGATGAGAGTGTGGATAGGGTGAGGGTGATGGCGGCTACGCCCCACACCCTGTGTTATTGTCCACGGATGTTAGGTCTCACTCACCACTCGATACACACTGTGACACATGGTCAGCCTCTTGATACATTGTTCACCGATATCCAGGTTACTACCTACTCGTTGTTGTTGACCGGTATAATGTCAGGAGTCGACCCTCGAACAAGGCTACTACTCCTCGCCATAGTGTTCGGATGAAGCACGTTACTCACCAGTCGGCAGTTTGGTGTCATGGGCATATTGTACACACACAAAAAAAACACGTGGTTGAAAAATGCCACTGGTTCAAGCTAGCATTTCTTGCATACTTGTGGGTATGGTGGCATGGAATGCATTATTATTTTGGATATTGTTTTACAATCTGCTACAGTTACTTTCCATTTTTTAATACGATTGTCTCCCGCATTCAAAGAAGGCTTACATTGATGTATGTTTCATTTGAACCCAAAAGCTGTTTTTTTTCTTTACAGAAATGTAAACAAATCGTTTGCTATGGGCATTCACACCTTTATTGGTACAGGGAAAACTATACAATATAGTAAGCTATTTGCCCCTTTATCAATACTATACTAGAGATATTATTTTTGACAAGGCATTTTGCTTCGCACACACTCTTTATCTTGATTCATATATAAATGACTGAAAGTCATGTTTAATCATATCAATCAGGTCGCTTGCTAAAAGCCTAGTGTTGCAGGATGTGTGCTGTAGAAAAGCTCAGTTGTAAATTTTGGTAAGAAAAACCTTAGCGTACTAGTTGTGTGAATGGTTTAGATTATTGTTATGTATTGATTGCTATAGAAGGTATGGCCATGTACATGAGATTCACCCGTGCTTCACAGACCTTGGGGCATTAGAGGCTGCCTTCAATGGACCTCCTTTGTAATCAGGTACTGATACCATGTATGATAATCATGCTGTGTTGCCGGTTACCCTCTTGATATGACGTTACACAGGCAGGTATTCTGACTGGACCACCTATATCACCACCTGCACCCTCACTGACCACTGGGGGTCGTTTGTCTTAACCGGGGTTTCCACCTGGACGATGTGTATTTGTGTCTGGCAGCATCTGGAAGAGTCGCAGAGGCTCGGCAGATCAGCACTTGGTGCTTATAGTCTACCTTTTAGTTTGTAAAGTTAGTACCAGTAAGTGCTGATTCCAACAGCATGATTCTTTTTGTCTGGCAGGGTCGAGTAGTGTCTCACGGTACCTTGCTAGATCTTGCTGGATCGTACTAAATCTTGTGAGATCATTACACCTGTGTGTGAAGCCCCTATTATCCAGGGTTCGTACAGAACCTGGAAAACCTGGAAAAGTCTGGAATTATGCTTTTGGGTTTTCCAGGCCTGGAAAAGCCTGGAATTCTCACAGAGAGCCTGGAAAAACCTGGAAAATTTACTTTTGCGGACAAACAATTTTTGTCGACTATGAAATTCTGGACATTAATAGCTTTTCTTAACTGCGGTACCTGACTGCCTATGAAATTTCAGTGACTTGGGTTAAATAGTTCCAAAAATCACTTTTGCTAATAATGTAGTATGGTTTTGATTGTTTGTCATGATATTTCATTCACTAGCAAGATGGTATTGATTCACATTGCCTGGAAAAGAAATATTTGAGCCTGGAAAAGGCCTGGAATTTTTTAGGGCTGTCTATGTACGAACCCTGATTATCGCTAACACGGGGACTCTTCCACTGCTGTGATACCACCAGACAGCCTCACACGATTCGTCCCGATTTAGCGAATCAACAGCTCAGTAGATCGTGTGTCCTGGTGGAACCAGCACTTAAAGGCATATCGGACAATTTGGCGTGAAAATGTAAACCCATGTCATTTTTCTGAAAATTGAATATGATGATCTCTAAGTATTGTAGAGCATATTTCTGACTTAAAATTCTGGGGTCACCATGCTAGATTTAGATTTAGAGATCAATATTATGCTCATTTTATATTAGATTATATAGAAATTCTAAAAAGTTGTTTTTCACATAGTAAAACCTATGTCATTTTCCTCAAACTTTCACAGAATATAATAGATGTATAATACTACACATTTAGGTTTTAGAAATCATAGGTCACCATCTTTGTTTTTGAAAGAATTGAAGAAAACCATATTTTTCAGTACATTTCCTGTATAAATTAAGCATATAAAAAGGGCCTATTTTACCTTTAGGATTAGGTCAAAGTAGACAAAACTCAAATTTTCGTCTTTTGAGTGTGGAATGTGCCACAAGTCACCAATTTCAATGGATGAATGGGAATATTTTAAAATCACTAGGTGGCGCCACCGTGAATTGTAGGATATGCCTTTAAAGTGGTTGCTCTACCAGGAAGCACGATCTAAGCCGATCCAGGGCGATTTGTTGACTCGCTAGGTCGGGATGAATCGTGTTGAGAGTGATTGGGTTAATCGCCGTGATGGAACAGCCCCATATGAGCGATAATAGGGGTTCTACACACAATGAGGCAAGCAGATCTACAAGATGTAGGACATCTAGTTTCGCTGCCGGACGCTATCAAGTCGAAAATATCGTGCTGGTGGAATCAGCACTTTAATTGTAAGGGGTAAAAAACCTGGGAAATTACAGAGAGTAATACATTTTCAATTCCATTTTACAGCTTCACTTTGTATGTCATTAATGCACGATGCCTGTATCTTCAAGCCTACTCTGTATGAAGTAGACTGTCTTTCAGTTTTACCACTAGTGGGAGACTGACTTCAGTCCCTCTCTCACAAAGAGATTAGAATAGACCAAACTCTGTCCTATGCCGATCCCCCCCCCCCCGATTGGCTTCAGTACTAATCCAAAATTCGATTTAGAAAAATGAGTTTTTATTTATCCTGGGATTTGTCTTAGGGTTAGAAAATAACCCTATATTCCAGCTGCTTCAGTCTAGGTCATGATCAAATCTTGTGGTATTTTGATAACATTTGTTTTCTGTCACTCAGCATCCATAATCAAAGACTAGAGCAAGTCTACCCTATCGGGGGTGTCAGTTGAGACTCTGTAGAGATGTGTAAGTCTAGACTGGCCTCAGTCCCTGTATCTTACCCCTATCGCGCCTCCACACCACCGCCGCCCCTATCCCTACACCCCACTTGATACAGGGACTGGTAGAATCCGTAAACGGCCGTGTAGGCTGGTGCAATGTAGCGCCACACTCCCCTAGCAGAGGTCTGGCTACTGGTCAGGATATCTGCTGGGAGATTGATACCCTCTCACTTTGATCTCAGTTGAGACATAGTCAGGAGTAGGCGAAATATATTGCTATGACAACACAGGTGGCTAGGGAACTGGAGGAGGGGAGGGGGGAGGGTTAGAGGAGGGTATAGGGTTACAGGGAGTGGCTTGGGGTCATAAACAGGAGATTCTGGTCAGAGTGGACAAGTCTTTCATTCATGGGCCAGTCAGAGAAGGATACATACTTTAATGAACTTTATAGGTGTATTTTTTCTGGTTTGTGGAACCGGTAGGAATAAGGTTGACTCTTGGAGCCTGGTATATTCCCTTTGTATCCACATTTTGGAGAAAAAAAAATTCGTCCACGTCTAGCACCTTTAATGAACTTTAGTCTGATTGTGTTTAATCATTTAATACATGTTCATAATCAAAGACTTGAGCAAATCTAGTGTAAGTCCTGCATATATCGCAGATGACACGGAGTCTGCCGAGGGAAGGTAGCGGGCGCGACATTCATGTAGCGGAATTGTTCCCGAACACTGGCAGTGAATGGTCGATATCGGGCTTAGGGTGAGGTCAGGGCCTCAGGAGATTCCCGGCTGGTATTGATTCTGTATAGCACTCCACTACAAGGAAATCTTGGAGGATCTTTTATCTTAACCCTGGTATGAACTCCATAGGCTTAACAATAGGAACTCATATTGAACAGGCTTGCGCGTATGGTAAATCATACTCAACGGGTGATTAACAGATGAATATTTCCAGGCTAAGATAAAATCAGAAGCGTATGCGTACTTGGTCTGAGTCTCCGTTCACCATTTCTTTTGGAGGGCTTCAGAATATTCACTTGACTATCGCCTCGTTCATATTACTGTGTGCTCCAAACTCGATGATTAACGAGAACACAGACCAAACACTCATTAATTTCTTACTTAGTACCTATTGAGACTATATGACCTTGGCCAGCCTCACTTTGCTATTAGAAATATTGAGTAAGGGGTAGCATCACTCTCCATACAAAATCTGCATCATCCTGCATACTATTCGAGGGACAGACCATAGCTAAACCTCTGCAGAGGACAGTGAGGAAATATGCAATATTATAGAGGAAACTTATGAAAGTTCTGGGTCAGAACTCGCATCCCATCGAGTTTTAATTGCATAGAAATTCACAAGGTGAAGCCACGTGAATTACGTTGCGATTCAAACGAGATCGGATCGAGCCCTGACGCTAAACTTAAATGGGTTTCTGAATTTATCTCACCCTTCACATTCACTGATGAGCTAACATTTGTGAGATAATCCCACACTGGATATTTTTCCTAAATTATAAATATCTCATGGGCGTTGGGTACGATTTCCCAATGTTAAGTCTTTGGAGAAAAAATACCAGGGGTGAGATAAATTAAGATCTATCAATTTATTATCTTCATGCAAGTATTTTACAGTTTCATGCTATCAAGAATTTCATATAATTGTTTACATGGTGTTCGTTGTCTTCTGCTACAGATATCATGAAGCGGAGCTGAGTGATATCTGTAGCAGACGACAACGAACACCATATAAACAGTCATATGAAATTTCGTGACGTTTAGATTTTATCCGACCCGTCACATGTTTTTAACTTCATATGTCACCAGTGCCATATAAATCTTATATAGCATAACCGTGGCATACAGTCACTCCATGTTAAGTCTATGGAGATGTATATGAAGGGTAGGATAAAAGAGGTGTATCGACTCACATCTGTCAAGACGGGATTGATAGTGAAAATACTTTCTCGACTTCCTCACGTATCATCTGCATCCCATTCCGGAAGTACAGACCTCTCTAGTTTTATTTTGTCTCTGGGCTATCCACAAACTACGTACACAAAATGTCTGAAATTTTTGACAGCCTTCCAATCTTTTCCACTTTTCTATGGAAATACATGTTTTCATAGTCAGTATAAAAAACAATTTATATCGTGTAAAACAAAGATAATATTGAATTAGATTCATTCACGCGCATCAAACTTTGGTTTGAACCTTCCCGGAGACACCCAGTTCCATGCCAGGCTGGCGCTGCCTTATTTTCCGTGTTTTCCTGGTCTCTCTAGGACTTCAAATTACACTTGAAAAAATATGGTCCACTGTTTCTCCTAATCCCGACTGACACGAAAGGAACGCACGTAAAATCTCCAAAGTTGTTACGAAAGAAACTGCCAAGTGTTTGTTCTGTTTCACTATATGCCATCGAGTTTGGAGCACTCAGGAATATGAACGAGGCGATAGCCGAGTGAATATATATTATAAGGCACTTCAAACGAGATACACATACGAAACATGAACATGTTCCTGATTTTATCTTATTCAAAATGTAGGAAAATCCACAGAAAACCAGACAAGCTGATTATTGATAAAGTTTATTTATTAGGGTTAAATTTACATCGAGATAGGGGAAGGTAGAGTAGGAGGGGCTGCAACGTTTCGTCTTTTTTCATAAGACTTCATCAGGCAATAGTATCCTAGTCTGGATATAATTATCTGTTTATCACCTGTTGAGTATGAGTTACCATACTCGCAAGCCTGTTGAGTACAGGTCCCTAGTGTAAAGCCTATGGACGTTTATACCAGGCTGAGATAGTAACCCCTACCCCCTCACTGTATACGTAGCGATGTAGACTGGCTCCAGTCCCTGCATCCTATGGCACACCCTCTGGGGTACATACTGATAAATCTGATTGATTCATGGGCCGGTCAGAGAAGGATACTTATATAGAACGTCCTAACCATGCTGTACAAGTCACAGAACGAGATGACAATTTATGGTTTGAACGGAATGAGGCGTTTACGCCTCATTCCGTACAAACCGTAAATTGTCATCGAGTTCTGTGACTTGTACAAGCATGGTTGGACGTTATATATTTACTATATACCCGAATTTAAAAAAAAAATCATTAATTTCGTTTGTCTTAACAACCAATATCTAATAAATGTGTATGGCAAGGTGGTCCGTGTTTTAGTGTACGGACCACTCGTCCGTACAGTATTTTTACGTTATATGTCAAAACGGTACGTATTTACAGTAAATACGGCATTGGTATATAGTTGATACTATAATGACCTTTATTCTGATAGTGTTTTAAATCATTTAATGAATGCTCGAGCAAGCCTAGTACCAATATAGCACGCTATATATATATATATATATATATATATATATATATATATATATATATATATATATATATATATATATATATATATATATATATATATTTATATTTAGGGATGGGGACCCTGACAGTTATGGTGCTGATTCCTCCAAGGACATCTCAGTACACTGTATCGATCCCTCATGCGGGTCTCCCTGGTACCACAGCGGCGACGATAATCAGTGATCCTCCTCTCTACTCGTCACCACTGGGCTCTTACATCATTATCTCACCAGCCAGAATTAATAGTCAATGAGGGATGATGTCGCAAATATCAGCCATTTAGTCAGTGATGGGGGTTAGATAAAATCTGAACAACAGTCCATCCGTAGCTACTGAAAATATGCCGTTCGTTTGGTATGCTATTTAATCTTTATGTTTTTTCCCCTTTTGTGTGTGTGAAGGAATTTCTACCTCACACCTTGCGAGGTGTTGGTTGGTATTCACTTCTTAAAATATATATTTTTTCAATTTATGTAATCTTACTCGGCTTTACCTTGTACGATTACCACGCAACCATTACTCATGGCATATTTTCAGTGGCTATGGATCTGGATGCAGTTCCTTGATAATTTTTAAAATATATCCATTGGAAAAAAGACAAGTTATTGATGATATTCACAACTTTCGATCCATGTTCTGACGTAGGCAGAAGTCTATGTTATTACTGTAAGGATAACCAGAACATCTTTAGTACACGCTATATCTTTCTTCTAGGCAGTGTTTATTGACAATCGTAATGTTTACAATACAACGCCCCATACAGTGTACTCATACATTGATTTTCCCCTGCGGTAGAAACAAAGACTCGGGTTTTTGATATGACATAAATGGAATGAGCATTGCTAATTATATCCTATTTTTCCTCCTGACTATGAATCAAATCTCCTGTTTATGGCTAGTTAATTACCCGAGGTACTTACCTAGTACCAACGAGTATAGAGAAACTCGTTGCTAGTACTGAAGGGGAATTGATGTTCCTACGAGATATGGCTATGATGTAGCCCCAGGATAACAGGGACTTCCTCCTACCCCTCCCCCTGCCCTCCTCCGGTTCCCTGGCCACCTCTGTTGTCATAGCAATAAATTTTGCCTGCTTCTGACTGTGACCTGATTAAAAATCAAAGTGAGAGGGTATCAATCTCCCAGCAGATATCCTGACAAGTAGCCAGGATATCTGTATGGAGAGTGTCGGGAGTGTTGGAGTAAATAGCACCAAAAATCCAACACCATTACCGATTGTACCAGTCCCTGTGTCCCAACGAGGATGGTAGCCATAGGATGCAGGGTCTGGAGCCAGTCTAGGGGCCCAGCTGAGTTCGACCTTGACTCCAGACCTCGCTATAGAAAATGCTTGTCTGACTCACGCCGTAATGATGCTGACAGAAAAGGTTATTTTTACAGTTTTCTTATGTGACGTTTCCACCTGACGATTCTGCAGGGGCCTGTTGAATAATCTAGGCAGGGTTCGAAAAGGGTCGTACATGTAGACCCTTTTCTGTACGCCAAGGAGACCCAGGGACGATGTGGGCCAACTTTATTCAACACTTATAGACGACCTTATGGTAGGCCAATACAGTTTTAGCGAACGAACTTAAATATTATTAAACGATATTCCTATATACCTATGAGCGAACAAGCTATGATAACTTCAGGCTGCTGGGGGGTGGAATAACTTTTGTTTAGTGCCCAGGTTGAAGTTACTGCCCAGGTTGACGTTTACTGCCCAGGTTGACGTTTACTGCCCAGGTTGACGTTTACTGCCCAGGTTGACGTTCAGAGACATATGTTTTTTATCGATATTAGCCGACAATTGAAGTTATATAGGAATAGGGTAACCACGTACCAGTGGAAATAAGTCAAAGCTACTCGGTAAAGCTTGGAATAATTACTGCCCGCGGCTATGCTTTGGGCAGTAATTTTCCCAAGCCTTACCTCGTAACTTTGACTAATTCCCACCGGGACATAGTTTCCCTCTATTCCTTGTACGAGGTACAGAAAAGCGTCTTCATTTATGATCCTGGATTATCCAACGCTGTGTTTATTCTTGGATCACCGATCATGCATGAAGGCTGTAAATCTCACTTGCCACCACGTCACGACGCCACGTATCATGTTTAACGCGGGACCAGTCTGACCAGTTTTTTTCCCCGTAAGATCCTAATCGGTGGATCCTAATTTAGTTGTCAGATAGAAATGCCGCGTTCCAGTTAACCTATTTGTGTGTATGGGCAGATTGTGTGCTTTTTATAGCGTGCTTGCCCTCAATATATATACGATGCCTATAAAAGGTTAAGCACCAGATCCACTAAAGCGATTTTCCATGCGAATTTGCGTTCGCAGACGTTCGCAGACGTTCGCATGGACATGCGAATGCCTTGAGACAATAATCAATATATTGAATATCATCGCATGGGATTCGCACAGTCACATGGATCGCAAACGCATTCGCTTGGTCGCCTTAGTGGATCTGGCGCGTCACAATTTCAGCGTACTGAGAAAAATCTATTCCTTCACGATCTGCATGCTATTTGCTGAGCTATTGGATAAATAGACAATAAACGATGGTTTTGTGGACAGGCGGCCGTAAACCACGAGAGGTTGACGCGTAGTAATACACTAGCGCTAGCGAGTGTATTACGATGTCAACCTCGAGTGGTTTACAGAGCCGCCTATCCACAAAATCATCATTTGTTGCATTTATTATCCATCTTTTCGAATAAATTATACCCAGTAATTGCCATATCAAATGTATAACAAATGGGACTCTTTCTTTGCTCTATAGCAAAAGGGACTATTTTCCACTTATACCATGGTTTTGAGGCCGTATACCACAGGTTTGAATCCGTATACCACAGTTATGGTATCTGACAGGTTTTATACAATGGGTAGTGGTTTACTGAGTCCCCATACATTTTCAATGGGGGCTTTGTATACGATGGATAATAAGGAGCAGGGTGCCAGTGTCTGAATGGAGGCATGCTATAAACCTTTTAGTTGTTATATATTTGTAGTTGCACGCTCATTCATTAAGGATGAACATAACATTTGCTCCTAGTATCTTCTCTACTTGCGGGCGGTTTTATGTTCATCTTTTTTGACCGACATACACTCCATCACCAACAAGATGGCTTACTGCCTGACCTAAATAGTTCAATGACCGCTAGCGATCTAGATGCGAGGTAGACTTGCTCGAGTCATTAAATATGGACATTCATGATTTAACAAAATCCCAATAAAGTATGTTGCAGTGTGACTGGTCCAGGAATCAAATTCTCCTGTATTGAAGAGAGGAGGGTGGTAGTAGTTAGTAGTGGTAGTGTTTATCGCATGATGGGCAGGTAGCGAATTCTGTAGCGAGGCTTTAGCCGAGTTTAGTGAGTAGCAGACCTGACCAGAGTACAATAAACACTAACGCCAGCCTACTAACTCGAACTCAGTTTAGTATTAATCCTACCCCGTCTCCAATAATTCATTTGTAACCCTTGAGCTATAGATAATACTGCATGCTCGCCAGAATAAGTCGGCCAATGTTAAGCCTATGGAGTTTTTTTTTATCAGTTCACATACCTCTAGGCGAAGTAGTACAAATTCCGTTCGTCAGTGAGTGACGAAAGAATATCCATACGTCCCTCTGTACCACGTGACCACTCATTCTATTATTAAGCAGGGATGCAAGTTCGCCGACAATTGACGGAAATCAGAAATTTTTGCATCTTGAAATATGATCATTAACAAAGTATAGCATTGGCACACACGCCGGGAAACAGTCAGTCAGTATTAGAGACAGTCAGTACTTTGGCGGCAGTTAAACGCGCCAAGGGCCGTTGACACTGCCGTCAGAGTTCCGTCAAGTGCCGAAATTTTGTTTGACGGCACGGGGGGGGGGGGGGGGGGGGGCGGGGGGGCGGGGGCGTCCCCCCCCCCCGAATACGCCCCAGTTTTTTTGAGTTTTTGTTTCCGACTTTTTCTTCAGTCCCGACTTTCATCCCTGAATTAAGTGAGTTGTAGAATGGGATTTTTAATGATTTCTAGGTATATAATATTAAAGAGACACAGTGAGTGTGACTGAATTCCATCTGTTCCTCGATATTTTGGTGAGAAATACTCACCTCGTTCTTCGAAATCGGTGAGTATTTCTGACTAAAATATCTCTGAACAGATTCCATTCAGTCACACTAACTATGTCTCTATATATAAAGGGTAGGATAAAGGGACTGGAGCCAGTCTAGATGGGAGGTTATTCTATGGTAAGTGAGAGCTCTCTCGGGTGTGGTGTAAGCGCTGTAAGTGTTCATGAATCCCCGCTCATTACTGCACATTACATGGCTCAATGCTTCCTGTGGACAACGTTCACCTGTGGCCGTGTCCATTGTTCTCTATGGAGGCTGAACAGCAACCCCTCACATCTATTATCCACATTATTATATACCTGTAGGCGCGAATGTCTCACATTTACTGACCACAAATAACGATTCCGTTCGTCACTGAGTGACGAAACAATATTCATACGTCCCTCCGTACCACGTGACTTGTTTTGAAATGCCATTTTTAATAATTTCTAGGTTTATGATAAAAATGATACATAGCATGTCTGAAATACATTTTTTCTTTTTTGTTTTCGATCGGAAAAAAAGGTGGATGAAGATGTGGTGGCGTATACATGAACCGTTCTGTTTAATTAAGGGATTTTTGAGTTGTATGAAAAAAAAACTTGAAAAAAAAGTGAAAATGAATTTAATTCACGTACTATTATCGCGATAGCCATGCCCTATATATATTCTTCCCCAGCGACAAGGGAAGTTATAGTAGACTGCATAATTTGAACCACATGTCAAATGCCACTTGTTTTGCCACACATGTTGTTCATTCAGTTCCACAATGCAGGGCAACTCTTAAGCTGAATTCCAATAGACACTTTGCCCGTGGACTTTCGACCTGGGTTTCGCATGTTATAGCGCGTCGTTAGGTAACTGGACACCAGGGTTCTGGACGGCGTGACCGGCTCGAGTTCCGCCCCCCTCCGGCCATGTTGTTAGCGTGCTGCTGCCGACCCCGGTCGCAGACTCGTGCCGTAGACTCGTGGGTTGTGTTCCATCGATACGCGATAAGCCGAAGACACCTGCTGTGTACAGCGGCTCAGTTCTCTACTGCCCAAGGTCGGGGGATGGGGGGGGGGGGGGGTTGTACGGTTACCTGGCAACACCCTACCCCGATGCCAGACTCTCTGACAGTCGGTGGGTGGTTGCTATGGTAACCAGGAAGTGTGACAGTTCGTCTGGGTGCCGGTGGTGGCGCTGTGGTATGTTCAAAATCGGGAGTGTTTCCTGTGATACTGACGAGAGGGTAACCAGGTCCGGCGTTCTCATCAAGGCTCTGTATAAATACATAGGGTGCCAAAGTGAACCCGCTAAAACGGCAGATACCCGTGCTCAAAACACCATTTCCGGAGGCCAGTTAGAACGAGGCTTAGTGCTAAAGCTACGGGGGTTCGAGGCTAGAATTTTGTTTTTGGTCTCGTTTGCTATGATTGAAGTGTATTTTA
The DNA here is from genome assembly GCA_950022655.1 of Alentia gelatinosa. NCBI lineage: Eukaryota > Metazoa > Annelida > Polychaeta > Phyllodocida > Polynoidae > Alentia > Alentia gelatinosa. The sequence continues at coordinate 10,458,685 of OX465583.1, forward strand.
CTACAATGGTTTCTGAATAAGTTTGTTATGAAGCTACGATGACAGTTGTTAAGTTTATCAAGAATATGCAATTGAAAGATCAGACATTTATTAATCTTGAACCTATACAGCCAGGACTGAGCATCTATATCCGGAAATGCTGTTTTTAGCACGGGTATCAGCGGTTTCAATTTGGCTCCCTATGTTTTTTCATGTTGTATGCGTTTTAGTTTGCATGAAAGAAACGTGTATCTTCTAATGAACCACATGAGTGGATTTCTATAATGATTATGTGGTCGTATGTATACAGTGATCGCTTTAAGCACGACTACACTGTTTGATTGTTAGGTCTCACACAGACATGTTGAAATCAGCCTGCTCAAAACAGAATGCCAAAGTGGAAGTAGATGCAAATCAGAAATAATGTGTTCACTGTTAGGTGCAGTTGTTCTTGTTGTCCAATGTTTCGTCATACATAAATAAGTAACAGCATGTATGTCAATATCATGCATAAGTCATTGTTAAACATGATTCCCACACATCAATGCGGGATGGGCATTTAAATCATGCCGCCATTTTTGTTAATGGCCCATCGAGAGGGGAAAATTGCACTGTTCGTGTCCACTTGAGCCATGATATTGAAACTCTTTACCGACTGAAGCCTGCACTTCTATTTGCTTGACGTGCCAATCTTTTTTAGTATTCAAATGACAAGAATGTAGTATATCTATGATAAAAGCCATTACAATGGCAGGTTTATTACTGACTTATTCTGATCGTTTAAGCAAATTCTATGTCAGTATTAAATAGAGTTAAAGCGGGCTTGATCCCTCATGGAATTGCCAACATGTATGTATACATGGTTTGCGTTCATACAATTTGGATTGCCTTCATCATTATTAGGGAGTATGGGAACTTTGGTCCCATGCGTATCATGCTCCAATTACCTCTGCAGATATTAGTGATATACTTTTGTACCAAGTTCAACATTCAATGCAGGAATGCTCTGTTTGCTGTGTTCAAGAGAAGTATGAAGACTTTATCACTGGGTGTATGATTTCCACGAAACTATTTACAACTGAGTGTTATATTACAAGAGCTGTGCTACTTATTATTATTATATACCTATGGCCGAACGTCTGTGAAATACTGCCAGATGCTAGGGGTGCAGTCTGAATGATATTCGCGCACACTGTGCCCGTAGTAAATATGCATGAATCGATGAAAATTGTTAGTTACTAAATTGGCGTTTTCTCAGCAATTCTAGGTATATAATGATAAAAAAAGTAGTGACCGTGTCCTTGGGAATGCGGTTCTCAGTCTTTTGTAACATAAAGCCCTGTCTCCACTGTACGATCCAAGGTACATAGGTACGCCCCGTCTCAGACTGGAGGTACCTTCAGGATCGCATCGCGGGAAAACGCACAGTGGAGACTGCAAGTTTCCCTCCAGTCTCAGACTGGGCGTACCGGTACCTCCAGTCTCAGACTGGAAGTACCGGATCGCAAGCCCACTCAGTCGCAGAGTGGAGAAAGGCCTTTATATACGCTTTATGTTGACAATTTCTTCCGACTTCGCCATTCCCAAGCGGAATTTTAAGAAAAAATATTTCACGTTTTTTGTATAAGACTTATGTTATAAAGGACCTGAGACGGCATCCCTATTGGGCTCGGTCATCACGTTTTCTCTTCATATTCCGTTTATTGTGTGTTTCTGAACAGTCTCGTTGCCTGCAGCTGTTGTGTGTTATGGGCGAGATGGTTTATTAGTTTAGCACCGGTTGTGCACGGTGTACAATACGCAGGGCTAGAGACTCAAACGGGACTCGCACAGTTGATTCTTGGGCTTTTCGCGTGATTCACAAACATTGTCACAAAAGACAGAAAATGTATAATGAATGTACAGCACTTGTTGGTACCTGTATCTATGTTGAGCATACATCTAACTTGATGAATATGGCAATGGTATTAGGAATCTAACCGTCAGCAGACTTTCTTTTCCAAGATTTAAAACTAATGATTTAACCCAAATAAGGGATGCTCAGTTTGCTATGTTGCATGTTATCTGTACATTTTGTCACAGAGCACTGGCAGTAGCTGTCGCATTATGTGAGTGTTTTAACAAAGTCTTCTTGTTTTTAAATGCCTTTAATTGCATCCGAAGCCTGTAAACTTTCTCTGTTAATTTCCCCCCAAACAAAGCCATGTTTCAGTCCAGGTAGTTGCTAGAGAAAGCTCCAGGGGCCTGTTTAATAATCTAGGAACGTACATGGTGACCCACGCCAAGGAGACCTAGAGACGATGTGGGTCAACTTTATTTATCACCTACGGATGACCTTATGGACGGCTAAGAATGTCCTGGCGAAGAGACTTAGAAATTATCCTACCCCTCATAAAAAAACTGCCATAGACTTTATATAGGAAAATTGTATGTGGCATGCAGTGACATAAAGTGTGTTTTATGCCTCTAGGGGCATAAAAAGAATTGACCAATCAGCACACGTTCTAGCGACAGTGTAAACAAGGAACCAACATGTCCATTTACGCATTCTTAGTTGGATTTTGGTGAGTGTTTGCATATTTCTTAATACAATAAAGTCGTGTATAAGGGGTAGGATAAATACGGAACCGAACTCGAGTTAGCAGGTCGTGTTGTGATGTCACTCCGGTCAGGTTTGCTACTCACTACGCTGGGCTACCTGACCATCGTGACATAACAACAAGACCTGCTAACTCTCGTTCAGTTCCATTTAATTATTAAATGATAACCCATGTACGAGGTACATAAACGGGTCTTCATGTACGAGCCTAGGTTATTAAACGGGCCCCCGGCCTAGATTCTCATTGGTTCTTTAACATAGGAGCGATGCAGTACCATGTTGGACATACTCGAGTCTAGGCCTTATACCGCTCGTTTGTAGAGTACCCATGCCAAACCTCATCAAGTTGAAACTTCTTACACATTAAGGTGCTATTTAGTGTAGCTAGCCAGCGTGATATTATTAGCTTTCCACGAAGCAGAAGTCCTGGATTTGCTTAGGATATAATGAAGAGAAAATGGTTAATTAGTGGATAGATGAGGCCGATTTCGACTCGGGTATATAAGAGGCCTATCTTCCCCTACTCGCATACTTAATATTTTTTTCTTCTTAAGAGTTGTATTCATTCCAAGTGTACATGGGTAGTAACAGACTATGCGATAACTTTGTGATATAAGAAACGTTTATACTAACTCTAACGCATCTTAAAAAATGATGGACTTCAGTGGAGGTCCTAGCGAAAACTAGGCAAAATAGTATTAATTTCTAAAACAAGAAAGAGAAAATGTATCATTGGAAGATGCTAGGGGAAAGAAACTTGTTTTTATCGACATAGATACGCTGTATATACCATTAACAGGTGTGTTGGTCTGGACAAAGGTATAGAAGTGATTCCAAATAAGTCCATTGTCACTACCAGATGTGTTCTGAGGTTGTTAAGCCCAATTAGCACCTGCCGATGGAAAATGTGCCGATAATATATCGGGAGGTGGTGATTACCGATGAATTATCGGTACCAATTATCGGTAATTCTATGAGTAGCTGAAGCGTTTACACCTGACGACCGATTATTAGTTAAATGACTAAAACGCCAGATCCACTAAGGCGATTTTCCATGCGAATTTGGGTTCGCAGACGTTCGCAAACGTTCGCATGGACATGCGAATGCCTTGCGACAATATTCAATATATTGAATATCATCGCATGGGATTCGCACAGTCGCATGGATCGCAGACACATTCGCTTGGTCGCCTTAGTGGATCTGGCGCCTAACGATGATTCAATAGGCCCTATTGAGGTATCCCATAATTCAGTCTGTTTACAAGTTCCGGTGTTCGCTGGTTGAAACTTTTACTTACCCTGGGCGATAATCGGGTGTTTTTGTTTTGGAATTTTGTTCTCTACAGTTACCGATATTTTATCGAGAACGTATAATAATCGGGCGGCAACGACAGATTCGGTAATCGGCGGTCAAAATCGGCAGGTGTAAACTGGGCCATATGGATTAAATTCCCACCGATTGATTCCGTGGAGCTGTGCACAAAAAGGTGTATTTTGTTTAGCAAATATCATATTTCTCCGAAAGTAGAAACCAACATTGGCTTATCTAACCACATGGGCCGATCCTGAAACGTGTTTTGTATTGAATTAGACTGAATCTCAAAGTACAAATGTGCACATATTGTTTAAATTTACATGAATGGCTCATGCAAATATGTTGAGAACTAAATGTAATATGAGCATCTCTAAGTACTGTAGAACACATTCCCACCCTGAAAATGACGTTTACGTGATACTTTACACCATTATAAAGTACTGTCATATTATATTAACACATAGTTCTCATCACAAATAGGATGTATGACGGGAATCAACGACACAACTATAGTGCTATCTGTAACTTATATCAGACATTATCTTACCCCTGGTACTTTTACCCATAGACTTAACATTGGGAACTCGTACTCAATACCCATGGAGTATTGAAAAAAATGCTCAATGGGGGATGATATCACAAATGTTAGCTAATTAGTCAGTTATAGGCTTGAGATAAAATCTGAACCGCACTCAAATCAGTAGCCGCTGAAAATATGCCATTCATTTTGGTCTGTGATCTCACTCGGCTTTGCCTCATGAGATTATTCCGCAACCAAAACCTCATGGCATACAGTCAGTGGCTACGGATCTCTATGCAGTTCCCTCTTAGTATTACTCTAGTGTTAAACATTGCAAACATATTCCCACCTTAAAAAGTATGGGGGGCCGCTCTGGACATATCCAAACCGTCCGATATTTCGTCTTATTTTACTCATTCCGTCCCACAGAATCACTTTTCCCGCGAAATCAATGCCGCGAAATGATATTACTGACGAAATGATACAAGTCACTGAATCAATTTATGACAAAATAATACAAGTCACGGAATCAATTTATGACAAAATGGACAGAATGAATTCATGAAATGGGTTTCGTCAATGAAATCCACTCACGAAATAGATTCGTTTTCACAAATTTCGAAAGAAATTCATTTTGTAATTTCATTTCGTTGACGAAATGCATTTTGTGAACTCATTCTGTGATAAGTCCATTCCGTAAATTGATTCCATGACTTGTATCATTTTGTGAAAAGTCATTTCGTCAGTAATATCATTTTGTGAAAACAAATCCATTTCGTGAGTGGATTTCATTGACGAAACCAATTTCATGAATTCATTCTGTCCATTTTGTCATAAATTGATTCCGTGACTTGTATCATTTCGCGAAAAGTCATTTCATGAAAATTATGATTCCGTGGGATGTATTTCGTTGACAAAAGTGATTCTGTGGGACGGAATGAGAAAATATGACGAAATATGGGACGGAAGGAGGATGTCAAGAATGCCCCCCCCCCCCCCCCATAATAAGGAGTGACTAGTTATTAGAATGATGATTGAGAGGAAGGACTGCTACGGCCAGTCTGGTACGTGTATTTGTCGCGCAGCTATAGGATACATGTTTAGAAGAAGATTTATACATTTCTGATAGGTCTTGAGTCGATGCTTGCATTGAAGTGTTCTCATTAAACTTACGCAGAGTGCAGGGTTCATATTGTGTGTACGACGCAGATGCAGACATTGTTATTGGTTGCAGCATTTCCCGAGGATGTGATATTGTGCATAATTTTGTTGGTATACTAGAAAACACCGAGAATAAAGCTTAATATGATGAATATATGCAAAGTGCCTGTGTGATGTATTCTTTGAGAGTAGAACCCCATGTCTCTAAAGCCTATAAAGCCCATAAGACAGCGACAATTTCCACAGATTCTCACCGATCCGATCACCGATTATAATCGGGAACAAGAATGTCGCTGTCTTATACCCTCAACGCCGATTGCCGATCACACCTTTCCACTTTATGACCTTATACAGTGAACCGAGTGAGATCAAAGAGAGCCGCCGGGAGCCGAGCCGTGGTGAACCATGGGCCGCTGGTGTGGATTCATAGAAAATAATTCAAAGTTTAATAACTTTTGATCCGAATAAGATATTGAAAATCAGTTTTCAGATTCATCATCGCCTCTATCTCCCCTACAAATCTATATAAGGCACTTGTAAATCGGACTAGGGGATGGGTAGAATTGCTGTTGAAACGGCCTAGTCAGAATCGGCAACAGTCGGTGAAGTGCGTACTGCGACACGATTAAGGTCGGGCAGAGTCGGTCATTACCCCCACGCTAGTTATGCCCGACCCGATTAAAATCGGGTCTGTGAAGTGCGTACAGCCATCGGCTTGGTGAGAGTCGGGAATAAAATTTCGGTGTCTTATACCTATAAGACACCGACATGATGATTGTTCTCGATCACACTTTCCACTTTTATAACCTCGTAAATTACCTGGGATAAGATCAAAGACAGCCGCCGGGAGCCGAGCTGGGGTGAGCTACCCGATTGATGCAGATTGTCACAGACCCAACGGATCCATCAGGCAAAGGTAGAATCGGGCACAGCGGTCGGGTCGGTGTCTTATAGGCCTAACCCTCCCTCCCTCATCTTGCTGCCTGATATCAAGCATTATTGCTGAAGACAAAAATAAAGAAGGCACCTCAACCACCCCTATTATTATTATTATTATTATTATTATTATTATTATTATTATTATTATGATTATCATTATTATTATCATTATGATTATCATTATGATTATCATTATGATTATCATTATGATTATTATTATTATTATCATTATTATCATTATTATTATACTATTATTATTATTATTATTATTATTATTATTATTATTATTATTATTATTATTATTATTATTATTATCATTTACCTATGACTGAACGTCTATGGAAAAGTTTCCGCTTCTAGGGATGTTATTTAGGTCTATAATAATTTCTTTTTATAAATCAAAGATGTCAGTTTTCCATTTTTCTGTGGAAATCCAATTTTTGATATTCATATACTTAATATGAAATGCAAAATCAATGGTATCTTTGTGTGACACAAGTAAAAGCAATTGCATATGTTATTGGCCCTCCTTGTGTCAAACCATCAAAAGAACATTGGAGTCTCCCATAGTAGGGTCTCATATAGACTGGCTCCAGTCCCTGCATCCTATGGCTACACTCCTCACTGGGATTCAACGACTGCACGTCGGTATAAAAAAATCGGTGACGTTACTTTGTTTGCCTTCTTCCTGCTGCTTTTGGCAGGTCCGTACTAAATGAAGTCATTTGGTGGTGGCCTCATTGTATAATCTATGCACAATTAGTCGGTGAGCACTGCTCTGCATGTCTGTTTCCATTCACCGATCTGGCGTCGGTGGTTCCTGACTACAGATTGGTGGCAAACAGTCGGCCAGTGGAAAACGTCTTTTTCTCGTCGATTTATTCTTCCAGATTCTGTTCTCCCTTCTTTCATATTCTCCTCCCCCTCTTTTTCTCTCTCCATGCACTCTCTCCTATCCTCTCCTCTCACCCAGGGACCTGGGGACCGTTTAATAATCTAGGCTCATACATGTGGACCATTTTCTGTACGCCAAGGACACCCAAGGACGATGTGGGTCAACTTTATTCAACACTTATGGACGACCTTATGAACGGCTAATACTGTCTTAGCGAACAAACTTAGAAATTATCAAACGATAACAATTGTACTAGGTACAGAAAAGGGTCGTCATGTACGATCCTGATTATTAAACAGGCCCCTGTTTCACTATAAGCCATTTTCCACTAGCCGAAGCAAACTGCACCGATGAATTGAGTTCTCCTAAATGTCAGTCGGTGGTGGTAGATCTCATTATTTATAATTCTCTAGTTGTCAACTTGTTTGTGAGAAGCATACTATTCAAACTGAGAAATGCTGTCACTGCACCACTTAGCCAGTGTACCCGGCCCTGTCCCATACAGTGTCAGGTTACTCTGCTGTAGAGCTCTCCACCGGAGTCGTCATTTCATACTGCGCACACTCTGACATATATATATATTAAAAAAATCGAATCGATAAGTATATACCCATTTGTCTTTGCCAACCTTCAAAACAGCTGTATCTTATGTTATAACTGTGTATTTAGACGTAGTTTTCCAGTGAAGCTTGGCTGGTTCTCAGGTTCAGCCATTTTGTTCAGTCTTCCTCGCTGGTTCCCTAACTGCAAAGAGCCTCACCTAATAACATAGAACAGCTGTTCACCCCTGAATGGAGATCAGGGGTGAATACTTTGCCTATGCACCACTCAGCTTACTGCAACGCTCAATCCCAAAGGTTTTTTTACTTTCCACCTGCATTTGAACCCCCTTGAATAATCTAGGCCCGTACATGTAGACCCTTTTCTGTACACCAAGAAGACCCAGGGACGATGTGGGTCAACTTTATTCAACACTTATGGACGACCCTATGGACGGCTAATACTGTCTTAGCGAACTAACTTAGAGAGTAATAAATGATAACTCTAGTATGAGGTACAGAAAAGGGTCTACCTGTACGATCCTAGATTATTCAACCGGCCCCAACAGAATGGACAATACAATAAAGAGGAAGACAGCCAGTCATTCACCGTTATACATAGGGGAACAATTTTGGAATAAATGTAAACCGGTAACTCAGAGGGTGACATCGGGCTATAGTTTTAAAGACAGAGTTAAAGGGGAAATACAGAAAATTATTGATTCATAAAAGGACAAAAGTCCAGAATAAGGTAGAGGATGAGTCATAAGACCAAGGCCAAAGCAAAGGGTTAATATGTCAGTATTCTATGTCGGTGCAAATGATAGTGGTGTACTATAAATGTAAAATAGTTTTGTGCAGTTCTGTACCTGTGTAAAGAGTGTATTTGTGTCATCCACATGGGAGATCGCTAGGCTGCTGGTGAACGTGAGTTAATGTCGTGAAACTTTCCTTGAATAAAAAGAAGGGAAAAAGACTCAGGCAGATACAGAAAGGGAAGTTGACTGGTTGCAAGTGGGTTACAGAAAATGGTACATAGACTGAATATGTCCAAAATCTTTTAATTTCTATTTATCTATGAGTAAATGCTCAATTAGAGCATGCCGGACATACCATTTGCCTTCGCGTACCTGCGACGCACATTGGGAATTCCTCAAAGAAATCTCGCAAGAGGAAAGGCAAATCTGTGTTCGACACATCGTCTTTTTATTATATTTTTTCATTTTTAATCATTCGTCAGTACATGTCCGCGATCTTCCATAACACCTTATGTGGCTTTTGCGCTCTACATCCTTCTTACATAATTTGCATGTGCCACAGTATAATTTATTAGTCTGGTAATTTGATAACCTCATTCGGGGACAATGGTATGGTAGTCCAGTATTTCATTCAGAAGGTAGAAAGCTGTGTTTTTGAGGCTTTTTAAACCATACTAGCGCCTTCGGCACTAGGACTCACATAGCACATAGTGTCAACCTCTGACCCTGGCGAGAACGGCATGTACTACAGACTAACTATGGCAGAACATGAATATTCAAATAGGTGGTGGGGCCCAAGTTCTGGTAGATGCTTCCATGTTCGATTTCAGCGTGATTTAGGGACCAGCAAAACTTGCGCCATCTTGTAATGGCGGAGGCTGTCACACAGCTTGTCTCAGGGTAAGGAGATTAGTAAACTACACTATTGAATTTGGTTTTCAACATTGCTAGAACTAAGTTATGAGAGAAAATGCAAATCTGAGTGAAGACCTACTAAAAAGAACATCGGGTTTAGGTTTTTCGGCACACGAGAATCTCATTCTTGTGGCACTTCAATCTCCATGGACAGGTCTGGTTCTGTCTGTATCTATGTGGGGGAGCAACTCCAAGAAGATTCTGTCGAAATCGTGCCTTTTTATATATGGTAGGTAACCAATGAGGAGTATCACTTATCGGTGTGTTGTAATAGGAGAAGGCTGCTTGGAGTGATGGGTGGGCATGTCAGAAGGTGGGTAGGAGCTGATGGCAGGTAGGCGGGTGGGCAGGTTGGTGGGCAGGCAGGTTGGTAGGCAGAAGGTTGGTTGGTAGGCAGGTTGATGGATGGGCAGGTTGGTGAGTGGCCAGGTCATTGGGTGGACAGGTTGGTGGGCAGTTAGGTTTGTGGGTGGGCAGGTTGGTGGACAGGCAGGTTGATGGATGGGCAGGTTGGTGAGTGGCCAGGTCATTGGGTGGACAGGTTTGTGGGCAGTTAGGTTTGTGGGTGGGCAGGTTTGTGGGCAGGCAGGTTGATGGATGGGCAGGTTGGTGAGTGGCCAGGTCATTGGGTGGACAGGTTGGTGGGCAGTTAGGTTTATGGGTGGGCAGGTTGGTGGGCAGGCAGGTTGATGGATGGGCAGGTTGGTGAGTGGCCAGGTCATTGGGTGGACAGGTTCGTGGGCAGTTAGGTTTGTGGGTGGGCAGGTTTGTGGGCAGGCAGGTTGATGGGTGGGCAGGTTGGTGGGCAGGTAGGTTGATGGGTGGGCAGGTTGGTGAGTGGCCAGGTCATTGGGTGGACAGGTTTGTGGGCAGCTAGGTTTGTGGGTGGGCAGGTTGGTGGGCGGGAAGGTTTGTGGGTGGACAGGTTCGTGGGTAGGCAGGTTTGTGGGTGGGCAGGTTGATGGGCAGCAGGTTGGTTGGTAGGCAGGTTTGTGGATGGGCAGGTTGGTGGATGGGCAGGTCCATGGATGGGCAGGTCGGTGGGTGGGCAAGTCGATGGGTGCGCAGTTTGTTGGGTAGGCAGGTTTGTGGATGGGCAGGTCGGTGGATGGGCAGGTCGGTGGGTGGGCAGGTCGGTGGTTGGGCAGGTCGGTGGTTGGGAAAGCTATGGGTGCGCAGTTTGTTGGGTAGGCAGGTTTGTGGATGGGCAGGATTGTAGGTTGGCAGGTCGGTGGGTGGGCAGGTCGGTGGGTGGGCAAGTCGATGGGTGTGCAGTTTGTTGGGTAGGCAGGTTTGTGGATGGGCAGGTCGGTGGATGGGCAGGTCGGTGGGTGGGCAGGTCGGTGGGTGGGCAAGTCGATGGGTGCGCATTTTGTTGGGTAGGCAGGTTTGTGGATGGGCAGGTCTGTGGATGGGCAGGTCGGTGGGTGGGCAGGCCGGTGGGTGGGCAGGTCGGTGGTTGGGCAGGTCGGTGGGTGGGAAAGCGATGGGTGCGCAGTTTGTTGGGTAGGCAGGTTTGTGGATGGGCAGGTTTGTAGGTTGGCAGGTCGGTGGGTGGGCAGGTCGGTGGGTGGGCAGGTCAGTGGGTGGGCAGGTCGGTGGGTGGGCAAGTCGATGGGTGCGCAGTTTGTTGGGTAGGCAGGTTTGTTGATGGGCAGGTTTATGGGCGGGCAAGTCGGTGGTGGGCAGGTTGGTGGGTGGGCAGGTTTGTGGATGGGCAGGTTGGTGGATGGGCAGGTTGGTGGGTGGGCAGGTTGGTGGGCAGCAGCACTGCAAAAACCACCATTTTATTCATATATATATATGCCATCGTGGAAGTGCATGTATCGGCTGAATATTGACCTGTTTTCATACATATATATGCCCATAATTCATGCCAGCGTATGAGGCATATACAAAACTGTTTCCTCTTGTATAAGGACGCATCCTGGCTGTATTTTACACCAGGCGTATACAAGAGAAAAATATCCTCTGCACAACATGTATGTACGCCCGCCGCCTGTAAGCTTGAACAGGGCCATTATATACTGACCTAGACCTACCACACATAGAAGTAGTGTTTTCAAAGTAAAATCTATTAGAAAAACGGTAAAAAAACAACATAATGCAGGGTTTATTATGTGTAATAATAACACCAAGACTGAAACCCCCACACCCCCCCCCCCCCGCTCCCTGCTGCCCCCTGCTGCCCCCTGCCACCCCCCGCTGCCTCTGATATTTAGTATTATTGTAGTCTTTAATTGTTCTGCCTTGAGTGTTGGGCCTTATGGTCTCCTATATTAATTATCTTAATCCAGATTGTCTAATAACATTTTGATCCAATTTAAATTCAGATGAATCAGTTTTTTAAGTCCACATTGCTATCACCCACTATCCAAATTTCCCTATCATTTATCTCAGGAGAGTCGATAATATCATGTAGGTATTCATAAAATAACATAGCTGATTTTGGCGGTGGTTTATATAGAAAATAATCGATGGTTTTGTGGACAGGCGGCCGTAAACCACGAGAGGTTGACGCGTAGTAATACACGAGCGCTAGTGAGTGTATTACGAGGTCAACCGCGAGTAGTTTACAGAGCCGCATGTCCACAAAATCATCGTTTGTTGTATTCATTATACATCTTATCGAACAAATTAAGCCCAGTAATTGCCATATTAACGGGTATAACAACGGGAACTATTTTTTTGCTCTATAGCAAAAGGGACTACTTTACCCGTATATCATGGTTTTGAGGCCGTATACCACAGGTTTGAATCCGTATACCACAGTCATGGTATCTGGCAGGTTTTATACAATGGGTGGTGGTTTTCTGAGTCCCCATACATTTTCAATGCACTGCACGAAAACCACCATTTTACATACATACGGACACCCCGCGTAAGGGGTCACCCCGCGTTAACGGACACTTTTGGTCGGAACGGTTCCCTATATTAGATGTTTATTTAACCCCGTGTAAGCGGACACCCCGCATAAGCGGACACTTGGCCCAGAACGAAGGGTGTCCGCTTACGCGGGGTTCTACTGTATATATACGCCATCTAGAACACACATATCGGCTGTATCGTGCCTTGTTTACATTTGTATACGCCTCTTATCCGCGCCTGCGTTTGGGGCGTCTACGAGACGGTTTCCATATGTAGACCCGCGCGACTTGGCTGTATTTCACGCCTGGCGTATCCAAGATAAAACTTGCTCTGTGCGATATATATACCTCAGGCGTAGATATGATACCAAAAAAAAAGGATGCACCAACACTGACCCGCCCCCCTCGACCTGCCAACACCACCCCCCACCGCCCCCCCGACACCCCAACACCCCACCACCCCACCCACAGTGAAGCCCTAGTACACGACCCCCGCCTCCCTGCAGTGTGTGTAGACGGATTAGCGGCCGCTCGGCTTGTGTAAGATGATTTCAGTCCTGAGGGTGGGCGGCTGAGCGGGTGGCTGTGAGGGTGGCGGCCGCATTCACACTACTTCTAACAAGGCAGGGGCAGAGTCGGAGTTGGAGTTGGAGTCGGGAGTCGGACTTCAGGCGCACAGAGACACTGGGGGGAGGCGATTATATAGTAAGCCTGACTTTCCACACATGGAAATGGTGTTTTAAAGTAAGATCTATTAGAAAAACATTTAAAAAAGCAACATAATGCAAGGTTTACTATGTGTAATTAATCAATTTATACTTAATTAGGTTTTTATAAAATAAATTGGTAATATAAAATTGCAATTTTCATATAATACAGACTTGGATGGTTAATGGCAAATGAAATATGCTACCAGTAGTGTCCCCAAGTTGCAAAGATCGGAACTATTGGATGGTGGTGTATATACAACGGAATCAGGCGTATATATGACGTATATAAGACCGCACCATGGACATGTATAAACGCCACTAGATAAGGCGTCTACGAGACGGATAACAGGTCTAACTTCTAGACGCAAAATCCTACTGTTAGACGCGTTTCGCATATATATGTAAAGCGGAAGGTTTCGTGCAGTGATGGGGACTTTGTATACGATGAATAATAAAATCAAATCTAGGTAGCCGACCAACAGCCTCTGCCAAATTACACAATTTGATCTTGTACTTGTAAATTTTGAATCACTGATTTGTTGAAATGTTACATACCTATGCCAAATTAAACTTCCAATGTTGTAATGATCACTAGCTGGGGAACTGTGCAATAAACTAAGACACTGGAGCAGATGCATACCAAACCTAATCTTACCTCCAGTCTAAATAAAAACCTTTAAAAAAAACCTGCCAATCCACCAACCTGCCCACCCACCCACCTGCCAACCCACCAACCTGCCCACCCACTAACCTGCCCACCCACTAACCTGCCCACCCACCAACCTGCCCACCCACTAACCTGCCCAGTCACCAACCTGCCCACCCTTCAACCTGCCCAGTCACCAACCTGCCCACCCACCAACCTGCCCACCCACCAACCTGCCCAGTCACCAACCTGCCCACCCACCAACCTGCCCACCCGCCAGCCTGCCCACCCACCAACCTGCCCAGTCACCAACCTTCCCACCCACCAACCTGCCCACCCACCAACCTGCCCACCAACCAACCTGCCCACCCACCAACCTGCCCACCCACCAACCTGCCCAGTCACCAACCTGCCCACCCGCCAGCCTGCCCACCCACCAACCTGCCCACCCGCCAGCCTGCCCACCCACCAACCTACCCACCCGCCAGCCTGCCCACCCACCAACCTGCCCACCCACCAACCTGCCCACCAACCAACCTGCCCACCCACCAACCTGCCCACCCACCAACCTGCCCACCCACCAACCTGCCCACCCGCCAGCCTGCCCACCCACCAACCTGCCCACCCGCCAGCCTGCCCACCCACCAACCTGCCCACCCGCCAACCTGCCCACCCGCCAGCCTGCCCACCCACCAACCTGCCCACCCACCAACCTGCCCAGTCACCAACCTTCCCACCCACCAACCTGCCCACCCACCAACCTGCCCACCCACCAACCTGCCCACCCACCAACCTGCCCACCCACCAACCTGCCCAGTCACCAACCTGCCCACCCGCCAGAAGATAGGAAAATGAGTGTGATAACGGCGCTTTTATCCATCATCAATGTAAAAGTGAAATTCTTTGGTGCATCTTTTGATAGTCTTTCATTCAAACATGGGGTTTGGCATAGCTCTGAGGAATTTTAACTTCCGAAAATCGACAAAAACTGTGATTTTCTGTTTTTCATTATTTTCACTTTTTTTCTGGGAGACACAATATTGACCCAATTGTATTTATAAACGTGTCTAAAGCATATATGTCATGAGAAGTGAAAAAAATATTGAAATGGTCAAAACTATCCAGGACCTTTGAATTTTCCAATAGAGAGCCCCATAGAGCATGTTTTCCGACACCCAAATATTGAGAGGATAATACTAATGAAATATAAAATGAGAAATGAATTTTCCTTTATTTTGAAATGTTCACCAAATCCTGACTGCGGTAACTGAAAGCTTCAACACAATCGAATTATCCATTCTGATAATAAAACATTGTGATTCCCTGATGATATTTCATATATATATATATATATATATATATATATATATATATATATATATATATATATATATATATATATATATATATATATATATATCCCTGTATATATATATATCCCTGTATATGTTAAATATCCAATGGAATACCATTCTAAAACTATTGTCACCCTCAATGATACCTTTAAGCTCTCATGAGAAACGCCGGCAGTAAACTTATTCTTTACAACCAGGAAGTTTCTTATTCAGTTTCGTACCTTCTGGTGATACGTTTATGTTTGCTTAAGTCTAGGCCACGCAAATAATTCTATTTACATGGTGTCTGATGTAACTACGGAGAATTGTAAAAAGTGTCCCCGAATATTCAACGACTGTTTCTGTCTATTATCCTACCCCTAATAAAAAAACGCCAAAGGTTTAACATGGGATTTGTTTATGTCACGTGTAGTGACATAAAGTGTTGTTTATGCCACTATTTTCTGATACTGAAAAAATATGGAAGCGGGGTAGGATAAAATCTAGACGCCACTCGTTTGAGTTTGAGCTTATTTATGCCACTCATTTTGTTGGCTCCGTAATGTGTGGCATAAATAAACTCAGACTCAAACTCGTGATGTCTCTTGATATTATATATCTGTTTAGTAACCAACTAATACATAGTGTCCATAGAGAACACACAGGGAGTGTGTATGGACATACCTAGGGCATACAGATATATCCACCTAATACAAAGTGTCCATAGAAAACACACCGGGAGTGTGTATTATCATACCCGGAGCATACAGATATCATCTAATACAGGGTGTCCATGGAAAACACATGGGCAGCGTGTATCACCATTCCCAGAGCATACAGATATATCCACCTAATACATAGTGTCCATGGAAAACACATGGGCAGATGGACAATTCAAATTTTCAATGCTGAATAATAGATACAATATATACTGGTTTCAGATAAAAGAGGTCGTAATCTCCTGGCACCAGACTCTATGTAATATCCTCACATTTGCTTGGATATTACTGCGTGTAAACTAATAGGAGATTGCGTCCATTCATACACAGAACCAGTCATTGCTGTGTATTTAATCCTATAGAATACCATCCCAGTACTATTATATCTACAGATTGTTGGGGGAGTTTGTTGTTTTTATTTCAGGAAATAAATAGACGTAGTACATTCACCAATTATTTACCTACCACATATAAAATGTGTAAATTCTGGTAGAATCCGCTTGGAGTGTCTCCTGCACATAGGGACACAGTGAACCAGACCTAGGCCAGGAGACTGAAGGGCCATGAGAGTGAGAATTCCGTGGAGAGCAAACTTAAACTTGCTATTCCTTTTTGTAGCTCTTCAGTCAACCGCATGATGTCTACATAAGGAGAAAAACTGTTTGTGACTGTCTATTAACTTTTATTCACTGATCCCAGTCATACGCACCTCTTATGAACAGCTACCTGTTTTATCAAATTAAATAAAAAAATTACGTAGCAATCCTGTCTTTTTTTATAATTATGTAGGTGTTCTTACTAGAACCGGTCAAACAAGAAGTGCATTCCAACAACAGGGAAGTTTAATGTTATTTGCCTGTCCTGTTAGCAAATAAAGGCTAGGACGGATTTACTGAAGTCTTTGATCACAAACATTTATTTGGAGGATATACGTAGGATAACCTAGTTTAGCCTTTCTCCACCCCCCCGACAGAGGATGCTCAGAGAGGGCTGGGACTCAGAAACTTAGTCCAGTCTAGAAATAACATGTCAATATTCCCAGCAGTTGTAGATCGTGATATACCTGAATCTTTCCAAAAAAAGTGAATTCTCAAACTCCAAAAAGAAGAGAACCTCACTCCATGTCAACCCACCCCCAACGGGGAGGAGGGTTATGAGGGAAGATCTTTTTTTCAAATCATGTACCTGAATTGAGATTGACACAGGGTGTTTCCTAACAGGTCCTGGCCCCCAGACAGTTCAGCTGGGAGCTGTTTCAAAACCATAGACTTCACTCGACTTTTGAAACAGCTCCCTGGCAGGTGAGCATGGATTAGAGAAACATAGGGCATCTTACTTGTCTGAATAGTATAATGGTTCTCACAAAGCAGTTGACCACTGGCGAATTATAAACATCGATTTATTGTTAAAATGTACATATGGGATTTTTCAAAGCATGTTTTTCTTTCCTTAAATATGTTATAGGATCTGACGAAATATGTGCAAAGTGCCGCTGAGACCAACAACAAACAGAATATCAGCTATTGAAATGGGTTCCATCCAAACTAGGAAAAAAACTCCCTTAAAATTAGATTCCCGAAATTAATAATACCAAGCTCCATTTCATTCCCAAACTTGAATAATTCATATACTAAACTAATAGAAATATTAACATAATTACTAAATATTAATCGAGTTCATAATTAATGGTATGGGAATACAGCCTAAAGTCTCTTCTTTTTTTCAGTATCATTCAAATTATCTAATTATTTTTCTAAGTCTAAAAAAAAAAAAAAAAAAAAAAGAATTTTTGTTCGCTCGCAAAAACGGGTGGAGAAAACATTTTTTTATATAACTATTTTTCTAAGTTATTTAAATTTGCAGAGGCCAATAAGAAGAGGGCTTAGTGCTGAGAATGACACATATAATCTCGAACCTATATCGTCAAAGTGCTGAGCACCTATATCCGGAAATGGTGATTTGTGAACGGGTATCTACAGTTTCAGCTGGTTCTCTTTGGCTCCCTATTTAGAATGTTGTGCGAAAAGTTAGGCCCGGCGTCCACCTACTACGATATGGCACCGATATGCCCTACGATGCACCTCCCGATACAAAAGTCAAAATCGCGTCGGAAGGTTACCTAATATCGGGGCAGTTGACCACGTTTCTATGATTAGACACTAATAAACCCCTCATTCAATGTGTGGTGGATTGGCATGTGTAGACATATGTCTACGATTTTGCACCTTCCCGATATGGCACCGATTTTGACATTTTGTATCGGTGCCATATCGGGAGGTCTACGATTCTATCGTAGTAGGTGGATGCCAGGCCTTAGTTCGAAACTCTTCAAATCTGCCAAACTACGAAAACATCTAACCTTCCAGGCAGCCATACTAGTTTACAATTCCAGCATACTACCGGTGATGGAATACTGTGGTTATCTGTATGATAGGTTTCGTAAAAGTGATCTCGATGTGATCGAAAAAGTACATAAGGCCACTCAAAAAAACAACTTGTTTCTCATCACCAAGCCATGAAAAATATGATGAGGGCGCTTTTTTTTTGTTTTGTTTTGTTGTTGTTGTTGGATCAAAGATGGTTTAAAAGTGTCATAAAATGGGCTTTAGAATACAGTAAAACCCTGCGTAAGCGGTCAGCCTCCATTCCGGGCCAAAGTGTCCGCTTATGCGGGGTGTCTGCGTATGCTGGATTTTCAGATCTATACTGTTTATACATTGGAAGCATCCCTGGCACCAGGAGCTTTAATTTGATACTAAATACACATACTTTTCATAATTTCTATCAAGGTTCATCTTATTTTAACCCCCCCCCAAAAAAAAATCTTCTAAAATCGTTTTTGCAGATGCGCGCGGTGATGAGAAACAAGTTTTTTTTAGTAGCCTAATAGGGGTATGAGGCTCGCTCTCCAACTACCCGTCCGTAGTTCATTGATATCCAGCCTGTCTGAAAAAAATGGATATAGATCTATAGATCCCTTGTGCAAAAGAAGACATAAGAAATTAGCCTCGATTATGTATAAAAACAGAAAGAAAATAAAATGGATAGAGCAGAAGAACCGGTATACCTGACAGGCGGAAAAAAATAAATTTTAAGATTCCCCAAACCAAGAGCAATCACATACAACGAAGTCCCTATACGGCATATAGCCTATGATCCATGGGCGCCGCCATGACGCCCCCCGAGTAGGTGTTCTTCACTAATGGAGGTGAAAAAGAAGTGAGTGATAATTGGGAAATGTCACAACTTTAGCCTTGCTCACATATTTATATAGAGAGTTACATATGGAAAATATCATGTCTTAGGTTTATTCATTATGTCATCCTTCTTTGGGATGGGTGTAGAGAGTCAAGAGAACCATAGTAAAATATTGAAAGGCATTTGAATTTTGTAAGAACAAAGAGCCAGAATACAGGTTTGTCCCCTGACCACCTGGTGACTGCTTCGTGAACTAACAATGGCTCTGTCCCCTATATAACGGGGGCAAACATCTGGAATTCCCTATCAATGCATTGTCAGCAAAGTGAAAACTTGGTTACCTTTAAGAAAAATCTGTCGTGAATGCCTAATAAGACGTACAAGTAGTGTAATTAAATGCCTTAATCCATCTTATCATCACCAAATACATTTGTCCTTGCTACTGTGCTTACCCTGTTACATGCTTATATAAATCTCTCTAATGTATTGACTGCATTATGTCGAACACCGTCGTTTGTATGTACACCTATGGATTGTATCAGAATAACTCGTCGAAACGAGAGATACAATAAAAGTGATTAAAAAAAAAAGTCTGGTCGATAGTAGTGGGAACGTTCGCCACAGTGCCCCGTTGCTATAGCGATATTTGCATTTTGTATCGATGCCATAGATCGGGAGGTCTAAATTTCTATCGTAGTTGGTGGACGCCAAGCTTTACAATACCATCTGCAAAGACTCAGGTACAGGCAATCACCTATGCAGTGACTGTTGAAATCATTATTCAAATCGTAGTGAAGGATAACGATTTGTGATTCACTTCCATAATTTCATTATTACGGTAATGATCACAAATGATTACATATAGATTGTACAAGAGCTATAAAAGTTGAGGTTGATAAAGTTGCTAAAATGGACTAATAACAAGCCCTAAAAGCAGTCCATGTTTCTAATATATTGGGATGTTCTACATATCGGAATATCCGAATTATTTATGGTGTTTAAACCAAGAAAGATTAAGAACGTCCAGATAAAGTCAGAAATGCAAGTTTTTTTTCAGTTAGTAGAGATCTAAACAGAATATAATGTTCACATGGACCACAGGGGATAAACACATTTATCCTACCCCTGATAAAAAACTCCATAGGCTTAACATTGGGACACTGTATTCGGTCTGGAGTTCAGAAAAATGAAAAATATCGCCCTAGTGGGATACACTTGACAAATGACGTCATTTGTTAATGTAGAAGTAATTTAGACGGGCGGGGTAGGATAATTCTAAACCAAACTCGAGTTAGTCATGTTATTGTTCATCGCACTCCGGCAAGATCGCATATTACTGCTCTCGGCTTCGCCTCGCGCAGTAATATGCGATCTTGCCGTTGTGCGATAAATAACAACAAGACCAACCCTTGTTTGGTTTCTCCATAGTACTGGATTTGGATAATCAAAGATAATAAAGTTAGCTGTTCTCTTTATAATTACAAATATTTTAAAAAATCATTTAGTGTTAATTTATGTGGTCTTATATTATGGTAACATGCTATTAATAACCTACACATATTGAGATCCACGCCTTGCCTTTGCTTATCAAAGATATCTTGCCGCGATCTCTTATCTTTGCCCTATCTATCACAGGGAGCATTCATTTGGGCAAAGGTTTATTTGAAATATCACAATATATAAATGTCCAAATGAATAGAGAATAACTCAGTGACAGCATGTGAAGAGCTAGCCATGGTGCTTCTCAGGGCTGAGATCGTTTAGATTTATTACCCACCTAACATAGAGTCTCCATACTAAGCCTATGGAGCCTCCAGATCGCTACTGAGTAGAATACGAAAAGCCGTATTCTCCTAGGAGAATACGGCCACCTAACGGGCATTATATGAACTATATTATATAAACAATTCATGGCGCCTGCTTCGAATTTCTAATTATTTATCTTTTTTTTTTTTTACTAATAATTAGTCGAAGAGTGAGTAATTAATACAAAATAACCATTATTTGGAACTGTGTGGCCGTATTTTCCTTGTAGTTGACTCTATGCAATACTCCTCGCTATCACTCGGAGTATTACTACGCGTCAACTACCCGGAGAATACGGTCACGCAGATCCAAAACATGGTAATATTGTTTACTATATACCCATGTCGTATTTACTGTAAATACGCACCATTTCGGCATATAACGTAAAAATACTGTACGGACCGGCGGTCCGTACACTAAGATATAGACCACCTTGCCATGCACGTTTATTAAAAAATTGGTTAAGCCAAATGAAATTGATTTTTTTAAAAATTTCGGGTATATAGTAAATATATAACGTCCAACCATGCTTGTACAATTCCCAGAACGAGATGATAATTTACGGTTTGTACGGAACTCGGCATAGATGCCTCGGTCCGTACAAACCGTAAATTACCATCTCGTTCTGGGAATTGCACAGCATGGTTAAGACGTTCTATATAAGTATATATCAGTACTCATATTTTGCCTTATCTTTGAGGACTTGCTGACAATAATCTAGCCGGTGAGATGCCCTGATAATGAATCCTCCCTATGGAGACTCAGTATCCGACTGGCCAGAGACCTACTAACTAGTCTATAACTCGGGACCCACCTGTTACCCACATATGAACGGCCGACTACTATTTATTAAACCCCCTCCATTATGGTGAGCAGCTGAAAACGTACACATGCACCTGGACTCTTCATCTGTCTGCGATGTAAAGCCACCATGGTAGTAACCATGAACAGGTAAGACGAATTGTGTTTCAACGGGATGGTGACCTTCTTGCACTTACACGCCGGAAGTGAGTTTTCCGATTCGCAGGCCAGGAAAGACAATGGGATATTGACCACACACAGAGCTGTCATCTTGGATAGTCACTATTGTAAAGGAGCAAAATCATGGAATTAGCTTTCGTTGGAGGTTCAGAATAGTGCAACTAAAGGCATTTGAGGGATTACCTAGATGCCATGGGTCAGATGTGCTGGATGTGTTTAATGTTAATGTATCACTCTGCTGTTTCTCTAGATGCCATGGGTTAGGTGTGCTGGATATGTTAATTGTTATTGTATCACCTTAAAAAAAGAAGTTTTTTGTATCTCTCAGTGTTTAGTTTTTCAGATACATACATATATTGTATGTCTTATTTCAGATACATACATATATTGTATATCTGATTTCAGATACATACATATATATATTGTATATCTGATTACATATATATATATATATATATATATATATATATATATATATATATATATATATATATATATATTGTATATCTGATTGTTTCTCTAGATGCCATGGGTTTGGGTGTGCTGGATGAGCCTATTATTAGTATATCACACAGGCAGAGCTGTCATCTTGGATATTCACTTTTGTAGAGGAGCAAAATCATGGAATTCGCTTTCGGTGGAAGTTCAGAATAGTGCAAGTAAAGAGCATCTGAAGAATTACCAAGATGCCATGGATGAAGTATAATTCACACGGTGTGATTCATGAACCTCACAGGGTTACAATCACAGGGGGAAAGACATGTCTCAGGGAAATGGAGGAGATTGTGTTGGAGTACAGAATCTCTGCAGGATTGCTCTCAGACAAACACCCTGTGAGGTATGTGAATCCCTCGTGTGGATCCCGCTTTAGGTGTGCTGGATAAGTTTATTGTTATTGTATCACTCTGCTGTTTCTCTAGACGCAATGTGTGTTGGATGGGTTTATTAATATTGTACCAGGGAAAGTTGAGATCTCATTGGTTTCTCACGAAAAAGTAGATAAGAAAACTACACTACTAAACATCGATTTCGGCATGGCTCGAAATAAATCATAAGAGAAAAGGTACTTCTGCCAATAGATCTACAAAAAAGAAGAACAGATTCTAGTATTTTCCTCCATGAGATTCTCATTCTCGTGGCCCCTCACTCTCCAAGCCTAAGTCTGGTTCACTCTGTCCTTATATGCGGGGAGAAGTCCAAGCGGATACTACCAGAATCGTAGTTTTTTTTAGATATAGTAGGTAATCACTCGGTTGTTTTTCTAGATGCCATGGGATAGGTGTGCAGTTTGAGTTTATTGTTATTGTATCACTTGAATGTTTCTCTCATTTTCATCTGATGACATTTTTTTATTATTCTTTATTTCATCCCTGGTATTTTCCTCCATAGACTTAACACTCGTATCCAACAACCATGGAGTATTTAGAAAAAATACTCAATAAGGGACTATGTAACAAATGTTTGCCCATTAGCCAATGTGAAGGGTGAGATAAATTCAAAGATCTACTAAAGCTTCCGGTCAGAGCTCGATCCCATCTCGTTTGAATCGCTGGATAATTCACGTGGCTTCGCCTTGTGAATTACTACGCGATTCACACTCGATGGGATACGAGCTCTGACCATAAACTTTCTAAAGGTTTTCTCTATATTCTTCCCCTGTTCCTTCTCATTATTGTATATTTCCTTTTTTCCCCGGGAGCTCTTGAATTTAACAATTTAAGAGTATAATTTTTGCGGGGTGTGTATCAAGTATGCTTAAAAATATCACCTTTGGTGCACCAGCATACATTTTCTCAGTAGGCTACAAATGAATGTGTTCCTTTGCAACTTTTGAACTAATAATGATAGAAACGAAATTCTGAAAAGTGTCTGGTCCTCGACCTTCGTGAGAATCCTCGGAAATCCGTGAGAATATCAGAAATCATTGTGTCCTGCGGGATATTCATGAGATTGAGTGCCGTTTTAGATACTTACCAATACGGCAGTTTCATATAAATGGAAAGGTCTGACTCGTTAACTTTTAGACGCATAAAACAACAGATTATGAAAATAAGTCCAGTTAGGGCTTGGGATAGGGTTAGGGATAGGGTTAGAGTTAGGAGTAGGGTAAGGGTTAAGGTTAGGGATATGGATAGGATAAGGGTTAGGGATAGGGTTAGGGTTAAGGTTAGGGATTTGGATAGGGTTAGGGATAGGGATAGGGATAGGGAAAGGGTTAGGGATAGGTATAGGGATAGGGTCAGGGATAGAGTTAGGGGTTGGGATAGGGATATGGTTAGGGATAGGGATAGGGTTAGGGTTAGGGATAGGGATAGGGTTATGGATAGGGATAGGGATAGGGTTATGGATAGGGATAGGGATAGGGATAGGGTTATGGATAGGGATAGGGATAGGGTTATGGATAGGGATAGGTATAGGGTTAGGGATAGGGATAGGGTTATGGATAGGGATATGGATAGGGATAGGGATAGGGTTATGGGTTGGGTTCGGGGTAGGGAAAAGGGCCAAATGGTATGATTTTCTGTTGGGTTTTCTTTCGAGAAGACAAAATTTGAAGACAAAATAACATACTACTAAGTATAGTGGTATAAATATGATACTTGAGTTGGGAAGATTTCTAACGTTCGTTTCGGGTCGAGTTTTTTACAGGTCGAGTTCGTTTCGGATCGAGTTTTTGACGGGTCGAGTTCGATTCGGGTCGAGTTTTTTACGGGTCGAGTTTGACCGATACTGTATGTCCAAATTACAAAAACAAAAATTACAAATACTTTTAAATAAAACAATGAGAACAGTCATAGGTCGAAACAAAGCCAAAGATATGAGCAGAATAAAATTACATGAACTATGTGAAATGCGCCCTTTGAGCACCAGATGAGCAACTCATTTACTAACATTTAGGCCCGGCGTCCACCTACTACGATTTGGCTCCGAAAAGGTATACGATGCACCTCCCGATAGAAAATCAAAATCGCGTCGGAAGGTCACCTAATATCGGGGCAGTTGACCACATTTCTTGAATGAAAATAGGTTTCGGGTTCTCCAACATTCACAGAGATAGCCGATTGTCGCTATCTTTATGGGCTCGAGTGTTAGACAGGAAAAGGGTGTAGTACCGGAAACGTGCGCAGCTGTTAACACAAGCCTGACCCGGAACATATCACATGACAAATCGCCTGGCATATCCAACTGCGGTTATCCTGTTCACACCCACCTGTAGATGATATTACACATCTTTACCACAAACGGTTTCGATACACAAAGGCGCGGCATCCACCTATTACGATATGGGTCTGATATGGTCTACGATGCACCTCCCGATAAAAAATATCAAAATCGCGTCGGAAGGGGGCATTTGACCATGTTTCTGCGATTAGACACCGATAAAAAACCCATACAATGCGTGGTGGATTGGCATGTCTAGACATATGTCTACGATTTTGCACTTCCCGATATGTCTCCGACATTTGCTTTTTATATCGGTGCCATATCCGTCGCTCCAAATTTCTATCGTAGTAGGTGGACGCCAGGCTTTAGTGTCTCTTTCCAAAGCTTGTATCTTTTTCTTAGTTTCTTTTGCCAAATCTTCTAACAATGAAAATGATGTCAGCCCCGTGATGTTTATGTTTGTGGTGACTTTGTCAAAGGTTCTGTTCCTGTATGTGGCTAAGGCCTTTTTGGTCTTTGGTGTATAATAGCAGTATATACTTTAGTATTTTAGGAAAATGAAATTACCTTGCAGTATGTCTTACATACATACATACATACATACATACATACATACATACATACATACATACATACATACATACATACATACATACATACATACATACATACATACATACATATGTACATACATACTTACATACATACTTACATACATACATACTATCGTAAAACTGGATGAGTTTTAATCTTGACCACCCAATACCATGACTGGAGTTTGGCAAAGTGACTTCATGAGGCGAAGCCGAGTGAAGTCCGGAGTCAAGACTCCAGGAGTGGCATGGGGTGGCCAAGATTAAGACGAATCAGGTTTTGATTTTATCCTACCCTGTTTCCTCGATTTTGGAAAATTACGTGATTACAATTCTGTATGCCACTAGTGGCATATAAAACTCCGTATGCCAGTCACCGTGGCTTACGGAAACTCAATGTTAAGCCTATGGGATTTTATATTAGGGGTGGGATAAATACACATACATACAAATCATACATACATATATACATACATACATACATACACACACACACAAACATACATACATACATACATATATACACACACAAACATATATACATACATGCATACATACATACATACATATATACATATACATACTTACATACATACATACATACATATATACATACATACATACATATATATATATACATATATATACATACATACATACATACATACATACATACATACATACATACATACATACATACATACATACATACTTACATACATTTGCTCAATCTACAGGCCATACTGTCTACTCTTTTTTTTTTTAAAAAGAGTTTATTTCTGACGAAATACAGGTCACAGAAGCATAGACAGTGATCTTCCACTGGTTCCGTCACAGTAGGACAGACAGTGACACACATTAAGGCCCGGCGTCCACCTACTACCATATGGCACCGATATGGTCTACGATGCACATCCCGATACAAAATCAAAATCGCGTTGGAAGGTCACCTGATATCGGGCAGTTGACCAGGTTTCTGCTATTAGACACCGATATAAACCCCATGCAATGCGTGGTGGTTTGGCATGTCTAGACATATGTCTACGATTTTGCACCTTCCCGATATGTCTCCGATATTTACTTTTTGTATCGGTGCCATATCGGGAGGTCTAAATGTCTATCGTAGTAGGTGGACGCCAGGCCTAACGTGTTGTGGTAATTCACATCTAAAGGTGACATACAAAAAAGAAAAAGAAAGAAAAAGACATTAGAAAACCACCCATACATAATGTCATGGCGGTACATTACAGGAGACCTCTTTTATTTATTCAGTAAGGCCATTTCTGGCTTGTGTGCCAGTTCTTACAATGGGATACAAAACATAATGACATATTAATGTGATACAGATTCATATTACAAAATTGTGCATGTCAATTATTGACTTCTCATTACTAATATAGCTTACAATTGGCTGAGAAAGGGTATTTGGATCTGGTATGTATTATGATTTACATAACATGTTCAAAGGCACGTCACTCTCTAACTACTTCTATACATCGGCAAACTTCAGACGGTTGACTGTAAATGATTCACCTAAAAATTAAAATAACCCTCAGTGAAGTCTGATGATATATATAATGTATATTCCTATATACCTATGGCTGTACACTCTATGCTTACACCACGTTCTGGGGGGGTGGAGTAACTTATGGATACTATCCAAGGTTGCCGTATACTACCCAAGGTTGACATTTAGACCAATCAGATTGTCTCTTACAAAATTCATATGAAAAGCGCAGTGGATAGAAAACATAAAGTGTCAAGTTACTTGATAAGGTTCGATCTGGCTTCAGGTTTGATGGTGGGTGAGCAAATAACGCTAATTATCGTTATCAAACCACATTTGAAGGTATATAGGAATAGGGAAACCAAGTACCAGTGGAAGAAAGTCAAAATTACTCGGTAAGGCTTGGAAAAATTACTGCCCCTGGCCAAGGCCTTGGGCAGTAATTTTTCCAAGCCTTACCTCGTAACTTTGACTTCCTTTCACCGGAACATAGTTTCCCTCCATTCCCTTTAACATATAGCAACTATAACAAACCTACACATTACAAAAACAGACAGTACGTGACATAATACAACAACAACTAGTTCATGGTGGGGGGTTTGTGGTCGTCATTCTGTGTATTAGTATCAAGGGACAGCTAGATGGAAGATCGTCAAGTTTGTTGATGAATCTATACTCTCAAAAAGCACTTTAAAAATTCAAAACAAATATTGGCCCCATAGCCTTTTTTTAAAATTTTTTTAGTAGTTTATTACCCTTTCTCCTACAAGAAGTTCTTCCGGGCAACCGAGTCGAGTCTTAACAAAAACGTATACTGATACACACAACTTTATCAGGATAACTAGCACTAGGTTAATATGGGTGTTAGTGTGATATGAATTGGTGAAAAGGGGGGTAATATGAAGGATGAGGATGATGAGTAAGTAGGCATGGTTAAATCATCTTTTTGAAACTGTTCAAGTTCACGATCTGTTGTACTATGGATGGGACTTTCTCCCATTCACCCAGTCCATGCCACAACGGGCTTTTCTGATAGAAAGCGGTTTTCGGTCTTTTTCTTTTCAGTTTCACCCCATCCTGGCTCCTCGTCCCTCCTTCCTGCGTGTGTTCACTAGATCGTTACCAGTAATATGAGGCCTGTTGACACGTGGTATCCGTGGAGATGACTGTGAGAGGGGAATGTGGCAGGTCGGGGCTGGCGGCAGGTCATCTGGACTGACCCTGTTGTGTCAGCTTGTTGTTCCCTTCACCTTTCTTGTCCGCACTCTTTGGTGGCCCGCCACGCCCGTCCCTACACGTGACCTCCGTACATCACCGTGTTATTAAAGGCATATCGGACAATTTGCCTTCAAATTTAAAACCCATGTCGATTTCCTGAAAATTTGATATGATGATCTCCAAGCGTTGTGGAACACAAATATAACTTAAAAATCAGGGGTCACCGTGCTACTTTTTGATTTATAGATCAATATGGTGATAATTTTATATTAGAATATATAGAAATTTTAAAAAGTATTTTTTCACATAGTAAAACCCATGTCATTTTCTTCAAACTTTCACAGAATATAGTATATGTCTAGTACTTTTTATTAGCTTTTCAAAATCATAGGTCACCATCCTGGTTTTTGAAAGAATTGAGGAAAACCATATTCTTCAGTACATTTTCTATGTAAATTAAACACATGTAAATTGGCCTATTTTACTCATCAAAATTGGATAAACGTGACAAAATGTTAAATATACTCATTTATTATTAGAATGAATCCCCAAAATACAAGTTTTGACTAAGATTTGACATTATCTAAAAATCACCAGGTGGCGCCATTGTGGATTGTAGGATATGCCTTTAATGTGGAGGGAGCTCAAGTCGCTTGATGTTAAGCCTATAAAGCTTATAAGACACCGACTCGACCACTGTGCCAGATTCTACCTTTGCCCGACGGATCCGTCGGGTCTGTGACAATCTGCATCAATCCATTTCGATGTCTTAAGCGTATAAGATAAGTGTATAAGACACAAATTTTTTTTCCCGATTCATCCCGACCATCGGCTCGGTGAGAGTCTGGAATAGAATGTCGATGTCTTAAGCCTATAAGACACCGACCCGACCGGATCCGTCGGGTCTGTGACAATCTGCATCAATCGCGTCGATGTACACACTTCACCGACCCGATTTTATTGCTTTTCCCGACACGTCGGGCATTACTACCACGTCAGATATGACTGACCCTCCCCGACCTTAAGATTTCGGTGTACGCACTTTCGCCGTTTGTTACCGATTCTGAGTTGGCTATTTGAATAGCGATGCTACCTATCCCCTAGTCCGAATTAGAAGTTCCTTATATCGATTTGTAGGGGAGACATGGGCGATTATAAACCTGCAAACCGTTTCCCGATATATTAATTAGATCCGAAGTTATTAAACTTTGATTTAATTTCTATGATTCCACACCAGTGGCCAGTAGTTCACCCAGGCTCGGCTCTCGGCGGCTCTCTTTGATCTTATCCCCGGTAATTTACGAGGTTATAAAAGAGGGAAGCGTGATCGGGGACAGTCATCATATCGGTGTCTTATAGGTATAAGACACCAAAATTTTATTCCCGATTCTCACCGAGCCGATGGTCGGGATGAATCGGAACAAATTTCAGTGTCTTATAGGCTTTATACCTATAAGACACTGACACAATGACTCTTCCCGACGACACCGCCTGCCTTTATAACCTCGTAAAACAACCCGATTGAGATCAAAGAGAGTGGCCGGGTGCTGGGCCCGGCTGGGCCCCGGGCCGGGTGATAAGTATATATAGGCAATAATGCAAAGTTTAATAACTTCTGGTCTATTTAGAATATCAGAAAACGGTTTTCAGATCTATGATCGGTTGTTCCTCCCCTACACATCGATATAAGACACTTGTAAATCGAACTGAGGGATAGATGGCAACGCTTTTTAAATGGCATGCTCAGAATCAGTAACAATCGGTAAAAGTGCTTACACCGAAATCTTAAGGTCGGGGAGAGTCGGTCATATCTGACATGGTAGTAATGCCCGACGCGTCGGGAAAAGCAATAAAATCGGGTCGGCGAAGTGCGCACATCGACCCGATCAAGGCAGATTGACCGACAGATCGGTCGGGCAAAGGGAGAATCGGGCAGAGTCGTCGGGTCGTTGTCTTATAGGCTTTAGTCTACTGACGCTACCATCTTCACTCAACAATACTTATAATAAGTTATATAAGGCCTCTTTCCATTGGCCGACAAACATTGTGTAGATATTTTGTGTTCTCCTAATAGCCTATTTCCATTGGCCATGACCGATAAGGCCTTTTTCCATTGGCCGACAAACACTGTGTAGATTTTTCTGTGTTCTCCTAATAGCCTATTTCCATTTGACGTCAGCAGTGCCGAGGTCCGTCGGTGGTTCCTGACTGTGTATCGGTGATGGCCAATATGCTGTACTTATATAGAACAACCTGAGCATGCTGTACAAGCTACAAAATGAAATGAGTTCCGTACTAACCGTAAATTACCATCGAGCTTTGAATTACTTGTAGAAGCCTGGTAGGTCCCCATTGAAAATGTATGGGTTACAGTAGACCACTTCCCATTGTTTATTAGTGGTCGTAAACCATAACGGTGGTGAACAGCTTTTCCAAACCCATTATTGAATTTCTAGAGATGTAATTCATTATCAGTAAGGAAAGAAATTGATTACGGAAAGAACAATCAATATTTTTTAAACGGTCGGCCCTTTAAACCAATTGCAGTTTTTCTGTTCAGCGCTGCCTAGCGGTGGGTAGCTGTTGACTCACATTGACAGGCGAACTTCCAGACGTGTCGGCCATCTTGGAACGTCCGAGGATGTGACCGGTGTTTCGTATTAAGTTTGGTATCTGAAGTATCTTAAGTATTTGAGTCTGTACTTCATAAATAACAGTATGTAAATGTTATAAATGTTATAAATATCATATATGATACCTCATCACAAGTTACTATGTGAAATATAAAAGTTATGAGTAATAATTAACTGTCACATGTGTATGCTGACTGTGCTGTAGCTAGAAATGGTGCCATAGTTCTTTCTATCTCAAAATATAACCGAAATAATGGCAGATTCTACAGTAGCTTAGTTAGGCCGTCGCTCGGTCAAACATTGGTCACTCTAGCTTTGTGTGAATCAGATTCAAAGATTTAACACCTAAAGTGTGGGCGGTAGGTGTGAGCGCAAGACTGTTGTTTCAGGCAAGATATGATATCCTGGGCAAACTACAGTATTGTACAAATGATTATGGGTTGTCTTAACTAACAGTTGATACCTGTTTCAGTTTTTCATTAGATGAAGATTGGCCTAAGCCTGTGTTGACCAGGCTTCTGCCATTGTGTATCTACCAATGGTGCGCATTGTTTCTGTGTCTTTGTAACCATATCTGAAGTATCACTGAGGCGATATGCATGTAAAACACACCAAATTGAAGCTGGAATACCATAGAATACGATGCAGTCATTGTACCTTCTCTGGAGATAATTCAAACTGGAGATAAATTAAACCTATTAGGCCACTCAAAAAAATACTTGTTTCTCATCACCGCGCATCTGCAAAAACGATTTTAGAAGATTTGTTGTTGTTGTTGTTGGTTAAAATAAGATGAACCTCGATAGAAATCATAAAAAGTATGTGTATTTGGTATAAAATTAAAGCTTCTCATGCCAGGATGCTTTCAATGTATAAGCAGTATAAATCTGAAAACCCCCCATATGCAGACACCCTGCATAAGCGGACATTTTGGCCTGGAACGGAGGGTGACCGCTTACGCAGGGTTTTACTGTATGTCTAAAGCCCATTTTATGACACTTTTAAGCTATCTTTGATCCAGCCCCCCCCCCCCCAAAAAAAAAAGCAAAAAAAAAGCGCCCTCATCATATTTTTCATGGCTTGCTGATGAGAAACAAGTTTTTTTTGAGTGGCCTTACGCTCATTCAACCAACTTTCCACTGGTTTAGAATACGTATCCAGGTGCTTGTTTGGCTGCAGGCATTGTGTAACCATGTAGATAAGGTGCAACACCGGCCTGTGGAAAAAGGCATATTGAGGTTTTTTGGACCAACATATCACATTTTTCTTTTGAGGACTGGTATTCGTACTTTGCTGTTGGGAATGTATCTGAAAACCCACCTTTATGAGAGCTGCAAGCTTTGAGTAAAAAGATTCAAAGGTTTCCTTTATAATATCCATACACAATAATGGTTTTGTGAACGAGTGGCCATAATCTCTGAGTAGTTGACGCGTAGTAATATCCGAGCGATTAGTACAAGAATGGACCATAAATCAACATATAAGATGACTACACATCTGATGAGGCCACAGCACTATCAAGCATGGTAGTAATTCGGTGTATACTTACACCAGTCATATAGTTCGCTATGATTCGGTGTTTTAGCATGACAGTGGTTTCTGATAATAAATGAGATTATTATAAATGATTATAAATGATTAATATTGAATGAACATTCAGGAAAATTACCTTGAAGCACATGATAATTTAACCTCATTATGGATGGGACTTTTTCCCCGGAATCTCCCGGTAGCTGATTCCAGGTGCTCCATACATTTCCTATGGAGACGTATTTGGTGGGTAAGGCCCGGCGTCCACCTACTACGACAGAATCGTAGACCTCCCGATATGACACCGATACAAAATGTCAAAATCTGTGCCATATCGGGAAGGTGCAAAATCGTAGACATATGTCTAGACAAGCCAATCCACCACGCATTGTATGGGGTTTTTATCGGTGTCTAATCGCAGAAACGTGGTCAACTGCCCGGATATTAGGTGACCTTCCGACACGATTTTGATTTTTGTTCAGGAGGTGCATCGTAGACCATATCGGTGCCATATCGTAGTAGGTGGACGCCGGACCTAATAGAATAAGAAACCAGTCACATTATGAAGTCCTCGTCGCCATGTATAGAGTATATTTTGTCAAGGGGAGTATGACTTTTTGTTGTCTTTATGATCTGAGACATAGCAGGTCACCACCCACCAAGATACACCACACATGTATGTGTTGTCAGACCAAGGTGTCAGACACAGATGACGCCGGCAAAATGTCGTCTGCTTTCACATAACTCATGAGCATAAAGCCCATCTGGAGCTCGGCCATATAGTGTGTGCTAAAGTGCGCACAAATTATATTCAGTCCCAATAGTTCTTCTGTTGAGCTTAAGGCCCGGCGTCCACCTACTACGATATGGCTCCGATATGGTCTACGATGCACCTCCTGATACAAAATCAAAATCGCGTCGGAAGTTCACTTAATATCGGGGCAGTTGACCACGTTTCTGCGATTAGACACCGATAAAAAAAACCCATACAATGCGTGGTGGATTGGCATGTCAAGACATATGTCTACGATTTTGCACCTTCCCGATATGTCTCCGATATTGATTGTTTTGTATCGGAGCCATATGGGTAGGTCTAAATTACTATAGTAGTTGGTGGACGCCGGGCCTAAAGGCATACCTTGAAAATAAAAAAACTATAAATTGAATATGATGATCTCCAATTGTTGTAGAACACAGATCTAACTGAACAATTGGGGCCACCATATCAGTTAGGCCCGGCGTCCACCTACTATGATATGGCACCGATATGGTCTACGATGCACCTCCTGATACAAAATCAAAATCGCGTCGGAAGGTCACCTAATATCGGGACAGTTGACCACGTTTCTGCGATTAGACACAAAAAAAACCCCATACAATGCGTGGTGGATTGGCATGTCTAGACATATGTCTACGATTTTGCACCTTCCCGATATGTCTCAGATATTGTATCGGTGCCATATCGGTAACTCTAAATTTCTATCGTAGTAGGTGGACGCCTGGCCTTATTGATTCAGAGATTGGTCTCATGAGGATATAATAATCATTAATTTTAAGCAGTTGAATTTCACATACTAAAAAGCATGTCTTCAAGCTTTCACAGGAAATAACATATGTGGAGTACTATAGATACAAGTTTTAAAAAACAATGGTCACAGTTCACAGGTCACAGTTCTTATTTTTGAGACAATTAAAGAAGGTCATACTTTTAAGTATATTTCCTATGCAGATCATGCATAAGATAATGAGCATATTGTGCCTATTGGTTGGGTGATACATATTGGTTGGGTTATATTTTATCCATTTGGCATTCGGTTTCTTGTGATTCATTCTAATGCCATATGAGTAGATTTGCTGTTTTTGTCCAGTTTATCCAATCTCAGCAGGCAAAATGTGCTAATTTATATTTGTGATGGCCCATTTCTAAAAAATAGCAATGTGTTCCAGAACATTTGCAGATCTTCACATTAGATTTCCAGGAAATTGACATGGGTTTTTACTTTTCAAGACAAATTGTCCGATATGCCTTTAAAGTCTAATTGAACAAATTTGATGTCAAACTCCTCCAAACAAACAAACAAACAAACATGGAAGATATTAAGCCTGTGATAATACACAGCCATCATTTAGGGATATACTTCAGCGACTACAATTAGAATCAGGGGTCCGGTACATAAATTTTGAACGATCATATAAAAATATTGTACAATGGTCCTAGGGCTGATATCGTAATGTAGTGGGACGGGAATCCAGCAGTGTTCGTTTGTTTCACGGAAGGTGGCGCGATATGCCGATCCTTACTGTGCAGTGATTCCGGACAACGCTGCACACGAGAGTGGCGCGGTGGAGACCGGGATTACGTAACGCTTAGTATATATACTCAGCGTTCACAGTAGGTCGACAGGCTGTCCTCGCGCGTCCCTTCTACGGAACGGATCCTTGGGCCCTCACTTTGCAGGCGGGTTCTTGTAACCTTCCTGGTGGTTAGGCTGATCTTCCGGATTGGCCTATCCAGCGTTACCTAGCACCTATGTGCTAGGGTACTGTACTTTTAGGGAAGATCTTCCAGATCTTTCCGGGAAGTAAGTGATTAATAAACACCCTTGTTTATTAAGTGACGCTGTTGTGTTATGTGTGAATAGGTCTGTGCAAACTAACCGAAAACCGAACCAACCTACGTAAGTGCGTAGGGTGGGATCCTGCCTGGGACTAGCGTTCCGGATTGGGGTCATCCAACCTGCTAGACAGGCAGCGACCACCACACTGGTGCCGTGACCAGGATCCCAGGTTGCTTGCACAACCCGGGATTCTCGGTAAATGCACGGATCTGGAATAAAAACCAGATCTAAGGCTGAACAGGAGAGTGAAGATGGGGAGGTAACTTCTCAACAAACTCTTCCGGCCCGGAATGATGACAAGTCTCCAAAACCAGAGGGAGGGGGTGAAACCCAGAAGTCTGGCAAGGAGAAATCTCGGAAGAGAACCGCCGCTCAGAACCTGAGTTCGACGGTCCTGAAGAGTTTCAGTCCGGCGGCCGACAGCCGACATGGCCCCGCAAGGGATCTGGAGGGACTCAGTAAAATTGGGTCTCAGACAGATAGTCCCGGAGAGTCTAGTACTCCCCGGAATAGGTCGGAAAATACCTTAAGGGTATCTTCCGAGGAAGTTCCTGTAGGTTTCCTTGGACCCGAACTCTTAGCCGAGTTTGATAGGGAAAGGGAAGCCAGAGCCATGTGTCGGGAACTAGAAGCTCGAAACCGTGAGATCGCCGAGAAGGTAGCCCAAAGGCACCATAACTTGGAAGAACTCTCGGTTCGCGAGATTGAGACTCTAGAAAAAATCGAGCGTTTGGACCAACATGTACAATACATGAAGGACCAAGTTCGACTAGCAGAGACAGAATCATCCCAACGGATGCCTATGTCCCAAGCTGGCTGGAGTAATGTGAGAGATCATCTATATTCCCCACCAGGGAGAGTAGATGATCCAGAGAAGACCCCTAACAGATTCATATCTGGAACAAAGGGTGTAAAGACTCCTTTGGTTAGCTTCCGGCTACCCTCTAAGTCAAGAATGGGTACTCCGAGTTCCGAACGTACTAGTAAAGCTATAGCTGAGCTAGGGTTCAACTCGTTCAACCAAGTCCGGGAACAGGATCGGATCTTTAACTTGTCAATGGCGAGAGCTGACAAGGTTCCGATGATGCGCCCAGAGAACGCAGCCAGAAAGAACGCTGTTATTCCAAAACCTTACGGGAAAGGAATGGAGTGGGAACACTGGTTCGCGGGATTTTGTGAGGACATACAATGTAATGGCTGGAATAAAGTCGATGCATTGCCATACCTCAAAAGAGCGTTGCGAGATGGACCCGGGGAAGCTGCACTTCGCGCTTTTCGCCGTTCCGGTGGTACGGAATGGGATGAGTTAGTGGAGGTAGCCTCATACTACTGTGGTCAGTTGGTAACGCTGAACCCCCGTTCCACTTTTTTAAAGAGGATCCAGGGTAAAGAGGAGACAACTCGCGCCTATGGGCTAGCTTTGCAACAAATGTTGTTAGAGGTTTACCCAGGGACGGGATTAGATTCTCCTGCACTGCATGAAGATCTACAAACTCAGTTTGTAAAGGACTTCGAGATGATGACGTGAGAGCGGAAGTCATCTCTAAATGGGAGCCCGGTATGAACTTCATGCAGGTATTGCGAATAGTAGATGCCTATGAACAACGGTGTATACTATTCGGAAAATATGCTAATCCAGGGAAAACTTCTCGGGTTAACATAGTGGGTTCTACTTGGTCACAAGTAGAGGAAGATACCTACGAGTGTCAGGAAGCGGAAATAGAGGATATACTCTCTAATGTCCGCTCGATGGTACTCGGAAGAGGAGGCTTCAATAGACGGGGACGTGGAAGAGGTCGAACCCCTAGCTTTGGAAGGAACAGCGATGTACCTTCTGTGGCAGAGGCAAAACCAATAATCACTGATCCTGAAGGAAATTCCTCAGAGGTTATGAAGTTGTTGACCAAAATCAATGAAACACTGAATCAGGTGGAGAAAAACCAGCTGGATGTCCGACGTTGTTGGCGGTGCAACAAAATGGGACATATCTCTCCAGATTATCCAGAAACCCGGAACGTTACTACGGTGGAAACATCTCGTAGTCTGCCTGCGTTGATGGTTGCCTCTCAGAGTGAACCGGAAAACAAAGGAGGACTGTAGCGAGTGGCAACACTGCGGTCCGGGAAGGAAAGTGCCAGGAGACACAAACCTGTGAGATGTATAAGGAGGAAAATATTTCCAACTTACCAGAAAAGGGGAAGATACAAAATACGGTCGCAACGATCTGTAGTAAGTATCTTTCACCCGGGCATCCTTGTCTGCAATGGCTTTGTCAACGCGGATGGGATCTTGGAACCTTGGATGGAATCTCACGGTTTATAAGACAACCGTCCCCTTTGGGAGGACGACGTTGGTATGTGCCGGCTAGAATTCAAGGAAGAAAGGTGGATCTATTGTTGGATACTGGTGCTAGACAACGGACTCTATCAGTCTCTTGGATTTGCGCAGGAATGTCATGTTCCTGGAGCCTCGGCAAAAGCTGCTAATGGTACTCATATGAGGTGCTATGGTAGTGTGATTATTCCAGTCTCAATAGGTAACACTGAATTCGTATGGGGTCCCATACTCAGTGATATCGAAGAAAGTGGAATATTAGGCGTAGATTTTCTCACCCTCTATGGAGGCTCTGTAGATCTACCTGATGGCACTCTCTGACTCAAATTTCCTGAGTTAATGGAGGTGGAATGTAGTTGTCGACGGATCTCTTCATTGATTTCTGTCCGACAAGATGTGGGCATCCCCCCCCCAGCAGATGGTTAATGTCCTGATAGCTGGGGAAGGTGACTTACCACGTGGAGATGCACTTTTCGAGCCAGACCCAGAACTGTTTTCTAAAAAAGGAATACAGGCCTGGGATACCCTGATCGGAAGTGCCAGAGAAGGATCAATTCCTATAAGTAATCATACCTCCGGGTTGATTAAATTAAGGAAGGGTGATACATTGGGCTGGGTAACTCTAGCTCATGTAGATGGCCTAGTGGACTCCAGTCCACAGGGAATCACACCTATTCCTGTTTCCGAAATAACCAGGGAAGATGGACAATCTAAACTGGAAAGGTCGGACTTAATAGGAATTGATTATGAAGAAGTGCGGGTTAGTGCTATCGATACAGGAACGGGATCCCTTCCAGTTCCGAGTCCATTGCACGAAACTCTGGAAACTTTAGTTCAGACGACAGACACACTAAACAGTGGGGAACGACATGAACTAAGGATTCTTTTGAAAAAGATGGAGTCAATCTTTACTCGACCTGGAGATCCCTTGGGGAGAACGGATCGAGTAGAACACATGATTGACACTGAAGGTCATCAACCTTTCCGCCTTCCTTATCGACGGCTACCTCCGGTAAAACGGGAAGCTTTAGAAGAGGAAGTAGGGAAAATGATGGACCAGAAAGTAATCATCCCCAGTGCAAGTCCTTGGGCTAGCCCAGTGGTAATGGTTACTAAAAAGGATGGTACTTGCCGATTCTGTATTGATTACAGAAAATTGAATGGTATCACCCGGAAGGATGCCTACCCAATACCCCGGATCGATGAGAGTCTCGACTCTCTGGGAGGGAACCAGTGGTTTTGTACTCTGGATCTCCAGTCTGGATATTGGCAGGTAAAGATGAACAGTGGCGATCAGTCTAAAACGGCGTTCACCACTCATCAAGGGCTTTACGAGTTCACAGTAATGCCATTTGGCCTCTGTAACGCTCCTGCAACTTTCGAATCCATGATGGATCAGATGTTGCGGGGTCTACAGTGGAAAAAGTGTTTGGTTTATCTAGACGACATAATCATCTTCGGAAAGAATTATGTTGAATGTTTAGAAAACCTGAGAGAGGTATTTGAGCGTATTCAATCTTATGGGTTGAAACTCAAACCTCAAAAATGTAAGCTGTTTCGCAAATCTGTGGAATACTTAGGACGGATAGTTTCCGGAAATGGAATCCGGGCAGATCCTTCTAAGTTGGAGGTAGTGGCTAATTGGCCACGCCCCCAGAATATAAAAGACATAAGGTCTTTCCTAGGATTTTGTTCGTATTACCGCGACTTTATCCCGGGTTTTTCTGAAATTGCACACCCTATGCAACAGTATGTAGTACTAGATAAGCCAGGGAAGCAAAAAGAGATCCAATGGACTCCGGAAGCTGAACACGCTTTTCTGGGACTAAAAAGAAAGTTTACGGAGACCCCCGTATTGAAATACCCTCTAGCCCAGGGTCGGTTCATTCTCGACACTGATGCTAGTAATGAGAGTATTGGAGCGGCTTTGTCTCAGATACAAGATGGTATAGAGGTTCCAATAGCTTTTGCCAGCAACAGCTTAAGTAAAAGTCAGCGGAACTACTGTACTACTAAGAGGGAACTCTTAGCGGTTGTGGTGTATGTAAGAAAATATCGACACTTCTTAGCAGGTGGAGATTTCATCCTACGTACTGACCATTCTTCTCTCAAATGGCTCTTTAACTTTAAAGACGCCGAGGGAATGATTGGAAGATGGCTGGCAGCTCTCTCCGAATTCGGGTTGACTAACTGCCAGATTGAACACCGGGCTGGAAAGTCACACATTAATGCGGATTGTCTCTCAAGGAGACCAGTGCGGAAATGTGGACGACCAGATTGTCGGGATTGTGGCGAGCATAGAGCAGTCATAGCTACTCTACGTTCCCAGAAAGTGAAGCCGCCATTAAACTATCAGTGGACACTAGAACAGATTAAGGAAAGTCAACAGGCTGACCCAGATTTGTTCCGGTTAACTAAACTGATAGCTAATGGACTCCATAGACCTACAGGACCCGAGATCTCGCCTGAAAACCGAGAATTTCGGAATCTATGTGGTCAATGGAAAGAGCTAGAGATCCGTGATGGAGTATTATATCGATGGAGAACCACATTGCAACCACTTAAACGTGCTCTACAACTAGTGGTCCCTCGAGAATTACGATCCGGACTAATGACCCTATGTCATGAACATAGGAGTGCAGCTCATCTAGGACGGAAAAGAACGGTAGCCAGAATAAGGCGTCGTTACTACTGGCCTGGAATGGGTGCAGATATTCGAAGATGGATATCTGGATGTTCCATATGTAGCAAAGTCAAACCCGGGGTAGGACTTGGAAAGATGCCGTTACAACAGGAACTGTTTGGTGTCAGGTTTGCCAGAATCGCTCTAGATATCATATCTGGTATCGACGAGTCAGAGGAAGGAAATACCTGTATGATGGTGGTGATGGATTATTACACAAAATATGTGCAGATCTATCCCATGAAAAATCACAAAGCTGCCACGTGTGCGGAAGCTTTAGTGAAAAACTGGATGTTGCCTTTTGGAACTCCGAGCGTACTACATTCCGACCAAGGAAGGGAATTTGAATCCCAGATCTGAAAAGAAATGTGTAGGATACTCGAGATTAAAAAGACACATACGAATCCATATCATCCCCAATCAGATGGTATGGTAGAGAGATTCAACCGGACATTGATCCAGTGTCTTCGGACCCTGGTAGATGAAAATCGGAAGAATTGGGATGAATTAGCACCATTTATAGCTCACGCATATAATGGGACCATTCATTCAAGCACGGGGTGTTCACCTAATTTACTCGTCTTTGGCGAGGAAATAGTAATGCCCGCGGACATAGTCTATGGGGTTCCTGGAATGTCTACGGATGATCCTTGTCCCATAGGATTTGTCGAAAAACTCAGAGAACGTTTTGTAGAGGGATATTACCTTGCGAGACGGAATCTGACGAAAGCAGCAGAGTGGCAAAAGACTGGACATGACGTCAATCTTAAACCACGTAAGTTCCGAGTAGGAGACCGGGTTGTACGATACCACACTCCGTTGGTAAATGTAAAACTCGCTCCTAACTGGGACGAACCATTCAGAATTGTTCAATTATTGTCAGAAATGACAGTAGTGATAGAAGACGAATGGTCAAGAAGGCGTTATAAATCCCATGTAGCTCGTTTAAGACTATGGGAAGGAAAGCGTGAATGTTCCGACTTTGAAGTTTCACACCCTGCTACAAAGCGAGATGTGTCACTGAACACGGGTCCTACTGGGAAACCAGGGAGGTCCCGGGTTCAAAGAGCCGGGAAGCCGGGTGTCAAACCCCCGTCAACATGGCGGAGGCAGACCCCGATAGGGAAGTCCCGGTCAAAGGTTACCGGGGTTCCGAGTGGGTGCTCGCCTACACGGCGAAAACCGGGACGTCCGCGGAAGGTGATTCCTACTTACGCTAACCTAAAAAGGGAAGTGTGGGTAGAAGAAAAACCTAACACGGAAAAGTCTAAATTTGCTACAAATCGAGCCGTGTATAATAAACATGGTTCGAGATGTAGAATGGAGTCTAAAATAGACTCAAAACCCCGCCGCAGCTCTCGATTAAAATCGAAGGCTGTGGTTAACTACAAAGAGTAGTGGTGCCGGGGTTGTCGAAAACACAACGAGAAGCAATGGTACGAAATGTAGATCGTTGGTAGTCAGTGACATGTCGATTATACATGAATGTTGATCAAATAGTTACCTTAAAATCAGTCGTTATGTGCCGCAGCCCAGACGTTGCTCTAAGGGACCCCGTCGAGGACCCTCTAGAGGCTGCAGAATTGCCGAACGCTCTGAAAGGTCTGATCCATTTACATGGAAATTAGACAAGTCTCCCATACTATCAGCGAGATACACGACGGCGATAAGAATTCCCACACTACAGAGAACTCGGGGTGGAGCTCGAAAAGGGGTTTCCCCGGGTTCCGGAACCTGTGCTGGGTGATTGAAGGCGTGAACGAATCAAGTCGAGCGTAACGCTGACCTTTGGTTTCTTCACGCATGCAGTGTTGAGACGCTCAAGATGAGCCAGTCTCGACACGGTTGATTGGTTCGCGACAGTGAATCTAGGTCACTTAGGAGTATATAAGACCCTGTTTTTTATATGTTGTA
This sequence comes from Alentia gelatinosa, assembly GCA_950022655.1. Taxonomy (NCBI): domain Eukaryota; kingdom Metazoa; phylum Annelida; class Polychaeta; order Phyllodocida; family Polynoidae; genus Alentia; species Alentia gelatinosa. The sequence goes on from OX465583.1 coordinate 10,500,761, forward strand.
ATTTTTAATTGGGTAGTCCCTTAGCAGCAAAATGGCTGCCTTGGTTCCCGCCTTAGTAAAAACTGGGAGGGGTAATGTAGTGGGACGGGAATCCAGCAGTGTTCGTTTGTTTCATGGAAGGTGGCGCGATATGCCGATCCTTACTGTGCAGTGATTCCGGACAACGCCGCACACGAGAGTGGCGCGGTGGAGACCGGGATTACGTAACGCTTAGTATATATACTCAGCGTTCCCAGTAGGTCGACAGGCTGTCCTCGCGCGTCCCTTCTACGGAACGGATCCTTGGGCCCTCACTTTGCAGGCGGGTTCTTGTAACCTTCCTGGTGGTTAGGCTGATCCTCCGGATTGGCCTATCCAGCGTTACCTAGCACCTATGTGCTAGGGTACTGTACTTGTAGGGAAGATCTTCCAGATCTTTCCGGGAAGTAAGTGATTAATAAACACCCTTGCTTATTAAGTGACGTTGTTGTGTTATGTGTGAATAGGTCTGTGCAAACTAACCGAAAACCGAACCAACCTACGTAAGTGCGTAGGGTGGGATCCTGCCTGGAACTAGCGTTCCGGATTGGGGTCATCCAACCTGCTAGACAGGCGGCGACCACCACAGTTACATACATTTTTTGTCGTAAGCTACGATCATTTTACGATACGCCAAAATGAGATGCCTCAAAATCGTTACATAAAGATTGACCTACAACGTGCAAATGGTCTCAAGTCGTCTAAGATGGGAGGGGGGGGGGGGGGTGCATAGCTTTCACATAGTAAGACTATTGCCCCGTACGATTTTGTGCAAATGTGAATGGTCATTTCATATGTTAAGACGAAAATGCCGTCAAATGTTCAACCTTAAGACCAAAATGACTGAGGAAATGCCTATTGTGAATTAGTAAAGTTGATGATATTATATTACCTTTGACATTATCATCCTATCATCCTTTCATCTCTAGTTATAAGATAGTTACTAAGCATGGATGTATACTATACCTTGTTCCCTAGTTGGATTATTGTATTGTATTATGTATTATATATATATATATATATATATATATATATATATATATATATATATATATATATATATATATATATATATATATCACGTGGCGTAAGCAAATTATGTAAGAAGAATGCAGAACACAAAAGCCACAAAAGGTGTTATGGATGATCGCGGACATGTACTGACGAATGATACCTGAATAAAAAAAAAAAAAAAGATCTTTCACCGCTTGTATCGTTCAAAATTTATGAAACGGGCCCCTGAGTCGGTCCTTGCTCTTACAAGTCCCATCTAACGACCAAATGGTGCTCCATTGACCGACATGTCCGGGTGGGGGGTGGTAGTAATATTTACATATCGGCCTACGCAGTGCTGCGATCTCACCCAACATCCACCTTCACGGAACTAGAGAGAGCATTGCGTGTTTACTTTCGAGATGTATGTTCACTGAGTGAGTCATCCCACGACTCCATGAAATGACTTTTAGTCAACAATAATGAGCCGATTTTATGCCCGAGACACATCAGTTATTACACTGCGCGAAACTAACCACTTTATATATGTATACGCCCGGCGTATGTAGGTATGCTTTTGCGTATACAAGATCGTCCTATTTCCCGCGTGTATACGCCTCATCTGTAGGCGTATATAAGTGTCCATGTTGCGGTCATATATACGCCATATATACGCCTGATTCTATTGTATTTACGCCACTATCGAATAGTTTCGATCTCTGCCATTTGGGGACACCACTGTATCCTTTTGTGTACGCCAAGACGCGTCCGAATACAAAAGGAAACAGTCTTGTATATATGCCGCATGTACGCTGGCGTGAAATATTGACGTATACAGATGAAAACAAGTCAATTTACAGCTGCCGCGATGGCGTATTTATAAATAAAGTGGTTAGATTTGCGCAGTGTTAGTTTTAATTAAACGAGACGGCATGCCATGTCCACTATGCCATATGTGTGTGTCATTCAGACCAAGTATTCAGATCTATGTCACCAGGGGAAGGAGGTTGAAGCATATCTCAATTCGCCAAAGAAAACGGCGGACATTTTTTGTGTGACCCAGAAAGTCTGTCGGTGGTTCCACAGACTGCAGTTTGTATAGAGAAGGAGGTGAGAGTACCGTGTATAGGTCCGTTTCCATTGACCGATGAAAACGGCGGGGATTTTTTGAGTTACCCAGAAAGTCTGTCGGTGGTGCCAATGACCGTGCGTCAGTATAGAAAAATCGGTTAGAGTAGCAGATTTCACTCAGTGACCAAGCTTTCACTCAGTGGTGGGAGGTGCCATATTGCATAATCTAAGCAGAAAAAGTCGTGGGTCATTTCAGGAGCTGGGCCGTTTCCATTGACCTATTTTGGGCCAGCAGTGCCAATAGTCCATTGATGGTTCCTGACTGTAGATCGGTGATGGGAAATTGGCCAATGGAAGTGGGCCTTATGCCTTGCCCCTCTTGTATTTGACACGTCCATATTGACTGAAGTCAGTAGGTGGTGGCCTCATTGCATAATCTATATACACAATTAATCGGTGAACACTCCTATACATGCCTGTTTTGATTCACCAATCTGATTTCGGTGGTTCTCAACTGCAGATCGGGGGAGAATTTTAGGAAATGGGCTTCTATGTTAACGATGTAGAAATGAACAAAATGTTATGGGGGCTGTCCATCAAAAAATGTCACACATTAGGGTGATAGGTTGAGAATTGTGACATGATAAAGCCCTTTTCCATTTGCAAAAAAATAAGATGGAGATCTTTTGAGTCACCGAAAAAGTCTGTTAGTGGTGGCCACCGACTCCACGTCGGTGACACATAATTGTTGAGGGTGCAGTGGATACTGTATTTTTTAAATTTTTTTAAGTCTAATTGAACAAATTGGACGTTAAACTACCCAGACAAACAATACTGTATTTTCGACATGTTCCACGTGTTTATACCGATGGATTCGGTGGGTGGTGGTGTTATTGCATATTTTCACTAAATTAGTTAGACACCATTATAAGTGCCAGGCCGATCTTGCATTAGTGGTTCCTGATTGCAGATCGATGCACAAAAATCGGCCAATGGAAATAGGCCTATAGCCAAATATTGACAGAGGGAGTGGTGGGTGTCTCGAGTTGTGTGACAGAACACACATGAACTCACATGTTGAATTCATATTTCATATTTCACCGTTCTTCTTCTCAGATAACATAAATATCCCAATTCAGTTACCTTCGAGGTAACTTTGCACATGCTGAAAGGTATTGGGAGAAGTATGGTAAAAAAATGGTTAGAAATGTATCCTTTAAAGATGAATTCACAAACCCAATGAAATAGTCAAATAACTGGTTAAGTGTAACAGCAAAGAGTGCTGTTCCACCTGTTATCTCACCCCGGTATTTTTCTCCATAGGCTTAACATTAGGAACTCATACTCCACGGCCGTGAGGTTCGTGTAACCAATACTCAATGGCTAATTTAATGATTCATTTAATCAATAAACAATGTTATACGGGGTGAGATAAAATCAGAAACCCACTTGATGAAAATAACTTGGTCTGCACTCTACCTCGTTTGACCACAGAGTAATTCACTCAGCTTCGCTTCGTGAATTACTCTGCAGTCAAAATTGGTGGAGTACGGACCAAGCTATTTGCATCTCGTGGATTTCCCTCTAAGAATAGCTAACTTTATAAGCGTAGCTCATTAGATCTACACATGTATACAGTAAAACCCTGCTTGAGGGGACACCCTCTGTTCCCAGCCAAGTGTCCCCTCAAGTGGATTTCTTTTCCTCAACTAACTTGAATGTCCTAATTCATTAGAGGCAACTGAAAGGTGTTGGCAGAGGTATGGTCATAGGAGGGCACAAATGGATATCCTTTAAGGATGAGTACATATATATATATATATATATATATATATATATATATATATATATATATATATATATATATATATATACATACATAAATATGGATGCTGAAAATCGATCCACATTTTTTTAGGTGCCATTTTCTTTCACAGCTCTTCAATCTGTCTGCCCTCCTTCCCCCATCTTCAGCTTCTCTGGGGCCCTGTTTAATTTTTAACTCTTGTTGGCCCAGGAGAGTCCCCACGAAGGAGACCTCCACGGGCGAGTTATTGGACGAAAGCTCTTCAATGGCGTTCGATTTACCCTGTCGTCTGTAGGGAGAGAAATCCTCGCCCATGGAGAAAATCGCAGGACAAAATAGGCCTGTAAGAGACCTTTGAGGAGACTTGAATGAGGTCTCGTAATCACTCTCTTCCTATTGGCCAGATTCACGTGTTTACTGGTCTCTTATTGGTTGCTAATGACTGTTTTCTTTAACCAGCCCTATGGTGGCATATAGTGGTTTTTTGGGAACTAATTTCACCATTTATAAATATATTTGAATCTAACTAAATAGCTCTGTACTTATCTATCTGAAACCTCCAGTTTGTATCTAAATCATAATGAACATATTTCCGCTATTTTAAATGAATAAATAAGCCTCTATTTGCTATTTTGAACACCCCCCCCCCCCCCCACACACACACACAATACCCCTATAGGTGTCGCCCGCCAGGAGAGCTGAAGGAGACTCTGGACGAGGTCTCCTGGCCCGACGATAAAAAACAAAACGCAAATGGCCGAGAGGTCGTAGATCGTCTCCTACAACTCTCCTTTCCGACGATACTTTGAATCACCAAACCCAAACCCTCGTAGGACCTCTCGTTGGGAATGTAAAGTCTCGTCGGGCAAAAAATAAAACAGGGCCCAGATCTTGTACGGCCACTCCACTAAATTGTTATAACGCAATAGCTGATGTATCTCAGGGGCACAGTAAGTGTGCTCCACGAGTAGGGTGTAACGTACTGAGTATGGATCTATAAGTAATATAAGCTATAAGAGTTAGCTGCGCTTATCCGTTTATGGCGAAAATCTGCTCCTTCTTCTCTTTATTCTGATAGGCCTTTGACCATTTGAAACATTTCCGAATTACACTTAACACACCTTTCTTAAAAATTACTTTTGATTCAGTTTTTTGTGCACTTTCTGGAAGTGCATTCCAAATGTTCATACCTTTATAACCCGGTGATTTCCTAAATTTTTCTTTACGTGGAAAGGGTATTGATAGGTTATCTTTGTTTTTCGATCGAGTTCTTCTTTCTGTCGCTGCCATATCGGCTTTCTTCTCTAGTTGCCCTATGTTAATCAAACTTCGTATTACTCCCAGTAATAGTATTTTCCTCCTTTCATCCGGGTCTGATACCTCATATTTGGAAAGCAGTTCTTCTGTTCTTATCGGTCTGTTTTCTTTATAGGCTTCTTCACCCACTACGATTCTCAGGATTCTGTTTAAGCTACGGTTCAGTTTTGTTGTTACTGCTTGTTTCGAACCTTCTAGCAGGAAAGAGCAATAATCCATGAGGGGAAGGACGCAGGTCTTGTTTATCTGTTTCGCTGTGTTTTTATTCACATATTTTCTTATTCTCTTGAACAAATACCCTTTATCAGAAACTGACTTTATTAACCTCGCACCATGCTTTTCATATTTCAATTCGCTATCTATGATCGCGCCCAGGTAATTCATCTCGGAACACACTGTCACCGCTTCGCCCTTCATGTATAATGTCTTTCTACTTTCTGGTCTAATCTTTCTCGGATTACCATGGTATACTATCCTGGTCTTTCTAATATTTATCGTTAGTCTGTTTGCAGTATACCAGTTTACTAGCCTGTCGCAATTTAGTTGAGTTTTTTCTTCTAGATCTTTTAACGATTTTGCCTTAGAGACAATTACCAAATCGTCCGCGTACATAATTGCAATCTAAAGTACACTCCACTTGCTTCCCCCGATAAGCAAAGCCTGCCAGGCAAAGGGCACAAATCAGAGGTGTCATTTAAGAAATCTTAATTTTATTCCAGTGTTTTTTTTTCAGGATCATGTAAAGACAAATCGCCAGACGACATTGCGTTTCTCAGTCAGTCATGGCGGGAAGTTTCCCGCGCGGTCGCTGCATTCTGCTGGTAACGGCGATCCTCTGCCTCCTCCTCGTGGCATGGAACATCATCGACCGGCACCAGCGGCTAACAGGTAGGTGACGGTCTTCACCAGGTGCTTCTCTTCAGAACTGTCTCCAAGCGGGATTCACACCATGGGACAAATGGACCTGAGACTGGTGTACTTCACATCTTTGCACCAGTCGGCTACTATTTCCAGCTGGGTACAAAGTTTCACAGATTGGGGTGTTCTACAGTCTCTGGGTAATATGGTGGATTCAATTCACATGGGAAGACTTACCAGGTACATAGTCTCACCCCTACACCTGTAAACAGGGTACACAGTTGCCGACCCAGGGCACTTCCTCATGTGAATAGGTGTTATTTGAGATATCACAGATTGGGTGAGAGAATGTGAAGTACATTTGTCTCACCAAAATGCCCCTCTAAATTTTAAACCTGTTCAAAGTCAAAATCTCACGAGATTCTGTTCCTTGTTAGGGGTGATTGTTGCCGACAATTGCAAGAAAAAAAATTGTCTCAGCAAAATGGATCCCTGCAATTCACATGAGGAGATTGTGTTCCAGTACCAAATTTCAACAGGATTTGTCTCAGACAAATGGCCTGGGAGGTGAATCCCACTTTAGTGAGCATAGACCATACACTCATATACGCAGCATGTGCCACATGCCCAATTAGCTGCCGAGGTCATTGCGCGTCGACCATACGCTCATATGTGCAACGTGGGCCACACACATATATGCTACCAAGGCTCTTGTTATCCATGGTATACAAAGACCCCATTGAAAATGTATGGGGACTCAGTAAACCATGACCCATCATGTAAAACCTGTCAGATACAATATCTGTGGTATACGTATACAACTCTGAGGTATACGGCCTCACAGCTGTGGAATACGGGAAAATAGTCCCTTTGTACTATAGATAAAGAAATAGTCCCTATTTCTATATTCCTCAAAATGGCAATTTTTGGGTTTAATTTATCCAAAAAGGATAATAGATACAACAAACAATGGTTTTGTGGACAGGCAGCTCTGTAAACCACTCGAGGTATTACTACGCCTCAACCTCTCATGGTTACGGCCACATATCCACAAAACCATCGTTTATTGTCTATTTACTATATACCCATGCCGTATATACTGTAAATACGCACCGTTTTGGCATATGACGTAAAAATACTATACGGACCACTGGTCCGTACACTAAAATACGGACTACCTAGCCATACACATTTATTAAAATTTTGGTTGTTAAGAAAAATTAAAATGATTTTTGTTTTTAATTTTGGGTATATAGTAAATATATAACTTCCAACCATGCTTGTACAAGTCACAGAACTCGATGCTAATTTACCGTTTGTACGGAACTCGGCATAAATGCCTCGGTCCGTACAAACAGTAAATTAGCATCTTGTTCTGTGACTTGTACAGCATGGTCAGGACGTTCTATATAAATACGCTACCTAGGCCACACACTCATATACACACTACACACTCATATACGCCACGCCATGTGAAGGTCATTGTTCAGTTTAACCGAACTTTGTGTAGCTCTGGTTGCCAGTGTAGTGTAAGGCGCACCCTCAACTAAGAAAAATGCTATGAGGCGCACCTGGGGTCTGAATTTTGATACTTTAGTATTGTTCTATATATCTAGATATCTCATCTGGTGGACATAAGGTGCACTCTGTATAGGCATGTTTGGTATCAAATGAAAGCTGAAACTGATACAAATGTTGGGGTCAGGGTAGTCGAGCAGCGTTTGATTTGCTTCACGTTAGGTGGCGCGAGTGCTGATCCCCGCTGTGCGCTAAGGCCGGCGGACCCATGTATGCGAATACTACGGGGTCGCCCGCATTACGTAACTTAATCAGTATGTAGGCTGAGTCCGCAGCAGGTCGACAGGTCTTCTTGCAGTGCCTCTCAGTTGAGTGAACACCTGGAGCCTCAGTATTGGTTAGGTTTCTCCGGAAACCTTTCAGCAGTGAAGAGACCAGAATCTCTTCCCTGGCTTTGCTTGGTGCCCCGCAGCACCAAGGAACTGTAATGAACAGGTATTAATAAAACCTATATACCTGAAGTGTCCGGAGTCTGGTTTTCTGTTGTAGGCTAAGCTAGGTAGCAGGTCCAACATCTCCCCAGCCTACCTCAGAACATTCCGAACAGACCCGTGCGGAAGGGGTAGCACAGGGTAGCCACTCTGTCTCCGCCACTGGTTAAGCCTGATGCCTATCTACCGATTCAGGGTTGAGCGATTAGTTTGCAAATCGTATAGGAGTCGTTGAACTTGTCGCAGGCAAATTACGTAACTCTTCGCTCGATCTGCAGACATTGAGAAGATGGGGTGGTGGATATTAGTCCTAAGCAAATCTGTCTACTAATCGGTGGCTCACCCTTGCTTAGCTGTCCTACATCTACCGACTACGGCCGACTCCGTTAGGATGCCTTGGCTGAGACAAATTACTGTCAGTTTGTCGCCGACAAAGGTACATGAATGTTCCGAAATCGGTAGATGGGCATTGGGTTTAAGGTAGAAGCACACTCTCAATGACCAGTGGTCTGCTACACATTTATAAGACCTGCCTTTTACGTGAGGTTTTGCGGTAACATTATAAAAAGGTTAGCACTGGGACATAGTATTTTATTTATAGTATTTTTCATTTGTATACATATATGTTCCGTACTATCATAATCCAGAATTATTCAAAGATAGCAATAGAACATCAGTGTAATATAGCCACAAAATGAAAATATTGCAGTTTCCCATAGACACCAATAGGTAAGCACCTGCCTTTTAAGATGCATTCCCATAGAAGTTAGCACCGTGACATGCCTATTTTTGATATATGAAACTTATATTATCCGGATTATTTACAAAAAATCAATAGACTTTAGAAATCACCCAACTACTAGCATTTGCCTTTGAGTTATAATTATGGTTTCAATCCCTTTACCAATAACACTGATATCAGTGCATTTACTGGCTGGTGGTCTGGTGGTAATTAGTCACTCTAGTCATGTGTGCCATGTTGCATAGAGCCTTGTATAACAGGCATAATACACCTACACCAGAGTGCAGAATGACGTGGGGTTATCGGTGTTAGTCCGTACAGCGCTGGGCGGGCTCAGGGGACGGCCCTCCGCATCGCGGGCAAGACATGATTTCCCCGCGGGCATGTGAGGTATGGTCAGGGAATTATCAGTCAATCAAACCCAACAATAATAAGACCCTGCACTCTATTCCACACTACCCAGCACTACCCCTACCCTGCCCTGCCTTGTTCTACTCCACCCGGCTCAGCCCTGCCATTTATCTCACCCCCGGAATAAATGTCCATAGGCTTAACATTGGGAACTCGTTCTCCATGCCCCTACGAGGATTGCAGTCCGTTGTCCGTGGTCTATATCATTTGTGTTTTCCATTTTTTTAATGTGTACAGAGGTGAGATAAAAACAGAAAGCAACTGGTTTTGGTCACAGGAGTCATTTTCAAACTCGTTTGGATGCTATGTGATATTCATAGGTTCAAATTTTTCCCGTTGCGTCGTCCCGTTGTCTCGGTTCGATGTTTCGCCTCGTTCATATCACACCGATCAAACTCGTGGAGAACGACGACTTTGACCAAAACTTGTTGGTTTCTTCTTCAGCCCATCACTGCTCTACCCTGCCCTGCCCCACCCTGCCACTCCCTGCCTGCCCTGCCCCACCCTGCCCCTACTGGTCCTGCACAACCCTGCCCTATCCTACCACAATGCCCTGCCCTGCCCCGCCCGGTCCTGTCCCACACAGTCCTGCTCTAACACCCTACCCTGCCCTATCCCACCACCCTGCCCAGCTCTGCCCGACCCTGCTCTACCCTGCCCTGCCCTGCCCCTCCCTGCCCTGCCCCTCCCTACACTACCCTGTCCTGTCCCACCCTGCCCCTCCCTGCCCTGTCCTGCCCTGTCCCACCCCATCTTGCCCCGACCCGCCCCGCCCTGCCATATCCTGCCCTTCCCTGCCCCACCCTGCCCTGCCCTGTCCCAGCCCATCTTGCCCCGCCCCGCCCCGCCCTGCCATATCCTGCCCTTCCCTGCCCCACCCTGCCCTGCCCTGTCCCAGCCCATCTTGCCCCGCCCCGCCCCGCCCTGCCATATCCTGCCCTTCCCTGCCCCACCCTGCCCTGCCCTGTCCCAGCCCATCTTGCCCCGCCCCGCCCCGCCCTGCCATATCCTGCCCTTCCCTGCCCCACCCTGCCCTGCCCTGTCCCAGCCCATCTTGCCCCGCCCCGCCCCGCCCTGCCATATCCTGCCCTTCCCTGCCCCACCCTGCCCTGCCCTGTCCCACCCCATCTTGCCCCGCCCCGCCCTGTCATATCCTGCCCTTCCCTGCCCCTCCCTGCCCTCCGCTCTCCACTTCCTTCTCCCACCCCCTGCCCTCGACACTGATCGGAACAGGCGGTGATTCGATTATCTCAAACAGCTAGCAGCTAGCTAGATTACGGAGAATCTAATATGGCAGAGAATGTATCATTTCTTTCGTTAGGTATATATATATAGCCGTCTGCAAAGTAGGCGAAGAATTATACTCTGAGGCTACACCGTATAAGTACGTGATAAATTTGTTGTCAATTAGTCTATGGAGATTGAGTTTCAAGCTACACTCTACAGTAGAACCTCGTGTAAGCGACACCCTCCGTTTCCGCCAAAAGTGTCCGCTTACGCGGGGTTGAAATAAACATGAAATAGAGGGGACTGTTCCGAGCAAAGGTGTCCGTTAACACGGGGTGTTTGCTTACGCGGGGTGTCCGTTAGGCGGGGTTCTACTGTATCAGAATCCAGAGAGTGAAGGTGAATTATGAATATCCATTATATGCGCCCTGGTGGTACTCTGTTATTATGCGTGGCCATGATACTTACCCTCCCCTGATCGTTATGAGTAGTGCAGAGAAATAACAGTATGAGGCGGGCTGATAATGGAGAGCACGCCACCCTAACGCAGCGTGATCCGCCGACCCAAATCACGCTAAATTACCACTAAAACACACCACTCTACAGCTGTCTGTAGCAGTTTACAAAACCATGCATCTACCTGCCAAAATCACCCTAAATTACACTGTCCATACCACTAAAAACATACCACTCTACAGTTGTCTGTATCAGTATAATGTACCACTAAAAACACACCACTCTACAGCTATCTGTATCAGTATAATGTACCACTAAAAACACACCACTCTACAGCTATCTGTATCAGTATAATATACCACTAAACACACACCACTCTACAGCTATCTGTATCAGTATAATATACCACTAAACACACACCACTCTACAGCTATCTGTATCAGTATAATGTACACTAAAAACACACCACTGTACAGCTATCTGTATCAGTATAATGTACCACTAAAACACACCACTCTACAGCTATCTGTATCAGTATAATGTACCACTAAAAACACACCACTCTACAGCTATCTGTATCAGTATAATATACCACTAAACACACACCACTCTACAGCTATCTGTATCAGTATAATCTAGCACTAAAACACACCACTCTACCGCTATCTGTATCAGTGTAATGTACCACTAAAACACACCACTCTACAGCTATCTGTATCAGTTTACAAAACCATGCATCTACCTGCCAAAATCACCCTAAATTACACCGTCCATACCACTAAAAACATACCACTGTACAGTTGTCTGTATCAGTATAATGTACCACTAAAACACACCACTCTACAGCTATCTGTATCAGTATAATGTGCCACTAAAAACACACTACTGTACAGCTATCTGTATCAGTATAATGTACCACTAAAACACACCATTCTACAGCTATCTGTATCAGTATAATGTACCACTAAAACACACCACTTTACAGCTATCTGTAGAACAAACAAGTCAGACTGTAGGTCATTAAACATTTGATTCGGGTTTTCTCCTGCTTTGTATAGGACAGTGTCATCTGCGTAGAGACATGAGTTTGATACCTTTAGGGTTGAACACATGTCGTTGATATAGACTAAAAACAGTAACGGGCCTAATATAGACCCCTGAGGCACGCCACACGATACATTAAGCGATTCTGACAACATTCCATTAACACATATTGATTGTCTTCTGTTATATAAATAATCCTTAAACCAGTTAACATCCCTATCATTAATCCCATATCGTGATAATTTAGTAAGCAGTATTGGGTGGTTCACAGTATCGAACGCTTTAACTTAAATCAATGAAGATGGCAAGCGTGTTTTTCCCTATATTACGGTTAATTAAAATATCATCGGTGAATTTAGCCACCGCCTGTATAGACGACATACCTTGTCTAAAACCCCATTGGTTCGGATTCAAACTGGAACAGCTAACGAAGAAGTTTATAGTCTGCCGATGTACGATTTTCTCCAACAGTTTTCCAATTACAGGTAAAAGCGATATAGGTCTTAAATTAGAGACCGAGGAAGAATCTCCTCCTTTCAGCAGTGGAACCACTACAGAGTTTTTCCAAGAAATAGGAATTTCAGAAGAGGCAAAAGAGGTGTTGAACAAATCTGAAAATATGTTTGGGACTGATGTCACCGCATCCCTGATTAACACCCTCAATCATTGACTGTTTTGAGATTTTAAGTTCTTTAGCTAGCTTCAATACTTTGGCCGGTGTAGTAAGTAGTTCGTTTGATTTTACCTGGTTCACATCATCATATGGTTTCCATGGCGTGTTATATTTACCAGCTAAGTCGGGGCCTATGTTTGTAAAAAATTTATTTATGAAATTGGGGGTAGCTTCTTGTTGTATCAATACATTTTCATCATTTTTCAGCTAAATCTTTGGTCCATTTCTGTCAGTTGCCGCGGGAAGTATGCTATTTATGGTTTGCCAGAATTTTTTGTGGTCATTTTTATGTTCATTAAGATTATTTAAGATATACGTCTGCCTGGCTAGTTTTACTGATCGGTTTGCAAGGTTTCTTGCTCTTCTGGCCAGATTTTTATCTTCAGTTTTCCCTGACCTTCTGGTGATTTTTAATAATCTATTTTTATCTTTCAAAAGTTCTATAGTTTCTTGAGTAATCCATGGTTGCTGTTTGTCGATTATTTGGAACTCTCTAATTTTACATTTGATATCCAGGAAACTAGTAATTTTATTTAACAGAAAGGCCCATTTGTCCTCCACATTTGTCAGAGCAAAGTAATCATCCCAGTTTATTTCATTCAAATACCTACTTAGATCCTCTTTTTTGTATTTAGTGTATGATCTTCCTTTTATTGTTTTTTTCTCAACTATAACGAGTTTTAGGGTGATAAAAATGCTATGGTGATCACTGAATGATAAGGTCAGTACTCCAGTTTTGGTTACATTATGACTTGTTGTGAAAGCTAAATCTAGTATACAATTGTTTTGCGAGTACCTAGTTATGTCTTTGATATGCTGTTGGAAACCCAATTGTCGCATACAATTCAACAACTCCTGCGTCTCGACCGCCTCAGTTGCAAGAATATTTACATTAAAGTCTCCTATGGCCACAAAATCACAATCAAAGTTTTCCTTTAATTCCGTTATCGTATTTGTTAACATGGTAATGCCATTTAGGGTATTCCCTCCTGTGGGCCGGTATACATTTAGGAGGATGATATTTTTAGCGAATCCCCTTTGTATTAGTATAATTTGTAGTTCTAAATCCATGTTACTTATGTTATGATTTTTAAAAAGGGTTGCATCAATCGACAGATTTTTCTTTGTGTAAACACATAACCCACCTCCAATTTTAGGGAGTGGGTCGCTTTCCGCCCTTTTCCAAGTTCTATCCCACCTATGAAGCCTATATCCATTTAGTTGGTAGTCGTCAAGTGAATCAAAAGAAGTAAGCCAAGACTCTGATATAGTTATAACATCCCAGATTTCTCCCATATTCTCATGATTAAATATGTCAAAATCAGATCTTAGGCTTCTGACATTCGCGTGTGCAATTTTAAGACCCCTTACCCTATCAACTTGAACTAAGTCAATTAGGTTCGTATTAACCCCAATCATCAAAGTTCATACAAACTTCACAACATAGTATTTTGGTACAGTTATCTGGCTTGAAGGTATGTGAGTATATCTGCTGTAGTGGCAGTAGATTTTTCTTGCGCTTCCACTCGGTCCTCTAGCTCATTTATTTTTTTAATAATATCATGAGTCTTAGAGTCTTGGGTCAGTCTAGGCAGGTGGGTGAGTGATAATGGAGGAGTTTCTGCCGTGTCAACTTCAGGTGAGTTTTCAGACATGTTCTTGCTCTCAGATCTTTTAGCACGTGTGTCAGGCTTACCTTTTGTCATGTTTCAAGTTCTCTATGATGTTTCTGATGCAGTGATGTCAACTGTTTTCTGATTCACTTCGTAGAGATAGTTTTTTTGGGGATATTTAGGGGAGCCTCTGTCAAACCACCTGTGCCTCTACCGCATCGTACTATGGAACTGATATACAACCTAAGCGACAGTGATAAGGCCCATCCCATAGGGCAGACCTGACTCACCGAAGCTGTAACGGACTTTTGTGTTAATCTAGGCCAAGCTGATAGGTATTGAACTGACTACCTATAACGCCCATGTGGGAGCACCACTCTACGACAATATACGTGAGGATCAGCTATTAATTAATGACATTGTCAAGTCTATTAACCAAATTATTGCTGGTCTGAACGCTGACTACCAGCTGGCCACGCCTCGCCTACGTTGCCCAGTCCACTTCACAAAAGGAAATACCGATTTCAACTTGTACAAAAAACTGTACGATGGTCTACACTTGACAGACTCGGCACTTGCCAAATGGACACACTACATTAAGGCTGCGGTATCTGAAATCCACCCAAACAACTGATATACAACCTAAGCGACAGTGATAAGGCCCATCCCATAGGGGAGACCTGACTCACCAAAGCTGTAACGGACTTTTGTGGTAATCTAGTCAACTATTTTTGCCCATCTAAAATTGTCTACCAACACACAGTGATATACCTTGATTTATTATTATGTCATAGTTGAAATATACAACCTTATATATTACTTTGATAAATTTTTGATATGCTATATCCCTGAGGAGGTTTTTGTTTTACTCTGACATTGTGTGGGATTCTCCTTTTCTCATAGAGGGTGGAGGGACGGGGGGGGGGGGGGGGTCACTGGACTGGTGCTCAAAGCCCATCCCATAGGGGAGACTGAGTGTACCAGCCCCAGCTAGGCCTACACCCACTGAACCTATTATTCATAACTCTAATCAACCGAGCTGCTCTAATATTTATGTTTCTTTTCTTTTCTTTTGTTCCTTCTCTTGAAGCTAGGTGATATACCTGTGGCCTAGGTTGCTGAGGCAGGTATTATTGTCACTGGTGTTATTGTTTTCGGTGAATAGTGTTGTTACTTTACTTTTCGTTTATATTTGATTTATACCTAAATAATGTATTTGTGTATGAAGCTGGATCTATGTCCTGTGTTCTCTACCGGTAGAGGAGTCTGCTTGTGTGTATATATGGTGGGTCAATGCATTCTAGGGGAAAACGTGTATCTGTTAAGCAATGGTTGAAGATCAGGAGAACAGCAGAGGTTTGAAAATAGTTCATTTTAATACATGCAGCTTATGGTCTAAAATTGACAATATTCACCAAATATTAACTGATTCAGATATTGACCATTGCTGCATTTCTGAGACGTGGCTGACGGAAAGTATGCCAACTTACCTAGTAGACATACCTGGCTATAGCTTTGTGAGGTGTGACAGATTTTGGAAAGATGAGGGATCAGAAGACATTAAAATAGGCGGGGGGGTGGGTATTTATATCAAAAATGGATTAGAGTTTGAAGTAACTGAATTTAAGGAAATAAACAGGAGTATGGCACACATAGAAACCATCTTGATTAAGATGATGATCGCAAAAATTAGACCAATTTATATTGCTTGTGTATATCGGCAACCAAGTAAAAATTATCAAAATTTCTTAAATCAATTAAAAGAAGATATTTTTGAAATATCACCTGACAAGACCTTTGATCTTTTCATACTAGGAGATCTCAATATAGACTATCGTATCGCGAACACGCCAGAATATAAGGAACTAAAGCTTTTTGAAAGTGCACTCGGTTTACATCAACTGATATAGGAAATCACACGATATGGTGATAAGAAAGACAGCTGTCTAGATCTTATTTTAGTCAATAACTATAATTATTTAAACTATGGACTGATGAATAACCATGTTAGTTATATTTGTAGTAAGAAAAAAACCTAAACAGGTTAAGTCAAAAATTAACTTTGAAGGAAGATCACCTAAAAACTATGACAGGAAATTATTTACTGATAGATTACTAAATAAAGACTGGACAAACTGGTTCACATTGACAGACCCAAATTTACTATGGGATCTCATACTGGAAAAAATAGTATCTGAACTTGACAAAATGTGTCCGGTGAAAACTTTCAAGGTAGCGGAGATAAGGGAGATGTGGATAACAGATGAACTTATAAAAATTATAAAAGAAAAGGACAGGCTGTTGGCTGTAGCCAAAAGAAAGAATACCATAGACTCATGGAATACGGCAAAAAGATCTAGAAATGAAGTTACAAAACTACTACGTGAAGCAAAAGGTGATTACATCAAGGAGACTCTGGAAGACCAGAAAGATAACAACAAAATTTTTGGAAACTTATTGCTAAATTTACCAAGGATGGAGCAAAAAAGAGAGAAAATATTAGGCTAAAAGATGATGAAGTTGAGGTCCCTCCTTGCGATACATCCAGGTTCATTAATAACTACTTTGGTGAAATAGGTTCGAAACTTGCAAGCGCACACAATGAGCCATGGCATAACCTGGTAAACCCAAACTTGGAAGAACTGATAAATGTGCAAACTGACAGAGAAGAGGTTCTCACCCTGTTAAGAGAATTAAACATAGGCAAATCATCTGCCATCAAGAGTATATCTACAAGGTATTCAAAAGACGCTTTAATAGCATTGCTAGATCACTTCGTCTATTTATTAAATGTTTCATTATCAACTGGTATCTTCCCTGCTAAGTGGAAAATTGCTCTTGTTATTCCAATAGAGAATGAGGCCAACAGCCATGATGTTAGTAATTTAAGGCCCATCGCTACCGGGTAAGATTATCAAGAAGATCGTCCACAAAAACTTGTACTCTTTTCTACAAATGTGTGATATTCTATCTGATAAGCAGCATGGTTTTAGACCTGGATATTCCACTATTGGCACTGTATCTCAGTTAACTAGATCAATTTATGAAGCAACAAATCAAGGCAATATAACAGTGTTTACATACATAGATTTTAAAAAAGCGTTCGATACGATTAACCACCAAATACTTTTATCAAAACTGAGTACAATGGGTCTTCGTCAAAACATTTTTAACTGGTTTACCAGCTATCTATATAAACATACTCAAATGACTCTGGTAAATAATGTAAAATCGTCCCCCCGAGAGATCAGTTACGGCGTCCCACAGGGATCTATTTTAGGCCCTTTATTATTCATTATTTACATAAATGACCTTATATCAATTGTTGCAAACTGTGGCTGTCTACATTACGCTGACGATACTGTTCTGTTTGCCTAGGCCAAAACTCTCGAGGGGGCCACTGGTTTAGTCCAAGCGGACTTAAACAATCTGTCGGTCTGTTGGTAAATACCAAAAAAACTAAGGCTGTAATTTTTGGTTCCACAAAAAAGGTTAATAACAACTCAAATAATGAATGTTTTTTATCAATCAATGGAAATGTTCTACAACTGGTATCTTGGGATATGTATGGATCGTAATTTAACTTTTAGACAACATATTAACAACATAAGAAGAACTGTATCCCATAAATTATATTTGCTGAGTAATATAAGACATTATCTAACCCCCGAAATATGCCTAAAGATATACAAATCCATGGTTCCGCCATACCTCGACTATGGTGATATCCTGTTTGACTCTGCTGCTCTACATGATCTTGATCATTTACAAAAACTGCAGAACCATGCGATACAAATCATATATAAGCTTCATCCTAGAACTCCTCGTGTCATACTACACAGAACTGCACAACTGCCTTATCTTGATGTGAGAAGAGAAAACCATATAATTGACTACATGTATAAGCAGTTAAAAAATCATGAGTTTTTACAACCAAAGCCACTAGAGCTAACCAGGGGCCTACTTTCAAACTTAATTTACCAAAACTAACGATGTACAAAGATTCACTGAACTACAGGGGTCCGCATATTTGGAATTCATTGTCAGTAAACTTATGATCAATTGCTGAGTATCCTGACTTCAAAAATACTTTAAAAGTGAGATTGAAAAATAGCATAGTGTGATATCCGGGATACGTGGCAAATTGTATCCGAAAACTCCCCTGGAATGACCTGTTACTTTCATCACCTCTGTTGTTGTGAACTTATAGACTCATATCTACATGTTACTTAGAAGAAACCACCTTGTTACAACTGCAATCTTAAATCAGGACCATCTGAAGCCACTAGTCTGTAGTGTGCCCCCACCTGAGTGCAGCGAGTACAGCCCGGCTGCGATAGAGACACCTGACTTAATCCATACAATATGAAAGTATATTGTTATTGTTCGTATTATTACTATATATGTCCAACTTGTGATTAACTACTTTATTCTTGATTTGTAACACGGAACTGGCCGTGCATTGAAACCAGCATCTGTATTTGCTGAGCATTGACCAGTATAAATAAACAACTTTAAAAAAATCTGTATGCTCCGGGTATGTACACTGCCTATGTGTTATCTATTGACACTATGTATTATATGGATATATCTGTATGCTCCAGTATGCAGACACACTGCCTATGTGTTTTTTAACGACACTCTGTTTATGGATGAACTGCAAGTTAGGTAGTCGAGTAAACCGAGAGAAGATACAAATGTTACCTGCCATAAGTTTTTTGCCTTGCAGTTAAGCGGGTCATCTAATTATGTTGTATTACTGTTCTCGTGTACACTATGACTATGCATTAACTATGTTTATGTATTAATCATGTCTCATTATACACATCATCTAATCGCACTTGAGTGAAATGCCTATAACAAGAGAAATGAAGTATGTATTCACGGGAAGAGCTTTCTCGTCTGAAAGATGTGAACAAAAGCATAAAAAAAAAAAATGTATTAGGTGGTCGGGAGACAGGCGGGTGTATCTGTATTATAATAAAACATCTCATCGCAGGCCGACCCTTCCTGCCCACCCTGTGGTCAGGAGACAGGCGGGTGTATCTTTATTATAATAAAACATCTCCTCATCGCAGGCTTGCCCTTCCTGCTCTCCCCGTGGTCGGGAGACGGGCGGGTGTATCTGTATTATAATAAAACATCTCCTCGTCACAGGCCCACCCTCCCTGCCCACCCTGTGGTCGGGAGACGGGTGGGTGTATCTTTATTATAGTAAAACATCTCCTCGTCGCAGGCCCGCCCTCCCTGCCCTCCCCGTGGTCGGGAGACGGGCGGGTGTTTTTTAACGACACTATGTATGGGCGGGTGTATCTGTATTATAATAAAACATCTCCTCGTCACAGGCCCGCCCTCCCTGCCCACCCCGTGGTCGGGAGACGGGCGGGTGTTTTTTAACGACACTATGTATGGGCGGGTGTATCTGTATTATAATAAAACATCTCCTCGTCGCAGGCCGACCCTCCCTGCCCTCCCCGTGGTCGGGAGACAGGCGGGTGTATCTATATTATAATAAAACATCTCCTCGTCACAGGCCCACCCTCCCTGCCCTCCCCGTGGTCGGGAGACGGGCGGGTGTTTTTTAACGACACTACATGTATGGGCGGGTGTATCTGTATTATAATAAAACATCTCCTCGTGTGTCTGTATTATAATAAAACATCTCCTCGTCACAGGCCCGCCCTCCCTCCCCTCCCCGTGGTCGGGAGACGGGCGGGTGTATCTGTATTATAATAAAACATCTCCTCGTCACAGGCCCACCCTCCCTGCCCTCCCCGTGGTCGGGAGACGGGCGGGTGTATTTTAACGACACTATGTATGGGCGGGTGTATCTGTATTATAATAACACATCTCCTTGTCACAGGCCCGCCCTCCCTGCCCGCCCCGTGGTCGGGAGACGGGCGGGTACTGGAGGACCTCCGTAGCCGGGTGCGCCTCCTCTGCCTCGTTCCCACCTCGACCCGGAACCTGCAGCGGAAGGCGGCCGCCGTGCGCGACACCTGGGGGCGGCGCTGTAACTCGCTCCTCTTTTTCTCCGAGAAGAACGACTCGCGCTTCCCCACCGTGGGGCTGGGGAGCGACCACGAGGGGCTGCAGATGCTCACCACCAAGGTAATATGTAAGATTTTTTTAACGAATTAAGGCCAGGCCCCACTTACCACGATGGTCTACGACATACTTCCCGATGGCTGCGATTTGAAATGCCCAAATCGTGGTCTATCGGGACATGGTTTGAAATCGTAGAGCATAGAAGCGCCTTTGGATGACCAAAAACATAAACCATGGTCACGATTCAATCTATGAATCAATGTAATTTTAATATTGAAATATATTATAATTTTGGAAATATTGAATGAATCTGAATAATCTTTTAGTGGTATTTACAACATAATTTGAAGATAATTTTCAGACACTAATACAATCAAATTTAAGAATATAACTGTGAATCGTGATTCTGATTTAAGACTATCATTTTCATACCTTTAGACTTTTTTTTTAATTGAGCAAGCTCTTTCTTTATTTCACTAATAGTACATAATCTGATCATAGGATCATCCTTAATATATGGATATAGGAACATCTCGTTTAGTAATACCATGATATTTCAAACACAATTTCACTCATATATACGGCAGCTTGCTCTTTTTTCCCTTTTTTTCCCTCCCCTTTTTTCCCTTTCCCTCTTTGTTTTCCCTCACCTTAGTTTCACTTTCACCTTATATCAACAGAATTCGTCATACAACAAACAACCATAGGAATATCCAAACATAGGAAACATCTTTGTTTTGAAATGTATAGACTGAGCAATACAACCCCTTGAAATATGAAACCACAATGTTGCAATTCAATTACTGTAAATATACCATGTGAAAGATCCAGAGAATCCATACCTTTAGACTTAATCAAATAATATCATATTTTCACCGATCTGTATACGTATATCTGTATCTGTATACGGTCTACCTAATTCCAGAATTTAATAATTTTCCACTTAGTATTTCACCCGCAGATATTTTCCCATAAAATCCGCTACAATACCCTAGGACAGGTTACGAAAATTCCAACATGTTGGATATAATCGGGAGCTCTACGATTGGTATTTTCTATCGCAGACTATTGTGAGGTAGCGTAGACGAAATCGCAGAAACCTGTCCCACCTACTACGATTTTTGCTGACCTTACGATATAATCGGTATGGTGTCGGGAAGGCAGTCGCAGGGCCTATCGTGGTAGGTGGGGGCTGGCCTTTACAATACTCGCCACACATTGGGTGCTCTTCCGTACAGAAGTCAAAATATGTACAGCAAAGGACAATCACAACACATACATACAATGTCACAAACAAGGATATGATTTTGCCAATAAGTTTGAGAAAAATTATTCATTTCATTTGGCATAAGAACCAATATTTTAGGCTACGTATAAGGAACAAGTGTTCCGTATTTTCCTGTACGGAACAGTGTTCCGCACGTATTTCTACGTTATATGGCGAATCGTTGCGTATTTACAGTATAATATATACGGCATGGGTATATAGTAATTACCCGTACGTAACTCTGTCCTGAGTAGGTGCGAGCAGCTCTGACGCACGTGCACGACCACCACCTGGCCGACCTGGACTGGGTGGTGAAGGCGGACGACGACACCTACCTGGTGGTGGAGAACCTGCGCTACCTCCTGTCTCACTACCACCCCGCAGAGCCGCACTACTTCGGCCACCACTTCAACAAGTTCGCGCGCCAGGGCTACATGAGCGGCGGTGCCGGATACGTCCTCAGTCGAGCCGCACTCAGCAGGTTTTATAGCAGTTTTGTGTATTATTATATACCTGTGGTAGTATATCCTATACATACGGCCCGCTCCTACCCATGTCGTATTTATATCCGTACGACACCTAGGTGACGTACGGGGTATGTATGTGGCGTACGGGGCATGTACGGGGGCGAAATCCAAAAACTCACCCAGAAGCAAGGTTAAAAATTGGATATTTTGAGGTATATAATAATAGAGAAACAGGCTGACTGTCTCCGTACGGATAAAATACTTGGTAAAATCGTCGATCAGATGAACCTCTGCCTTCGGCATCGGTTCATCTGATCGCCAATTTTACCGCGTATTTAATCCGTACGGAGACAGTAAGCCTGTTTCTCTATATTCTTTACTAGCGACTTCGTCGATCCGTATTTGGCTACCACCTACCCGAACGGAAAACCATTGTTAACTCATCGTATAGAAAATAATAGCGATATCAGAACTCCCGACTTTCGAATTCCCAGCCTAATGCTCTACTTACTGCTCCACAGATGCAGATGCTAGACGGGCCAAATACTTAGTGTGGTGTGCGTGAGTGTCGGGGGTGGGGGTGGAGGGGAATCAGCGGAGTTTTGAAAGGGCTACCAGCGAAGGTTGGGATCTCATTGGTTTCTCCCGAGAAAAGTAGATTAGAAAACTACAATACTAAACTTTGAGAAGGAGAGAAAAAGTATGTCTGTGTATCGATCTACAAAAAAGAAGAACAGGTTCAAGATTGTCACTCCATGAGATTCTCACTCTTGTGGGTCTTCAGTCTCCAAGCATAAGTTTGGTTCACTTTGTCCCTATGTGCGGAACCAACTCCAAGCAGATCCTGTCAGAATCATAGTTTTTTAGATATAGTAGGTAATTAGAGCGTGCTAGCACGCCCTATATACATCGCATAGAGATTACAGAGGTATCATATATTATCCTACCCCTAATAAAGAAACTCCATAGGCTTAACATTGGGTCACTGTATTCGGTCTGGAGTTCAGAAAAATGAAAAATATCGCTCTAGTGGGATACACTTGACAAATGACGTCATTTGTCAATGTAGAAGTAATTTAGATGGGCGGGGTAGGATAAATTCTAAACCAAACTCGAGTTAGTCGTGTTATTGTTCATCGCACTCTGGCAAGATCGCGTTATACTGCTCTCGGCTTTGCCTCTGCAGTAATATGGGAAACAATCTTGCCGTCATGCGATAAACAGCAACACGATTAACTCTTGTTTGGTTTCTCCATAGACCTGCAGGGTATTGCATAAGGCCACTCAAAAAACCCCAACTTGTTTCTCATCACCAAGCTATGAAAAATATGACGAGGGCGCTTGTTATATATATATTTTTTTTTTGCTGGGTCAAAGATGGCTTAAAAGTGTCATAAAATTGGCTTCAGATATACAGTAAAATCCTGCATAAGCGGACACCCTCTGTTCCGGGCCAAAGTATCCGCTTATACGGGGTGTCTGCTTACGCGGGGTTTTCAGATTTATACTGTTCATACTTTAATTTGATACTAAATACACATACCTTTCATAATTTCACGATAGTTCACAATAGGCTGCGATTGAAAACCCCAATCGTAGAGGTCCTGATAAAATCCAACATGTTGGATTTTTCGTAGCATGTCGTAGCCTATTGGAGGTGATTTAAAATTCTGATTTGAAATTCTGGAATTAGGTAGGGCGCATGTAGATGTATAATCGCTGTAAAAATGATATTATTTGATTGAGTTTAGAGGTCTGAAAATGATAGTTCCATATCAGAATCATGATTCTATCACAGTTATATTTTTTAATTTGATGGTATTAGTATCTGAACAATAGCAGTATGATATGTCGTAAATACCTTTAAAAGATTATCGAGATTCATTAGATACTTCCAGAATTATAAAATATTTCAATATTAAAACTCAGCCTGAGATCTGAATTAATACACAGGTTGAATCGTGACCATAGTTTATGTTTTTGGTCCTCCCAAGGCTTTTCTGCGCTCTACGATTTCAAACCATGTCCACGGTTTGAAACTATCAGGGACCTCCCGATAGGTCGCGGTTTGGGCATTTCAAATCGTAGCTATCGGGAAGTATGTCGTAGACCATCATGGTAGGTGGACCACCCCCTTTACACTATATCCTTCAATTTTGGTTCCAGGTTGGTTCGTCTGGGATTCCGCCAGAGGGCGTCGGCGTGCAGACGCTGGGGCGGGGCGGAAGACGCTGCGTTAGGAATCTGTTTAGAATCCCTCGGCGTCCGGCCTGGGGACTCCCGCGATGTCCGAGACAGACAGACGTTCCACCCGTTTAACCTGCTGACCCACCTGTCTGGAACCTACCCGAGATGGTATTACGAGTATAGCAAGCACAAGGTCACACAGGTACGTCGGTATTACGAGTACAGCAAGCACAAGGTCACACAGGTACGTCGGTATTACGAGTACAACAAGCACAAGGTCACACAGGTACGTCGTTATTACGAGTACAGCAAGCACAAAGTCACACAGGTACGTCGGTATTACGAGTATAGCAAGCACAAGGTCACACAGGTATGTCGTTATTACGAGTACAGCAAGCACAAGGTCACACAGGTATGTCGGTATTACGAGTACAGCAAGCACAAGGTCACACAGGTACGTCGGTATTACGAGTACAGCAAGCACAAGGTCACACAGGTACGTCGGTATTACGAGTCCAGCAAGCACAAGGTCACACAGGTACGTCGGTATTACGAGTACAGCAAGCACAAGGTCACACAAGTACATTGGTATTACGAGTACAGCAAGCACAAGGTCACACAGGTACGTCGGTATTACGAGTACAGCAAGCACAAGGTCACACAGGTACGTCGGTATTACGAGTACAGCAAGCACAAGGTCACACAGGTACGTCGGTATTACGAGTACAGCAAGCACAAGGTCACACAGGTACGTCGTTAGACTGGCACCAGGGACCTGTTTCAGTAGTTTCGTGACATGTCTAAATGGCGTCTGTGACACCATACAGACAGATCACAAGATTGCAGTCGATGACACACAGAGTTTCACTCACTTCTCGTAGGAATTAAACAATGACACTTTAACATGAGTAGGGGATACATCTAATCTATAATCGTTCTAAATATGAAGAAGATTGGCCACTTCGATTTTCTGATATTTGCTAGTCTTTTTCCGCTGTTGCTTGCACTGTTGGTGCCGCTGTTGATGTCTGTCTAGGCCTAATGTCACGAGACTACTGAAACAGGTCCCTGGCCCTTTAGTAGAGCATGCTTGCACACGCTAAATACATCATCTAGAGGTTAGAGAGGTCCATATAGACTTTCAGGGTACTGCATGAAAATTATCCCTTCACTATCTGTGTGTTATTCACTGTGATATTGAGAACAGAGCAGGGTGCCAGTGTCTTAGGGTCTTAGAGGCATGCCCAGTTGACCATGACCAATCACTCCAAGACCGAAATACCTCATTGATCCACTGCTACTCGATATGTTTTTATCCTAGTCTCAGGCAGTTAGAGAAATGGCAAGTTTACTGGGTGCAATTGGGTTACAGAAAACCATCCGTAGACTGAATGTAACCCAAAGCCTTTTAGTAATTTATTTAAAATTGCACGCTCATTCATCAATGAAGAATATTCTATTTGCTCCTAGTTCCAATATATACCTGTGTGCGAATGTCTATGAAATACTGCCTGCTGCTAGGGGTGAAGTATAAGTACGGGCTAAGTAACCACGTTTTCTCTTATTATCCATCGCATACAAAGACCCCATTGAAAATGTATGGAGATACCATAACTGTGGTATACGGATTCAAATCTGTGATTTACGACCTCAAAACTATGGAAGACAGAAAAAAAGTCCCTTTTTATTCTATAGAGCAAAAAAAGTCCCTAATGTTATACCCTCTGATATAGCAACTACTGGGTTTAATTAATTCAAAAAGATGGATAATAAATGCAACAAACGATGATCTTGTAAACCACTTGAGGTTGAAGTTTAGTAATACACTTGCTCGTTTACTACTACACGCCAACCACTCGTGGTTTACGGCCGCCTATCCACAAAACAGTACAGTCATATTCCTTTGGCCCTATTCCACAATTATTGCAATTAAACATTTTTTTATGTCTTCAAATCGAAATCCTATGCCAGAAATTGACATTTCAGATATTTCCATATGTATATGCCAAATCATATTCAGTTTCTCCAGTTAGAAATAGGAAAATGGTGGTTCATTGGGGACAGGTGGCTGAGGTGCGGCCAGCCAGTCGGGAAATAGATCCTTTACTATAACTGGGGCAATATCAAGGAGTTTAGTAACGTATGCCTTACCTCTCCTACCCACACCACTGGGATACCTGGGCCTGTCAAGCGTTAGGGGAAGTCCAAATATTGCAAAGTAGTTCTATATCTTAAGTATGTCTATAATCAAAGACTTGAGCAAGTCTAGTACATCGTGTACTCTTTATAATCACATAAACACATGCCTCATATTCATAAATTCGATTACGCCATACTGCGACCTTACCTGTTATTCTAGCGTAGTTTTCCACAGAAATCGATGTCTAGACTCCATTACTACAATAGGATACCTTCACGAGACATGCTACTTAAAAAGCTATCATTGTCATTATTCATGAACCAATGAACCTTTGATAATAACCATTCTAATAGCAATCTCTGAATATCATGAATTTTTAATGAGAGGTGTAAATGTGCATGCATACTTTTTTTTTATTAGATTGGAGAATTCATGTATTGGATCCATGCATTATATAAAATTATGCAAGTTTGATATTTGCAAGCTCATTTATTTCTGAAATAAACATATACATATTCATCTTAAATGTAATCCTCTTAATTCAGATAACCATTACATTGTTAGGTAATATCAAGGATATTTCATTCCTATATATACCCATTTCCGAACACTCTATAGTTACATACCGCTGCTGGGGGTGCAGTAATTATGAGTTATGTAGTGAGGGTCACGTTTTCGTCCTGGACTAATGTTTTCGTCCCGAGCTGATGTTTTCGTCCCGGGCTGACCATGTGATATAAAGAGTGCTGGGACGAAAACATAGCTGTTGCAGTTACTCGAAAAGGGTGGCCATTCTTCTTGGGGCTATCATAGGTAAAGAAATAATCATCTTTATCAATATTTGAAGGTTTATAGGAATAGGGGAACCAAGTAACGGTAAGCAAAAGTCAAAGTTACTTGGTGAGGACCGGAAAAATTACTGCCCGCGGCTGACGCCTTGGGCAGTAATTCTTCAGATCCTCACCTCGTAACTTTGAACTTTTGCTCACCAGAACGTAGTTTCCCTCTAATACCATTTAGATCTCGTTATGAATACTTCTCTTATTTAAGTCCTTATCTTATATTAACTTTATATTATGTAGCTTTAACTAGATTTAATAGAAAAACTATAAGTGAGCATAATCTGACCAGCTTGCAATATTGTGTTTCCTAACGAGAAGACGTTATATATCGGAAAAAAAGATATTTTCCATCGGCCGATTATTCAGCACCGATCTACAGTCGGGAACCACCGATCGATTTCTTGTGTACAGCGACGCTAGACCGGTGAATGGAAACAACCTGGCATTTTAAATGGTTACCGATTTATTTGTGAATATTACGCAATAAAGCCACCACTGACAGACTTGGTCAACAACCAACAGAATCCAAACGCTTTGATTTCATTGATGAGACTCAAGGTTTCAGCATGAACATTAAATCGGTATGGACCTGTGGAATGCAGGAGAAACAGGTATAAAACCCTTTACCACTGGCCGACTATTTGCCACCGATCTACAGTCGGGAGCCAGATCGGTGAATAGAAACAGACATACAAAGAAGTGTCCACCAATTAGGCCCGGCGTCCACCTACTACGATAGAATCGTAGACCTCCCGATATGGCACCGATACAAAATGTCAAAATCGGTGCCATATCGGGAAGGTGCAAAATCGTAGACATATGTCTAGACATGCCAATCCACCACGCATTGTATGGGGGTTTTATCAGTGTCTAATCGCAGAAACGTGGTCAACTGCCCCGATATTAGGGGACCTCCCGACGCGATTTTGATTTTTTATCGGGAGGTGCATCGTAGGGCATATCGGTGCCATATCGTAGTAGGTGGACGCCGGGCCTTAATTGTGCATAGATTATGCAATGAAGCCACCACTGAATGACTCGGTCAATGACCGACAGAATCAAAGGGGATTGAAATCGTTGGTGATGGTCATTATGTTTGGAGGACAGTTATGTCGGTGTGGACCTGTTAAATGCGGCAGAAACAAGGCATATACTGCACCCTCACCGACTTATAGACACCAAGGTGTAGTTCCTCGCCTCCATAAACTGACTTCTAGGGCAATAATCGGTACATTTTATGTTGACCGATGGAAAATGGTCTGTGTTACTCCTTTCTGTTGTGCATATATAAGTCTGTTTCCATTGGCCGACTATTTGCCACTGATTTGCAGTCTGGAACCACCGACACCAGATCGGTGAATGGAAACAGACATGCAGAGAAGTGTTCACCGATTAATTATGTATAAATTATGCAATGGGACCACCACTGAACGACTTCTGTTGGTATAGACCTGTCAAATGCAGCAGAAACAAGGTATTCACAGTACCCCATAGGCGCGTTTCCATTAGTCCGAGAGGCTCTGACTGTGAAGCGGTGTCCGATAGGCAGTCCAAGTTTCTCGGACTAGTTTCCATTGGCCGACAAACATAGTGTAGATTTTTTGTGTTCTCCTGATAGCCTATTTTCATTTGGCGTCAGCAGTGCTAAGGGTCATTGATGGTTCCTGACGGTATATCGCTGATGGCCAATGGAAATAGGCTTTTAGGAGAACACATAAAATCTACACCGTGTTTGGCGGCCAATGGAAACGGGTCTTCACCAATATGTTTGTATACTGACGTGCAGGAGTATTAATAAAAATCTGTGCTGTTTTCGTCGGCCAATGGTTCCAAACGGGCTTTATGTATGGGAAGCAGTCTCTATAGCTAAGTATATACATGTAGATCCACAGTCCCTATTGTTATACCCTTTAATATGGCAATTACTGGGTTTAATTTTTTCGGAAAGATGGATAATAAATGCAACAAACGATGATTTTGTGGATAGGCGGCTCTGTAAACCACTCGAGGTTGACGTCGCAATACACTCGCTAGCGCTCTTGTATTATTACTACGCGTCAACCTCTCTTGGTTTACGGCCGCCTGTCCACAAAACCATCGATTATTGTCTATTTTATATATCGGTGATGGCCAATGCAAATAGGCTATTAGGAAAACACATAAAATCTGTTTGGCGGCCAATGGAAACGGGCCTTCACCGATATGTGTTTATTCTGACGTGCACTCAGTGGCACCACCCACAGACTTTTAGGAGTATTAAAGAAAAATCTCCGCCGTTTTCGTCGACCAATGGAAACGGGCTTTCTGGGAAGCTGTAGCTAAGTATATACATGTAGATGCACATGCCAGTAGTTCTAACCACAAATATGTTTAATATCCCAACTATGGCAGCGACGCTACCGGTGGAGACGGTTTCTGACAGGTATTATGGCATTATGCAGATATCCTGTATAAATATACCCGAGGGTGATGTGCCAGACAGTTCCCAGCTGAGGGGGAGGTATCGGTACTCATCCATTATGCATAACCTAACATCCTCGGACTGTGCTTAATGTGCGCGGAATGCTTTATATGTGACGGAGATGGTAACTGGACATGGGCATCTCATGATGCATGCAGGCCCTACACTCGCCATAAGCAATGTATAGTCATGATCACCAATAACCATATATACAGTATAACCTCGCTTGAGGGAACACCCTCCGTGCTGAGTAAATTGTCCTTTGCGCGGGGTGTTTCCCTTACAAAGGGTTATACATGTACTATCAAGAAACATCACAAAATTTCATATGGTTGTTTATATGGCATGAGCTGTCTTTAAATTTAGATTTTAAACATCATTGTTCACCGTCCTTGCTTTTGAAAGAATTAAACGGAAACTATATTTTTCATCACCTTTCCGACAGAGATCAGTCAGATGTATATTGGCTTAATTTACCTTTTAGGTTAAGTCAAAACCGATAATATCTTATATTTCACTGATTTGACATTAGAATAAATCAAAGGAGGGGGTTTGAATTGATAATTATCAGCATGTGAAAATCACCAGTTGTAGGATATACCTTTAACATTACGTGAAGACTCAAGTGTTCCCATATTGTATGAAATCATTCTTGATTGAGTTGACCATATATCTTTTCATTCTCAATCAGATAGCTTAGTTTCCGCCAGTTCTAGGGACGCCATAAGCCGAAATTAGGGCTTATCGGTATGTAATCTTGGCTAATACATACAAATCCTCTATTTAACATATTGGTAACATTGATTTATCATATTGAAATTTGAATTAAACTCCGTAAATGTTTTGCTAGATCGGTCCATCTGTGATCCAGAGACTAGATTCTAAAATCTAGTGAAATCAGATTTCATGATGCATTTCAGTGTCAATAAGCTAAATGTGCATTGGTTCACGTTCTCATATGCTGACTCATTCTGTGTCGATGCCGACCAAGTAATGTATGGTACGTGTACAGAGGTAATCAATTCAGTGCATCACAGACGAGAGGGTGGGGAGAAGGTGGACCCATCATCCCGACCTCCTCCCAATGCACACACACACACACACACACATATACAGTAAAACCCCGCGAAAGCGCACACCCTCCGTTCCGGGTTAAAGTGACCGCTTACAAGGGGTGACCGCTTACAAGGGGTTTTCAACTTTCCTCCGGTTCAATATGCGAGTATTATATATACCGATATCTAAGGAAGACAGAGAGGATGGTAAATCTGAAATCCATTTCCCAATGTCATATGTTGCCTATGAAAGGTTAGAGTGGTTACATACATTTTCAGCAAGCTGAGAAAAATCTATTCCTTCACTATATGCATGCTATTCGCTGTGCAATACACGGAGAGTTTGCCATATATGGTCATATGCAAAGTGGTTTGGCACTTGAAAAGGGAGCGTAAACAAACTTTGAAAGTATATCTGTTTAAATATTGGCAAACCCACTTTGTATCCATCCCATAAAGTTTTATACAGAGCAGTAGGGACTTGCATATCCAAGTCTATGAACTCAGAATTTGCATCCCATTTGATGAGTTACAGATGCTGTAGGCTGTGGTGTGTTGCTAGTTGGTGTATAATTTTTGCACAGATATACTTCCATAGTCAGTGTGTTTACGCTCCCTAAAATGAAACTCTGTTTCCGTGTATTGGATAAGGAGCAGGGAGCCAGTCTCTGAGGGTCTTACAGGTGTGCCCAGCTGACCATGACCAATCACTCAAGACCGAAATACCTGATTGACCCACTGTCGCTTGATATATTTGGATCCTAGACTCAGGTAGTTAGAGAAATGGCAAGTTGACTGGGTGCAAGTGGGTTACAGAAAACGATCTATAGACTGAATGTAACCCAAACCTTTTAGTTGGTATTCATTTATAATTGCACGCTCATTCATCAATAATGAACATACCATTTGCTCCGTCTTTGAATATAACCTCACACACTCACTCACATGTAGATTAATTGGCATTTGTACATGTTCACATGGCATCACTTTCAAAGCATAGCGTGGCTTATTCTAGATTGTATGTTAACTTTTTTTCTTTTTTTGTGTTTAAGTTTTCCTTTATTGATCAGTATAAGGTTTACTGTTCTTATTATATACATATCGTTTCCTTTGCACTTAACATACATTTTATGTACTTATGAGTATGTACACCTGCGGTTCACATTTCTCGTCAATAAACGAGGCATGGGGCATCAATCCCGGTTTGGATTGGTATTCTTGACTGTTGTGTAGTGGCGGGATCACCTCTAAAATTTTATCCAGCACCAGGGCACCCCCTACAGTGTATCTGGGGTACTAATATAACTAGGAGCCAAAAGTATGTTCATCACAGATGAATGAGCGTGCAATTATAGATGAATAACAATTAAAAGGTTTGAGTCAGATTTAGCCTATGGATAGTTTTCTGTAACCCACGTGCACCCAGTCAACTTATCATTTCTCTAACTGCCTGAGTCTAGGATCAAAACATATCAAGCAACAGTGGGTCAATGAGGTATTTCGGTCTTGAGTGATTGGTCATGGTCAGCTGGGCACACCTCTAAGACCCTGAGACTCTGGCTGCCTGCTCTGTTCTCACTATCACAGTGAACAGGATGCAGATAGTAAAGATAGTTTTCTGGAAGCACACTGAAAGTTCAATGTGACCACTCTAACCATGACTCTAACCTCTAGATAATGTATTTAGCGTGTGCAAGCACGCTCTAATAAACGAACTTCAAGTGTGGATTGCTTCTGAGTTATCCAATGATCAAAACCCCACAATATATACAGGTTTTGTGACAAAGTCGTTACAAGATGACACAGAGAATTTTTTTCTCTTCTTACACCATAAATATCTAGCTTACAAGATTTTCTCTGAAAACAATATTTCAGTCCAGAATTAGATGAGTCAGCACAAGTAAAGACCTCGATCGGTCATACAACCCAGTTTCACTTTCTAAACATTTTAATTAACCCTTTAAGGATGCATGATGCCTGGAGGCATCACCGCACTAAAGATGCATGATGCCTGGAGGCATCATTGTCTGAATATTTACAAAAATGTTTCAACAAAGAATTAATAGTGTAATATTCATGAAATCTTCACAAAATGTAGAAATAATATCACATTCAGCATTTCTTTTCGAAAGGAGCAAAATATTTCTGATTATGTATCTTATAACATGGTTCCAAACTAGACTTATGAGTTTTAACCATTAAGCGCCCGTCCTCTAGCAGGACAAACTGCCAGCAACACCCATCTTTACAAGGGTTAAGACTTGTGTCAACAGATGTCACTTCGAACATGTCAGGGCAGAAACTGTACTATTTTATACCGGTGCATGAATGTCTCATGTATTCGCCCTAGTAGCCTAGTAATGATTTCATTTATCCACACTGTGGCGTAATATATATATAATACTACCCTCCGTACCATGTGACCACTCATTCTTCTATTTAGTGAGTTGTAGAATGGCATTCTTAATGATTTCTAGGTATATGATAATAAGAAGACATAGTGAGTGTGTCTGAATTCCATTTGTTCCTCAATATTTTGGTCAGAAATACTCACCTCATTCTTCGACTTTGCTGAGTATTTCTGACCAAAATATCTCCATTCAGACACAATAAACATGTCTTTCTATATTATTATATACCTGTGGCTGTATGAACTACGTATACTGCCCGCTCCTACCCATGCCGTATTTATACCCGTACGCCACACTGTGACGTACGGGGTATGTGATCACGTGACCAGATAAAATTTCGCCATTTTTAGGTATATAATAATACGAAAACAGGCTGACTGTCTTCGTACGTCAAAATACTTGGTAAAATTGTTGGTAACAATTTCACCGCGTATATTTGACGTACGAAGACAGTAAGCTCTGGGCAAATTCTATGGTCAGAACACCCTGGGAAAGATCCTCATGGACCTCCGCGGCGAACTGCGACGGGAGCTACCTGAGAGTGCGACAAACAAGTAGTTAGAGAGATTAGCATGTCCTTACCACCTGGAAAACACGGCTAGAAAAGGTCAGTCTGACGTGCCAACACCATGACCAACGCACGCTACTTACTAGTTGGCGACTCCAGGCTACGACGTATGGATACTCACCTAAACTTCTGGCGGAATACAGATTATGTTGTTTCATACCATCCAGGAGCAAATATACAACGAATCACCCGACACACCGTTGAAGCCTTGCGTGACAAACGTGAGGCACACCAAAGATATGAAGCGGTTTATATATTCGGTGGGATTAATAATATCACGCAAAAATCCCAGGACACAGGTGAAATATTACTAAGAAACACACAAGATGATAATCTGGCTGCAGCCAATATTCTGGATCTCCTAAACGATGCACGTCTAGCTATACATGCCATAGCCCCAGGTACACCCGTGATCTTCGGAACAGTATATGGGATTTCTTTAAACCAAGCTAACCATACAAATAGGATCATAGCAGAATAACGAAATCTCAATGTTCAGATCCGACTACTAAACGAGGGGATAGGAAGACTGAACGATGAGGAGGGCGTGCATACAGCATATATCGCCCGAGATATACACCGTAATCGCCTGAATCGCCAGACAGTGAATAGATACTACTACCTGTATGACGGAGTCCACCCCGACTTCATGACGCAAAGACGAATGGCCCGCCTGATATCATTTTGCATTTCTAAGAACATTCACGATAGTGCCCATAATTGAGTAATATTAGGCATTATAACTGGTCACATGACCATGTGAGTCTATCAAATCATCCGAACAACATCAAGTCGACTTCTGACTTCAGATTGCATGATTTCCTGCACGGGCCGGACGACGACAAACTCCCTACATGAGTATTTGATGGGTCACATGACCACATCCACGGATATCTAGCATCGCTAACGGTTAAGACACGCCAGGACTAAATCGCTATCTACACTTGAACGTATCCCTAGGTCAAATGACCAGCGTAAACTAACAACATCCGGGTCAAATGACCATGAACAAAAAAGAAACACTCCCTATAAGGTCAGATGACCCGGGGACTTCTGAGGTCACATGACCCACCACGAACGTATATCATGGTCAAATGACCTGAACCACACTGGGTCAAATGACCAGTCGAAACCTCAGGTCAAATGACCGATAGAACGCTGTGAAACTAAGAACAACACAAATGTACTCTGAATAATAACCATATGAACTTTTCAACAAATCAAAGTTATAGTAATCAAATATCTAAACCGGACAATTGACAATTTTTGAACATAACCTTATAGCATACAAATTTTACCGCTCTAGCATAAAAATGAAAAATTTTCCTGATACCTTCACCCGAATTAAGTAATTATAGTGACACTGAAACTGAAGAACTTTTTTGTATAGAACCGACAGTAATCATAACTCGACGAAAAATCAAAATATAATGCCCTCTGTATTGTACTGTTATATCTATTACCGTTGCAAAAGATTTACCTAATGTCTGCATACAAGCTTATCGTTACCCATCTATTGTATAAAATCATGTTAGCACTTGTAACTATGCTCCAGGCTACACAGCCAGTGGGGCTATGCCAGTACCATGAAATTGGAACTGACGTTGTGTATGCACCTTTATATGTTTATTCTATGTGTTGCTCACTTGGCTGGTCGGTATGTCATGATGTATCTGAAATAAAAACTGGAAAATCCTTAACTCGCAACTATGGCTTATATACTACCAGATGAGCTGAGGGCATTAAAAGGAGACATATTTTTAAACGTAAATGTACGTAGCCTTTATTCTAAATTAGATCAAATACATGGAATATTTCAAAGTTGTAGTTATATCACAATCACCGAAACATGGTTAAAAGAACACCATGCACCTAATCTCCTTCACATAGACAATCTATTCCTAACACGCCTAGATAGGAACTACGAAGAAGAGAAAGTCGGGGGTGGAGTGGCCCTTTACTGTAAAAACAGCATTCTACCATACTTCAATAAGATAAATAAATACAGTACCTCTACCCCAAAATATGAAGTACTTACCTGTACAGTAACTGAACCCAACAAAAAGAAACTATTGATAATTTCGGTGTATCGCCCCCCTCATAAAAACGCTAAAGCATGTTACGACTACCTAAATAGCATACTAACAGATGAGGTTTTCAATAACTACGAAATCTGGATCCAAGGGGACCTGAACATCAACACAAATACCAGGATGAGCCCTAAGTACAGAATTCTAAAATCATTCCTGATAAAAAATAACCTTAAACAACTAGATATACTAGATACCTTTATATTTAATAGTGGCAAAAGTAAAATCGATCATTTTTATACTAATAGCAGGCAGGTGATGAGATCTGGTAACTTGAACTTCTACATATCCGACCATGTGGCCATCTTTGCCCAACGAAAACACACCAGGACAAAACTGGAAAAAACATCAGTGGTTGGTAGAAATTTCAGTAAGCTGAGTGATAAGGTAATAACCGATCACATGAAAACATATGTAGTCCCAAATGATGGTTGAGACTTGAATAATGATCTAGAAAAACATATCTACATGTTACTGAACAATGTATGTCCTATACGCACATTCACGATCACAACTAAAAATGGCTTAGAACTACCCAAGTCAATAAGAGATCTGATAAACCATAGAGCCAAGTTGCTTAGGTCATTAACAGTGAACAGATTTGTAAATATGGATATATTAAAGGAAATAAGAATGCTGCGAAAAGAAGTGAATCGACAGATTAGGGTCCATAGAGCAAGTGAGGTAGCCCAGAAACTAGAAGCTAATAGAAAGAACCCAAAACGTTTATGGAGGGTCATAAACGGAATCTGGGAACCGAAACATTCAAATGAGGGAATATATAAGCAATGCGCTGCTGAAACTGACCAAAATCTAAAAGAAACTGCTAACAACATGAATAGCTATTTTGCTAACATAGGTCCTAACATATTGACATTGCTTGGTAGAGTCGAGGATACTGCTTGCACTACACACTATGATATACTACCTCGTATCTTAGCTCCCAAGTCAATATCAAAAACAGAAGTAAAACAAATTGTGACGAACTTGGACTCAAATAAAGCAACTGGCATAAATTGCCTAAATTCTGGGCAACTCAAAAGAATCCTGTTAAGCAACCTAAATATATTAACGGACCTGATAAACTCTGTGATGACCAGCCATACATTCCCAGAATCATTACTACATGGAACTATCACCCCCCTACCAAAATCTGGCAACCTAAAAGAATACTCTAACTGGCGTCCAATCACTGTGGTTCCCACAATGTCTAAACTGATAGAGACAGCAATACAACAGCAAATGATAACTCACCTAGAGGAGAATGACCTAATCAATAACAAGCAGTTTGGGTTCATGCCGGGCAGATCCACTAACCAAGCGATTTTTTATCTTATCACAGAATTAAACAATGCAATGAATACAAAGACTGCCAGCCTATGCACCTTCGTAGATCTGCGAAAGGCATTCGACAGCGTATGCCACAAGTTACTCTATAAAAAACTACAAAGTTTTGGTTTAACAGACAACTTTATCAAGCTAATTGAATCTTACCTAGGACAAAGGACACAATCAATAAAAATGGGCAATACAACATCAGATAAAATACCAAACACATGTGGGGTGCCACAAGGCTCAGTCTTGGGCCCCACACTCTTCATCATGTTCGTGAACGATCTTTTTAAAGTCATAAAAAATTGTACAGCCTTAATGTATGCCGACGATTTGGTGTTGATAGCAAAAAATAGTAAAAATAATGAATCCGTCCTGAAAATGCAAGAAGATCTTGACAATATACAAATATGGATGAGAGAGAACAAACTATTAGTTAACACCAAAAAGACTGTACAGATGTGGGTAGGAAACAATCTAAATAACCTAGAACTGCGTACCAACTTAATAAATGATAAGGAACTTCAAAGGGTATATCAATTTAGTTATCTTGGTATAACTATTGATAGTAGACTAACGTTCAAGCCACAAGTAAATAAAATAATCTCGGAAACCAGGCTAAAGACACAAAAATTGTTATTATTGAAATATCTCCTGCCCATGGTAACAAGAGTATCAATAATGAAACAATGCATTCTCCCAATCTATGACTATGTAGACTACCTATATCTAAGTTGCACACAAATGGATATTAATCGTCTAGATATCTCTTTTGACCACTGTATGAGAACAGCAGTGGGAGTAAGAAACATAAGAGACATATCGATAATCGAACTCTATCAAAAATGTAATATGAGAAGCCTCAAATACCGAAGACTGGTTCACTTGCTAACACTGCTGCGTTGGTGGTCAAATGACCCAGCACATGTAGAACCAAGAAATGTTAAAACCAGAAGACAAGAAAAAATCGTGTTAAGGATACCAAAAAATTTAGGAAATCCCCCTTATATATAGGTGCCCCCATATGGGATAAAATCCCGAAAGAAATACAAACAACTAGCGACGCCTCTTACTTTAAAGTAAATGTTAAAAATCTCCTCTTAACAATGCCAGAGCTCACTCAGTAGTTCCCAAACGTTACAATGAAATACCCGACCATGCCAAGGAGCAACCTGCCGTATCCTGTTTGTCCTGTCTGTCCTGTTTGTCTTGTACATACTGAATTGTTTGTCGTTTGACTACAATGGAGGAACGCCTACTTTTGGTGAATTTGTACGTCTTTATACTGAATAAAAAAAAAAAAAAAAAAAGCCAGTTTCCGTATAATACCACTCACTGTGTGTTTATAGGGAGCCGACTGCTGCAGCGACTTCTCCATCTCGTTTCACTTCGTTGAGCCCAACGTGATGCGGATGATGGATCACCTCCTCTACAACACTCAGGTCTACGGCCTGCACCAGGGGGCGCCACCAGGGGCGGTCTTCAGGCCACCTGGTGTCAACAGGACCAACTAATGGGTTTAAGTGGTGATTCCACCAACACACAAGATCTAGAGAGATTAACCATGATTTGGGTGTCTTGCTGTCGCGGTGGGTGTCGCAATGTGTCTTGAGGTGTCGCGGTGGTGGAGCACCAAAAACCTACACCCGACACCGTACAGATACATTTTGTGACAACGAAAGTACGACACATCGCGACACTGTAAGATAGCACAAAATATACCAAGATATATCACAACAAATTCATCGTGATGGTCGAATCAGCCCTTTTCTCTGCATCATAGGTAGGTGCATGGAGTTGTCCCTATGCCTTCACTGCCATATCAGGAATATAGAAGGCATGGATTGACCCAGCAGCCAATGACTGCATTCAGAGCAAACCAAGACATTCACCCTGACCTCCTTACATAGTGTTAATAGCACCTTGGGTTCTACAGTCTATAGTTGACCTGAATTTCTTGGGGCACAACCACCTCTGAGCAGCTCTCAGCTTTGTCTGTCGGGGATGAGACTGTGAGCATGGAGGTAGGTGAAGGGGAGGCTGCTGTGGGAGGTAGGAAGGTAAGTAAGGAGGGAGGGAGGCAGAGAGGGAGGGAAGCAGACAGACGGGACAGCAGGCAGGTAGACAAGCCAGCAGGCAGGCAATCCGGTATGCGGGAGGGCAAGCATGCAGATTAGCTGGTAGGCAGGATGGCAGGCAGGCAAGCTGCAGGCAGGGGGCAGGCGGGCAGACAAGCCAGTAGGTAGAAGGTCAGGCAAGCTGGTAGGCAGGAGGGTAGGCTGATAGGTGGAGGGCAGGCAGGCAGGCAGGAGGGCAGGTAAGCAGGCAAGCCAGTAGGTAGAAGGTCAGGCAAGCCAGTAGGCAGGAGGGCAGGCGGGTAAGTAGAGGGCAGGCAGGCAGGCAGGCAGGCAGGAGGGCAAGCAGATATCCAAGCAGGTAGGTATGTAGGCATGTAGATAAGCAAGTGGACAAGCCGGCCAGAGGGTAGGAATGTAGACAAGCTGGCAGTCGGGAGGTCAGGCAGGTAGACAAGCTAGCAGGAGCCAAGCCAGCAGGCAGGAGGGCAGGCATGAAAGAAGTGGGGCAGGCAGGCAGGCAGGTTGGAGGGCAGGGCTGCAGGCAGGTGGTAAGGCAGGCAGGCAGGCAGACAGGCGAGAGGGCAGGCAGGCAGGTAGTAGGGCAGGCAGGTGGGCAGGCAGGAGGGCAGGTGGTAGGGCAGGCAGGCTGGCAGGCGGGGGGCAGACAGGCAGCTAACATTGGGAACTCGTCCCAACGAGTATTCCAGTCCGTTCTCCATGGTCTATATCCTGTGTGTCATCCATTCTTTTAGTGTGCACAGGGGTGAGATAGATACAGAAAGCAACTCGTTTTGGTAAAAAAAAAGTCATTCTCCAACTCATTTGAATGCTATGTGATATTCACTCGGCTCTCGCCTCGTTCATATTACTCCACATCAAACTCGTGGAGAACGACGACTTTGACCAAAACTGGTGGGTTTCTTCTTCACAGACACACAATGAAAGGGTCAATTTGCTTGGAACAGAAATTCCCTCTATTAAGTTTAGTTTAACCCCGCATAAGGGATTCTACTGTATACTGTACTTCTATAACCAGTTTGTTTATGCTCCCCAAAACAGAACCCTGTTTTTCTGTAATTATCTAGAATGCATTAAATATGATGAAGTGCTGTACTAAGCGTTGAGTCATAACACGATATAGCAGCCTCCATGGATATTGCGCTGTAGATATCGTCAAGAGAACTGTGACGCTATAATTCAGGCGTCAAGATTATTCAACCCTCTTTGTTGACACAGAATTTCTCAAACAGAAACATAACAAAACTCCTTTTTTTTTTTTTTAATAGAAATTCCTTTCCTACTTGAACCAAGACTGTCTGTCGGTCACTCTCTTCATAACTGTGTAAAAACACCAACCTGAGAAATTGTGTAATCTCACCCCATGTAGTGTAATTTCTCCATTGCTTATTGACTTTTCTTAGAGTGTAATCCTGTTTTACTAAAAGCGGAAAACCCACATTGATACATTGAACATGGGTCTTGCATATCATATCATGTTATCATCCTCATTATCATTGCAAGGGTGTTAGCAGCCCTTGAAGAAAATCCCTGAAGTTAATTGCTATAGGACTAGTACTAGTCTGTTCTCTGCAAGTAGATCCCTATATGTATGTCTTATTGATGTTAAACCAAATATGTGCATTGGAGATTGTAGTATGAAGCTTGTTCTTTGGGTTACCTTTACCTTTGAAGTGGTTTGTATGATAACTGCCCAATGGTTTCAGAGTTTTCAGGGATTCTTATATATGCAAACCCTGAAAATATTGGGAGTAATAATGCACACATTTCTATGGAAGTTGGATATACAGGGGTTCTAAAAACAATACGAGGTTGACATGAACAGGTTTTTAGTAAGGCCTTTAAATTTTGATACACCATTTCTGTGTTTTATAAAAATCCATGATTTCAGGGATTTCCCTGAACTCTGACATCCCTGTCATTGGTGGCACTATACTGATATAACTCCTCTGACTATGTATAACTGAATTCCAGAACAACCATGTTATATCACAACACCTTATTACCTTATGGATGGGACCAGACGGAAAAAACGGCCTGACCAAGTCTGGCTGTTTTATGTAAAATAACTAGACCCAAATAAAAGTGCTAAAAAGAAAGAAAAAAAACACCTCCAAGACCAATGTTGTTAGTGCTTATGAGTAAAATGAAAATCTGGAGTTTTTACGGACAATGAAAAACAGAATATCGAACTCATTATGATAAAAAAAGACTTTATTTAAAGCTCGGGCTTCAGACCCATTGCAGTAATGGGGCGGCCCTATCCGTTATTGAAAGTGCAACATTTGAATCTCTGGCCTTACTGCTCTTTCACAGCATAGCAACGCAACCCAGGATCAATGGCTATTATTTAGATATACCTCAGCGTTATATTTCCTCAGATTGATGCTGAATCGATTTTCCACTGACTGGCTAATGTGGGTCAAATATCTTCGTGTGCATGTCCATTGAAATGCATAAGATGTGACCTCCGAATACAAAATGACAGCAGGCGAAGCTGGGGCCCGTTTAATAATCTAGGATCTTACATAAAGACTCTTTTCTGTACCTTGTACAAGGGTTATCGTTTGATAATATCAAGTTTGTTTGCTAAGACAGTATTAGGCGTCCACAAGGTCAT
Source organism: Alentia gelatinosa (assembly GCA_950022655.1). Lineage (NCBI taxonomy): Eukaryota > Metazoa > Annelida > Polychaeta > Phyllodocida > Polynoidae > Alentia > Alentia gelatinosa. The sequence continues at coordinate 10,542,584 of OX465583.1, forward strand.
CCATAAGTGTTGAATAAAGTTGACCCACTGTCTATGGCATACAGGTATGAGCCTAGATTATTAAACAGGCCCCTGGTCTCTCCAGTTTTCGAGTCAACTTTTCCTATTCTAAACATCTGTAGTCTTTATTTTATTCAAAAGATGACGTTCAACCAGAAAATCGCTCTCGAAGGAAAAGAAAGATATGTGCCTTGATATGAGCTAATAAATTATCAAGTTTAAGTCACAACTTAAGTATAAAATTGAACGGTTGAATCAACAAATGCTGCACAGGCCAAGGTGGTCCATTCTCGTGCAATTCAAACTTAGGGATACAAGTGGTGGTTAGAGATAAAATATCGCAATCTATGGAAGATATCTGGTAGGTGTTTGGTCTGATAGTACACCAGACCTAGGGCTGTGTGTATGGAATTGTTAATAAGACTGGCATTTCGGAAAAAGAAAGGGGGAAAAAAAGAAAGGAAGATTTCGGCGGCCTGAGGACTGCCATTCAACGGCCTGGCACCACCGGGACTCGGATGGGGTCCAGTCGTGGTGCCAGGTGTCATAAATTTGTAGGGATGCCAGTTGGTGCCAGAAAACAAGACATTGAAATAATTTTCATTGCAATACAAGGTTTATGCATTACATACAATTTGCGGTGGGAATCAAGGGATTAAGGGAAAGCCCAAGTTTTTACATGGGTCAATGGTGAGGTTCAGTGGGGGATCATGGGCTCTGGCTGAATTGGGTAATTTAAGTTACGTCAATATTACACAAGGGAAAATAGGATTCAATCTGAAAATGAAAACATGAATTTCAATGGAAACATTGAAAACTGGCATCCCTGGTTGTATTATGGATTTTTATAATTATATATGAAAATTTGGGATTTTCGATATCCGTAATATATCGGGAAACTTGCATCCATGGAAACTGAAGATATAAGTTGCCGCCCGAGTGCATTGACCGATAATACAGAGATTAATATGAGCAGATAATCCAAACAAGGTCACTTTTCTTGCATGTCGTTTACATACTTACATATATTCAAAGAAATAAATGTTCGGGCCACTTGCCCTTGTTCCCATTCTAAACTACACATAATAAAGTCAAGTTTCAGTGTTACAGGTTTAATTATTCAATAAATCAATGAATGTAGCATTTTATTGAAGATTACATGTCCCTTCACCCGGTCCAATGTCAAATACATCCTCCTCAATGTACTGTGGCGATGTATCGCTTTATACAGGATCCCTATCAGCAGGAGATATAAAATATTATCTCACCCCTGGTATTTTTTTCCAATAGATTCATCGATGGGAACTCGTATCCAACGCCCATGGAGTATTAAGAAAAAAATACTCAATGGGGGATTATTTCATAAAGGTTAGCCCATTAGTCAATGTGAAGGGTGAGATAAATTCAGAAACCTATTCAAGTTTACGGTCAGAGCTCGATCCCATCTTGTTTGAATCGTTACGTAATTCACGCAGCTTTGCCTTGTGAATTGGGATACAAGCTCTTACTGTAAATTTTCATAGGTTTCCCCTATAGAATGAGCCATCGACTATTGCTGCTTCAATCTTGAATAGAGTAGGATATTATCACTGCATGGCCAGCTGAAAATCGCTTAGATAATCACTCACTAAAGGTTTAGAGGTAACCGCAAGGAAAGAATAATACATGGTGGTATCTTGGAGAAAAACAACAGAGGTATTACTGATAGAATTTCACAAAGGTGTGAACGGTTTTTGTGTCACACCACATAAAACAGGGTTACCCCCAGGCCGCATCGAATTGACACAAGAACTTTTCAAAATAAACATTTCTTTACTCATTTTAATTTTTCTGTTGACACCCTTTAAGATTAGAAAACTTTAAATCCCGACAGAATAAACATACTTTATCAGTTTTCATCTGATCGACTTTTCTACTTCCGTTATTCACAAGGCTGGAAATTCTAGTATCGCTATCTTAATACTAAAGCTCTCATTGAATTCAAAGAAAGTTCTTTATGCTATCCAGCAGTTTTTTTGTCCTGTTGTTTTACATTCACTACGTAACGATCATTTATACAACCCAGGCAAGATGGCCCCTTCAACAACCATTACAGGCAGGATCGAGCAGGAGGATGTATTATCTCACCCCTGGTATTTCTGTCCCATACACTTAACATTGGGAACTCGTTCTCCATGCCCCTACAAATATTGCAGTCCGTTCTCCATGGTCAATATCCTGTGTGTCATCTATTCTTTTAGTGTGTACAGGGGTGAGATAAATACAGAAAGCAACTCATTTTGGTCAAAGTTGTTGCTCTCTAATTCATTTAAACGCTACGTGATGTTCACTCGGCTGTCGCCTTGTTCATATCACTCCGCATCAAACTCGTAGAGAACGATGACTTTGACCAAATCTTGCTGGTTTCTTTTTTACTTCTTAACAGCGATTTTAGGTCAGCCATCGGGATTCTTCTCTTTTTCGTGGCTCTCACTGCATAAAGCTTCAACCAACCAACCAGGGAATGTCACAGGTATAACCGACTCGATAACTCCACAACTTACTCCTCTCACAACACACCCGGAAGTAAACCCACCGGGCGGCGTCTACTCAAAACGAGGCTCCTGGACGCCATCTTGGATAGTTTCATAAAGAACCACCAGGGGGCGGGTGTCTCATTTCTTGCCGCCCCAGAGCCAGCCCTTGACGAAGCCGGTGAGCCCGCCGGCCGCAGCCTTCTTCTGCTCCAGGCGGTCCTCCAGGGAGGGGAACTCCACGTGGCTCAGGGCCAGGTCGAAGAAGAGCGGCTTGCACGGGATGGGGTCGAAGTCGGGCGGGAACGGCGTCAGGTTGGGTTTCTTACTCATCAGGCTTGCGTCGTGCACGTACGAGTCCAGCCGGTCCACCAGAGGCTGAAACCACACCGGTAAACCATTAATAAATTTCGTTAAAAAAAACTAGAGGGAAACTATGTTCCGATGAGAGAAAGTCAAAATTACTCAGTAATGAAATATAGCTGAGGGTGTGTGGGGAGGCTTGAACCATTGTTTATTGGCATGAATGAGGTCCATTTGATTATTTCTCTGAAAGATTATTTTCATAAACGGAAAATGAAAACAAGGAACTCCTTGGAAAAGAGGAAAAAATGCCATCTCAGTATACTTAGTTAATTTTATTTTGTAAATTATTCCATGCCACGTGGATAAAAACTATTTTGCCTATGCTGAATTTACTCTAGTTACTATCTAAACTCTTTTGCAATTAATGTCCAACGTAAAAAAAAACCCATACTTAGTTATTACAATCTCTTTGCTGGTATGAGGAGTATCTAAACTATCTTGGAAGGCCTGAAGCGGTACTATCCGCCATTTTTAAATTCACCTATCGTAGCGATTGGTCACGTGTCAACCTCGGGTAGTGAACGGCAGCCTTGGGCAGTAAACGCAGGATACTACAGTAAACACAGGATACTACACCCCAGCAGCGGTATGTGAATATAGAGTGTTCGGCCATTGGTATAAAGGAAATATTCTTACCGTTTTGGTGTGGACTGGTTTGGGCTGCGCAACTGTTTCCACATCCAGAATACTTGAGGCATGGACGGAAAACTTCATTTCGTCCACTTCTTTCTTTAGATCTTCAAGTGCGAGTATCTGTCAGGAAAGAATTGAAAAAATGTATAAATTGGGGATGGCCGACCAAAAGTCATCAGGTAACCTGTAAATAGTAGTCATACTAATGGTGTGTGTTTATACCATACATAGTACCTCCGTATGTCCTTATCCTACCCCTAATAAAAAACCGCCATAGACTTAACATAGGCAAATTTTATGTGGCAGGCCGTGACCGTGTTTTTTTATGCCACTAGAGTAATAACAATATTGACCAATCAGAGAGCAGGATGTCAGCTACTATAAAAAAAAGTTCTGTTGGTCATTGACTCAATATTTATCTTTTAGTAATACAAAAGCATAGACGAGGTAGGATAAATACGAAACCGAACTCGAGTTAGACTTGTCAATGTCTATGCCACTCTGGTCAGGCCTGCTCCTCATTACACTCGGCTACGCCTCGTGTAGTAATACGCGACCTTCCCGTCGTGGCATAAACATTGTCAAGTCTAACTCTCGTTTGGTTTCTACTAAATATTCCATTCCATCTCTATTTATTCATTTAACTTTTAAGCATCTGAATAATCTATCAGAGTCAATTCTATGCATCTAGAACTTACATAAGATAGTATCTGATACAGTCAGGGATGTTAGTTGGGGTCAGGGAAAATATGTTCATGTGGATTTTTCTGCCTCAGAGGGACCAGAAAATACTTGGATATGTCCTTGTTAGCCATGGCATGAGGCTGAGGGTCTGTGGGAAGGGCCAAACCACCTTTTTATAGGAGTAAATGAGGCTCCATAAACATTATCTTTGTTTGACACAAGGAAAAGCAGTTACATATACTGAATATGAAAAAGTGGATTTCCATGGAAAAATGGAAAACTGACATCTTTGTCGTACAGTTGTTAGTGACTAACCTTGGCATTGCTGTTGTTGCCCTTGGTGGCCTTGTAGGCTTTAATTGCGTCTGAGGTATACTTCAACACCTGCTCGTAAAGCGCGATCGCCTCCTTCCACTTCTTCACCGTCGCGTAGGTCTGCGCCGTGTAGAAACATCTACAAGGCCACAGTACATTAATAAATAAACAAAGTCTTCCAATACACAGGTATGTCAGTTGAGGTCAGGACAAGTGGAAATAATTTCCTGTGGAATTTACGGCCTAAGAGAGACTGGGAAAACATGGAATACACAACGTTAGTGGCCATGGAATGGGACTGGGTTGTAAGCCAATGTTTGAACCACCGTGTATTAGACCAATATATTCTTTACACAAGAAAAAATAATTTTATATACTGAAAATGAAAACAAGGATTTCCTTGGAAAATAGGAAAACTGACATTTCTGTAAACAGACATTTCTGAATAAAGCACGTCATATTTTGATGAGACCGAAATTAGTTTCTAATTTCAACAGATTGTTGGAGAAAAAAAAAATCAAACTTTTTTCCCCCCTCAGCGGGTCTGCTAAGCCATTCCAAATGCGTTATGATCGTTACGATCGGGTCAAACAAGTTCAGCTTCATAATTTTCATTCAGTGGAAATTCAGGGATACCAGTTGGGGTCAGGAACAGTCGTGGGCATATTTTTCATGCGAAATTTATGGCTCCAGAGGGACTGAGATAACATGGAAAACACATCAGTGTTGGCCATGGAATAGAGGTGATGGTGTGTGTGGATGTTCAAACCGCAGTTTTATAGGCATGAATGAGGCTCAAGTTATGTTATGTTTGTTTTACACAAGAAAGATGATTTCATAAACTGGAGTAGTGGAAAAGTGCCATCCTTTTGAATAAGAACCAAAACAAGACGAGGCGACGTCCTTCTCCCTCAGCGATGTTACCTTGAATGACAGTTATTAGAACTGCCCCTAACCACCATAACCATGGTGCACTGTCAGCCGTGACATCATGATGTTAACAGCCGTCACCCCAGAGTCTCTAGAGCAATCATTATAGGTCCTACAGTAGTGGACTGTGTTTTATGTACAAATAATTTGTATTCAAGAGTCAAGTATCAAACTTTGGGAATATTTGTCAAGGTTTTGCTGTGCTTGGCTCATCAGGCACCTTAGAAAAAAAAATCCTTTTAAATAAGAGATGGCTGGCTGCATGAACGAAGATGCAGTCGCCGCCTAGTGAAAACTGGTCGCACTACTTGTCAGGACATGTTAAGACACAGACCGGCTTCCCATATATTAAGTAGAATATTCAGATTTATTCTTACCTAAATGATTTATAGCCTAATATTTGCGCATTTATATCCTGCTCAAGAGTTTCATCGTCTTCTATTCCAGGTAGGTTTGGTATCTCAGTCAAGCTCTGTAATAAAAATCAAGGCTTTATTTAACACAGAAATTATAAAAAAAACAGAAAGAGTTTATGAAACGTGGTTAGAAACATCACTGTGGCAAGCCGGTGCTGCCTTAAACCTTTTTTTTTAATTACAAAAAAAACCGTCATGTTATTTCTTGGATAGGTTAAAAATTACAACTGTTTTAGAAATCGTACATGCAAGTTATATTTGATCTTACAAAAATCGGTAGGTTTAAATTTACTTTACTAAAGCTTCATTCCAGACTGATGCTATGATTTCCAGCATAGTTCTTCATGAATTTCCATACAACATAATTTAATAAGTAATACTTTCAGTGTGATCTATCTATTCTCAACTCTACTACCTGCTATCTACTACAAGTTGTAGATGGGTATTATAGAAGAAACCAACAAGTTTTGGTCAAAGTTGTTGTTCTCCATGAGTTTGATGTGGAGTGATATGAATAAGGCGACAGCCAAGTGAATATCATGCAGCATTCAAACAAGTTGGAGAATGACTTCTTTGACCAAAACGAGTTGCTTTCTGTATTTATCTCAACCCTATACACACTAAAAGAATGGACAACACACGGATATAGACTATGGGTAAAAAGGTGCTGTAGGCACAGGGATGTATGTGATCAATAATTTTTCCAAGTATTTTGACGTACGAAACAGTAAGCCAGTTTTTGTGTTATTACATACCTAAAAGTGGCGATATTTTACCTAGTCACGTGATCACATACCCCGTACATCACAGTATGACGTACGGGTATATATACGCCATGGGTAGGAGCGGGTAGTATACGTGGCTCATACTGCCACAGGTATATGATAATAAGAGAAAACGTGGTTACTGAGCCCGAAGAGATGGCCGTTCGAGGGCTTTTTATACCATAAATACGTCCTGACGCTGCAGGTGGAGGGACATATTTATGGTATAAAAAGGCCGAGAATGGCATCCCTTCGGGCTCAATCACTACGTTTTCTTATTATTACATACCTAAATATAAAACCCCCCTGCCTTTTATGTACTTATTAAATGTACCAATTGACCCAATGGTCACAGTGCGCCCGAATATTATTTATACTGCACGCCTAGCAGCGGGTAGTATTTCATGGACATTTGGCCAAAGGTATGTAATAATAAATCATATAAACTGAAGACGAAAAAAAGGATTTCCATGGAAAAGTATATTATTATATACCTGTGGTAGTATATCCTACACATACTGCCCGCTCCTACCCATGTCGTATTTATACCCGTACGACACCTAGGTGACGTACGGGGTATGTATGTGGCGTACGGGGCATGTACGGGGGCAAAATCCAAATATTCCCCCAGTAGCAAAGTTAAAAATTCTATATTTTAAGGTATATAATAATAGAGAAACAGGTAAAATCGGCGATCAGATGAACCGATGCCGGAGGCATCGGTTCATCTGATCGCCGATTTTACCGCGTATTTTATCCGTACGGAGACAGTCAGCCTGTTTCTCTATAAAACTGCCATCCCTCGGTGATAGATGCTGAAATCTGGGTACCTGTATGATGATGTCGTAGAGCCGTGCCAGGTCCTGCGGCTTGGTCACCTTGCGTCCCTCCTCACTGCGGTTTCCGGGCAGATACTGCTTTAACGAGTCGATCATGAGCAGATTACGCTCTATCGTCTTGGTCTGCTTCAGATACGCTAAGTAGGTGTGCAGGTACACCTGGTTAGGCACTCGTTCGTCCAGCTTTTGCCCGCGTTGGATCGCCTTGAATATCTTGAAAGTGAAAACAAGTTGGATGGTTGATGTGATTTAACATAAACAAATTACTGATTTAACGTCCAGTTAACAACTACCATGATCCATTTTATAAAACCTGTTAGATACCATAACTTATATAGAACGTCCTGACCATGCTGTACAAGCTACAAAACGCGATGATAATTTATGGTTCGTACGGAACGAGGCGTTTACGCCAAGCTCCGTACAAACCATAAATTATTATCGAGTTTTGTGGCTTGTACAAGCATGGTAGGTCGTTCAATATTTACTATATACCCGTAATTAAAAAAAAAAAAATTCACTAGGTTTAACAACCAATATTTTAATAAACGTGTATGGGAAGGTAGTCTGTATTTTCCTGTACGGACCACTGGTCCGTACAGTATTTTTCCGTTATATGGCGAAATAGTGCGTATTTACAGTATATACAGCATGGTTATATAGTAATGTGGTATACAAATTCAAATCTGTGGTATACAGCCTTAAAGCCATGGTATACGGGAAAATAGTCTCTTTGTACTGTAGTGCAAAGAAATAGTCCCGCTTTTGCCCGTGTTGGATCGCTTCTCATATAAAATTTTTTTTTTTAACTTAGATGCTGTAGCTTGAACAGTGAAAATCATAGCCACGTATTTCGATCTCATATAAAAAATAATATGGGGCCATCCATAAAGTATGTACGCAGAATTTATGAAATTTTGGCCCCCCCCCCCCTCTCCCAATCTTGTACGCAATAGAACAAAGAGGTAGCATACACAGATTTTCCAAAATTTCTGACCCCCCCCCCCCCCCTTGGTGCGTACATACTTTATGGATGGCCCCTATGGGGAGTTATTGCCTCACCTGGTCGTCCTTCAAGTCGTCCCGCAGTGCCTGCTGCGCGTCGATCAGCTCCTTGAGCAGACTCTCGCACACGCTGAGCTTGCTGTCGACGTTCTCGGCGTCGGCCATCTGCTTCTCGCTCTCCGACACGCTGAGCAGGAACACGCGCACCCGCTCGTTCTTCACGGGCACCATGCGTCCCCGCCACGTCACCTCCGACAGCGTGGCCGCCTGCTTCTCCCGGGTCTTCTCGATCAGCTCCTGTGTGCGGGAAATCAATGTTATTATACACCTAATACAGGGTCTCTATACTATATCTATACAGGGTCTCAATACTAAACCTATACAGTCTCCATACTAAACCTATACAGTCTCCATACTAAACCTATACAGGGTCTCTATACTAAACCTATACAGTCACCATACTAAACCTATAGGAGTATTATACACCTAATACAGAGTCTCCATACTAAACCTATACAGAGTCTCCATACTAAACCTATAGGCGTATTATAAACCTAATACAGAGTCTCCATACTAAACCTATAGGAGTACTATACACCTAATACAGGGTCTCCATACTAAACCTATACAGAGACTCCATGCTAAACCTATACAGAGTCTCCATACTAAACCTATACAGTCTCCATACTAAACCTAAACAGAGTCTCCATACTAAACCTATACAGTCTCCATACTAAACCTATACAGTCTCCATACTAAACCTATACAGTCTCCATACTAAACCTATACAGTCTCCATACTAAACCTATACAGTCTCCATACTAAACCTATACAGTCTCCATACTAAACCTATACAGTCTCCATACTAAACCTATACACAGCCTCCATACTAAACCTATACAGAGTCTCCATACTAAACCTATAGTCACCATACTAAACCTATACAGTCTCCATACTAAACCTATACAGAGTCTCCATACTAAACCTATACAGAGTCTCCATACTAAACCTATACAGAGTCTCCATACTAAACCTATACAGAGACTCCATGCTAAACCTATACAGTCACCATACTAAACCTATAGGAGTGTGTATTAGCCACCTAATACAGTCTCCATACTAAGCCTATGAGAGTATTATACACCTTATATGGTATGTATCACCCACCTAATACAGAGTCTCCATACTAAACCTATACAGAGTCTCCATACTAAACCTATACAGAGTCTCCATACTAAACCTATAGTCACCATACTAAACCTATAAGAGTATTTTACACCTAATACAGAGTCTCCATACTAAACCTATAGGAGTATTATACACCTAATACAGGGTCACCATACTAAACCTATACAGGGACTCCATACTAAACCTATACAGTCACCATACTAAACCTATAGGAGTATTTTACACCTAATACAGAGTCTCCATACTAAAACTATAGGAGTATTATACACCTAATACAGATCCCCATACTAAACCTATAGAGCCGCCAGTGGGAAAAAGATGTTATTATGCACTTGATACAGGGTCCCCATACTAAACCTAAAGGAATATTATAACCTAATATGGGGTCTCCATACTTTAACCTACCCTCATATAAATCTCCACAGACTTAAGTTCGTGTTACTGTATGCCACTGTTATGCCATAAAATATTTATATGCCACGGGTGTCATATGAAGTTAAAGCATATGACAGGGCAGGATAAAATCTAAACATCACTCAATTTCATATAATTGTTTACATGACATTCATTGTCTTCCGCTATAGATATCACTCAGCTCCGCTTCGTGATATCATTCTGCGAAGACAACTCACGCCATATAAACAATCATATGAAATTTCATTACGTTTCATTATAAAACCTATAGGAGTATTATACACCTAACACAGGGTCTCCATACTAAACCTGTGGGAGTGTATATTACCCACCTAATACGGGGTCTCCTTACTAAACCTATATAGCCTACAGATCTAGAGGGCTGCACATATGGGAGAACTAGGTTAGCTTTCATAAGTCGGCCGTTTTGAAGTTGGCCATGCTGGAGAATATGAAACTTTTATCATGCAACTATAAGACATATAGCAATAGATATATGATAAATAGAACGGCTACTTTCCACCAACTTAGTACAAATTCCATCATTTTTATCCATTTCGTACTAGGCATGACTAGTTTGAGGCCTAACACTGTCAAACAGAAAAAACTCACATCAAGCCTTGATGCCAGTGCGTCCGTTGTGCCTGTCTTGACACGCATTTGTCGCAGATCTTCAATGGCCGACTCGTCGCCAATGTTGTAGGCACAGTATCGGATGGACGGGGAGAGCTCGTCGACACGCTGCAGGTAGATCTCCTTGATGTCGTCGACGAAGGCTCCGGCCAGCTTCTCGTAGATCGTTCTGAAAGTATATCCATCAATGAGCATTTTCCTTCCTCAGAGAAAACTCTTTAAGTGCTGATTCCACCTGCCTGATTATGTTTGCCTGGCAGGGTCGTGCGGTGTCTTACAGTATCCTACCCCTAATATAAAATCCCATAGGCTTAACATTGAGTTTCCGTATGCCACGCTGACTGGCATACAGAGTTTTATATGCCGCTAGTGGCATACAGAATCGTTATCACGTAATATTCCAAAATCGAGGAGACTGGGTAGGATAAAATCAAAACCTGATTCGTTTTAATCTTGGGTACTGCATTACACTCCTGGAGTTTTGGCTCCGGCCTTCGCCTCATGAAGTCACTGTGCCAAACTCCAGTCGTGGCATACGGTGGCCAATATTAAAACTCATCCAGTTTTACGATAGTACCTTGCTAGATCTTGCTGGATCGTACTAAATCTTTGAAGATCATTACACATGTGTGTGAAGTCCCTATTATCAGCTTAGACACAGACAAACACTCATCAGTTTTTTTCTTAAGGTACAGCGGTTATCTAAAGAAATACAATTGTAATCTGATAACTGCAAATACTCAAATGGTGACCAAAGTAAAAATCAGGATTCACATCATGTGATAGACGATGAAGAATGTAAACTTACTTTGCGCTATTGAACAGTTCAATAGCTGGTTTCCAACTCTCAAGCTCGAAGTTTAGCGTTCCTTTCATCCATGCGCAATAGGCCTAACAAACAAGGATGGAAAATAAACAGCAATGAAAAGGTTCAAGGTGAAATAAATACATATTGTAGTTTCCAAAGGATTTAGAGAAAATGACTTCTTTCATATGATATCAAACATTATCTCACCCTGGTATTTTTCTCCGTAGGCTAGAAACTCATACTCCATGACCGTGAAGGTAGTGTACCCAATACACAATGGCTAGTTTCATGAGTTATTTCATTAATAAATGGATGTTAATCAGGGTGAGATAAAATCAGTAATCTACTTGATGACAAAAACTTGGTCCGTACTCCACCTCGTTTGACTGCTTCATAATTCACTCAGCTTCACATCGTGAATTCCTCCACAGTCAAACTCAGTGGAGTATGGGTCAAGTTATTTTCCCTTCGTGAGTTTCCCTCTAATTACTCGATTCCTACCAAAATGAACCTCTTCATGCCAACTTTTACAGCAAAAAAAAAAATTCCGTTAGACTAGCACCTCCCCCCCCCTCCACAGTGCCCCCGAGTCCTTTTCAAATATTATTTTGAGATGTCGTGGGTGGGACTCTTACACTTCTTATCGCAACCGAAAAAAACCCACAAATATTCTGGAATTCATTATATGAGGTAAAGTAGCACAACCACATTGGTATCAATTTAATGTAGGCATTTATTGCAGATTGCAGAAATTAGTCTAAAATGCAGGGATGCGAGTTGGGGTCAGAAAAAAACAAGGAAATATTTTTTCCTGGCAATACAGGGTTAGACATAAGACTTATGTATACACCAAAAAGACCTAGAATATAGTAAATACAAATAACATTATCACTACAGAACATGGGTCTGGAGGCAGGTAAATTGGGGAATCTATGAGTCATGGTTGATTTGAGTATTATTTAATTGTTATGTTCATTTTATATAAGAAAAAGGATATCTTATTCCAAAAATGAAAACACGGAATTCCGCGGAAACAAGGAAAACTGTCATCCCTGAAAATGTCTATCAGGTTCAGAAGGAATAGGCTGCAAAGTTACAAATCTATAGTAGTAAACCCCAAAAGTTATTACTCCAATGTATGCTGTGAACATACTTATTCCCATGCAGAACGGCTACAGAATTAACTGGATCATTTACCTGTGCCTCTAGTTTGGTCTGGGCGTCACATTTCTCGCTCTCACACAAGGTGGCCAATGTTTCCGTGTGTTTGACTGCCTTCTTCAACTTGCTGATCATGTGGAAACGTTTCCGCGGTTCTGTGTTGGCCTCAGCCTTCAGCTGCTGGCTGTACGCCCACGCTCTCTCCGCGTCCACCAGGGGAAGGTACAGGTACCTGCAACACCATGTTGTCGACCATTTTATTATCCATCGTATACAAAGCCCCCATTGAAAATGCATAGGGACTCATAAAACCTGTCAGATACCATAACTGTGGTATACGGATTCAAACCTGTGGTATACGGCCTCAAAACCATGGTATACGGGAAAAATAGTCCCTTTTGCTTTAGAGCAAAGAAATAGTCCCCACTGTTATACCATTTAATGTGGCAATTACTGGGTTTAATTTATTCGAAAAGATGGATAATAAATACAATAAACGATGATTTTGTGGACAGGCGGCTCTGTAAACCACTCGAGGTTGACCTCGTAATACACTCGCTAGCGCTCGTGTATTACTACGCGTCAACCTCTCGTGGTTCATGGCCGCCTGTCCACAAAACCATCGATTATTGTCTATATCTACTACCGTAAATTCCCGCGAATAATATGCATCTCGCATAATGTCGTATAAGGCGCACCCCCGACTTTGGGATTTGTTTGTTTGTTTGGTTTGATTTTACGTCCAGTCAACCATTATTGGTCCTTTCCAGACTTTCTCAAGGTTCTTTTACACCACTAGGGGGTGATCGTATCTATGTGATGAATTTAGGTAGAAATCTCACCCCTACACATTTACCGAGGTGAGAGTTCTTTTACTTCCCACACCCGACTTTGGGAAAATCTTATAAGATGCACTCCCCTCCTAGCCCCCCCCCCCCCCCATCCCCCCCAAAAAAACCTACCTTGTTATTTTCAGCAGAATAATGTGGTTCCAGCCTCCCACAGTGTAAAAATACTTGTTGAAAAACAAATGTGTTTTTTATATAGACAGTATATATAACTATGTAGTAATATCAGAATGAAACACTAAAATTATATATGTATCCTTTGATTTGAAGGTAATGGTACCCCTCAAAATTCTCAAATGCCCTCGGGAAAAACTCACGTATAAGATGCACCCCGAGTTTGGTCAAATCTTATAAGACGCACCAGGGGTTTGGTTCGCGTATAAGACGCGTCTTATACACGAGTACTTGGATGGCTATGTCGAAGAGATCCCCAAGTAAAAAAAACTCATATCAGGGTATGGATGACAAACTTATATATTCCTCCAGTGTTATTAGACATGATATTCTAAAGAATGTTCATAAATGTTTGATTACTTCATTAGTTACAAGATTACGAGGTCTACATAATATCGGAAGCCTAGACTTAAAGAAAAAGAAGAGTTACCAATTAATTGTAAATCATCAAAAAAGGGTTTGATATAACCAGTGCAAGTGATATCCACATGAACCATCATCTGATATGGAGATAACACATTCTATCTAAGGGAGAATCATGCGGCAACACCTACCTGACATCTTTGAGTATGTTTTCCGTGATCTTCTTTGGCACCACTTTATGGCGAGTGCCTTGAGGAAAGTGCAATGACTTCCGGATGCGACGGATTCGCCGAGAACAATACTGCCTGCAAGTGAAACATAAACTATCATTGAAATATTCTCTTTACAGAATGGTCAACTTTTCAAGAATCATTACATATAGTGAAACACTAATCTGGTGAACGTCAAACTCAAAATCGAAAAAATGAAAGCCCAGTACATGTTCGCCTACTCACGTTCCCAGTACACTTATTGTATTTACAAGTCTATAGCTCTAGATAACAGTATAGATGATGAATACGTAAATATTAGACAATTAGTAATTAGTAGAAACTGAACGAGAGTTAGACTTGTCAGTGTTTATGCCACGATGGGGAGGTCGTGTATTACGACGCGAAGCGTTAGCTGAGCGTAGTGAGGAACAGACCTGACCAGAGTGGCATAGACACTGACAAGTCTAACTCGAGTTCGGTTTTGTATTTATCCTACCCCGTCTCTACCCTTTTGGATTACTTAAGAATAAATATCGATTGAACAACCAACTGAAGTCCAACCGGAATTCTTGAGTCCAACCAGAACTTTTTTCGGAGCAGCTCACAATCTGGTCGCTGATTGGTCAATTTGTTTATGCCCCTAGAGGCATAAATCGCACTTTGTCATGGCATGCCGCATAAAATTTGCCTATGTTATGCCTATGCACCGTTTTTATTAGGGGTAGGATAAAGACAATTTCGTCCCTCAATTACGTAGACAACTGCAACACATCTGATTGAGAATGTTTAAATATGAGGCAGACAGGTCTGCTTCAAGATGAAAAAAATCCAGAGAGAAAAAGGCTTTTTACCCGCCCCCCCCCCCCCGCAAAGAAAACACAAGAAAACTATAATAATAACATATTTCATTTCGACACTGCGATACCAGTTAATAAGCAATAAGACAGAGAATTGTCTGGGGACATGGGTAAGTGGGAGTAAACGCACCTGTATCTCTGCCAGTCGCCATGACGCAGTCCATGCGTTTGTTGGGCTTCTTTTATCATCTGGAGAACTGGAAAAAAGAGGCAGTCTGTTAGAAGAGCACTCATCAAATACATCTATATGTAAACAGTAAACCCCTGCATAAGGGAACACCCTCCGTTCCGAACAAAAGTGAGCCCTTCAGCGGAGTGGCCCCTTAAGCGAGTTTTTACTGTATAATCCCTAATGAAGGTATACTTGCGGGTCAGTTAACTGTTTCATGTAAACCAGAAGCCAAAATAAAATGCCAATCAAACAAAATTTGGTGGACTAGATCTCGAGGTTGTTTTGTGTTAAATTTGAGTAAACATAATACAGGGATGCCAGTTGGGGTAAGAAAAAAGACATTGAAATATTTGGCAGCCCCCCCCCCCCTTTGGTGTACTGCAACTCTGGTGGCCAACGAACTATGGCATGACTTTCGGATGCAAGTAGTGCCCTCTATGTTTAATCCTAACTACTCTATTTGAATCGACATTTTGCACGTGGGGGGGGGGGGGGGAGGGGGGGGGGGAAAGGTTCAGTGGGGGATCATGGGCTGTGATTGGTTATTTTAGCAGTTGTTATGTCAATATTAAACAATGAAAAATAATCTTAATATGTAAATGAAGAAAAAAAAAGAATTTTAAAGGAAACTGACATTCCTGATAATATATAATTCATCTATTTTCGGCAAGGAAAGACCCTGCTGACTGTTAAGAGTGACCTTGTGCACAAACTCACAAGATAGGTATTACATTACAGTCGTAACCAAAAAACACCTTTGCTTTACCTATTTAAGTATTTGATAAATGAGTTGCCAAGTTTACCCACTTAACTGTCTTAACACCGTGGTTTTGGTTTGCTTTGCTTGTTTATTCAATGTCCAAGGGGACCCTGAGGGTACATAGGGACTGACTCATGGTTCAGCTTTTCTTGCTGGTTTTACACCACAAGGGTGGTGATCGAATCTATGAGATGAATTCAGGCAGAAATCTCACCCCTAGATAATTACTTCCCAAAACAAATAGAAATGGTATGAGAAGGATTGGCCTTTGATATAGCAGTAAATTTACCACTGCTGGGGATGAAGGAGAAAGGTGGCTGCAGTGAGACTCGAACCCACAACCTTTGGATAACAAGTCCAGTGCCTTAACCACCAGGCAAACATAGAGGCATATGGGCCTCGGCTGTCCTTTAACCACATTAATAAGTGCAAATTTCTCTATCGAGAAACAAGCATGGACTTTCCCTTGGCCTATCTGCCAAGCTTGCTCTACATATTACTATATACCCATGCCGTATATACTGTAAATACGCACCATTTTGGCATATGACGTAAAAATACTGTACGGACCGCTGGTCCGTACACTTTGGTTCCCTATATAAACAACTGTGTGATTTTCTTTCTTCAAATAATCTCAGTACTATGAACATGATTATGGCTCTACTCACACCACAATGGCTGGAAAAGATTAATCTTTACGATTTATTCGACCACTCAGGATTCAGGAGGGAAATCTTAATTCTGAAAGTCGCAATTACTAGTATTCCTTGTTCAATTTCAATCACAGGAACTAAATTAGAAGCCCAACTATTTGTTTGACCTACAGCACACAAGGACTATTTTCCCATATACAATGGCTTTGGGGCCCTATACAAATCTCAAATCACAGCTCGAATCGTACCTAAATACGAAGTAAGATATAAAGACTGACTGGGGAATCGAAGAAAATACTCTATAAACTTTAATTCAACCCATTGATAAGGAGTATGGCCAGTCACCCATGACCATGATTAGAAATCAGAAGTAAATATGTCACCAGACAACAATATGGATAGCAATATACCATTCTTACAGGGCAAATCCAATCATTTACCTATCCAAAAGAGTAACGTATTATGCCATCTTTAGCATCGTGTCCTTAGATTGGAAATTAATACAATTTTAATATATAGCTTGTAAAATCTTGTATGTGTAAACTAAATTCAGTAACACCAACAAGTAACAACACTGCAACTTGTAATATCGACCACATTGTGTATGACTTCAAGAGAATATTCCAGGTTCATCGCTAACTTTCAGGAGGTCCATTTTTCTTCCAATTCACTCAATAAAGCCAGAATTTGGAAAAGGACCATATAAGCCCCTTTTTTCTGCCGATCTGCCTGATTTTCTGATAACCGGCTGAGATGCGATGTGGCAGTGACACACTCTGACAAGGTTCACTGACAGCAGTTCATGACTTGGGCACAACCCAACAACATATGGTCCAAGACCTCCTTCGGATTCTTGTAGATAAATAACTACAGGCACACCCCAGCCGTACTAATTCTGGCCCTACGATAGGTTAATAGATTACTAATTACCCTCGACTGTGAAAGTCTCCGTCTGTGGCGGAGCCTCTCCCTGCTCTCCATTTTCGCCATCATTCATAGCCACGCTGTTCTCGTCCCCAGCGGCCATGTTGCTCTACCGGAAGTTCGTGCCGTGGACTCATCCCTGGCGGAAGATATCGGCATCAATTTGCGTCTAGTGCGGCCAACACTCACCAGACGGCGTGTACGTGACTCAACCTGGAGCAGCTCTTCTTCCACATGGTGAGTTGACTTCTGCGTTATCGTTTCTTTAGCACGTTTATAGCTGTTTATCTAGCAGCGAGGCTTTAGTACAGGATACACCTTCAGGTTAGCTATTTATTTGATGCTGTCAAAGGGACATTCACTATGAATGGCTTCTTTCATTTTCCTATGGGCGATAACAGAGGGAAACTATTTTCCGGCGGGAATTAGTCAAAGTTACGAGGTAAGGTTTGGAATTTTTTTTCCAAGCCTTACCGAGTCCTATTACAGATTCCCCCCCCCCCCCCCCATGCCTTTGAAGGGGGCCGCATGAAACCTTTCATTATCCTAAAAAAAATTCATCATTTCAAAAACAAGCAGGTTTTACACATCAACACTCACAGACACACCACCTAAACCCACATAGACATGCACTACCATTGACCCTCTTCACACTGGCGCCATCTTGTAATGGCCGCCTATGTAAGTCAATCGAAAACGAGACGAGCGTTTCTCTAACCTGAAAGATGGAAATCGCTCTCGCATCTTAACTAATCGGCCGATTTGTATAAATGATACATTGTTCGAAAGCTGATATTTAGGCCTATCCGCTGGTATATATATGTCATAGATTTAACATTGGAATTGTTTTAGGTAAAAAAAACCAAAACATGTAACCTTCCCGTTTTCACAGAGATTTATTGAAAAATCTATCGCGATGACCTACAGAGATAACTATCCTATCTTATTAGGTATTTCATAACAATTAATATGATACCTATATTGCCAGGCTGTGGTAAATATTTCCTGAGATAATGGAGCAGTATCATAGATGACTTAAAACATTATCAAATATTGTGATAAATTTCCAAATTTCCTGACAATTAACTGATGCATTATTAGTCTATTACCTCAGGAAATATCTATCACAACCTGGTAATATTGGTATCATTTTATTCGTCTAGAAATGCCTAAGAAGGTAGGATGTTTATTTTTATAGGTCATCGCGATAGATTTTTCATTAAATCACTGTGAATGCAGGAAGGTAACATGTTTGTGTTTTTTTATACCTAAACAATTCCGAAGTTCAAGCTATGATAGGAAATCATAGCCATAACACAGGTATATCATAAGATATAACGACAGATAGGCCTAAGTCCAAGCTTTCTGAAAATGTTTTAATTGTATTTTATTATTATTTTTTTATTTGCTTTATTTACCCTGCGGGGACTTCGATGAGAACACCGGTTTGACTTATCCTTGCAGCACTTGATCGAGAATCATATAGATAAACAATACTCTACGAGTTTGGATACACTGTAATCGTGATCAAGGCCGAGCCAAGTGATGATTACAGCAAGTCCAAACTCATGGAGTATTGTTTATTTTTTATTCAAATAAGGTTCTGGGTTTATCTCATCCCTTTCAAGGGCACAATATCAGAATAATTCAAATTACTTCTGATAATGCATTTAGGAACGTTTGAATGTCTTCTTTTCTTTCTTAAATCCTAGCTGCTAATTGGCCAGTCACATATGAAATCATCTTGTAAGGCCACTCAAAAAGAAAAAAGTGTTTCTCATCACCTAGCCATGAAAAATATGATGAGGGCGCTTTTTTTTTTTTGCTGGATCAAAGATGGCCTAAAAGTGTCATAAAATAGGCTTTAGACTAAGACATACAGTAAAACCCTGCATAAGTGGTCACCCTCCGTTCCGGGCCAAAGTGTCTGCTTATGCAGGGTGTCTGCGTACGCGGGTTTTTCAGATTTATACTGTTTATACACTGAAAGCATCCCTGGCATGACGAGCTTTAATTTGATACTAAATACACATACTTTTCATAATTTCTATCAAGGTCCATCTTATTTTAATTAAAATAAAAAAAATCTTCTAAAATCGTTTTTCCAGATGCGCGTGGTGATCAGAAACAATTTTGTTTTGAGTGGCCTAAGTATCATATCTTAAGATATCAAGTCCCAAAGGCACATACAATTAGGTGTAAAAATGCAACATCTTAACTAAAACAAGAATGTTTTCATATATTTCAGCTGCTGGGGACCACCAGGAATCAGTGCGCAATCTTTCCCTTAACTTCTCTCAAGAGTCACATGCTGCTTCAGATTCTATGTGAACGAGTTTACAAGAGAGTTCAAAAAGATATTGGAAGAAAGCAGATTTGCTCATATGCATTTTGTAATTCCGTTCCCCACTCAAACAAACAAACAAACAATCAAACAGACCTCAAAGAAATATCAAAACTGACAGATATGTTAGATGTGAATCTTCCTTCAATAACTGAAGAAATGGACAAAGCCAGGAAACATTTTATTGTGACAGAAGGAGAAAGGGCTGCCCTTGTAAAAGCCCCCGGACAGCAGTCTGACTCTCCACTTTGGAAGGAGCAGCATATAGGTTGTATGACTACCAGCAAGATGCATAGAGTAAACACAAAAGTCAAAGCCTTTTTGGTTGATCCAGGTGCCACATTAGATAATCTCATCAAGGACATCATGGGGAAAACCACTGCATCACTGCAGGATAAGGTCATAAAGCATGGTAATTTCATGGTGAGGCATAGCAAATTAGCCTACAGGAAGGAAATGAGAAAAACAGCACAAGGAATTTGTCAACTCCGACTGTTTGAGGGAAAGTTTGCTCCCATTGTTCATACACACAGAGAGACGGCATTGCTAAGGAACACAGCTATGCAAGCCGTGAGCCACTCGAAGACGCAAACAGAACCTATTTCTAGCTGTTATATTAGTTCCAAAAGACCACTCAATGAAGCAATCCTCTCCACAGTATATATGCGTGGTGTTTGCTTCTTGGATGTAGAGAATCGGTGCAAGGACTTTGGTCTACAGATTTTGGACTGCACATAGTGTAACTGTTGGCTCCACTTTGCCTGCCTGAACTTCCTCAGAGAAGATGTCCAAAATCTTGGGGAGCACTGGCACCGTGATGGGTGTGAAAAGGTGAGTAGTTTTCCTAATATACTATGGTGTAGATATACTTGATAGAATGCAGATAGCACATTTTATTATCTACCTAATACAAAGTGTCCATTGTAAACCTATGGAAACAATGTATGGACATGCCCAGTGCATACAGATATATTGAATGTTCCACGTTGCGAAAACCCGTGCATCCAGAAAAATAGTGCACATGAAAAAGTAATGCTTAACTGAAGTGAACTTAAATCGACACACCCTCAGTTAGATAAAGGTGGATAATATATACAATGTTGACTGGTTTCTGATGACAACAGATGTATGCTCCTCAGAGGTGACTAAGGGGCAATATCCTTGCATGCACTTGGATATTACTATTTTTTTTTAGATTTTTTTTTTTATTGGGTATAGTTCGCTCTCACACAGTGCGGTCTACCACTATTCCCTTTTTTACCCTGGTTCTTATTCAACATTTTTGTGGGAGGTTACATCAAGATATCCCTTTCATAACGTTTGAGTTCTTTACAGGGTAGATTACATAATTACAAGTACAAAAGCAATATAGTGAGTCAAATATACAGGTTATACTTACATGGATAATAATAGTAATGTGATTAGTAAGAATAATGGTTATTATATGGATTGTCAGTGTCTTCTGCGAAGTGCGTGTTAGTATGATGGTGATGCCGATCTGATGATATTCGTGCCTACCAGCACTTTTATATACCACTGCTATTATTGAGGCGCCATATGTGTTTTTACGGCGTGCTTGAAATACTCTTTGGTTGGTAATTGTCTTATATGCTCCGATAGTGTGTTCCATAGCTGGTACCCTCTGTACATAGGGCTTTTCTTCACGAACTCAGTCTTGGGTTTCCGGAGGGCAAAAAGCGATTTGGATTGACTGCGGGTAACAGCTCGATTTTCAACGGGAAGGTTAGGTGGGTCCCCTGTCTTTGCCTCCGCTATTAGGCCTATTTGTCAACCCCTTGGTGCATATGACTGCTAGCATTTGAAACCAGTCAATATTGTGTATATATTTAGTATTTCTACTCAAAAGAAATAGAATATATAGCATTATGTATCATAGCATATCATATCATACAATTTATGTTATTTATTCCTTGTAAATAGGTAGTAACAAATTGACCAATGCTGAACATACCTTAAGAATGTTGTCCAAGGATGGCAAAAGATATATTGTGGGCTGGTACTTAATGGCTCAAAATATCTCCAGTTGGCGTGTAACTTGTTCTTCTAGGGGTCTAATACATCCTTAAGGGACATCTGTAACACTCCCATTTTCCCAGGGGGAATGTTTGTCAAAATACCACGATGTGCACTTTGTTCATAAAAATCAAAGCTATTAGCCAAAGTCATGTCATCTGGATCAAATATATTTGGTGTTGGTGGGTATCGGTGTTGGTGTTGCTTGATATTGTTGGGTGTTGGGGCTGGTTAATGGTTGTGGTATGAGCATTTCTGGGTGTGGGTCACAGCAAAAAACTGCACATGAAATGCTTTTGTAGCGGTTACCCTCTAGTCGCTGAAAGTGTATTACCACTCTCCGCGATCGTCAGCCGACCAGAGGTTCCGAGACTAGTCGCTACCCTGTACTTACCGTGCCAATACAGGTGGGTTCGGCTTTACCCACTGGAGAAGGGAGGGAGATCCGAGATCTACCAACTACCGCTTAACCGCGAATAGAAAACCAGACTCCGGACAGTTTCAGTTTACCGTTCGTTTATTACTGGAAGTAATACACAATCCGTTGGTGCTACGGGGCACCAACTAGCGCGGGAAGAGATACTGGGGGCTGTTTCACTAGAAGCGGGGTCAAAGCGAGAGGTAGGACCGCAACAGTGGCAGGAATAGCGGCACCAACAGTGTCAATCCCAAATTTGCGTTTCAACAGTGGTCTCGCTGTTGAGGTGAGACCAACTCTCACTGTTGGCACAGGTCTCGCTATGCACACGCGTTTGACATTCGAATTTATTTGTCGACGGGCCGCGAGGACGTGGAATTTCACCCCTTTCCATAGGAATTAAGCGATGAAATTTTTACACGAGTAAGGCATGTATACAACCTATAATCGTACCAAATATGAAGAAAATCGGCCAAGCCGTCTTGAAGTTATCGACGTTTGAATTTGGTCATAGCAAATACTGCACTTCCCGCCGGCCTCCGGGGGGAGACTAAAAGAATAGCCGAAACCCCCGCCGCACTACGGAGGAAGTGAAAAGAACAGCGACTAACACTAACGCACGGAGGGAGTAAAAAGTTCAAACGCTGATAACTTGGGAACCGCTTGGCCGATTTTCTTCATATTTGGTACGATTATAGGAGATATGTATATCTTACTCGTGTAAAAATTTCATTGCTTAATTCTCACGGGAAGTGGGTGAGACTATTCTATACACGTAACAAACGAGAGGGTCGACCCTCTCGCTTACTGCAGCTCCACAGTGGCACTAACAGCGAGACCCAATTTACTAGTGAAACGGGTTCTGCCACTGTTGGTGCCGCTCGTTTCCCGAGTGCCGTTCACGCTTGACTGCACCTTCTAATGAAACGCAAACTGCCACTTTGCTGCCACTGTTACAAACAGCGAGACTTGTAGCTCCTAGTGAAACAGCCCCCTGGTCTCTTCAACGTTGAAAGGTGTTTCAACACAACCTAACCAACTCATGAGGCTTCAGACGTTCACTCCGTAAAGAGGCACCGTGAGAAGTCCTATCAACCCGCTGTGGACTCGACCTTATATAGCGGCCGAGTTACGTAATGCGGGTGAACCCGCAGCATTTGCATACTGCGGGTCCGCCGGCCATACCGCACAGCAAGGATCGGCACTCGCGCCACCTAGTTCTAAAGTGAAACAACGCTGCTCGACTGCCCTGACCCCTACATTACCCCTCCCAGCTTTTACGAAGGGGGGACCGGCAACCATTGCGTTGCAAAGAGGACATCCCGAAAAAGTTTAATAACTAAGTCGAGCAGTTCTGAATACGTGTCTAACCATTCAACGTTCACAAAGAATCTTTTTACTGATACCGATGTATAATAAGGTTGAGATGGGAAAGTAAAATTTACACATTTTCAATGCTGAAAAAGGAAGACATAAGGGTAATACGGTATATAAAAACGGAGTAGCCTCGCTACCACCCTGGTAATAAATATAAATGTAACAATATCACCCGTCTCGCCGATGTTGTTGGCTTTTCCCTGGCTTCCTTGAGTATCGGGCGGAGAGGACTCACCGGCTCGGACCTACAAGGGGTCAGCCCTCACTAATGAGCACTCCGCCTCCCACTGTTCCGGAGTTGTAAGCCAGGGATAACGTAGTATTAGTGTCGAGCCTGGCAGACCCGTCAGCGTGGGGACCTACTCCATCCAGCCCCCTGCTTCCGGGCGCCAGGCTTCCGACTGTCTTCCCAGCACAGCTCCAGCGTAGTTAGGGGGAGCAATTCCGCGAACCCCCCCCACCTTTTGACTTCACATGGCCCGTCCCGCAGGTCACCGTTGTGAAGAGAGTAACATGTGTATAAGGAGAAAGAAAAAGATAGCCAAGCACGTTTTCTTCTCCGTGTAGGAGTTCCCATCTCCGTAAAAAGTTGGTATCAGCGTCCTTATAGCGTGGCGCGCTATATCCATCTCTTGGATAGGAGTTGCAGGAACCACTGAAGGCCCCAACCCCTATCCACACGGTGATTCACACTTCCCTCACTGGTAAAAGACCAAGCGAGTCCAGCGTGAATTACCCCACAGGGAACTGAAACCACTTGCCGAAGCCGGGTCTCAGCCCCATTTCTCACCTTCGCTTTCCGCGGTGTTAAACCGGAGTCTAACCCGCGAAAAGCACCACAGGCCGGAGTGTTTCGCAATGGGGCCCTACAACGGGGCTACCATCGAGAGACCCTTCAGCCTTCTGAAACTCAAGTTGTGCAGCGAAAATTCACCACGGGGGTGATTCTCCACGGCCCAACCCGAGATCGCTTTTCTATTTTGATCCACCTGTACTACCCCTCCCAGCGACCACGGGGGCCGCTGATCGAAGCACCACTTATATGGGGGACCAAACCAGTCACCCTCTCCACCTGAAACTGAATTCAGGTGTGGGTGATCCCCAGGTAAGAACTGCTTGAGTTAATATCTGAGGAGCCGGCGGACGGACAGGCACAGACAACTATGGTTGAATATGTCGATCCATCCTCTGTGGCAGGAGTCGTCCTGCCTCTCTCCATCCCACAGTGATACCGGGAAACCTCCGGGGGTTCTCTAGATTCAGCGTAGGATGGACTGATGCTGCCTAGCTACAGGCCCTTCAGCCAGCTGGCCTCTCGCCGGAACAACCGGGTTGTTCATTGGCGGGGGCATCAGCTGGAGGGGCAACTGTAGATGACGGGGTGGCGGGCCTCGTCGCGGCAGCCTGCTGACCAACATTTGGTGGTGGACTAAGCGGGTCTGTGACCCGGAACCTAGACATCACCGCATTCAGGTCAGCCGTGCTGATGTCGTCAGCGATGTCGGGAGAATCCCACGTCACCGTTGAGGTGAACGGCAACGGGGGGAACATAGGTCCTAATTCTTCCAACTCCCGGCCAAACGGGACTTGCTGCTGCCGGGGAGGCACGCTAGCTGGTCTCGTTCCGACACGGGTCACTGGCGGCGGCTGCCTCAGAGAAACCTGTGGAGATTCCGAGGAACTTCCACCGGTGCTCTGAGACCGGTTGCATGGAGCAGTCTCCATGGCCGAAGCCTGGGACGACTGTCCATCTAGGGCGTAATCCCTCTCGGGACCCCAATCTAACAATGCGCCTGCTTGCTGCATTGTCAGGGTTGGAGTCGACACAAAGTCGAGATATTGCCCCCTTCGACGCTGATGTAACAACCAGGGAGCTGTTTCACTAGCAGCTGCAAGTGTCGCTCTCTGTAATAGTGGCACCACAGCGACAGTATGCGTTTCATTAGGAGGTGCACTCAAGCGTGAACGGCACTCGGGAAAGGAGCGACACCAACAGTGGCAGTGACCATTTCATCAGTAAAATCGGTGTTGCTGTTAGTGTCACTGTGGAGCCTCTGTAAGTGACAGGGTCTACCCTGTCGTTTGTTATGTGTATAGAATACTCTCACCCACTTCCCGTGAGAATTAAGCCATGAAATTTATACATATATCCTATAATCGTACCAAATATGAAGAAAATCGGCCAAGCGGTCCCGAAGTTATCGGCGTTTGAACTTTTTACTCCCTCTGTGCGATTGCGTTAGTCGCTGTTCTTTTTTCACTCCCTCCATAGTGCGGCGGGGTTTCGGCTATTCTGTTTGTCCCCCCCCCCCCCCCCCCCCCCGGAGACCGGCGGGAAGTGCAGTATTTCCTATGACAGAATTTAACTTAAGCCGATAACTTGGGAACGGCTTGGCCGATTTTCTTCATATTTGGTACGATTATAGGTTATATATATACCTTACTCGTGTAAAAATTTCATTGCTTAATTCCTATGGGAAGCGGTGAAATTCCATGTCATACCGGCCCGTTGACAAATAAATTCAAATGTCAAACGCATGTGCATAGCGAGAGCTGTGCCAACAGTGACAGCTAGTCCCACCTCAACAGCGACAGCACTGATGAAACGCAAATTTGGGCCTGCCACTGTTTGTGCCACTGTTGGAGCCACTGTTCCAGTCCTACCTCTCGCTTTGACCCCCCTACTAGTGAAACAGCTCCCTGGATGCTTCCGCACCTGCGATGTTAGACTCTGAACGCGCCAATCGCGCCTCAACCCCCGCTAGCTTTGCAGCCATGTTTTCCAATGGCACTTGCAAGAGGCTAGACATGCGCTGATGAGCGATGACGCACTCGTACTCCACGACCCGCATCTGTGCTACCCTAAACTTGTTAGCATTGATAATCGACTGTTTATCAACGCGGTCCAAGTAGGTTTGCATATGATACGGGCGTCAATCTGTCTTAGCTATAGTAGCCAGTGTCAGATGTTGTTCGCCCGAGTACACATCAACCTGTTCCCCGTGTTTACCAGGCTTAGTCTCTTCCGCGGGCGGAGGTCTAGGTTGGCTCACTACCTTAGGGGCAGGGCGCAGTGGTGGGGGTAGAGAAGGGTACTCCTCTTCTCCACCACCTTCTGCACTACTTTCCTCGCTAGGTTTGGGGACTTTTGCTTTCTTCGGGCGAGCACCAGCAGTGCTAGTCGACGCCGAAGCGTCAGCAAGACCGCTGTCTCTCCAGAACCCTTAGAGGATTTCTCCTCTTTAGGCGCACTCGACCCTTTCCGGCCAGGCTTTTCCTTCGCTGGGCCCGTCTTTGAGGAATTGAGAACATCCCCCAAAGTTACAGAGCCCGGTGTCTGGCTTCGCACTGACCGGCTCGAATTCGAGTCGTCGTCTGAGTCACTACTGGACTTAGACGAGCTCTTAGTCTTCTTTGCAGCAGGCTTGCGGTTCGTGGAGTCTACACTCCGGTCCCGTTTCGCGCTGCCACCACGCGCGGTGTCACGCAAGTGCTTCATCCGTTCCATATCCGGTGAGCTTATCCGCAGAGTCGTGCCGAAGCTACGATTCTGTTTCCAAGACACGGTATATTTCCCGTCAATAGCCTTGCGCTTAGGTTCGACACCCTTAGCCCGGGCTTCGGAAACTAACCCTACGAACTTATTAAAAAGCCGCATTGTCCTTTCCCTACCCCGAACAGCACCGATCCCGTGTTCGTCCAACATGTGACGAATCATCCACGACCGGCGCGACGAACCCGAATCAGCTGAGCACCGTCCTGCGTTACAACGGTACCAGGGGAACTCAGCTAAATGCATCTCTACGAGATGCCGCGCGTACAACCTTTTTGTGGCGTAGGCAGGTGATGTTTTCACATCCCCGCCCTGGCAACACAAAAAGACACAGTGCCCGCCGACAGTAAACTGTCGCAACGCAAAGTTCAACTTTTCCTTCTGGAGGATGTTGTACTTTTGGTTGGAGGCACTCTTGACTCCTTCCACACGGGCGATATACCACGTGTTTGCAGAGCCCTCGTCCTGAAGCCACTCTTCATCATCAGACACGCCATCTTCCCCTACCGGTTCCGGTAGCCAATGGCGGTCTTTGATGCGGAGGTCTTCTAGACACTTCGCTTTGCGCCCAACCAGACAGCTCGGTAGCTTGCGGGCCACCTTACGCTTCTGAGCGCGCTTAGCACTGGGAACAAAATCACCGGTCTCACTGTCGGCGTCGGAACCATGGGCAAGACGCTTTGCATCGTCAAGATCCATGATCTCGCCCCAGTCTCCGGCCCGACCACAATTGTCCACCACAGCGGATTCAGATTGTTCATCTGAATCGTGTGATGCACTCTCGTGCGGCTGTCCAGCTGACGTAGACGCGGGTTTCTCCGAGCCCGAAGACCCGGCCCCCTTCGTCTCCTTGCTGCCACCAGGTTTAGGATCCGAAGATCCCTTGCCTTTAGCAACAAGCTTGCCAGCACTGGACTTTCCAACTCCCTTACCCTTTCCTCCCTTGCGGGAGGAACTGGAGCTAGAGCGCTCATCGCGGGCCGCTTTGTCCGCTGCAGCTTTCGCTGCAGCGGCTTCCCTGGCCGCGCGAGTCTTGCGTCTACCCCTACGGGCAGCGGAGCTACTTACTGGCTTTTCAGCCGGTTTATCTTCCATGGAGACAGGTTCCGTCGACTTTTTAGCCGGCTTCGCCTTCTCCGTGGCACGCCCTTCAGCGGCCTTTGCTCCTTCCGAGGAAGTAGCCGGCTCCACTGACTCCGTGGAAGCACCAGGGGTTTTGTCAACCTCCATAGCGCTCTCCGTAGTGGCGGGCGTATCTTGGCTAGTAGCCGGGGCCGGAGGTGCTACCACCGGGGCTTCAACCCTCGAGGGGGATACCACCGGTACAACATTCTCCGGGCCCTGACTAGCAACCCATCGATCCACTAACCCCTTCATAGCCAAAGCGCGTATGTCGGGATCAGGGATGTTCTGAAGTTCCCGGGTCCACCGGTCCCATGGACTGGCTGGAATACCCCCGGGAGCAGGAGGATCAGGTCTGCTAATTGGTCTCCCGCGGCCGCGACCAACGGGAGTCAACTTAGCTCGCTGAGCATCTCCTTTCTTCTCCGCTGCTTTCACCGGCGTAAACGTCGGTTTCGGCAAACGGGAAGCCTTGGGCTTAGCAGGAGTAGTTGAAACTGACTTCTGCCCGTACCCAGAGCTCTTCACATGGGAAAGGTCTAGTTTCCCACCTTTCACGGAAGCAACTCGCCCAGAGCTTTCAGCCGAAACTGATGTCTTAGGCGAACCGGGTCCTGCCTCTGCCACCGAAGTGGAAGGGTTGGACTCTCCGCGCTGTGCTGACTCGGTGTCGTCTGGACCGGAATCCAGAGCACCCGAGTCACCACTGTGACTACCCCCTAGGGAGTCGTCACTGCCCAGGCCGACAGACGCACTGTCTCCCGAGCTCGCAAGGCCCTCGGCCGGAGCCGAGTCCTGCGGGACCACCTCTTCCTCCGCGGGAAGGGTGGCCTCCTCTTTGCGTTGCTCAGCCAGGCTGAACGCAGCAATACACTCCAGGGGCGTCACTGGGACGCCACTTGGCCAGAGTGATCTGTTCTCCTAGAACAATGCCTTATATACAGGCTGTTGACCCCAATTAAAAGAGGTCATGTCCTCGACCAATGAGAGGTGTTGAGACGTTCATCATCCGAGCGACTCCACGCCCCCTCGACCGCGAACTGATCAAAGACGCCGTTACGTGTCATTTGATTCGTTCTTTCACACTCTCCCAGCGGGTACAGACACCGGCCACGCTTCACTGCGCCAAGCCGAATCTATGCCCGTGGGGGTTTCCAATTCCATCTGACCACCATTATGCATCTCAAGAAGGTATAAGTTGATGATCGAGAGATTAAAAACCATCAAATTAGAACGTTATGGCGAATAATGCAGCCTCTGGAGGGCCCTCTAAGGGGAATCCCTTCGAGCAACGTCGGGACTGCTGCCATAAGTCCGTCTTTTATCAGGTTTCAACCGTCATCGCGTTCAATCAACCAACCCTAGGACTCGCAGGTTTGGTCAGCGTTTACTTCTCGTTGTGTTATTTTCGACAACAATTACGCACCACTACTCTTTGTAGCTGACCGCAGCTTTGCCGCGTATTCGGGCGCTGAGGCGGGTGGTTGAATTGTTTTCCAATTCTATTTTCATTTTTACTGATCTTCCATGTTTCGTATACATAGAACGATCAGTAGGGCCTTTGTAGTCCTCCGCTTCGGGCTTCAAATCCTCCCAGTCTTTCTCTCTCGAGTCAGACGGGGGGTATCTTTACCTTACGCGGACGACCAGGCTTCCGCCGTGTTGGCGGAGGGCCCTTGCAACTCTTACCGGCTTTGACCCGGGACTTCCCTGCCCTGCGAGTGGGCTTCGCTGAAAGTGGTACCGGCTGGGGCGGGGACTCCGTGTTATCAGAGCCAGCTCTATTGCGCGTACAGTGCCATGTTCTCAATCGAGCAACATGCGACTTATAGCGCTTCCGTGTCCATTCATCTTCGATGACTACTGTCATCTCTGACAGCACTTTGACTATAACAAACGGACCATCCCAGTTTGGGGCGAGTTTTACATTCAGTAACGGTGAGTGATATCGTATTACTCAGTCTCCAACCTGGAACTTTCTCGGCTTTAGTCGAACATCATGTCCCAACCTCTGCCACTCCGCGGCTTTCTCTAGGCCTCGCCTTGCTCGGTAATAAGCCTCCACAAAGCCTTCCCAAAGTTTTTCCACGAACCCTATAGGGCAGGGTATCTCAACGGAGACTCCCGGCACCCCATAGACAATGTTTGCAGGCATCACAATCTCTTCTCCGAAGACAAGTAGATTAGGTGAACACCCCGTACTAGAATGAATAGTACCATTGTAAGCGTGCGCTATAAATGGTGCTAACTCATCCCAGTTACTGCGGCTTTCATTGACCATCGTGCGTAAGCACTGTATCAACGTTCAATTGAACCGCTCTTCCATCCCATCTGATTGAGGACGATACGGGTTGGTGCGTGTTTTCTTGATCTCTAATATTCTACACATTTCCTGCCAAATTTGAGACTCAAATTCTCTTCCCTGGTCGGAGTGTAAAATACTCGGAGCTCCGAAACATAGCACCCAATTCTTCACAAGTGCTTCCGCGCAGGTAGCAGCTTTGTGATCTTTCATGGGATAGATCTGCACATATTTTGTGTAGTAATCCATCACCACCATCATGCAGGTATTGCCGTCATCGGACTCATCGCAAACCGGACTCCAAATAGCTCTTGTTGTAAGGGCATCTTCCCTATGCCTTCGCTGGGCTTAACCCTACAACAGACTGCGCATTCTAGAATCCATCGCTCTATGTCGGCGTTCATTCCGGGCCAGTAGTAATGTCGCTTTATTTTAGCGGCAGTCCTCTTTTTTCCGAAATGTGCCGAACTTCTATGCTCATGACACAGAGTCAAAAGTCCAGGACGCAGTGCTATGGGTACAACCAACTGTAAATGTCTCCTTACTGGACACACTGTGGTTCTCATCCTATATAACACGTTATCCATCACAGTCAACTCCGTCCATTGACTACAGAGTATTTGGAACTCCCGGTTTTCTATTGAGAGTTCCTTTCCTCGTGGTCTATGGAGGCCATTCTTTACCAGTTTAATCAACCGGAACATATCCGGATCACTCTGTTGAGCTTCTCGGGTCTGTTCCAGTGTCCACTGATAAAACGCGGGATCAGGATTACCCATCTGGTGCAATGCAGCCAAGATAGCATCATGTTCCCCACAGTCTACACAGTCGGGTTGCCCACACTTACGCAATGGTCTCCGGGAGAGACTATCCGCGTTAATGTGTGATTTACCGGGTCTGTGTTCTATCTGACAGTTCTTAAGTCCGAATTCGGATAAAGCTGCCAGCCATCTTCCGATCATCCCTTCGGCGTCTTTAAAGTTAAAGAGCCATTTCAACGAGGAATGATCCGTACGTAACGTGAAATCTCCACCTCCGAGGAAGTGTCGATATTTCCTTACGTATACTACTACAGCGAGAAGTTCTCTCTTTGTAGTGCAGTAGTTCCGCTGTGCCTTATTCAAGCTATTACTTGCAAAAGCAATGGGAACTTCTACTCCGTTCTGTATCTGAGACAGTGCCGCTCCAATACTGTCATTGCTCGCGTCGGTATCAAGGATGAATCGACCCTGAGGCAATGGATAATGGAAGACCGGAGTCTCTTCAAACTTTCTCTTTAGTCCCGAGAACGCTTCCTCGGCCGCGGAATTCCATAGAATATCCTTCGACTTTCCGGCTTTGTCTTGGACTACATACTGTTGCAAAGCATGGGCAGTTTCGGAAAAACCCGGGATAAAGTCACGATAATATGAACAGAATCCGAGGAAAGATCTTACTTCTTTTATATTCCGGGGTCGAGGCCATTTGGCCACTACTTCCAACTTGGATGGGTCAGCGCGGATACCATCACCCGCAACTATCCTACCCAAGTACTCCACTGATCGTTTGAACAGTTTACATTTCTGAGGTTTGAGTTTCAAGCCGTAAGACTCTATACGTTCAAAGACCTCCGCTAGGTTATTCAGACATTGTTCCACGGTTTTCCCGAAAACAATTATGTCGTCTAAATAAACCAAACATTTCTTCCACTGCAAGCCTCTCAGCATCTGATCCATCATGGATTCAAACGTAGCCGGGGCATTGCAGAGGCCAAAGGGCATTACTGTAAATTCATACAGCCCTTCGTGGGTAGTGAAGGCAGTTTTCGGCTGATCCTCACTAGCCATCTTTACCTGCCAATATCCGGATTGGAGATCCAAGGTACAAAACCATTGGTTCCCCCCGAGAGAGTCGAGACTCTCATCGATCCGTGGTATTGGATAGGCGTTCTTTCGGGTGATACCGTTCAGTTTTCTGTAGTCAATACAGAACCGGCAAGTACCATCCTTCTTAGTAACCATCACCACAGGGCTGGCCCAAGGGCTTTCGCTGGGTATGATCACATCTTGAGAAAGTATTTTCCGTAACTCCTCTTCCAAAGCTTCCCGCTTTATGGGCGGTAGTCTCCGGTAGGGTAGTCTAAATGGAATGTTTCCCTCTGTATCTATGTGGTGCTCTGCACGATCAGTTCTACCCAATGGGTCTCCTGGCCGCGCAAAGATCTTATTCCACCTTCCTAGCATAACTCTTAATTCCCGTTGCTCCGCGCTTGTTAGGGCATCTGCAGCAGTGATCAGAGTTTCTAGGGTCTCGTGCAGAACTGCAGACCCGGGATCTTTTTCCGAGTTTGTGTTCACGCACCCAATCCTCTCTTCTCTCGGGTCGTTGTCGATAGATGAAATACCTAGAGGACGGACCTCCACTGTATATTACTCGGCCAACAACGTCACCTTTCTTCAACACTATGCTCCCCGTAGTATGATTACTCACGGGTATAGATCCGATCCGAGCTCCACCCATAAGGGTGTCCCAAGCCTGTAATCCTTTGTCTGGAAATAACATCGGATCAGGCTCAAACATAGCATCTGCCAACGGCAAGTCACCTTCCCCAGCTATTAGCACATTTACCATCTGCTGAGGGGCGATGCTTACATCCTGCCTGACAGAGACCACTGAAGAAATCCGTCTACAGGAACATTCTACTTCCAGCTGTTCCGGGTGTTTAATCCGAAGCAGGCCTTGCTGAAGGTCCAATGACACTCCATACAACGCTTGGAAGTCTATTCCAATTATTCCATTCTCTTCGATATCACTGAGTATGGGACTCCACACTAATTCAGTGTTACCTACTGAGATCGGGATAATCACTTTGCCGTAGCACTTCAACGGAGTACCATTAGCAGCCCTTGCACTTGCTTCCGAAACTTTACATTCCGGATCAAATTCAAAAGTCTTATATAAACTGTGGTTCAACACAGAGCGGCTTGCTCCCGTATCAACCAACAAATCTACTTTCAACCCCTGAATTCTCACAGGCACATACCATCGTCTCCCCCCTAGAGGAGAAGGCTGCTGAATAAACCGGGAAATACCATCGAGGGTCCCAAGGTCCCATCCACGCTGGCGTAACCATTGTAAGCAGGGATGTCTCGGAGATAGATAGCGAGAACAAATTGTAGCAATCTGACTCGAAATCTCTTCCTCTCTGGTCTGAGTAAGATTCACTTTACTCGCTGGTTCTCCAGTTTGTGTACTCAGGCGTACAGTTGCAGGGGCTACTGTCTCGCCACTTACCGTAGCCCGTTCTAGTTTACCGGATCCTCATGAGGGGGAGGCAAAGCTAGAGGGCCGTCTGTGGTTTCTACAGCAGCCAGCTTCTGGGGACATTCCGGAGAAATGTGCCCAGTCTTTCCGCACTGCCAACAACGTCGAGTATCCAATTGGTTTTTCTCCAATTGC
Source organism: Alentia gelatinosa (assembly GCA_950022655.1). Taxonomy (NCBI): domain Eukaryota; kingdom Metazoa; phylum Annelida; class Polychaeta; order Phyllodocida; family Polynoidae; genus Alentia; species Alentia gelatinosa. Next base: position 10,576,804 of record OX465583.1, read on the forward strand.
GATAACCTTTCGTTGATCTGCAGCAACAATTCCGTAACAGTAGGTGATTCCTTGGAATCTTTACCCACGGCCTGTTCTGTCACCTGAGGGTTCCCATTTCTGGGCCTCCCTGGATTCAACCGGCCACGGCCCCTACCGCGGAAACCACGGCGTCCGAGTACCATTGACCGCACTGCGGAGAGTACATCCTCCATTTCGGGGTCGCTGGTTTCTTCGGTCGCCAACTCATCCTGTTCCCAGGATGGCGTTAGCATGGCAACCCGGGTTTTACTCGCAGGTTTTCCATACTGTCCAAACAGAGCACACCTTTGTTCATAGGCGTCCACTATTTTCAACACCTGTATGAGGGTCATACCAGGCTCCCATTTCGAGACCACCTCTGTGCGGATGTCCTCGTCTCTGAGACCCTTCACAAACTGAGTTTGTAGATCCTCATGCAGTGCCGGTGAGTCCAGTCTAGTACCGGGGTAAACCTCCATCAGCAATTGCTGTAAGGCTAACCCGTAAGCACGGGCGGACTCGTCTTTACCCTGTATCCGACTTAGAAAAGTCGAACGAGGGTTCAGCGTTACTAGCTGCCCACAGTAATAGGACGCCACTTCTACAAGGGCATCCCATCCATGCGTAGCCGAACGCCGGTAGGCGCGTAAAGCAGCCTCACCGGGTCCATCTTGCAACGCTCTCATGAGGTACGGCAATGCATCCGTAGTACTCCACCCATTGCACTGGACATCCTCACAGAACCCGGCAAACCAGTGTTCCCACACCATTCCTTTACCAAAAGGCTTCGGAATAATGGCGTTACGTCTGGCCGTTTCTGCCGGTCTCACAATCGGGACATTCCTAGCCTGTGCTAGAGATCGATTGAACACCCGATCCGCGTTACTCTCCGCAAGCACAGGGTTAAGTCCTAATTCAGCTATCGCGGAATTAGACAGTACTCCCCTATCACTAGCATGCGTAGAGTCTTTCAGAGAGTCCGTTGGGGAAGCAAAGTTCACCATCGGAGGTCTCCGATCTATTCGTGGCGGAGTAAATACACGAGGACCCGTTGCATTCCCTTGTGGGGAGTATACGTGATCCTTGGTCACACTCTGCCAACCTGGCGATGGAGTCCTATACTTTAAAGCATAGTCTGCCTCTGCGCGCTGTGTGCGCGCCAATACCGCCTTTTCTTGATCCTCGGCCAAAGCAAGCTGTTCTTTCTGCACTCGCAGTGACTCAGTGGCTACCTTGGCCCGAGAATACACATCTTGCAACATCAACTTAGCAGTATCTTGCTCTTCGAGTAGACGCTGCTTCGCTTGACGTTGCTCGGCTTCATGATTGATCCGAGAATCGATCTTAGGCCGGGTTACTGGGGTTTCCCCACGCTCAGGACCCTCCTCGGAATCGCCTATTCGGCTTACTCCTTCCAGGTCCTTTTCTTCCATGGAGTCCGCTCTAGGGGTCCCCATGTGGAGCACGGTTGAGCTTAGTTGCTCAGCCACGTTCCTCGCAGCCTTCTTCCGCGACTGGCTAGCAGCTGCCACTGGAGTACGGACATCTTGTGTCTTCTCCGGGCTGGCTACGCCTTCTGCGGCAGGGCTCTGCTCGGCGATCTTTGACCGGGTTTTTACACCCGGCTTCTCCGCCATCCTACCTCTCCAGTGATCTTCGGCTGTGCAAGCAGCCAAAGATCCTGGTCACGGCACCAATGTAGCGGTTACCCTCTAGTCGCTGAAAGTGTATTACCACTCTCCGCAATTGTCAGCCGACCAGAGGTTCCGAGACTAGTCGCTACCCTGTACTTACCGTGCCAATACAGGTGGGTTCGGCTTTACCCACTGGAGAAGGGAGGGAGATCCGAGATCTACCAACTACCGCTTAACCGCGAATAGAAAACCAGACTCCGGACAGTTTCAGTTTACCGTTCGTTTATTACTGGAAGTAATACACAATCCGTTGGTGCTACGGGGCACCAACTAGCGCGGGAAGAGATACTGGTCTCTTCAACGTTGAAAGGTGTTTCAACACAACCTAACCAACTCGTGAGGCTTCAGACATTCACTCCGTAAAGAGGCACCGTGAGAAGTCCTATCAACTAGCTGTGGACTCGACCTTATATAGCGGCCGAGTTACGTAATGCGGGTGAACCCGCAGCATTTGCATACTGCGGGTCCGCCGGCCATACCGCACAGCAAGGATCGGCACTCGCGCCACCTAGTTCTAAAGTGAAACAACGCTGCTCGACTGCCCTGACCCCTACACTTTTAGTCTTTAAATTATTCAAGAAACAAATACGTGGAAAACTGCAGACGTGTAAAGGGGACATTGATAATACACACCTGAAAAATGCTGCTGTAGTCCACTGAGAAGACGTTTCTAGTTTTCTTTTAAGTATCTCCTAGATTCTGACAAACCAATTTCTCTTCTAGGCCTACACAATAGAAACTCAACATTATGCAAATGTTACACAGTTAAGGGCGGGAATATAGGATGGGGACTTCTCGTTGTGTTTACTTGGTTGTTATATTTCTTCTCATTGGCAACATAGGAGGTTACAGCACGTAGTATAGAATCAGGGCGTCCATCCTCATCGGGAGCCCAAAGCAGACTGGTTATATTGGTACCACTGAGGAGTGGCTCAGTGAGGACAAAGAGACACGTGAGAGACATGAGTGTCACTCATGATCACTCATGACTATATCGTGGCAAGCTCGTGACCAACTCATGATTAAACACCATCAGTATAACTATCAACATGCACTTAATAGTACGTAGCCTACAATAATAACATTCTTTGAGAATGTGTGCACTAAAATTATAGGGGACTGTGTTACACCAATTATGATCAAACACCCAGAACTGCAATTGATATTGTGGTAAAACTTTGTATTTTTAGACAGTTGAAGTCAACAACTCTTCTGTGCAGAATTCTGCAGCCCGACCTCTGAACCATGCTGCATCTTGAGGATCAGAAAATGTTACTCTTGAGGACTTGCCATTGTCACCCTATACCACAATCACCAGCAGGTGAAGGACATGCCTCTAAATCACAGAAAGTAAGTAGACACATGAGAGAGGTGTTAAAGAATTATAGTTGATGGATATGGTTGGATATGGTATAAGTAACAGTACATGCCAAATATACCATTTTTGTGAATATATATACACATTTTCATGACCAATCGAAAAATCTATTGTTTTCTTCTGGTTACATAACACATATTTCTTTTACTGAACCATTTAAAGATAGAACTATACAAAAAGTTACATATCTCTTAGCTATGTGTAATATGAGAAAACTGTATTCCTGTGGCCGAATTATTATTTTACTGAACCCCTGTCCCTGGCCATTGTAACCGAGGTCATAGACCGAGGTTATAATGGACAGAGTGAAGTTGTTATAATGGACAGAGGTTATAATGGACAGAGTGAAGTTGAAGAATACAGACTGAAGTTGGTTTGTTAAGATTGGTTGTTTGTTTCCTTTGAGATTTATCCATGTCAGAGGCTGCTAGGAAGTCCATCAAGAGGCTATTGAGGAAACTGCTTTCAGTTATAAGGACCCTCCAAGAAGTGAGACTCTGAAAAATATTTTGACCCAAAATGTGCCAGCAGGAACTTGGAGTAATCAGGCCACTTTTATAAATCATATATCGAACATCTGTTACCCAAAGGTTAAAAAGAATGAATCAGTGAAGTTCCTCCAAAAATTCAGTATCAGTGCCCCAAGTGCCCAAATATCTCATAGACTCAGACTTTTATGGGCATTTGATTTGATGCCACATACAAAATACATCAAAGCAATTGTGAATGAGCTAAAGCAGACAATGCTTCAAAATAGTTCAGTATTTTGATCCTGACTGGAGGTATATCACTGAAATGTCATCTACAAGTTCCTCCAGTTTTCGTTTGAATAGATAATTACCCGAGGTACTTACCTAGTACTGAAGGGGAAAAGAAGAGCTGGGTTTTACTAATATGGGAAGTAAAACTGGTTTTGATTACATCTGCCACTGAGGATGGTACAGCAGGTGTTGTATGTTAGGCCGAGCAAGATAGTGGTGTGTTTCTTTGTTCAAATGACTGTGAGTTTGGTCTAACTAGATTACTTAACATTGATTATCATATGCCATTCAGTGTTTTATGTTTGTAATTATGATACCATTTTCACATTAGTAAATATTTTTCTTTTTATACTGTACTCTTGGTAAATAGGTCCTCTTTAAAGCTGTATCATTAAGTATCCTTATTAGGGATGAGACCCTATCAATGATTAAGATTTGCATCTAAGAACTTGAACAAAATTTGAAATAGAAAAAGAATCATATGATATCTAAGTAGAAAATAAATAAAATAGGCTCTAATCAAAGGTTTATAATATCTAAGAAAGACAAATAAATCTTAAAAAAAAATAAAAAAAATTGAATAATCCAAATATGCATAATATATAAAAGTCGAAGAACATGTTTCTCTTTTGAGTATATCCCACTCTCTCTCCCTGATAGCTTAATAAACGTCTTTCATCTCCTTGGCCTAAACCATCCCTTTGACCCTGTTGCCATGGTGACTTATTTTATGACCGCCTCCTCTGACCACATACAGGTGACCTAGTTACAAAATTTTGGGTTCTTATATACAGTAAGAGAAAAGGCCTTTTAAGGAGTTTCAAATCAATGTATCTAAGGAAAATAAGCAGTATAGATCATAGAAAGATATATAATATCTGTCATATAGGATATATTGGATTATCTCTGAAGATTTGTGGATAAACCATAGAAATGAAGTAAGTGGAATGTTTCAGTTACTCCCCCTTAACACTAGTGTTTGTCCCCCATATTAGCCTGTATTTGTCCCACCAGAATATCATTTATAGATCTTAAATATACACTTGTGAACCTGGAAACAGTCTATTGCACTTACTTCCCTTTTGAATATCTTAATTTCATCAATAAAATAGGCTAAAATACAGTGATCACTAAACCCCACCATTCTCGCCCATACAAACCTATGGAGTAGGATAGAGGCGTGTGTTTGTTGTGAACCAGCCGCCATTGTTGCCATGGATACCACTTACCCGACCTATAGCCCTGATGACACTTCTGGCGTAACACAAGTTCAGCCAAAACATAACATCAACTGATATAAAATGGAAAATAAGACAATCTAATCCAACTTTGTCTGCTGATAGCCTTGAAAATCAGGTCAAGAACATGTGCATTGGGAACAACACTATCTATGAGAATTTCTGCAATGTCACTTCAAAAGTTTGTGAAAGTGACCAAGATGGGCATGTATCGCAGTTGTTTGTGTGGAAAATTCAAGCTGATCTTACAGATGCCATTTGCCTGAGAGACATAGACGAAGATGGCAAAGTAAATTATAAGAAACATGTCCACACAACAAGAACACTTATTCCAACCGGATCAGCATATAAGTGTACTTGCAGTGTCTTCAGGACATTAGTACAGGATTTTAACAGAACAGACTTGGGCAACAGTGTGGGTATATTACAAGCATTGCCCTTGCATCTTCAGTTGTTGAAAAAGCAAAACACCATGTCAAAAATGATGTTTGCATTGTTTACTCAGATGATCAGATACAGAAATTCTCTGTTAAGCATAACAATACTTTGACTTATGTCCATCTTCAGGGATGCCAGTTTGTAGGATTTTGCCTACATGTAGGATTTTCATTCTAGTCTAAAACATATATGGAAACTTTAAGAAATTGTCTATGATTTAAGAACAATATAGACTCCAGCTTTTCTATTAGAATATTATACAAACTTGTTTTGTAATCTTTCAGAATTTTTAATTCAGCTACCCCACAGCGCACACAGTTAGATAGCTTATGAGCCTAGAGCTGTAGGATGGTAGGATTCCTGTAGGAAATCCTCCTACAGACAAGGGCAAACCAGAATGCTGACATCTGATTGGCTTAAAATATGTCATGTGAGAATACTGTTATGGGGGACTTACCAAGTGTAAAAGGAAATCAGAGGAATGCCTTATGAACTTGTAAAGATATTTTGCAGAATATAGAACTGATAAAGTGTGGTAATCTATTCCAAGTGGATTTCTTTGAATAGTTCCCCATTCAGTGCAGAACTACACATAGACCCACTCTCTGAGCAGATATCCAGATATCATATACTGCCAGTCTATATCCAAGGATCTGCTGGGAGAGTGATGGAGATTCCCCTTACAGCATATGCGTTTTAGGTGAGACATAGACTGTCCTCAGTCCCTATGTAAGATTTTTTCCTCACCCCAACTGGCATCCCTGCATCTTGATCAAAAACACCCAAATGTCATTGGTTGTCAGGCAGGCATCTGCAAATCCTCGAAAGGCTGTAAGAGGAAAGAGAAGAACTTTTCAGATTTCAGGAATCTAGAGATCTTTCAATCTATTGCATCTTCCATTCAGGAAGAGGGAGATGGTGACGAAGATGAGATCCTTCAAAACGTTCCTCCTCCAGAGTATTCTCTCGGTGAAGCCCTTCCTGACAAAGACAATATCAGAACAGAGGTGACAGCATCATCTGCCCATGTCCTCATGCCCAGTCTCCTACTGCTCAGCATGATGCAACACAGAAAGCAGGCATTTGGCATGCTCAGGGATGCCAGTTTTCAGGGGATTTCAGGATATCAGGGATTTTCCTCACCTCTACATATATCCAAAATTTGCACTGAAAATGAGTTTTAAGTCTAATAGAACATATTGGACATTAAACTACCCAAACAAACAAACTGAGGTTATAGGCGGCCGCTAGCGGGGACCCGGCGGCCGCTAGCGGTGCCTGACTGGTCGTACCCTGTGGGCCCAAGGGCCTTGCACAGTCAGGAAGGCTCCCTGACTGCGCACTGCCTGTGTGGTAACCCGCCATAGGGTATGAGTGACTCCCTGAACCCCCCTGAGACTCTCCAATCGTATTAGAACCTAGAATGTGTAGGGGGAGTGTAAGTTCACAACACACACATCATTTTTCACCCTGGGATTGAGTGGGGGTGCAGTATTGAGGTCAATGTAACCGCAGGCATGTGACCTACCCGGCGGGTGCAGGAGGCACCCTATATGCCCCTCTCTAGACATTCCACCCCCAGCATAGGTAGATTTACTGCTATATCAAAGGCCAATACATCTCATACCATGTCTATGTAGTGTGGGAAGTAAAAGCACTCTCACCTCGGTAAATGTGTAGGGGTGTGATTTTTACCTACATTCATCTAATTGAACAAATTGGACGTTAAACTACCCAAACAATCAAACAAACAAACATACCTTAAGCTATATTTTCTAATATTAATCTATAGTACTAAAAATCTTTCTATATTTCTCTACCATAAATTGACAAGTGCTTTTTATATATTTATAGGATGTGTTTGATGTCAACTCTGGCAAGTGGCAGTTTCCCTGTTTAAGTAAACATAAACCACAACCAGTCACTTCACAGAAGCTTCAAACACATATATTAGATGGTGATGACATGAGCGATCGCAAGCTTGGGGATAGGATTGACGGCTGCCTCGTTGTTCCCAACTTTGTATCCCCTATGACTACAGGTTCCTGTGGTTGCCAGGTATGTGGGTCATGCATGAATTAGTTCTACATTTTAACCTTAATTCAATCAATATCATTTTGTGTTCCCGGCTCTTTGCCACAAACTAAATATCATTTTGTGTTACCGGCTCTTTGCCACAAACTAAATATCATTTTGTGTTATCGGCTCTTTGCCACAAACTCTATCTTCTTCAATTAAAATTATTAAGATAGCTTTCACCTTTTCTTAGAAAATGATGTCCACCTCCCTATACTCTTTATTGCATTTTTATATCCAAAGCCATATCAGTTAGTTGTCCTAATGATTAGTATTTTTCATTCAATAGGGTGAGCACAACGGATGGACCTCTGATGACCTCCCAAATGGCAGAGACGAAATTTCCCATAAAAAAACACTTTACACCCTGCACACCCGTTAGCTCTACAGTCTATGAGAGACTGTGTATCAATGGTTCCTGCACCGTTGAATGGACAGATGAGGAAGAATGTATACGCATTCTCACCGAAGACACTTGTGCTGGGGATGAAATCAGACATGCCTTTCTGAACAGAGCCTTAAGCCAGCCTACATGATTAAGTGGATTTAGTGGATTTCACCTAACTCTAGATGACCTAACGTCTTCCGCTGTATGCAGTGTCCTTCATGTGGGCCAAATCCTTGGGCTCTGGCCTGCGATGGCACGAAATTGGGGGTCTATATGAGGAACCTCTGTTTCAGTCCCATAGAAATAGTTTAGTATACCGTAGTCAAATATGGTACAAAGTATGAAGTATTTGAATAGGAAAAAGATTTTAGAATTAGTGTGTTTTATTTAGTATCTTCACAAAACTTTAATATCATATATCAAAATGTGTATCATTATTATATCATGTATCTGTGTATTGGCTAGTATTTGTCGTTTATGTGTGATCTATGTTGTTCTTTCCCTGTGTGTGTGGTTCTCATTTGCCCTTTTAATTAGTTGAGAGAAGTTTGGCATTGTCTTTAAACCAGGGCGCCTTATTTCGACCGCTGATACTAGTCATGTGGTACAGTCCTTAAAGCCAAATGCCCATCTACCGATTCCGGAACATTCATGTACCTTTGTGGGCGACAAACGGACGGTAATTTGTCTCACCAAAGGCATCCTAACGGAGTCGGCCGTAGTCGGTAGATGTAGGACAGCTAGGCAAGGGTGAGCCACCGATTAGTAGACCGATTTGCTTAGGACTAATATCCACCACCCCATCTTCTCAATGTCCGCCGGTAGAGCGAAGAGTTACGTAATTTGCCTGCGACAAGGCGACCGACTCCTATGCAATTTGGGGACTAATCGCTCAACCCTGAATCGGTAGATGGGCATCAGGCTTTAGGGTGCATATTCCCTGGGACAATGCTACCCCTCTGTTCTTCTATGCTGAGGCGGCTTGTACTAGACGTGCTGCACGGTACTTTGATTTTTGTTACGCTGGCCCTGTGAAATTGGCCTGCGAATACCTATTGTCCATAGACCCCCGTGAGCATCCACTCATAACACACATGGTGGGGTGCCTGTCCTTAACCTCTTTGGGGAACCTTCATATCATCTGTTCGGCACTGCCCCAGCCGATGATGTGGAAATGAATACAGACCGACTCGATATACACTCAAAAATACTTAGTCAACCGTCTAAGGTACAGCGCGAACTTATATCACCACTGGATACTCAGTTCCCTGCTGTTGATAAGACGATCAGGAGTATGCAACGTTTTCTAAGTGAATTGGTCCAGAAGTTTGGTAATGCGTCCGCCATTAACCAGGGTGAAATTGAGGTTGTTCGGCTCTTTCAATCCCTTTTTGCGGTAATGCTTAGGGCTAAGCTCGGTCAGACGCTCCATTATATCGAACTCCTGTGGTTGCTCGATGCATACGCCACCAGCTCCATGATTGACGTGAATTAAGCTGCCTGCTATGGTGACACGGTCACCCTCTGCCCTGACGTGCCTTATATGAAACGGCTGACCGAGGTTTCTTGCGCGGCTGCATTGTTGCGGGATGATGCAACGGCTAATGCAGCGCCGAACACCCTCATTTCACCCTGGATAATGGCGGACGCATTACCAAACTTCTGGACCAATTCACTTAGAAAAAGTTGCATACTACTGATCGTCTTATCGACAGCAGGGAACTGAGTATCCAGTCATGACTATTTGTTTCACCTGCACTCTACTGAGCTGGCTGTATACCTCGATGATGGTTTTGTCCTCTTCATGAGCATGGAGGATAGTGGGCAACTGATTTGTGGGAATCGTCCCCCAGTTGTACAGCTCATCAAATACTACACAGTAGTGCGAATAGCTTGGGACTGCACCTTTCAGACGGCGAGATTGTGGATTCCGTACTCAATGAATGCAAGTCGGCATTTCGTATGACACAGGTATTCTGCCGGCAACCAGCGTAGTAATCTCATTACTTTCTCTTGAGATTAGCAGATTTAAAAAATACATTACTAAACTTTGATTTCGGCATGGCTCGAAATAAATCATAAGAGAAAAAGTATATCTGCCAATAGATCTACAAAAAAGAAGAACAGATTCTATTTTTCCCTGCATGAGATTCTCACTCTCGTGGCTCTTCAGTCTCCATGCCTAGGTCTGGTTCACTTTGTCTCTATGTGCGGGAGACTCTCCAAGCGGATAGTACAGAAAATTGCACGTTTTATATGTGGTAGGTAATAAAGTGGCAACCAGTCAGCATTGGAATATCCTGTTGCTGGTTTCGAGACTACCTCGATACATTACCCATCCAACGATTTACCGAAGCACAGTCTGAATGTCCATATTTGGTCGAAGAAGTTGCTTGATGATAATCAACTTGAGGTGGTCATAGACCCTATACCGACTGATCTTCGTCAGCCCTTGAAGAAGACTTTTGGCGGTCGCTCTATTTGTTTCGACACAAGTGACCTCCGACAACGCCTGGAGGATAGCTCTACGAAGCTAGCGTTTGAGAAACACAGCCATTAGTGATGTTACATAGTTGATTAATAATGAGATGAAGGGGTGGTGATATGAAAGAGAATGGGATATATAGAGATGAGGGATAGAGAGTGCAGGTGAGTAGTTTGACAGATCAGAATTTCAACCAGATATGACGACAAGAGCTAGTGGGAATAAGTGTTACATCGCGGATTAATACAAATTAGAATTACTGAGAATGGGATGATGCAATGGGGTGATGAGATGATGCAATAATACTTGTTGTGATTTTAGTTATTATAGCTGCCAAACAGGCATGTTATGTAATTATAAAGGTGTTACATAATGGAAATAGATGTGTGTAAGCAGAGTGATGATATGATTTAGGGAAGGTGGTGATATGAAATGAGTTTGTATAGATTTGTAGGATGCAAGACACCTGAGAATGTAGTGGAAGATGCAGCAGGGCCTGGATGGAGTATAGTGGTGACCCTGGGGTGTGTGTTGGGTGTGGGTTATAAGAGATGGTGGGGTGGTGAGTATGGTGTCAGTATGATACACTGTCAACCTGCCTCAGAACATTCTGAACAACGATGCATCATTTCGTTGCATCATAGGGAAGCAGGTGGTCTGTATAAAGATAAATTGTGTGCATTCAGATGCCTCGCCTACAAGGCAGGCGGGCGTGAGGAATTAGAACCAAGGTCGAGAGTAACGTATGCTCAATGGAGGGCATATCAGTTGGCTGATGGCAACGAAGATGTGCCTGTGAACTACAACCGCTACAAAGGTTTGAGCATGGCAGATTTACCCGACTTTGAACAGTGTTTCTGTGCGCAGGTAAACGTCTATTTCCTTAATGCAGACAACACCTGTACCCGAATGTACTGTACAATGATGCTGGACTATCCTGATGTAGATGTCGATCTTGATTTGAATTTGTATGACAGACACTTCAGTCTAATCACAAACTTCAATGTATATGCACAGAAATATGCATGTGGATTCTGTGGTCGTTCTTTTCAGCTTCTTTCGTCACTGAAAAGACACCAGCGCACTGGCACAAGCAGGGTGAGATATGTATATATCCTGGTGGGGTGTACGAAGGGTCAAAGACAATTTTTGAGGAGATGCACAATCTTTTGGGAATAGAGCTGACTGAATAAGAAGCATTATCCTTTCTTTGCTGTCTATGATTTTTAAGCAATCTTGAGGAAACACGACGAAGAAGAGGTGGGGAGAAAAACAACCTGGACGACTAAACATGAACCCGTTTGTGTCTCTGTGTGTTCCTTCATTACACCCTTCAAAGAACCTCACTGTATCATTGATGATGATCCTGACAATCTGGTTAAGCGTATGGTAGACTTGTAAAATCTTTGGAACGCTGGAGTTGGGTAATAGAGCAATTAGAGAGAGCAAAAGAAGAGTTTTCTGTTCAACTACCTCCGTACGCGTGATGCAGACGAGGACGACCTAGATGGACTGACCCAGGAGCAGTTGTTAGAGCGGGAAGAGGAGAAGATGGTCGAGCAGGACAGGTTGGAAGAAGAAGGGGTATTGGAGGACCATCAGAGATTGGACAACGACGACGACGATGAGAGTGAAAGACTAGAAGGCCAAGGCAATGTAGAAGAGCAAGACAGAGGACTGGGGCAAGACTGTACAAGGGAAAAACATTGTAGAAGCTCCTGTGATGCAAATGCAAAGTAATCAGAAACTTGTCTTAGGGTTCCCTACTTCTAGACCGGACTTTCCATTCTAACATCTCTTGTGTTTATGGGAAGAGCAAAGCTCACCTGGCCGTCAACGACCCCCTTTTCAAGAAACTGACAGAAATACCAGGTGAGCTTTTCGAAATAGAGAAGAAGAAGAAGAAGAGAAAAATCAATCTTGACATGCCTGTTCAACTCGGATTCTATGGGCTGCAGACTGCCAAGCTTCAACTCCTGAGGTTTTACTATGAGTGCTTGCATTGATACCTCGGTAGAGAAGCATTTGAGGTCACTCCCTGTGACACTGACAGTCTCTATTTCATGCTGAACAAGCCAACTTTTGCAGAGGCTGTCAAGTATATGAGACAGAGGTCTAATGAAAACGAGATTCGCCGAAGTTGTAAGAACCCTGAGGTGGTGGACGATTCGGTTTTCAAATTAGAAGCGACTGGCAGAGAGCTCATAGCCTTGTCTTCCAAAACCTATTATCTGGAAAAGGAGACCGGACCCCCTAGCGTGAAATGCAAAGGGATCCGGCAGTCAGCTTTAGCTGAGCCGCGCCGTCTATATGAGGACGCCTTGTGTAGACACCCACAGGGTCAGCTACAAACGTTGGTCTGAGGGCAAACATGGGTACGATCATGATGACAGGTCTGCTGGGGTGGACAGAAATTACCAATCTGTTCACCCTCTTGGTCGCCTCGCCTCCTCGTGGTGCAGACTGGATATGCTTGCACGCAAGCATAACTAAAGCGACCGGGGTGGGTGGGGAGATAGCTCAGTGGTAAAGAGTACGGGACTTTGTTGATTCGGGTCCCACTGCAGCCACTTTTCTCCTTCAACCCCCAGCAGTGGTAGATTTACTGCTATATCAAAGGCCAATCCTTCTCATGCCATGTCTATGTGGTGTGGGAAGTAAAAGAACTCTCACCTCGGTAAATGTGTAGGGGTGGGATTTCTCCTGCATTCATCTCATAGATTCGATCAAACCCAAAGTAAGTCTAATTGAACAAATTGGATATTAAACTACCAAAACAAACAAACAAACAAACAATCATGATGACAAGCAGAGATGCAACAGCTTTTCCTATTTCTATGTCAAAAGAACGGTCCACCAAAACGACGTCGACACAAGTCTGTTACAACTTGTCATGAACCCTTGGGAAAAATACAACACCCTTGTCCTGAAACGATTCCAGCATAAGCTTTCCAACGACTATGAGGTGTTCTTGGCCGGACATAACCTCTTGTTCTCCTCGGTCACTGAATTGTTTATGTACGAGAAGGCGATGGCCTGCGACTGCCCTGACATTGCCGCACGGATCAGGATCGCTCGCACTGAAAGTCTAATTGAACAAATTGGACGTTAAACTACCCAAACAAACAAAGCTCGCACTGACAGAGAGGTGATGCACGCAGCCAGGCAGATCAGAGTGAAAGACTGTTGGTATGCCATGAGGGAAGAAGTGATGGAGGAGGTGTTGGAAATGAAAATCCAAATAATGAAAGACGACCTGGCTACAGAACTGAATGCCTTGAATGGTAGGTTGGTTGTTCAACCGGGTTGTCATTTCGACAGTTAATTCACATGCGGGTTATCTGCGGAAATGGCCGAATTGACCGATCCGATGAACTTCCCCGGCGACGACTTCATGTGTTTATTGGGACAGAAAGCTTAGGGATGATGTTTTCATGGGGAGAGGTGCGGCACCCCAAATAGATGTGTAGTGTGTATATATATGTAAATATTGACTGCTGCCTGTGACTGCAACTTATAGCTCATGTGTGTAAAAAGATTGAGTGTGGGTAAACCGAGTGATTGATGATTGGGTCGGGCCGATGGCGCATCCGACGACGTCTGCATGGTGGGATGGGTAGGGTGTTTCGACAGTGGAATCAGACGACAGCATGGTATTGATATTTTGACAATCCGGGGGGAATATAGGCGGGGCATAGGTGAACATGTAAGTAGATGGTTGGTGATTTGGGTAATGACTAATGTGCACACATGTGTACACTGTAGTTGAACCCATGGCCTGATGTGTTTCTCTGAGTCTGTATGCAGCTCAGAACCCCTCCAAAAGAGTCCCAAGCTCACCTAATGCTGGATATCGCCAGAATTTACCTATACTATTGCTGGAATTTCATGCAATGGCTTCTAACACTACAAATGAAACAACCACAGTCATGGAGGCTGAGTCCACAACTGCTCCACACACCCTGCAAGTAATATTCTCCAAATGGGGGCATAACCAATTCTGAATCACTGTCATTATTGCACAACTGTCACTAATTTCTAATTGTCAATATTAAATTTCAATCATCAGGATATCACTACATGGAATGAAACATGTATTTTCAGTCTTTGTATATTATCAGGTATTTAGCATTTATTTATCTATTTATTTATTTATTCATTTATTTTTATTTTTCTCACATAAACCAATATGCTAACCACGGGGCTTTGTATTCCATATACAGAGCAGAAGCCGAGGCCCAATATGATGGTGATGACCAAGCAACAGTTGGTTATGGAAGATAGGTCATAATACCAGTCGATGCATAATATTTTCTAATCTCAATCCAGTAAACTGAATAGGTCTATATCACCCAAATTCCCAACTCCCAACACCAAAATATTACAATGAAAGTAGTATAGTGCATATCTATTAGGCAACACAAATATAAATGGCTCCACTTCTTCTAATACAGGGTTATTAATTTTTTCTTGTTAATAACAGTGATATGGACAAGGTGGATGCAGAGATTAAACAAGCGGCAGCTGAGGTCTTTATGGAAATAGCACAAGGCGAAATCTGCCACCACTGCAACAGCCATGGCAGAGTATACAATTGTGTAGGATTTGTTCATTATTAAAATTTTAAACTGAAATTTATCTTGTCTGGTTATAATTCTAGTAATAGATCCTCTCTTACATACATACAGAAATGGCTTGAAAAACCACCCCCAGTGCTCATACAATCCTATAATTATTTCAAGATTAAATCATTGATTTGATTTAGGCCACTCTCCTATGTTAATAGAATCCACTGATAATTCAAGGAGCTGGTGTTACTTCAACCCATTACTGTAATGTTTGTTGTGTTATCAAGTATTGAGTCTGAACACATGACTAGGCAAAACTGGAAGTGAGTTTTATTCTCCCCCACAATCTTTAGTAGTACTGGCAGTTAACACCAGATGGCAGTATATGTAATACACAATACAACATCTTCCTTTTTTTCGAAGATGACTAGGAGAATCCAACTTTATATGTAGCACCAACGGCTAATAACCATTTAAGGTTTTGATAGATACAGCGATATGAGATAGTATATAATACTGTTGACTAATGAAATATGACTTCTGAGTATTTGCATAAGGCATTACCATATGGGTTTATTTGAGTTTATAAACTCTGAGATTAAAATATAGTGAACTAAACATAAACCATATGTCTAAAATCTTTCAAGCTGAAATCAAATTATGGACAGTCTCATTAGTCTTGGTAGCGCACGGGAGTTTTTATTTCTCTCCCACTCCTAGTCTTTACAACAGTCTTTGGGCTAGATACAGGTTTGGGACTGCTCTCTACAGCCTTCTCATGCATTGGCACTGCCTGAGGCACACTTGAGGGGAGTTCATTCACTGTTGGTGGTAGTTCATTCAACTGAACACGATTACGGACGTATGTCTTCTTGGGGGTACTGATCACATATGCCCTATCATGCCCACCTTTGTCCTCAACAGTACCTGTCTCACCCCTATCCTTTATCCATACAGGACTGCCTGGGTGGAGGGTTTTGAGTGGCCTAGTATTATGACGCTGGTCATAATTAGAACTCATATTTTCCCTGTACTTGTCCTCACGGACACGGACTGTCACTTTCTCTGGCAGATCCGGTTCCAGTTTAGATGGAAGAACTGGCACCTTGGTGTTTAGGCGACGACTCATCAGCAATTGGGCTGGGCTGAACCCATTGTGTAGAGGAGCATTCCTATAGTTGACAAGGCGATGTATGGATCCGGTTGCTTCACAAGGTCTTTCACAGTGCGGACGGCTCTCTCAGCAGCACCGTTTCCTGAGGGATGGTAAGGAGAGCTAGTTATGTGAGTGAAGCCATAGTCTGTAGCAAATGCAGCAAATTCTTGACTGCTGTATTGGGGACCATTGTCAGAGCACAGTATTTGTGGAATACCATGGCGGGCGAAGAATGACTTCAGATGGTTTATCACACAACGAGATGTAGTCTCCTCCAGCTTGGCATATTCTGGGAATCTTGAGTGCATGTCCACTAGAACAATATACTGGTCTTTGCCAAGTTGAAAGAGATCTGTGGCGACTTTGAACCATGCCTGCTCCGGAGGAGTTGATGGAATCAATGGTTCAAACTGAGTTGGTCTGTTCTTTCTGCAATGGTGGCAGCTACTGACTAGTTCCTCGATGTCAGAACTGATGCCTGGCCACCAAATTGCATCACGGGCGAGTTGACGGCATTTAGTTATGCCCTGATGACCTTCGTGCAACTTGCAGAGCATTTCTGGTCGCAAGCTTGAGGGAATGAGTATCCGAGTTCCCATAAGAAGAAGGTCATTGACGATGGTGAGATCAGACTTGTAGGGTGCATATTTCTTCACAATACCCTTCAGTGAAGAGTTATCAGGCCACCCTTCCTGTATGTACATACATACTTGACGACAGATGTCATCCTCCCACTGATGATCACGGATGTGATCGAGACGGCGATCAGATGCGGGGAGGGATGCATGCACAGCATTAACATATGCTGTCACTTCCTCCTGGAGTGATATATCAGCGACAGATGGACCATTTCTTGGGGCTCTTGAGAGTGTATCTGCAGTGTAGAGCTCCTTCCCAGGAACATGAATTATGTCATAATCAAACCACATCAGGCGCATCCTGAACCGTTGGACTCGCACTGGGAGTTGGTCTAAGTCACGCCCTCCTAAGAGAGGTACAAGTGGTTTGTGGTCAGTCTCGATGAGAAACTTATTACCGACCAGATAGACACGGAACTTTTCACATGCCCATGTGAGCGCCAAGGCCTCCTTTTCTATTTGGGCATATCGTTGTTTTGTGTCTGACATGGATCTTGAGGCATAGGCAACAGGGTGCCATTGAGTGCCTTTCTGCTGCAAAAGCACTGCGCCAAGGCCATAAGATGATGCGTCTGCTGAGATTTTGGTCTCGGCTTCTGGACTGTAGAGAGCGAGAACTGGAGTTTTAGTGAGCACATCCTTGATTTTCACAAACGCTTCCTGTTGGGATGGTCCCCAGTGCCAATTGTTCTTGGTACTGAGAAGTTCACGTAGAGGTCGGGAGAGAGACGTGATGTCAGGAGTGAACTTCCCTAACTGGTTGACCATACCCAGGAACCTCCGTAGTTCTGAAATGTCACTTGGAGTATCCATTTCGGTGATGGCAGCTACCTTACCAGGATCAGCTCTGATACCATCTCCAGAAACGATTTGACCAAGGAAGCTGATTTCCGTTTTCTTGAACTCACACTTTTCCTTATTGAGGGTAACTCTTGCAGCTGCAAGCCTGCTTAGAGTTGCTTGGAGTCGTTGATCATGTTCGGCCTCATCGCAGCCAGCGACTAGAATGTCATCCATCAGGCAGACTGTCCCGGGCAGTCCTGCCAGTATTTGTGATACCTGCCTCTGGTAGAATTCGGGTGCTGATGTAATACCGAATGGCAGTCGATTATAAGCATAACGACCAAATGGCGTAATGAATGTAGTGAGGAGCTTTGATTCCTCTGTGAGCACTACTTGGTGGAATCCACTATTGGCGTCGAGCTTCGAGAACACCTTGGCATTCCCAAGTTGACCTAACACATAGTCAATGGAAGGCAAGATATAACGTGGATGGAGCACAGCTTTGTTGAGTTTCGTCAAGTCCACACAGAGTCTAACGTCTTTCCCATTAGGCTTAGGAACGAACACAATTGGAGCACACCACTCTGTGGGACTGGTCACTGGAGATATGACATCGAGGTCCTGGAGTCGCTTGTGTTCCTTTGCCAGCTTAGGCAAGATTGGATGGGGCACACGACGTGGAGTGTGAACTGCATACGGCTCAGCATTGTCCATGAGTTTTATTTCGTAGGGGTGCACCATCTTACCTAGACCGTTAAAGAGTGAAGGAAATTTCTCAGAATACACTGAACAGGTGAATTTTACAAGGCCAAGAGCAGTTGAGGCCTTGCAACTGAGCAAATGAGAGGCATCGTTGATGACATAGATATCTTCCACATGAGTGTGGTCCTGATATCTGAGTGTTGCAGGGAAATACCCATGAGCGGTGAATTCCTGCTGCTTTGCACCTCTGAAGATACAATTTGATGGTTTCAGTATTTCCTTCGAGAAATGTCTCTTGAACAGATTGGTGTCAATTAGAGTTGCTTCTGCACCAGAATCAATGCGCAAGGGAACTGAGACGCCATTGACACTGACTTCAACGATTTTCTTCGAAACTGGCTCGTTGTCGGTTATCACCATACCCAAGAAAAACTCTTGTTGCAGTTGAGATGAGTCTTCGCATGAGGTGTCATCAGACATGCTACTTGCAACGTGGTTGACAGACTTTTTCTGGCATACCTTTGCAAAATGTCCTTTGAGTTTGCAGTGATGACAGACAGAATTCTTTGCAGGACAGGTTGCACGAGGATGTGACCCTCTACCACAAAACTGACATTCTGATGATGTCTGGGAAGTACCATGGGTCTTCTTGGCAATTTGAGGGTTAGGCTTTTTCTTTTGAGGTATGAACTTCTTTTTGACTGCTAGTGATTCAGCAGTTCCACCTATCTCATTTGACTGGCGCTTAGCCATCTCATGAGCACGTGCATTTTCGAGAAAGTTCTTTAGCTTCAAGTCACCATCCCTAAGAGCTCTTGTTCTGAGAGTTGCATCATTTGTGGAGTTCACAAGTTGTGCAAGAGTTAAGAGTTCCTCAATTTGAGCAGCTGTTTTAGCTTGAATATCTATCAACTGGATCTGCTCCTTTACTCTCATATAGAAGTGATCCATAGATTCACCAGGATTTTGCCTCATGTGATACAACTGATTGAGGAGATAGATAGAGTTCCTCTGGGGACTATAGTGCTTGGTGAGGGCTGCTACTGCTAAAGCATAATCCTTACCCTGAATGCCATTTGCATCTAATTTCTTCAAAACTTTTCTAGTAGAACCTAGATAGTGGTAGAGCTTTTCAAACTTTTCATTATTTTCAGTCACTTTCATTGCAGCCAACATAGAATCCAACCCCTCCAACCAATCCTGCCACTCAGTGGCTAGAGAAGGGCCCTCTTGACCCTCAAAGGATGGGTAGTTAGGAAGTGCAGTGGCCATGGTGATCCAAGAGATGGGAAACTGACAGTAGTAGGCTGACACAAGCCAGCACACAGATTACACTATCACTGAGTTTAGTACTGTCACTTGAACAACACACTGCCAACTGCTGACAGCACAGAGATGATGTAGACACACACGTCTATGAGAATCCTACAGAGTCACTGAGTCCTGCAGAAATACCAGTGACAATTCCCAATGACTGTCAAGACTTCCAGCTAAACCATGCTGCTGAGTGATAATGCATGCAGTTGGCACGTTGACAGAGTTTTACAAGAAACCTAGTGAGTTTCAACAACCAACAAACATACCAGCAGGTAGATCAAAGTCTTAGGGAGCAAATACCATTTAGAGTGGGTACTTATCCTGTAAATTCATCACAAAACCGCTGCCACCATGTTGTGTTATCAAGTATTGAGTCTGAACAAATGACTAGGCAAAACTGGAAGTGAGTTTTATTCTCCCCCACAATCTTTAGTAGTACTGGCAGTTAACACCAGATGGCAGTATATGTAATACACAATACAACAATGTTAGAAAAAAACGAGTACACATCATTTTATTGATTATATAATACTACATAGCATCTTATGCAATCATACACACTCGGATATCATCAGACAATAGGCCATCTAATACAAACTCTACAAACACTCATCCTGAACGAAGCAAGATATTTAAACCAAATAATGCAAACTAGAATATTCTCACTATAGCACAATAACTATAATAAGGCACTGAATATTCATTAGATCAAAAATCTTTTTGCTTGACGTCTTCGTCTCGCGTTCCCGGTGGGGTGTGTTTGATGTGGTACGTCTAGCTGAAAAACTGAATATTCAATCCATTTTGGCAGTGGATTCTGATATACAATTATAGTCATTGTATGATATGTGTAGTGGGATGGGAATCCAGCAGTGTTCGTTTGTTTCACGGAAGGTGGCGCGATATGCCGATCCTTACTGTGTAGTGATTCCGGGCAACGCCGCACGCGAGAGTGGCGCGGCGGAGACCGGGATTACGTAACGCTTAGTATATATACTCAGCGTTCACAGTAAGTCGACAGGCTGTCCTCGCGCGCCCCTTCTACGGAACAGACCCTTGGGCCCTCACTTTGCAGGCGGGTTCTTGTAACCTTCCTGGTGGTTAGGCAAATCTTCCGGATTAGCCTATCCAGCGTTACCTAGCACCCATGTGCTAGGGTACTGTACTTGTGGGGAAGATCTTCCAGATCTTTCCGGGAAGTAAGTGATTAATAAACATCCCTGTTTATTAAATGACGTTGTTGTGTTGTGTGTGATTAGGTCTGTGCAAACTAACCGAAAACCGAACCAACCTACGTGAGTGCGTAGGGTGGGATCCTGCCTGGAACTAGCGTTCCGGATTGGGGTCATCCAAACTGCTAGACAGGCGGCGACCACCACACTGGTGCCGTGACCAGGATCCCAGGTTGCTTGCACAACCCGGGATTCTCGGTAAATGCACGGATCTGGAATAAAAACCAGATCTCAGGCTGAACAGGAGAGTTAAAATGGGGAGGTAACTTCTCAACAAACTCTTCCGGCCCGGAATGACGACAAGTCTCCAAAACCAGAGGGAGGGGGTGAAACCCAGAAGTCCGGTAAGGAGAAATCTCGGAAGAGAACCGCCGCTCAGAATCTGAGTTCGACGGTCCTGAAGAGTTTCAGTCCGGCGGCCGACAGCCGACATGGCCCCGCAAGGGATCTGGAGGGACTCAGTAAAATTGGGTCTCAGACAGATAGTCCCGGAGAGTCTAGTACTCCCCGGAATAGGTCGGAAAATACCTTAAGAGTACCTTCCGATGAAGTTCCTGTAGGTTTCCTTGGACCCAAACTCTTAGCCGAGTTTGATAGGGAGAGGGAAGCCAGAGACATGTGTCGGGAACTAGAAGCTCGAAACCGTGAGATCGCCGAGAAGGTAGCCCAAAGGCACCATAACTTGGAAGAACTTTCGGTTCGCGAGATTGAGACTCTAGAGAAAATCGAGCGATTGGACCAACATGTACAATACATGAAGGACCAAGTTCGACTAGCAGAGACAGAACGGATGCCTATGTCACAAGCTGGCTGGAGCAATGTGAGAGATCACCTATATTCCCCACCAGGGAAAGTAGAAGATCTAGAGAAGACCCCTAACAGATCCATATCTGGAACAAAGGGTGTGAAGACTCCTTTGGTTAGCTTCCAGCTACCCTCTGAGTCAAGAATGGGTTCTCCGAGTTCCGAACGTACTAGTAAAGCTATAGCTGAACTAGGGTTCAACTCGTTCAACCAAGTCCGGGAACAAGATCGGATCTTTAACTTGTCAATGGCGAGAGCTGACAAGGTTCCGATGATGCGCCCAGAGAACGCAGCCAGAAAGAACGCTGTCATTCCAAAACCTTACGGGAAAGGAATGGAGTGGGAACACTGGTTCGCGGGATTTTGTGAGGATATACAATGTAATGGCTGGAATAAAGTCGATGCATTACCATACCTCAAAAGAGCGTTACGAGATGGACCCGGAGAAGCTGCACTTCGCGCTTTTCGCCGTTCCAGTGGTACGGAATGGGATGAGCTAGTGGAGGTAGCCTCATACTACTGTGGTCAGTTGGTAACGCTGAACCCCCGATCCACTTTTCTAAAGAGGATCCAGGGTAAAGAGGAGACAACTCGCGCCTATGGGCTAGCTTTGCAACAAATGTTGTTAGAGGTTTACCCAGGGACGGGATTAGATTCTCCTGCGCTACATGAAGATCTACAAACTCAGTTTGTGAAAGGACTTCGAGATGATGACGTGAGAACTTCATGCAGGTGTTGCAAATAGAAGATGCCTATGAACAACGGTGTATACTATTCGGAAAATATGCTAATCCAGGAAAAACTTCCCGGGTTAACATAGTGGATTCTACTTGGTCACAAGTAGAAGAAGATACCTACGAGTATCAGGAGGCAGAAATAGAGGATATACTCTCTAATGTCCGCTCAATGGTACTCGGAAGAGGAGGTTTCAATAGACGGGGACGTGGAAGAGGTCGAACCCCTAGCATTGGAAGGAACAGCGATGTACCTTCTGTGGCAGAGGCAAAACCAATAACCACTGATCCTGAAGGAAATTCCTCGGAGGTTATGAAGTTGTTGACCAAAATCAACGAAAGACTGAATCAGGTGGAGAAAAACCAGCTGGATGTCCGACGTTGTTGGCGGTGCAACAAAATGGGACATATCTCTCCAGATTGTCTAGAAGCCCGGAACGTGGCTACGGTGGAAACATCTCGTAGTCTGCCTGCGTTGATGGTTGCCTCTCAGAGTGAACCGGAAAACAAAGGAGGACTGTAGCGAGTGGCAACACTGCGGTCCGGGAAGGAAAGTGCCAGGAAACCCAAACCTGTGAGATTTATAAGAAGGAAAATATTTCCAACTTACCAGAAAAGGGGAAGATACAAAATACGGTCGCAACGATCTGTAGTAAGTATCTTTCACCCGGGCATCCCTGTCTGCAATGGCTTTGTCAACGCGGATGGGATCTTGGAACCTTGGATGGGATCTCACGGTTTATACGACAACCGTCCCCCTTAGGAGGGCGACGTTGGTATGTGCCGGCTAGAATTCAAGGAAGAAAGATAGATCTATTATTAGATACTGGCGCTAGTCGCTCTGTGTTGAACAATGGACTCTATCAGTCTCTTGGATTTGCACAGGAATGTCATG
The DNA here is from genome assembly GCA_950022655.1 of Alentia gelatinosa. Classification (NCBI taxonomy): domain Eukaryota; kingdom Metazoa; phylum Annelida; class Polychaeta; order Phyllodocida; family Polynoidae; genus Alentia; species Alentia gelatinosa. The sequence continues at coordinate 10,600,091 of OX465583.1, forward strand.
TTCCTGGAGCTACGGCAAAAGCTGCTAATGGTACTCACATGAGATGCTATGGTAGTGTGATTATTCCAGTCTCAATAGGTAACACTGAATTCGTATGGGGTCCCATACTCAGTGATATTGAAGAGAGTGGAATATTAGGCGTAGATTTTTTCACCCTCTATGGAGGTTCTGTGGATCTACCAGATGGCACTCTCCGACTCAAATTTCCTGAGTTAATGGAAGTGGAATGTAGTTGTCGACGGATTTCTTCTTTGATTTCTGTTCGACAAGATGTGGGCATCCCACCTCAGCAGATGGTTAATGTCCTGATAGCTGGGGAAGGCGAATTACCACGTGGAGATGCACTCTTCGAGCCAGACCCGGAACTGTTTTCTAAAAAAGGAATACAGGCCTGGGATACCTTGATCGGAAGTGCCAGAGAAGGATCAATTCCTATAAGTAATCATACCTCCGGGTTGATTAAATTAAGGAAGGGTGATACATTGGGCTGGGTAACCCTAGCTCATGTAGATGGCCTTGTGGACTCCAGTCCACAGGGAATCACACCTATTCCAGTTTCCGAAATAACCGGAGAAGATGAACAATCTGAACTGGGAAAGTCGGACTTAATAGGAAATGATTATGAAGAAGTGCGGGTTAGTGCTATCGATACAGGAACAGGATACTTTCCAGTTCCGAGTCCATTGCACGAAACTCTGGAAACTTTAGTTCAGACGACAGACGCACTAAACAGTGGGGAACGACATGAACTAAGGATTCTTCTGAAGAAAATGGAGTCAATCTTTGCTCGACCTGGAGATCCCTTGGGAAGAACGGATCGAGTAGAACACACGATTGACACTGAAGGTCATCAACCTTTCCGCCTTCCTTATCGACGGCTACCTCCGGTAAAACGGGAAGCTTTAGAAGAGGAAGTAGGGAAAATGATGGATCAGAAAGTAATCATCCCCAGTGCAAGTCCTTGGGCTAGCCCGGTGGTAATGGTTACGAAAAAGGATGTTACTTGCCGATTCTGTATTGATTACAGAAAATTGAATGGTATCACCCGGAAGAATACTTACCCAATACCCCGGATCGATGAGAGTCTCGACTCTCTGGGAGGGAACCAGTGGTTTTGTACTCTGGATCTCCAGTCTGGATATTGGCAAGTAAAGATGAACAGTGGCGATCAGTCTAAAACGGCGTTCACCACTCATCAAGGGCTTTACGAGTTTACAGTAATGCCATTTGGCCTCTGTAACGCTCCCGCGACTTTCGAATCCATGATGGATCAGATGTTGCGGGGTCTACAGTGGAAAAAGTGTTTGGTTTATCTGGACGACATAATCATCTTCGGAAAGAATTATGTCTAATGTTTAGAAAACCTAAGGGAGGTATTTGAGCGGATTCAATCTTATGGGTTGAGGCTCAAACCTCAAAAATGCAAACTGTTTCGCAAATCTGTGGAATACTTGGGACGGATAGTTTCCGGAAATGGAATCCGAGCAGATCCTTCCAAGTTGGAGGTAGTGGCTAATTGGCCACGCCCCAAGAATATAAAAGACATAAGGTCTTTCCTAGGGTTTTGTTCGTATTACCGCGACTTTATCCCGGGTTTTTCTGAAATTGCACACCCTATGCAACAGTATGTAGTACTAGATAAGCCAGGGAAGCAAAAAGAGATCCAATGGACTCCTGAAGCTGAACACGCTTTTCTGGGACTAAAAAGAAAGTTTATGGAGACCCCCGTGTTGAAATACCCTCTAGCCCAGGGTCGGTTCATTCTTGACACTGACGCTAGTAATGAGAGTATTGGAGCGGCGTTGTCTCAGATACAGGATGGTGTGGAAGTTCCAATAGCTTTTGCCAGCAACAGCTTAAGTAAAAGCCAGCGGAACTACTGTACTACTAAGAGGGAACTCTTAGCGGTTGTGGTATATGTAAGAAAATATCGACACTTCTTAGCAGGTGGAGATTTCATCTTATGTACCGACCATTCATCTCTCAAATGGCTCTTTAACTTTAAAGACGCCGAGGGAATGATTGGAAGATGGCTGGCAGCTCTCTCCTAATTCGGGTTGACTAACTGCCAGATTGAGCACCGGGCTGGAAAGTCACACATTAATGCGGATTGTCTTTCAAGGAGACCAATGCGGAAATGTGGACGACCAGATTGCCGGGATTGTGGCGAGCATAGAGCAGTGATAGCTACTCTACGTTCCCAGAAAGTGAAGCCGCCACTAAACTATCAGTGGACACTAGAACAGATTAAGGAAAGTCAACAGGCTGACCCAGATTTGTTCCGGTTAACTAAACTGATAGCTAATGGACTCCATAGACCTACAGGACCCGAGATCTCGCCTGAAAACCGAGAATTTCGGAATCTATGTGGTCAATGGAAAGAGCTAGAAGTCCGAGATGGAGTATTATATCGATGGAGAACCACGTTGCAACCACTTAAACGTGCTCTACAATTAGTGGTCCCTCGAGAATTACGATCCGGATTAATGACTCTATGTCACGAACATAGGAGTGCAGCTCATCTAGGACGGAAAAGGACGGTAGCCAGAATAAGGCGTCGTTACTACTGGCCTGGAATGGGTGCAGATATTCGAAGATGGATATCTGGATGTTCCATATGTAGCAAAGTCAAACCCGTTACAACAGGAACTGTTTGGTGTCAGGTTTGCCAGAATCGCTCTAGATATCATATCTGGTATCGACGAGTCAGAGGAAGGAAATACCTGTATGATGGTGGTGATGGATTATTACACAAAATATGTGCAGATCTATCCCATGAAGAATCACAAAGCTGCCACGTGTGCGGAAGCTTTAGTGAAAAACTGGATGTTGCCTTTTGGAACTCCGAGTGTACTACATTCCGACCAGGGAAGGGAATTTGAATCCCAGATCTGGAAAGAAATGTGTACGAATCCATATCGTCCACAATCAGATGGTATGGTGGAGAGATTCAACCGGACATTGATCCAGTGTCTTCGGACCCTGGTAGATGAAAATCGGAAGAATTGGGATGAATTGGCACCATTTATAGCTCATGCGTACAATGGGACCATTCATTCAAGCACGGGGTGTTCACCTAATTTACTCGTCTTTGGCGAGGAAATAGTGATGCCCGCTGACATAGTCTATGGGGTTCCTGGAATGTCTACGGATGATCCTTGTCCCATAGGATTTGTTGAAAAACTCAGAGAACGTTTTATAGAGGGATATTACCTCGCGAGACGGAATCTGACGAAAGCTGCAGATTGGCAAAAGACTGGCCATGACGTCAATCTTAAACCACGTAAGTTCCGAGTAGGAGACCGGGTTGTACGATACCACACTCCGTTGGTAAATGTAAAACTCGCTCCTAACTTGGACGGACCATTTAGAATTGTTCAACTATTGTCAGAAATGACAGTAGTGATAGAAGATGAATGGTCAAGAAGGCGTTATAAATCCCATGTAGCTCATTTACAACTATGGGAAGGATAGCACGAATGTTCCGACTTTGAAGTTTCACACCCGGCTACCAAGCGGGATGTGTCACTGAACCAAGTCCTACTGGGAAACCAGAGAGGTCCTGGGTTCAAAGAGCCGGGAAGCTGGGTGTCAAACCCCCGTCAACACGGCGGAGGCAGGTCCCGATGGGGAAGTCCCGGTCAAAGGTTACCGGGGTTCCGAGTGGGTGCTCGCCTACACAGCGAAAACCGGGACGTCCACGGAAGGTGATTCCTACTTACGCCAACCTAAAAAGGGAAGCGTGGGTAGAAGAGAAACCTGACATGGAAAAGTCTAAATTTGCTACAAATCGAGCTGTGTATAATAAACATGGTTCGAGATGTAGAATGGAGTCTAAAGTAGACTCAAAACCCAGCCGCAGCTCTCGACTAAAATCGAAGGCTGTGGTTAACTACAAAGAGTAGTGGTGCCGGGGTTGTCGAAAACACAACGAGAAGCAATGGTACGAAATGTAGATCGTTGGTAGTCAGTGGCGTGTCAATTGTACATGAATGTTGATCAAACAGTTACCTTAAAATCAGTCGTTATGTGCCGCAGCCCAGACGTTGCTCTAAGGGACCCCGTCGAGGACCCTCTAGAGGCTGCAGAATTGCCGAACGCTCTGTAAGGTCTGATCCATTTATATGGAAATTGTACAAGTCTCCCATACTATCAACGAGATACACGACGGCGATAAGAAAATCCACGCGGTGGAGAACTCGGGGTGGAGCTCAAAAAGGGGTTTCCCCGGGTTTCGGAACCTGTGCTGGGTGATTGAAGGCGTGAACGAATCAAGTCGAGCGTAACGCTGACCTTTGGTTTCCTCACGCATGCGGTGTTGAGACGCTCAAGATGAGCCAGTCTCGACACGGTTGATTGGTTCGCGACTGCGAATCTAGGTCACTTAGGAGTATATAAGACCCTGTTTTTTCAGTAGTCTTCACTCTGTGATCGGAGTGGTGCCTAGCACCACAGGAGTCGGGCGGTAGCAGCATGGCTGACCGTGCCCCGTCCCCTCACCCCTGCCCGGATCCTCAGCTTCGGCTGAGCGGGGGGCAGATCTGGACGAGGATGCTTTGCTCATCGGGTCAGATGATGGTGATTTTGACCTAGAAGGGGACGAGTCTGAGGACTCTGTTCTTCTTGGGGAAACCCGAGATGAACGACCCGGAAAGGGAAAAAGTCACACCGGGAAGAAGTCCGAGGCGGCCTCGGCCGCTAAGGGTTCTTCTGGTGCCCGTCCGAAGACGAGCTCAGTGAAAACTGAGGCCTCTGACTCGGATGTGGTTATGGCAGAAGGTTCCGAATCGGAGTGCGATACGCCAAGGCGAGGCCGAGCCCGCCCGCGTCGTCGCTCTCCGAGGAAGTCCTCCGAAGAGATGGGTTCCAGGCATGAGGTTTCAACTCAGAGCCTAGAACAGATGTTGGCTGGGATCCCAGATCCCAAAACGCGTGCCATAGTACAGTCAATGTACCAAAATTGGACTCCACCCGGAGTGGAGCTGGCGGAAGCCGGGACCTTTTTGGCCCCGGGTCCGGTAGCAAAACCCGGAAGGTCCGAGGCTGGTACAGAGACAGCTATGGAGACTGATTCGTCAGTTGGGGGCGACTCTGTAAAAGGGTCGTCCAGCAAAGGTGAGAAACCGGTGTCACAACCGGCTAAACCCGCACCGGGGAAGTCTGTCAGCAACACTGAGGTGTCAAAACCTCAGGATGCTAATAAGACTGAGCCGCAGCTGTCGAAGCAGAACAGGAAGCGACTCCGTCGTGCAGCCCGGAAACGGGCTGAAGCGGAGTTGGAGAACTGGAGGTCAGTCGGAATCGCGTGACTCGGGGAAAGGGAAACCTCAACCCGGGAAGCACGAGGAGTCAAAGGGGGCTGAGTCGAAAGGCTCGGACAAACCCGCGGCGCAGGCTGGACCTAGTGCGGCTGACGCTACACCGAGTACCTCAACAGGTGCCACGGGTGGCGAAGATGTCAAGTGTTGGGGAACGGAGATGGACAAGGCTAAACCCCTGGCCCAATCCAACCCCGACAATGATGACGGTGATTTCCAACCTGGCGTAAAGCGGGCTGGGAAGAGAACGGTAGCTAGACAGATACCCGCCTCTTTGCTGGGCAAGACTTATACTTGCCTAGAAGATCTCCGTCATGGGAACCGGCATTACATCCCCGATGGTGTCGGTTTAGATGGAACCTCTGACGACGAGGAATGGTTGGTTGACGAGGGTTCTCCCAACGCCTGGTATATCGACCGGGTGAAAGGAGTGTCCCGAGTTAGCCGACTGAAGTACGAGGATCAGGTTAAAGACCGGATCGCGTACGCATGGCACAAGTTTGGTAACGGCAATCATTGTGTCTTTCTGAGTTGCCATGGAAGGGACAAGAAATTGTCACCGACCTACGCGACTGAAGGTCGTTACGCTAGGCACCTCGTAGAGGTACACTTAGCTGAGCGACCGTGGCTACAGTGCCTTGGCAAGAAGGGTGGTTCTTGCCAGGCCGGGTGTGCCAGTTCGAGGCGATCGTGTCTAGTCCGACACATTGCCCGGGAACACCGGACTGCTGGTGCTGCTGCTCGGGAACGGGTCATGAATCTGTGGCAGAGATTCGTTGACCTAGGTTCCGATGCTCAGAAAGGCAAACCGGAGCCCGAGACTTGTGTGACAGACGGTCGATTGTTTAAGATCGGATGGAAGAAGAATCCTGGCTGGTTCAGGAGTCTGATGCTATCCGCTTCAAAACATCGACAGATGTCAAAGGAGTCGAGGAAGAAACGGTCCCTTAGCCGGGAACCGTCTCAAAGGTCCTCGAAGGCTAAACGACGGGTCAAGAAGTTGTCATCGTCCTCGTCCAGCGAGACTGACACTTCAGAGCGATCCAGTCGGAAGCCTAAGAAAAAGTTGGCTCCTAGTAAGCACACCATCGCTGATTTGGTGGAAGCTGCTTACCAGGTTGTGCCAAGGTTGTCTGAGGGATTGAAACTACTCTCAGACCCGAGTGAAGGGAGCGCTCCAACGGCTTCAAAAGCCCGCGGACCCGCGGAAAAACCAGCTGGGACTCGTTCTAGCTCAAGTCTCCCAGGAGTTTCCCCGCTGAATAGAGGTGCTACCTAAGCACCCGGGAAAGTTGAGGATGAAGAGGCCTTTCCGGCACTCCCTCCACCAGCCAACCCGGTTGTTGGTGTGGATCCTGTCCACACTAGTCCCAGGTACCGGGTAAGGAAGATTATGCCTTTCGGGTATAGATCTGACTTACCAGGTCTGTGTCGGAACTGAGTTCATCGACTCGATAATGAGATAGTAGACGTAATCCCTGTTCTGTTGGATTACGCCGGCTATTTCTACCTTGGGTCGGTGATCGTAAGTTCTGAATCCGGCTTAGAATTGGGGCCTTAATTGGTACTCGATTCGAGCCGAGAAAAAAATATGCCAGTATAGCTGGAGTCAAAATGAAAGAACACTGATACCACACACTCTTACCAGGTGGATGGAGAATTGTTTTGCTTTTTTGGCCGTTATTTCCGTATTCGGAAACTTTTCAACACAGAAGGTGTCTAGCGAGGCTGACCCTTCTCTACATATGGATGTCTTCCAAACTGAAGAACAGTGGGAAGCCCAGCACCCGCCGGCATCGGGCTGAATGTAGTAGGTCTGCTACGCCGGTGGGCCAGCTGGGCTCGATACTCCAAGATGAGAAAGAAAACGACACTTCACTCGCCGGGAGCCAACAAAGGACTTCAACAAGATCCGGAACGGCTGGAGGCAGAGTGCTCGACAGGCCGGGCTGACCACCTGTAGGTCCGCGACTGTCGAGTCTTCCCTGCCCAACGCTCAAGAATATGCTCCCCGGCTCAAGATGGGTGAATATCACATTTATTCAAGGTGCTAGCGAGGCTAGTCCTTCATTCTTCAAATGTCATTTCTTCTTTCCTAAATGTTGTATCTTCCATATTTTTAATGATTTCTCCATCTTACAATTCCACCTTTTTCACTTATACATTGGTATCAGTGAATTCTTGTGAGCTAGAGAGTAGACCAAGAACTGCTGGGTTTATGTTGTAATTTTTAATTGGGTAGTCCCTTAGCAGCAAAATGGCTGCCTTGGTTCCCCCCCTTAGTAAAAACTGGGAGGGGTAATGTAGTGGGATGGGAATCCAGCAGTGTTCGTTTGTTTCACGGAAGGTGGCGCGATATGCCGATCCTTACTGTGTAGTGATTCCGGGCAACGCCGCACATGAGAGTGGCGCGGCGGAGACCGGGATTACGTAACGCTTAGTATATATACTAAGCGTTCACAGTAAGTCGACAGGCTTTCCTCGCGCGTCCCTTCTACGGACCTGACCCTTGGGCCCTCACTTTGCAGGCGGGTTCTTGTAACCTTCCTGGTGGTTAGGCGAATCTTCTGGATTAGCCTATCCAGCGTTACCTAGCACCCATGTGCTAGGGTACTGTACTTGTGGGGAAGATCTTCCAGATCTTTCCGGGAAGTAAGTGATTAATAAACATCCCTGTTTATTAAATGACGTTGTTGTGTTGTGTGTGATTAGGTCTGTGCAAACTAACCGAAAACCGAACCAACCTACGTGAGTGCGTAGGTTGGGATCCTGCCTGGAACTAGCGTTCCGGATTGGGGTCATCCAACCTGCTAGACAGGCGGCGACCACCACACATGTATGCCTTCGTGACTCTACATGGAAATTTATATCAGCCCAACAGGCCATTTTGATATGCTCCTGTACTTACACTAGCACATTCAAATTCACAAAGTCTGGCAATTTTCTAAATCAATTATCCCATCTAAAACGAACCAGTTAACTCAAATAAGGAAGGTATCCATCCAATAAGGGCAGGGCATCTTTATCAGAATACATTCTAACACATACACAGTCAATTTTCCTCGTTAGTTATGTAATTATACCATATTATTGGCTCATTCGTGGTAGATTTACTGCTATAACAAAGGCAATCCTTCTTATACTATGTCTATGCAGTGTGGGAAGTAAAAGAACTCTCACCTTGATAAATGTGTAGGGGTGAGATTTCTACCTGATTTCATCACATAGATTCAATCACCACCCGAGTGGTGTAAAAGAACCTTGAGAAAATCTGGAAAGGACCTATAATGGTTGACTGGACATAAAATCAAACCAAACAAACAATTGACTCATTCCAATTATCATATAAATATATCATACAGTCTGTATCCCTTGTCATATCTAGATCCAGACATATATCAGCCCAACAGGCCATGTTATATATGGATTGAGAGATGCTCCAGTGCCTTCATTAACACATTCAAATTTGCAGAGTCTGTTCGCCACTATTTCTGCTTAATCAGCATTGCAGTAGTGGCCATTACAATTGAGGTGTCTCGTTCTCCTCCTTAATATTGTAAATGTCCCAATAATTAAAACCCAATGCAACAGCTATTAACTGCCAATATATATATATATATATATATATATATATATATATATATATATATATATATATATATATATATAATATCGTAAAACTGGATGAGTTTTAATCTTGGCCACCATATGCCATGACTGGTGTTTGGCATAGTGACTTCACGAGGTGAAGCAGTGAAGTCCGGAGCCAAAACTCCAGGAGTGGCAAACGGTGACCACAATTAAAACGAGTCAGGTTTTAATTTTATCCTAACCTGTCTTCTCGATTTTGGAATATTAGGTGATAAAAATTCTGTATGCCACTAGTGGCATATAAAACTCTGTATGCCAGTCAGCGTGGCATACTGAGTTCCTGAAGAAATCAGTCCAAATAGATGTCCAGATGTAACTTACAGAGGCCACAAGGTAAATTTAAGTTGATATTTACATGTAGATTTACTGTACATGTGAGGTATGTGTATTGCATAGAAATACTGATTTTGTAGACATTTTAGTGGGAGCTACTCACAGTATTGACCTAGTTTCAGAATCCTTTGTTTGAGAGTGGTTTCAGGTTAGCGGTTGAATATGTACTATGTTTCTATTAATTTAGTGCATCTACTTACTTGTCTGATATGTGGAGTATTTCTAGTTGGTGTGTTGTATTTCTTGTCTAGTTGTATTTCTTAAGTGTTCATATTGATGTATGGCCAATACTCACTGTATGACTAGTTTAACACTCAGTCACTGTATGACCAATTTAGTGCTGATGTTTGAATATGTCAAGGAGATTCAGTCTTATGTGAGCCTCATGACTGCTATAGGTTTCCAAGGAACTTTAATGTGGTACTATGTTTCACATAAGTGTATATCATTTAATATTGCTTTATTAATTGTATAACCATCTAATATCAAGCAAGTGTCAAATCTGTAAACCTATGAGGTGTGAAATTGAACTAATTATCTGAACTTATATATACTGATTGCAGATTTGACGATGTCTATGTTGAACGTACCGAAGATTAATAAAGAATGACATCTGTATCATCTTAAACTGTCGTTATCATCTGGGACATCTACAGCCACAGTCATCAACACTACCAATGCGATCGTCGCGGCAGACGTCCAAAAAGGAGCTGTCAGAGTCAGAGTTTGGCTACTCTCCTCCTCCTGGAAGATGCTGCCGTGATCCCACTTCTGGACATAGCTCCTCTCCTCAGACTCTTTATCTAAGCTTCCTGGGCCTCTGGAGGCAGGACGGCCGCCTCCCTCCATGCTGTGGTCTCTGACTCGATGGCCGCCAACAGAGAGAAGCAAGCCTGCCTCTATACCTTCGTTTCTGCCTCGATTGGGGGGTCCCCCCCCTCGATTCCTCGCCCCGGCAGATTGTGATGTTCTGGCAGCACCTGGTGGACTGCCTCCCAGCCCTGGGGTCCTGAAGAAACTTCAGGTGTCTGCTCCTTGGTTGCCCTTGCCGGTGGCAAGATGGCCTCATTCGACTCGCATTTCACGATATTGATGTTGGCCCTGATCTCCGTCACATTAGAATAGAAGGACACAGATTTTGTAGATGAAAGTAGTCTCAAACATAACTTCTTAAATACGTTGTAAAGTTTTCTAACGATCATATTTATTGCTTAAATATAAAAATAAGTGAGTAATAAATACAACATTACCATAATTTCGATCTGTGTGGCCGTATTCTCCTTGTTATTGACGCTACGCAATACTCCTCACTATCGCTCGGAGTATTACTACGCGTGAATTACGCGTAGGATACGGCCACTCTCCCTATCGGAGCACGGCAGAAGCTAGAACATACACAAGTTTATAGGATGTGACGCTTCAGTGTGTGCGGCTGCTGCTGGTTCTGCTGCTGTGGGTGTCTCCGACGATGTGGAGAGCTAAACTTTTGAGCTGGGAATCTGTGTCTGGCATGGGTCTTGCTACTGATGGTTTTAGCGATGTTACTGTGTGCTTGACGGAGATGGTACCAGTTGTCTTAGGAGTTCTCCACCAGTGTTACTATCAGTTGTGCTAGTAGTAAGCTAGATGAATGACTCCAAGACTTTGTCCTATTACAAGCTTTATTGATGGTGTTTCAGCAACGCGCTACACTGACCGGACTGACCAGAATACTTCGAGATTGAGGTTATATGCTGTCTCTGTGTTTACTTTGTTGATGGTAACCAAGGGTAGCGGCCTATTATGTAGAGCCAGCATGATCAGTTAGGCCAAGGGATAGAGCCTGTATGTTTCACATACAGATAATTTGGAATGTAACAGCATCCCTGGAGCATACAACATATCTGTATGCAGCGGGTATGTGCATTTTTATTTTTTTTTAAAATTTAAGTACTGTAAGAGGGTACAAAAGCGGCCTCTGCGTTAGCAGTTATTCTGGCTCGCTAATCATGATACAATCAAGTATGTGGGGTACAGGTAACAATCCTCCTCAAGTTGTTATATACTATCGTAAAACTGGATGAGGTTTAATCTTGGCCACCATATTCCACGACTGGAGTTTGGCAAAGTGACTTCATGAGGCGAAGCCGAGTGAAGTCCGTAGCCAAAACTTCAGGAGTGGAATGCGGTGGCCAAGATTAAAACGAATCAGGTTTTGATTTTATCCTACCCTATCTCCTCGATTTTGGAATATTACGTGATAACAATGCTGTATGCCACTATATATAAAACTATATAAAACTCTGTATGCCAGTCAGCGTGGCATACGAAAACCCAATGTTAAGCCTATGGGATTTTATATTAGGGGTAGGATAAAAACAAAGATGTATTATGTATAATGAATAATGGATTGATGAGATGTTATGATGCGGGAATCAAATTTACAGAGAACACGCACACAAGGTCTTTTTGGCATATACCAAGTATATCTGATCAAGGCTGACCGGATCACGCAGTATAAGTTGTCATGTCAATTAAAGTACTTGAGTTTTAAATACTTTTTAAAACAATACAGACTTCCGTCCTGTACTTCCTGTGGGAGCTGCATGTACACTCCCTATGTGTTTTTTTATGGACACTTTGTATTAGTTCTCGCCAATGGCACTGGGCATAGTTTGATGATCTTGGATCGTACATGAAGACACTTTCTGTGAACCATAGAGACCCAGGGACACTGTGGATCAACATTATTCAACACTTATGGACGACCTTATGGACGGCTAAGACCATATCTGCAAACAGATTTAAATATCTGTAATGACTGTTCCTATACATCACCTTGTCTATTTCAGTAGTTGTACTATTATTTCCTTCAAAAGAGAATTAGATCTTATCAAACGATAACCCTTGTACGAGGTACAGAAATGGGTCTCCACGTACGATCCTAGATTATTAAGCGGGCCCCTGTTACGTTTATATGTTGTTGGTAGAGATGTAAAGTGTTTACATCATAGCTAGATCTCGATGATATCATCAGAGATATGAGATAAGGATGAAAGAAGAAACAATGTGGAAGTGTATTTAATATGAAATAACGAATCACGAGTATGCATGATAGATTTATCCAGAAATTGGAGAAACCGAAAGTCATAGCTAAAAAAAACCAACTTCATCTATAAAAGAATGAATATATTTGTCAGGAAAATTGAAAATCGTAAACTTCATCACGATGGTTTCTCCAAAATCCTATTTTCCCCTTTCTATTCAAACTGCTATGCCTTCCGTTTAAACTATTGACACAACCTACATTACAACGGGTAGGGGGATGGATAATATCTCCAGCGCTGTATTTTATAGCAACACCCGAGCAAATGATGCGCAGATGTGCATAAATAAGCACGGGTCAGAATCTCAGTTGTATTTAACACGATTCTACCAAGTCACACGCACAAACGAGGACATTTTCTAGGTTAACTTTTAAGTTCCGGCCGATTGTGATACCCTCTACGAGGGGCCTTCGTACCAGAACTTTTTGTAGGTCAGAGAGGGTCTTCTCTCACCTCTGAACCCTGGCCACTGAGGTCTGCAGCTATGACAGGCACTATCACACGAGAAATCAGAACGGCGAATTCATTCAACTGCGGTTGTCTCAGGTGCTGGAGTGCAGGTTAGTTTGTCTTCCTCATTGGTTAAACATATAACCCATAGACATACACTAGTAATTAGAAGGAAACCCACGAGATGAAAATAGCTTGGTCCGTACTCCACCGAGTTTGACTACAGAGTAATTCACGAAGCGAAGCTGAGTGAATTACTCTGTGGTCAAACGAGGTGGAGTGCAGACCAAGTTATTTTCATCGAGTGGGTTTCTGATTTTATCTCACCCCGTATAACATTATTTATTGATGAAATGAATCACCAAATTAGCCATTGAGTATTGGCCACACGAACCTCACAGCCGTGGAGTACGAGTTCCTAATGTTAAGCATATGGAGAAAAATACCGGGGTGTGATAAAGAAACCTATGGTTTCCTACTTGTGTGTATGTACATGTATTATATATTATGAATCATATATCTAAACTTCCCATTTCTCACATAAATGATTACATGGGGAATACTATAGAGGAAATTTATGAAAGTTTAGGGTCAGAGCTTGTATCCCATCAAGTTTTAATCGCGTAGTAATCCACAAGGCAAAGCTGCGTGAATTACATAGCCAAATATTTAAACGAGGTTGTATCGAGCCCTGACGCTAAACTTGAATAAGTTTCTGAATTTATCTCACCCTTCACATTCACTGATGTACTAACATTTTTAACGTTATCCCCCATTTGATATTTTTCCCCAAAATATCCCATGGGCGTTGGATACAAGTTCCCTGTGTTAAATCTATTAAGAAAAAATCCCAGGGGGTGAGATAATTGTATGTAATGGTATGTTACTATCTTCCTATCAACAAGGCGTTTACATAACGATGTAAATTTGTTGGAAACTAAATCAAAAGCTATGCATCTACAGTATAGTTGATTAGAGATTGAAAATGGGTATGATTTATGTTTCGATAGTTCTCATGTCCTCAATGTGTGGCGACCTGAATGGAAAGTCTAGCTGTGAGCCTAGATAAATATTCCTTATGTGCTTCAAGTAAATATTTGACCCTCTCGAGTCAGAGGATGGGTCTTCTTCCCCTCTCCAGACGCCTTGCCTCTTCAAATATTAGAGAGGGGTAATTTGCCTCCATCCTCGGTTTTTGAAGCCCTCTGCTTGATCGTGAAACGTTGCGTCCAATGTGGACTGGTTTTGAGATAGGTTACTATTATCATCAGAGCGATTGGCAAGTAGTAATGAAACAATAACGTACCACTACGGGTGTGTATTGATAGGTTAATCTACAGGAGATATATGGACGTTAAGCCCTGTCTCCACTGTGCGATTCTAGGTACATAGGTACGTCCAGTCTCAGACTCCAGGGTCGCAACTCGGCAAAACGCACAGTGGAGACAGCAAGTTTCCCTCCAGTCTTAGACTGGGCGTACCGATACACCCAGTCTCAGACTGGAGGTACCGCATGTACCCTGGATCGCAAGCGTTTTTGAATATCAAACATGTTTGATATTTGGTACGCCCAGTCTGAGACTAGGGGTACCCTATGTACCTAGAATCGCAAGCCCTCCAGTCGCAAGCGAGGGTGTCTCCACACAGAATCGATGATACCTTGCGATCCGAGGTACATGCGGTACGCCAAGCCGGTACCTCCAGTCTGAGACTGGAAGTGCAGGATCGCAAGCTCCCCCAGTCGCACAGTGGAGACAGGCCTTCAATGCCCTGTCTCCACTGTGTGATCCAAGGTACATAGGTAGACCCAGTCTGAGACTGAGCGTACATTCAGGATCGCAACGCGGCAAAACGCACAGTGGAGACAGCAAGTTTCCCTCTAGTCTGAGACTGGGCGTACCAGTACACCCAATCTGTATGTACCCTGGATCGCAAGCGTTTTTAAATATCAAACATGAAGGGGATAGTGGGGTAGTCCACACACAGAATCGATATTACCTTGCGATCCGAGGTACATGCGGTACGCCAAGCCGGTACCTCCAGTCTCAGACTGGAGGTATCGGATCGCAAGCCCCCCGAGTCGCATAGTGGAGACTGGCCTTAAGGGTCTGAGCTCGTATCCCATCGAGATTGATTCGCGTAGTAATTCACAAAGCAAAGCCTCATGAATTACCTTGCAATTCAAACGAGATAGGATTGAGCTCTGACCCTAAACTTGAATAGATTTCTGAATTTATCTCATCCTTCACGTTGACTAATGGGCTAACATTTGTGATATAATCCCCCATTGGATTTTTCCTTCTTAATATCTCATGGGCGTTGGATACGAGTTCCCAATGTTAAGTCTATGGGGAATAAATACCAGGGGTGAGCTAAAGAGATGTATCCAACATCGATCCCAATACATAAATGTGCGTAGGAATACCCCGGAATGAACCATATAACACGATCCTAATCCTCTTTCATATAGTATTCGTGCACTGACACCATAATCTCCCATCTTACCTAATCCATATACCTTGCCGCATCATTCAATACCCAAAGCTTTTCTGGGGTTCGTTCCTCCTAGAAATGTGGGAAAAGCATTGCCCCAGCAATATCGTGTCGTGTGGTATAGTTATTTTCACGTTGGATCGCTACTTTTTACAACACCACATTTACAGATACAGATATCACTGAGCTCTGCTTCGTGATATCATTCCGCGAAGACGACTCACACCATATAAACAATTATATGAGATTTCGTGACGTTTCTTGATATTATTATCCACCTTATACAAAGTGTCCATAGAAAACACCATTCGATCACCACCCTGGTGGTGTAAAAGAACCTTGAGAAAGTCTGGTGATAACCAGGGACCTGTTTCAATAGTTGAAAATCCAATCGCTGTTGGTGTCATTGATCCCACAGTGGCAGTATAGTAGGTGAATTGTACAGCGAGCGTCACTTTGGAAATGAGCGTCACCAACAGTGGGAGTAACCGTTTCACCAGTCAAGTGGCGTTCACTCTTGCTGCCACTGTTGGTGGCGCTATATTTGCGGTGGTCTTGCCCGGACCGGGAACATGCATAGCAATACTCTGTGCTCAATTAGTGCACTATGCCGTTAACAACGACCGTCAGTCGGGAACAGTAAACGGCAGGGGCCCCTCAACAGTGACACAGCTATTGAAACGGGAATCTCTGTGCTTCGCTGTTGGTGCCACTATTACTGTCACTGTTGAGGCCTTCCTCTCACTATTACTAACACTTATATTGAAACAGGTCCCTGGAATGGATAACTGGACGTTAAATAAAACCACAAAAAAACAAATAAAAGTTTCTTGATACTATGTATAGATGACTATATGACTATAGGGGTGACCCAAGTTCAACTGGTGGTGGGCAACAAAGTTAAAATAAAGCTAGGTGTACAAATAAAGCAAAGAGAACAGGCTCTGTCAGAAGCAGTGGCCACTTGGAGTGAACTTGGACCGTCCTAGATAACGGCCACTGATCACCCTTATCAAAGTACATACAGCGTAACCATATATGTGTCCCGACTGGTGTACAACCTGTCTACTGGATCCGATAAGAGGGAACCTGCAAATGTGAGGCGATTAAACATTGTGGTCTCTCAAGTTGTTATAAAATCATGATTTATTTGAACATACTCATCATAGTGAATTCAATCTGATAAAGGGTCAAATACAAGCGAAGCGGTATAAGAACAGTATACCAGAATTCTTTTTATTAGTGCATGAGCCAAGATAAATATAGATACATTCAGAGATCCGCAGGGCATGGATGCCTTGATTCTGATAGTCAAAAAAGCACCTTTGACAAGTACGTATGACCTATAAGCTTATTATGGTCAAATATCCATTATTGGAGATATAGTGAAGAGGTTTACTATGAAATATAGCATTTCTCAATATCTACACTGTAAGAAAAGTCAGCCAAATTTACAGGATACTACCGTCAACGTGGACGTTATATCACTGTAATCTTATCGACAGTTCCATACCGTATATATTTGGTATCACAACACCGTATTCAACTGTAAGCGTATTCAGTACCGTAAACCATCCCATATACGGTTAGTTTACAGTATGAAACTGTACATGTATGGATGCATTAGATACACTTGATACAATTCTCATATCATAAACAAATCAAAGTGGTGAATAAAATCCAGAAGTTTACCTCATAGAAATCTGTATTCATTATCTTCTGTGAAGTTCCTGCCATTTACAGTTTATTTGTTATTGAGTTTTAATGATATCATTATTAATTTTTTAACAACGAGCAATGCTCTTTTTTATTAACCATACAATTGCAAATTACATGAAGATTTATTGTTTCCTTAAGCAAATATGATATAATTGATAAACATGTGTACTCTCCCCCTTGAACAATTATGTATCCATAATACTCAATGTGTTAATGTCACGTTGAACAAAGAATGCTTCTCTCCTGACACAAGTGTCTTTTTCCCATGAAGTCATAGTATACATCTGTTAAAGAAGAAAAAATATACCCGATTCACAGAGAGTTGAATTCAGTAATTATCACCTTAAGCTATATCTTCTTGAACCGAATTCTACTCTGTCCGCTAATTAAAGCAATGGCTCTCTCTCTCTTTCTTTTTTTTTGTATATGTGTACCTGGACAGAAAGAAAAGACATGTCAATTACACTTTCATAGGGAATTTCTAAAACATAGGTAGGATTGACTTTGGCCTATCAAATCAAATAAAATCCTGTACTGTTATACTCTTTTAATTTTTTTAGTACTCCTTTGTTATAGTCTGCACTGATTACATCAGAGTTGAAAAAATCTAGAACCTAAGATTTATTGATCACAAGATCACAATGATCAATGGTATCAATGAGCCAATATGCTGCTAAGTGAATCGATGATGGTAGGGATAGCAAAATATTCCCCATTGCATTCAGATTCTACAAGCGTCCTTCATAAAGCAATTATACCCTCACTATCAATATTTATGGTATATATCAAAGGGTTATTTATATATTTTATTTATACAGCTTTGCACTTTCATATTTGCGAGTTATGACCGTGGTCACATACTCAGGTGATACTGGACTCATTTTCCTATCTAAATTAATAACACGAACTCTCAACTAGCAGAAGAAAGATATCTATTGGATCTGATATGAAAAACCAATAATTTGCTCTGGTACGCTTTGATGGTAGGGTATATAAAAAGTCTGTAAGGGGCCATCCATAAAGTACGTACGCAGAATATCAGAAATTTTGGACCCCCCCCCCCCACCCCCTCTCCCAATCTTGTACGCAATAGAACAAAGAGGGAGCATACGCAAAATTTCCAAAATGTTTGACCCCCCACCCCCCCTCCCTCAGTGCGTACGTACTTTATGGATGGCCCCTAAGGACACTTATACTGGATTACCCTCGATGTCTTTACAATATAAATAAACAAATAAACGAAAGTTGTCAAAATACGGTTCAGTTTAACTGGACACAGTTAATATTTACGGTTAGAAAAAATATTACGGTTACCTTTAAAATTTACGGTATTTCCCAGTTGCCAGGAAAAATCGTAAAATTCACGGGATTTTTTTTACAGTGTGCATGCACTTTGAAGAAAGGATAGTCGTTTCCACTTGATGCACGTGTGTGGTTATCAGGACCACCTGAACAACAAGGAGAAGGTTATCATCAGGCTCTTATCTTACTCCTTCATTCTCTGAGTCGCCAACGAGAGTTCCTGTTATCTCGCTACGCTTTTACGCCGAGTAACCTTCACGTATTTACTATATACCCATACCGTATATACTGTAAATACGCACCGTTTTGGCATAAGAAGTAAAAGTACTGTACGGACCGCCGGTCCGTACACTAAAATACGGACCACCTAGCCACACACATTTATTAAAATTTTGGTTGTTAAGAAAAATGAAATTGATTTATTTTTTAAATTTCGGGTATATAGTAAATATATAACGTCCAACCATGCTTGTACAAGTCACAGAACACGATGCTAATTTACCGATTGTACGGAACTCGGCATAAATGCCTCGGTCCGTATAAACGGTAAATTAGCATCGTGTTCTGTGACTTGTACAGCATGGTCAGGACGTTCTATATAATTACTTCTTGGTGGGACTAATGCTATAACCATTACTCCAGCAGCGACTAGATTAATCCCTATACCCTATAGATTAAGCCCAAGACACATCTACTGATTCAGGGTTGAACGATTAGTTCCCAAATCATATAGGAGTCATTGAACTTGTCGCAGGCAAATTATATAACCCCTCTGGCCCGTGCCGGCCACGCAATCAGGGGCCATTTACCAATGTTCCATTGTCGGCAACTGGATTCATCAACATGTTGATAAACTTTTGAAGAGCGTTTTAGGAACAAACTCGTTGCTGACAAAATAAAATCTCAAGGAGAAAGTTAACTAACTGTTGGCTGACCCTTGCCTAACTGTCCTACCAGTGGCGTCAGAATAGGGGGGGCAGGGGGGGTGAATGCCCCCCTACTTTTTTGCCAGCCCAAAAAAGTCAGCAGCTTAAAGTTTTACTCAAACGTGTGTAAAACCTGTCTTGACTTTTCAGCATAGAAATATGTCTAAGTCTGACTTTTTAGCATGCAATGATGGCTAAGCCCGACTTTTCACCATGAAAAAATGTCAAAGTCTGACCTTTTAGCATGCAATAATAATCCCTGACTTTTCACCGTGGAAAAGTGTCAAAGTCTGACTTTTTATTGTGCAATGATGGATAGGTCCTGACTTTTCACCGTGGAAAAGTGTCAAAGTCTGCCTTTTTAGCGTGCAATAATGGCTAAGCCCTGACTCTTCAACATGGAAAAGTGTCTAAGTCTGACTCTTTAGCATGCAATAATGGCTATGCCCTGACTCTTCAAAGTGGAAAAGTCTCAAAGTCTGATTTTTTAGCGGGCAATGAAGGCTAGGTCTTGACTTTTCACCATGGAAAAGTGTCAAAGTCTGACTCTTTAGCGTGCAATGATGGCTAAGCCCTGACTCTTCACTGTGGAAAAGTGTCAAAGTCTGACTCTTTAGCGAGCAATGATGACTAGGTCCTGACTCTTCACCATGGAAAAGTGTCAAAGTCTGACTTTTTAGCGTGCAATAATGGCTAAGCCCTGACTTTTCACCATGGAAAAGTGTCAAAGTCTGACCATTTAGCATGCAATGATGGCTAGGTCCTGACTTTTCACTGTGGAAAAGTGTCAAAGTCTGACTCTTTACCATGCAATGATGGATAAGCCCTGACTATTCACGGTGGCAAAGTGTCAAAGTCTGACTTTTTAGCATGCATTGATGGCTATGCCCTTACTTTTAACTGTGGAAAAGTTTCAAAGTCTCACTTTTCGCAGACTTTTCGCAGATTCACAGTTAATCCAGAGGAACAGGCAAACAGGGACGATTAGGGTAAACTTTATTCAACACTTATGGACGACCTTATGGACAGCTAATACTGTCTTGGCGAACATTGAAAAACAACCCTTGTATGAGGTACAGAAAAGGGTCTTCATGTACGATCCTAGATTATTAAACGGACCCCAGATCATGTGACTCCCAAGCCTAAACACCCAAGCATGACCAATAAGCAAGAACTATTTGAGGAGATCTGACCTACCGTCACACATACACACTATTGACTGGTTCCAGATACAAGCGGACGTATGCTCCAATGAGTTGACGCATAGTAATATCCAACCATATGTGAGGCTATTGAGTAGAGTCAACTCTGAGTAGCATACGACCGCTTTTATCTGAAACCAGTCTATATTGTATTTATTATCCACCTTTCTGGACAAGTGGCATGTCGATATCAGTTCGTTTTAGCTATGCACTATTTTCCCATACGCACTATTTTTCCGTATGCGCCACCCGGAGCATACAACATATCCGTATGCACCGGGTATGTCTATACAAATGCCCTATATGTGTTTTCTATGGAAACTTTGTATTAGGTGGATAATTAAAGCTGTTACTGACCAAGACAGCCTTTAATTACAGAGTCAATTGCACAGAATTCTCTCATAAGCTGGTTTGTGCCCTAGTTATTTTCAGATTTTATATTCATAGGCTACAGGGTTCAGCCAGGACACCTATTTTGGTATCCTCTGCTAAGACCCATTTCTGTAAACCTGGGAGAGTCAGGGCAATATGGGTCAATTTCATTCAACACTTATGGATGGACCTGTCAAAAGCCTTTGGTTAGGAGAGTCATGGTGAAGGGGAGCCTTCTATATTATTCAACATTAACCCTCCTAGAAGCCTCCTTGGCCTACATACATGTACTCTCGGTGGAAAAGGTTGTTCAACAGGCCCCTGTTGGGCGTTTAATTACTGGGGTCAAACAAGAATATGCCTGTAGAAGAAGGATGGTTAACGTTTAATTAGGACAATCATCGTGGAGGACAGTCCCTGCAAAACACACATATGCAAATTAGAAACCAACCGAATCCATTTTCCAAAATGGCACAAATTCCAGAACTTATATTGCTAAACCTTTTTTTTCTTTCATCCTCTGAGTTGCCTATCTGGTTGTTTCATGGAAAATCAATTCCACTCTCTCTTGTTTTCCAACTGAACATATTCCAAATATTGCCTTTTCAATTGCTAAATAGTACCTCAATATTCAATACTTACTGCAGTGCAATACCTGGTAATTGGCAAACTCATGTAACCCCCCCCCCCCACACCCACCATACATATGACAAGACAACACAATACGTCATATTACCTGCTAATAATCCTCTTGAATTCTTTAAACACCAGGTATATTTATGTCCGATTTTGTACTTGTTGGGAATCATAAGGCGACATCTCTTGAAACTTTTACCCTGCAATCATTGTTCTATCCCCCCTCCGCCAAGCCCCTACCAGATGACAATTGTCCCATGGTGGAGGCCCTTTGGGCAAGATAACTGAAATCACAGGCATATCCCTGTTCAATGGGAAAGGTATCTTTGCCTATGACAATCATTCCTGACACTGTTCTATTGCTGTGGTAATGTGGCACATGTCCACCCATACTTATATAGCCACCCACGTATATGGTATTTCTATTCATAGACCAAGGAATTCACACAGCCATATGTTCACATATTTTCACACACCTTTCCAACCAAACAACCTTTCGGACATAAAGACATACTTATATATTCTTTTCAATACTACAACCTTTCACACATTGGCACCCTTATAGAATTTTAGCTTAGGTGTGTTTTGATGAGTGTTTATTTAATATTTTTATGTTCATTATATATACTAGGCTGTGAGACAGGGATAAAGGGACCAAGGTTACAGTTTCAGTCATTACATTAAATGACTTTGGAAAATTTCTACATTTTAGATTATATATGTGTATCATTATTAAAGTTGATGCAAAATCTAAGAGATTTTACATGTGGTTATCAGTGGTTAGACAATATCTTTATATTACAGCAATTGTCAGTAAAAATTAATTTTAATTCCCTATCCAGTATGGGAATGCATCTACATCACGTATAATTCAAACTTGATATTTGTATCTTAATGTGTCTCCACTGTGGTTTTACACATATCATACACGTCAGCCATAATTATGTTTAGAACTGCTATATATCCTTGGCAATTATCCCGATGGCTGGTCATGTAAATGATACCTAGAATGACCTATTTGATCTTTAATGAAGGTTTAATCAAATACGATTTTTAACCCTTTACGGACGGGTGCCTGTGGTCAAGCTACCACCTGTAGGACGGGTGACGGGCACAAAATCGTTAAAACACACAATTCAATTGTTTAATCACGTGATATGATATATAATCTTTAATATTTTATTTCTTTTGAATACAAATACTAATAATGGTATTGTACATACATTCTGTGAACATTTCGTTAATGTCACTCCATTATTTTTTGTCAAAAACGATTTTTTAGATTTTTTAGAAGTGATGCCTCAAGGCATCATTCGCCCTTAAAGGGTTAAATAAACAACAGCAACACTATCTTGATGAATATATTTCTACTTGCAGTTGAATCCTTCAGAATACTGGCTCTAGCTGGCAATCATGGTTGGTATCCTGCTCACCATGTCACTGGTGCTCACAGGGCTGGCTTCACCTGCAGCAGGAGCTGACATACTTCTGGTACCCTTTGCCCATGGCTTCAACTCGAGGCTGATGAATATGGAGAAGATAGCAGACCTCCTGATTGATGCAGGCCACTCTACATCAATCTTAATCAACAGCATGGTTGAGGATAAAGTCACCAATAAACGTGCTACTTGGTATAAGTACACCATACCAGATGATAACTCCTTCCAAAGAGTCTCCAACAGAGAATTCATTGACCTCATGATGTATGGCCCAAAGGACAAAAATGGACTGTATTCTATGGTTCAGGCTTGGATAGACTTTGAAATACCTTTCTGTAGAACTCTGTTGAAAGAAGGGAAATTGTTACCTCTATTAAAAGCCAAGAATTTTGATCTAATGATTATTGATGTTGGTGATGATTGTAGTAGAATAATTGCAGATTACCTTGATATCCCTTCAATACTGTACTCTAATTATGGTTTTAGTCATGACAAAAATATTTTTTATCCTCAAATTTTAAGCTTTGTTTGTTCTCCTGAAATTCCTGATGTGTGTACCTCAGATGAAATGGACCTTGGAGAGAGAGTTGGTAATATAATCACTCACTTCCTCATGGAGTTTTTCACAAGTCCATATCTTTTCCAACAATATGATGAGCTAAGACAGCAATATGGATACAACACAACTCTGAAATCTAAGGATTCCTTCACTCGACATGTCATCATTGCCAATGCAGATTTTGCCATTGATTTCCCACGACCTATCATGCCTCATATCATCACAATATCTGGAATCTTCAGGAAGGATCCAAAACCTCTCTCAAGTGATCTTGAGGAATTTTTTGCCAGTTCTGGTGAGCATGGTGTTGTAGTTTTAAGTTTTGGCACCCTCATTTCTGCCCTGGATGACCAGGAGGCAGATATCTTTGCACAAGTATTCTCCAAACTCCCTCAGAAGGTTCTCTGGCGGCACTCTGGTAAAAGACCCAAGAGCCTGGGCTCAAACACCATGTTGATGGATTGGATTCCCCAGAATGACATTCTTGCTCATCCCAAAGTTGTCCTTTTCATCACACACTGTGGGATCGCTAGCACTTTTGAGTCTGCCATTCATGGTATACCTGTGGTTACAGTGCCTTTGTTTGCCGATCAACGCCTCAACTCAGCAAGACTTGTGAGACGGGCAAAAATGGGAGTGCAGCTTGATATCCACACACTCAACAAACAGGATGTGGCTTGGGCCATTGATCATGTACTCAGTACAAAGTCATATCGCGAAAACGCGAAGGCTACGTCCAAACTGATGCACGATTCTCCGTCTTCGCCGAAGGATCTCTTCCTCTTCTGGGTTGACTACGTAATACGCCACAAGGGCGCACATCATCTGCAGTCAGGGCCTGCCCGTCGCATGCACCTATTTCAGTATTTGGGTATCGATGCAGTGGCTGTGATTCTGGGCTTTTTAGGTGGTGTAACCATAATACTGGCTGTTGTTGTTTACTTCCTACTTCGATTTTTGTTCAGGAGACTATGCCATGACAAAAGCAAATTAAAACAAAATTGATTTTAGTTGGAGAATAATGTTATCTTTGTAAAGTGACTAGGAATAGGGAAATTCAAACCAAATGATTTTGATAACTTGTGTTATCCTTACTTCCCACTGAGAGACACAGGGGATTATAAGGCAAGGTGCGGCAGATGCTGAAGAAGATAAGGTGCTAAATTTAAGTGTTGGGAACATGGCATGTTGTCCAAATTGCTACTCTATCATTCATATCAGAACATCCAGATTTACTTTTTACAAAAATTAAATTTATCTAAGTATCACAGTATCACTGTTGAGTTAGGGACAGAAAATGTGACGAGGCAGCTTTGGGATGAATAAATTTAGTATTAGAACAATTTATGTGATGAATAAAATGTAGTGGGTGAGCGATATATGTGTTGTGTGATTGAGAATTTGTGAAGAAGTGAGGGTGAGTGCAGGTGGTGAGAGTGAGAGGTGAGGGTGGAGAGTGTGTGGTGTGGTTTCTGTCCACCAGACGTCAGCAGTGACCAGCCCTGCCCAAATGGCAGAACCAGATCATACATATTTCATACTCCATTTCATATCATATCATTAAAGAGACTACTTAAATCGACTGTGCATGCAACAAAAGTAATGTGATGTGAGTAAATGACTTTGATTAAATGAATGCCAATTGATGTTTAATTCACTGTTGTCATTATTGTTTTTGATTATAAAGTACCAGTTTGTGATATGGCCAAGTCTACATTATGATTCAGAATCATCAACTCCTGAAAACAATATACCAGTAATATCCTAAATTCCAAAGTAATTTCCAACATGAAAGTGTAGATATTAAGATCGTCACTGAAAATATAGTGAAAGTCATGTCCTACATGGAATATGGTCTAATTCTCAAAATTTAGGCTACTGAAATACCAACAGCATATCAACTATGCATACATACATCTCACTGCATTTAGTTTCCTGTTATATGTTTCCTGTATGTATAATTATCATATTGCATATCACTGATATATTTTGGATGTTATGGACATTTGAAAAGTTGTGATCTAGTAAAAGGGGGTGCTCGTCACTCTTTTAAGTGGTACTTACCCTATGTCCAAATCTCGAGCTTCCTGCAAGTTCTGTTCTGCCTCTACCCACACTGTCACCAACTGCTGTCTCTAGTTTGTCTTCAAGGCACGAATACAAAAGGATTCTAGCATTTCAGAGAGGAATTTCCTGGGGACTAAACTTTAACCCTATCAGTGCAAAGGATGCCTTTAGGTACTCTTACAGGGGACATGAACAATGCCTCAGAAATGCTCATATATACAGGCCACTCATACAGGAAACCAGGCTTTTTTATATTTATTGCTCCGACCATAGACCATAGAATATTGAACTGTTCTAGGCCACTAAAACGAGTGAACCATCACATGAACTTCATATTTCATAATGAAGTGTAATATTTCATATAACACATTTTTCATACATTCTTAATGAAATGTACTGTTTAATGTAACACATTCAGAATGAAATGAAGTAGTTGATATAATCCATTCTTCACATATAAACAGAATGAAATGTAACTTATATATTAATTCTTACTATAGATTTAAAGGTAAACCACATGCTTGTTGGAGATGAACATCCTGGAGCATTTAGTGCCTTGTATAACAAATGGGTCTGCACTTGTGCATGACACAGGCAGTGGTTGGTCAGAGTGAGATCACTTCCATGACAACACACATACCAGAGTGACACAACTATGGCAAAGTACTGAGGGACAGCTTGCTGCCCCCGCACGGGGAAAGTCAGAGCCATTAGCCGGGGCTGCCGCGTCAGCCTCCTGGTCGTAAAATGACGCGCTACTCTGGTGTGTCAGTAATCGGGAAACCCTGGTTGAGTATAAGAACCCTCCCTTCTGTTAGTTGCCAGCTCATTATATCTCTTGCTACTGAAAGTGCTGTCGGAATCTTTGACACTCACACTGACCAGCCTAAGCCATTTCTGTATACTGGTATTCTCTATACATCAGTTGGCTGTAATCTTCACTTATGGATAATACAAACGTACACACAAACATCTGGAGTTTTTCATCAATGTAGGCTATGCAGAGCTCCCCCTGCTAGCTCATATTAGCCTTGTCAGTGCACATACCGATTTTCCAGTCACAGCTACGGCACTGCGTGAATGCAGTGCTTCGCGGAGTTTAGATTTGTTTGGCACCAAAATCCCACGTGATAGAAGGGAAATCCCGATAATGACGTCAATACTAATGCAGTCTAATCAACCATTCCTGACGTCACACCACTTCAGCTCTGCAAGCCAGTCAACCGGAATCTTTTTCGTAGTAGTTCTCATTCTGGTCGCTGATTGTTCTTTGATCATGCGATTAGAATTCCGTATGCCACCCTGTATGCTGGTCAGTGTGGCATACGAAACTCAATGTTAATCCCATGGGATTTTACATTAGGGGTAGGATAAAATGCTATGCTGACATTCTGTGAAAATATTATGTTTATTGATGCCTCAAGGCATCGTTCATCCTAAAAAAGGTTAAGTTGTCTGTCATTTTCAGGTGCTGTCACACTATTACATTTACTCCCTACCCTTCTATGTGTGATTTATGGAGAGCCCCCACGAGGTAATTGAGTTAATTAAGTTAACTCCTAAAGATAATAAGGATCAGTGGATGCACGATTCTCCGTCTTCTTGAAACAATTCTTGTTGATTAGTCAGTTAAAGCACGATTACGTTTTTTTTAAAAAATTTAATTTAATTTTTTTTTATTTCCAATTTTTTTGGGTTGTGTGGGCAACCTAAAAATATTTTTTTAGGTTGCCCACACAACTCAAAAAAATTGGAAATAAAATTTTCACCTATGTTCCTCAGACCAACGAATGATCTGGTAAAATTAAATCTTCAATCAATTTAACATCTACACAGACCCTGACAGAACAATGGGGCTGTGACAGTGTGGAGTGGAAGCCACTAACCACACCCACACAGAAAACATCAATCAGTCACTGGCCTAAAAATAGCCAAAAAAAGAAAAAAGAAGCACAATCTAAGCATAAAACAACCCCTCACATGAAAACAAAAGAGGTTTAGAGTCCCTTACTGTACCTGAGGAGCCAGAAGATGGCGAAACTGCACACAATTCATGAAGATTTAGGCAGCACATATCCATAAATGTAAACAGAACCGCCATGACACATGTCAGGGTTCAGCAAAGGTCAGATCAGGTCACATCCTGTACATCTGACCAACCACAGGCCTAAATCAATGTTGTGGACATGTAACCAAAGACAACCACACAGCAGAACCAATAAAAATCAATCTGGAAACGGAAATACGTTTTCCAGTGCGAATTTCGCTTGAAATTTGACTTACCTGATCAGTTGTGCAGTCGTACCTGGACCAAACGCCTCGTTCATACACACTCTGTCTTGAGTTCAGTCCATATCCATTGCACAAAACCGTTCTGGTACTGTCAGAACGGTGATCCAGTCCGTTTCCATACAGATTCGCTCTGCTCACAATCCATATTCCCACCATCACCTTGGGGGAATCGATATACACTATTTCTTCGATCGTATTCACGACGAAGTAAGATGCCCAACTCGGACGACGAGTCGGCGAAGAACTCCGTAATGGAGACAGATTGCATCGCCGCCGGTAGTTCGACACAGAATCCGGTCATCGACACCAAATCAGCTCCGAAGGGGTTGAAACGCAAGTTTTCCTGGTCAAACGCAGACGAGGAAGACGAACAGATACTGCCCGAAGAGGCTGCAAACGTAAGTACTCGTTTTTTCAAACGCCATAGGTGTTATAAGCAGTTGAAACTTTCTGGCTTCTTCGAATCCGACCGCGACCGCACGCTGGAACAGCCGGCTAGTACGGCGAGTGCGGCGCCGGCCGGGAACAAGCTAAACAACACATGCGGAGTTAGCGACTCGGAGAATCTTCGAGAACGAATTATGCACGGGTAGCGACCCGAAGACATCTATTCGCTCAAATACGGATCCCGAAACGATAACCCGATGTATAACAGGTGATAAGACGTTATTACACAACGATAACAGGCTTTCCCCACCGCCGTCGGCAAAAAAGACGTGCGAATACGAAACTTTACTGTGCCGCCACGGAGTTCCCAAAATGGCCGCGGGGGGACAACCGGCGACGCCGGTGCACGCAAACAAGATGGCTGCTGCAGTGCGGCCCTCTCCAACCGGCACGCCGGTTGGACATGCAAACAGCATGGCCGCCATTGAAGTTGATACTACTACTTGTAGCAATAAAACCAAATGTTCTGTGTCAAACAAGACACAACGTTTCCAGTTCGTTAAACCAACGAAAGTAACACATCAGAACAATAAATCCAACTTAGCTGAATCTGAATCTAGATCACATGCTAATGAAGTAGAGTGTCTATCGAATAACAAATCAATGTGCCAAATGACATGCCCTACTGTAACTACTACAACCTGCAAACATTCTTTGAGTGCAAATGAAAAAAAGTATCAAAACAAATTCGTATTTCCAAAATGTAAACCTACGGAGAACGAATCGACTGTCACTAATCCCGATCAATTGTCTTTTCAGGAAAAGGACGAGAACCGCTTGCCAGACGACGTGTGGCCAGTCTATCGCCACGCACGTATGGCGAAGCTAGAGTCGATGAGGTCATCGATCTGCCAAGAGTGGGTCGAGGAGGCTATCCCAGAGGGCCTCATCGAACCCTGGTGTTTCGGTTTGGAGAAGTTGCCCAAATCGTTTTGGCAAAGAAAATCGTAGAAATCAGAAAAACAGCGGCGGCGCGAATCATGAGGAAGACCGCGGCTTACAACAAAGAGGCTTCTATCAAGCACAACCGCACTGCGGACACCTACCTGATGGGAGTCGAGACAATGATAGCCCAGCAAGAGGCCCCTGACACAGCTGTGAACTTGATAAAAAAGGCCAAAGACAACCTAGAGTCACTCGTCCTCCGTGAAGAGAAAAAGGAGAGGGTAACTCTGAATGCAAAGGGTAAAAAAATGTGCATGAATAAAGTAAGAGACAATGACGTCCTTGACCCCGCATACTATCTGAACGCGGGCAGACGTCAGGTGGTAACGATGGTACCCAAGCTGGTGGCAGGTCCTGGACCGGAAAAAAACAGGACGAACGTCCGTTTTTTCAACATCGTGGTCAGAGGGGCTACTATCAGCAGAGGGGGCGCGGCCCAGCGCGCGGCAACAGAAGGTACAGGGGGCGCCCAAGGTTTTGAACAAAACACCCCCGAGTGATAAGACAAACGAATCCAAAGTGAACGTCCCTGGCAATACCCCTGATAAACGGACTGAGTTAACCGAACGTGTTCATGAAAAAGGTGTGAAAAATGTGAATGATGAAAATAAATGCAATAACCCCAGAGGTGAAAAAAATGAAATCGAGGGGTCTTTCGAAATGAGCAATGTAATTGTACCAATGACAACAAATAAACAAACAGGTACAGAAAAATCGTGTGTTGTTTCCTCTGTTACCAAAATCAATGTAGCAGGTCAAGAGATTGTAAATCTATCCAACTACAACTTAAACGAAAATGAAAAGTCAATACTCGGTAAGGGTCTGAAATTCTGCCCAACACAAAACTATGTAGAGAAAGGTGAACTAAGGAAAGATCTAGACATCTTCGCTAACAGACTTAGAACCAAACAATTCATGGCTAAGCTGGATAACTCTAAGAATAGCTCGGATGTAAAAAAACCTAGCATCATTGATAAAATAAGCCCATACGGCAACACGACTGATTTTCAAAAATTACGGAAGCAGTCAATGTGGAAACCTCCACCAGGTTCCACAAACCTAGAGACCTTCATAAACAATGTAGAAACCGAAATCACCAAAGGAGATACTAGACGTATTGTAAGGCAAAATGTGGATAAGTCTGAAAAAGAGGCCCTCCGAGGACTAAAAAGAAATAAAGAGATAGTGATCTTCCCAGCTGACAAGGGGGGAGCCATCGTTATCCAAAACACCACGGACTATATAAATGAAGCAAAAAGACAACTAGGAGGCAAAAAAACATACGTAACACTCAAAAGTGACCCTACCACGACACACGTGTCGGAAGTGGAGGCACTCATCGACGAAATGGTGGAAAATGGCGACATCACTAAAAAAATGTCAAACACCATGAAGGTGAAAAAACCACACACGCCCAAAAATTTATTTTCTACCGAAAATTCACAAAAACACTCTCCCCCCACCGGCAAGACCAATAGTGTCGGCAAACGACTGCCCCACCGAACGCATATCGGCCATGGCGGATGTTTTTCTGAAACCATACGTCATGGAAATGAAATCATACGTGAAAGACACCACTGATTTCATAAACAAAATTGAAAAGACTGAACGGTTAACAGAGGGAAGCATAATCGGCACAATGGATGTAACATCCCTATACACAAATATCCCCACAGACGAGGGGATAGGTGTAATCCGAAAGAAACTCAGGGAAAAAAGAAACAGTTGTGAAAAGCCAACAAACGAAACAATCTGTAGAATCCTGGAAATGGTCCTAAAAAAGAACAATTTCCAATTTAACGGCGAAAATTACCTCCAAAAAAGTGGAACGGCAATGGGCACCAGAGTAGCGCCATCTTTCGCAAATCTCTTTATGGAACATATAGAGAACCAAATTCTAACAGAACCAGGCCCAAAACCAAAAGTTTGGTTTAGGTACATAGATGACATTTTCTTCATCTGGGAACATGGAGAAACTGAACTGCATCACTGGATAAACAGGACGAACGAACACCACAACAGTATAAAATTCACAGCAGAATGGTCTAGAGAAAAAATCAATTTCCTAGACACATGGGTCAAAATAGACAGCAATAGAAACCTGTACACTGACCTATGCACAAAACCCACCGATACCAATTCATACCTGAGGTACGAATCAGCTCACCCCCCCAGCTGCAAACGGAGCCTGCCAGAGAGCCAATTCCTTCGAATCAAAAGAATCAGCAAAAGGGAGGAGGATTACGAAAAGCACATTGAGAAAAAAACAAAAGACTTCTTAGAAAAAGGATACCCAATGGAGATCCTAGAACAAGCCAAAGAAAAGAAATCCAAGAAAGAGAGGGCAGACCTACTAAAACCCTCTGTAAAGAAAGAGAACGAGAAAGATAGAATCTTTCTCACAACCACTTTCAGACCTGGAAAAAAGCATGTCCAAATAGCAGTAAAATCAAACTGGGACACTCTAGGAAAATCAGTGACTACCAAAAAACTGCATCGAGCAGACCTAATGATGGGCTACAAAAGACCAATGAACATCAGGGACCACGTAGTTAAATCCAGACTCAACTACATGACCGCAAAAGAACACCCAAAAAAAGATCCCGAACTAGCATCAAATGCGTGTAACAAAAAGAACTGCAAATATTGCAGCATCCTCGACAAGAAGGGAGAAATCACCCATGGCAACCGCAGAATGGAATGCAAATCCAATATCACATGCAACAGCTCAAACGTAATCTACTGCATAGAATGCAGAGATTGTAACATAAGATACGTAGGACAAACCAAGAGAAAAATAAAAGAACAAGTCCGCGAACATATATATGCAGTCAAAACAAAAAAAGAAACAGACATAGCATACCACTTCAACAACTGCCCAAAAAACGGGACAGAAAATATGAAAGTCTACATCCTAGACTTCATATACGAACATCCGGAAAGTGACCGAGCAAAAACACTAAGAAATACAATCGAACACAACTGGATCCACCGACTACGAACAGTAGCACCATACGGTCTCAACACAATGGATAACAAATACGGTTGAGGAACACAAAATGCCACGTCAACATTTTTTTTAGGTTGCCCACACAACCCAAAAAAATTGGAAATAAGATTTTCACCTATGTTCCTCAGACCAGGCTCACAACGAATAATCAGGTAAAATTAAATCTTCAATCAATTTAACATCTACACAGACCCTGACAGAACAATGGGGCTGTGACAGTGTGGAGTGGAAGCCACTAACCACACCCACACAGAAAACATCAATCAGTCACTGGCCTAAAAATAGCCAAAAAAGAAAAAAGAAGCACAATCTAAGCATAAAACAACCCCTCACATGAAAACAAAAGAGGTTTAGAGTCCCTTACTGTACCTGAGGAGCCAGAAGATGGCGAAACTGCACACAATTCATGAAGATTTAGGCAGCACATATCCATAAATGTAAACAGAACCGCCATGACACATGTCAGGGTTCAGCAAAGGTCAGATCAGGTCACATCCTGTACATCTGACCAACCACAGGCCTAAATCAATGTTGTGGACATGTAACCAAAGACAACCACACAGCAGAACCAATAAAAATCAATCTGGAAACGGAAATACGTTTTCCAGCGCGAATTTCGCTTGAAATTTGACTAACCTGATCAGTTGTGCAGTCGTACCTGGACCAAACGCCTCGTTCATACACACGATTACGGTTATTGTTTAAAGGCATCATTTTGTCCTGCTAGGGTGGACAGCAATTACCAATCTGTTCACCATCTTGGTTGCCTCGCCTCCTCGTGGTGCAGACCTGATATGCTTGCATGCAATCATAACAAAAGCGACTGGGGTGGGAAGTTACCTCAGTGGTAAAGAGCACAGGACTTGTAATACCAAGGTTGTCAGACTTTGTTGATTTGGGTCCCACTGAGGCCACTTTTCTCCTTCACCCCCAGCAGTGATAGTTTACTGCTATATTAAAGGCCAATCCTTCTCGTACAATATCTATGTGGTGTGGGAAGTAAAAGAACTCTCACCTCGGTAAATGTGTAAAGGTGAGATTTCTACCTAAATTCATTTCATAGATTCGATCACCACCCTTGTGGTGTAAAAGAACCTTGACAAAGTCTGGTGAGAACCTGCAATGGTTAACATTTCGGGCATTCTGGTTGAAAAAATTAACGTCTTCAGTGGGATACACTAGATTCTTCACCTGTTGGTCATTATGATTAGGTGATGTAGGAGGTAATGTAATATAAATATGATGTTATATGAGTATAACTATATAATTATTGAAGCAACAATACCGCTTCCCCACTCCCGTCTCAGAGTAATTCACCTTGGTCACACCTCTCGTGGCGGTTGTCAGGTATCTAGGGTAATCATCGCTTCCTTCACCAACGGTTGCATCAGTTCGCTTGTAAACACCCACTATAGCAGACCTGCTGTGTCAGGTGCTGGAAATTTCACTCTTACCATTTGAATAAAGGGAGTGGTTTTGTTATTTGCCACCAAACTAAACTACATGTGTCCTTGTCTGTTTACATTTATCACCACTTAGCAGAGAGCCTAACTTATACATGTACATTCATTTAATTTATAGAACATATCCCTCAAGATCTTCCTTAATTAGCCAAACCAACCATTGACCTTATTACACAACTCACAAGTCATGCTACTGTCGCCGTGCTCATGTCTCAACCAAGTTTATGACAAAGTGATATGGCCTGATCATTTGCAAAAAAACATGAATTTCATCGAGCTGCTTCTATTAGATCAAGTCTCATTGAACAAAGTGGATGTTAAATTACCAAAACAGACAAAATTCTATGAGATTCATACACTTCTGAGACATTAAGTGGAGTCTTTCATATGATGTATTCCAAAGGTAAGCTGATCTAGCTGAGAGAGTCATGAAAAAAATATACATTTGATTAGGAATATGAAATAATGTAAACCTTGTGACTCACATGGTTATTTCCTAGTTAATTTAAGTGCTTTAGTTGTTGTATCTTCAAGCTTGAGTGCTTATACTTTTGTCATTTGGAATTTATTATAGGAAAAGCCATGTCTATATAAATGAAATAGTTTATGCTACCCCACAAGTAATTACACTCATAAGTTGGTTTGTATTTTTTGGAGTAGGTCAGAAGATTGGATAACCCCTAATCAAACAAAACCAAACACAGACAATTTATTAAAAGCAAGCTTCATCAAAAGAAGGAAAGAAGGAAAGCTATCTTAACTCTTTGAGGTTATGTAGCAAGTCTATGTAGTAATTCTCTCATAATGAGCTTTTAATCACTAGTGTATTACTTTCGCTGTTTCTTTGAATGCCTAACTGGGTCATCCATGATGTGGAATCATATAGTGTTACTCTATACAAGGGTCCTCATTGGTAGTTTTGGTGTTATCGTTGGGAACTCACACAGACATAAAGGTGGGTGTTCATAAGCATGGACATGTCTTAATTCATATCTTTCTAATGAGAGGCCAGATTGCACAGTTTGAGTCCATTCTGTACTTTTAAGTCCTAGTTTGTGGCTTGCTTTTGTCAACAAACAAGGCCTCGTCAAACTTCTAGGACAAAATTGGTTCTTTGTGATTCATTCTAATTCTAAATGAGTAAATTTGAAAAAAAACTAGCATAGTAACCCCCAATTCTTAAGTTCGGCTGCTGGATATCAATGTATATGAAATTGCACATTGATACCTACGAATAAACTTTTACATTCCAATATTACATTTTACCACTAGTCATAGGTTGGCCAAATTAAATCATTTTATGTTGCACTACAGTATTTCATGTAATTCATGTGGGTCTCCAACTGTGATGGAGTCATTCCACTAGCTCCAATTAGCAGCAACCTATGTCCCTCTGTGCTCTTTTGTGGTGTAATACATGGACAGCTGTTGCCAACTGCTTGTCATATATGATGATGTATCTAGACTTTACCCCACATCTATTGTCGATTTGTTATTGGCCTGATAAATGATGTCATATGATGTTGCAAAATATTAGTCAATCAGCAGTCAAG
The DNA here is from genome assembly GCA_950022655.1 of Alentia gelatinosa. Taxonomy (NCBI): domain Eukaryota; kingdom Metazoa; phylum Annelida; class Polychaeta; order Phyllodocida; family Polynoidae; genus Alentia; species Alentia gelatinosa. Next base: position 10,635,354 of record OX465583.1, read on the forward strand.
ATTTCAAACTATTTCTACATTACTGAATTATTGAACATTATTGTTTTAGTTTTTGTACTTTAATTCTTGCAGAAAAAGGCTATACTTGAATGGATTTACCAGGGGGCCGTTGAAATGTACCGTAGAAGTGTCTGTGGGGCATGAGGGCAACACAAAAGAAATGTCGTAGTATTGAAACCTTTTAATGATACGATATGCTTAAAGGTCTAGGTGTTGCATAAGATTGTTAATTTTGTAAGTGTTGTCCATTTAGCATCCATTTGAGACTCCTTTATAGGAGTCATAGTCGATGTCAACCTTTAGCAAAAAATATCACTATTGATATGGAATATGCTATTCAAAGTTGTTTAGAGAAATAATCAGTTGAAATATTTTTGTAGCAAATGAAGATGTTTTCTGAGAGAAAAGCTTGGTTGTCAGCCATTTGGTCACACAAGGCAGCATTGAATATACAACTTCTGAAGGTGAGATTTCATTGAACATAATTGAGTGGACAAGTTTGCCTCACCATAGCTTCCAATCGATCATGATATGTTCTTCATGTTTGGGTTTTGATACATCATATATCAATTTAACTATCAAATATTACCTGCTATCATAAAATTTTATCTACCATGAGATTTTAGATTCTCAAGCTGCTGCAGAGATTATCATTTCTCTGGAAATGGGTAATGTGGTTCACATGTGACTCTAGAAAGTAAGTCTGCTTATCAAATGGCAGGTAATTACTGTAGAAAACACACTGATTATTAAAGCAGTATATCAAGTTCTAATTTGAAATTGTAGGATACACATCTCAAACCCACCACCCCTGGTGATCCATGAGACCCCAGATACATACATACATGCCTGCTCACATGAAAAGTGACAGTTGGTAGTGCTAAGATGGCAGCTCTAAGACCTTCCATTTGTGTTTGAAGGTATTCTAAATCTTGTAATTCATTGCCCTCCCTTCACCTGTGCCAACACATTTCAATACTACAGCTGGATCTTTCCTAAATAGCATTTTTGGATGAGTGTGTGTAATAAATGTGGTCAGAATGTCTGAAAAATGTCATCAGCAGTCAATGAAACACATGTATCCAAACAACCAGATCAAATGTGGTAGTTTTTGTTAGTGTGAGATATAGTTTTATTCAAGGAATTGATCAAAGTGTGAAAACATCATCTAAAAGTCCCATACAACTTGTGATCACAAGGGTTCTGAAGATGTGGATGTATATGTATATAAAATTCATAAACAGGCACCCAGACAGCAACCAAGCTTCCAAATTATGGGATCAGATTGAATACAATTGGATCCACTGGCTGAAGAGCCAGACCCCAGGGGACTTAACCCATTCAGGGTGAGTGATGCCTTGAGGTATTCCCCAGTGTAGGGAGAATGATGCCTTGAGGCATTTCCCAGCATAGGGCAAATGATGGCATCATTTACAATATTTATGATGTTATTGTTTCATCATGAAATAATGAATCAAAAGACATGAAACTTGCAGAGAATATACTTATGATATGATAATTAATATCCTAAGGTAAAGCAAATGATTAGATTATGGTTGAAGTGTCATTATATAACATAATCAAACAACTGAACTTAGGTTTGGATGACAATAGCCTTGCCCCTGAGCATTATACCTGTCTCTGCACCCAACCAACATGGGTCTTTCAGAGTCCCATGCTTCTAAAGGATTAAGACAATAAATAGCAAATGGGTCTATTTTTCAAAACCTGCATTTTCCCTACCCAAGGGGAGAAAATTACACCAAAATAAAAATTTGCTAATAAATCCTAAATTCATATATTTCTATTAACTATAGATATCTACCTATCACAGGCAATTTATTCCAATAACTTCTGATTACATGTCGTGATTTTATGCTAAATATAGTAGAACCATGCTTTATGTGTTACGTCCGCTACCCCTTAGAAGTCAGAGGTTTTTGGAATTACTTAGTTAGCAGCACTAACTGGTCAAACTGATACCAAAATTTAAAACAAGGAAGCTGATAAATTCATCTATGTAACAACCACAAACCACAAATGTAGATATGATAGAAAATTTATGACAAGGGCTTGATTTTTATCCAAGTAAGTAAAATGCCTAGCTGTTTTGTGTACTTTCATAGAACTTATTATACATATAGCCTTTCATTCTACTTGATAGCTTCAGAAACACACAAATATGGTATTTTGCTAACCTTATGCAATGCTTGAGAAAAACTGATAAAAATATTCATGTACAACCTTTCTAATATGTTTATCTGTCAGGAGAAGACATGCTTCTTTAGGGGTGTCGGACGTAACATATTTACCATATCAGTACTCAAATTACATGAAATATGGAAAATCATAATAAGTCAATAGATCCTTTCAGTATCACTACCCTATGATACAAACATAATTTCCTCAAGAAAAATATGGTTATGATATGTTAGTCATAATAGTATCAAATTATCATTTTCTTTCTTCATTTGACCCAGTAGTTCAAGAAAACACACATACATATGTTGCCTGTATAAAGATGAAATGATCAAAGCTAAGCACCTGTATATCTTTTTGAATTTCCTGGAAAATATAGAAAAGGCCTAACTACTCTTGCTGTATCTATATCTATATTTCTGAGTTATAAAACAGGGGTGTCGGACGTAACATTATTTCCTTAATGACAGCACTACAAAAAACAGCTTGTAGACATAATAATTGATATCATCTGCTTTAAAAAAACAAGAAGAACTATTCTAAACATAATGAAACCTACATGAAAAAAAGTAACCACATTCCTATGTCTTATTTATGAGTGCTGGTGATTCCTTAGAGGGGTATCTGACGTAACACTTTTAAGAAAATTGAAAAGGAAACTTATAGTGGGACTAAACTAATAGATGCCAATAGAAATAACAGCATTTGAAAGAATTAGGTACATATGAAATAGTTTAGGAAAAGAATTATACTATCAATGGATCTAGTCAAGTCTAGGATCTCTGAACAGTTGATTCCTCAAGGGGTATCGGACGTAACACTTTTTAAGATGAAATGAAAATATCAATGTATAAAGGAGTTGGACCATGATGTTAACAAGAGTGCATTATTTGAAGTGACTAGGCATATGAAATATGTTACTTCAATAACAAATCAATAACTATGGTACAATGATATCATACTCATAGATCTGATATAAGGGTCATGGACGTAACACTTTGTAACCACATAGGGAAAGAATTCCATCAAAAACACTTAGAAAAAGCTTGTATATATAGCTATTTCTAATAGTCAACGTACTGACATCTTAAATAAACAATATGACCTGCCATAAGCATTTTCTTTGCTTTCTATCATATAATGGGGTGTCGGACGTAACAGGGGGTGTCGGACGTAACAAATGCATTTTTGTGTCCTCAGAGGTGTAGATCAAAAGATTTTTGAAAAAATGTTATTGTGCCTTTAAGCCCACATATATAAGTAACAAATAGCTGAGGTTTGCTTTTGAAGAAATAGTTACAGTAACCATAATTATGTTTTAAGTGACTGTTACGTCCATGACCCCTCTTTTTTGGAATTTCAGTTTGAATAATCAAATTGTGGATATCACACACTTAATTTGATGCAATCAAGTTTAAACTTTAGTCATTGTAAAGAAACATGTTTCCACACAATTTAAAGGCAAACAAGATGTATTAGATTGTTTAATTATTATTGTTTCAGATATTTCAACAAAGGGGTCATGGACGTAACACTTTTCATTTAAAAAATTTTCCAACCATAAGACTCTCAGAAATGTATCTATTTTTCCTTCTTTTATAATATTTCCCAAAACCTTGATGCTATAGGATATTTTGGTAAATCAGTTTTTCTACTACATTTCTTTATTAAGATATGTCAATGCTTTGTTCATCAGCAATAACAATAAAAAATGGGAAAACTAGGGGGGAAAAACAGTTTTTCTCAATTTTCATCAACAAAACCCATTTGTACATAGCAAAAACCTATATTGGAATGAAAGAACTCGATAAGATACATCTATTGATATGAGAATTATGACTGTAAGTTGAATATTAAGAGCGGTAGCCCTGTAAATTAGATTTTTATCAAAAATGCAGGTTTTGAAAAATAGACCCAAATATGGGTAGATATTTGAAATAATGTCCAATAAGGGGGGTAATGGTTATCCAAGAGAAATTGAGGCCCCCAATAACGTGAAATTAAGAAGTATCTTTAATCAATGATTAAGCCAGACAACCACCCTCGCGATCAGAAGAGGGTCCACACAAAATATTTCTGCCTATAAAACAGGTACCAATATCTGTCAGTGTAGAGAGCAGACTGGCTCTGCTCTCAAATAGGCCACAGGTAGCTGCAGAATTGCCTGAAGAGATTAGATAATCGAAACTATAGAACAAGGCCTAGGGACCCTTGTTAACCTGATAATTATTGACTTTCAAGTTTTCCGCCCTCCCGCCGTCTGGTCATGCCAGCCAATCAGACGCAAGAGATAGATGACGTGATCGAAAGTAACCAATGAAGGCCTTCCTCGGTCATGACAATAATTTTGGTGCCAGCAGATAGTTGATGGTCATGACAGGCGCCACATCAGCCCACTTATTACATCAATATATAAATAAATAAACAACTTCTGCATAACAGTTCATAATACATTGAGTTAAAAAAAATTTAAAGCAATCTTTTATTGATCTTTCCACATAGTCATACATCATACAATTTGCAGCTCTTTAAAATAATTTTCCGTGTATTTTTCACACCATATCTTTACCATTTTGACCTTGTGGTCTCTTCTCACTGCTATTTTCTTTTGAGTTTTAGTGGACTATTGATCTATACAAATATAAACATTTATATTCTGATATGTACAGGTAGTCTTTGTCATATTCATTTCAATCCTTTACACATTAGCTCATATGTGCATTATTATTCAGTTATTATTGTTTCTCTTTATTTCAGTGTCCCCTGATCCTTTCTTTAACTAGAGCCATCAACTTTGAGGTAGGGGGTGACATTTATATCACTGAAAGTATACAAGAGAAAGACACTGCAAAACTTTCAAAACTTCTTCTTAATGCATCTGGTGATGGATATGACATCAACCAGTTTACATCAAAAGATGATGTGGCCTCCTTTATCTCAGGATTCAGTTTGGTGCAGAAAATGACACGTAAAAAGGATGGAACATTTGTCGGCATATATGGAGTCTTTCCAAGCCAGTTATCCAGAAGCCAGACTTCTTATTATCTTAGTAATGCTGCCTTCCTAGACAAGTCCTTCAGGGGTAAGAGTATCTTCTCTAGTACCCTGAAAAATATTCATCCAAATATGGCAAGAGGACAACCTATTCTAACTAGAACTGCAATAACCTCAGGCTCTATCCCAGCAATTTCAAAGCTTGGCTGGACATGTCTAGGCTCCATTCCTTTCAGTTTGAAGTTGGCCGATATTGGTTGGGTGGATGACATATTGATGTGTTCTTCATTGGCCCCAGAAGACAGCAATCATCTAATTGAGGTGAGTTTTCATATGCTAATGTTATTGGTGAATATTATATGAAACAAAGCAAATGTCTTCCTTCATCGAACACTAAGTCCATCTCTTTGTGTACTGCCTGCATGGCAATATAAAATTATCAGTTTTAATCAGCATAATCATGATATGATGTAATCTGTCTTTTCTGTTAAAGAGATTTATCACCTCCTTTACAAATATAAATTCTACCAAATTGCCCAAAGAGTTCTATAAAAAGATTATCTCTCAGACCCTTTATTGTATCTCCATGCTCACAGGTGAACACGAAACTTCCACCTTTGAGGAAAACAGAAGATGCTGTAAAAAAGATGAGTAAAGTCCTTGCTGATGGCATCATTCTACCAGACCTTAATGTTGGTACAGCAACCTACATGGTGCAATTGGCCACATTGAAGGAGGGGTGGGAAGTCGAGGACATGGTTCGAGCAGCTGCCCAGGAAGGTGAGGGCTTTGCCATTGATGAATTTACACCTGATGGCCACATGAATCGTGCCATGTTGAAGGATAGCTATGTTCTGGTGGCCAAAGCCTTTGATGGTGATGTCAGAGCTGCTGTCATCTTAGGTTCAAGTGCTGCTGCTAGAGCCAACCCTCAACAGGCAGCAGGGTACATCATTGTGAAGTCACCATACAGGGGACAGGGACTTGGCAGTAGGTTGCTGAACTATTGCATTGAGAATGCTCACCTGCTTGGCTATGAGACATTGCTCACTGATGTGTTCTCTTGCACCTCTGTAGCTATTGGCATGCTGTTGAAAAGGGGCTTCAAGGTCACAGCCACGATTCCTAACTGTGGAATAGTTGCTGGTCATGGTAGAACTGACTCATTGCTATTCTTTAAACCTCTGAAAGAATTATGTAAGTAGACTACTTCAAAGTAAATTAAATGCTAGAATAATAGGATAATATTTATACCTGATGCAAAGCGCTGTGCTTTTTAAAAATCTTTGACATAGACTAAATACATGCAGATTCATCAGTCATACATTTCACAAGAGTCTTCTATCTGAGCTTGTGAAGGTGTTCACAAGGAGATATTGTGATTATATCATTCATTAATGAAATGCGTTGTCATTAATATTGTATTATTGTTAGAGAACTGTGAGACTAATAGTCTTAGTAATCTATGAATGCTTGTATATCCTGTCAACCATGGTCTTTTTTAACCAAAGTATATCTAATCGGGGCTGAGTAACCATGGCAGCAAAGATGACGTTTGTGCTCATTCATGGACCTCATAAACCCTATTACAATGTAATTGACAAACGCAACTAAAATGCAAAAACGTTGTTCAGAATAAAGCTTAAACTAAGGAAGTTGTTGAGTCATACTTATGAAAAGTTCTAATATTCTTCTTTAATCGTTTGTTCTAATATTCTTCTTTAATCGTTTGTTCAGAATACCTCTGACTACCTCTGAATAATTTTCAGACTCATTGTAGTATAAAGGGTGGCGTCCACCAACCACGACAAAGCTATGACAAGTGGCGACAAGAAAGTTCCAATCGCCGCTTGTCGCGGCCTTGTCGTAAGAAGGGGGGCTTTACAACAGTGTTGTCGGAGGATGTCAGGAAGTGCACGCTCGACAAGTAGACCTCTGCAACACGCTCCCGACACGCCATGGCACTCCACGACAAAGGTCCAGTCGTAGGAAAAAATTTAACATTTTCGATTTTGTCATAACCTTGTCAGAAGGCTCCCGACAAGCTTCCGGTCGCAGCCTGTCGCAGCCTTGTCGTAGACTCTTGTCGGGAACTGGGGTCCACCAACCACACTGTAAAAAATTTACCGTGAATTTTACGGTTTTTCCCAGGCAACTGGGGTGCCAGGGAAATACCGTAAATTTGACGGATGACCGTAATATTTTTCTGACCGTATTTCCTAACTGAAATAAACCGGTTGTAACCCGTAAAATTGCAAACACAATAGATATATTATACAAATGGCCCATTAATAAGCATACTCCATAAACCTTCTTACCATGGGTCTCTAGAACCGTTTTATGTAAGATTTGTCTAGTATCTTATTATAGTAGTAATTGGCTTATCAATATCATTGATTATTGCAATCATTCTGATCAGTGTTATTTCAACACCTAAGTTTTTTAAAGTATGATGTTGTCAGTGCAGACTGTATAATAGGAGTAGTGGTTAGAATCTAGACAAGGTTCCATTTTATATGGTAGGATAAAGTCATTTCTACTTATATTTTAGAAATGTCCCATGAAAGTGGTGTTTAATACTTTGAATGCAATAATGTCATTTAAACTTGAGAAATAATATGTTTTAAAGGGCAGACACTTTATAGAAGATAAATGAATGTATATTACACATTGTCATGAAATTAACTTCTGGATTTTTTTTACTACTTAGATTTTTTGCTGATGCTAGAATTATTTCAAGTGGATCTAATGTATCCCTATTTACTGTTTCATACTGTAGACTGACTGTAGATTGGATGGTTTACAGTACTGAATACATATATACTGTACAATACCGTTTTCTGATACCAAATATACGGTATGAAACTGTAGATTAGATTACGGTAATATACCGTCCATGTTTACGGTAGTATCCCGTATATTTTCCTGAAATTTTTTACAGTGCACGGCAAAGCTACGACAAGGCTTCCAATCATAGGCCTGTCGTGGACCTTGTCGGAAAGCCATTGTCGTAGCCTTGTCGTGGTTGGTGGACGCCCGCCTTTAGGGCCTTTATCACCTATATTGTAACAAGTGACAATATTAACAGGTTGAGGTGAGATAATGGATTGTTCAGAACTGACTGTACAAATTTGCAAATGGACTGACAGCAGATCTATGAAGAACATATCAAAATATGTCATGTCAATGACCTTTGATATTGATATCACTTAAAACGATTATTATAGCAGAGAAGCGTACATTGAAGTTGCGACGAACATATAAACTGATGGAATATTAACTCCATAGTTGATGTTCTGTATCTGCAGAATTAAGTAGTAGGTCTATGTAGGTCTTACAACTTATAATCTTACAAAATCCTACAAAACCCCTTATTAAAGATGAATACAATAAATAAATGAAAGGAAATAAAAGTTATATCACTAATGTGGTAATTTTTATGCAGTAACGGGGGTCAGGATGTAATGGGGTGAGAATGATAATGTGGTAATGGGGTTAGAACAGTAACATTATTGTCTACGATTTTGCAACTTCCCGATATGGCACTGATTTTGACATTTTGTATCGGTGCCGTATTGGGAGGTCTACGATTCTCACCTACTACGATAGAAATTTAGACCTACCGATATGGCTCCGATACAGAAAGTAAAAATCGGACACATATCGGGAAGTTACAAAATCGTAGACATATATGTCTAGACATGCAATCCACCACGCATTGTAAGGGTTTTTTATCGGTGTCTAATCGCAGAAACGTGGTCAACTGCCCTGATATTAGGTGACCTTCCGACGCGATTTTATCGGGAGGTCCATCGTAGACCATATCTGAGCCATATTGTAGTAGGTGGACGCCGGGCTTAACACTGTAAAAATGGTAACACGGTAACAGTAATGTGGTCACAAGGTAAGAATGGTAACCTGGTAACGGTAACATCATAACAGGTTTAGAATGACAAAACAGTTAGAACGGTAACTCATCATAATATCCCAGCGATGGCAATCAACATAAATACGCTCAACCAGAAGTTATTGTCTTTTATTTACCCAGACCATTCAACAAAGTGTATTGCAAGACAAATGTAGTTATATTATGCTACAATGACACAACACTCTCTAGAATGGCAGTAACTCTGTGTAGACTTAGGCCCGGCGTCCACCTACTACGATAGAATCGTAGGCCTCCCGATATGGCACCGATACAAAATCTCAAAATCGGTGCCATATCGGGAAGGTGCAAAATCGTAGACATAGGTCTATACAAGCCAATTCATCATGCATTGTATTGGGTTTTTATCGGTGTCTAATCACAGAAACGTGGTCAACTACCCCGATATTAGGTGACCTTCCGACGCGATTTTGATTTTGCATCGGGAGGTACATCGTAGGGCATATCGGTGCCATATCGTAGTAGGTGGACGCCGGGCCTTCGTGTCTGGTTCATCATTTCTCAGTACCTTAAGCATGCAAAACAGTTCACAACCTTGATCTATGATCAAACTAGCATGAAGTAGCTTAACAGTGTAATGATATCATTTACCAATGCTAAGCCTAACGTAATATGTACAAATCATACACAGAATCAAAGGCGGTTCTAAGGCAAGAACATATTCAAAAGCCGTTTTCTGTTCCATGTCTGTGCTTAGATCAAAGGTTATTGACGTCATAGCCACATCGTTTTATTGTTTACATTTTGAAGGCTTCGAAAGCATGTTTGCTTGTCCTTTTACACCATTTGTAATCTTTATAATAGTTTTCTGGGTTATTTGCGATAATTTGTTTGAGTTGTTGTGTCCGTTTTTTGTCATTTCGGACGATATATATACGATGATATATAGATCATGTGGTCAGCCTGGGACGAAAACGTCACCCTTAGTACAAAACTCATAATCATTAGTATGTAACTAGCAGCAATATAGTATATGTTCCTATATACTTATGGCTGTACACTCTATGCTTACACCACGTTCTGGGGGGTGGAGTAACTTATGGATACTACCCAAGGTTGCCGTATACTACCCAAGGTTGCCGTATACTACCCAAGGTTGACATTTAGACCAATCAGATTGTCTCTTACCAAATTCATATGAAAAGCGCAGTGGGGAGTAAACATAAAGTGTCAAGTTAGATAATGTTGGATGGCTTCAGGTTTGATGGTGGATGAGCAAATAACGCTAATTATTGTTATTGAACCACATTTGAAGGTATATAGGAATAGGGAAACCAAGTACCAGTGAAAGGAAGTCAAAGTTACGAGGTAAGGCTTGGAAAAATTACTGCCCGCGGCCAAGGCCTTGGGCAGTAATTTTTCCAAGCCTTACCTCGTAACTTTGACTTCCTTTCACCGGAACATAGTTTCCCTCTATTGTTCGCCAATGGGTATATAGGAATAGATATGATGGCATCAGGTTGAGGAATCCTGGCTGGGCATCACCGTGTTCACCTTTTTTCGGCAGCCGGTCCTGCATAAGTGGCGTCGGACTGTGCCTGGTAACAGACAATACAGGACGAAGTTGGCAAAGCCCTGTCCACTGTCCCCTAAACCCTGAAAAAATATGCAAATAACATAAAACTCCACACATTAAGTTAACATGAACATATCCATACATGCTATAAAGCTGGTTATATTAGGAGAATAATGGGAAAATTACTCTTCAGTCGTAATCTTCCTACGAAGAACCAACATCGTAGGGAGGAGGGGGTTAATTTCTTTATATTTATTTTGATATCCCAAAGTCAGGGAAAATTATCGTTAAGTGGGTTATGATATTACGTATGTACACATCAATTTAGATTGGAACCAGCAGCAATGAAATACAGGTAGAAATTTATTTATCTTTGTGAACTTTAACGGAAAGCTGCAACATTTAAAGGTCAGATTCCACCAAATCTTATCAGCAGCCATCGCCTTGTAAATTCTAATTAAATTTGAACCTAATTGTTTTTCGGCCTGCCAAATGCTTAGTGGAGCAGCTAGGGGTTCACTCGCGTGGTGGCTGGCCAACATCAGCCAAAATTTGTTTTGATTGTTGGCTATCGGAAGTGAGGCAGTTGACTGACTGAGGATTCTCATCAAAATTGTTGCTCTTCAACTAAGCTGACGTCTGCTGATATTGCCATCTCAGCTGTCTGTCTGCAACGCCAACCCCCAAATGACAAAAGCTATTTCATTCACTCGGAGGTTGGTATCTGCTTTTCTGGTGGAATACCTATCAAAATAATGACCCGATAACTAAAGTGGGATTCACACGATGGGATTCATGTACTTCACAGGGTGGTCGTCTGAGACAAATCCTGCTGAGATTCGGAACTCAAACACAATTTCTTCATTTAAATTGTAGGGTTCCATTTCCCTGAGACATGTTTTTCCCTTGTCATTGTTGGCGACATTTACCCCTAAAACGGAACAGATTCTCATGAGATTTTGAACCCTGTGAGGTACATGAATCCCACGATGTGAATTCCACTTGAAAAGAGGCTGATAGGCGACTGGCAGAACAAACTTTGGTCGAACTCGCCCTTTACTCAAAGCCATAATGCCGTACCTTTCCAAATAGAGACATAACCCCTTTAAGGGCGAATGATACCTTGAGGCATCATCCTGCCCAGGGCGAATGATACCTTGAGGCATCATCCTGCCCAGGGAGAAGGATGCCTTAGGGCATTATTTCTAAAAAATCTACAAAATTGTTTTTAACAAAAAAATAATGGAGGAACATGAAATTTTCACAGAATATATGAATGATACCATTATTAGTATATCTATTAAAAAAAAGGAAAATTTAAGAATATATATCATATCACGTGATTAAACAATAGAATTGTGGGTTTTAACGACTGTGTGCCCGTCTGCTAGCGGTATAAAGTGCCACCAGCACCCATACTCAAGGCGGAAGCTTGGCCACAGGCACCTATCCTTAAAGGGTTAAACTGCTTGGTACCCATGTGGGTATGGAATATACTATCCTTACCTGTACAGGTGCCAGCCACACAGTAGACATGGTCAGAGTCCTGTTGTAGTCAAAGGTGTTCACTAAGAAGCGTACTGTCCCCCAAACCCGCAACAAGAAAAACACCAGCGGAACAAAAATCAGCTTCCGGTTAGCCCCACCTATCATCTGGAAGGCGCTCCTGCGTGGAGCCATGCATCCAGAGAGGTTCATACTCCTGGATAACTCCCTCTTCTGTATGTATTTCAAAAGCACGCAAACATGTAATGACAAAGGACAATTATTAGCATTTAACCTTTCTCCTTTGAATGAATGGTAATTTCATTTGCAATTGGTTTTGCCATGATTTCTGTAATTCCTCTTTCTCAAGAAAACAGAAAATGAACAGTTATGTTTTGTGTGGCAAAATTGGTTTTGACAGTGTCTTAAAACCTATTGTCCAAGCTTAATAATTCTTTTCGTAGTTAATACAATTGGATAAATGTTTGTTTCCAATAGAAGGAAAAACACCAATATATATATGCTCCTTGAAGACCAATGCACATCTACCGATTTCGGAACATTTATGTACCTTTGTCGGCGACAAACGGGGTGTAATTTGTCTCAGGCGAGGTATCCTAATGGGGTCGGCTGTAATCAGTAGATGTAGCACAGCTCGGAAAGGTAAGGCAACGATTAGTGAACCACCTCCTTGAGATGGTATTTCGTCACTGACAAATCATGGTTCCTATGTTCCTAATTTGGTGGCCCAAAGTTTATCACCATGTTGATAAATCTAGTCGCCGACAACATTACGTAGGCAAATGGCGCTTGATTGGGTGGCCGAAATGGGTCGAGGTATTACGTAATTCGCCTAGGACAAGTTCAACAACTCCTATATGATTGGGAACTAATCGTTCAGTCCTGAATTGGTAGATGTGTATTGGGCTTAAGTTTTTTTTTAGAATTTGAATTCATTCTTGCATCACCTATTTAATTAGCTTTGAAGTAAAGTTAACACAACCTTTTTTAATGGAAGATACAATGAGTATTGTAAGTACGTACCTGCTTGGTTAGGAAGATCACGATGAGACTATAGAAGAGGATAATACAAGTGTAGGCTAACACCTCCCAGCCTTTAGCGCAGATCATCTGCCACATCACCTGCTGGGGACTAGAGATAATCCAGCACCACGACGGGTGGACTGTGCGCGTGTCTTGTCCAAGGACACCACAGCCCAGGGCAGCCCCAACGGTGCATGCTGCCCAAATCCACCAGGTACCGTATAGTAAGGTAGGCATGCGTGATGATTATTCAAAGAGATTGAAAATGAATGCAATTTATTTATGCTCTAGATATTACCCCTGTGGCCTGAATAGCCTCATCGATATCGAGTACTTTTGGTACAGTTCATCTTTGATCATTACGATCAATTACCTAGCAAGATTCAAAAGACACAAGATAGTTCGTATTTCAAAATGCAAGTAAAAACATATTCTGCTAAATAACACTAATGGATGGTAATTGCGACCAAGGAACCTGCCAGTCGCTAAAGATTAAAAAGACGCGTAAGGTATTACTCTATCATCTATTTTTCCGCCACCATTGAGAGTCTTAAAGCCAATACACACTGTACGATTTCGGAACATGAATGTTCCTTTCTCGGCGACAAAAGAACAATCGTAAGCTCAGGCGAGGCCTAGAAAATGTGTCGGCCAATGTGACACCCCCCTACAGTAATTTGCCTAAGATTTGGAAATCCCCCCCATGGCGATGTACCTTTGTCGCCGACAAATTGCAGTCCAATATTCCGAAATCGGGACCGATAAATTAAGGAACGTGTTCCTTCCCGTTGTCGCCGACAACGGAGTTTAAGAAATACCCCCCGTGGTTCCTACCAATTATGGCCCTTAATTAGTCGCTGGGTGAGCAGAAATGCCCATGCCACACACAGACTGAGGCCAGCTCACCGACTTAACTCCCATATACTGAGATTTATTACTTGTTCCTTTATCGGTGGTCCTAAATCGCTCACGATTTACGCAGTCCGTCGTCCAGTGTGGACAGAATTTGCTTACGATTAACTCATGCTAATGGCTGCCATAAACGTTGTGGGAATAGTCGACGCGATGTACATATTTGCCTGAGACAAGTTAAATAACCCTGCCGATTCAGGGAGTTAATCGGTGGAAACGAAATCGTTCAGTGGGTATTGGCTTTAATTCATGTAAAATGAAGGAAGGGTATTGTAAACCGTAAGGTCCTGTCCTTTATCTCACCCCTGGTACTTTTGTCCCATAGACCTAACATTACGAACTCGTTCTCAATGCTCAGGGACTACGAGTATTGCAGTCGGTTCTTAATGATCTTTATCCTGTGTGTTGTCCATTGTCTTACAGGTTTGAGATAAATGCAGAAAGCAATTCGTTTTGGTCAAAGAAGTTGTTCTCCAACTCGTTTGAATGCTACGTGATATTCACTTGGCAGTAGCCTCATTCATATCACTCTGCATCAAACTCATGGAGAATGACGACTTTGACCCAAACTTGTTGGTTACAGATTGCTCATGAAACATCATGGCAAGGCTTTGTTGTCAACAACTGCATGTTAAAACACCCTAAATGGTCAATGTACATCATTTACTTGAATAAAAAAAATTACATCAGAAGTAGTGGCGGTTGTTGTTAGCTTAAAGATGCCCTTTTCTTTTAGAAAGGAGTCGGGTATCAAGTACCTGTAGGTTTCGAGTAACTTGATGTTGCTTTTCTAATTGGCGCGATTACATATTAAGAGAAAACGTAGTTAGTGATCAGGTAGCGACTACTGTTCATGATGCATCTCGTAAATCCTGCTTACCTGGTATGAGCCAGCAAACTGAATGAAAAGCTGGCCGAATCTTTTCCGCCAACTCCTGCCGGTTATGCACTAAGGCGATGTAGAGATATACTGCAATACAACTGTTCCACAGGTATGATGCAGTGCTGTAAAACAATGTATACATGTACAATGCATATGGAGTCGTAGATCTATTAGTTGGGGTCACGCAAATATAGTCTTAAGGCCATAACACAGTGTACGATTATGGAACATGAATGTTCCTTTTTTGGTGACAAAAGAATAATCGTAAGCTCAGGTGAGGCCTAGATATTGAGTTGGTCAGTGTTGCACCCCCCTCCAGAAATTTGTAAGATTTGAAAATGCCCCAGTGGACATGTACCTTTGTTGCCTATGAATTGCAGTCCAATGTTCCGAAATCGGGACCGACATCAGAGTTTAAGAAATACCCCTTGTGATGCCTAGCGATATTGGCCCATAATTAGTCTCTGGGTGAGGAGAAATGGCCCTGCCACACACAGACTGAGCCAGGCTCACTGATTTGACCCCAAGAGACTAAGATTAAGTACTGGTTCCTTTATCGGTGGCCTCAAATCACTCAGAATATCATTATATTCAGTCGTCCAATGTGGACAGAATTCGCTTATGATTAACTACCACCACCCCCATCCATAAATCCCGCTGTGATGGTTGACGCCCTGTGCAAATTTGCCTGAGACACCTTAAGACTAGCTTACGATAAATGGTTGCCCGGTCTGAATTATCATGTTATTTTATTTTCATTTGCAACCTAATCAAATAATGTTATTGTATATTCTGATAATTGTGTTTATATGATCAAATATATCAATGCATGATAGTTTCATGTAAGAATATAGCATATACATATTTGAATAAACAAATAATATTTAAATCAATCTTTATATATCGGACAACCACTAGAACTAATGGGCGATAATTGGAAATACGAAACCAATCACCATAATTTTCCCAGATAGCAACGGTAACCTAGCAACAGTGAACAATTAATAAAGACGACCTGAAAATACAATTTAACCAAAGCCACAGAATGACAAGGGTGTAATAAAAGTAGACGAACCGTTGCAACCAAATTGTATCTATTGTTCCCCATATCAAATCTAAATCAGCGTGGCTCTTTTTAGTTCATATATATTCATTCAACTTGATTGTCTTCACAATGAAAATGATTGTAGAAAATATCTTTTCCACACTAGATGGATCCCGAAGTGGTGAAAATGTAGGGGAAACAAATGATTCATTTTCTCAAAATGATTGTAGAAATCAACTAGCCAGTATACCCGGCCCTGTACAGGGTCAGGTTTCTCTACCATAGAGCCCTCCTCCGGGTCGTCAGTTCATACTACGCACACTCTGACATATATGAAAAAAAGAATTGAATGATAAATATATACCTATTTGTCTTTACCAACCTTCAAAACAGCTGTCTCTTATGTTATAACTATATAACTTGGCTGGTTCTCAATTCCAGCTATTTTTTTCAGTCTTCTTCCCCGGTTCCCTAACTGCAAAGTGCCTCGCCAATTAACATAGGACAGCTGTTCACCCCTGAATGGAGATCAGGGCTGAATACTTTACCTAGAAATCAACAAATTCATTCCTCTGGTGATGAAATGAGTAATCAATAATCTCATGGTCTATTTTATGTGTCAGTGAATAAGCATTCTGCCAGAAAGAGCCATCTCTTGATACCTTGTTTTTCTTTCAGAGCCTTTTTGTTCAGCGTTGGATTGTGCACATGTAGCCAAAAGGATAGTCAATTGTTCATCGTTGGAGTGAACCCATGTTTACACAGTCGGTTTTACTGAATTTTGGAAATGAGAAAGTATTTTTGGACATGGAGAAAGAACTGACAATTTTGTAAATGTATTATGAGGATGAATAAAGAAGAGTGCTGCTCAAAAATTATTTTAAAAAAAATTAAAAAAAATTATAATAATAATAATCTCCTACCTGGAATAGTTGGTGAGTGCCGAGTGGAAGACGCAGTACCCCTGACCAAGGGATGCCTCCTGTGCCACCCAGATCACTCCAAGGAGGTTTCCTGAGGCTGTCAAACCATCAGCAACGCAAAGATACACCACCAGATTCAGCCGCTTCTTTCTCAGCTCCGGAACCACGAGGAATGTGATAATTGTGCACATAGCGCCAATGATGGAGAGTGACGACATGATGCCGGTAATCAGCATATACACCACGTGAGCGATAATATCAGCAGCGTCAGGTAGCGGGGCTTGGGTGGTTGCGGAATAGTCTTCTGTAGAAGTGTGCATTGTTGTCTTTGGTTCACTGACAATATGTTAATACCTTCATCATTGTATTCAGCAATTTCCTTTTTATAAGTTGAATACAGAAAGAAAGAAGGATCTGAAAAAAGACAGGGGTAAACTCATCTTAAGGTCCAATGCACATAGATCTACCGATTCGGGGTTTAACGATTAGTTCCCAAATCGTATAGTTGTTGGTGAGCTTGTCCCAGGCAATTACGTAACCCTAATGGGAGTTATCGCCAATGTTCCATTGTCGCCGACTGGATTTATCAACATATTGATAAACTTTTGGTGAGTAATTAAGCCCAATAGACATCGACCGATTTCAGAACATTGATGTACCTTTGTTGGCGACAAAGGAACGATAATTTGTCTCAGGCGAGCCATCCTAACAGAGTAGATGTAGGACAGCTAGGCAAGGGTCAGCCAACGATTAGTGAAAACACCTCCTGGAGATAGGAGGTAGGTGATTGATACGATGACCCTTGTACAGAAAAGGGTCTTTTTGTATGAGCCTAGAATATTAAACGGACCTCTGGTACTTCTGAAAGTGACCTCAGAGAGGTTATGGAGGGTGGCTTTGCCCACTATATTCAGGTCAACTATAGACTGTAGAACCGTCCCAAGGCGCTATTAACACAATAGGGAGCCAAAGTGAACCCGCTGCAACCACAGATAGCCGGTCACAAAATACCTTTTCCGGGTATAGGCGCTCAGTACTTAGACTATATAGGTTCGAGATTATATGTGTCATTCTCCAATCTTTTAGATCCAAATTTCTAATAAACTTAACAACTGTCATCGTAGTTTCGAAACAGAGTTATTCAGAGACGATAGTAGGAAACTACACTTCAAAAGTAACAAAAGAGACCAAAAACGAAAGTCTAGCCTCAAATCCCCATAGGTTTAGCACTAAGCCTCGTTCTTGCGGGCCACTGGAAATGGTGTTTTGTAAACGGGCATCTGTGGTTTCAGCGGGCTCCCTATGTAAGGAGGTCAGGATGAAGGTTGTGGGTTGCTCTGAATACAGTCATTGGCTGCTGGGCCTACTATATCCCTTATATATGACAGTGAAGGCAGAGGGACAACTCCATGCCGCATGTGCAGGCTGGGTTACATTCATATCTGACAATTCCCCACATCAACACCGCTATTGGTATTAGTATTCTACTTACCTGCAATCAGTAGGTGCCGATAGCGAAGCAAATATCCCCTTGTAATATCATGGCCATTCTAGGCATTCTCTCGTAATTACAGAAGCAAGGTGTTCCAAATTAAATACCGAGTATAACGTCGCGACTCTCCAAAGTAGACAATCGGAAGGATGTGTGCTGTATAACGAATATTTACTACGGGAGACATGCAAAACAGATTTCTATAATTCTCTGCGTGTTGGATACACGCGGAAGCATTTGAACAGTGAAGTAGCACCGGTGATTTGTAGCACGATCCGCTGTCATTGGTAAATATGCAGGCGATATCCCTATGGGAGTAGTGAAGGACCCAGTAATGAGAATATGTGAGGTGATTGCGAGCCTTTCCGAGTTTCTGTTTGTTCGCTGCTAATCTTCTAGTGTTTGTGGGCCTAACAATCGCGAGGGCGTATTATTATGACGCAGGTAATATTTCTGAATGCTCTTTGAGCAATCATTATTGATGCCGTTCAGGTAGCGTGCTGAGGAGAAAATGTGTCTCATATCCGGAACAGCAATTCACAATTTTCACACGTTTTTAGTTAGATCCAGAGAGCACATAGCCTGGAAGAATGCTAGAGAACTCGACCTGTAGGCCTAATGAACTCGACCAGTAAAAAACTTGACCCATAAGAAACTCGACCCTTTTTAGATCTCCCCTACATGAGTATCCCCTTACAACTGTGGATGAATTCTGTATTTAGAAGTAATTATGTTATCTTGGCTTCAAATTTGGTCTTCTCTGGGGAGGAAAACAAACAGAAAACCTTTTCCCTAACCCTATTCCTAACCCTAAACCTAACGCTATCCCTAACCTTAACCATACACCTAGAAATAACTGGACTTATTTTCTATATCCGCTGGTTTATTTGTCTAAAATCTAACTAGTTAGACTTTTCCATCTATGTGAAAATGCCTTTTTTATATATATCTGAAATGGGTCGAGTTCTCCCATTGATTTCTCCAAAATAGGTCGAGTTCTTCTGACAACTGTGGGTCGGGTTCGTTTCGGGTCGAGTTCTCCAGTAACCGCCTGGAAGCCTGGCCTATGCACATACCATTATCAATCTGTAGGATTGCACTGATCATGAGTTCATACCAGACCAATATTATGGGTTTTTCATAACCAGATATCATAGTTTCTTGTGTCAAAGGCGACAAATATGTAGAATGTTAGTAAGAAAACAGCAAATGACTAAAATCACCTTCACCTGAGTGATTGCTTGTTCTGCCATCATCCGCCGGGAAATTGTAAGATAGTGCCACTGTAGTCGGGGGATAACCACTATTTTCTACTGCCATAATCGATATATTACATAGGCCAATTGAAACAGGCTTTTACTAGTCGGAACAAAGTGGAGACAGAGGCGGCGGCCAAACTATCGCTGAACGGAGCAGCTTGTGGTACGGCCAACATTCACCAGACGGCGTCGTCCATAGCTCAGCCGCGCCGCCAAGCGGTCTGTGGAAGAGACAATGATCTTTCACTCTCCTAGCACATCCTTCAAAGCGACCAGATGAAGTATAGCGCAGGATCTATGCTAGGAGAGTGATTGTCGTTCCGCGCTGGTTCCTCGGTCAACCCTTTGTTAGCTCTATCGGTGAAGCTTATTCATCAACATCCGTTTTATCTGGCTATCTTGTGATGCAGCTCTCGTGATTTAGGAATTCGGCTGCTACAGAAGTTAATGTTCAGACAGATGCGACTCGAACATGTCGTCAGCACTCATTAGCGCTGCTCTTACCGTGAGCTTACTCGTGGTTGTCGTCAAAGTCAAAGGTAAGACTTGAGTTTTCATGGGCACTAAGGACAGTGAGTAGGCCAACGTACTGTTGTCAGTGTTGTCATTCTGTTTGCAACAACACACATCCTGTTGTTGTGAGTCGGTGAAGTATTCACCTCATTGATTCTGTTTGGGGACAGGGCTGGTAAATACTTGTAAGTTCTGAGTGACCAAAAGTTATGTTTTCATACATGAATAAGAATTACAAGTTACACTTCCAGTGTCTCTTTTATTAATATTCAAATAAAACTGTAATTGTGTTTATTGACTCAGACTGTGTTACAAACAGCTTGGAGCATAGTAATCTGTAATGACAGTAGAAGAAGAGTTCAATATAAAGCTATAGTTGTCCTTGTCAACTAATTTCACTATGCAATAATTTGTAGTCAGTTGATTGTAGCCATGTTATAAGTGTATACATATTTGGGTTCATACTGTGATCTCTTAAAAATTTCTGATGGTATTGTACTATTTTCACATTTTGGCATTCAAATATTAGGTTGTATTCATCACCAATCACACCAAGTTCACACATATGACATAGCAGTAGCTCTTTTTCTGTAGCTTTACCTTTCTTGATATACCTTGCCCTTATTTTTGGCAGTCTGTTGTTACCTGTACGCAGCTTTGTTAAAGCTACTCTGTTCGCTTCTGGTAGTTCTATAAACTATTTTTCAAGTTTAAAATCATCTTTGAATTCCTTGTACAAAATGCAGGATCTATGTTCAGCAACATCACTATGCCATTGTTGTTGCCAACTACTTTGCAACATTTGGACTTTCCCTAATCTTGAAGCCGTAAAGGGTGTTCCACCAATCAGGCAAAATCGGTGTATGGGGTCCGTAAGGGGGTTGCCTATAGCCGGCGATGACAACCTGCCCGGTGGAATACCCTGGCTGCTGCCTCCACTGGCGCCTGCTAGTTGCCGAGTGCTGAGGTTTCATAGTCAGTGTACCCGGCCCTGTCCCAAACAGGGCCGGGTTCCTCTGCTGTAGAGCTCTCCACTGGAGTCGTCATTTCATACTGCGCACACTCTGATATATAGGAAAAAAAATTGAATCGCTAGATATATACCCATTTGTCTTTGCCAACCTTGAAAACAGCTGTCTCTTTTGTTATAACTGTGTATTTAGAGGTAGTTTTCCAGTGGAGCTTGGCTGGTTCTCAAGTCCAGCATTTTTGTTCAGTCTTCCTCGCTGATTCCCTAACAGGCTAACTGCAAAATGCCTCGCCTATTGACATAGAACAGCTGTTCACACCTGAATAGAGATCAGGGATGAATACTTTACCTAGAGGTTTTGGTGCTGAAATGGAGTGAAGTGCTGGCCGTGAGTTGTGGAGCGTTGGCCAGCTGCAATGGTCACAAATCCTACTGCTCCACTGAACCTATATTTTGGTTTTCAAAACCTATAAAAAAAAAACCTATATTGAGGAAGCGGGGCACTGGGAGGCCTTTAACAGTTACTGGCAGCCTCAGTTCTTCCTACAATTCAAAATCTGACAGGCGGAAATTGGACGCCTTGAGCCTTTTATTGTTTGAGCCCCCTGTCAGCATGAAAACGTGGGCGCCTTGAGCCCACTTGCTGGACACTTTGAGCCCACTGGCTGGACTCCTTGAGTCCTCCCCGTGGATGCCTTGAGCCTGACCCATTTTAGGAATATTTGTGGAACAAATCTACATAGTCTGAGATATATCGCCCATTAGTTTGAAAGTGTTTCGCACCCTAGTCCAAGGGTTTACGAAAACGTGACTAAATTCCATAAAAGCAATGAAATAAACGTAGTGCAGTATGATCATACGGTTTCTGTGGTCACATGACAGATAACCCAGTCATATGACCCTCTCGAGACCTTGCATAGTATTGATTGTTGATTTATAACCACCGATTATCTGTGTCCATATCTATTCTATCACACCTATAAAACTTTGAAGATTCGCAAACTCATCATCTCATGTCCACATTCTATGCTGTTCTTATTTATGAATATTCAAATTCACAATAATCAAAGGTTTGTGAATTCAAAGCTTTTTATTCACGTCAACTGATGAGTATTATTTGATGTTACTATATACCCATGCTGTATATACTGTAAATACGCACCGTTTTGGCATATGACGTAAAAATACTGTACGGACCGCCGGTCCGTACACTAAAATACGGACCACCTAGGCATACACATTTATTAACATTTTGGTTGTTAAGAAAAATGAAAATTTTAAATTTCGGGTATATAGTAAATATATAACGTCCAACCATGCTTGTGCAAGTCACAGAACTCGAAGCTAATTTACCGTTTGTATGGAACTCGGCATAAATGCCTCAGTCCGTATAAACGGTAAATTGGCATCTCGTTCTGTGACTTGTACAGCATGGTCAGGACGTTCTATATAATTACTCGTCAACAACTCTAGGGCAGAATACAGTACATGAGCATGTAGTGTATGATACATACACAATATTGACTGGTTTCAGATACAGGCGGTCATATGCTCGGAGGAGTTGAGACAGAGTAATATCCGAGTGCATGCGAGGATATTGTGTAGAGACAACTCCGAGGAGCATACAACCGCTTGCATCTGAAACCAGTCTACATTGTATTTATTGTCCACCTTTTCCAAACAAGTGGGCTCCTAATATTATTTCATTTAGGTATACATTGTTTTCATACGCACTATTTTTCCTTATGCACTAGGTTTTGCAGCCCGGAGCATACAAATATCCGTATGCTCCGGGTATGTAGATACACACTGCCCATGTGTTTTCTATGGACACTATGTATTAGGTGGATACTAAATGTCTGTATTCATAATATCATGAGACGTCACAAGTTTGAGTCTGAGTTTATTTATGCCACACATTTTGTTGGCTCCATAATTTCACGAGTCGAAGACTAGTGACATTACGGAGCCAACAAAATGAGTGGCATAAATAAACTCAATCTCAAACGAGTGGCATCTAGATTTTATCCTACCCCGTTTCCATATTTTTTCAGTATCAGAAAGTAGTGGCATAAACAACACTTCATGTCACAACCCGTGACATAAACAAATCCAATGTTAAACCTATGGCGTTTTTTATTAGGGGTAGGATAATTACCATAAATTTACATAGTTGATACTGACTTCCAGTTAAAAATCCTCCTTTTTATGATTTTCAGGAGAATTCACTTCAGGCACAGTGTATGTGAAGGATGGCAAGCCAACATTCGTCGCCGGGAAGTTAGATAAGAATGGTGCTGCTTACGGAACATACAACAACACTTTGTTGGTTAACGGCTGGGGAGTTCTCGAAATCAACACAGGAAAACAGATGGTGACGCCCGACCAACGTATGCTTGCTGCAGGGTTCATTGAAGGAACTCTAACTGCAAGGTATGCCTGTAATATTTTTATTGGACCCTGCCACAGGATTCGTAATCATTTTCATTTTTCTATAATGATATGCATATATGCGACATTAAAAATAACCTCTTTTTATATATACAACATGTACGAAAATCTGAAGCTAGTTTGAAATATGTCTTTTCAACGACCTAACTGAAGCAATGATAGGTAGTACAGGGATGCAAGTTTTCCGTCAATTGACGGAATTCCGAACTTTCATACCTACTGGAAGCAGTTAGAGTTTAAACGCGTTTTTGACGCCTTGACGGCCGCACCATGGGCAGGCAACAGTGACGGGACTATCCGGGAACCAGTGCCGGACCCCGGGCCTCAGTCAGCCGCGCTATGGGCCGGTAATGACGGCGGGTATACACGAGAACGGGCGCCGGCCACAGGGCGTCAGTCAGCGGCTGTAAAACGCTCCCACTGCCGTGCTCACTGCCGTCCTAGTTCCGTCAAATTCTGACCTTTTGGGCCGGCATAGAGTTGTTTAAGCCTTACATTATTAAAATTTCATTTATTTGGTGATCTATATGTATTAAGCAGATTTCTTGTGTTACAGGTAACAAATTCAACAATCTCAGAAATTTTATTTGTGTTATTTGGGGTAATTTTTGACTTGTTATAATTCTCCATTCACCCTGAAAAAATCTTCTATACTAAGGGACTGCGGCTAGTCTACTGTTTTGCTCCTGAGCAAGAGGGGGATTCCCCAGTTCACTGAGATAGAACCGTTACCATAAGGGTTTTATATTTCCGACTTTTCCCTGAGTCCCGACTTGCATCCCTGGTAGTAATGTCAGAATAAGAATATTTTTCACCAAAGCATACAAATATGGAGACGAGAAAAATTACAATCCAGGAAAGAATACGAAGAGAACGGGAACATAGATGTCCATTGCATAGGCAACCTTTTTGGGGTGCCCAAATGTTTATTGACGTTAAGGTTCATAGAGTGGAACATGATTTTCAACCTGGTCCGTCCATGATAACAACATGTAGACACACTCGATAGCAATATGTTGACAGGTCATTACAGATTGTCAATGCATTGATATAGTATCACAAGTCAAGTTATATATAGATTACCAAGATCTAAGTTATAATTATAAGACGTTGCTTTGGCACCAACTTCTGAGCAAGTGACGGGATCGATCCCTCCCTACTGGTGCATGGAGAAAGTTTGCTGCTCTTCTATAGAACCTTGTTTCTGATTGGTCAGAATCCTTTACTGGCTGCAGTTCATTGGATGGGGGCAAATACGACGACGAAGTCGCTAGTGGGATTCAATGACTTGCAGTTTTATGGTATACTGTAGTTCTTTGGCTGGCTGTGGTCCGAGTGGGGACAGAGCTGCCACCTTCTGGGAGTATGAGGCACCTGGGCTCCTGTCTACCGCCACTTTTCTGCCTGAGTAAGATGTGTTACCTGGGCTGGGGTGGGCTCTATAAGCAACTCCTACAGTAAAAACAAAGAAACAAATCTAAGTTAAAGTTAGATTACCAAGATCTGATTTAGCTTCGTGTTTATGCATATTTGATATGTGCAGAGTGTTTTGAATATCATGTTTTTTCCTCCTTTCTATTTCAGCCAAATGTGGGCTCATTATCAGAATGTGGCCCCCTTTTTCCTGAAAGGAAAGGATCCGAGTGTTATAGGAAAACTGAAGAGGTTCTTTTTCCAGCAGGATACTTGGATGCGTGGAATGATCTCCAAATATGCAAAAATGGATCCATTTTGGACTCATGCGGGTTATATACTGTCTCAATACGATGGCCTCTACGCAGGGTACAAAGCAGCTGGGAAGCCAGAGTGGGTAGGTTGACTCTACTTTGGTATATAATCATAATGAAGGGTTTTCAGTCAACTCAACCAATGTGTGCAAATTCTCTCCAAATCTGAAAATGAGAGGCAAATGCTTTCTGACTACAAAAAAAATAATTTAGTTAAAGACCAGCTTCAAAATAACCCATATATTATACATCGAAATATCTTAACCTATTGAAGGAAGTCATGTAAAATTGATCGAAAAAAAAAAGGATTTGGAATTGCTTACTGATTTGAATAGGCAATCAGACTAGATTCAAAGAAAGCCTATACTTGATCCTCATGAACTATGTAAACATTGTGTAGTCATTTGGATATTATTATTATCATTATTAGTATTAGTTTTAATAGTATTAGTATTAGTATCATTAGTATTAGTAGTGTTTTTTAATTTTTTTTAATGTGTATTCGTAGTGTTATTGTTGTTGTTATTATTGTTGAATATTTTATTATATATCTTTTTCTCTCTCTATGGAATTTTTTTATTGGACATGTAGTCTTTTTCTCTCTCCATATATATATATTAAATAAGTCCTCATTCTTGTAGGATCTGGACGAGTTCGTTGTACAAGTACTGAACGGTGCGGGCGACTTGCTGGACCTGATGCACGTCGTTAATCCCGCAGGTCGGCCTGACTTCACTAAAATGTCCCACACCGAGTTTCGCCAGTTCGTCTTGGAGAATAGTCACTGCTCCGCGCTAGTCAAGGTGAATAAACACAAACTGTACACTCCCACCGCGCATATATATGCAGGTCTATATGTTAATGTACTGGGTTAAAAAAAAAAAAAAAATCAAATTATTTCATCAAACACACCAGTCTTACCATGGCGGACAGTTTAAAAAAATTATTTTTTTATTGGACATGTAGTTCTCCACTAGTTTGATGTGCAGTGAATATCACGTAGCGTTCAAACGAGTTGAATAACGACTTCTTTGACCAAAACGAGTTACTTTCTGTATTTATCTCACCCCTGTGCACACTAAAAGAATGGACAACACACAGGATATAGACCATAGAGAACGGACTGCAATACAGTAAAACCCCACCTAATGGACACCCCGCGTAAGCAGACATCCCACGTAAACGGACACCTTCGCTTTGAACTGATCCTTTTATTAGATGTTAATTTCAAACCCGCGTAAGCGGACACCCCGTGTAAACGAACACTTTGGCCTGGAACAGAAAGGGGCATGGAGGACGAGTTCCCAATGTTAGGGTTATGGGACAAAAATAATAGGGGTGAGATGAATGCTGTTCTCTTGACTGAGAGATTTAATACTTTACTTACAGGTACTCGGTGCCTATGAAAACATCTACATGTCACACTCCAGCTGGTTCACATACTCGGCCACGTCAAGAATCTTCAAGTACTACAACTTCGATCTGGGCGATCCTAACACGTCTGCCACCAAGATCGCCTTCTCTAGTTATCCAGGTACTCCATCTCATATCCCATAACGTGTACAAGTGGCTTTTTTTCAGTTTTTATTTTTCCTGGAGGATATATTTGGGAGCTAGTCCCTGTTTTTGGTAGGGTTTCATTCTATCTGAGCTATAGGTGGCTTAATGTTATCTGCTGGGAAATCACTACGATGGAACATTTACTTGAATTTAAAAATTTTTAAATGAAAAATAAAAGAGTTGCACCCCTGTCAACATATCCTAAACTGTGGCACATTTCTGTTTCAGTCTATCATGTTGCAACAAAATTTAAATGGAGATGAGGCATTCTGCCTAGTGAATGACCGTTTTCCGTGATATTTTATCAAATCTGTTAGCTATTTATTTATTTGAACCGTATTTATTTCTACTGTATGCATGATTAACTGCTGCAGTAGAGCATGATGAATTAAGTTATAATGGTAAAAAAAAAAAATGAACGAGACATATGACTGACTATAGACATAGAGTCAAAAGACTTGTGAGAACAATAAATACAAACAGAGCATTCTGTTTTCCTATATTCTCTTTTCTCTCTGTTGGAGTGGTCCATAGAAGAATAAATAAAAAAAGAGAAATTTAATCTCAATTTTTTTAGCATCGAGCTGGAGACCTATTTCAGCCTCGCCCATAACATATCCATTCTAAAAATCCGCAATAAATTCTCCGATTAATTTCATACCAAAGTGGTTGTGCTATTTCACCTTTTTTGATATCTCATATCCCATAACGCGTACAAGTGGTTTTTTTTCCAGTTTTTATTTATCCTGGAGGATCTATTTGGGAGCTAGTCCCTGTTTTTGGTAGGGTCCATAGGGTTTCATAGTATCTGAAATATAGGTGGCTTAATGTTATCTGCTGGGAAATCACTACGATGGAACGTTTACTTGAATTTTTAAAATTGTAAATGAAAAAAAAGAAGAAAAAGAGTCTATCATTTTGCAACAGAATTCAGATGGAGATGAGGCATTTTCCCCAATAGATCACCGTTTTCCGTGATACTTTATCAAATCTATTAGCTATCTATTTAATCTTTTTTCTTTTTTAAGCATCGAGCTGGAGATGGACCTGTTTCAGCCTCGTGCATAACATATCCATTCTACAATCTGCAATAAATTAATTGTAATTACATTAATTTGATACCAAAGTGGTTGTGCTATTTCACCTTTTATGATATATTTATCTATTTCAAACTATTCCGCTATATGGTGTTCCCACAGGCTTTCTGGAGTCCTTAGATGACTTTTACATGATGGGTAACCAGATGGTGGTACTCCAGACCACCAACAACGTCTTTAACCTGTCCCTATACGACAGCGTGGATTCAAACTCCCTCCTTGCCTGGCACCGAATCCGTATCGCCAACATGCTAGCCGGGAACGGCCAGGACTGGGCCAAATCCTTCAGCCGCTACAATTCAGGTAGGAAGCCCCACTCCCCTCTCTCGTCTCATGCTCTTTCTGTTGTTGTTTTGTCAGGGACTCTGGAATCCCAGGATGACTTCTACTTGCTGAACAGTCAGCTGGTTGTACTACAAACCACAAACAACGTGTTTAACACATCGCTGTACGAGACGGTCCGCCCCCAGTCCCTCTTGTCCTGGCACAGAATGAGAGTCGCTGACATGCTTGCCGAGACCGGGGCCGAGTGGGCCAAGAGCTTTAGTCGCTATAACTCAGGTATGAATCCCCATAGTCTTTGGTTATTGCCTCCATTGGAGTGAAGATACATGGGGTATGGGGATCAATACCTTTGTTAGAGTGAAACTATAGTAAAACCCCATTATAATACTATAATAAACTATAGTAAAACCCCAGACATTTTTATTTAGTTTATTTTGACCCCGCTTAAGGGGATACTCGGCTTAAGGGGACACCCCGCTTAAGGGGACACTTTTCTCAGAACGGAGGGTATCCCCTTAAGCGGGGTCAAAATAAACTAAATAAAAATGTCTGTTCCAAGCAAATTGTCCCCTTTTAAAAGCGGGGTGGACCCTGAAGCGAGGTGTCCCGAAAGCAGGGTTTTACTGTATATTTACTAAATTATCAATTAATAGATTATTAATTGATAGATTCTACGACTTGCTACTTCTGTAAACTATGATGATTGCATGGCAATGCAATGAGAAGCAATTGCGTTGAGGCACCTGCCCCTTTATTGGGCTCTACTTTGCTCTTATTTAGACTTTACTGTTGTCACTGTACATGAGACCCAATAAAGAAATTCTGAATGAAATATGAAGATTATATGTCCCACCTGCTCCTGATGTTTCACAAGTAGAATTACACCAAAGAAAGTTCGTTCATGACATTATTTCTAGGCTTTATGTATTTATTTATTTATTAATCTTTTTTATTGAGTCGGTTCGCTCACAATGCTGTTGCGGTCTACCACCTTCCCATGGCTCATAAAGAGGAAGTTGAACGTAGATTAACCGCTTCACTATAACCTGTATAGATTATACATGTAATCTCTACAAACGGTCTGTTGTTTCAGGCACGTACAACAACCAGTACATGGTGGTGGACCTGAAGCGCATCAAACTCCGGGAGAACATTGGAGACGGGGCGCTGTGGGTGGTGGAGCAGATCCCCACACTGGTTGAGGGCAGCGACCAGTCGGCGCTCCTCAGAGCAGGTAACCACATGCCAGCATTCTAATGTATTATCTACCTAATTTTTTTTTTTTAATTTAAGTCTGCTAGTTTGCAGGTTTTGTGTGCCACTGCCGAGCAGAATTACATTTTGTGCTGGAACAACATTCATCATATACAATATAACGACAACAGAGTCGGGTGATATATTTATGATTAATGTGATGAGATGGAGTACAGCGATCATTCTATTATTCTATGAGCTTGAAGCATTTTCGTATAACAGTAAATATCAGCAATTATCCCTTTCCGAACTCGAGCTCACAACCTAATACAAAGTGTCCATAAAAAAAACCATAGGGAGTGTGTATGGAAATACCCAGAGCATACAGATATTTATCATCCACCTTATACAAAGTGTCCATAGAAAACATATAGGGAGTTTGTATGGACATACCCAGCGCATACGGATATGTTGTATGCTCCGGGTAGCACATACGGAAAAATAGTGCGTACGGAAAAATAGTTCCTAACCAAAACGAACTGATATCGACATGCCACTTATCCAGAAAAGGTGGATGATAAATACAATATGGACTTGTTTCAGAGAAAAGCGGTTGTACGCTTCGCAATATCCTCGCATACGCTCGGATATTACTACACGTCAACTCCTCGGAACATACGGCCGCTTGTATCTGAAACCAGTCAATATTATGTAAATCCACCTAATACAAAGTGTCCATAGAAAACACATAGGGAGCGTGTATCACCATACCCGGCGCATACAGATATATCCACCTAATACAAAGTGTCCATAGAAAACACATAGGGAGTGTGTGTCACCATACCCGGAACATACAGATATATACACATAATACAAAGTGTCCATAGAAAACACATAGGGAGTGTGTATCTACAAACCCGGAGCATATAGATATATTCACCTAATACAAAGTGACCATAGAAAACACATAGGGAGCGTGTATCATCATACCCAGAGCATACAGATATATCCACATAATACAAAGTGTCCATAGAAAACACATAGGGAGTGTGTATCACCATACCTGGAGCATACAGATATATCCACCTTATACAAAGTGTCCATAGAAAACACATAGGGAGTGTGTATCACCATACCTAGAGCATACAGATATATATATATCCACCCAATACAAGGTCTCCATAGAAAACATATAGGGAGTGTGTATCACCATACCCGGAACATACAGATATATCCACTTAATACACAGTGTCCATAGAAAACACATAGGGAGCGTGTATCACCATACCCGGAGCATACAGATATTTATCATCCACCTAATACAAAGTGTCCATAGAAAACACATAGGGAGTGTGTATCATCATACAGGGAGCATACAGATATATTCACCTAATACAAAGTGTCCATAGAAAACACATAGGGAGCGTGTATCATCATACCCAGAGCACATAGATATAGCCACCTAATACAAAGTGTCCATAGAAAACACATAGGGAGCGTGTATCACCATAACCGGAGCATACAGATATATCCACCTAATACAAAGTGTCCATAGAAAACACATAGGGAGTGTGTATTACCATACCTGGAGCATGCAGATATATCCACCTAATGCAAAGTGGCCATAGAAAACACATAGGGAGTGTGTATCACCATACCCGGAGCATACAGATATATCCACCTAATACAAAGTGGCCATAGAAAACACATAGGGAGTGTGTATCACCATACCCGGAGCATACAGATATATCCACCTAATATAAAGTGTCCATAGAAAACACATAGGGAGTGTGTATGGACATACCCGGAGCATACAGATATATCCACCTAATATAAAGTGTCCATAGAAAACACATAGGGAGTGTGTATGGACATACCCGGAGCATACAGATATATCCACCTAATATAAAGTGTCCATTGAAAACACATAGGGAGTGTGTATCTCCAAATCTGGCACATCAGATATATCCACCTAACACAAAGTGTCCATAGAAAACACATGGGGAGCGTGTATGGACATACCCGGAGCATACAGATATATCTACCTAACACAAAGTGTCCATAGAAAACACATAGGGAGTGTGTATGGACATACCCGGAGCATACAGATATATCCATCTAATACAAAGTGGTCATAGAAAAGATGTAAGGAGTGTGTATCCATGTACCTGGAGCATACACATATGTTGTAAACTCCAGGCTGCAAAAGCCGGCACATATGGAAAAATAGTGCATATGAATAAGTAGTGCGTACCTAAATGAATTAATATCGGTACGCCACTTGTCAGGAAAAGGTGGATGATAAACACATTATAGACTGGTTTCAGATAAAAAGGGTTGTATGCTCCTCGGAGTCGCCTCTGCCCAATATCCTCGCCTATTCTTTGATATTACTAGGCATCAACTCCTTGGAGCATACAACTGCTTGTATCTGAAACCAGCCAGTATTGTGTATATCTGCCCCCCACCCATATTCAAAAGTGACAATTTTCCAATTTTCTAAGGAAATCCTTGTTTTCATTTTCAGTTTATAAATGGGATCATTCTGCAGAACCTTTGCAACTTACCTATATAGTTATGATTGCTATTGTTGTACATATGTTGGATGCAGTACCCGTGCTACAAGACATTAGTATGTATGAACATTGGAACAGCTGGAGGCACGTTAAGGCCAGTCCCTTTGGACTGAGTGCACTCCAGGATGAATGAATGTCTTACGGAGCCAACACTTATATAGAACGTCCTGACCATGCTGTATAAGCTGCAAAACGAGATTTGTGATTCGTATGGAACGAGGCGTTTTCGCCGAGTTCCGTACAAATCGTAAACTATTATCGAGTTTAGTGGCTTGTACAAGCATGGTAGGTCGTTCTAGATTTACTATATAACCGAAATTAGGAAAAATCATTAATTCATTTTGTCCTAACAACTAATATTTTAGTAAATGTGTATGGGAAGGTGTTCCATATTTTCCCGTACGTAACAGTGTTCCGTACGGTATTTTTTTACGTTATATGGCGAAACGGTGCATATTTATAGTATATACGGCATGGGTTTATAGTAAAATGAGTGACATAAATAATCTCAAACTCAAGAGAGTGGCGTCTAGATATTATCTTACCCCGTTTCCACGATTTTTGAATATTAGAAAGTAGTGACATAAACAACACTTTGTGTCACACCCGTGACATAAACAAATCCCATGTTAAGCCTATGTCGTTTTTTATTAGGGTTAGGATAAAGATCGAGGATAGTGTAACAGCTAGAGACACTATAGCAACATTGTTCAAAACAGACAGGAAACTATCATTTTCAAGGTAGCATCGGCTTGCCATAGAGGTGTTATTGCAACTTCTTCATAACGGAGATATATTTCCTCAGTAACGCCGTATACTCATCGTGTTTCAGGGTACTGGCCGTCTTACAACGTGCCCTTCTATGAGGCGGTGTACAACAAGAGTGGTTACCCTGACGTCGTACGGCGCTACGGCCTAACAGACTCCTACCAGCTAGCGCCGCGAGCCAAGATCTTCCGCCGCGACCAGGACAACGTGCATGACATGAAGACCATGCAGAAAATCATGCGTTACAATGGTAAGTCGCATTCTTCCTTGCTGAGAGCAATTGTAAAATAATAAGTAGAATTGTATTCCACGGAGACATATGTACAGGGATGTCAGTTCTCCATTTTCCCTTTGAAATCCACTTTTTTAT
Source organism: Alentia gelatinosa (assembly GCA_950022655.1). Lineage (NCBI taxonomy): Eukaryota > Metazoa > Annelida > Polychaeta > Phyllodocida > Polynoidae > Alentia > Alentia gelatinosa. Next base: position 10,668,563 of record OX465583.1, read on the forward strand.
ATTCAGTGTATGTAATTGCTTTCCCTTAGGTCAAATTAATGTAATATTGATTTAGCCTAATTTTCTCCAATAAAATCTTGGTTTGAACCACCCGACAGACGCTCAGCCTCATGCCATAGCCGACAAGGACATATTTTTTCCAAGATTTTCCGGTCTCTCTGAGGCAAAAAAATTGCACATGTAACAGATTTCAACTTTTTCCATGAGCCCAACTGACATCCCTGTATGTACATGTGTAAGAATGGATGTCAACGAGGCTGTGTAGTGTCTGCGGACACGAGCACAATTAATTCCTTTGATTTATTTAACAATTAATTGATTTTCCTTCCGCATTACACCTTCGGTCATAGCCTATATCTACTCCCTGTTTTCATTGGTTGAGTACTCCCAACCAGGGGGCCGTTTCACTAGGAGGGTAAGCTGTCATAGTGAGACCACAGTGATAGTGTGCGTTTCATTAGAAGGTGCAGTAAAGCGTGAACGCGAGTGAGGTAAGGAGTGAGACCAACAGTGAGAGAGTACGTTTCACTAGGAAATTAGGTCTCACTGTACCTATCACTGTTGAGGCACTATTAGTGACAGGGTAGTCCCTGTTGCTGTTGGGTTTAGAGCTTTGTTTATGTCAGAGGATGGCATGTTTTCACCCACTTCCCGTAAGAGTTAGGCAATGAAATTTCTACACAAGTAAGGTATACATAACACCTATAATCGTTCCAAATATGAAAAATGGCTGCACCGTTCCGAAGATATCAGCGTTTGAATTCTGTCATAGCAAATACTGCTCTGGTGGCCAGTGTCCCGCCGGCCTCCGGGGGGAGACAAAAAGAACAGCCGAAACCCCACCACACTACGGAGAAAGTGAAAAAGAACAGCGACCAACAGAGCAGATGTTTGCAATGACGAAATTCAAACGCCGATATCGGCAGATTGCTTCATCCGATCTTCTTCATATTTGGTACAATTATAGGTTATATGTATACCTAACTCATATTAAAGTTTTATCGCTTAATTCCTATGGAAAGGGGTGAAATTCCACGTCATCCCGGCCCGTCTACGAATAAATTCGAACGTCAAACGCGTGTGCATAGCGAGACCTGTGCCAACAGTGAGAGTTGGTCTCACCTCAACAGCGAGACCATTGATGAAACACGAATTTGGGCCTGACACTGTTGGTGTCACTGTTGGTGTCACTGTTGCCGTCCTACCTCTCACTTTGACCCCCCTACTAGTGAAACGGACCCCAGGTTTTCTATCAGAGTTTCTGATTGGTCCCTTCAATAAACAGGCATGACAGATTTTCACTTATCCAAGGAAATACACTTTTTCATATTCAGCATGTAAGATTATTTCTCCATGTGTAAAATAAAGATAATACCTGATAATACCTTTCAGTGGGCATTATTCATGTGAAAAAAGAGTTGTTTGAACCTCGCACTACACCCTCAGCCCTATACTGTGGCCGACACCTATGTGTATTCCATGAATCTTCCAGAGATGTCAGTTTTCCATATTTCCGTGGAAATACTCTTTTTCATATTCAGAATATGTGTTTTCTTTTTCTTGTGTCAAACAAAGATAATATTGATTTAGCCTCATTTATGCCAATACAATAGTGGTTTCAACCTCCCGACTGCTTCCGAGATAAGTGACTGGGTAACTATTCCCTCAAAACCCATAATTCTGTTTTAGATTAACTTTAATTCCTAACTTGTGTTAGAAATAATCTCAGTATGGACCAGTAATATCCCTGGTAGTGTTACTTGTACCTAGGTTTTTTTCTTTTGCATACCAGATGGAATGATACAATGATATAGTTTCCTGGATCTGTTTGTATATATGTTTATTACCAGCCTATATGCTGCCTATAGTAAACGCTTCCCATAGTAAAAGTCATCCCAGTTTCAAGCTCAATTAAGCATTAGCTACCAAAGAATCAACAAATCAGCCGCGCCCACAATATTGATTTCCTCATAGATAACAACATCATACTTGGCTGTGAGCGCTGCTTCTTCAATCGCAATTATCGAACGATATTATTGTCTTGATACAATATAACAATATCTGTTGATTAATTGTGCCATTAAGCACATCGCTATCAGATTACTTTTGTCACCATCAGGTTATAATGCCTGCACTTAAAACGGTATCCTTGGTAATTATACCATATTACACCTAAGAAGTATACTTTTTGTATTATCTAGATTATAGGCACGACCCCTACTCCGACGATCAACCTTGCAATACTATCTGCTGTCGAGGAGATTTGAATGAAGAAAACCCGAGTCCGATGGGCTGCTACGACACCAAAGTAAGTTCGAATTAGATATATCATGTACATCATAATTAATTAACACTTTTCTCCTGATACTATACCATAGACGAAAAAAAGGAAAAGAAAAAAAAGTATAAGATATTTAGAACAATTGCGCAATGTGGACTGCAATAGTGTAATTACAGAGTAATGTCATTGAGAGCGATTTGTGTCTTTCTTTGTCCTTTCATTGAAATGAAATAATTCGTTGTCGCCAAAGAAGCATGGTTTATTCATGATCATATATATGATTACGACGTCTTGGGAAATGTGTGATGTTTAAGTACATTTATTCTACATATAGAAACACAGACAGGGATACAAGTTTTCCTACAAATGACGGAATTCCGACATTTTATATACACTGGCAACACTAGAATATAAGGCAATTCATAGCCATTCTATGCCTATGTCCAAAATAATGTTTCCTGCTTTCTTTTGAAATGTATTTAATTAATTCAGAACATTCCACAGAAACAAGCTGATTATGGATAAAGTTGTTTTCATTGGGTAATCATTTTTACATTGAGATAGGGGGCGGTAGAAGATAATGGTTGCAACGTTTCGTTGTTTGTAATAAGACTTCATCAGGCAATAGTCTTAATAACAATAGAATTCTTTTTAAATTCCATACATTTTGTCGTTCCTAACTTTCCCCACTGGGTGATAATCGATGTACACCTTTTCCTGCTAATAGACCATTGGCGGACATAGAGGTAAGATGTCTAGGACAAGTGCGCATTGTGGACTGCAAAAGTGTATTTACAGAGTAATATCATTGAGAGCGATATGTGTCTTTCTTTATGAAAAATATTTCCGCTTTTTTTCCTGACAAAAATTGATTACGTCTCAATCAATTTTCAAAACCTAAAACTAACAGTGTAATCAATTAAAAGAGAATAGTACAAACATATAAAAAAAAAGGTGTCGGTCCCGACTTTTCCCCCTTAGTGATAATTATCCTAAGAATAATGTACTCCGAGTATGACTGGTGTTAGTGTGAGATCAAGATTCATCTCATTTCACCAATTTCCTCTATCTTTTTGTTGTAATGTATTTACTCTACTAAGTGGATGTTGACTTTGTAGCCATGGATTGTAAACCAATCGCAGTGGAAGATCTGGAATAGCTGGTTATCTATTTTTTTCTGTATTGGCACCTGAAGAAAACCAGCAATAGGTTCAACCAATGCTGACAGGATGCCACCCTTATTGGTATACCGTGATAATAACGACTGTAACATCAATGAACACAATGTAATCATCTTATAGATACCAATAAAGGAAATTTGGAGAAAAAAAAATCCAAAAAAAATCTAACCCTGTGTTGGAACTGGTTTTCGTAATAATAAAAAGAAGTCCTCTTCCTCTTCAGGTGACAGACTTCGCGATGGCGCAGAAACTCCAGGCCTACGTGATTAACGGACCCACACTGGGCACAGACCTGAAACCCTTCTCCTGGACGGGGCAGTTTGAGAAGTTCCCGCACGTCGGTCTCCCCAAGTCCTACAACTTCCCATGGGTCTACATGAAACCCTCACTCTGAGGCAAACCACATGCCTCAGACAGTGCTTACTAAACAGGGGCCCGTTGAATAATCTAGGATCCTACATTTAGACACGTTTCACTCTACGCCATAGAGACCCGGGGACGATATGGGTCAACTTTATTCAACACTTTATGGACGGATAATTCTGTCTTTAGCAAAGAGACTTGAATATAATTAAACGACAACTCTTGTACAAGGTACAGAGAAGGGTCTTCATGCACGATTTTAGATTATTAAACGTGCCCCTGGATTAATACATCTATTTTTACACTTTAATGTATACTGAAACCACAGAGTCCGCTTGTAGGCGTAATACACGACATTAATTTTTTCCCCTAGTAATCAAGATTTTTTGTGAAAATGAACGAACGACAACGAAAAAAAACCCACACTTGTTTTCACATAGTAATACACAACATTACCATTATAATTTTGATCTGCCTGCTCATATTCTCCCCGTAGTTGACGCGTAGTAATATCCGAGGGAAAGCGAGGATATTGCGTATTGTCAATTACAAGACGAATACAACCGTGCAGATCAAAATTAGGATAATGTATTGATTATTAAGCATTCCAAAGAAAAGTGAAAAAATACCGGACAATCTTCTCATGCACTACTCAGCTAGGGACTCTTTTATCCCGGATTCTCCAAGGAGAATATGGCTTTCCGTATTATACCCAGAAGCGATCTGTATTCTCTATAGGTTTACTATGGAGACTCCGTATTGGGTGGATGATAAAGTGAATGACTTCATTCTAAAGTGAAATTATCTGCTTCAGTCAATGCATTTAATCAGTCGGCATAGACTGAGTAACATAAAATATACTTGGTTGTTTTGGGAGCTATGTAATGCGTTTGACAGCTGTGGAGCTATTAAAAAGAGACCTGGGCCTCTCCCTATTCAGTGTTGACATGCAACCAAACTTATGAAAGTGTGATGATTTATTCTCTTGTATCCTACCTGGATGTTTGAAGAATAACCTGTTGAATGATCAAATGATCCTGGAATGTTTATGCTAGCTTAATATTTTATATATGTCTAAATGGGATTTCTCCCCGAAAGAATACCTATGTATGTTTATCATAATTGGTGTTATCTTCAGAAATTATGTAATATGATTTTATGTAAGTGTTTTTAGTCTTGATGAAGCAAACCAAGACTCTTACATCGTTTTGGATTGCCCTTTGGGGTAATGGTTATAGTCTGGCTAAAATCCAAGCTAGATACTGGTTTTAACCCTGTGACTGCTTCCGCGATCAACCCAGCTATGTATAGTTGTGCGGTACGGCAGTGTAAAAATCGAAAAAAAAAAAAAAAAAAAAAAAAAAAAAAGGATTTACGAGAAAAAAAAAGTTCTCTCCCCCCCCGAATCTTCTACGGTGTAGCATTTGAGGATAGCTGCTTTCAATTTGTGATATATAAAGAATGGATCGAGAATCATATTAACAGACAATATTCCACAATAGTGCCCAATTGGACGATAGCATAGCATCGCAATATCAGAATAATTCAAATTACTTTACAAATCCAGTTAGGAACTTTTAATTCTCCATGCTGATGTCTTGTTTTGCTCTCTGAAATCCTGGCTGCTGATTGGTCAATAGGATATGATGTCTTGTCACATCCACTCTGCCACGACCATGGCGTAGTAATGTCACTTTACCGGGGTGATTGTTGTAGATTTTTGTAATGTTATTCCTATGGCTTAACTTGTACCAGGGGTGAGATGAATACATATGGTCGATATTCAGAATTTGGCGACATTTAAGTCCAAGATGGTAAAAAAATAAAACTTCTAAGATCCTTTCAGGGTTTTTTTCATGCAATCTAGACAGTTTGATAGTACTGTCCCTAAATTCGCTAATAGTTTGGACTAATATTAGGCTCAGTACACCATATTGAACTTATAGTCTCTTTAATATTTCTGCCTCCATGTACATAGGCATATCAATTTAAAACTCTATTTTAGGCTTTTATATCATTCAAATGATAAAGTTTCTTTGACTGTTATGCATGAAGAACATGCTAACCTAGGAGACAAAAGCAAAAAAGAGTCCCTAACTAATAAAATAGAAAAATTGATTACCAATTATATGAAGGATATTTTTTCCAGGAGCTTGGCATTTTTCTATGAATACAGCATGAATTTTTTTAAAGTGCCATAAAAAATATGAAAAAAATATGCACATGTTGATAAACCTGTTCCCACCAAATATGTTTAATTTCAAGAATCTGGTGCTATTCAGCTGCGAGCTAAAAATTTGGGTGAGATAAATATATATACACACATTCTAACCGGAGAATTACCATCCACCTTGATCTGAGCTTTGTTGTCTTTATCTTGTCTATATCGAAAGTACAGACTAATTAAGGGGAGCACTTGATTGAGGGAGTCTATTTACATGAAACACTTTTAATGGAGAATCATTCAGTGAGGCCATAGACATAAAACTCTAGAGAATACACTGTCCGTGGTGAGGTTAATGGCTTATTACAAAACACGCGGTGAATATAACATCTGTTAAGGATTATGATAATATATTCTACCATAAGACATTGAATTATTGCCATTATTAAATGCATGAACAGGATTGAAGACTATTATGTGTACATTTAATTTCATTGATTCAAAACGTAATTAATATTCCTTCTACCATAATACGTAAAGGCATAGGTGGATGTGGAAATTATTTAAATTTTCTTTTTAATTAACCTTGTTCGCTTTTTTTCTAATTCAAAGAGCAATAAGATGTGATATGAGGTGCCATACATATGATATGGTGCATTAGTGACAGATTGGGTTTAAATGTTTAATCATTTTGGAGTCAAAGGAGCGATGAATGAAAATAAGCACAGGTCATAAGGCATAAATAAGAGATCTGAAAACAAACCGGTGCTTATAACTATGAAGAAAACGCATACTCCCCGAAACGCTATGTAACCTTAGAATACCTCAATACTAAATACAGCGGGAGGCATGTCTGTACATAATTGTCCATGTTCTTGTTTTTCTTTTTAACTGCTTTTTAAGTCCTGGTTCCAGATCCAGAATCTTTGTCATTCAAAAGTGGAAACTCTATTGAGATTTTCTATGGAGTGCACTTGTATGTATGTGCTCACTTATTTTTCCAACTTGCAATAAAAAAAGAGATAAATTCTATGAAACTTGGGTATACAGGGGCTTTACTGAAAATATCCACAAGGGGCCATCCTTAAGATCCGTACACAGAATTTTTGGATTTCTTTTACCCGACCTCTACCCCTCCCAATCTTGTACTAGATAGAATATTTAAAAGAGGGAGCATAATCAAAATTAAAAAAAAAGTTTACCCCCTCAGTGTGAACTATCACGATCCAAAATATTGGTATGTAAAACATACAGATTATATCCCCCGCCCTAATGGACCAGGCTGGCTGCGTGGTAAGCCCTGTGAGGCGATCCCCCTTGGTTACGATCAATACGGGTTGCACCCACGGTGTAAACACGGATCCAGCATATAATCCCGATCTTGACGTACTCAAGTCAGTCCAGTCAGCGCAGCACATTGTAACACCATCTGCAATAAAGCTTGTAATGGGACGAAGCCTTGGAGTCATTCATTCAGCTTACTATTCACAACAGATAGTAACACTGGTGGAGAACCCGAGCTTACTAGTCAAAACAGATAATAACAGTACGGTACATATTTTATGGATGGCCCCCGAGTCAATGAGCAAGTGAGGTACACTTAGAATATCAAAGGTGATCAGAGGAATACAGCAAACGTAGTGGTGAGGAAGACACTGTGATTCTCGTATCATTTTATTGTGATATTGTAAGCATGTATGTAATTATGTTTGGTTTTCTATCGTTTTTTCCACATGTCTTCATCTTCCATAGAGTCGGTACATACCCATACAATTTTCTAGGGGGCCATGTATAAGTGGTATAAGATTAAACATTAAAACCCTCATTTGTTTTGTTTTTCAATATTATTATAACAAAGGAAAACATTCACTATCATCTGAGATTCACAATTAGAAGGTTCTATCCTCCCTCTTTTATGTCGATAAAAAAGGGCCTTGTGCAAATGAAGCAAGGCAACGTCTGAAAAGGGCGGAAAGTAGAGTGTTTTTTAAAACAGAATTTAACCCCCTTCCATATAACGAAAGTAACATAAAATCATAGCTTACACGAATTGAGCAATCCAAAGACCAAAATGCACACCACCCCATGTCGAATATTTCTAATAATTAAGACCATGGATACTCATCCCATGTGCATCCCATGTGCACCCCTCTCATAAGATCTCACAATCTCTAAGTCGTATTCTGTACTCTCACAACGTTATATGGAGAAGAATTCTTAACGAACTAGGCTTAGAGCCTTGAGAATCCACTGGCCTGCCTCCCGTGCTTAAGACGTACATCAATGCAACCAAAGATACCTATGATCTCAATGATGCCACCTAGCAGCAATACTGTGTGCCAGGGGATTCTCAAGGAACCTCTCGTGAAATTTGATTCTTGTCTGATTGGTGGAGCATCATGCGATACCCGTCTGCCAGATGTCTGCTCTTGGTTGCTGGGTTTAGCCTGAATTCCACCAACAAGACAAAAATGTTGTACAGCGCCCATATGGCGGTTGCTGGCAGATCTGCTCTATTTTAATCATCTGTCGGGTTGGTGGAAGCACACACCAGACGTTTCAGCAGGCATCGGCTCTCTCGCCAGACGTTACAGCAGATGTCTGCTCTAAGTTATGACGTCTGTTGGAGGATATTGGGGGTTGTTAGAGCGTCGCCTGAGCATCTGCTGGGGCGTCTGGCTGAAATGCGCTTCCACCCACCAGAATTTACAGGCGATGTCACAACCGATCCCGCCAACAACCCTCCACAAGATAGAATTAAAGCGTCGGCCGAATAACTGATTCATTAGGTTTTTGTCTGCTGGAATTGGGCATCTGGCCGATGTATTTGAGGAGTACGACACCTGCCCGGGGGCTCTGCCGGGAGTTGCGGCGAGGGAACGCCGCCAACATAGTGTGAGCGATACCGGCGATACCTGAAGCCGTGAGTGGACATAGAAAATTCCGATATTTTCGGCAGAATTCTAGCACCATAGCTTGCCATACACATTCATAACATCAATCCTTATCTTTATTTACCTTCATTGTTCGATTAAATGTGTAATTCCGCAGTTATTTGACGTTTTCTGACCGTTCCCATACAAATCCCGACACGCCGATACACTGCTCCACTCGATTCGCGGCTTTCGCGGATTCGGAGTGTCGCAGTGTATCATCGCACGCCGCGCCGCCTATCGGAGAACTCGATTACTACGTGAAATGCGGCCAACGTTCACCAGTCGGCGCCACGGCAGGGGCGTCGGCTAGGATCTGCTGGAACTTTGAACCCACCAGACGGTCGTATGACGACCACATGAGCGTCTCTTGGGGGTTTGGTGGAGCTGTGACGCATTTTGAGGCCATTTTTTCCAGATGTTTCAACCGACGTCTGCTGAAAGGTCGGCTGGAACGTCTGTTGACGTTGAAAAAGTGGTTGTTTGGTGGAATACAGGCTTTAGTTGAGCATCTGTTGGGGATGGCTGTCGTGTCGCCCCCGAGTTGCTCATGATTGTTGGAGGGTTGCTGGGCCATCGGCTGTGGCTTCTGCTGAAATGTGCTTCCACCAACCACATTTGACAGGCGATGTCCCAGCTGATGCTCCAAGAACCCTTTGCTAGACGGAATTTAAGTCTGGCAAAAATTGATTTGTTAGTTTTTGTCTTGAACTGGGCATCTGGCCGATGGATTTGAAGAGAACGGCACCCACCCGCGAGCTTTGCTGGGACCTGCGGCGACTGCAGGCAGCCAACATGCCCTGGGCGCTATCGGGAAGAGCGAGTGGGCAACGCAAGATCAAAAACTCTGGCAATGACGGTAGCATGGGTAGAATTTTAGCGCCAGAGTCGGCTGTACACATTCATAACATCAATCCTTATCTTTATTCACCTTCATTGTTCAGTTAACCGCAGTATTTCACGTATATTTGATGATCTCTCAACGTTCCTGTATAAATTCCAACATGGCGGCACACTTCTCTGTTTGATACATGGCTTTTGTGGATTCAGAGTTGTGTAGTGTGTGGTCGCACGCCGCATTGGCTATCACCTCAGTGGCTAGTTTGGCAACCAACCCCTTCTACGATATAGGGGTTGGTCGGCTTAAATCACATACGGTATCCCCCTGTGTCCCTTGTATTCTCCTCAAACCAAAAACTTTTGTTAAATTTAAGCTCTGAAAGTATATCTACATACTTGAAAATATTATTAGGTTCAATAATTGACAATCTAGTCTACCTGTATGATTCTTTCATGAAATCCATGCAGAGTAACTAAATACTTATAAGTGACTTTGAGGTTAAGAGGGAGTGGCAGCAAATGACACCAAGCCATGGCGGCCATAGGATCAGACACATGGACATACGTTAAAATAGTGAAAATGAACTTCCTATACCCAGTGAAATAGCATAAACAACCAGTTACCACACCATGTGAAGGTCATTGTTCAGTTTAACCTGACCAGAGCTAACTTTGTGTAGCTCTGGTTGCCAGTGTACTCAGTGGCGAACTAAAAAAATGCATGAAATGTGACTGAATTCCACCAGACGGTGCCACTGTCCACTCACGGCTGCTCTATATGGAGCGTCAGTTAGGACGTAGGCTGAAGGATCTGCTGGCAAGTCGGGCCATTGCCTGAAACATCTGGTTGGTGGAAGAACATGCCAGACGCTTGTAAGGCGACCACACAAACGTCTGTCGGGGTTTTTAGTGGAGCAGCAATGCATTTAGAGACCATTTGGTTTCATCCTACATCCGTCGAAAGGTCGGCTGGAACTTCTCCTTTGCATTGAAAGAGCATTTGTTTGGTGGAATTTTCGCTTAAATAGATAATTAAACTGGTAGTGTATCAACACATTGGCTGCTCTTAAACAACAGGACACACTTCTCTGTTTGATACATGGCTTTTGTGGATTCAGAGTGGCGTAGTGTGTAGTCGCTCGCCACACTGGCTATCACCTCAGTGGCGAACTCAAAAACTGCATGAAATGTGACTGAATTCCACCAGACGGCGCTACTGTCCACTCACCGCTGCTCTATATGGAGCGTCAGTTAGGACGTAGGCTGAAGGATCTGCTGGCAAGTCGGGCCATTGCCTGAAACATCTGGTCGGTGGAAGCACATGCCAGACGCTTGTAAGGTGACCACACAAACGTCTGTCGGGGTTTTTAGTGGAGCAGCAATGCATTTAGAGACCATTTGGTTTCATCCTACATCCGTCGAAAGGTCGGCTGTAACTTCTCCATTGAAAGAGCATTTGTTTGGTGGAATTCTCGCTTAAATAGATCATTAAACTGGTAGTGTATCAACACATTGGTCTGCTGTTAAACAACAGGACAGACATATTTGTAAGAGTGAAGGAGACATATGACTAATAATTTATTGAGCGCGGGAAAATGCGCTCATATACATCATCTAGAGGTTAGAATGCTCACACAGGCTTCCAGCCTACTGCAGAGAATCTAACACTTCACTATCAATGTCCCAACTATAAAGGCCTGGTTAAATGAGCAGGGGTCCAGTATCCAGCCTTACCATACCCCCTGCCCCACTATGGACTTCAGGGGCGTCAGAACATTTTGAAAGTGGGGGGGCGAACTGAAAAATTGCTGACTTTTTTCTTGGTATCAAGTCAGACATTGACCTGTTCCACGGGATTTACCGTTAATCTGCGAAATGTCTATGAAAAGTCAGGTCTTGATTATACATGATTTAAAGGTCAGAGCTTAGCCGTCATTGCATGGTGAAAATTCAGACTTTGACACTTTTCTATGGTGAAAAGTCAGGGCTTGGCCATCATTGCATGGTAAAAGCTCAGACTTTGACACTTTTCCATGCTGAAAAGTCAGATCTTAGCCGTCATTGCACGGTAAAAGGTCAGAATTTGACACTTTTCCACGGTGAAAAGTCAGGGCTTGGCCATCATTGCATGGTAAAAGGTCAGACTTTGACACTTTTCCACGGTGAAAAGTCAGGGCTTAGCCATCATTACACTGTAAAAGGTCAGACTTTGACACTTTTCCACAGTGAAAAGTCAAAAGTTAGCCATCATTGTATGGCAAAAGGTCAGACTTTGATACTTTTCCATGGTGAAAAGTTGGAGCTCAGCCGTCATTGCACAGGAAAAGGTCAGACTTTGACACTTTTCCATGGTGAAAGGTCAGAGCTTAGCCATCATTGCACAGTAAAAGGTCAGACATTGACACTTTTCCACGCTGAAAAGTCAGAGCTTAGCCATCATTGTATGGTAAAAGGTCAGAATTTGACATTTTTCCACGATGAAAAGTCAGGGCTTGGCCATCATTGCATGGTAAAAGGTCAGACTTTGACACTTTTCCACAGTGAAAAGTCAGGGCTAAGCCGTCATTGCACAGTAAAAGGTCAGACATTGACGCTTTTCCATGCTGAAAAGTCAGATCTTAGCCGTCATTGCACGGTAAAAGGTCAGAATTTGACACTTTTCCACGGTGAAAAGTCAGGGCTTGGCCATCATTGCATGGTAAAAGGTCAGACTTTGACACTTTTCCACGGTGAAAAGTCAGGGCTTAGCCATCATTACACTGTAAAAGGTCAGACTTTGACACTTTTCCACAGTGAAAAGTCAAAAGTTAGCCATCATTGTATGGCAAAAGGTCAGACTTTGATACTTTTCCATGGTGAAAAGTTGGAGCTCAGCCGTCATTGCACAGGAAAAGGTCAGACTTTGACACTTTTCCATGGTGAAAGGTCAGAGCTTAGCCATCATTGCACAGTAAAAGGTCAGACATTGACACTTTTCCACGCTGAAAAGTCAGAGCTTAGCCATCATTGTATGGTAAAAGGTCAGAATTTGACATTTTTCCACGATGAAAAGTCAGGGCTTGGCCATCATTGCATGGTAAAAGGTCAGACTTTGACACTTTTCCACAGTGAAAAGTCAGGGCTAAGCCGTCATTGCACAGTAAAAGGTCAGACATTGACGCTTTTCCATGCTGAAAAGTCAGAGCTTAGCCGTCATTGCACGGTAAAAAGTCAGACTTTGAAATTTTTCGACAGTGAAAAGTCAGAGCTTAGCCGTCATTGCACGGTAAAAGGTCAGACTTTGACACTTTTCCATGGTGAAAAGTCAGAGGTTAGCCATCATTACATGGTAAAAGGTCAGACCATGACACCTTTCCACTGTGAAAAGTCAGGGCTTAGCCATCATTACATGGTAAAAGGTCAGACTTTGACGCTTTTCCACAGTGAAAAGTCAGAGCTTAGCAGCCATTGCACAGTAAAAGGTCAGACTTTGATATTTTTTGACAGTGAAAAGTCAGAGCCTAGCCGTCATTGCACGGTAAAAAGTCAGACTTTGACACTCTTCCACGGTGAAAAGTCAGGGCTTAGCCATCAATGCACGCTAACAAGTTAGACTCAGACATTTTTCAAATCAAGACAGTTTTTACACTTGATTGAGTTAAATATGAAGTTGCTGACTTTTTTAGGCTGGCAAAAAAGTTGGGGGGGGGGGGCGGCCGCCCCCCCCTGCCCCCCCTATTCTGACGCCACTGGACTTAGTTCCTGAAAATAGACATTTTTATTTCTAGTCTTTTTGAGGACAATAGGATTCACTATGTCAATCCTTTCATGAAATAATAAACATTTACTTATGGCTACTGTAATCTGCTACTAGAAAAGGAAACTATTAGATGATAATATTGTCTAAATGTGGTATTTACATTTCAAATCTGATGGGACACATCTAAATACACTGTATTTAGAGAGTCAGATCTGATGGGACACATCTAAGTAGATTGTATTCAAACCCACTTTGTCATCAAGCCTTGCACCTGAGACTTGCTGAAATCCTTGATCATCAATTTTCATGAAGACAGGGAGGGGTACATAGAGAGACAGATAACGATGCAGATGATAACAGACAGAAGGGAGACTCACACAGGGACAGGTAAACAGACAGAGAGTCAGACATATACAGATAGGGACAGAGACAATGAGACAGTGATGCAGAAAGACACATACAAAACGAAATAGTCAAACATACATGCCAAACAACAGGGACAGAGACAAAGATATAGTATGAAATACATATGGACAGACAGGGATAGAGACAAAGATATAAGCAGAGAGTTTTATATACAGTATATAGACAGGGATATTGCCAAGGAGACAGACAGAGAAGCAGACAGCTGGAGACAGAAAACAGACATAAACAAAGAGAAATAGACATATTTACTAACAGAGAGGGACAGATGAAGATTTAGGTATAACACATTGGACCTGAAGCCACTCTACAGTCATGTCAGAATAGCCCTCTCCCCCTCCCCTCACACAACCACTCCATCTACTTAAATGTCTAACTAGCTACACTCAAGAGCCTGTTTTTTCTGGCTCACTGCTCTCCTACCACTTTACAATGCATGTACATTTCAAATCTGATGGGACACACCTGACTATATAGCATTGGAACTTCCACATCCGAAGGGGCAGACCATTCACAATACTCTTCAAAGAAACACAGACTCAGTAAGGAGGTATGAGGTTGGTGGAAGGATAGACATATGACTCTATCTCAAACCATTCACTCCATATTACCACCTCTACCCCACTCGCACACACACTCCTTACCTTTATCCACTGACCAGGTTATTGAACCTGTTATACTCAGACCCATATAGGACTTGATTCAGAGACATTTATAATGCATTAGGATATATACAGTGGTTTTAATACCAGAAATTAGTTTCATTAAGTAATCCTGTTCATGACACTTGAGAATGACTACCAAATTAATTCTCTAGGTTTATTGAAATATTCTTGATACTTAATTTTTGATCAAATACAGATGGCTCAAATACATAATTTCTTATGATATTCTCTTACTTTTATTTCATGAAGTAATTTAGGTATACCGCGCTCTTCCATTGTAAATGAAAATAACATTAGGTCCTAGTTTCCAAAATGCTTCCTTATTTCTTGATTGCGATAAGGAAGAGCATCTCATAAGAGGTGATTATTGAGTGAAAGTGTGCTCTCTACAACTCATAATGTGTCAAACAGTGATATCACATATTCAGGTTGAATGATATCGCAAGTTCATATCATTCTCATTTATGTGTAATTAGTAATTAATGAATATCATTGTATACAAAGTCCCCATTATAAACAAAACACCTGTCAGATACCATAGTTGTGGTATACATAGACAATAATCGATGGTTTTGTAGACAGGCGGCCGTAAACCACGATAGGTTGACGCGTAGTAATACACGAGCGCTAGCGAGTGTATTACGACGTCAACCGCGAGTGGTTTACAGAGCTGCCTGTCCACAAATCATCGTTTGTTGCATTTATTATCCATCTTTTTGAATAGATTAAACTCAGTAATTGCCATGTTAATGGGTATAACACTACAAACTATTTCTTTGCTCTATAGCAAAAGGGACTATTTTTCCCGTATACCATGGTTTTGAGGCCGTATACCACAGGTTTGAATCCGTATACCACAGTTATGGTATCTGACAGGTTTTATACAATGGGTAGCGGTTTACTGAGTCCCCATACATTTTCAATGGGAGCTTTGTATACGATGGATAATAAAACATTGTACACTATGAGGCTAAGGTTACTATTAACACATCTTTGTAAGATAGGAGATTTTCAGGGGGTAAAATACAAAAAATGGCAGTACCCTGAAAGGCAATAATGATCAACACGATGCAGGAGTGACTGGAAAATTGAGAGAATTTACATTGACACATGATATTTGATATAATTTATTAATAATTTATTATTTATTAAATATGACATACATGTTCAAATCCTTGGTATACAGCATTCAGAACCATGGTATACGGAAAAATAGTCCCCTGGTGCTACAGAACAAAGAAATAGTCCCTATTACTACACAAATATGACAATTGCAGGGTTTAAAGCATTGGATAAGACGGATAATGATTACAACAAACGATGGTTTTGTGGACAGGCGACTCTGTAAACCACTCGAGTTGACATCATAATACACTCGCTAGTGCTTGTGTATTACTACGCGTCAACCTCTTTTTTATTTTTAAAAATCTTTTTTTTGGTATTAAGGCACAGAATTCGCCTGTTTAAGCGGTCATACATTATAACACGAGCAGGCTCCATTCGTGCTACGTACAAGTCTCGGTATGATGTGCGTAAAATGATAATATGATAATATGGTATAGAATTTTCTTTTTCGTTCTTTGTTTATACTGGGCCCGATCAGTGCTATTGCTCTGGTTTGCATACGGGTCCAGTGTACAATATATTTTACAAATAATCATTTGATATTGAACAAAACTTCAATATCTGCATTGGTTTGAATAACAATATAATGCTACTTATAATAGCATTCATTTCGTTACAATATAAAGTCTTTGCTATACAGAAAATGAAGATAACACCAGCTTTCGATCAGCTAATACATTTCATATGCTTTGAGTCTGCTTCATCAGAGTTTACTATTTTATGGATTACATAAGTCACACTCTTTTACTACCTATTAAGTACTTGTTTGTTATACATAAATATACCTGAATAATAATACAATAAAGTCGAGAAGGGCCCGAATACTCATACAGTCATACAAAGAGTTCAGTGCCCTGATATAGAGAAAACAGGTTGCCTATCACATCGATATGGTCTTTCCATGAAGAGTATGATAGACTTTGCCATTCATATAACCATTTAGCCATGACGTCGTGCACGAAACTCAGCTGTACGTCTACTTTATCTGCTCCAGGTGGTGTCTTCGCACGTAGATCCGACAGATAAATAGCTACCTAGACACAAGAGTCATGAAGAGATGACCCAGGCTCAGTCAGCATAAAGTCAAGATGTGAGTAACAACCTAGCAAGCGTGACATAAATATATAGAACTGCATCGAGAATCGCCCATCCAAACGAGTGGAGTATTGTCTATTTTATGATTCGAGTGCGGTTCTGGATTTATCTTACCCCTTTCTATTGTTTAAATAACATCACAACTTCAGAATAATCAGAATATACTTAGCAAATCCACTATGCCACGGCCATGGCGTAGTATTGTCACTTTACCAGGGTGATCGTTGAGTATATTTTTCTAATGTTATTCCTATGGATAAACTTGTACCAGGGGTGAGATAAATGTACTCTCCTTCTTATTAGAGAAACCATGATATTTTTGTTAAAAGTTCAGTCCTTAACCCAATGTAAAATTAACATTTCACCAATGCATATTACATATATATGAGAATACTTTGTTTCCAGGAGTATTTCTCTGAGAGTATGTTGTATACTTCTCTTACAAGTCTTCTATCAATCAGGTAAGACACTTTTCCCATGCATTATTTGTCTTTGTTTTAACATTGAGTCTCTGCTATGCACCGTTACAATTGGATGGTACTTAATTCTGTAACAAAATATGCCCGTATGATATATTCAGCATATGAAAAATGTCTCATGATAATAGACACCAATATGCATGTCATTTATAATTGATTTTGTCGAATGAATAATACCGTACATTTTGTAATGTATGAGAATATTAAGTCCCACATATGGAATGATTGATGCAAAGTGCGTCCTACAATATTGAGTGAAACATGTCATTGGCAGAATGTGCGAACAGCGACACGCCTCTGGAACCAGCTGATGGCAGTCGGGTAAGATATGATACCGATACTTTGATTTCAGTTTGTGGGTATACATAGACAATAATCGACGGTTTTGTGGACAGGCGGCCGTAAACCACGAGAGGTTGACGCGTAGTAATACACGAGCGCTAGCGAGTGTATTACGAGGTCAACCGCGAGTGGTTTACAGAGCCGCCTGTCCACATAACCATCGTTTGTTGCATTTATTATCCATCTTTTTGAATAAACTAAACCAATTAATTGCCATATTGACGGGTATAACAACAGGAACTATTTCTTTGCTCTATAGGAAAAAGGACTTTTTTTCCCGTATACCATGGTTTTGAGGCCGTATACCACAGGTTTGAATCCGTATACCACAGTTATGGTATATGACAGGTTTTATACAATGGGTCGTGGTTTACTGAGTCCCCATACATTCTCAATGGGGGCTTTGTATACGATGGATAATAAAGAATAAGGCCTGGCGTCCACCTACTACGACAGAAATTTTTGACCTACCGATATGGCACCGATACAAAAAGCAAATATCAGAGACATATAGGGAAGGTGCAAAATCGTAAACATATGTCTAGACATGCCAATCCACCACGGATTGTATGGGGTTTTTATCGGTGTCTAATCGCAGAAACATGGTCAACTACCCCGATATTAGGGGACCTTCCGACGCGATTTTGGTTTTTTATTGGAAGGTGCATCGTTGACCATATCGGAGCCATATCGTAATAGGTGGACGCCGGGCCTAAGCAGATCACATCCATACAGTTTATATCATCAATATATTTGTTTCAAAATACAACCAAGAATATGTGACATTTCAACCCTTTAAGCTTTATTTTACACGATAAACGTTACTCTAATTATTTATGGTGGATACCACTACAGTAGCGGCGGGTATACCTGACATACACCCCGCCTTCCCCACGAGTGATACATAAAGCCCTTTTCCACTGGTCGACGAAAACGGCACCGATTAATTGAGTTCTCCTAAAAGTCGGTCGGTGGTGGCCAACTGGCCGATGAAAAGGTTTAGATTGCTTTTTGTTGTAAAGTGAAGCTGTTTTCAGCCATCAAGTTGTGTTGGAAAATGGCGCTCTCTGGATGACAGCACGATGTGCGCCTACTACGACAGTCCCAACGCCTACAAGTGTGGCGTGTCCCCGTCTGAAAAACGCCAGATCCTCGCCATCCACAACCGACTCCGCACCAATGTAGATCCGCCCCAGAAGAACATGCTGAAAATGGTGAGTACTACAGTAAAACCCCTCTTAAGAGGACACCCTCCGTTCCGGGCAAAGTGTCCCCTTAAGCGGGGTGTCCCCCTTAAGCGGGGTTTTCAGTCTGCCAATGGTTATACAATAGAGAATACCTACATGAATGAAGGAAACGCTGGTTATTAGGTTAAAAGATTTTATTAATAACACATTAATAAGCAAATAAATGGAAAATAAATATAAAACAGGTCTCAGGTGGATAGGGCTGGGTTAGTGATAGGTTAGGGCTGGGTTAGTGATTGGGAAAGGTTTAGGGATAGGGATAGGGGAATGGTTTTCTGGTTTTTTTTCTTCCCCAGAGAAAACCAAATTTGAAGCCAAGATAGGGTTAGGGTTAGGGTTATCCCATGAAGGCTTGAAAGCTGTGAAAGCAGGGGGCCGAGGTGCCGATGGGGCCGAGGTGTTGTAGGGAGGGCCGAGAAGGCAAAGGGGCCGAGACATCCGGGAAATTGTCTCCTTAAGCGGGGTTCCCTTAAGCGGGGTGTTCCGGAAGAGGGGTTCTCCAGTAGTGTTATCTTTATGGTGAGTACTCGTGTTATTTCTATGGTGTTTTTATTCTGTTTTCCCGTTAGGAAGTTTGTATGGGAACTCTCCTGGAGAAAATCGGCACCCCGTTTTTCGTAAATCGGGCCCCGATTTTATCCCCTAATTCTTTTGGGCTACATGCTACAGCAACATCTATATACCATATCTTCCTGTTAGGAAGTTCCTCGAAAAACATTAGGCCCCCGATTTTCGTTAATCGGAGCCCGATTTCATCGACTGCATAGACAGGTTGCTAAGCAGCGCAACGCGCAGTCGAGAGCACATTCCTGTCGACCAATGAAAACCGACGACTATAGAGGAATAAACCAATCGTGTGAGGGGATATAGCTAACGTCCGGTTTGAAAATACAGCGGGGGATCACTTGTATACCTTCTTTTATTACCCACCAAATACGTAATACGAAATGCATAGAGCACCTGGAAACAGCTACCAGCAGATTCTGGCATGTCAGAATCTGCGGGAGATTCCGGAAAAAAAGTCCCATCCATGATGAAGTCAAATCATCAATTACTTCGAAACAAGTTTCATGGATATTCATTCAATATGAATCATTTACAATTAGTTCTAGCAATCTCATTTACCATCAGATCTCACTGTCATAAAACGTTTTACATGCTAAAATCACAGGTTAATGGGGAACTATATTATTGATGTAAGTCTACACCGATTTACTGCCACGCTCGACAGTGCTGTGTTGTCTGGAACTAAATGGTGTACAGAAACCTTTTAATTGCAATAAATTTGTTATCAATCTTTTAGGTGGGTATACGAATGACCGTAATCTCCTCGCAGTTGACGACGTAATATCCTCGCTAATCGCTCGTAATTACTACGCATAAACTACTCGGAGATTATGGCCACTCGTACATAAAACCAGTCATTATTGTGTATATAATTCACTGTTCATCTCATCCTTCACATTGACTATTGGGCTAACCTTTGTTACATAATCCCCCCATTGAGTACTTTTTTCCTAAATACTCAATGGGCGTTGGATACGATTCTGGAAATAAAGGGCTAAGCTCAATTATGAAAGAACACCCCCAAAACATAAAAGAGCATGTATACAGCTATTTGAGAAGAGGCTGTAGGACATTCCCCTGATAGCAGTGTTAACCTTCCCTGAATCACACCCTGCAGATTTCTGCATCATAAAAAAACACCATTTTTCTAAACTTACAGCATTGGAATGATGACCTTGCTGCACTGGCTCAGAAATGGGCTCGGGTTTGTCGCACATCGACGGACCAGTCAAGGCAGAGGGAGGTGCCAGGTAAATAAGACAAAGTATACGATATACAGAAACAGGGTTACTGTGGCTGTACTGTGGCTATATGTGCATACACCTGTGGTATTATTGTCTTATCTAGATCATAGCTGAAGTATGAAAAATTCATGTGTAACCCATAAACTTATAGCTGGAATACCATAGAATACGATACAACCACTGTAAATAATAGCTCAAGAAACATGAAATTTTCACAGAATGTAGGTATAACATCATATCAAATATTTCTATGCAAAATAAAGAATAATTTTAAGGATCACGTGTCAAGTCACGTGATGCAAAGATAAAATTATCACAAATAGGCCCTTATACCCGGCCTCTAGCGGTATTCACTAGCACTATTACCCGGCTCCATACTTGTGCTATTGCCGTGGGTACCCGGCGCGATAGGGTTAAGAAACATCTCTACGCCTAATTGAAAGTCACAATCTATGTGTTACATAATTATATAAAATTGGATTGAAAATCATTTAAATACTCCATGAGTTTGGGTGCGCCGCAATTTGCATCCAACCGAGCTCAGTGATGATTGCGGCACATCCAAATGAGTTGAGTATTGTGTATTCTATGATTCAAGTGCTGTTCTGGATTTATCTCACCCCTTTCACTGACATTGAATAACAGAATAATTCAAATTGCTTCACAAATCCAGTTGGTCAATAGCGTATGATGTCATCTCACATTCACTCCACAACGGCTGTGGCGTAGTTTTGTCACTTTACGGGGGTGATCGTTGAGTATTCCTTCCTAACGTTATTCCTATGGCTAAACTTGTACCAGGGGTGATAAATTTAATGATATATCAATTACTAAATTGTATCCAGTTGCAGTTAAGCATAGATAGAGTTGTCCATTTACGTTCGGATTTAATGAGAGGTCATGTATTTATCCTACCCCTGATATAAAATCCCATAGGCTTAACATTGGGTTTCCGTATACCACGCTGACTGGCATACGGAGTTTTATATGCCACTATAGGTGCAAACAGCATTGTTATCACGTAATATTCCAAAATCGAGGAGATGGGGTAGGATAAAATCAAAACCTGATTCGTTTTAATCTTGTCCATCGCATTCCACACCTGAAGTTTTGGCTCCGGACTTCACTCGGCTTCGCCTCATGAAGTCACTTTGCCAAACTCCAGTCGTGGAATACGGTGGACAAGATTAAACCTCATCCAGTTTTACGATAGTATCACAACTATTCCAACATTGCCTTTGAATCACAGGATGGAGCAAATACAATTTACCTGCTCAGAGTATGGCCTGGGGCAATGCCCTCGGAAATTGGGAAAAGGTTATCACTAAAGCCTGGTGGAGCCAAAAGGATAACCACATATACGGGCGACGCATACAGACTGGTAGCATCCTGCATTACATAATGGTAAGTCCTACTTTTTAAATCTTTTTTTATTGTTTTATTTTTTACTAGCTTTATTAACTTTTTACTAGCTCCCATAACATGCCTTGACACTGCTAGCACATAATTTGTTGATTACCTACCACATATTAAAGGTTAGAATTTCCGTCGTATCCGCTTGAAGTTGCTCCCGTACATAGAGACAGAGTGAACCAGACCTAGGCATGGAGAGTGAGGGGCCACGAGAGTGAGAATCTTGTACAGTACTTAACTGAATCCTGCTATTTTTTGTGTGTTTCTTTACACAGATGTACTTCTATCCTTAAGATTTGTTCTAGCTGTACTAAAAATAAAATTTAGAACTGTACTTTTCCGATCTCCTTTCCTTGAGAGAATGAAATGAGATCACATTTCGCTGGTTGCCGGTAAAACACCCGTGTCACGCGAAATAATAGCAGCTGTAAGGACCTAGAAGTTAATTCCAGGTAATAATAGTAGGGGGCGCCACTAATTACGACGCGACGAAGTCGCTAGTCATAAATACGAAAACTCTGCACAGATCTCTGTTGTTAGCTCTGTCCAAGCCACAAAACGAGATGATGATTTACGGTTCATGCAGAACGAGGCCTTTATTTTTGTGGCTTGTACAAGCATGGTTGGACGTTATATATTTACTATACACCCGAAATTAGGAAAAATCATAAATTTATTTTGGCCTAACAACTAATATTTTAGTCAACGTGTATGAGAAGGTGTTCCGTATTTTCCCGTACGGAACACTGTTCCGTAAAGCATTTCTTACGTTATGTTGCGAAACGGTGCGTATTTAGACTAAATACGGTATGTGTATATAGTAATATCCAAGTGCATGCGAGGACATTGCATAGAGGCAACTCCGAAATACCCCATTGACCTACGGGTGCTTGATCAATAGTTTGGATCCTAGACTATTGGGCAAGTTGACTAGATGAAAGTGGGTTACTATAGAGGAAACCCATGAAAGTTTAGGGTCTGAGCTCGTATCCCATCGAGTTTGAATCACGTAGTAATTCACAAGGCGAAGCCGCGTGAATTGCTATGTGATTCAAATGAGATGGGATCGAGCTCTGACCCTAAACTTGAATGGGTTTCTGAATTTATCTGACCCTTAATATTGACTAATGGGCTAAGATTTGTGACATTATCCCCCATTGGATATATTTCCTAAATATCTAATGGGTGTTAGATACGAGTTTCCAATGTTAAGTCTATGGAGAATAAATATCTGGGGTGAGATAAAGAAAATGATCCATAGACTTAATATAGCCAAAACCTTTCCATTGGTATTCTTTTATAATTGCCCGCTCATTCATCAATGATGAACACACTCTTTGCTCCCAGTGTGCAGGTTGATGAGTTATACCTTATATGTTATACCTTATAGTTATAGATTTGGATTAGGCCATTATACTGTATAACTCTGTGTGTGTTTTACCAGTGTATGTAGAGCAATGACTGCCCTCACTGTGTGTGTGATTGGAGCTGTGACTCTGTGAGCACATATGTGTCTGTCACACAATGTCGACCTGTGTGATTCTCTGTGTGCATACTGTATCTGTATGTATCTCAATCTTCCTATCTGTGTCTGTGCATCTTTGTCTGTCTGTTTATCACTCTGAATATGTTCCACGATTCCTCATAGGGGCCATCCATAAAGTACGTACGCAGAATTTCTGAAATTTTTGACCCCCCCCCACCCCTTCTCCTGATTTTGTACGCAATAGAACAAAGAGGGAGCAAACGCAAAATTTCCGAAAATTTTGACCCCCTCACCCCCCCTCAGTGCGTACGTACTTCATGGATGGCTCCATATTCAATGAAATAGTTACACTCACAGTTTTCCCACCATGGCCGACCTCTTACTTGTTGTGATCCATGCATATGATTGAGCTGTAGACCCCATCCCACCTAATTATACCCCCTGACTTGAATTGTATAAGCACAACTCATTGTACGTATCATCTATCAGATTTCTGTTTGTATCCATGAAAATCCGCTCGATTGTGTGGAAGAGCGATGATTAAGTTTGTCGAACGCAATTTGGATAATAAAAAAAAAAAAAAAAAAAAAAAAAACTGGCCCTGCTGCTGACCTGACTGGTCGCGACCGCGGTCTCACACGCCGGCCCGTTCTCTCACTGTGTGAGGGGCGGGTCTATATTTTTAATAAAATTATCATCAGGATTCATTTCTTGATATCATCTTTAATGTGTTTGTAGTTGGCGCGTGATGAGGCCAATCTCGTGGGTTGTGGTCGTTGTTTGTGTGGTCCGAACGAGCAGCCTCACTACGTGTGCAATTACTACAGAGGGTGAGCACTTTACCTGTTACTATAGAGGAAACATGTACATGTACATTGTATATATATATATATATATATATATATATATATATATATATATATATATATATATATATATATATATATATATATATATGTCATAGAGGAAACCTGCCAGGGAGCTGTTTCAAAAGCCGGGGGGAGTAAACGGGAATGGCCACCGCCAAAGCGAGAGCAATCAATGGCATTAGAAGCGAGAGTTCTAAGGTCTCGTTTCAGAACTGCCGTCGCTGTTGAGATCCCTGTAGCTCTCGCTTGGAATACTTTGTGGTGATAGCCTAGGGTCGAGCGGTGCAGTGGCATACCGACCGAGGAGTGCAGTCACAGAGTAGAGACCACTAGAGAATTGTGAAAATCGATATATGGTTAATACATGTACATACATATGGAATTGTTCGGAACATGTTTTTCTTTACTTAAATATGTTATAATATCTGATACAATATGTTTTTAAATTACTGTTATGATCAGTATGAGAGGGCACCAACAGCGAGACCTCACTAACTATTGAAACGGGTACTACCACTGTTGGTGCCGCTTTGGTCCAAAGTGCCGCTCGCTGTTAGCGAGGTGCCGCTATTTGGTTAGTGAGAGCAACTATGAGAGTTTTTTCAACTAATGAAACAGATCCCAGGAAGTTTAGGGTCAGAGCTCGTCTCACATCCAGTTTGAATCGTGTAGTGATTCACAAGGCAAAGCGACGTAAATTACGTAGCGACTCAAATGAGATTGGATCGAGCTCTGACCCTAAATTTGAATAGGTTTCTGAATTTATCTCATTCTTCACATTGACTTATGGGCTAACATTTGTGACATAATCCCCCATCGGATCTTTCCCCTAAATATCTCATGGGGGCGTTGGATACGAGTTCCCATTGTTAAGTCTATGGAGAAAGAAAAATACTAGGGTTGAGAATAATTCAGTGTAAACATGAATACACCTATAGAGCACATAGTGATTACTAGTTCTGCCATCACCCACCAGGAAACATGTGAGATAGCGCCATTGTACTCGGCTGGGCAACCAATGTCATCAGTTGTTATAATCTATAGATAATATTGAGACAGGGCTAAAATTCCTCCATGGCAAGCCCCCCCAAAATATCTTTGATAAAATCCATTGACAATTGGTTCTGCCAACTGGTATTTTGGATGGCGTCCGTTGGCAAAATGGACGCTTCCATAGCACAACTGCTATGTGCCCTAGAGTACAATGCCACATCTCAACATCAATATTTCAGTAGCATGAGAAAACCGATCCACCTATATACTAATGGTAATGCAATAATGACAATTCTAAAGAAAAGATACTTGTAAACTTTTATAAAGGCTGAAATTGTGTTAAGAGAAAAACGAAGGATAATCCAATGAGCACATTATTATCTGTCAGAAACTCTGATATTATAAGTGAGTGTTCGAGTAGATAAAAAGAATAGTACATAATTTTTCTCACAAGTGATTTTATACCCCAAACAGGCCAAACTTGGACAACAAAGGCATTCCCTATCTTACTGGAACTACCTGCTCGGGATGTCATACATGTGTCAATGGGATGTGCGGTATGGTCTACTTTTCTTTCTATCAATTCTTTATTGTCTATCAGTGGGACATTTCTCTTAGATATTTTGAACCTTCCCCATATCACAATAAAGGCTTTTAAAAAAAAAAAAACTTTAGAGATTTAATTTCAAGTTCCCCCCTATCTCGATGTAGAATGGCCCCAAATAAATTCACTTTTGATTAAATCAGCTTGTCTGGTTTTCTGTGGATATTATTATCACGACTATATTCTATTACCTGAACAAAGGTTTGATGACGGGATCACACCATTAGTTTCCCAGTTTTTCTCAAGTTTCTTACAAAGGTCTTACTGGTTGAACAGGTAATATGCTAACTTCAACGTATGACCCCCAACAACATCCTGATAAAAACAAGACCTGGGGAGCTGAGCTTCATTGTACGAATCTAAAATGTTTACCTAAGATATTGAACTTTTTTCACATTTGATTCCTTCAAGATTGCGGAGACAAAATCTGTAAAAATAGAGGAACGCTCAACATTGGGACTTGTCAATGCGAATGTCAGGGACGATGGATCGGAGATGAATGTTGTGAGTATATGCCAGACATTTATTATCCAACGTATACAAAGACTCCACTGAAAATTTATTAGGGCCTCAGTAAACCATGACCCATTATATAAAACCTATCAGATACCGTAACTGTGGTATACACATTCAAATCTGTGGTTTACTATATACCCATGCCATATATACTGTAAATTTATACGCACCGTTTCGGCATATGACGTAAAAATACTGTATGGACCAGCGGTCCGTACACTAAAATACGGACCTTGTCCTACACATTTATTAAAATTTTGGTTGTTAAGAAAAATGAAATTGATTTTTAAAAAAAATTTCGGGTATATAGTAAATATATAACGTCCAACCATGCTTGTACGGTTTGTACGGAACTCGGCGTAAACGCCTCGGTCCGTACAAACCGTAGATTAGCATCTCGTTCTGTGAATTGTACAGCATGGTCAGGACGTTCTATATAAATACGGCCTCAAAGCCATGGTATACGGGAAAAATGGTCCCTTTTGGCTATAGACCATATAAATAATCCTTGTTACACCCCTTAATATGGCAATTACTGGGTTTGATTTATTCGAAAGGATGGCTAAGAAATGCAACAAACGATGGTTATGTGGACAGGTGGCTCGGTAAACCACTCGAGGTTGACGTCGTGATGCACTCGCTAGCGCTCGAACATTACTATTACTGCACCCCTAGCAGCGGGCAGTATTCCATAGACATTCGCACACAGGTATATAATGATATCATATCCGCTGTTTCTCTTTGTAGCCGTGTACGACTGTCCGACTGGGGACGAGCCATACTGCGGCAGTTATTACAAGCCTGAAGACTGCAAACGCTACGTGAACGTACCTGATCGCTGCCCCTACATGTGTGGATTATGTAGCGGTAAGCACAAACGACAGTTCTAGTGATTTTGGCTTAAAGGCATATCCTATGATTCACGGGGGCGCCACGTTGTGATTTTAAGACATTGTAAATTATCAGTCAAAACTGATTCTTTGGGATTCATCCTAATGCTAAAGAGTATATTTAATGTTTTGTCCAGTTCATCCAATCTTAATGGTTAAAATAGGCCAATATACATGTCCTTGATTGACACAAGGAATGTAACCTACTGATAAATAAAGTTTTCTTCAATTCTTTCAAAAACAAGGACGGTGACCTATGTTTTTCAAAACTTAAATCTTTCGTACTACACATAGACTATATTCTGTGAAAGTTTAAGGAAATTGACATGGGTTTTACTATGTAAAAGACACTTTTGTTCATAAACATTTATTTATCCTGGGTCGTGCTCGATTTTCATATAATTGGTTTCAATTTAGAGTTTCTCTATATTCTTTTATGATACTAACCTGTTATTGATGCCGTGACCACCAAAGTTAGATATTTGTTCTACAGCACCTAGAAAATGTCATTTATTTTAAGGCACATTGTCAGATATGCCTTTAATTAACAGGGACATCTATGAGATAGCTCTTACTAATTTACATTTGGCAACCAGTTCAAAACTACGTAAATATCATTATATCCGCAACGGCTTTCAGTACGATGTAAGATCCCGGGTAAAAGGAATAATTATGCAAAGCAGTGAACACATAAAACGGTAATTGGAGTTGCTGGAGATAAAATGTATCTATGTACATATATAAACTACTGTCTACATATATATACTCTTACATTTTTATACATTTGTACTGAAAAAATATAACTAGATAGAATGCCGAAAATTGGAGGTTAAAAGGAATCATGTGACACACAAGAATATTTGTTTAATGCTAGCCAAGTTTATTATTGCTATTGTTGGTTAAACGCCAACGTAATCATTACATTGCAAATCTATTCTTGTTGTTCAAATTGTATTGCTTATCTTGTATGAGCTTATTGTATATGATAATTGTGAATTGTGAATGAATTCAGGAGACAATTTAAATCTGACTGATATGTGATATCATATTTTATAAAGAGCTCTCGCTATGAGTATAGTTAGTTTTATGGCTCTTGACAGATGTCACGACCAATAGCCCACGCCCAACGAGGAGGACGAACCCACCAGGTAAGAGGCATTCCTGACAGCTTTGAGAATCTCTGAAGTTAATTACAATTTCAATAAAAAAAGAAATTCCCTGATTTTTGTAAATTTCGGCCGGAAATCCAAGATGGCTCTTCTACATATGTTACATGTGGATTACTGTATGTATTTATGTTCATATCGCGGACAATTAAGGTGAGTGATATTGATTTTAACTTGGTAATAGCTATTCTGTAAAGTGTCATAGTGCTCTGTGGTGGCCATCTTTTAAATGTCCGTCACACCACTCTTAGGACGTATCTGCAATGCCCATTAGCTATCTCAAAGTTTTTCTTGGGGCCTCCCCTAGCGATGCACCAAAACTCATACTCTTTCATCAACCCTTTCGCAACCACTTCTGCCATTTGGCAGCACCATAAAAATACCCCTGCTGCCATTTGGCAGCACCATAGAAATACCGCTGCTGCCATATGGCAGCACCGTGGGAGAACCGCTGCTGCCAAATGGCAGCACCATAGAAAAATCGTTGCTGCCAAAATACAAAGAAACAATATAAACAGAGCAGTATTCATGAAATTTCCACAAAATGTTGATATGATATCATCTTAAGTATTTCTATTCAAAAGAAACAAAATATTTATGATTATATATTGTACTAGGTAATTACAAAGTTGAATTATGATTTTAACTATCATGTGCCGGTCGTCTAGGGGGGACAAACTCCCACCAACACCGGTCCTTAAGGTAGTAGCTCGATCCCAGGCACCAGTATGGACAGGGTTAAATGCACAATATTGTGCTATATCTGCCCAATTACGTTGTTGGCACCAACAACCGCACCAATTTTCGTCAGAGCTTTATAACCTCGTTTCTATTGGCCGACGAAAACGGTGGAGATTTTGTAGTGGCACTGACAATGACCTGTTTCCATTGGCCAACTTTGTGGCACCGATCTGCATTTGGGATGCACAGATAGATTATTTTGGTACACCGACGTGACAGACTATTAGGGTAACTACAAAAGGCGGTGGCATTTTTGTATCCATTACCTAGCTTGTAGGATTCAGATGGTTTGACACTTTAAAGTGACATATCTGATTTCTCGCAGCGCCCATTTTCAAGCCTCAGTGACCAATGTTTCCCTTCGACTTTGTGTTTTACATATATTAGTCTAATATAATAGCACTAAATTCAGGCACCAATGGTGTGGCCTGTTGCAGTTTGCCTTTTTATATGACTGACAGAGGATTATCCAGCCAGTTTGGAAGTATATTTATATAGAACTGGATAGAGAATGGTATAAATAGACAGTACTCCATGAGTATGGATGTGCTGCAATCATCATCAAGGTGAAGCCAAGTTACGATTAAGGCGCATCCAAACGGGTCGAGTATTGTATATTTTATGATTCGAGTGTGGTTCTGGATTTATCTCACCCCTTTCACAGACATTAAAATAGCATCACAATATCAGAATAATTCAAATTACTTTGCAAATCCAATTAGGAATATTAAAAATTCCATGTTGATGTTTTGTCTGCTCTCTGAAATCCTGGTCGCCGATTGGCCAGTCGATTATGATGTCATCTCATATCACTTTGTCACAACCATGGCATAGTATTGTCACTTTACATGGGTGATCGTTGTGTATAATTTTTTTATTTCAAAGTTATTCCTATGGCTAAACTTGTACCAGGGGTTGCGATAAACACACTTGCCATTGTAATAATAAAAGGTTGCAAAATATAAACACCCGTATGCTTTCCATTGTGTAAATAACATTTCCCCAGAGACCCAATGGAATTTATGTTACACTGAAACTTTTTTCCAAAAATAATATACCTTAGATTTATTATTTCTAATTTAGCAGCATGTGAGGACAAGAGCTCGGAATGCCCGAATTTGGTAGCCGTCGGATTATGCCAGACCAGTCCAATATGGATGGGTCAATTCTGCAAAGCATCCTGCAACCTGTGCACTCCAGGTAAGCAGCTTCCACTGAGTAGCAGCCTGTAAAGTTCCAGTCTATACATCCCTATCATATCCAATTATATTGGTTTCTATGCAAAGAGTCATCTAAATTGTCTGTGTTTATTAGTACCAAAATGACTGCATTAAAACTGTCACCATTTCGAAACAGCTCCTTCCTGTCTTGATGTTGACTGTACGCCAGCCATGTAGGGAATAGCTTGTTTACCCTTATTATCACTCACTCTAGTTTCTGGTCTGGCCACATGCGGGGCAGGCTGAAGTAACATGACACTGACACCTGAGTTGCTAGTGACCTGAGCGGCCCTCCTGGCATGCACAACAGACCGGAACGAGACTGGTCAGTTCTGATTGGCTGTTGAGGCAACAGCCAATCCCAGCAGAGAGTTTACAAGCTTACCCTGTACTAAGATGCCACCTGCTGTTTGTATATTTATATAGGCAGATGAACCTGTTAAAATAGATCAGTTAAGATCTTGACTCATAATAGTATACAGTATATCTGTGTTTGAGTTGTTACTCCCTTCCTCTTAAGGTCTACACCTTAAGCAAGTAAGGCTCTAGGCTTTACAAGCTGTTAGGTTTTACTTCAAGTTGAAAGTGCGCTGAAGACATCAAGATGATTTTGCACTCGTCATTAAGATCCAGACACTTTAATCATGTTCCACGAGGTTACCAAAGGAGGAAGTTACAACTGGGCCATTAGACTTGAATGATGTCATTGTAAATACAATCCCTGTCATATTGACATCAGATCGTCAGTTTTCTTAAACAAGTAGAAGTACAATGTCAGTCACTGAAGATATACATTTAGTATTACACTTTTGGACATATAACCGATATTACCAATATCATAGCAATAATTTCAAAAAGGTTTTTCTACTTGCAGCATAGCCCAGTCAGTAGACAAACGATAATGACGACTGTTACAAAAATAAATTCTAGTCGTCCTATTTCCTTAGATTAGAGCAAATTCTCAAGTACATGCATTTTTTCTGCAACAGAATAAAACTGAAGGTTCCCTGCCTTTTTATGAATGTGTACAGTTCCTTTCCAGCCAGTGTGTAGAGTGGAATTCACACGATGGGATTTATGTACCTCACAGGGTGTTTTACTGAGACAAATCCTGGTGAGATTCTGTAGTCGAAAACAACATCTTCATCTAAATTGCAGGGTTCCATTTCCATGAGACATATTTCCCCCCTGCAATAATTGGCGACATTTACCCCTAAAAAGGAACAGAATCTCATGAGAATTTGAACCCTGTGAGGTACATAAATCCCATCGTGTGAATTCCACTTTATTATACCAAAATTAGTCCAAAATGTACACTAATTATATTGCTGTCTTCAATTATGTATTATAACAAAATAGTTACAACGAGGAAGCCAACTACCCCTCCCACAACGCCAAGAGCCACCACACCCGGTAAGTTTCCAATTAACCTATTAAAAAATTAAGCTGATCAGAGGCGTAAGCATTCTCTAAAGGCCCATTTCCATTGGCCGACGAAATCGGTGTAGGGTTTTTGAGTTCTCCTAAAGGCCCATTTTCATTTTGCTTCAGCAGTGCTATAGGTCCATCGGTGGTTCCTGACTGTAGATCGGTGATGGCCAATGGAAATTGGACTTTTAGGAGAACTAAAAAACATCTAAACTGTTTTCGTCGGCCAATGGAAATGGGACTTATGTTCAGGCTCACTTCCATCATTATAGATGACCTTGTACAGTGCTTTTATTATCCATCGTATATAACATCCCCATTATAATGTATGGGGACTCAGGAAACCACAACAAATTATGTAAAACCTGTCAGATATCATAACTGTGGTATACGGATTCAACTGTGGTATACGAGTAAATAGTCTCTCTGAGCTATAGAGCAACAAATAGTTCCCTTTATTATGTCACCCCGGTATTTTTCTCCATAGGCTTAACATTAGGAAATTCCGTGAAATTCGTGTACTCAATACTCAATGGCTAATTGAGTGATTCATTTCATCAATAAATAATGTTTTACGGGTTGAGATAAAATCAGAAACCCACTCGATGAAAATAACTTAGTTTGCACTCCACCTCGTTTGACCGCAGAGTAAATCACAAGGTGCAGCTGAGTCAAACTCGGTGGAGTACAGACCAAGCTATTTTCATCTCGTGGGTTTCCTTCTAAATATGGCAATT
This sequence comes from Alentia gelatinosa, assembly GCA_950022655.1. NCBI lineage: Eukaryota > Metazoa > Annelida > Polychaeta > Phyllodocida > Polynoidae > Alentia > Alentia gelatinosa. The sequence continues at coordinate 10,701,314 of OX465583.1, forward strand.
ACTGAGTTTAATTTAACCGAAAAGATGGATAATAAATGCACACACGGCTCGGTGCACCCCTCTCATGAGATCTCACACTCTCTAAGTTGTATTCTGTACACTCACTACGCTCTGTGGGAGAAGAATTCTTAACGAACTAGGCTTAGAGCCTTGAGAATCCACTGGCCTGCCTCCCATGCTGAAGACGTACATCAATTCAACCAAAGATTCCTATAATCTCAATGATGCCAACTAGCGGGAATACTGTATGTCAGTGAATTCTCAAGGCTCTATCCCTAGTTCATTAAGAATTCTCCTCCCATGGAGCGCAGTGAGAACCTTGTTCAGATTATTACTTAGAGAGTGTGAGATCTTATGAGAGGGGTGCTTCATATATACCATTAGAGGTTGACATCGTAAAAGCTCGCTAGCGCTCGTGCGTTACTTCACATCAACCACTCATAGTTTACAGCCACCTGGCCACAAAATCATCGATTATTGCCAATGTAATGTTCTACCATCTATCTCAGAGGCCTGCAATGATGCTAATCCAAATTGCCCATCGTGGGCCAGGACTGGACTCTGTGAGGCTAACCCAGGCTGGATGAACAAAAACTGTAAATTATCCTGTAATATTTGTCCTTCAGGCAAGTACTTTGTCTCATATCTTTTCCTTCAAAACGAACTGACCTCTCAAGGATAGTGTGTTGCAGGACTTGTCAAAAGAATTGTCAGAGTTGTTGTATTGGCTGGGAAACACGTAGGACTATAAGCCCGTTTCCATTGGCCGACGAAAACGGCAGAGTTTTTTTTAATTACCCAGAAAATAATTACCCAGACGGTCTGTCAGTTGTGGACACCGATTCCACTTCGGTGAAACATAATCAGTTGGGGTGCCGTAGATAGGGTGCTTACAATGTGTTTCTCATGTGCATATCGATGGAATCGATAGTGGTGGTGTTATTGTATAATGTTCGTCAAATTATAAGTGCTGGGCTGTTTCCATTCACCGATCTTGCATTAGTGGTGCCTGACTGCAGATCGGTGCACGAAAATCGGCCAATGGAAATGGGCTCTATCGAGGAAGATTGCCTTATCAAGGGGCCGCAAAAGTCTCCTGGTTTGATATAGGGACAAACCCCCCATTGGGCTCCAGGGGGTAAAACCTGACAGGAGTTTATTGAGTACTTTAGTGAAATGTGTTGACCTATCGAAAAAAATATTGAAAGAGCCCGCAAACGAATTTGATATTGTTGTTGAGAGAAACAAGGTACGAGAGGTTGTCCCAATGAGGTTAACACGTTACACTTGTATTATATACCTATAATTATTGATAATTATTTCAGTATTATTTTACCAAACATAACGACGTCAAACAGCATTTCTAAGTGAGCTGGGAAACCGGAAGTGACATTCTTCTTCTAACTATGCTCATGTGAAAATGTAGCCTGGAAGCCTGGCCTATGTGCTCACTCACATTATAAGCCAGGTAACGCCAGCCATCCTTTAGTGCATTATGGGTAACGCCTCCATTTTTCTGGTGCATTGTGGGATTGTGCCACCTTTGGCCCTCTCCTAACAGAAATCCTGTGCTCTACTTCCATGAAAGATCTGCTGGGAGAGTGTCACCTTGGCAGACTTACACTGTAGAGCCAAGAGAGCTGGTGTGACTGTCAGTTCAAGGTCGTTCTCTAGTATTACGTAGGAAGGCGTTACCTGTCCCATATTTCATTTGGGCAGGGAGCCAGTCTAGTGCAAGTGTTACTCACCCAGCAGATCTTTTGCTCTAGCACATAGAAGAATATCAGGTTGGAGATTGAACTGAATCAGCAGGCTTTAGCCTCTTCTTCAGACTGCTTGGAAGCTCACAAAACGTATTCAAAGTATGGTGGTATGCTTCCATACCAGCACAGTATAGTGGTACATGTCAAATAGCAATTCCACAGAAGAGGTTGATAAGCACATAATTACTGGCTTGGGTATATAATACAGGGTCTATAATTTGTAGTGGCCATAGTTGTTTTCTTGAATGACACTAAGTGATGTCAGTTTGGGTAAAAATATTAATCGTAAACACTATTTATGAGGAATTTGCTGCCCCCTTTCAATAGTTGTCCCATGATGTATATAATGATAACATAAATTATAATTTGACAAGTATGGGTCACTTTTTTATCATTCTCTTTCACCAGTTAGTCTAGAGTTAAAATATCAGTCACTGAAATAATTACTTTAGTAATACCCTTGTCAAGATATTTTTGTTTGTGGAAAATTGTCTAAAATACTGCTATTGGACTTTTAGATTGAAAACTATTGATCTGTTTTCAATCATTAAAATGTATTCTTCATATGTAACCATAACAAAGATTTGACATACAAACATACAGCCTATCCAAAACAGTCGTCCTACCTACCTAACATTCTGTAGGGCATATGTCGCCTTTTCCTAATCGTACAGACTTACGGAGATTTGGTTCTCCTATAGGGAGACAAAGTGAACCTACTGAAACTGCCGATACCCATTCAAAACACCATTTCTGGAGATAGGCGCTCAGTACTTTGACTATATAGGTTTGAGATTAAATGTGTCATTCTCCAATTTTGTAAATGCATATTTTGGTTATACCTAACAACTGTCATGTTAGCTTCGAGTCAGACTTATTCAGGTACAATAGTAGTGAACTACATTTCAACAGAAGCAAACAAGACCAAAAACGAAATTCTTTAGAAGGAAACTCACGAGATAAAAATAACTTGGTCCGTACTCTACCAAGTTTGACCGCAGAGTAATTTACGAGTCGAAGCTGAGTGAATTACATAGTGGCCAAACAAGGTGGAGAGCTGACCAAGTTATCTTCATTAAGTGGGTTTCTAATTCTATCTCACCCCGTATAACATTATCAATTAATAAAATAACGCACCCAATACGCCATTGAATACTGGGTACCCTACCTTCACGACCATGGAGTATGAGTTCCTAACGTTAAGCCTATGGGGGAAAATATTGGGGCGAGATAAAGCCTCGAACCCCCATAACTTTAGCACTAAGCCTCATTCTTACTGGCCTCCAGAAATGGTGTTTTGAGCATGGGTATCTGCGGATTAAGCAGGTTCACTTCGGCTCCCTATAGGATACAGGGGTAAGACGGACAACATTTTCAAAATGAAAAATCTTTTATGCAACACTGGCTACGACATTTCTGTTGCTCATATTGGCAAAAGCTCGTTCACCAACGGCCTATTTTTTCATTCTACGTTTTGGCACTAACGAGACCTGTACGATCTATTTCTAATCGTAGAATTATTATTCAACGGACCCCAGAACGATTAAGAACCTGCTATATATTGCCTCATACACACTGTACAACAGCCAAATTACTTTCTATGATTATGCATTATTACAAAATAGCTACCACGAGGATGCCAACCACAACGCCTAAACCCACACCTGGTAAGTGTACGACCTATTTGAGGCCCTTTGTGTAATGAATGTTGTATAGCTTTATGTATATGTTTATATCTATGTAAGGACTAGCGCGAGGAGGAAATACTGTGGAGATATCTATTAAAATCTGTACGAGGATTACGAACTTGAAACATTGTGAGAGAGTAATTCAAGGTAGTGCATAGACTACAGTACCAGTTTTCTGATCTAAGTCCGACTGAAATTGATCCAGTTAAAAGAACATATTCACCAGTACTGGGAAACTCAAACGCCACATTTGTAAAGATTCCAATATATATATAATTTATTATCCTATCCCTAATAAAAAATCCCATAGGCTTAACATTGAGTTTCCGTATGCCACGCTGCCTGGCATACGGAGTTTTGTATGCCACTAGTGGCATACAGATTTTTTAGCGTAATATTCCAAAATCGAGGAGATGGGATAGGATAAAATCAAAACCTGATTTGTTTTAATCGTGGCCACCGCATGCCACACCTGGAATTTTAGCTCCGGACTTCACTCGGCTTCGCTTCGCGAAATCACTATGCCAAAGTCCAGACGTGGCATACGGTGGCCAAGATTAAAACTCATCCAGTTTTACGATAAGTATTGGTAATATGATTATTTTCACATTTTTTATGAGGTCACCGTTAAGGGCGTGAAGGGGAGTGTAGGGTTATTGCAATGATTTGATGTACGTCCTTTATGAGACCATATAATGTCGTACTATTTACCTCAGAGCCCTGCGATGATTCTCACCCAAGTTGTCCATCGTGGGCCAGGACTGGACTCTGTGAGGCTAACCCAGGCTGGATGGAGAAGAACTGTAAATTATCCTGTAATATTTGTCCTTCAGGCAAGTACCTTGTCAATTTCCTTTTCCTTCTTGAAAATTAACCGACTACTCAAGGATGGTGTGTTACATATTTTTGGAATTAAAAACATTCCCATCCTCTACAAACCCCAAAATTAAAAGGATAACAATCATTTTCATGAGAGATGTCCTCTATTCAATAAAAAAAAGCAAAAAAAAAAAAGCTGAAATGTCTACTATTGCTGCATGTCTATCAGGCTGAATTATGGTGTGCTTGGGTGCTATCCAGGGGGCCACTTGATAATCTAGGATCGTATACGAAGACCCTTTTCTAAATGCCATAGAGACCCAAGGACAATGTGGGTCAACTTTATTCAACACTTATGGACAGCTAATACTTTATTACCCACCGAATACGGAGTCTCCATACTGAGCCTATGAAGCTTACAGATCGCGTTATAGGAACTAATTTATATAAACAATGCACGGCGCTTGCATCAAATTTACAAGATTTTGTTCCTTGTAGTTGGCACTACGTAATACTCATCGCTATCGCTCGTAGTTTTACTTCGCGTCAACTACGCGGAGACTACGGCCACTCAGATCGAAATCATGGTAATATTGTGTGTCTTAGCTAACAGACTTAAAGGCATATCGCACAATTCGGCTCGAAAATTAAAACCCATGTCAATTTCCTAAAAATTTAATATCATGATCTCTAAGTGTTGTGGAACACAAATATAATTTAAAAATCGAGGGTCACCGTGCTAGTTTTTGATTTATAGATCAATATTATGATAATTTTATATTAGAATATATAGAAATTCTAAAAAGTATTTTTTCCACATCTTAAAACCCATGCCATTTTTCTCAAACTTTCACAGAATATAGTATAGGTTTGGGATAGGGATTGGGATTGGGTTAGGGATAGGGTTAGGGTTAGGGATAGGGTTAGGGTTTGGGATAGGGTTAGGGTTAAGGTTTGGGATAGGGTTATCATACATGTTTTGTAAGATATGCTTTTGTTTTGTAAGATTCTTTATTGTGGATAATAGACAAATAATATAATACAGCAAAGCTTGTGTTTTTGGGAACCCATATTTTTTTTTTTGGGGGGGGGGGGGGGGGTCCGAGGTGCCGATGGGTCCGAGGTGACGTAGGGGGTCCGAGATGCCAAAGTGGCCGAGACATCCGGGAACCGCCGGGAGACTCAGCGATGGTATTTGGGACTGTATGCCAGATCGACTATACCCGCGGGTATTTAAACGCCCATTGGACTGATTTCAACTCGGAAGCCCCACCAGTACCCGGAACAGACACATAGAGGAACTAATCGCAGGAAGGTTTGCATGTGACCTGTTTTTCTGAAGGATTTAGGTCAGGAGCAGGAGAATAACATATAGACAACACTTATTTCATGCAATTACTCTCCCATCCCGGTCATTATCTTCCGTGTCCGTATTTGTTTGTTTGTTTAACGTCCAATTTGTTCAATTAGACTTACTCTGGGTTTGACCGAATCTATGAGATGAATGTAGGTAGAAATCCCACTCCTACACATTTACTGAGGTATCAGTTCTTTTACTTCCCACACCACATAGACATGGTATGAGAAGGATTGGCCTTTGATATAGCAGTAAATTTACCACTGCTGGGGGTGACGGAGAAAAGTGGCTGCAGTGGGACTCGAATCAACAAAGTCCAGTGCTATTTACCACTGAGCTAACTCCCCACCCCGGTCGCTTTTGTTATGCTTGTGTGCAAGCATATCTGGTCTGTACCACGAGGAGGCGAGGCGACCAAGAGGGTGAACAGATTGGTAATTGCTGTCCACCCCAGCATTCTCCGAATCCTTCTCACTGTCCTCCAATATTAAACGGCCCCAGATCCGATTTAATGGAGGTAATTAGTAGAAACTGAACGAGAGTTAGACTTGTCAGTATATATGCCACGACGGGAAGGTCGTGTATTACTACGCGAAGCGTTAGCTGAGCGTAGTGAGGAACAGACCTGACCAGAGTGACATAGACACTGACAAGTCTAACTCTCGTTCAGTTTCGTATTTATCCTACCCTGTCTCTTCCCTTTTGGATTACTAAAATATAAATATCGATTGAACGACCAACCGAAGTCTAACCGGAACTTTTGAGTCCAACCGGAACTTTTTTTCGGAGAAGCTCACAACCTGATCGCTGATTGGTCGATTTTTTTATGCCCCTAGAGGCATAAATCGCACTTTATGTCATGGCATGCCGCATAAAATTACCCAATGTTATGCCTATGGACCGTTTTTATTAGGGGTAGGATAATGATAGTTGCCCGGGATACAGCCGGAAAGCGCCGGACTGTGGTAAACAACGGCGTATATGGAACAGGGCCTTAATACCTTCACGTATACTTACACAATATTCACTGGTTCCAGATACAAGCAGTATGCTCCGAGGTATTGATGCGTAGCAATATCCGAGCACATGTGAGGATATTGCGCAGAGGCAACTCCGGGGAGCATACAATTGCTTTTATCTGAAGCCATTCTATATAGTATTTATCATTCACCTTTTCCTGAAAAAAAGATGGATACCCATCTTAGTTCATTTTAGGTACTCACTATCTTTTCATGTGGACTACTTTTCCGTATGCACCGAGTTTTGCAGCCTGGAGCATACACCATATCTGTATGCTCCGGGTATGGTATATGGACCCTTGCATTAGGTGAATACTAATTATCATCAATTATTCATCTCTCATAGGTAACATATCTAAATATCACACGTAAAAATGAAGAACTTCTATTGTATTTCTTGTAGAAAGATCTATGAATCAAGTTTGATTGCTATTTTGTTGTTCTTGTTTTGATAGGAAAAACAACGGCAAGGATAACGCGAAAGCCCACAACAGTTAAACCACGACCAAAGACAACGAGAAGTAATTTACCTTCAGTTTTAAAATAGCAATGGCTCCAATAGAATTCATTCTGTCATCAAGCACTCTCCATAAATTCACCATGCCATTGATCTATATTCGTATTCAAATCGCTGCACTAAGTTTTCTGCAAGCTTACTGCCCTAACATGTCTAATTCGTTTTGCATCTCAATATATTCTTTTAATCTAATCTAAACATATTGTGCATAAAAAAGACTTAGAAGTTGAAATATTATTAGAATTAATCATGAATAGCAAAAAAAAAAAATTGGAAGTTTTGATAGTTTCTTGACCTGTGCGGGTAACTAGAGGTGACTGATTGCATCATAGCCAACTTGGAGTTGCTCAGAGCTGCTTGTACCTGGTGTTTACACTAGACAATTACCGACAGCGATTCTGTCATTTTGCACCGCCTGACGACTTTCAACAGTAAAAAGCTAGAAATTGTCTATTGTAAACGCCAAGTGCATGGCGACAGCAGATCGTTTGGTTACATCAGATTATACAATTAGGTACCCCTTGGCGACTATTGGACATGCTCTGACGGCCTCGACTATTTCAAGCGGGCTTGAATTAGTTGTCTACCCAGTCATCAGTGTAAACGCTCAGGTACATTAAGAGGTCAATGACTTTTGTGGTGGACATTGCCACCACCTGAAGACTATAGGCTAGGAGATCTACAGTCGCCACATATTTGGTTGTCTATTGTAAACACCGGGTAAGGCCATCCCAGAGAATCACCATCGGTAGTAGAGCAGTAGAACTAGAGCATACTATAACTCCATCATCAAGGTGAGGATAGTCGATGATCAGTGCACAACTATTCGGAAACTTACCTTATTAGGAGTCCTTACTGTGGACGAAATGTTTCCTGTTTGAGGTCAGTTGTTGATTTCATACTTCCTGACGCCATAGGTGGGAGCCCGTATAAAATCGACGACTTACTGAGAACAAGAAACATTTCATCCACAGAAAGGATGTTTGCTTCTAATTATATACCTTAAATCAATGAAAAAACTCCATTTTAATAACTTATTAAGTCACACTCACAGCGAGCACGAACATCATTATTGCTACACCCCTAGCAGTGGGTAGTATTTCATTTCATTTGCACACATTGTTTATAATAATATAGGGGACAGAGCCATTATTAGTTCATGAAGCAGTCACTAGGTGGCCAGCAGTAGGGTGGGCCCCTTGGGGGGACAAAACCTGTATCCTGGGTCTTTGTTCTTACGAAATTCAACTGCCTTTCAATATTTTACCATGGTTCCCTTGATTCTCTACACCGATCCCAGAGCAGGATGGCATAATGATTCAACCCAGGACATGATGTTTTTCACATGGAACAGTTTATAAACATATGTCAGCAAGGCTAAAGTTGCGACACTTCCCAATTATCACTCACTTCTTTTGCACCTCCTTTAGTGAAGAGCACCTACTTTTTCACCTCCATTAGTGAAGAACACCTACTCGAGGGGCGTCATGGCAGCCCCTGTGGATCATAGGCTATATGCCGTATAAGTATACACATCATTATACTGTTTACAATTAATTGCAGAAGCAAGCAGCTGTGTGGATTCAAGCAGTAACTGCCCAGCATGGTCCCATACCGGAGAGTGTGAAGTGAACCCGGATTTCATGCTCGTCTACTGCAGGAAATCATGTGGAGTGTGTCGATAAGCCAACCCCACTCAAAACTGGCCTACTTTGCCCAATAAAATATTTCAAAATGGTTTTCTCTAGCTTATTGATTTGCGACAGAGATATAGACAATACATGATGGTTTTGTGGACAGGCGGCCTTAAACGACGAGAGGTTGACGCGTAGTGTTACGACACAAACCTCAGGTGGTTTACAGAGCCACCTGTTCACATAACCAACATTTGTTGCATTTATTATTCATGTTTTTGAATAAATTAAACCCAGTAATTGGCATATTAAAAGGTATAATAATAGGGACTATTTCTTTGCTCTACAGCACAAAGGGGCTATTTTCCCTGTATACTATGGTTTTGAGGCCATATACCACAGATATGAATCCGTATACCACAGTTATGGTATCTGACTGGTTTTATACAATGGGTAGTGGTTTACTGAGTCCCTATACATTTTCAATGGGGGCTTTGTATATGATGGATAATAAAACATTGTACACTATGAGGCTAAGTTTACTATTAACGCATCTTTGTAAGATATGAGATTTTCAGGACGTACAATACAAACCTGGCAGTACCCTGAAAGGCAATAATGATCAACACAACGCAGGAGTGACTGGAAAATTTGATATAATTTATTTTTTCCATTTTTTCTTTAAATATGACATACATGCTGGGGAAATTTCATATTGATCAATTATTCCCTGTGTTATTACAAAAATCAAGGATTTTATGAAAATAATTCCTCAAGGCATCACCCTATGACTTGTGGTGTATACTTACATTTTACAGATGATTTATAACAATTAAGTAATGTTATTTTAACATGAAACTCTTCTTTGTAAGTAATGTATCATAATGTACATCAAATAGAATTTGAAGTACAAACATGTTTTATCAGCTGCAGTAAATATTGAGCAGTTGCTTGAGGGCACAAACACAATAAAGGTAACTAAAGGGGGGCGTCCATAAACCACGACAAGGCTACGACAATGAGTTACCGACAAGGTCCACGACAGCTCTACGATTGGAAGCCTTGTCGTAGCCTTGTCGTGGTTGGTGGACCCTAGTTCCCGACAAGAGGCTACGACAAGGCCACGACAGGCTGCGACATGAAGCTTGTCGGGGGCCTGTCGGGGGCCTTCCGACAAGGTTACAACAAAATTGAACATGTTCGATTTTGGAGCCTTGTCGTGGTGTGTCGTGGCGTGTCGGGAGGTTGTCGCAGAGGTCTATGATAGAATATTCAGGTGGAGCGTGCACTTCCCGACAGGCTGCAACAAGGGCTCACGACAGTTCCCCTCCTCACAACAGGCTGCGACAAGGCGCCGATAGGAACTTTCTTGTCGGCGCGTGTTGCAGCCTTGTCATGGTTGGTGGACGCCCCCCTTTCTAGTCATAAATGCACATTCACATAAACCTCATAGAGTAATTAGAAGGAACCCCACGAAATGAAAATAGCTTGGTCCGTACTCCACCGAGTTTGTACGAGCTGGAGTGCAGACCAAGTTATTTTCTTCGAGTGGGTTTCTGATTTTATCTCACCCCGTATAACATTATTTATTGATGGAATGAATCACCAGATTAGCCATTGAGTATTGGGTACACAAACCTCACGGCCGTGGAGTACGAGTTCCTAATGTTAAGCCTATGGAGAAAAATACCAGGGTGAGATAATCACTCCTTATGATATTTCAAAAAGAAGAATTGACCCGCTTCTCACACCGTGAATGTAGGCCTGTGTGTTTACTACCCACCTAATACGGAGTCTCCATACGGTATGTAGACGTTAGGGCCCACCACCCGAAAGTCGCGACGTTAGGGCCCACACATCGGGACGTTAGGGCTCACCTAAAGCCAACCTAGGGTTAGGGTAAGGGTTAGGGATAGGGTTAGGGATAGGGATAGGGTTAGGATTAGGGTTAGGGTTAGGGAAGGGGTTTGGGATAGGGTTAGGGATATGGTTAGGGATAGGGATAGGGTTAGGATTAGGGATAGGGTTAGGGTTAGGATGAGTGTTAGGGTTAGGGATAGGGTTACTTATACTTACTACTAAATATAGTATTTATTCACAGTTGAGATGCTCCAGTAGGGAAGATTTAAAACGGGTCGAGTTCGTTACGGGTCAAGTTTTTTATGGGTCGAATTCTCCAGTATTCAAACATTAACTAATTATGCAAAATTAGGTGGGCCCTAACGTCTATTTATGCCACATCTCCCTCCCGGCATCATAGGTGTAACCGCGGCATCGCAGTGCGGCCGAGGCGCGACTGAGGCTTTCCCACCCTCGGTGTAGGGTGGGCCCTAACGTCCCGACTTTAAGGTGGTGGGCCCTAACGTCCTGCAACCCTCCATACTAAGCCTATGGAGCCTACAGAAAGCTAGTGAGTAGAATACGGAAAGCCATATCCTCTGTTTTTTTCGGTCACCTGACGGGCATTATAGGAATTATTTTATATAAACAATGCACGGCGTTTGCATCGAATTTCTAATCATTTACAAGATATGTTCCTAACAATCAGTTGAAAGGTGATTAATAAATACGACATTACCATGATTTTGATCTATGTGGCCGTATTCTTCTTGTAATTGACATTATGTAATACTCCTCGCTATCGCTTTGAGTATTACTACGCATGAACTACGCGGAGAATATGACCACTCGGGTACAAATCATGGTAATATTTTGTATATAGTCGACACTGCTGGCGTAAAAATTACTGCCCGCGGCTGATGCCTTGGCAGTAATTTTTCCGGTCCTTACCGAGTAACTTTGAACTTTTGTTCACCGGAACACAGTTTCCCTCTATTCTGTGCAGGAAAAAGGTACCACTACCTACTGACTTTTCACAGGGTGTAATAAATCGGTACCCATTTTGTCGGGAGTTGAAAACACTGTTTTTTTTTAAATTATTTTAAAATTATTTTTTTATTAAACATTCAATTTCTGGGCCATTTGCCAGCTCTTCCAATGGACACTGTATAATGTGGCATTTCCCCCTGACAATATTGGTGACTGAGTATGTCATCCACCAACCATTTGACGCTTTTAGGCAGGTGATCGTAAGGAAGAACAGGGGATGAACATTGCAGGTCAATGATTTTTCTCTCAGACATTATGCAATATGGCACCACCTGCCAGCCTCAATTACTGTCAATGGCAGAGTGAAATTAAACTGAAAATTAAGATGCCGAATTTGGAAAAATTCAGAAGATCTCCACTTTATCCTACCCCTAATACAAAATCCCATAGGCTTAACATTGAGTTTCCGTATGCCACGCTGCCTGGCATACAGAGTTTTATATGCCACTAGTGGCATACAGAATTGTTATCACGTAATATTCCAAAATCGAGGAGACGGGATAGGATAAAATCAAAACCTGATTCATTTTAATCTTGGTTCCCGCATGCCACTCCTGGAGTTTTGGCTACGGACTTAACTTGGCTTCGCCTCGTGAAGTCACTATGCCAAACTCCAGTCGTGGCATACGGTGGTCAAGTTTAAAACTCATCCAGTTTTACGATAGTATGTGGGAAACATACTATGGGACAAATTGGCTATTGAGACGTAAACATTAAATATGGGCAATTCGTTTAAAAACAAGGTGAAAGAGGACATTCTAAGTATCTGTTAATGTATCGAAACCCCTGCCGCCTGTAAAAAGTGTGATGTCCAATGTGTTGTCTTGTATTGAGTCTGATGTACTTGTTCATTTGTTAGACCCTTGATGTCTATCTGAAGAAGGAAGATCAATGTAAATGTACATTGAATCCCAATTTGTGGTCAATAAATATATTTTCAAAAAGAAAAGAAAAAAAGAGAAGATTCTTATGTAGCGTTTCCACCTGCCAAAAAAGCTCCATTGATTATGTGCACCCTGTAAAAATGTTGGTTTCTGGTCTTTGTCTGTGCTAACGATTATTGATCCCAAAGTACACAATTTCCACTTGACAGCCGTTTATGTGTTCCATGTGCACCGATAATTCAATATGTATAGGAACTGACCACCCTGAAGCTTGACCCTCCCTTAAAGGCATATCCTACAATCCACAGTGGCGCCACCTGGCGATTTTTAGATAATGTCAAATCTTAGTCAAAACCGGTACTTTTGGGATTCATTCTAATTATAAATGAGTATATTTAACATTTTGTCACATTTATCCAATTTTGATGAGTGAAATAAGCCAATTTACATGTGTTTGATTTACATAGAAAATGTACTGAAAAATATGGTTTTCTTCAATTCTTTCAAAAACCAGGAAGGTGACCTATGATTTAGAAAAGCTAAATAAAAAGTACTAGATATATACTATATTCCGTGAAAGTTTGAAGAAAATGACATGGGTTTTACTATGTGAGAAAATACTTTTTAGAATTTCTATATATTCTAATATAAAATTATCATAATATTGATCTATAAATCAAAAATATTTGTGTTCCACAACACTTGGAGATCATCATGTTAAATTTTCAGGAAATCTACATGGGTTTTAATTTTGTAGGCAAATTGTCCGATATGCCTTTAAAGACAAATGCTGGTAGTTGGGTGATTTCTAAATTCTATTGATTTTTGCAAATAACTCTGGATAATATAAGTTCCATATATCAGCAAATAGGAAATTGGCATGACACCATGCTAATTTCTAAGTGAAGGCCATCTGAAAATGTAAGTGCTTAACTATTGGTGTCTATGGGAAGCTGCAACATTTTGACTTTGTTGCTAAATGACACTGATGTTCTATTGCTGTCTTCAAATAATTCTGGATTATGATAGTTGTGAACATGTACAAATGAGAAATGATAAAAACATACTATGACACCATGCTATGAAGGACATCTAAAGAAGGTAAGTGCTTATCTATTGGTGTCTATGGGAAACTGCTATATTTTCATGGAAACCAGATGGCAGCACCAGTGTTAAATCTATCAAACACAGGGGGCAGGGCGATACCTACCCGCATTTGTCTTTAACCCTTTAACAGCAGTCAAGATGCCTCCAGGCATTCCCCTGTCTACGGCAGGAAGATGCCTGTAGGCATCTTAGAAGCATTATTGATATATATATATATATATATATATATATATATATATATATATATATATATATATATATATATATATATATATAATTCAATAGATAAAAAGATAATTGTTTGATTTAAACGAAATTTTGACAATGTATAAGAGCCATATTGACCTTTGACTTGGTATAACAAAATATGATCAGTCACCAAGGCAAATTAATTAAATCACATGATATATCATAAGACATTGCTATCTTCCCAAAAAGGTGCCTGCCATAGCAGGGTCATTTGGGCAGGCAATGCCTGCCGTGTAATGCTGAGCAGGGGAGCAGGGTGGTGCAGGGAAAGGGTTAACTAGCATAATACTGACAGCCACAGGCTAACGTCTGATTCATACCTACAGTGCCTTAAGTGTTGCGCGGGAGACCCAACCACCGTTTGTAAAGAATGACTGGAAGGGATATTACGACACCTCCTAGTGTCATTCTTCCGATGAGCAGGCCCAACATGTCGCTAACCCGGAGAACCATGCGAAAAGCAGCTGAAAGACAGAACTGTTCGTGCTATTACCTCAGTAGGATATATAAGTGTTCAAAGCATCTTCATATCAACTTATTATGCTTCAGGAATGGAACCATGAAGATGGACATGCTTGTTGAAACATCATTTTATTGAAAGTCACGATTTGAAAGATAGATTCTACATCAAATGTCATATATAGAGAGATTCATTATGCTCCTTTTGTCCTACATAGAGAGATTAGATATGGTGTCTATTAGTATTTCAATGTCAAACAGCATTTTTTATTTATTAAGCCCATTACACATCTGCCGATTTCGGAACATTGATGTACCTTTGTCGGTGACAAAGGAATGGTAATCTGTCTCAGGCGAGCCATCCGAATGGAGTCGGCCGTAATCAGTAGATGTAGAACAGCTAGGCAAGGTTCAGCCAATGATTAGTGAAACCCCATCCTTGAGATGTTCTTTTGTTGCTGACATGTTGTCGTTCAATGTTCCTAAATCATTTGCCAAAATTTTATGAACATGTTGATTAATCCAATCTCTGATAACGGAACATTGGTAGATGGTCTTTGATTGGTTGGCTGATACGGGCTGAGGGGTTACATAAATTGCCTGCAACAAGTTCACTGACTCCTATACGATTTGGGAACTGGTCATTCAACCCTGAATCGGTAGATGTGCATTGGGCTTTAGGCTATTCCGTTGGAAAGTATTAACACATTAT
Source organism: Alentia gelatinosa (assembly GCA_950022655.1). Taxonomy (NCBI): domain Eukaryota; kingdom Metazoa; phylum Annelida; class Polychaeta; order Phyllodocida; family Polynoidae; genus Alentia; species Alentia gelatinosa. The sequence goes on from OX465583.1 coordinate 10,716,411, forward strand.
CCTACCCCCAATATAAAATCCCATAGGCTTAACATTGAGTTTCTGTATACCATGCTGACTGGCATACGGAGTTTTATATGCCACTAGTGGCATACAGAATTGTTATCACGTAATATTCCCAAATCGAGGAGATGGGGTAGGATAAAATCAAAACGTGATTCATTTTAATCTTGGCTACCGCATGCCACTCCTGGAGTTTTGGCTTCGGACTTCACTCGGCTTTGCCTCATAAAGTCACTATGCCAAACTCCAGTCGTGGCATACGGTGGCCAAGATTAAAACTCATCCAGTTTTACGATATTAATGGACAGGGTATTCCTCTGTCGTTTGCTTACTATACCGTGTGCAATTAACAAATTCTGATGTTTGCTCATTGTGATCTGCTGTCTCTGACTTGGAGTACGCTTCAGCATTTCTCATGTGAGACTTGAACTCCTCTGAAGTCCATTCGAAATTGGGGCAGGTCGGATAGTTGTCCGGTGGTGGCGCATAATGTCCGGGACCCACTGGACAGTAAACAAAGTGATAAGCACAAAATATAAGATTTCATTGGAAATACAGGCGTTTCCATTGAACACCACCTAATGCCCGAGTCACACTGGCGTAAAAAATGGCGTTTCTTCTACGTATTTCAAGGTATGCGAGTTCCGCGCAATTACTACACAAATCCAACGCATTTATATGTTACTACGCATTTTAGTCACACTGGCGTACATTCTAGCGTTTTTGCTACGTTTTTACAACGTTTTTCAGATGGTCCATGATGTGTCTAGATTTGTCTAATTCATATGTTTGGGGTCTGTATTTCCTAAAGGCAGCTACTTGTTGTGTCACGAAACTAGACAAACCCAATGTCTGTATGGTGTCACAGACATGTCGCGAGACTAGTGAAACAGGTCCCTGTTTCACTAGTTTCGTGACAAAATTGTTAGACAGACATGAAAAGTGGCACCAACAGTGCAAGCAAGAGCAGACAAAACGAAGTCTTATGTCTAGTTCTTATGAAACCGGACACACCATCTAGACGCCATCTAGACATGTCAAGAAACTAGTGAAACAGGTCCCTGATGTTTTACCTTAGCTTGGTATAATCGTCCATAGGCTTGACATTAGGAATTCGTACTTAAGAGTACGGTAATAATTCAAACTCAACAGGCGATAAACAGATACAAGTTTCCAGGATAAGATAATATCAGAGTCATATTCGTGCTTGGATTGAGTTCCCATTCGCTGTCTCGTTTGGAGTGCTTCAGAATATCCTCTCGGCTATCGCCTCGTTCATATTCCTGCACGCTCCAAACTCGATGGTGAACGAGGACCCAAACATCGGTAAGACTCGAAAAAATTACTGCCTGCAGCCAAGGCCTTTGGCAGTAATTTTTCTGAGCCTTACCCCGTAACTTTGACTTTCTCTGACCGGAACATAGTTTCCCTCTATTCCAAACAAGAATAGAGGGAAACAATGTTCCAGTGGAAATAAGTGAAAGTTACAAGGTTGGAAAAATTACTGCCCAAAGCATACTTATTTCCACCGGTATGTGGTTTCCCTATTCCTATATACCTTCAAATATTGATAAAAATCGGCGATTCGCTGGCCACCTTTCAAATGTGAAGCAATGCCCACCCTCATTGAGTAACTACAACCGATGTTTTTTCGTCCCGGCGATTTCCCGCTGGTTTCATAGCAACTATGCCTGTTGCTATGCATGTTGCTATGAGACAATGTCACCGCGATGTCATCGCCGCTTCGACGTAGTATGTTTACATTTTGTAATTGCCGATTATTCCTACTATTTAAATTCTTTTGTATTAATGTTCAACCTCCATACTTAGTTGTTACATACAATTTGCTACTACGAGATTTTGAACCACCTTGTTCGGTGAATCGGTAAAATCCGCCATCTTGAAATTCACCGATCATAGCCTTTAGTCACGTGTTAACCTGGGCAGTAAACGTCAACCTGGGCAGCATACGACAGTTATTCCACCCCCAGCAGCATTGTGTAATCATAGAGTGTTCGCTCATATGTATATAGGAATAGAGGGAAACTATGTTCCGGTGAGCAAAAGTTCAAATTTACGAGGTAAGGCTCGGAAAAATTACTGCCCAAGGCATTGGCCTTACCGAGTAACTTTGACTTTTGATTACCGGTACTTGGTTTCCCTATTCCTATATATATATATACCTTGAAATATTGATAAAAATATTTGTTTCTTTTCCTGCGATAGCCCAAGAAAAATGGCCACCCTTATCGAGTAACTGCAATAGCTAAGTTTTCATCCCGCTGCTCTTTATGTCACATGGTCAGGCCAGGACGAAAACGTCAGCCCGGGACGAAAACGCCAGCCTGGGACGAACACGTCAGCCTCGCTACATAGCTTATAATTACTGCACCCCCAGCAGCGGTATGTAACTATAGAGGTTTCGGAAATGGGTATATAGGAATATATACCTTCAAATATCGATAAAAATGCTTAATTCTTTACCTGAAACACTTCCGAAGTAAATGACTGTATTGTATCACGTGATCAAAGCGGGACGAAAACGTCAGAGCGGGACGAAAACATGAGGGCGGGACGAAAACGTCAACCTTGACACATAACTTATTTATAATGCACCCCCCAGAAGCGGTATATAACTCTAGTTAGTTCAATAATGGGTATATAGGAATAACAATAATGGCAGTCATACATACCGTCAAATATCATCGTCATGCCCTCTTCATTATGGGTGGCGGAGTGGCAGTGCATCAACCATAACCCGGGGTTGGAGGTCCTCAGTCGGATAACCACATACCCATCAGACGGAACCACTACCGTTTCTTTTCTTGGCGGGTCTTTTAAATTCAGGCGCGGCTGTCCCTGTGCCCACCGTGGATTTGCACATAGAGCATTTCGGCATTTGATGTCTGGATTTGGCTGGGTGACTCTTCCAGTCGTACGGTTGTATCTAGGATTGCCAACTTTCACAACATCGAAGAGATAACCATGAAGATGCATAGGATGGTGACCTATGCTTCTCCGACCTGGTTGGTAATTGGATAGTACCAGCTGGTAGGTCCTGTTGAAGTCCAGTGTTACAATGTGGGTACAGATGCATCCTACTGTGCCATCCTTGCAGGCCTGGGGGCAGGGCACCCCTGATGACCGGTTCATAAACAGAGGCACTCGAGGCTCGAGGAACCTCCTACCGTTGATCGATGATCCAAAATTGAAGCCGATATTGAAAAATAACTCTTTCACCTCTTTGTCTTCGAGACCAGTGTCTGCAATCTTAACCTTGGGAACAACTGTGAAGGCATCCGCCATTGTGAGGCATTGTTTGTGATAGAAGTTTGCGTAGTAGAGAAAGGGACAGTTGAACACCTTGCAGGGGGATTGTTCTGAACAGGACCTTTTGAGGGTGATTGGGTCCTTTGGGTGTGAACCAGCACCTTTGTAAGACATGATAGCCATTGTTCCGGGTGTAACTCTACCTGAGGTAGGATCGGGCACCTGATGCCTCCCCCTCCCCACACGAAGAGACTCGGCCCTGAGCCAATGGCTGCCTTTGTGGGTTGCATTAGTGAATATAACAAAGTCCACACTTTCACCTTGGAATACGATAACACTGTCCACTATGAGTGGTCGAATTTTCTGTCCATCGAGGGCCACCAATGTAAGTGGATGATTGTCAATGCTCACCTCGAAAGCATTCTCGGCGGCCGAATTCACAACATGAAACTTGTAATTGGTATTTTTCTGGACCGAAAAGACCGCCAGCGGATGTAGGTTCTCTGGGTCAAAGCGGCCCCTACCGTTAATCAAAGCAGAGGAATATCGAGTAGCACTCACCTCAATGCCATCGGCAGAATAGTCTCTACGGAAATCACTCTGGTAGAGTATCTCACCAGATCCACTCTGTTTAGGGTCCCTGTTGAAAGGGCTGACCACAGGGATTGTGTGAGCCTCCACGGGGAACCAATCGGTGATGCTCAGGGGATGATACGCGATCTGTGGTCGTTTCGCATGGACAATCAGAATCCCGAAGAGACCATCCATTCGCTGTGTCACGAGATGAGAGTGGTACCAATGCGTGCCGGCAGGATCGGCTATGAATCTGCAGAATTGTAATATATAAGAAATATGGATATTAAACATAGTTTTACCTCGGCAAACATTACAATGCTTATAGTCCAGTCAAAATAAGGTTTGACCGGCCACAAAAAGCAATAGATTCAATTCTAGTGGCATTCACCTCAGAATACCTCACATATTGCCAGAATGAAAATCGAAATTAATCCAAGTGGTGGAAGCGCGTCAAATTAGCATAAATCCAATATGGCCACCCTAAATATATGAAACCTTATAATTCTAGTTTAAATTGAGGTAGAAACACAATTCAAAATGCTAAACAATGTTTTCTGGGGTGGGGAATCCATACACATCACAGGTAGATTCATATCTTTTGGGTAAATTAGCGTAAATTCAATATGGCTGCCAGAATTCTATGAAATACCATAATTTGGGTTTGAATAAAGAAGTAAACATGATTTAAAATGCTAAACATATGTTTTCTGAGATGGCAAATTCATATAAATCATCAGAGAAGACCTATTCAGAGAGTACATTTGTACAAATCCAATATGGCTGCTTGAATTCTATGAAATACCCTAATTTGGGTTTGAAAAAATTACAAATGATTACAATTACAAAAAAAAGCAGCTTAATAGCTGTTTTCTTAGCTGAGTAACACATATATACATGACACCAGGGAAGTCATATCTTTCTAATAAACAGGTGGAACAATGAAAAGTCCAATATGGCTGCTTTGTAATCAATGACTCATCATAGCGATGCTATAAAGACAATGCACACTCCAGCTAAGGAACATGATACCTGTGATTTTTCAAAAGCAAAAGGTCAATCAAATACAAAATATAAATTGTACTATTAGAGATAATCACATCTGCAAGTGAATGGTTAATTAGGTTTAAATTTTTCTTCTGGATTAAGAGAAAACTGCAACCAAAAACTTTGTATCCTTTTTTTGTGTTTCAATAACGGAAAATAACATTTAATGATTATGGTTTCTACAAAGGAAACAGTGATGCAGACCGTCTTGTACTTTAACCCATTTTCTATGCGATGATACTTGGGGGCATTCCCAGGGCTCATATGCTATGATGCCTTTAGGCATTGCCAGGCACACTAGGCATCCCTTTTAGAAATTTCAGTATTTGCTATATTTGATCAAATAAAGCAAAGAATTTGATAATATTTTCCAAAACAATATAATGATATACATTATCAAGGAATTATGTTGTGATTTTACAATGATAATGTTGAAATAAGACTAAAAATAGCTGTAGAATCACATCACATTGGTTAGCTCCAAAGGCGCAGCATATCGGAAGGTTTGTTTGTTCTTCTCCACGGGCACAAGTTTATTTAGGATTGTTTTATACATGAGAGGTTAATCATTAAAGATACAAAACAAAATATTCAATACATAAAAGTAACACTAGCAGCAGATTAGGTTTTGGGTATTCAGAAGATTGATAAGACCTAACAGAAAATGTTAGAGCTACTTCAAGGTGTCCTAGAACAGCTCAATACACTCAATTCAGGATCAATCACAGAGGATCTTGAAGACACAGAATTGATCACAGAGATAATCCAATTTGTTAGTATTCCTAAATTTTTATTTGAAAAAGGAAATAACTGAAAAGCTCTCGTTTCATTGCCTTGATATTGGTAAATATACTCTTTTGGGCTTGTTAAGTCTGAAGACAGTGGACACTAGGAATGGGCATATAATTATACAATAGATGTCCCAACCAGGGATAGAAGAATAATAGAAAACCAGCAGTTGATTAGGCTTATGTCTTCTACAGTCTGTTCTGATATCAACATGATAAGAACATCTATATCTTTCTCTTTCTCAAGAAAGAAACAAGTCACAACCTTAGCCAGGTCCAAGGTTATCCTAGGTAAAAGGAGAGGCTTTCCCTATTAAACCCAATTTGCCTTCCAAGAAACTGGTGGCAAGGGAAGTGTAAATATTGATAATACACTAACATTATGTTTGTCAATGCAAAACTAGATTAGGATATATCTTTGATGTTTAAGTTATTGGTAAACCAACTGCTCTTAAGTTAAACAGGAACAACAATGCTTTCCAAGCTATGGCTGAAGTGTTCATGATCAATATCATACTGTCATATTTCAGTCACTCTCTGTAAGTCTCCCTGTAAGCCCATGTAAACATTCTGGACATAGGGGCCACCACTGTCCTTTTGTCATTATACGGAGAACAAATACATTCTCTGAATACATAAATATATATTTAACAAACAAACAAGCTAGGTATATTGAGCTATTATATTTGCACCTATAACTCACATTTTACTATCTCATGAATCTGAAATATACATAATGTTCCTGCAGCTATAAAGTCTATGTCTGCCATTATATACCATTGTATATCTATATTTTCTTGTGAGGCTGCTATGATATCAAAAATTTATGATTCAACCATATAAGATTTATTCCTTATAGCACCTATTTACTCAATAAGTATGCCTTCCCATGTTGTTTATATCAATTCCCCTTCTCAGAAAACATATATTTTGCATTTCAAATCATGTTTATGTCTTTATTCAAACTCAAATCTGCCTTTCTTAGAATATGGCGACATACATTTTCATGAGACAAACACAAACCAACTAAACAAACTACAGCGTTGCCAAAATCGGGGCCATAAATTATAGACCCGAGAACACCTACTAATACAGTACATAGTACCTGCCATATTACCTAGAAGACACATATTGAAAACATTTCATTTCTAAGAGCAAGGAACATAGATGTCTTAGTAGAACCCCCTCGGGAAACACATCTATATGTAGGCCCAGTCCTAAAACAGGAACTGACTATCAACATTGAAAAATACAATATATCAGTTGAATATAAAACTATCAAAGCATGGAATGCTCTAGCAGCAGGCATTAGGAGTATGCCATCATATGATAACTTTAAATTATACACAAAAGCAAAGTTGAAGGGCAAGCTGTTAAATCAAATTATATAAACACATGACGTCCAAAATGTGGAATCTCCTAAAATGCAGAGAGAACCCATATGATACATATTAGATGGGTAATTGGCAATAGTTAGATAGCTGGTTTTCTTGTATAGGAATAGCTTACTCATGTTCCAAAATACCATGTGTCCCATATTTTATCTAATGTTCTATCAAACATTTTATCTAATGTTCTATCAAGCAGCCATATTGGATTTATACTAATGTACTCTGTTGATAGGTCTTCTCTGGTGATTTATATGAATTCTCCATCTCAGAAAACATATATTTAGCATTTTAAATCATGTTTACATCTTTATTCAAACCCACATTATGGTGTTTCATAGAATTCAGGCAGTCATATTGAACTTACGCTAATTTACTCAAACGATATGATTTAACTGGTGATTTGTATGGATTCCCCACCCCAGAAAACATGTGTTTAGTATTTTAAATCATGTTTCTACCTCAATAGGCTACCCTAAACATATGAAACCTCAAAATCTAGAATTATGAGGTTTCATATGTTTAGGGTGGCCATATTGGATTTATGCTAATTTGACCTACTTCCACCACTTGGATTAATTTCGATTTTCATTCTGACATTATGGTATTCTGAGATGAATGCCACTGGAATTGAATCTATTGCTTTTTGCGGCCGGTTAGGCCCTATTTTGGCTTATTTTGACTGGACTATTCCGATAACAAATAGGATTAGCGGGAATAGATCTGGAATGGAATTGTTTATATTTTGTAGATATCAAATATATATGGGCAATATATATATATGCCAGTGGATTCTCAAGGCTTTAATGAGTGCCGGTAGGATCGGCTATGAATCTGCAGAATTGTTTAAAATTATATTAATTTGTGGGTAAATCAGGAGGCAACAAGAGCATGTGGCAAAGAGGCATCCAGGTTATAAATAGCATGCCCACCTACAACCGCCACATGCACACCAGACACTGAACAGTGAACGTGACTTTCCCCGCCCGCCATCCCTTAAAAAGAATTTTACAATTTCACTGTCTTTATAAGATATCATATTTGATGTTCCGTAATAATTAAGATATTGACTTGATGATGCGGTATTTGATAAAGATTGGCTAGAATAAAGTTTTCTTTTATTGTGCAAACTACGCATGTGTTGACTTATAGAATTATAATGAATAAGAAATATGGATATTAAACATAGTTTTACTCGGTCAACGTTACAGTGCTTACGGTAACAAATAGGATTAGTGGGTATGGATCTGGAATGGAATTGTTTGTATTTTGTAGATATCAAATATATATGGGCAATATCACAAAATAATATGTGCCAGTGGATTCTCAAGGCTTTAAGCCTATTTTGTTAAGAATTCTTCTCCCATAGAGTGTAGTGAGAACTACAGTCTGCTATATCCTGTTTGTTTAACTCGAGTTTAAGGGGTGGACAGTTACGTAAATTTCCTCTCGTTGCAAACCAGATACTTTTGGTCTTTCGCACATTGACCGTTCTTGATACACCATTCACCCAGACTATGCAGGTCACTTTGCAAATTCGAGATACACTGATTGGCGTCCTCTGAGCTGGTATATACACTGCACGAACATCATTATTTTACATATGGATGCGCCCGGCGTATATAAGTAAGTATTTTGCGCTTGCAAGGTCGTCCAAGTCCCCGTGTGTATACACCTCATCTGTAGGCGTATATAAGCATCCAGTGAAGAGGGCTTCACTGAGAGTGGGTGGGGGGAGGTGGGGGGGGGGGGGGGGGGAGGGCTTCCCACTGAGGACACCTGTACTTCTACCAACACAAACGGGCGGGAGGCCGTGGGGGGAGAGGATAGTTCCTCTCATATACGCCGGGTGTGAAATACAGCCAAGACGAATCCGTATATAAGGCCTGGGTGTTTATATATATAAATATATATGAAAATAAGTCAATATTCAGCCAATACATCCACTTCCACGATGGTGTAGTCCAACAGTGGGTCCAACACTGATCCCTGGGGGACCCCAAAACTGATTCCGGCCCTGTCTGATAATAACCGGTTGATCCTAATATGCTGGTATCTATTGAGGAAGTAATTGGAGATCCAATTTAGCAAGTTATTTGGCATTTTAGATAGATATTGCAATTTATCTAGTATTTTTTTATGGTGTATACAATTGAATGGCTTTTTAAAGTCTATAAAACAGGCCGCGACATACTGGTTGTTATTTCTAGATTCGTATAAGTGCTTGGTGTAAAGGAAAATGGCATCTTGAGTACCTCAGAATCAGTATTGGTTTTCACATAAAGAAGCCTTTATTAAATCAACATTAATTCTGCTGCCGACTGCTGGACTTTTACAACTGAGACGAATAATGAAACACCCCGCGCATACTCAAATGCGTGACTCTGTTAGTCCACCTCCAGTTTTTCACCTATTGGGTCATTTTTACCCACCCACCCACACCATGACCTTATAACTCTTTCGTGTATTGACTTGCTTAGTGTTACTAAGTCTACTTTCATGATAACTGTACTCTTCAGCTATCATGAAAGTAGACCTGATTTGTTGAGATACCCCAAGGATAAACCTATATGATCTGTATTAATCATGTTTTTGGAAATGAAGCAGCTTTATATAATACTTTCTAATCCTTTGCGATGTCATTTCATATTATCCAATACCTTTAAAGCTATTTAATCTCCCCCCTCTCCTACGGGGCCTTTACCCATTTTACATACATTTAAACTTGGATTTTCTCTTTTAATTATTTATTGATACTGATGTCTTAATGTAAAAAAAACATTATTCAGGCAGATCGGCTTTAGTCATAATACGAAATCTTCTCCTGCTTTAATAGAAATTCTATTTTATCTTTCAGCAATTCATAACTGTAAATCGTTCTTTATCCTTTGTGCCCTGCAAGGCGAAAAAAGATCTGATATTAAGAAAGGAACTGATGAGTGTTTGGTCTGTGTCCTCGTACACCATCCAGTTTGTAGTGCGCAGTAGTATGAATGAGGCGATGGCCGAGATAATATTCCGAAGCGCTCCAAACGTGATGGTGAATGGGGACTCAGACCAAGCACTAATATGTTTTTGATTTTATGTTAGCCTGGAAATATTTATCTTTATCTCACCCCTGGAATAAATGTCCATAGGCCTAACATTGGGAACTCATTCTCCATGCCCCTACGAGTATTGCAGTCCCTTCTCTATGGTCTATATCCTGTGTGTCGTCCATACTTTGTTAGTGTGGACAGGGGGTGAGATACATACAGAAAGCAACTCGTTTTGGTCAAAGAAATCATTCTCCAACTCGTTTGAATGCTACGTGATATTCACTCGGCTGTCGCCTTGTTCATATCACTCTGCATCAAACTCGTGGAGAACGACGACTTTGACCAAAACTTGTTGGTTTCTTCTTTAGTTTATCACCCGTTGAGAATGAGTTACCGTACTCGCTTGCCTGTTGAGAACGAGTTTTCTTATATTAAGCCTATGGACGTTTATTCCAGGCTAAGATAATATTGTAGTCTCACCTGTAAGTGAACTCCCGGCGAGGCAAGATAGGACACTGTGTGATAAAAGGGACGCCATCCATCCATCCGTTCCAACGTTGATGTAGCCCATGCCAATGGATGGTTATTGCTGAGGTCAGCAATCTGTTCCAGACGTGTACTACTACCTGTACAACAGGACAGGCAAAATATAAAACTGCATCGAAAATCGTATAGATACACATATAGAACGTCCTGACCATGCTGTACAAGCTACAAAACGAGATGACAATTCACGGTTCGTACGGAACGAGGCGTTTACGTCGAGTTCCGTACAAACCATGAATTATTATCGAGTTTTGTGGCTTGTAGAAGCATAGTAGGTCGTTCTATATTAACTATATACCCGAAATAAAATAAAAAAATCATTTGGCCTAACAATCAATATTTTAATAAGCTAGTATGGGTAGGTAGTTCGTATAATACTGTACGGACCACTAGTCCGTACAGTATTTTTACGTTATATGGTGAAACAGTGCGTATTTACAGTATATACAGCATGGGTATATAGTAAACATTTGTATTTCTGGATTTACCTCACCTGTTTCGCTGACATTAAATAGCATCACAATATCTGAATAATTCAAATTACTTCACAAATTCAGTTTGTTAATAGTGTATGACGTTGTCTCATATTCACTCCGCCATGACTGTGGTGTATTATTATCACTTTACTGGGATGATCGTTGAGTATTTTTTCTTAATGTTATTCCTATGGGTAAACTTTTACCAGGGGTGAGATAAATATCTATCATTATCTCACTCTAGTAACCCATGGCCTTGAAGGTAATGTACCCAATACTCAATTTGGTGATTTATCTTATCAATTCATAATGTTGTACTGGGTGAGATAAAATCAGAAACCCACTCGATGAAAATTACTTGGTCCGCACTCCACCTTGTTTGACTGCTATGTACATGTTATTCACTAAGCCTCACTTGGTGAATTACTCTGCAGTCAAACTCGATGGAGTTTTTTTATATATTTTTTTTATATTTCTTTATTGCAAATCTTCATATTATACACAGATAATTTTAAGAAAATCATCCTTAGGTTTGGTTCACAATAAGTTGGGCGTCTGTCAGCCAAATTATATGGCTGGTTTCAATCAGAACCACATCAGCAAACTGGAGTAGGGTACTATCTGGTAGTCCATCGCACATTGCAGTTCATGATCAATAATTTGTTGACAATTTAGAAGCATTGTCATACAAATTTACAAAGTCGGTGGTCGGAGGTATAAAACATAATGGGAAAGACAACAAAGACTTACAAGTCAAGCGTAAAAAGTAATATAGTGGAAAAACAATACGGAGTATGGACCAAGTTGTTCTCATCTTGTGAGTTTCCTTCTAAAAACTGAATGAATTACATTTACTCTAGAGGGAGGCACTATCGTGATGTCTGGTCACTTCACTGTCTGTGTGTTATTCACTGTGATAATGAGAACAGAGCAGTGAGCCAGTGTCACAGTCTCAGCTGACCATGACCAATCACTCAAGACCAAAAATACCTCAAGACCCACTGGCGCTAGATGTGTTTGACTCCTAGATACGCAGTTGCAGAAATGGCAAGTTGACTGGGTGCAAGTGGGTTACAGAAAACTATCCATAGGCTGAGTTGAACTCAAATCTGTTAATTGTTATGCATATATAATTGTACGCTCATTCATCAATGATGACATACTATTTGCTCCTAGTTTAAGGAGGTCAGGGCGAAGGTCGTGGTTTGCTCTGAATACAGGACTGGTTGAGATGTAGGTAAGCTGAAAACAGTTGGCACAATGCCAGCAACACTAACATTAAGGTAGTACAGTGCTGTATGTCAACTAAACCCATTCGTTGACAGACAATCTAGATTTTATTTGTACTTTGAAATCTCTTTTCCCATCTAGCTTCTGCGTGTGTTCATCTAACTCGTTCCAAAACTGTACTCCTCTCCAGAATGGTGAGCGCTGGAACTTTGCTGTTCTTGGTTTCTTCATTTTGAACTTGACCTTTTGGTCACTTCATGTTCTACAAATACAAGTAAAAGCCTGCCCCCACCTACCACGATTCTGGTCCCGATTGGCCTTACGACGGCCTTCCCGACACCATTCCGATTGAAGGGTGAGGTCTGGCAAAATTGTGATAGGTGGAACAGGTTTCTGTGATTCCGTCTACGACAGCTCACGATAGGCTGCGATTGTAAACGCCAATCGTAGAGGTCCCGATAACTTCCAACATGTTGGAAACTTCGTAGCCTGTCGTAGGGTATTGTAGTGTATTTGAATGGGAAAATATCTCTTGTGGGTGAAATACTAGATGGAAAATTATGAAATTCTAGAATTAGGTAGGCCGTATACAGATATATATATATTCTGTGAAAATATGATATCATTTGATTAAGGATAAAGGTCTGAAAATAATAGTTTCAGATCGGAATCACGATTCTATCACAGTTATCTTTTTCAATTTGATTGTATTAGAGTCTGAAAAATAACTTCAAATCATGTTGTGAATACCTCTAAAAAACTATTCACATTCATTTAATGTTTCCAAAATTATAATATATTTCAATATTAAAACTCATATACATTGATACACAGATTGAATCGTGACCATGGTTTATGTTTTTGGTCCTCCAAAGGCGTTTCTATGCTCTACGATTTCAAACCATGTCCACGATTTGAAACTATCGGGGACCTACCGATAGGCCACGATTTGGGCATTTCAAATCGTAGCAATCGGGAAGCATGTCGTGGCCTATCGTGGTAGGTGGGGGTCCCCTCTAAGGGTCCTTGCTCAGTTTGAACATCATGTATAGTAGTTGTGTGTTTCGGCGACTGTCAAGGAAATCCACTCTGTTTACTCGATGTAAGTCATCTATACGCTGATGGGGCTTGCGGTATCCCTGGACAATCTTCAATCCTCTGTTTTGGACCTTCTGTAACTTCGAGATTTCTTTAACTGCCGCACCGTCAAGATGGTACTTGAGTAGTCCTGCATGGAGTTGTCCCTATGCCTTCACTGCCATATAAGGAATATAGAAGGCGTGGATTGACCCAGCAACCAGTCCTGTATTCAGAGCAAACCACGACCTTGGGAAAGCTAACTACCATAAATAGCTTTAGCACAGGGCTAATATGAAAATAAAAACATCACGTTAGGACCTTCCGAACCCCCCCCCCCCCCATATAGGTCATATTCAAAGGCTTTGTCCACACCCCTACCTGGGACTTGGCTGATACTTGGGAAATGGATAGAAGATGCATTTCTATCCTTTTTTTGCTTTCCCTGGCCTTATATTCACAAGGGGTCATAACATGACGGGGGTCGTAACGTGACGGGGGTCGTAACGTGATGCAAAAATATGTAGGGCCTCATAATATTTTTTCTATTAAAGATAACAACTTCATTCTTTTGCCATTTTATAGGTACATATGTACCCAACATATGGACACTATTTTTAACTGATAACTTTTTTCTAGTAAAGATAAAGACTTCGTCATATTGTAGGTACATATCGACCCTTTAATACCACAAAAGAACTATTACTAGTATTAAAGGGAACCGAAGTTATTGATAGTTTAAGGGGAGTCGTAACATGACTGCCTAAACTTCACCAAAATAGCACAAATTCAGTTTGATATGAAGAAAGATACACATATGAGAGTAATTAAAATCTGTGAAAGCTATTTGATTCTACCTCTTTTTAATTTTATTCTATGCATGATTTTATGCCGGTGTCGTAACGTGACACCCTCACGTTTTTAGCCATAATTTTCTATATATTGGCGTAACGTGGTATTTATGGTTCTAGAATCAGCCTTACAATGCTCTAGATGCATGGGAACCATTTAAACTAATCCCCCAAAAGAGATATCGGGGACGAGGCGAGGGGAGTCCTAGCACGACTGCACTGATGTTTAAGGTGAGTTTACCACTTTGAATTCACGCTGGAAATCGTATTTCCGTTTCCAGATCGGATTTTCATTGGTTCTGGTGGTTGGTTGTCTATGGTGACCGTGTACACATTGATTCCAAGGCTGTTATTGGTTCTCTCACAGGATGTGAACCTGGTGGACATGCTCTGACCTGCCGTGACCCCAAGATGGAGTCAGGGAGGGCCAGATCTGTGTTGTTTATCCTTGGAATATTTATTTTTGTGCAGTTTCGCCGTCATCCGGCTCGTCAGGTGCGTGTAGGGGACTGTATTTTCAATCTGATTCATGATATTTATATCTATGAAACTTTTATATTGTGTACTTTGCATGTTTTCCCCCTGGTCAGCTGTTTTTCTTTTCTGATTTTGGTTCTTGGGCCATGGGGGTGTGTCCTATGTGGTTCTGTCACTGGGTTATTGTCATCTCACCTTAGTCATTGTGCAGCCTGGATTGAGAGTGATGTGAAATAGTATTTCTAAACTTTTAGGTTCCAGAATGTTTTCAAATCTAGTGTTTGAGAAGTGGTGTTCTGGTTTATCTAAAAAAAAATTTGGACATGGCTTTGTTTCTCTCTCCTCCATATCTATTGTCCATTGTGTTCAGGCCAAATGGTGCTACTGTTTGTAGTCTGTGTATCCAGTTGTGTTCAATGGTGTTCCTCAGAGTTTTTGCTCTAATGCTCTCTGGGTGTTTGTATATGAAGTCTACAATGTATGCTTTCATGTCTTCGTTTCCACAGTGTCCTGTGGTGTTGTAGTGGTACGCTACGTCGGTTTCCCCCAAAAGAGCCTTTAGAAATGTTCAAAATATTGTCTTTTCGCTGCCATTTCGTGATTTTCGACCAAATAGGAAAATGTCCAGATCAAGGAAAGTCAGTACATGTATATGCTACAAGAAGTTTAGTGTAACAGCAGAGAGTGCTGTTACACTTGGAAGAGTTCCCTGTAATCAAACATGAAAATACTAATGCATTATATACTCCCTTTATTATTTCCGTTTGACCTGGTTAAGACCAAAATATTTAAGGGTCAACGGAAGAACAGTTTTTACTGCTAATATTATAGTAATATATTCAGGATTCCTGAATAATTATACCCTGTTGCGCCGTGGGGGTGCGCTATGTTGTGCTTGCTGGTGACCTATTTGACCTGATTACATCAAACGCGTCTGGGATCGGCGCCCACACCCGCTGCTGAGGTATACAGCCAGACGCGGGCCGCATTCGTTACGGTTGAACGCCCAAGTCAATGCCAGGGACCTGTTTCAGTAGTCTAGTGACATTAGGCCTAGACAGACATCAACAGCGGCACCAAAAGTGCAAGCAACAGCGAAAAAAGACTAGCAAATATCTGAAGATCGAAGTCGCCAATCTTCTTCATATTTGGAACGATTATAGGTTTTATGTACCCCCTACTCATGTTAAAGTGTCATTGTTTAATTCCTACGAGAAGTGAGTGAAACTCTGTGCGTCATCGACTGCAATCTTGTGGTCTGTCCGTATGGTGTCACAGACACCATCTAGACATGTCACGAAACTACTGAAACAGGTCCCCAATGCGCACTAGAACAACCTTGACACGACACTAGACAACCCCAATGTCTGTCATGGTGTCACAGACATGTCACGAAACTAGTGAAACAGATTCCAGGTTATTGGCGCAAACAGAGAGGGAAGGAGTTAGGGAGGGAGTTAGGGAGGGAGGGAGGGAGTTAGGGAGGGAGGGAGGGAGGCAGGGAAGGAGGGAGGAGGGAGGGAGTTAGGGAGGGAGCTAGGGAGGGAGTTAAGGAGGGAGTTAGGGAGGGAGGGAGGGAGGGAAGGAGGGAGTTAGGGAGGGAGGGAGGGAGGGAGGGAAGGAGGGGGGAGGGAGGGAGGGAGTTAGGGAGGGAGCTAGGGAGGGAGGGAGGGAGGGAGGGAAGGAGGAAGTTAGGGAGGGAGGGAGGGAAGGAGGGAGTTAGGGAGGGAGGGAGGGAGTTAGGGAGGCTTGCAACAGGCTTGCAGCAGGCTTGAAACAGGCTTGCATTAGGCTTGCAACAGGCTTGCAACAAGCTTGCAACAGGCTTGCAACAGGCTTGCAACAAGCTTGCACCGCCCTCCCTCCCTGTTGCAAGACTGTTGCAAGACTGTAGTAAGCCTGTTGCAACTGGCTACATGGAAGGACACCCACTATGGGTGAATGTTACCTTTTCATCTGAATAAAAAAAAAATTGAAAACATTCTTTCTCTAAAGGGCATCAAACACTTTGCGACTTTTTTCCCTTGAGATATGCTAGAGATTTTGCACCAAAACTATTGCAAGGGGGGGGGGGGGGGTTCAGCCAACACAGCAGGGGGAAGGGAAAGTCTGCAAGAAAATCTGCTTGAGAGTCAGTCTCCCCAGCAGGAGTTGGGCTGAAATTCTATCATTAATGACACTGGGGTCCTTTTAATAACCTAGGCTCGCACATGAAGACACTTTTCTGTACGCTAAGGAGACCCAGGAACGAAGTGGGTCAACTTTATTCTACACTTGTGGCTGACCTGATGGATGGCTAATACTGCCTTGGCCAACGTTCTTCAATATTACCAAACATTAACCCTTGTACGAAATTTCTCATGGACAACTCCACTTGCATCACCTGATTGTAACTTGACATTGATTACATGTCAATGTTCTCTAATGCACGAGTAACACTGGCGTAAACAACGATGTTTTCCCGTTTACTATATACCCATGCCGTATTTATCGTAAATATGTACCGTAAATCTGCAAACAAGTGGTTCGAATTTTCCCGTACAGAATACTTGGAGGACAAGTTGGTATGTGCGTACTGACAACTTGGTTTATGTGTTGCTATGAAGAAATAATGCATTATGATTGGCTAAGAGGCTGGAAGCACCTGTCTGGTTGAAAAATTCAAAAATGGCAGGCCGCTACTGCTTCATGAACTCGGTGATGTTTTATAAACTCTCTTCATAATGAATAAGAATGTGTTATACATATATGTAGGGGTCGCGAGTGCCGATCCCTTCTATGCGGTAAAACCAGCGGACCCCTGTATGCAAATACAATGGGGTCACCCGCATTGCGCAACTCGATCAGTATATATAGGCTGAATCCGCAGCGGGTCGACAGGTTACTTGTACGTTCCTCCACATTGAGCAAGCTACTTGGAGCCTCACACACTGGTAGGTTTCTCTGCGAAGCCTTTCAGCAGTTGAGGGAACAGATCCCCTCACCTTACCCTACCTAGCACATTCCGTGCTAGGCAACTATATACACAGGTTTAGATAAAGACAGAAATACCTGAAGCCTGCAGAGTCTGGTCTTGTGTCCGTAAGCTAAGTAGAAAGTAGTGGATTCCGCATCTCCTTTTACTTACCGAGGAATACCTGAACCAACCTATGCTGGAAACCTCATAGTGTAGCGACTCATCTCATCCGCCGGGTAGATTAATATAATCACAGGTCAGTGAGGGAAAGCGCACTAGAACTGGCCAACCACTACATGTAGATATCAATGAATTTAATGTCGGCTGTTTGCATGATACAATTTAGATAGCTCATATATGCCAAAACAATTTATAAGTTCCACAATGGTTGACACTCAGGCGATAGTAGTGCTAGCAACGTGGACCACCACCACTGACTCCAGAGATATTTTATAAACTCCCCATAATGAATAACAAAGCATAATAACTAGAATTCGAACACGCAATACAGTGTTCACGTAAACCAGTTTAAATAGCTTAGATATGCCAAATCGATTGATAATTGACAAGTTCATTTTCCGAGATCCTCGGCAGGCGAAGCACAGATATTCTAGGAGTGGGTAACCACGGCAAGTTGATGTTGGCAATGCTTTGGGCTATCACTTCATGAGTTCAGAGATGTTTTACAAACTCCAAGTAAGAATGCCTAATGACCAAATGTCGAGGTATTCAATATGGGACTACACCTTAAAGGCATATCCTACAATCCGCAGTGGCGCCACCTGGTGATTTTTTTTTTTTAGATAATGTCAAATATAAGTCAAAACTTGTATTTTTGTGATTCATTCTAATTATATATTTAGCATTTAGAGTATATCTAACATTTTGTTGCGTTTATCCAATGTTGATGGGTAAAACACGCCAACTTACAAGTGTTTGATTTACGTAGAAAATGTACAGAAATATATGCTTTTCTTCAATTCTTTCAAAAACGAGGACGGTGACCTATGATTTTTTAAACCTAAATGAGAAGTATTATATATGTACTATATTTTGTGAAAGTTTGAGGAAAATGACATGGGTTTTACTATGTGAAAAAACACTTTTTTAGAATTTCTATATACTCTAATATAGAATTATCATGATATATATTGATCTATAAATCAAAAACTAGCATTGTGACCCCGATTTTTAAGTTATATTTGTGTTCCACAACACTTGGAGATCATCATATTAAATTTTCAGGAAATTGACATGGGTTTTAATTTTTGACTAAATTTGTCTAATTATTATTTTTGGGGTCTGTCTTTACCTAAGGGCAGCTACTTGTGTTATCAAAAAAATAGACAACCCCAATGTCTGTATGGTGTCACAGACATGTCACAAGACTAGTCAAACAGGTTCCAGATGTTTTAACCTGGACTGAGGAATACCCATGACATTTATACCTTTCTTTGAATCTGGCCTCATCACTTTGAAAATCCGTTCAAATGTTAATATATAGGACAAACCCCTATCCCAAAAAAGTTAGTGATACGCAGAACTTGCCTACTTTCTAATACATAGAAGAAACGCCAAAATTTACACCAGTGTGTCTGGGGCATAAACGGGTTTATGTATGCCATGTACTTTTCACTCCAGATGTGTTTTAACCTGGAATGAGGAATACCCTTGTCTTTTTTTTAATTGATCCAAACAATTCGTGGTCTTCCATTATTTGCTCTTGGCGGAGATACAAGTAAATGTCATATATACCTTTCTTCGAATCTGGCCTCATCATAGCTATTATGCTACTGCATTCCGTTTAAATCTCAACATATAGAACAAAACCCTAGCGCAAATAAATTTCAGCCATAAAACAAAAACAAAAACATACAGCATTTAACCAGATGGTAATTAAGATGAGATTGAGAAGCGTGTTAAGGGCTTTTTTCCACTCTGCGATTGGGGGGGCTAGCGATCCTGTACCTCTGGAGGTACATGATCGCTAGAGCGACGTTTCATATAGCTTGCGCTTCTGGGTACCGCATCTACCTCGGATCGCAAGGTAAAATCAATTCTGTGTGGAGACTGCCCCGCTTGCGACTGGAGCGCTTGCGATCCTAGGTACATGCGGTACACCCAGTCTCAGACTAGGCGTACCAAATATCAAACATGTTTGATATTTACAACGCTTGCGATCCGGTTTACATGCGGTACGCCGAATCTGAGACTGGGTGAACCGGTACGCCCAGTCTCAGACTGGAGGGAAAATTGATGTCTCCAATGTGCTTTTTGCCGCGTTCAGATCCTGAAGGTACGCCCAGTGTCAGACTGGGCGTACCTATGTACCTTGGATTGCACAGTGGAGACAGGGCTTTAGTGATGGGTGAATAACTTTATAAATCATATATTTGGCGCTCAGTAGATGACCTAGTACCCCAAATCCTCGCTGAAATCACCAGGCCTTGTGAACTGGTTTGGGGAAACTTAAGACAAGCTTTTTAAAGAAATCTTCCTGATTTAAGAATGAATAAAACCCAGAAACAAATACAAATCGATTTCAGTCTTGGCGTTTCTGCTCGTACTTGTAAAGAAAAGAAACTTGATTTTATAAATGTATTCTTGAAATTTTAAATTCATAGACAGATACTATTTCATGACAAAGACTTCTTTCTTTATGGTTGGTCGTTGGAATTTAGAGAGAAGTTACGTATGGAATGCCACTTAAGTCATTAGGAAAATGAACTTATGAGTCTTAGTCTATGTCAGCATCGTCTCTGATCTTAATACACCATTACAGCTTGAATAATACTTTGGTTATTAATCAACCAAGGTATAACGTCATATAATTACTTGGTAATATCTGATAACTTGATAATGCATGGATAAATTTGAAGGTTTTCTTCCATGATGTGAAGGCCCAAGTGATGAAAAGCAGCCAAACTGATGGCTGACACCTACGGCCTCATCATGTGATGCTACTACGCATTTCCTGCGACTCGATGAATATTGTAAAGATTTGCATCAATAAAGACATTTGTGAAAAAAAACCCAAAAAAACCAATAAGTTCAGGAAATGTCAAGAATTCTTTGGAAAAATCATATAAGGTTTAACAGAAACTTACTGAGCCCCCCCTCACTCATGTTATGTAATTCACCCCATGTTTTGTCCAGAGTACGTTCTGTAATCCCTATGTATTTGTCATGTAACTGTTTGGTACGGTAGTGATGTATGGTTTAATTTTTGGTGCACTATAGGTTACATGTGCTATATCAGTGGATTGAAAATATTCATATCACGCTAAATCTATAGACATTTTCATACAACTAAACCTGTACTCTCCAACTGTCAAATACTTCCTGTAAAAAAACAACACAAAAAACACGTCTAAGATGTAAAGATGTCACTATGAAGAGATCTTGAAAATCAGGCCTGAAACGTTACTAAGATTATTTGATGATACTGCCATTGTTTGATGTAAATTTATGTTAAAAGTTGAATAAACACTGCCATTATAAAAAAAAGAAGAAATATGACAATATAGAAGGTAGACTCGGATCCATACAGCACTTGACTGACCATTTTGTTTAGAATAAACATCGTTGTTGTGTAATACAATGTTATTCTGCAGGTCATTGGACTCTGTTACTAAGTATAGAAATGGTCCTCGTTATTGAAGTCTCAAACCCGTATTCAGCTTCAAAACGGTTCCGGTTTGATTATTCTGTATCCCGACAAAACTAGTATGCTGAAGGCACCCCCTGTCGTGGCAGGTGGTTCTATCTTCAATTCATCTCTCTTCAATCAAGGGATCTAAAAGATTATAAACTGCCTGTCAGATCTATCTTCACCTAAATAATGTTTGACCCTCGATTTACGACATTGAAACCGATGACACCGATTGATACTAAAAATTTTGATAAAGAGACTGAAGTTGGAGATAAACAAGGAATGAGATTTTACAATGTGGAGATAAGGTTGACAGTAACCTAATCCACACCTCCGCTCCCCTGGTTTACATGTCTCCCATTTAAACCCATATACATATGTAGCGGACCACTGGTCGCTGAGAGTGTTCTACCACTCTCCGCGGTATTCCTACCTTCCCAGCGGCGTAGACAAAGTCGCTACCCCATGCTACCGCTTCCGCACGGGTTGATTCGATATGATTTGAGGTAGGCTGGGAGATGCGGGATCTACTACCTAGCTTAGCCTAGAATGCAAAACCAGACCCAAACTTTTTCGGTATACAGGTTTAATTATACCTTCGAAGATACAGTTCCTTGGTACTGCGGGGCACCAAGTAAAGCCAGGGAAGAGATTCTGGTCTCTTCACTGCTGGAAGGTTTACAGGGAAACCTAACCAATACCAAGGCTCCAGGAATTCACTCAACTGGGAGGCACCGCGAAAAGACCTGTTGACCTGCTGCGGACTATATAATGACTGAGTTACATAATGTGGGTGACCCCGTAGTATTTGCATACACAGGTCTGCCAGCTTTACCGCACAGCAGGGATCGGCACTCGTGCCACCTAATGTGAAGTGAATCAAACACTGCTCGAATACCCTGACCCCTACACATATACTGTATATCTCCTTAAATAAGGTCACTGAAGTTGGAGATAAACATGGTCTATTAATACTAGTAGGGCATGTGCAGCATGATCATACAATGTCTGCATTGACAACATGAGAATTGAAAAAACTTTCGAGAGTTGAAGTAACATTGATCTCAATTATTGCAATGATCAATGATATGGAAAAGCCAATCACTACTTTATAAAGATTTTTTTTAATTTTAATTTTTTTTAAATTTTTATTTATACTGGAGTGAAACGTTTGGGTGGACATGACCACCCATCTTCCAACGGCTCCAGATATCATTGGTTTTTCTGCCTTTACCTAACTTATAGGTTTACAGTGGCAATGTTAGTGTCAAACAGAGAAAAATATATAATATGGTGCAACATCAACAAAATAGTGAAGTACAAGAGACTCGACAAATCTCACATAAAACGGTTCCAGAGACGCATAGGAAGAATGTTTATAGAGTATGCTTTTTTTTTTTGCTGATATGGTCACCGCTGAGTAAACAACACCACACTCGCGCTCCGTACATTATCTCACCCCGGTATTTTTCTCCATAGGCTTAACATTAGGAACTCGTACTCCACGGCCGTGAGGTTCGTGTACCCAATACTCAATGGTTAATTTGGTGATTCATTTCATCAATAAATAGTGTTATACAGGGTGAGATAAAATCAGAAACCCACTCGACGAAAATAACTTGGTCTGCACTCCACCTCGTTTGACCACAGAGTAACTCCCTCAGCTTCGCTTCGTGAATTACTCTGCAGTCAAACTCGGTGGAGTACGGACCAAGCTATTTCCATCTCGTGGGTTTCCTTCTAAATATCACGGATTTCTAAGTCAGAAGAGGAGTTTATACCTGTGAAATAGCTCTATCTGAAGGATTATCAGAGTGTGACTGTGTAGGTGGTATTACCTAAGTTCAAGGTTAGTTATTACTTCGAAATTTGGACTTTGTAAATAATATGCTGTGTACTACCTCTGCGGTATGAGAAACAAGGGCAAGAAATCGACACGTGTCAAAGCTACAGACCAAACCGAGCCTACACCTGGCAGAGGTAAAGGTGGTGGCAAAAAACGAGCTAGAACTGTTTCAAAGGAAACGCAGGTAAAATCGTTGGATGTGAAGGACTTAAAACGATTAAAGCCTGACAAACCTGAACTTACTGGCAAAAATCTCATTGTGGACTCTGACGCGAAATCTAGTATAGTAATTGTCGACTCACAACCGGCCATGGCTAAGGTCACGGAGTCAGAACACGAAGGCATAGTTACAACCCAAGAGACAATGAGCACTCAAGACTCAATAGCTGACTTGAAAAAACTAATCCTCGACATAGGGGTTAATGTAAAAAAAAAGCTACAGATCTAACTAAGCAAATGACAGAATTGAGGTTAGATATGTCTGGGTTTCTTAAACGGGAACTGAAAGATGCATTTGTTACAGTGGAAGACAAACTGGGCCAATTTGATGCGAGGCAAGATGAAATGCGGAAACAAATCGATACTCTCACTACTAAAGTCGCTGAAAATAAGCATCATGTTGATTATATGATACAGAAGGACTCAGTACCCGGTGGGACTCCATCAGGTGTTAGAGTGCCTATTCGTAATCAAACCTATGCTGGGGCCGTTTTGCATGGCGGTCCGCCCCCTATGGATAAGTTCACTCGTTGTTTCATAAGTGCCAGAGACCGAAATGCCATAATATTGGGAATACCCCACACTGCTCAGGAAAACCTTCATAATGTATTTCACCAAATTGCATTAGAATCAGGCCAACACTACAAGCAGGATGACTTGTTAAATATCACACATATGGTGGGGCGAAATAGCCAACAAGCTTTCAACCGTGACGGTTCCCCCAGACATAAACCTATACTGGTGTCTTTCACGAACCTAGCAGCCACCGAACGGTTTCTAAATACTGCACACAAAATCTCAGGCAGAAACCAGAGCAGAAACCTCAATTGTGACATATTAATCCGCCCAGACGAACCATGGTTCATTCGTAGAACCCGTGGGATCTATCGCATGATTATCGGTTATCAACGAGGATTAGGCCATGCGGCGGAACTGGTGTCCGAGGGGATGAAATTGAGGGGAAGAATTTACAATTTCTCTGACATTGATTCGATACCTGCCATGTTCTTCCCACCTGACTGGGACCCCTCCAGAGACACAACTCAGAAAGGCAGATTTGTGGCACCAAAATCTATTAATAACCCAGAAACCAGGAAAGAGGTTATTCAAGATATCGTTCAATCTCTTTCAGGAGCAAACACAAACAGGGTACCACTGAAGGAACGTAAGCCGGACAGGCCTATAGATGAGTCGGACCAAGCAGTACTAATTATAGATCAATCTATGGAAGTGACACGTCCCCCCCAACCAGCACTTGCACACGCGGACACAAAACCTGCGGATCCCACTATAGGGAAGTTGACTGACGACAATCTAGTAGTAACCCCAACACAAGACGATACCAAACTGATCATTCCCACGACTAATGGAGGAGGGATTAGGAAAACGAAAGATGGTTCTATTGTTTTTAGTGGAACACAGGCCTTTCTGAGTAATTTCTACTCAACTGATATTCAACTATCTGTCCCTTGGAAAACATTAGATAATGAAGGAATAGAAGTGTATGAAATGATCCAGCAACATGTTTTCCCCTCTGCCGAACACGCCTTTGTTTATACTAAGGCAGGTCTTACAGGTGACCATATGATTGGTGACCAAGTTCTGGCTCTAAAATGTCCTATTGAAGTGAAAAAACTTGGTAAGCTGACCCATCCACCTGACTGGGACCATATACAAGTTGCGGTATTAGAGGCTATCGTTTATAATAAGTTCAGTCAGAACAAGGCGCTGCTCAACCGTTTAATAGCCACTCACCCGGCTCGGATTGTAGAGGGTACCCCAGGGACCTGTTTCACTAGTTTCGTGACATGTCTAGTTGGCATCTAGATGGTTTGTCCGGTTTCATAAGAACTAGACATTAGACTTCATTTTGTCCGTTCTTGCTTGCACTGTTGGTGCCGCTTTTCATGTCTGTCTAACACTTTTGTCACAAAACTAGTAAAACAGGTCCATGATGTGTAGATTTGTCTAATCCTTATGTTTGGGGTCTGTTTTTTCCTAAGGGCAGCTACTTGTGTTGCTACGAAACTAGACAACCCCAATGTCTGTATGGTGTCACAGACATGTCACAGAACTAGTGAACCAGGTCCCAGGGACCTGTTTCACTAGTTTCGTGACATGTCTAGTTGGCATCTAGATGGTGTGTCCGGTTTCATAAGAACTAGACATTAGACTTCATTTTGTCCGTTCTTGCTTGCACTGTTGGTGCCGCTTTTCATGTCTGTCTAACACTTTTGTCACAAAACTAGTAAAACAGGTCCCAGATCTATTTTGGGGAGGAGGATTAGTCTACCGTGACGGCGGCTATGATCACGGACGAGGCAGGGGGCAGAATCACATGGGGCTGATACTGGAACGTATTCGTACACGTCTAATCGGTGAAACCTCTAAGTAATAGAAGAAATGTCTCGTATCCTTATAGGCAATTCCAGGGTACGATATCTGCAAACAGATATTCGAGTGTTACAAAACTTTAACCTGATATCTTTGCGAGGAGCTGGATTTCGAAGAATAGTACAACATCTTATCCGTCCTGACACTCTAACCGGGGTGGAAGTGGTATACGTGGCCAGCGGCATTACAGAAATTACACACAAGGATAAAACAACAAAACTGGTCTCGTTGCGTGACGAAACCTTGTACTTTCACGGGTCGATCTTATAGAAGATATGTAAAGACCGATCTTCAATCGCATTTATCATGTAGTGACTGGTCTAATTTTTATCTGTCTCGTAACCCTAACGAACAATGGGAAGTTATTGAAGAAAATATAAATGGTTACTTAAATCGTACATGTCCGGTACGAAACATGAGATTTAAGAAAAAACGTGCAAATTTGATGACTGACGTAATTACGGATTTAATTATTGGACGTAGTGAATTAGTTAAATTATACAAGAGATACGGTACGAGTTTCCTATTAGAAAAAATCAAAAAGATCAAAAATAAAATTTCAACTGAGATCAAAATTGCAAAATCGACTTTCTGGCAAGCAAAAATTGAAAGCTGCAGAGACAACCCTCGAAAATTCTGGCGGGAAGTGAAGTCTATGTATGATCCTAAGGTCCATACCGTTCCTGAAAATATTATTCATAATGAAACAGGTGAAGTTCTACGTGATAAGGCTCTTGCGGACTATATGAAAATTTACTATACGTCAGTTGGCATTTCTTCGTCGACAGACACGAATATCCTTCCTAGTTCCTTGTCTCCTGGTCACACTAGCGGAGATATCGTATATCAATCGGGTTTCACCCCCTTCGACCTGGGAGAAATTATTAAGGTAATTAAGGAAATTAACATACACAAGTCCAGTGCTATAGCGCATATAAATGCTTCTGTTCTTAAAGATGCCTTCTTGGTACTTCCTCTCTTCAGTTAAAATGTCTTTTTCAAAATTCGTTAGATTACACTATTTTTCCTGATAAATGGGCTCGAGCGGAGGTGATCCCAATACCGAAGGTCCCCAACTCTCGAGATATTGGCAATTGGAGACCCATTTCCCTTTTACCAACCCCTGGTAAGTTGCTCGAGAAACTAGTTCACAAGAGGCTCACGGCTCATTTAGAGGGTAATAACTTATTAAACCCATCACAGTACGGTTTCAGACAGAAAAAAAGCACTACGGATGCCATCGGTAAATTAGTTCAGGAAATATATACTAGTAGGGACCTGGGTAGAATAACTGGGTGTATCTATATCGACTACAGTAAAGCCTTTGATCGAGTGAATCATAATCTATTATGTATTAAATTAGCACAGATGTTCTTCTCCGCGGAAATGGTGAACTGGATCTCATGTTATTTGAAAAATCAATCTCAAAGGGTTAGAGTTGGAAATGTTTTGTCCGATAGTATGGCTATAATAGCAGGAGTCCCACAAGGGAGTATATTGGGACCTATATTGTTCAACGTATTTATTAATGACATAATGAAGTTAGATCTACAAGGATCGCATATTTTTTATGCGGATGATCTCGCATTATATACATCAAGTAACTGTTTGCTAGATATAACCCAAAGATTGGACCATGATTTATCGCTACTGGTTAATTGGTGCAACGTTAATTACATGGTTATTAACCCAACTAAAACTAAGGTCTGCTACTATGGTGCACATAAAAGGTTAACTGAGTGTGACACGCCCGAGGTCTCTAATGCACTTCAAGTTAATGGTATAGCTCTTCCGCGTTGTATAGTTTTTAAATATCTAGTTATCAAAATTGATATGTCGTTGAGCTGGGACAAATGTATACTAGACACCCTACAGAAAGTAAATTTTAGGCTTCGTAATCTAGCTCGTATTAGAAAATTTATTAACGAAAAAATAAGTTTGGACATTTATTGTACGATGGTTGCACCTTTATTTGATTATAGTAGTCTGCTGATTGGAGGAGCAAATCAAAATATGTTAAAAAAACTGCAAATATTACAAAATCGTGCTCTACGAATCTGTACATTGGTATGCGAACTCTAGACAGTTGCCTTACATATTCGCTGTGGTATAGTAACTATTGAAAGTAGGAGAAATTATATGAGCCTATTATATATGTACAAGTTAGCTCTCAAAATCGAACCTGATCATAATGCCCGTACCAGAGAGCAGAGTAAACGACAGATCAAAATGAAAAGACCGATTACATCCTTTTTTAAACGTAGCCCACTATACCGTGGAATGATATTGTGGAACGGTCTTGATAAAGAAACTCAAGACAGTAGTATTGGTGTTTTCAAGAAGAGAATAAGGAACCAACTATCAGCTAAATAAGGGGTGTATAACCATGATGTTGAAAATTATCTGTTTCATGTACAAGTTCTTGTTTCTGATATTAATCATCACATTACTCATTACATTTCTCCACTTCTGTATGTACTCGAAGCTGGACTCTGTTACTGTTGTGACTTGTATCGATTCTTGATGAAGCCAGATGAAAACCTGCTAAGCAGAAGACGGCTTGAGCTTGTAATAACTCTCTCTTTATGCTCAATAAAAAAAAAAAAAAAAAAAAAGTATAATGGGCCATTTGTATAGTATATCTATACAGTTTTTCAATTTCATAATTGTGGGTTACAACAGTAGAAAATGAAGTTAGGAAATACAGTAAGAGAAATATTACGGTCGCCCATAAAATTTATGTTATTTCCCTTGCACCCCAGCTGCCAGGGAAAACCCATAGAATTCAGGGGAACTTTTTACAGTGTAGATAATAAGGATAAACAACACGCGGGAGACAGAGATAACATAAACAACCATTGATAAGATAAACCATAAAAAAGTATGTCAGTCCAAGTTGGATGTTGAAGCACTGAGCTGCAAGTCTCTGGTTTCTCCAATCACCAGTGGGTAGTAAGTAGTCAGGGTCCCCAGGGTCGAGGGTGCACTGATCATTTATTATCCATCGTATACAAAGCCCCCATGGAAAATGTATGGGGACTCAGTAAACCACGACCCATTATATAAAACCTGTCGGATACCATAACTGTGATATACGGATTCAAAACTGTGGTATACGGCCTCAAAACCATGGTATACGGGAAAAATAGTCCCTTTGTGCTATAGAGTAAAGAAATAGTCCCTATTGTTGTACCTTTTAATATGGCAATAACTGGGTTTAATTTATTGGAGAAGATGGATGATAAATACAACAAACAAGGGTTTTGTGGACAGGCGGCTCTGTAAACCACTAGAGGTTGACGTCGTAACACACTCGCTAGCGCTCGTGTATTACTACGCGTCAACCTCTCGTGGTGTACGGCTGCCTGTCCACAAAACCATCGATTATTGTCTATGTACACTGCTCTCATCCAAAAGTTATAAATTGTGTGAAGCATGAAGCCCTGTCTCCACTGTGTGATCCAAGGTACACTGGGCGTACCTTCAGGATCACAACGCAGCAAAATGCACAGTGGAGACAGCAAGTTTCCCTCCAGTCTGAGACTGGGCATACTGGTTCACCCAGTCTCAGACTGGGCGTACCGCATGTACCCCGGATCGCAAGTTTTTTTAAATATCAAACATGTTTGATATTTGGTGTGTCTGAGACTGGGCGTACTGCATGTACCTAGGATCGCAAGCGCTCCAGTCACAAGTGGGGCAGTCTCCACACGGAATTGATTTTACCTTGCAATCCGAGGTCCATGCGGTACCCAGGAGCACAAGCTATATGGAACGTCGCGCTAGCGATCCTGTACCTCCAGTCCAGAGGTACAGTATCGCAAGCCCCTCCAATCGCACAGTGGAGAAAGGCCTTAAGAGCAGGCGGCATGTTGACCATGCGGGCGAATGCAGGTGAGTGACTGGTGCTCGGGAGGTAGATGTCCGAACCTGCCTCCACTCCAGGGCGGAGGGAGGGGGGTTCCATGTCCCCAGTCCCCAGGATAACATGTCTCCCATTGAAATATATATACTATATATCTCCATAATCAAAGCACGATTTTGGGAGGAAGATTACCAAAACACCATAAAAAAAGTACATTACTAAAAAGTACAACGAAATACAAAATGAAGAAATTATGTAAAAAGTACAAAGATGCAAGAATCTAAGAGTCAACACACCAGAGTAAGCTCGGCATTGGGTTGCGATACTGTATCAATCAAGTTGGTTCAAGCAAACCGGATATTATTATATACCTATGCACAAAGTCAGAGTAAATACATACTGCTCCTAGGGGTACAGTTATCGTACACAGAATGCACTGTATGCCGTGATTCTTTGTACCGGTGCCTTTGGGTATCGACAGACTGCACCCTTTGACTAACAGACTGCATCCTTTGAGCCTCATCTGCACGCTTTGACTGACAGACTGCATGCTTTGAAAAAGTAACGCAATCTGATTGGCCTAGAGGCCGACAACAGAATTCTAGGTGCAAGATTAAAAAATGGTGGATTGCACCACTTCGCGAGTTCCGTGGCGTCGTACAGTAACCACGGAGCGAGTAAGTGTGAAAACACATCAGACATCGAGGTGGTATACGATAACGAACCACGTGATATACTTTAGATAGCTTAGATATGCGGGAAATACCAATTTTGATACGTTCACGGGCCGAGCGGGCGACTCGTCGATGTCAAACCTGTCTAAACTAAATGGCGTGTGACGTCGTTGACACTACATTGCTCGAGTACGCTGTCCGACGGCTCGATCAAGCGTAGCAGGGTGATCGCTCGCTAATTTATGTGGCGGTATAATGTATTCGCGCCTGCGCTGTGATCACTTCCGGTTATCAACATCCGGCGTGTCGGCTAACGTACACATCGTCTTTGCGAGTTGTAAATTGTGACTTCGGCGTCAAATTACGGTCAGTTTTAGCGAATTAAGACTGAATTAAGGTATATAATAATATGAAACCATAGTGATGGTGCCAGTACGGGGTTGATTTACTCTGCCGGCTCGTTCAGAACGAATTTCTCCGAAACAACTCATAAATCTACCCCGTACTGTCACCATAACTATGGTTTCACATACTATGGGGAACGAGTATAGAATAACCACATCTTTACAGTTCATGTTTTCCACCAGCCTGAAAACATTTATACTGTCATAATGCTTGCATGCCCTATATACATGACATACAGGTTAGAGGGGTCACATATGGACTTCCAGTGTACTGGAAAAAAACCCTACCTGTTAACTATCTGCATATTATTCACTGGGATATTGGGAAAGGAGCATGAGGCCAGTGTCTCAGCATCTTAGAGGCGTGTCCATGACCTATCACTCAATAATGAGATACCTCAAGACCCACTGGTGCTTGATATATTCAGATTCTAGACTCTAGACTCTAGGCAGTTGTAGAAAGGGATTTGGGTTACAGAAACGCTCTATAGACTGAATGTAACCCAAACCTTTTAATTGTTATTCATAGATATAATGGCGCGCCCATTTGTGAATAATGAACAGACCAATTGCTGAGTTACTGAGAATTTAAAGGAAACCAACGAGATGAAAATAGCTTGGTCCGTACTCCACCGAGTTTGACTGCAGAGTAATTTACTCAGCTTCGCTTCGTGAATTACTCTGCGGTCAAATGAGGTGGAGTATGGACCAAGCTATTTTCATACAGTGAGTTTCTGATTTTATCTCACACCATATAACATTGTTTATTGATAAAAATGAATCATCTAATTAGCCATTGAATATTAGATACACGAACTTCACGGCCGTGGAGTACGAGTTCCTAATTTTAAGCTTATGGAGAAAAATACCGGGGTGAGATAACATACCTGTGATCCCTCCATGACCTCAAGGGTTGGACCAGGAAACTGCCCATTGATGGATATGATGGTCCTCTTCCGGCCATCCGCGGTAATGACGTCACCGGCGTCGACCACACTTCCTATGACGTCATCAGGTAGATGCTTATAGTTGTTTTCCGTGACGTAGAGCCTGGTGCCGTTGAGTTCCACGTCATAGGCGCCACTGTGACGCGATCTGTAGACCATGGTACGTGTATGATGGATCTTCAACGTAAACTCACATATCTCAGACATACAGATTTCAGAAGCTATGAATGGAATCAGGCAACAAAGGAAAGGCATGCACAGCCGGAGCGGTGACATGATTCACACTGATACACGCCAAGAGAAATGTCCTGACTATAGGGCCACCTACATTTATCTTGAAACTTAGATGGTACATACAAACGGGAGAATATAGGTCAGAGACCATTAGAGTGAGTGTGAGGGAGGTAGGGGAGGTAGGGGGAGGTGGGGGTGTGGTGGGGGATGTGGGGGTAGGTAGGGAGGAGGTAGGGAGGAGGTGGGGTAGGTGGGGGTAGGTGGAGGAGGGAAGAGTATTTTGTGCTTCTCATAAACTTCACCAACCTTCCAATCAACATGGAAAATAAAAATACATGTATTCAAATTTCAAGATTGTCAAACTTTTACTTTTCATACTATTGATGATTTATCAAAGAATAACTAAGAGAGGATTACAATTCAAAGTGTCCTTGAAAGGCATATTTCAGTTCCAGGTCTGCTGGCGTGGACAGCAATTATCAATCTGTTCACCCTCTTGGTCGCCTCGCCTCCTCGTGGTGCAGACCAGCTATGCTTGCACGCAAGCATAGCAAAAGCGACCAGGGCGGGGAGTTAGCTCAGTGGTAAAGAGCACTGGACTTTCAAATCCCAAAGGTTGTCAGACTTCTGATTGGAGTCCTACTGCAGCCACTTTTCTCCTCCACCCCCAGCAGTGGTAGATTTACTGCTATATCAGAGGCCAATCCTTCTCATACCATGTCTATGTGGTGTGGGAAGTAAAGGAACTCTCACCTCGGTAAATATGTAAGGGTGGGATTTCTCCTACATTCATCTTATAGATTCGATCAAACCCAAAGTAAGTCTAAATGAACAAATTAGACGTTACACTACCAAAACAAACAAACAAACAAACAAAAAATTTCAGTTCCAATAATTGAAATGGCTCAGATATTTTAAAATTTATGAATAACTGAATGTGAATGTGTTATACTACCAGAAAAACAAGGCTTACTGCAGTGGTTCCTCCTTGGACGGCCATTGAGATCATCATCGCCACAAGGGTAAACCGAAGAAAGCGCATCATAGCAAGGAGGGGTATACGACATGGTGCTATTTTCTTTTGATTTATGGCTCTGTGTCACTATGTGGGATGATGTTAAATCACATTTGCTACATGCCTATATATACCAACTAAATTGAATATGAAGTTGTTATTCACATTTCAATGGTGTCTTGTAAATTATGGTAATTAAACATAAAGTATCTAATTATCTATTTGAGTGCAACCTCCCAGAATCTAGGGAAGCGTCCTAGTGACCTGGAAGTGCACCGTTGGTATGGATCTTATTAAGGTTGAATTACTATTAGTCTAGTCAATCTATGATATTTTTGGGCCTAACCCACCACAAATTGCAATACAATTTTTTTCTTCACAATACATCTCAGGAAGGTCCCCAGAACACCATATTAAAAATCCGCCAAAATCCCCCTTTGGGAAATATGTCTAATCTGCATAAATCCAACATGCCCATTAGAATCACTCAAAATGCCTAAAAGACCAACGTAGGCCACTGAAATTGAGACATATTTTGACATTTCTCAAAAAGTATTTTGTGGATTCCTTAGATATTTGGCAAAACTATTGGGATGCCATGGAGCTATCAGCCTGTGTCGCCATCTTGATTTTTTCCAAGGTCAAGGTCCCCAAATGGTATGTTTCCTTCCAAAATATCACAATACTACCTATAAGGATTTACAATAGTTTCTATAACTTGTTCTGATATAGCTGTATTTAAACTTGAATAATATGTTTGGATACCCAGCACCATACCCTAGCAATGCCCTAAAGCAAGTCTTCCCATCATGCACCAATAAGCTACAGTGAGGTCAAAGGTCATGGTATCTGTTCATACATAGACCACTGATATTGAAACATATGTTATCATATCTTTAAGAATATTTCACCACTCTCTTAGATATTTAAGACAAGGATTAAAATTCCATGATTCTCTAAGATGCTACAACAATCAAACATTTTTCCAAGGTCAAGGTCACTAAAAGGAATGCTTTTCTCAAAATTTGACCAAATATCCAATTACAAATTGTAGTAGTTTCTATAAATTGACCTCACAGTCTTGTGAAATTGTTTTCCCATCATGCATCATTAACCCATATGGCATCAACCGTGCTAGGGTGGGATGATGCCATATGGCATCATCTGTGCTAGGGTGGGTGATGCCAAAAGGCATTATTTTCTTAAATTTGCAAAATTTAGTTTTTGTGGAATAAAATAGGATATATTGGATATTTAATCATGAAATTTTCAAATAATATAGATGCAACACCTAGGTAACGATTTCATCACACCCAGCCATCCCCTTGATGCATCACCCGCCCAGCCCTGGTTGATGCCTCAAAGCATCACCCAGCAGGAAAGGGTCAAGTAACACATCCTGTACACACTGTCTTAGTTGCAAAACTTTATTGCCAGGTAGCCTAAACACTTGCAGCTGGGTATCTAATTCCACTCCGAGCAATGTGAGGCATGTGGTCAGCATAATGACCTTCTTGTAATTGATGCTG
Source organism: Alentia gelatinosa (assembly GCA_950022655.1). Taxonomy (NCBI): domain Eukaryota; kingdom Metazoa; phylum Annelida; class Polychaeta; order Phyllodocida; family Polynoidae; genus Alentia; species Alentia gelatinosa. Next base: position 10,750,910 of record OX465583.1, read on the forward strand.
AATCCAGGTTCTCTCAGCACCCTAACTAGAATGTTCAGCACCATTAAACAGTGCTCCTTTGTTTTTCCTCTTACCGGGAAGTCATATTGGTAAGCACATACATCAGAATAACCGAGACTGGCCATAATTATGCTGGCATACTGTGATAAGCATGTGATGAGCCCACTGGTCTGCCCCCATCATGGATTAGATGGATGCCCCCAGACGACTTAGGGACTGCCGCTAGTGCTGATACAATCAATGGTTGTTTGTTGGATACCACATTCCTGCCATTGTCAATCTCCTCCTGGATCTGCTTTTCCACTGCCTGTCTGTTCTCCTTGCTTACTGCTGATCTATGGTTAGGCTGAGATGCTTTGGCCTAGTTTCTGCTCAAGTTTGCGATCTTAAATCATTGATTCACACCTTGAATAATGAAATCTCTGTCAACATCTTCCGCTGGTATCCACTTCTCACATGCCTCAATCCCTAGTCGGCACCCGCCACATCCTATCCTAGGCAGACTTGTGGTGGAACTTACATCTATCCTCATGTGGGCACTCCCCCATGTTTGCATAAATCCTACATAGCTCCTTTGGGTCGTGCTTTACAGCCTTGTGTTGTTGCTGCTTCTTTCCTTCATCATTGGTGTAGTTCTTTACCTGTTGCTTGTTCTGTGGTTGCTGGGGACGCTTAGGGGTCAGAACCAAGGTTTCTACTAATGAAACTTTATTACTCCAACGGTAACTGTTTTAGGCCTGTAGATCACAATATCTAGTATCCAAAGTCAGTACTGATTGCTAGTTATACTTACTTGCCAGTTCAAAAACATATACCGTGTAAGACAGATAGTCTTCAATGCTGCACCTACCTAGGTCCCCTGACTGTAGAAGTTGATACAGAATTCTGACATTAGCAGCTCCCTACTCTTCCTGGGATATGCACACTGGGGCCTGCTCATCATGAGTCAGACTATGATCCCATCCTCAGATTCTGTGAATTTCATAGTGTCTCTTTTCCTTTTGGCTATCCGGAGCTCCACATTCTCCGGGACAAAATCTGTGATCTTTAGTACCTTCTTGTCACTGGCACAGATGGTTAACCCTTTCCCTACCGCCGATGCCATTTGGCACTCCCGTGGGTACGACCGGTGATGCCAAATGGCACTCCCGTATGGACGTCCGGTGATGCCAAATGGCATTCCCGTATGTACAGCCGGTGATGCCAAATGGCATTTTTTCTCTGATCTGTTAAAAAACTGATTATATCTCAGTTAATACTGTATGGATTTAAATAATATTTTCAGGGATTATGTAAATTTATATAACAAAAATAAAGAATTGGGAAATAAATTCCTGATAGCCATGGATACACTGATACACCCCTATAAATATCGGGAAACGCCCCATCGTACCCACACTCGTTCGAGTGACAGTGGTGCCAACGCCTATACCATAGAGGTATTTTTACAGATCCACTTTGTAAATTCAGTGTAGTCGAGCAATATAAATCCTGTGAATAATGAATAGGTCAGTGAAGTAGCCTGATGTCTGGGGTTTATTCCCGTAGTATTCCCGTTATCAATTTCGAAGTATAAATATTATTAATTAATGATTTTCTGCTGGGCCTCTCTGGGGTGCAAAGCAAAATATAACTTATAAGACTTATTAAGAGTCACTGTCATTGGAACGCCGTAGTGAAAACGTTTAGTCTAGATCCCAATTTTAACCACTTCTGGCCTATAAAAGTTAACAAAATATTTACGGAAAGACACCTTATAGTCTATAGATCATAGATATGTGGGTTTCGTTTCATTTGAATCGTCATATTGATGCTACGGGGCCACTTGCTTAATAACCTATTTCGGCGATCGTTCCCTAGAGCTAGATTAACTTTAGACGTGAAGCCATTCATATATATAACAAGTGACAGTCTCTGTACATTGACACAGGCCGGCTCGACGTAGTTTCCCATTTTCTCCATAATATATTGAATGTCCATAGAAATCAATGGTATAGACAGGTTCCTCAGGCTTTTCATATACTCAGGTGAACAGCTTATAGGATTGTTAACAATATAAATATTAACAACAGATCAGAACCGATCCACTGCTCCTACATAGATTCAACCAGTACTTTTGCAAGTGTTGAGCTGGCACTCGTAGAGGTGGGACGCCGTAGTGAAAAAGTTTAGTCTAAATCCCAATTTTAACCACTTCTGGCTGATAAAAGTTAACAAAATATATACGGGAAGATTCTTACAAGTCCATAGGTCATTCATATCGGGTTTAATTTCATTTAAATCGTCATGTTAATCCTACAGGGCCATTTGCGTAATGACCTATTTCGGCGATCGTTCCTTAGATTAACCTTAGACTGGAGTCAATGACAGTGACAGCTCACTCGGCCGACCCCCGATTGGCGTGAAGCAAATGATATATTTCTGCTATAAAGATCATTCCCCCGTATAAACCACTGCACAGACAGATTCCTCAGGCTTTTTTTATATTAATCCAATCCAGCTTTGTTGATGTCATTGGGTAGAATAGTTCATAATAGACCAAACCAGAACACTGCCGTCGTTGACGTTGCCTCAGACGCCCATTCATATAACATGGCGAACACTGTCACAACTTGTTCTGTAACATCGATGATTTTTACTGTCATCTAACGTAAATCCCGTATGTAACGAATGGCACCTTGAAAAAGCCTGATGTCTCTTCTATTTTCTGGTAGTAATGGCGATGTTGAATATATATGATTAATATCAATAATCTGTGTTCTGCTGCTGCAAGTCACACTCTCTGCACTACGCGGTTTAACATAGAGATGATGCGAAGCCTTACGCCTACTATAAGACAGAGCGCGGTAGGCGCCACCTATGAGGCTTATCGCATTTTCATGATTTCTCCATAATATATTGATTTTACACAAAAAACAACTCCAGAAACGTGTTCTTCATATCTTTTTATTATTATTTATGTAAAAAAAACATAATGTCATCGCGATAAAAAAAAATTCAAACCTCCATAGGCGCAGTGCTATATTGGGCCTATGTACAGGCTTGTGTCAATGGCAAAAAAAAGATGTCTTGAAATGTTCCTGATTTTGGAAATATTAATATAATTATTAAATATCGATCTAATCAATAATTAATGGTATGGAAATAAAGCCTGAAGTCTCTTCTTTTTTTCGCTATCATTTAAATAATCTAATTATTTCTCTAAGTTATTTAAATTTGATAATTAGTAACGCACCCCTCTGCGTGTTGGGCCGTGTTCTAGCCTATGGGAAAAACGCCGGATGTAGGGCACCTGGATAAAGTGTGACGTCGGACGTAGTATAGATACTCACCATAGGGGGCGCGGTGGTTAACGCACTTCGCGCTATGCTAGGCGCGGTAGGGAAAGGGTTAATAGCACACTTGGATCATAACTATCTGAAGGCCCTGCAGCTGAGGCACTTACATATCCTTGCATCCTTGTCTTCGGTGCACTCCTTGCCCTCGTCAAGAGGCACCATTGAGCAGGCTGACACTTGTCAGCCCCCTCGCGCACCCGCTGACATTTCTAATTTAAACTTATATATCTCCATTAACTGTGTTAATCAGTGGGAATGAAATCGTACCATGTGTTTCCCACTTTAGTGTCCTGGACTTCCATGGGGAGACAGTTCCAGTTTAACATGCCAATATACAAAGGATTTTTCTTGAAAAATCTCGTTCCGGGCCGCTTTAGTTTTGTCTGTTTCTTTGAAAATAACTAGTGATGCAGTTGGTCTTTGAGTTACTAATTGAAAAATTTCTTAAAAGAAGAAAACAAGCTGTGTAATTTTGAAGAGGGAATGGGGTTATACCCCTGTTGAATTATTTGGTGCTTTAGATGAGGAGAAGAGAGAAAAAAGATAAATAGATTAATTTTTGTTTGGTGATCAGGGGCGCCAGAACATTTTGAAAGTTGGGGGGGGGGAGTGAACTTAAAAATTGCAGACTTTTTTCTTGGTATGAAATCAGACTTTGACATTACCCTCTTCCACTGGATTTACCATAAATCTCCAAAAAATCTGAGAAAAGTCAGCCTTCATTACACATGAAAATTTCAGACATTTTTCCATGGTGAAAAAAGTCATGGATTAGCCAAAATTGCACAGTAAAATGTCAGACTTTGACATTTTACAACCGTGAAAATTCAGGGCTTAGCCATCATTGCATACTAAAAAGTCAGACCTTGACATTTTCCATGGTGAAAAGTCAGGTCTTAGGCATCATTGCATGGTAAAAGGTCAGACTTTCACACTTTTCCTTGGTGAAATGTAAGGACTTAGCCATCATTGCATGCTAAAAAGTCAGGCTTTGACACTTTTCCACTGTGGAAAGTCAGGGCTTAGCCATCGATACACACTAAAAAGTCAGGCTTTGACGCATTTCCACATTGAAAAGTCAAGGCCATCATTGTAGCTAAAAAGTTAAGGCCGTCCTCCCTGCCCCCCTATTCTGACGCCACTGTTGATAAAACGTACATGAATGAAGAGACATCTGGCGGTAGGGATCTGCAGGAAGAACAGGATATGGAGGATATCCATTCTACCGGTTATTTTCAGAATTACAAAAAGAGCGCATAATCCATTCAAAGATCAACTCAATAGATAGAAGATATCATAGCTATTGTAAAAGGACTTGATGAATTGATAATTGTTTCATATCTGCGGGGCCACTATTCCATAAAGTCAGTAAGAAGGAAATTCCACAGAAAACCAGACATGCTGATTTATGATTAAGTCCACATTTATTTTCATGAAAACGAACGGTACAATCACCCTTTACAGGGCGTTCTTCCTTGCGTTGTCCGGAACGAATACATACATTCAGCACAGGACATTACAATAGACAAAACAACAATAAGTACATGGACAAACAAACATATATTGACATGACAGGGTATGTGTGTTGCCCCACAGGTCTGGTACTAAACCACATTGCTTTTGTAAACCTACAATGATATGTGTTATACAGGGTGAATTACTTTTATGATTTTTTTGTAACGAGGCAATGATAGTGGAGTATTGTCTAATAGGTATATGTTTAGTTAAATGTAGGTAGGATAAACCCCAGGTCATATCACTCCGGGGTTACCTTAAATATTTTGGACTTTTTCATACAAATCCGGTTTCAGAAGGGCTAACTTTATTTCTCCTTTGAAGTCCTTTCTAGATCTAAGTTGTTGTGTGGAATATTTCAGACATTTCCAGATGTTATTATCAGCATATAGTGGCGAGTGTTTGTAACGTTCTGTTCTTGGTCGTTTCACTTTCAATACTCTCTTCTCCCCTGCTCTAGTTCTATAAGTTTGGTCTTCGCTCATCACTATGTGATCTGGCTCCTCTGCCCACCAGTGAATGGTCATCAAAAGTTGTACCCCCCTTCGGTAATATATTGTGTATGAGCTTCATATCTAGACGTAAACATGTATCCATGAAAAAAAAAGTTCTAAAGAGATAGACGTCCACCGAATACACCCACATAGGGTTGATGGAGGAAAACCCTACTGGAAAGAGAAAATTCACAACAATGTGTCCATGATGCAGTCACACACACACCTACACACACACAAACCTACACCCACACCCACACCCACACTCACACCCACACCCACACCCACACACACACACACATACATATATATATATATATACACACATACATACATAGATATATATATAATTTAAACTTTGGGACTTAGCCCAATTGTATGTACCATATTGTGCGGGCTCATGCTGTTCTGGTAGCTATGGGTTAATTAGTGTTGTAATTACTTTAATACATAAGATGGGGAGGACTAGTTGCAAGTCTACACGTATACACTTAGAAGTCCTACGTGAGAACGTAGTGATGCCTAGTGTAAGGCTTCCTTAACTTGGCTAAACTTGATTAAAACTCTAGTGCCATCTAGTGGCAACGTCAGGAACTACTGAAACATCTCAGATAATAATTACGGCACGTAGTGGCCAAGAAATGAAGTACTGATTAGATCTTAGTTAAGTTGTAACTATGGTGTCGACACCTAGCGGTGAATGTAAGCAAAATGGACATAGATTCGCCTCCTATGATTCAGAGATATGGACCAACAAATGTCCGTAACCTAATGATTAATTAGTTACGTTCATCTGTAATTCATAATCATTTTACTATATGCGGGTTCATGACAGAGATGGATACTACGGCTATCTCCATAGGTCACGCTAGTCTTATGTAATCATACGTATTCTTAATTATTAATAATGAGTTAAGTTATTAGATAATTATGGTAATCATATTTCTATTTAGTTATGTAACATTGTGGGGAAGGTAAGAACAACTCTAAGGCTGTGTGCACGCAAGGCTACCAGACTCTGTAACCCCTTGTGCACAGCGAGGTCACCTAATGAGACCTTTAATTAAGGTAGGAAAGATCTAATATCAATATTAAATGAACTCTAGATACTATTAGTTTCGTGTCTTTACTATCATGGATGAGGACGAGATAGATGTATGTTTGATAATCTTTTAATCAAGGTATAAACATTTCACAGTAGAAGTACTACAAGGCATAGGCAGAATAGCATATCAGAAGTTCAGTATGATTATGTCAGTTCATGAGTAATGTGACGTTGGTAGACAGTAGAAGATTCGGACACCAAAGTCTCAACACGGTTAGACCTAATGAGGTGTCAGATGTAAACCACATAATCAGTGGAAGTGACCTTAAGTCAGAGTTTGTGTTCTTCTTAAACAATGTCTGAAGTCTTGTCAAAGAGTGAAAGAACTCATACTCAGAATTGACAGGAAAGAATGAACCATACTAACAATAACTCAAAGTAATGCAAGGTATTTGCAGCATTAACTCACCAGTTAAGTGAATGTCCGAAGCAACTCATGAGATTCCCATATTCACTAATAAACATTGATCCTTCCGAATGGAGAGTTGGAGGGAAATAGAAGTGAAGTCCAATCACTAATTAAGTGAAGACGTTCAAGAGTGAACGTAAATAGTTTGGAAGATTCCTATATAAGTCCTTTACAGAAGTCGTGTCCTTGGAGAGTCCCAATCCAAGTCACTTTCTACAATTCGAATCCGCTAGGCAAAACGCCTTAGCTGATATAATATCACTGCAGAATCCGCGCACTTCTGCCGGTATCTGGAGCCAAGCAGAACGCGTCCGATTCGCAGGAGATGGTGGTAGAGACTGACGATACGGTCAGCTTGGGAGCAGATCGAAAATGAGCATTTTCTAAAGGATCATGGGAAATTTGGAATGAATCTCGTTTTAAGTTCACGCAGGTCCGAGACACGCGTGGTTATGTTAATATCGGGGAATTCGGGAATACCCTGAGAGGGGACTTCCCCAGGGAACTCCAGAGGTGACCCTAAGTCGTCACAGTGACGTCAGAGGGTCTATTCCCAGAAGCGCTCTGTTCCCCAGAGGCTAGCTTGTAGTATAAGGAACATCGCTTCTGTCACGGCTATCTACCCTGAAGTATACTCAGCCTATGATGTGGCTTAGTAGATAGCTATGATTAATACCTTGTCATGTAGTGTCAAATACTAACACTAAATACCGATGCATGTTGTTCAACACCAATACCCAATGCAAATACTAACACCTAACAACAACACTCACCACTGAGTGCATAATGATAACACTCTCAATACCAACACTAAACACCGAGTGCGTAATGGTAATACTCCTAATACTAACACTCAATAATAACTTTTTTAAATACTAATACCTAACGATAACACTTGATACCAAACACAAACACTTGTTATCATAGTTTCTTCTTCTTGGTACTTATACCTGATACGTCACATTTCAATACTTATACGTATTACATCCTATTTTTAATACCTAATAAAACAACATTTTAATAGACTTTCATCTTCATAAATATACATACTTTGTGCTTAACTTTGGTTACAGCACAATGCTTTGTAAAGACCATGCTATAAGTGGAATGGTATAGTTATAATGTATAATTAAATCTCAAAGTTACCTGAGAATAAATTTTCTTAATTCAAATCAATTAAAACATCAACCCCTTATTTTTCAATAACTACCAACTTCAAAGTGAATGCCATAACAAAAGCTAACTGCCCCTATAGGCAGGGGGAGTCCACCCATCAAAGGAAAGTTTTCACACCTCCCTCCTGACCCCAAACAACCAGTTGGCACCTGTGGCAGAGGGGGCCCACCCATCAAAGGAAAGTTTTCACACCTGCCACAGAGGTGGCCACATCAAAAGGCGACTGAGTAACTATGTAGGTCCTTTGATGTTAAGATGAGAGCCACCCCTGGGTCACACCCTCTAGGCCATTCCACTACAAATAGCAGGAGCAAAGCAAGGGTCAATCAGATCACTCTTGGCTACTGAAGAAGGCAGTCATCTAACGAAATCGATTTAGCCTATATCAGCAGTGTGCTACTACAAATCTCTTGGTCTCTTTCCAGTCTCTATGGAAAATGACTTCTTTTGGTACAAGGTCAAGAAAAAAGGACCTTCATCTGGGCGAATTGCCACAGATGCTCAATTTAGTAGATTGGTGAAGGACTTGTTCAGGCTTATACAATGCCTTCACCATTTTGGAATCATCGCAGATCAGGCAGAAGGAGACCTGACCAAAAGCTTTAGGAGGAAATTAGAGGACCTGAATCGGTGCTTCAAGCCTGTCCTTCCCAACCATTCTTTGATGCAGGCTCTTCAGAATCAAAATTTCTTATGGATGAAGGAAACAACATCCATTCTTTTGGACCACTATGGGAGAATGATTGAGGAAATCAAAAGGTCAATCTCCCAATTTCAGGCAAATCCCTTTGATATGACTCGTCCCAACATTTGGCAATATCCTGGGCTCAGAAGAACTTCAGGGCAAAACTCAAACCTGAAACTTTGGACAACTTTCGGACCACTCCGGACAATTTGACCCAACATTCCAGAGGCAAAACAGTCCCTTCACAAAGGACTAGTCCAAACCAGCCACCCACTTTGGTTTCCCGGGCAGGCAGTTCAGGGCAAAATTCTAAGTCCTATGCACAGGTCACAGCAACCGCTCCAGGCCCAAAGGTTGCTCGACCTCAAAATCCAAAAAGGGTAATAGCATCAAAACCAGCAGATGCTAGAAACCCGAGGGGTATTTCGGAACAAAACCAGGCTTCTAAGACTCGGCCTCAGAAGGAGAAAACCCCATCTCCCAAACCAAATACGTCTCGGCAGCTGGTTAGCCAAATTTGGCATACAGGGCAGGCAAAGAAAACAAGGGAAGTGAAAGGACATTTAGACCCCCTGTCCAATTTCTTCCCCTGCAAAATTACCTATGAAAGTACACAATTTAGGAGTTTGGAACATGTGTACCAGTATAGAAAGGCAGTCCATTTTGACCAAATTGAGACTGCTGACAATATTCTGGCAACCAGGACAGCTAGTGAGGCAAAAAAACTCACTAAGACACTTTGGGCTCCGAGTTGGGATCGTGTACGTTTTGGCTTCCTGTCCGATCTCCTGCTTTTGAAATTCAAACAGTGTTTGTTTTTCAGAGAAGCCCTAATTGGCTCTACTGGATCCGAATTGATCCACACAGTCCCAGATTTCTTTTGGGGAACTGGAAAGCCCCAGAGACCTGGAGTGAACAAATTTGGAGAGGCCCTTATGGCACTGAGGAAACATGTCACCAGTGTAAATGTAGAGGTGACTCCCCCTTCTGACCCTCTAAATTCACCAAAAAGCCCCAGGAATCCTTTAAGGGGCGAGAGCTCTTCAACCACAAGCTCTCCTTCTGTGACACGATGGCCAGTAAACAGTCCTGTGCCTTCAAAAAACAGTCCTCAGATGCAACCACTTTTGGCAGAACCGGTTGACATCATTCCATTTCGTGCACGGAATACCAACCGTAAGAACAAGGACTGGACTTTTGGCCCAATTTCAGAGAAAACCCTGATTGTAGGCGATTCAAATCTGTCTGCAATCTCAAAATCAAGGGTTAAGGAACTGGATATTCTGAGCTATCCAGGAGCAAAGTTGAACCACATGACTGAGCTCTTTAAGGGTTAATCCCAAGCCAGAAACCGTGATTATCAGTGCTGGGATTAACGACAGGGAAAACAATCCCTGGAGGACTACCCTCCCAGAGTTCAAAAGAACCATTTCGGCAGCAAGAGCAGCATTCCCTGATGCAATGCTGTGGTTTGTGTTGCCCCAGTGGGTAACACCGCTTCTGACCGAAACTCAAAATTCAAACCTCCATACCCTGATCAAAGAAATCAGGTCTTTGGATATAGTTGATGTCCTTCCCTGGTTAGACATCACAAAATTTGAGGTTCGCTCAGGTGATCCAATCCATTGGACACCGGAGACTGCCAACAGCATGTTGGACCACTGGCTAAACAGGGCTGGTCTTTTAAACTAAATTTGACTAAAGGCATTCCAGAGCCAGTACAGCAAGACCATTTAGGACTAGGGACCAACATCATAAATCTATCAGATGACAAATTGTCACTAGAAGAAGAACAAGTGTTATCAAAGGGTCTCAAATTCATTCCCAGGCCAAAGCATATAGATAAAAATCAGATTAAAGAAGACCTTGGAAAATTCACCCGTAAAGTAAAATTACAATATTTCTTTAGGACAAAACAAAAAAAATGAAAAATTACCTTTCACAGAAAAATCCGATTGGGTACCTCCTGAAAATTTGATCCCAGAGGAAATCCATGAGAGTTTAGATGATCCAACCAACAAAATAGAAGAAACCAGAATCAGGAAAGACAGACATAACCTAAGTAAAAGCCAAATTGGAGCTTTAGGAAACTTGAGAAAGAAGATCCATCTCATAGTAAAAAAGGCTGACAAGGGATCAGCAACGGTCATTTGGAAAAAGGAAAATTACATTATAGAGGCAGATAGACAATTAAACGACTCAAAATTTTACACTAAAATAAATGAACCTATTTTTCCAGAAACTGCCAAAGAAATTGATAGAATAATTACACAGATAGGGAATAAAAGATTTCTCAATGAAAAACAGGTAGCATATCTGAAACCACCAAGTTCACCAAGACCAAGACAATTCTCTTTATTACCAAAAGTACACAAAGATCGAGATAAATGGACAATTCCCAATAGAATGCCCCCAGGGCGACCCATTGTTTCAGACTGTAACAGTGAATCATACAGAGTTTCAGAATATATCGACCATTTTTTAAAACCCCTAGCTACAATTCACCCATCTTATTTAAGTGACACAAGGGACTTTTTAGAGAAACTGGAGAAAGTTGAGGTCCCAGATAATGCTCTCCTAATCACAATGGATGTGGAATCCTTGTACACCAATATTCAGACTGAGAATGGACTAAAAGCAGTAAAAGATATTTTTGAAACTAACCCAAAATGCCTGAGACCAGATGAAGAAATTTTGGAACTTTTAGAATTGAGCTTAAAAAGAAATGACTTTATTTTCAACAATCAATGGTATCTAAAGATTCCGGAACAGCTATGGGGAAGAAATTTGCTCCTAATTATGCAAATATATACATGGCACAACTAGAGCAGGAAGTAATGAAAAAAACTGAAAAGCTACCATTAGTTTATTGGAGATTCTTGGATGATATCTTTCTAATTTGGCCTCACTCAGAATCAGAATTCCAAGAATTTTTCGAGTTACTGAATAACCATCACAGTTCTATCTAGGTAAAAACCACAATAGATAGGGAAACAATAGATTTTTTGGATGTTACAGTTTTTAAGGGACAAAGATACCAAAATGGAAAAATCTTAGATACTAAAGTTTATTTCAAACCAACTGACACCCATGAACTCCTCCACAAAAAATCCTTCCATCCTTCTCACACTTTCAAGGGAATTCTGAAATCGCAGATAATCAGATTTTACAAAATTTGTAATAACATTTCGGATTTTAATGATGCATGCAGCCTACTATTCCAAAAACTTACTCAGCTAGATTTCTGAGGAGAATTAAAGCAAAGACAGTTAGAGAATTAGAAAATGCAACCAGGAATGAATGGCCCATGGGAGCAGCATTGAAATGTGGACAGCGCGGTTGTGAATGCTGTTTGTGGATTAAAGAAACCTCTGAAATTCCATTCCTTACCCTTGAGTGTGACTACCCAATAGTAGGAAAATTGACCTGTAAGTCTAGAAATCTAATATACATCATTGAGTGCAAAAGATGTCAAGAATACTATGTAGGGGAAACTTCAAAAACTTTTACATTAACATTCGGCATAATCTAAACAAACCAGTGGCAGAACATTTCAATGACTTTGATCATACTGTAGAACAGGACATGGTAATCTATCCAATGCATCAAATTCTTGACCAAGGCTCAGCAGAGAAAAACAAGATAAAAAGAAGAGATATTGAATATAAGTGGATGCAGCTACTGGAAACAATGCAGCCTAAGAGGCCTATTCCACCAAGGAGGCACAAGCCCAGGCCGGGCCCCTTGTGGTCGCCTATTGGCGATCGGCGGCAATAGCCGGGCCAAACCTTCTGCCGGCGGCGATAATCTGCTTGGTGGAACAGCTCATGAGAGCTCACAGGCCCCTCACGGCCGGCCCCTGCCGGCCACCGTGCCTCCAAAACCCCATAGCCAGCCAGAATCGGCTGACCTGTTGGTGGCCGCTGGCCGCCGGCCGGGGACAATACTCGGTGCAACAGCCAATTTTGGAGGTGATCCACCAAAATATAGTGATAACCACAGAGAAGGCCGGCCGGCTGGCCGGGCATTGTGATCACGACCTCCCCCGCAAAGCCCTGCTGGAGGAAAACTGTTCGATTTGATTTTAAGCCCCCGGCAGGCCGGCGGGCGCACCAAGAACTACACCGAGAGTGACGCCGAGAGCTCGCCGAGAGCTGTTCCCCGGGTTCGCCTTGACCACTTGCCCGCGTGTACTGCTACACACACCGTCAACATGGAGCAGGCATTCCCGCGGACGATACAGAGACCAAAATATCGGACAGTTGCACGGCAGTTTGGGCAAAATATATGCACCAGAGTCAAATATACACTTTCATAACATCAATCCTTATCTTTATTTACCTTCATTGTTCGATTTAACCTGTAATTCCGCGGTTATTTGACGTTTTCTGACCGTTCCCATACAACTCCCGACATGCTGACACACTGCTCCGCTCGATACGCGACTTTCGCGGGTTCAGAGCGTCGTAGTGTATCGCCGCACGCCGTGCCGCCTATCGGATTGATAGGGAACCGTAGGATTGCGCGTTAGTGCCACCAACGTCCACCAGGCGGCAATAGCGAACCCGCTGCGAGTGTGTCGCCGCGCCGGGTCCGGCCGGCTCTATGGACGCTCGCAGGGCGCCTTGTGTACGCCTGTTGGTCGCCTCGTGGGGCTTTGGTGGAACAGCTCCTAGAATTTAGGGGTTTAGGGGCGGCCGAGCAAGTTTAGATAATCGATTATTTAAAAATACTTGTTGTGAGCAGTTAGTTAAATAGCTATTGAACCATGAACATACATTACTGGAGAGGCCAAGGTTATTTAGTGTTTTAACAAGTAGATTATGAGAAACGGTGTCAAAGGCTTTCTTAAAGTCTAAAAAGAGTGAGTAAGATGGTAAGTTATTATTGAGACGATTTAGAATGAAACAAAGAAATTTAGAAATAGCAAGAGTTGTAGAGCGTTTTGGTCTAAAGCCGAATTGGTTGTTTGTCAGTATATTGTTATCTTCTAAATATTTCATGATTCGTTTATTAATTACTTTTTCAAATATTTTCCCAGGCAGGGGTAGTAGGCTTATGGGATGAAGATTATTAACAAGTTTAATATTGCCCTTTTTGGGTATAGGTGTAACGGTTGCACTCTTCCATTGTTGTGGATATTTCAAATTTAATATCGAGGAGTTGAGTATTAATGCGAGTTTATCAGGGATAGCCAAGAATACAGATTTCAAAATTGATGAACGGATATTGGGTATAGCAGACGATTTCTTTGGATATATTTGTTTAACAAATTTGATAATCTCATTAACTTCTATTGGGTTTGCGAATAAATTTGTGTCCGTAATCTTGGGAGGAAACGGTAAGTTGTACATTTCAGGTGGTGGTAACTTATTTGCCAAGGTTTCTCCGATATTCGCAAAATAATCGTTTATAATGTCAGGTATATCCTTCATCGGAATATCCTTGTTAGAGTTATGATCAGTAAGACTGATTATGGGGGGTGGGTTTTCTTTGGGTAAAATCTTTCGAATTCCGCGCCAGAATTTCTTCGGGTTTCTCTTATTGTTGTTTAGAAGGTTCTTTATTTCGTTTCTTTTATTATTCCTGATTATTTCTTGGGTGCGATTGCGATGAAATCTCGCCATACGCCATTGGTCAATGTTATTTGTGGATCGGGCCTTCCTGTAAAAATAGTCACGGGTTTTCATTGAGTTTAAGACCACATCATCCACCCAGGGAGCTTTGTTCTTGTTTATTATTATTGTTCTAATGGGAGCTGAAATATCAAGTGCTCTAGTTATGTTGATAAACATAGTTTCCCATAGTTCGTCAGGGGATTTGTTTAAATTAAATTGGGACCAGTCGCTAACTTGTCGCTATCGTGTCACTACACCCAATAACGGACGTCCTACAGACTATTGAAACGGGCCCCAGGTCGGCTTAGATAAGCGGCCGCCTTGACCCAGTAGCGAGACCTGTTTGTTACACTCCTTCCAGATTTTTCGTACTGCTTGTAGAGTGTGTTATGTCATAATGTCGGAGCAAATTGTCCATTTTCGTATTTCCTTTCCTGTATACTGTTTCAAAATGTATTGAATGTAAATCTTGGTTTCTTTGTTAATTTGTTAGCAATGGATATTTCATATCAAATATATCTGCTTTTATAGTATACATAGAATAAAAGTAATTGGTTGGAGGCGAACACAAAGGGGTACCGTGTGGGAATTAACCCGACCAACCCATATATCGTAGCTCAGCGGAGACAGGGGTTGGTTGCCAATCTAACGTCGCAGAAAATGTCGATAGAGTCGGCAGCAGACGATATTGAGATCACAACATCACACGGTCAATGTGAACTATAGAATCAACAGATCAAGTTTGGTGAATTCATCTGTGGCAGTGTCTCCTAAACTCAGATTACAGTTGTCAAAGAGTTCTTACTTTGGTTTGTCCTGTATTTCAGTGTGCAATTAATCTTCCGGAGCACATGGAAATCTAATATGACTGAGCAATATCAACTAACAGGTGCTTGAACAGGTGCTTGATGGGAAATCCTAATCGAAATTTTGTAACAAACTGAAACACTGCTGTGATGATAATAGAAACTTGTGAAATATGAAATTAATAATGATTCCTGTAATGATGATAAAAAATACCACGTTTTCAAAAATAGAAATATGAAAAACTCTTTTTTCTCGTAAGGCTAAACTGAATTACCGCCATATTCGACAGTGCTGACAGCTCATGTGCTGACATCTGAAGGACCAGACTCTATATAATCACCTCGCTATCGCTCGGAGATTACCACGCTTGTTGTGTTCGGTGATTACTACAGGTCAATATACATTAGTTTACACAGTGGCGCATATTTATAAAATATCTGTTATTTTCGCGCTGTTGATATTGTTGTATCCTTGTAAACAATTGATACGGTTGACTCCTTTTAAACAATTCTGTTCCATACTTTCCATACACTGCACGAAAACCCCTATTTTATATATATATATATATATATATATATATATATATATATATATATATATATATATATATATATATATACACCGGGCGTATATAGATATGATTTTGCGTATACAAGGTAGTCCTATTTTCCATTGTGTATACGCCTCATCTATAGACGTATAGAAGCGTCCATATTGCGGTCGTATATACATCATATAATATGCCCGATTCTGTTGTATTTATGCAACTTTATTATCCATCGTATACAAAGCCCCCATTGAAAATGTATGGGCACTCAGTAAACCACGACCCATTGTATAAAACCTGTCAGATTCAAACCTGTGGTATACGGCCTCAAAACCATGGTATACGGGAAAAATAGTCCCTTTTGCTTTAGAGCAAAGAAATAGTCCCCACTGTTATACCATTTAATGTGGCAATTACTGGGTTTAATTTATTCGAAAAGATGGATAATAAATATAATAAACGATGATTTTGTGGACAGGCGGCTCTTTAAACCACTCGAGGTTGACCTCGTAATACACTCGCTAGCGCTAGTGTATTACTACGCTTCAACCTCTCGTGGTTTACGGCCGCCTGTCCACAAAACCATCGATTATTGTCTATATCCAATAATTCCGGTCTCTTCAACTAGGAGACACCACTGTTGTTTAATTTCATTTGCCATTAGTCATCAAAGTTCGTGAAACTAGTGAAACAGGTCCCTGGGCAGTATACCTTTCTGGCTCTTACCTGTTTCACTAGATTTGTGACATGTCAAGATGTCGTCTAGATGGTGTGTCCGGTTTCATATGAACTAGACATTAAGAATAATTTGAGAATTTATAGATAATTGCAGAGGACAAACAACGGGCCACACCCCCTTTTCCCGTCTTGTTAAATATACTATTTTTCAGATAGATGGCTCAGATAGATGGCTCATATCAAAATGATTCCCGCCAACAATGCAAGAGGGCATCTTCATCCGTCGTCGCAACGACCATAGAGGGTGCTTCAGCAGATTTGCGGAACGCTTCAACCTGGGCCCTGTCTTTCAGTCGAGACGATCTCAAGTTGAGACCGTTTGAAAGGCAAACTGTTTTTCAGTTGAGATGATCTCTATGGATCTCAGGCTGAGACTGAGATGCGACCGTTTCGGGGCTATGGGTGTTTCTCAGTTGTGATGATCTCAGGGGATCTCAGGTGAATTAATCTCCCAAACGGTCTCAACCTGAGACCAGTTGATACTTGTCATAACTTATATTCTCAGATGCTAAAACTTATTCAAATTTGAAAATATTTGGAGCAAAAGGTACTAATAATTTGACATTCCTATATCCCAAATTTCATAGTTTTCCTGTGGTTATTAAGACAGTGATAAACGTTTGTCTGGAAATCTGAAAAATGCAGGTACTGCACCTCTCAGGCAGCTTGTGTATACCTACTGTAATGCTCGATTTTATTTCAGCAGGTAGGGTCAAGGTCACTTTATATACATAAATAACAAAAATACCCATTCACAAAGTAAAATATGTCTTACTCTTGAGATATTCAATAGAAAATTATGAAATCTTAGGATGCGATTAGATAGACTTGGACAATTATCCACTGTAAATATGGTATAATTTGAATAAGTTTAAGTGTCTCAAATCGATAATTTCCAATTGCAGAATCTTGTACCTGGCACTAAATGATCGCTAGGGTTCTCAGCTAAACGCTCACAACCTGAGATCCCCCTGAGATCTGTTGTGGCGCACTGAGACCATGACTGAAAAACACCTGCAGCCATTGATCTCCCAAACGGTCTCAGGATCGCTCACAGATCTCAGCGGGTCTCAGCTTGAGATCGTCACGACTGAAAAACAGGGCCCTGGTTTCTACCCGCCCACCCTCACCACAAAGACAATCTTACTACTCTCCGAGTACTGTTTTTATGCCCTAGGCATTATATTCTCTACACACTGACTATTCAATTTCAGACTATGCCACTTGGCATTATTATTGTCAACTGCTTTTTCAGAGTTTCTGCTCTGTTCACTAGTCAGTATATAGGCACCCGTTGGTGTCTACTCTGACTGCAGTGTCAAGATAATTCGCCTCCTTCTTCGAGATCTCTTAATTTCATGAATTTTATACTGTGTTGTGGCCTGTTTAGATAACTGACCCATTTGATCGGCTTTCCTTCTCTGTATCCTATAGAACTATTTGGGATATCAGTGTATAAGGTGTATGGTTGGTGTACCACGTTTTCGCCTGGTTGGTAGAAAACACGCTTAGGAGCTTCCCCAATTTTAAAGGTGAATTCTTGGTCGTCTATCATCTGTTTATTTTCTATTCAGAATCATGTCCAGATCCTGGTCAATTTTGCTGTACACTTTTTTTGTCCGCAATTTACCTTTGGGCTTCTTTTACATTATCTGAGGTGTTCATTACTACTGTTGCCCCTTCCTAATTGTTTCCCACGGAATGACTCCTTTCCGACATGTTGCCAAGCAGTTGAAGTCAGAACTCCCATCTGGTGATGAAATTTACCACAAGGAATAGGTTTAGGGAAAGGACTATGGTAAGGGTTTGGGTAATGTATACACAATATTACCATGATTTCGATCTGTGGCCGTATTCTCTGCGTAGTTAACGCACAGTAATATATTAAAACATGGTTATGACGCCTATACGATGATACCTATTCGTATATGACAAAATTTGTTTCGAACTTGTTCTTTGAACTCGTTCGGAACGAATAATAAGTATCATCGTATTGGTGTCATCATTATATTTTTTTATTATTATATACCTTAGATTGGTCATAATTCACCGAAACTCACCGAAACTTGACTCTGTTGACACTGTCACTCTCACCCGGCGCGGTAAGTACATCACACGATTAACCCGAAAGTCAAATACACCCTCCTAGCAGAGCTTAGGTTCGCTCAATATGGCCGATGGCCACAGAGTCTCCGCTGTGGAGAGTGATGCTCATTTACATACTTTCGCGCATGCGCAACATTGCCATGTTCAAGTTCTACTTCCGGTTACCTTCGTCTCGAGCCCCGGCTTTGCGGATCTCTTACACAGACATCCTAACAAGTTTGTCGGTTTGATTAGCAATTATCGAGCCAAATTATCTGTAGCTTTAACCTGATAACGTTCAGATAGCTGAAATATGTGAATCCAATCGAAAACAACCTTCGCCGCCGAGTCACGTCGACTAGAATAAATAGACTGCATTAGTATGACATCATTATTGGGGTTTCCCTACGCTCTGGGAAACCCCGATAATGACATCATCAGGGACCAAGGCAACATGGTTCATAATGTCTCACCTCGGGAGTTTTGAGGCGTCTGACATGCGCAAAGGAAAGAGTTATCATGTGTATTGACCAAATGTTGAGGCAACTAACGTGTGGGATTCACCTGATACCGTTTAAATAGCTTAAATATGCAGGATCAAACAATAACAACACACGCTGCGAAGTTACGCTGACTTGACAGGGGACTGCCGATGAAGTCATCATCGGGATTTCCCAGAGCGGAGGGAAACCCTGATAATGACATCACACACATACAGCTGAGTTATTGAGTCTTGTTGTCGTTCAATCTTGCATATTCAAGCAATTTAAATGGTATCATGCAAATTGTACATGTTATTAACCTCGATATTAGATGAATTCGCACATTAACTCATTCCGTGGCTATATGACGGTCAAAGCGTGCAATATGTATTTCAGTACAAAGGTACATGGTACATCATGCAATATTTAATGACTTACTGTTCCCCTATGAACAGTTAGTATTTACATTAAGTTTGTGCATAGGTATCTAATAATACTCCAAGTGATACTAGGGAGTATTACATAGTGTCAACTACAAGGAGAATATGGCCACACAGATCGGAATCATGGTAACGTTGTATTTATTACTCACCTTTCCAGTAATTATCAGGAAAAGAATCTTTAGGGAATACTAGGATTGTGTGCCAAGATGAAGGAGCCGAACAAGTTAGTTTACTAAACCTGTACTAAACGAGCGAGTTTAGTACAGGTTTAGTAAACTAACGAGTTCGGGTCCGGAATCTTGGCACACTATATTAGTATTCCCTTTATTATATACCTAATATTATTAAAATAATGTATAGATTTTACCTCAATAGCCTATAATTCATTAATCCAGACGTTATCGATTCATAACAAAGACGTAAAGATGTGTCAGTCCTGCATGCTTTGAACCCACTGACCCAGAGGTCAATCCACACACTGCAGCACTCGATCTTATACGCAGTTATAAACCTGAGCAGTACAGTGTGATAAAGCATTCATTCTCCGAGCACATCTTAAGTAAAATACATATTGAGTATATCAACAGAAGAACTGGTTGGAGAGTAAGGGCGCCTATATTCTCCAAACAGATTCTTAGTTGAACCAAGAACAGACATGGCGGATTTTACGAATTCATGGACTAGACTCACATTAACTATTAAGCTAAGATTTAAGCAGATATTGATCTATTGATATTTCATTTAAGGTACCAGACAGTTAGGATATATTCATAAAGATTGCAAAAATAGACAAGGAGACTGATATTAACTAGAATATTCAATGTTTATTTTGGTTTATTTACATGAGATTTGCAACTTGTGTCAACATCACGATATCGCGATATCGCAACACGGTAGGTGCGTCACATTTTCACTCTCCAAACACACATTCTGACGTTATGGCGCCCTAGCCAGTGCCGTATTGCACACTGTGAAATATGGGATTTAACGGCACGCTCTGGTAATAACTTACAGTTACTATTTGCTTAGCAGACGTTAGTAATTGTAAGATATACTTGCATCGGTATATAATAAAGGATATTATTAGAAATTTGACCCTATTGCCGTGCTTACTTTATATGAACTAGTTCCTATAATGCCCGTCAGGTGGCCGAAAAAGATGTATTCTCCTAGGAGATTCCGGATTCTACTCAATAGCGAACTGTAGATTCCATAATCTTAGCATGGAGACTCCGTATTAGGTGGGTAATAAAGTTAGGGAGTAACACGGTTAGAATGGTAACTTATTGAGACTAGTAAGAAATAAAGCAAATTGGAATGTAATGCTTAGATAGTCCCTTTGTGATATAGAGCAAAGAAATAGTCACTAATGTAGCAACGCGCGCGGCCATCACTCAGTGCGACAAACAACAAATCTCTCATCTATTGTCATTTAAATGGTTCTCCACAAGCACCCGCTTATCATATCTAAGATCGAAATACAGCTTCTGAGAGCTGAGATTCAGGGCTTCCCTGTGGATATACATATAGGAATTATAGGGGAATAATTCATTTAGATTTTTCACTTGTTTTCAAAGGAATTGGACTGGGCCTACACCCTCGTCCATGGCACCTGCTATGTCAAACACAGTGTTTATTTCATCCATTTGCTGAGTTCTTCTGCCACTTTTAGTGCCAAAACACTATTTCAGCCAATCAGAGGACATATTGGGCTTCATTTTAGTTCTAGCACGAAATTTCTATGACCAGAATAACTTGATCAAGCAACAATTTGAATAAAAGAAAAGTTTATCACACAAAAATGAATAAATCAAACAATTTCGTGCCTATACCATTACAAAGAGCATACAGAGAGAATTAATTTGATGTATGATATGCTATAGTTTGACAGATGTAAAAGGTCAGCATCTTGAAATAACTACACTGAAAAACTGAATTATCAATTCTCTGATCCATTTGAAGGCTTCAGGTTCAAGATAAATTATGCAAATTAGCTTTCAAAATTCCTATTTACAAATCCAAGATATGTTTTGCCTTGTATGACATGATCTAGATTAGAGAGGAGTATTGTTTGAGTCTTTTTTTTTCATAATCTATGCATCCTTTTTACAGATTTCCCTATTAATATGCAAATTAACTATGACATCATCAATATACATGAAAATAAATATCTTCATTGGATTCAGCATGTGAATATACCCCTGTATGCTAAATATCATATCCCTATCATCAATATCTAGAGAGTTATTGTAATAAATCTGTTTATCTGTGCTAATCATTATGTGGTGCCATGCCCTTCTACTGTTTTCTATATACTTGAGTTCCTCATATTCAATCTTAATTTGACTAGATTTTCCTCCATAAGTCTTGAACTACTTGACCGATTTTTGAAGTTTAAGTATCTTTGTAATCCTCTCTTTCAAAACTTTCATATATCATTCTAATTATAGATATGAAATTCAATTTTTCATTTGCGTAGCTACCTAGGCAGCTCTGTAAACCACTCGAATCTGATGTCGGAATACACTCGCTAGCGCTCGTGTATTACTACGCGTCAACCTCTCGTGGTTTACGGTCGCCTATCCACAGAATCATCGATTATTGTCTATATACACACACTAAATCATCTAAACCCCGTTTAATTCCCATACACTTACAATATTTACACACATACATTCAAACACCATTAGATTTAAACACTTGTTCAGATACTTTAAACAGATAACTTACACACCTAAACACAATATCAATAAGCGTTTCGCCATTTAGGGTTTACACACTATCTTTGAGTAATGGGGTTAGAATGGCGTGTTAGAAAAATTAATGACTATACACAGCTTCATGAAATTCACCAGAGGGATGAAATAAACTTCCTGGTCACCACAGTGAAGGTGAACAAGGATTAAAACACACTCTACACCACCCTATACATGAAGTCAACAGACACAAACACTAGACTGGTTCCCTGCCCAAATGAAACTAGGAGCATATGTTATTTCCATTCATAATGGAAGAGCGCGGTATACCAAAATCTCATAAAATAAAAGTAAGATAATATCAATAATTTGGTATATTTCTTTTGAGATGTTTGTCATTTTCTGGCTAACGTTTTTGATTTTGACTTGTGCCTGGTCTAGCATACCACAGATCACATTCAACTTGTCGAGTTTGTGACTGAATTTTTTCATTTAGGGTCTTGGTCAACTGCCCTACTTCTCTGGCTAATAGGTCAGCTATGCCACTCAGTTTGCTCTTTGATAGCCCTTTAGCGCTTGATGCACTCAGGTTTGTTTTGCTTGAAGGTACTTCATTTGGAGTACTAGTGCCCTTGGTGATCCTCTTACTAACATATTTGTCATCTGTTTTCCTTCTACTCCTAAGAGTTCTTTTGACATCTTCAGATGGGATATCATCTGGAACATTCATATATTTGGCACAATTATCATAGTCCATTGATATCTGATTTCTGTTGATTTGCTGCACCACAATGCACACACGTTCACATGGTCACTCAGCCATGAAAGTTCATTTAAAGGAACCAAGTCAGTAGTGAGGCAGGGATACGGAATACAGGGATACTGGTCACCTGATCCTTTTACCAGGCCTTTATAGTTGGTGCATGGATAGTGAAGTGTTAGATTCTCTGCAATAAGCTGAAAGCTTGTGTGAGCATTCTATCCCCTAGATGATGTATATGAGCGCGATTTCCCGCGCTCAACTAGGAGCAAATAGGATGTTCATCATAGATGAATGAGCGTGCAAATATAATTGAATGACAATTAAAAGGTTTGGGTTAGATTCAGTCTACGGATGGTTTTCTGTAATCCATTTGCACCCAGTCAACTTGCTATTTCTGTAACTGCTTATCTAGGATCCAAACAGATCCAGTACCAGTGGGTCTTGAGGTATTTTGGTCTTGAGTGATTGGTCGTGGTCAGCTGGGCACGCCTCTAAGACCCTGAGACACTGGCTCCCTGCTCTGTTCTCACTATCACAATGAACAACATGCAGATAGTAAAGGGATCGTTTTCTGGAAGTTGGCAAATGATGACTTCGACCCAAAGGAGTTGCTTTCTGTATATATTTCATCCTTGTACATATATACTAAAAGAATAGAGGACACACAGGATATAGACCATGGAGAACGAACTGCAATGCAGGCTGCAGAACGGGTTCTCAATACTAATATGGGACAGGAATACCAGGGGTGAGATAATGGATATTTCACCGTCGTAGCCCTCGTGGATGACCCCAATACCAGTGGTATATATACACATATAATTTGATAAATAGAGTGAAAATGTTAGACATGACTTATATTCACAAAGAATGTAGAAATACATGGCAACAGGTTCGGAGACTGTGGGTAAGTGGCCGGATATATATACTCGCTTCACCTGGATTGTCAGGTAAAGGAGTCATTCCGACCTAGTTTGTGCCTCTCCCATTGGTCAATCCTATCATGTGACCTTAAAACTCTCTATAATTGGACTGCTGGTCACTGGTGTGTTTTTGTTTGTTTTTGTTTATGTGATGTCCTCTAGTGTGATGTTGGTGTACCAGTATTGTTAGTCCTTCCCTCTGTGGGTTTGTGTGAGAGAGTTGTATTGAGTACATTGGGGGTTTGTATTTAGAGGTAGCTGTTTTGGACTGCCTCCCCTACCAGCAGTTTTGAACAATCTCATCAGGCTATGATTGGCTGTTGTGTTTTTTTATTTTTATATTGTCACTCCTGTCGCTTGGATAACCCCAGAGTGTGACTTATGTATTGCAAATCTTTTCTGCCGCATGGTCGTCGGTTGGATGGGTCCTGTGTACCACTTTCAGTGGAAAAAAGTTTTGACGTGGCATTCGGTATTGGAGCTTTTCTATCATATCTTGACTTCCAAGTCTGTGGATCCAGTAGTACTCAATCTTTAGTCTCAGTTGTTTAGCAGCCCTACTATCTGGGTGTCTGTAGACAAAGTTCAAGAAATTGAACTTTATGTCTTTCCCACCTTGGTGTTCCCTGTTGTTAAAGTGTTTCACTACATCACTTATTTTGCTTTTGTGTTTCACCGATTCTTTCTTTGATCTTTCTTTTTGTTTGTTCCGTCTCTCTCAATCCAGATTGCACACCTGACCAGGTAAACAAACAGTCACATTGTTGACACATGAGTGGGGGACTGACTCAGACCCACCCACCCTACACACACATAGGTGTCAAACAAGCCCACAAGTTGACACAAAAATAAACATACACATATATGTGAAAATATTCACCTTGCAATGCAGACCGAAATGTATCTGATGAGCCAGACGATGGCAAAACTGCACATATTAATCATGTTTGGAGGGATCCCAAAAGACAGGAAGACCACCATCTCAGTGGCCAAAGGTCAAGGCTGTTCGGAAGGGACACACCCCTCAGAACAACCAACCCCACAACCCCCAAACAACAGTGTATACATGTAACCACAGACAACCACGGTTTCACCCAATGAGAAGAAGAGAAAAACCGGAAATCAGCCGAAATGCTCGAAATTCTGTGGATCAAACACCTTACCTGGTCAGTAGTGCAGTTATACTCAGTCTCTCAACACGCCTCGTGACCTGATTTCCTTTCTTTTTGTTTGGCCCACATATTGGGTTGTGCACCGTTTGCTGGTTATAAATGAAGTACACCAGGTTCGAGCTGTTGCATGTGACATTGTATTCTGTTGTGTGTTCTCTGTCCATGGTGTTGCTTTTGATTTTTTTCTGATTTGTTGATGATTTTGTAATATTTGCAGTTCTGTGTTTTGCTCTCTATCGAGTTGCTCTTTTTTCTTTCATTTTTCTGTGCTTGCCCAAAAGTCGTTCTCGCACATACTAGGTAGTCCCTAAGGTTCTTAGGTCTTCTGTAGCCTCTTGTGAGCCTACTTTCATACAGTGACTTTGTTCTTGTTGATTTTCCTAGTATTGGTCAGTTTTTCTGGACCATTTCGGTAGTGCATTTCTACCCTGTTGGTAGGTTCTGATAAGGAAGGTTTTGTCTTCCTCTGGTGGTTTTTCTTTCCATTCTTTTCCTTTATTGTTGCTGCTCGGTCGATTTTGTCGACTTTGTTTTTGCAGTGTCTGAGGATCTGTTCTGGGTACCCCCTTTCTCTGAACTCTTTCATTTTGGTTTGGGCATGTCTTTCATAGTCCTTTGGTCATGAGCATATCCTTTTAACTCTTAGCAGTTGTGAGTAGGGTATACTCTGTCTCTGGGTCGGTGGATGAGCCGAGTCATATCTCAGATAGGTATTTTTATCCGTGGGTTTAGTGTATAGATCACTCACTAGTTTCCCCCCTGCTGCATTTTCGATTTTTGTGTTGAGGAAGGTGATGGAGTTGGTTGGTTGAGATGAAGAATATATCGTCAATATTTTTTTGGTTTCTGTTGGTATGCCACATCCTCCTCTAAATTTTCCATGAATATGTTGGCGTACGACGGTGCCAGTCTTGTGCCCATGGCGGTGCCTCCAATTTGGAGGTAATCTGTCCCGCTGAATTGTATATTATTCATTTTTAGGACCTTTTCTAGAAGATCTACTAGGATTTCATTGCTTGGTTTTTGTGTATTACCTCTGCATTTCTCTAGTTTCTGTCTTACCGCTTCTATTCCCTCTTGGTTGGGTATGTTTGTATACAGGCCGCCAATGTCCAGAATGCCTATGATGTCTTCTGGGTCTAGGTCTTTGAGCCCTTCTATCTTTTGTAGGAAGTGGTTTGTATTCTTGATGTAGGATTTGATCTTGGGGACCTCTGGTTTGAAAAAGTGATCCACGCAGGCAACCATTGGCTGAGACCACTGGTCTACCTGGTGGGGGAATAACTCCTTTGTGGATCTTGGGAGAAAGTATACCTGTGGGGTGCGGTGTTCCTTGGTTTTGAGGCTTTTCCCATTTTTTCGCTCAGTTCTCTTTCTTCCACTAGTTTCTCTATTTTCGTCAATCTCTCTATTGTGTTTTTTCGTGATATCCTTCTTGGTCTCTTTGTACACCTTGGTCTCAGTTGTCGCTTTGCTTCTTTGACATATGCTTGGGTATCTTGGATAGCGATTGCTCCCCCTTTGTCGGCGGGTTTGATTGTGATTGACCGGTCCTTGGAAAGGGAGTTCAGGGTTTATCTCTCATTTCTACTGATGTTATGTTTGACCTTGATTTTATTAACCTTTTTGACCAAGAGATTAATTTTGTTTACTGCGATGAAACCTTCTAAATTGCTGGATCCCTGGGGGGCAGTCCAGTTTGATTTGCTACCTAGTTTTTTGGCTAATTCATTGTCATGGAAGCCAGAAAGTGCATCACTCAGTGGGTCACTTTATGGCTGCGTCCATTTCCTATCTGTTACCCTTGTCAAAGAATTGTCTAATTCTCAAGTTTCGATGGAACGAGAGTTCAACATCAGAAATATGATTTTTCGAGAGATTTACTTCATTACCAAAAATTACATTTCTTTTTTGATTGGGGTTGGTCTGTACTGACTTCACCCCCTGCAACAGGTTTTTTTTTTCGAATTGACATCTTTTCTTTGATGAGAATCAGTGACACCAGGCAAAGAATACAGGTTCAAAGCTTTATTTGGAAAACCTCCACCAAACATTTTGTCAGTGCAAACAATGTCAGTATCAGTGTCCATGGTCGTACGTGTAAGTACGTCATCATTGTTTGTGTCTCTTAGCCTCAGAGGCTGGTGGTCTGGGTAACTGGGGCTATGAAGCAGCCCCTGTTCCCCCTGTTATTTTCTGGCTGGGAGGTTTTGGGTTTGAGAATTTTCCCCTTGTGGTGAAGGGGTCGGCATATTGGGCCTTGGTGGGGGTGCTGCTTTCCCTGCTCACAAGGCGTTCTTGTAGGATCTCTTTTTCCTTGTTCCAATCTCTTTTGGCAGTTATGTCGAAGTGACGATGCATTTTGTCGGTCATCTGTTTGGTCTCAGAGTGGGACTTACCGCCTACTCTGATCATCCTTGTTAACATGCCACAAGCATGATTGCGTACATGTTTCTTCATATCTTGTTTGGTTTTAAGTGCCACTGCTGTGATCTGCATGATGCATGCAGTGGACTCCTTGTCTTCCTTGGCAATGAGGCGCTTTGTCTGGTCATCGATGTAGCCCGGTCTCGGGGACAGGCCGCAGTCCAGGCTTCAGGTTTACCCGGGTTGCCCGCTTGTAGAAACCTGTTCTGGCCTCTGTTTTGTGGTATCTGGCATTAGTTTCCCTTTTGTCCCTCCACGTATAGTGGGTAGTCTCAGGGAGTAGATCATCAATCACCTGTTTGGATGAGAAAGATTGATCAGTTTTGTTGTCATTTTTATCATGAGCGGTTTCAACATTTCTATAACATTGGTGTTATCATCAATATCAGTATTGATTCTATTCCCAAATTCAGATTTGGCATCATAGCTAATCTTTCCTGAAATTGTTACTTTATTAGCGCCTTGGTTTGAGACTTTAATGTGTTTTTGATAAATCTATGTCTGTTGAGAGAATGTTCGTTTTTATAGAACTACCCTGTTCAATTGTTCTTGTATGGAAGTGACTCCCCCATGCTATGAACGTGTATCTTTTTGTTTGAGAGTGCACCCCCTGGTTCGCGGGTGGTAACTGGTCGACTTTCATTTTGGTTGGCGAGTGATCCCCCCCACCAGTTGGCGGTTTGCATTGCGCCTTGTTGTGGCGGCGTTTCATTTTGTGAGTGGCCCTCCCACCCCCCCGAACGAGAGTTCAACATCAGAAATATGATTTTTCGAGAGATTTACTTCATTACCAAAAATTACATTTCTTTTTTGATTGGGGTTGGTCTGTACTGACTTCACCCCCTGCAACAGGTTTTTTTTTTCGAATTGACATCTTTTCTTTGATGAGAATCAGTGACACCAGGCAAAGAATACAGGTTCAAAGCTTTATTTGGAAAACCTCCACCAAACATTTTGTCAGTGCAAACAATGTCAGTATCAGTGTCCATGGTCGTACGTGTAAGTACGTCATCATTGTTTGTGTCTCTTAGCCTCAGAGGCTGGTGGTCTGGGTAACTGGGGCTATGAAGCAGCCCCTGTTCCCCCTGTTATTTTCTGGCTGGGAGGTTTTGGGTTTGAGAATTTTCCCCTTGTGGTGAAGGGGTCGGCATATTGGGCCTTGGTGGGGGTGCTGCTTTCCCTGCTCACAAGGCGTTCTTGTAGGATCTCTTTTTCCTTGTTCCAATCTCTTTTGGCAGTTATGTCGAAGTGACGATGCATTTTGTTGGTCATCTGTTTGGTCTCAGAGTGGGACTTACCGCCTACTCTGATCATCCTTGTTAACATGCCACAAGCATGATTGCGTACATGTTTCTTCATATCTTGTTTGGTTTTAAGTGCCACTGCTGTGATCTGCATGATGCATGCAGTGGACTCCTTGTGTTCCTTGGCAATGAGGCGCTTTGTCTGGTCATCGATGTAGCCTGGTCTCGGGGACAGGCCGCAGTCCAGGCTTCAGGTTTACCCGGGTTGCCCGCTTGTAGAAACCTGTTCTGGCCTCTGTTTTGTGGTATCTGGCATTAGTTTCCCTTATGTCCCTCCACGTATAGTGGGTAGTCTCAGGGAGTAGATCATCAATCACCTGTTTGGATGAGAAAGATTGATCAGTTTTGTTGTCATTTTTATCATGAGCGGTTTCAACATTTCTATAACATTGGTGTTATCATCAATATCAGTATTGATTCTATTCCCAAATTCAGATTTGGCATCATAGCTAATCTTTCCTGAAATTGTTACTTTATTAGCGCCTTGGTTTGAGACTTTAATGTGTTTTTGATAAATCTATGTCTGTTGAGAGAATGTTCGTTTTTATAGAACTACCCTGTTCAATTGTTCTTGTATGGAAGTGACTCCCCCATGCTATGAACGTGTATCTTTTTGTTTGAGAGTGCACCCCCTGGTTCGCGGGTGGTAACTGGTCGACTTTCATTTTGGTTGGCGAGTGATCCCCCCCACCAGTTGGCGGTTTGCATTGCGCCTTGTTGTGGCGGCGTTTCATTTTGTGAGTGGCCCTCCCACCCCCCCGAACGAGAGTTCAACATCAGAAATATGATTTTTCGAGAGATTTACTTCATTACCAAAAATTACATTTCTTTTTTGATTGGGGTTGGTCTGTACTGACTTCACCCCCTGCAACAGGTTTTTTTTTTCGAATTGACATCTTTTCTTTGATGAGAATCAGTGACACCAGGCAAAGAATACAGGTTCAAAGCTTTATTTGGAAAACCTCCACCAAACATTTTGTCAGTGCAAACAATGTCAGTATCAGTGTCCATGGTCGTACGTGTAAGTACGTCATCATTGTTTGTGTCTCTTAGCCTCAGAGGCTGGTGGTCTGGGTAACTGGGGCTATGAAGCAGCCCCTGTTCCCCCTGTTATTTTCTGGCTGGGAGGTTTTGGGTTTGAGAATTTTCCCCTTGTGGTGAAGGGGTCGGCATATTGGGCCTTGGTGGGGGTGCTGCTTTCCCTGCTCACAAGGCGTTCTTGTAGGATCTCTTTTTCCTTGTTCCAATCTCTTTTGGCAGTTATGTCGAAGTGACGATGCATTTTGTCGGTCATCTGTTTGGTCTCAGAGTGGGACTTACCGCCTACTCTGATCATCCTTGTTAACATGCCACAAGCATGATTGCGTACATGTTTCTTCATATCTTGTTTGGTTTTAAGTGCCACTGCTGTGATCTGCATGATGCATGCAGTGGACTCCTTGTGTTCCTTGGCAATGAGGCGCTTTGTCTGGTCATCGATGTAGCCTGGTCTCGGGGACAGGCCGCAGTCCAGGCTTCAGGTTTACCCGGGTTGCCCGCTTGTAGAAACCTGTTCTGGCCTCTGTTTTGTGGTATCTGGCATTAGTTTCCCTTATGTCCCTCCACGTATAGTGGGTAGTCTCAGGGAGTAGATCATCAATCACCTGTTTGGATGAGAAAGATTGATCAGTTTTGTTGTCATTTTTATCATGAGCGGTTTCAACATTTCTATAACATTGGTGTTATCATCAATATCAGTATTGATTCTATTCCCAAAATTCAGATTTGGCATCATAGATAATCTTTCCTGAAATTGTTACTTTATTAGCACCTTGGTTTGAGACTTGAATGTGTTTTTGATAAATCTATGTCTGTTGGGAGAATGTTCGTGTTTATAGAACTACCCTGTTCAATTGGAAGGTTGTTCTTGTATGGAAGTGACTCCCCCATGCTATGAACGTGTATCTTTTTGTTTGAGAGTGCACCCCCTGGTTCGCGGGTGGTAACTGGTCGACTTTCATTTTGATTGGCGAGTGATCCCCCCCAAGTTGGCGGTTTGCATTGCGCCTTGTTGTGGCGGCGTTTCATTTTGTGAGTGCCCCTCCCACCCTCCCCCTACACTCCCCCTCAGGCGCGGGTGACTCGCGGCCGGTGAAGTGCCAAAATCGGTTACCCTGCCAAAATGGTAATTATCGCCCACCCAATACACGAATGCGTCTGCACACGCTCTTCCGGTCAGATTTCACGGACTATTGGACGTACTACTATTTTGATGTGATTTGAATGTAAATAAATGAAAAGAGTAGTATTTAGACATGAGAATTACATGTCGTGATATGCTTAATTTCGGCAAATTTCATCACTATGTATGCTCGCGCATGCGCACAAGATACTAGTGGGCGATAATTACCATTTTTGGCAGGGTAACCGTTTTTGGCACTACATGGGCGCTGTCCCTGTTGGGTCAGCGTGTCGGTCTCCGATATCTCGGTGTAGTTTTCACCTGCATATTCACAAAGATACACGCAGATAACGTCATATAGGAAAGGAGAAGGAATACAAATAGACACTGGCACCTACAGCCACAGCCTGCCGTTTTCACAGCTTGTTTGGCTATCACACCTTCTGAGACCTTGTGCTGTAATACACGGAAACAGAGTTTGCCATATATGGTCATATGCAAAGTGGAAAAGGGAGTGTAAACAAACTTTGGAAGTATATCTCTTTAAAAATTTGCAAACTCATTGTGTAACAACTCCATAACATTTTATGCAGAGCAGTACAGACTTGAATATCCAAGTGCATGAGCCCTGCATGTGCATCCCATTTGATGAGGTACAGATGCTACAGGCTGTGGTGTGGCATTAAATGCAGCACAGCCTTGGTGGACTTTTTTTGCATTGATATACTTCCACAATCAGTTTGTTTACGCTCCCTATAATGAAACCCTGTTTTCGTGTTACTCCCAAGTCAAGACTCTTGTATACATACTTATTATAGGAGGTGTCCCATGTTCCATGCCTGTCCGACGGATCCATCGCATATCATGAACATCTCGAGATGTGCGATGTGACAGATTCATCGCATCCCACCAGCATCCAAGCCTCCGCTTCCCCCTACTATCACCGCCATCACAGACTATTTACGTTATATCTATAGTAACATAACTAGTCATAATTCTCTTATATCGCTCTTTCTCGATTATAAGAAAGCGTTTGACACGGTTTCTCATGATATTCTCCAACATAAAATCTACAGTCTTGGCCTCAACCATTCCACTTGTTCTTGGTTCCGCAGTTACGTTTCCGACCAAAAGACAATGTGTGCATTTAGATGGACACACCTCTTGTTTCTCAACCCATTACAGTAGAACCCCGCCTAACGGACACCCCGCGTAAGCGGACACCCCGCGTTAGCGGACACTTTTGCTCGGAACGGAAATTTTGATTTACAGAGTCCCACAAGGTTCGGTGTTGGGCCCCACCCTATTTCTTATCTTTATGAATGATTTGCCAGTATTACTTATAAACCTGATTGTCACACTTTATTACCCACCTAGCATAGAGTCTCCATGCTAAGCTTATGGAGCTTACAGATCGCTACTGAGTAGAATACGGACCTCCGGAATCTCCTAGGAGAATGCGGCTTTTTCGGCCACCTGACGGGCGTTATAGGAACTAATTTATATAAACAGAGCACGGCGCTAGTATCGAATTTCCAATAATATACTAGATTTTTCCCTTGATAATTACTGGAAAGGTGAGTCACTATAAAAAGCGTGTTTGACTATACACACTAGATTTGCTAAACACAGTTTAATTCCAACACACTTACAATATCTACACACATGTATCTAAACGCCACCGGATTTTAAACACTTGTTCTACTACTTAAACACTTATTTTTTACACACTTAAACGTTTTGCTCCCAAGTATTTAGCCGTTTAGTGTTTACACACTAAGTGTTTAGTTTTACACATATCTGTGTGCATCCCCACAACCTCGTTTTGGTGGCAGGACACTCATTCAAATCGAGGTGGCCACACACGTTTACAAGCAAGTGGAGAGAAATAGTTGAAAGCAAGTATCAAACGGTGTATACCACCTGGACTTATTACTTACATCTTATAAATATCATCTTGTACCTCATAAAGTTGTACCAATGTTATCATACTGTGTAATGTAACAGCATAACATATTATGTAGGTGAAGCAAAAGTCGCATTCACATACACGGCTGGACTTGCAGTTATCAGCTGGCATTGTTGTAACAGCTACCAGCCAGCAGTCAGAGCATTGTCTCCGCTTTCACACTTATGTGGGGTTACCCCATAGTCTGTACTCTTAGTCTAATTTGGATGTGACTGATTCTTTTCTTGATTAGAGAAATAATTTTAGATGTATTGTATTTTTAGTTATGACATATCTTAATTATATTCACTTGATATTATATCATATTCATAATAAGCTATGTATTACTTGCAGGTGCCGCCAAGAGAGCCTAGCCTAGGTCGAGGACATATATATTTTACAGTATATCGACTAGATGTATTGTAAAATATTGACAATGTTACAGATTATTAAATAATCTGTAATGATTCCTTGTGCACCATAAGCCGTACACAGACTGTAGTGCCGTACCCAAGTTTCTCGGAGAGTGCGGATCGCCCGGGTCCCAGGCCGGTTGTCCCGGTAACTTGGTGTTAGTCCCGGGGAGGGACAGCCGTGTGTCCGGGCCTCCAAGACAGGGCCGAGCACCGGGTCAAGGCGCTACTAGCACGTCGGGTGTATCTATCCACCCTACCTACCTACCTACCTACCTACCTACCTAACTATTACCCATCTACCTGCCTATATACCCATCTACCTGCCTCTATACCTACATACATGCTCACCCATCTATCTGCCTACCAATCTACCTGCCCACCATCTACCTGCCTACCAATCTACCTGCCCACCATCTACCTGCCTACTCATCTACCTACTTACCCATCTACCTGCCTACCCATCTACCTGCCTACCCATGTACCTGCCTACCCATCTACATGCCCACCCATCTACCTGCCTACTCATCTACCTACTTACCCATCTACCTGCCTACCCATCTACCTGCCTACCCATCTACCTGCCTACCCATCTACCTGCCCACCCATCTACCTGCCTACTCATCTACCTACTTACCCATCTACCTACCTACCCATCTACCTGCCTACCCATCAATCTGCCTACTTACCCATCTACCTGCCTACCCATCTACCTACCTACCCATCTACCTTCCCACCACCTACATGCTCACCCATCTACCTGCCTACCAATCTACCTGCCCACCATCTACCTGCCTACTCATCTACCTACTTACCCATCTACCTGCCTACCCATCTACCTACCTACCCATCTACCTGCCTACCCATCTACCTGCCTACCCATCTACCTGCCTACCCATCAATCAGCCTACCCATCTACCTGCCTACCCATCAATCTTCCTACCCATCTAGCTGCCTACCCATCTACCTACCTACCCATCTACCTGCCTACCCATCTACCTGCCTACCCATCTACCTGCCCACCCATCTACCTGCCTACTCATCTACCTACTTACCCATCTACCTGCCTACCCATCTACCTGCCTACCCATCTACCTGCCTACCCATCTACCTGCCTACCCATCAATCTGCCTACCATCAATCTACCTACCATCAACCTGCCTACCCATCTACCTACCCATCCATCTACCTGCCTACCCATCTACCTACCTACCCATCTACCTGCCTACCCATCAATCTGCCTACCCATCTACCAGCCTACCCATCTATCTGCCTACCCATCTACCCATCTACCTGCCTACCCAACTACCTGCCTACCCATCAATCTGCCTACCCATCAATCTGCCTACCCATCTACCTACCTACCCATCTACCTGCCTACCCATCTACCTGCCTACCCATCAATCTTCCTACCCATCTACCTGCCTACCCATCAAACTGCCTAGCCATCTACCTGCCTACCCATCTACCTGCCTACCCGTCTACCCATCTACCTGCCTACCCAACTACCTGCCTACCCATCAATCTGCCTACCCATCTACCTGCCTACCCATCTACCTACCTACCCATTTACCTGCTCACCCATCTACCTGCCTACCCATCTCCATGCCTACCCATCTACCTGCCTACCCATCTACTTGCCTACCCATCTACCTGCCTACCCATCTCCCTGCCTACCCATCTACCTGCCTACCCATCTACTTGCCTACCCATCTACTTACTTAAATAAATCCGTGGGGGCCAATTTCATTTCTCCATGGTGGTCCGAATATTTTTGGTATTCGAGAGGGGAGGAACTTTTTGAGAAAAAAAAGTTGTATTGCCATTTTTAGTGAATGTATTGTATTGGTCGTTGCGATCTTGATATATGGCAATAAAATCTACTTGTATATAAAACAAAGTACTGTTGTCACAGTTTTCTATGATATAACTCTAATTATTATTTACTAGAAGATGATAATAAAATCTTCTAGAGAGTTCCATAGATTGAACACTGTGTGTGTAAACACTTCCTAATGATAAACACTTAAAGGTTAAACACTTCTTAAAGTTAAACGCTTTGTAATAAAACACTTCTTAATGTTAAACACTATGTATGTAAACACTTCCAAATTCCGAACACTATGAATATGAACACTTCCCAAACTTAAACACTATAAAACTAAACGCCTTGCAATTAAACACTTTCCAAAATTAAACACTTTTTACCTAAACATGTTTAAAGTTAAACGTGTTTACCCCAAAAAAGTGTTTAGAAAAGTGGGACAAGAAAATGTTTAAATAAGTGTTTAACTTCTAAACACTGGCGTGTGGATAGCAAACACCGTTTTTACAGTTTAATAAATACAATACTACCATGATTTCGATCTGTATGGCCATATTCTCCTTGTAGTTGACACTACGTAATACGTATCACTACGCGTCAACTATACACTGTAAAAAGTGTGTTTGGTTATACACGCTAGATTCTCTAAACACCGTTTAATTCCCGCACGCTTACAACATTTACACACATACATCCAAACACCACTGGATTTTAAACACTTGTTCTTCGATTTAAACGCTTATTTTTTACACACTTAAACACTCTGCTCCCAAGTGTTTAACCGTTTACCGTTTACACACTAAGTGTTTAGATTTACACATATCTGTGTGTAACCATCTCGGCCTCGTTTCGATGGGAGCACACTTATTCACAGGGAGGTGGCCACGTACGTTTACAAGCAAGTGGAGAGAAATAGTTGAAAGTAAGTACCAAACTTAACATACCACCTGGAATTATTTCTTATATCTTATAAACACAATCTTGTACCTCCATAACTGATACCATTACTACCATAGCATGTTATCCTTCAATATATCCTTCACTGCAATATGTAAGCCCTATTTTACTCTATACACCCCAATTGAGAAATGCAGCAATTTTCGGAATCACTAACTCAAAATGGCAAGTGTGTGAGCTATTATTCAATATTTCACCTGATTATTGCTTCCAAGATGCTAAATTATCGGTGGGAGATATGCTATGAACAAATATCTCACATACATGTATATACTTCACATACACATACAAGGTAAGAAGGTAGCATATTATGTAGGTCAAGCAAAAGTCGCATTCACATACACGGCTGGACCTACAGTTATCAGCTGGTATTGTTTTGACAGCTACTGACCGCAGTCACCGTGCCGTCTCCGCTTTCACACTTAAGTGGGGTTACCACATATTCCAGACTCACGGTCTTATTTGCCATAGGTTGAGAGTGAACAGATATAGTACAATTAATCTAATAATGTATTATTTTTGCAGGTGCACGAGACTGTCAAACCAGTACATACACCGCAGTGCCACAGAGAGTGAGATTGACCGGAGTCCCGGGCCAGTTGGTCCCGGGACCCAACTAGTTGTTAGTCCCGGCGAGGGACAGTGGTACGGCCGGGCCTCCAAGACAGGGCCAAGGCGCTAACACGTCGGGTGTATCTATCCACCCTACCCGCCTACCCACCTCCTACCCATCTACCTGCCCACCCATCTACCCTCCTACCCATCTACCTGCCCACCCATCTACCCTCCTACCCATCTACCTGCCCACCCATCTCCCTGCCTACCCATCAACCTGACTACCCATCTACCTGCCTACCCATCTACCTGCCTACCCATCTACCTGCCTACCCATAAACCTGCCTACCCATCTACCGGCCTACCCATCTACCTGCCTACCCATCAACCTGCCCACCCATCTACCTACCTACCCATCTACATGCCTACCCATCTCTCTGACTACCCATCTCCCTGCCTACCCATCTACCTGCCTACCCATCTACTTGCCTACCCATCAACCTGCCTACTCATCAACCTGCCCACCCATCTACCTGCCTACCCATCAACCTGACTACCCATCTCCCTGCCTACCCATCTACCTGCCTACCCATCTACTTGCCTACCCATCAACCTGCCTACCCATCAACCTGCCCACCCATCTACCTGCCTACCCATCAACCTGACTACCCATCTCCTTGCCTACCCATCTACCTGCCCACCCATCTACCTGCCTACCCATCAACCTGACTACCCATCTCCCTACCTACCCATCTCCCTGACTACCCATCTACCTGCCTACCCATCAACCTGCCTACCCATCTACCTGGCTACCCATCTACCTGCCTACCCATCAACCTGCCCACCCATCTACCTACCTACCCATCTACCTGCCTACCCGTCTACCTGCCTACCTGTCTACCTGCCTGCTCATCTATCTCCCTATCAATCTACCTGCCTACCTGTCTACCTGCCTACCCATCTACCTGTCCACCCATCTATATACAGACGATACAGACGCACCACTTCGGACCAATGCAGGGGGGGGGGGGGGAGAGGAGGCTAGTTTTATTTTTATTTGTCCTTGGAAGGGATCAACAAAATTTATATTATTTGTTTCAATAAGGGGGGATGGCCTTTTAAAATTTTTTTTGGGGGGGGGGGGGGGTGGGGGGTGGGGGTGGGGGCAAATGTGTTCCAGATGCTTCTGTATCGGGCAGATAGTAACTTTTCTATTTTCATGGGGATAGGTGGGACTTATTTCGGTAATTCCTGGGTGGGGGGGGGGGGGGGGGTGTAATTCTAATATGATTTTTTTCATGTTGGGAAATAAAATTCATTAGGGGGGTACTTTCTTTTTGCTTTTGATATTTCCATGGGGTGCTGGGTTGAAGAAAAGATTTCAGGGAAGTTGGGCAAATTTATTCCGGTGCCCTCTGTGGGAGAGGGGGGT
The DNA here is from genome assembly GCA_950022655.1 of Alentia gelatinosa. Taxonomy (NCBI): domain Eukaryota; kingdom Metazoa; phylum Annelida; class Polychaeta; order Phyllodocida; family Polynoidae; genus Alentia; species Alentia gelatinosa. Next base: position 10,788,928 of record OX465583.1, read on the forward strand.
GCTTATCTCATCTATATTTTTTCCTAAATCAGGGGATGATGATAATCTTTCTTTTTCATATATTTCCTAAGAGATTTTTGAAAACAATTTGGGTGGGCAATTTTTTTCAAGTGCTTCTGTGGAGGGTGGTGTGTGATTTTTTTTGGGTATTTTCATGGGAGGAGGGGACTTACTTTAATAAATCTGTGGGGGCTAATTTCATTTCTCCATGGTGGTCCCAATACTTTTGGTATTGGAGAGGGAGGGACTTTTTGAAAAAATAATTTTTTTTTGGGGGGGGGGGGGGGGTGTAGGCAGTTTATGTCAGGCGCTTCTGTGGAGAGGGGGGCCGAGGGGATGTGCTTATTTGTTTTCAGCCTCCATCCAACTTGCCCACACATCAACATATTAGTGTCACCAGCAATGACTGTCCTTTGTATTGCCATTTGTATTGGTCGTATGGTATTTGTTGTTGCGATCTTGATATGGCAATAAAATCTACATGTAAAACAAAGTACTTTTGTCACAGTTTTCTGTACAATATCTATGGTAAAATTGTAATCATTATATACGAGAAGATGATGATAAAATCTAAGAGTTCCTTAGGTTGAACACTTTGTATGTAAACACTTCCAAATCTCGAACACTATGAATATAAACAATTCCCAAACTTAAACACTATAAAACTAAACGCTTTCCAATCAAACACTTTCCAAAACTAAACACTTTTTACCTAAACATGTTTAAAGTTGAACGTGTTTACCCAAAAAAAGCGTTTAGAAAAGTGGGACAAGAAAGTGTTTAAATAAGTGTTTAGCTTCTAAACACTGGCGTGTGGATAGCAAACACCGTTTTTACAGTGTATATACGTGGAGAATACGGCCACTCAGATCAAATCATGGTAATATTGTGCATGTATTATACGCTGACGATGCTGTGATAACTTGTAACTCTACAGATGATACATCTAGAATTATTCCCCATGTAGTTGATTGGTGTTCACAAAATACCCTCACTCTAAATGAAAATAAAATTGTATGAATGTGTTACTCAACACGTGAAAAAAAAAAACACCTGAGGACGTTATTACCTTAACTGATACCCCTCTCACCCAATTTAAGTCGTTTAATTACTTAGGTTTAACAATAGACCGCAGATTAAATTTCCATGAATACACTGAAACTGTCACTCAAAAAGTTACCCACAAAACTTATCTATTAAACAAAATTAAAACTTTATTGACCCTGCTACTGCCCTGCAAATATACAAATCCACCATTATTTCTTACATAGACTATGCTGACTTAATATGCGACAGTACAACCCTCTATAGATCCCAGGAAATCCAAAAGTTACAAAATAAGATACTCAGAATTGTTTATAGGGTAAAATTGCAGGCAGACCCTCTGCTCATCACCAATAAACTACATGTAAAATATGGGAGTTGTTTCAAAAGTCGAGTGAAGTCTCGCCAGCGGCATGTCGCATTTCAAAGCGAGAGGCCGCAACAGCGAGCGGCACATTGAATCAAAGCGGCAGCAAAACCGCTACCAATACCCAATAGCGAGCGGCACCTCCACCTCGACAGCGACGCTTCAAGTGTCATTGTTAGCTCTCGCTTTGGCAGTGAGTACTCTCGTTTAGCACCCTCCCGACTTTTGGAACAGCACCCAGGACTTTCTGATCGTAGAGATATACATTTCCATTACTATGTGTATACACTAGCTCAGGACCATCACAACTTAGATAAAAGGTTGATCCCAACCCGAGGTAAACAAGGAATACGTTTAATTCAACGGCCCCTCAAAAACGCGGTATTCGACAAGTCCTTCTATGTAAGAGAAGTGGTCTGTTGGAACAAGCTCAGGGGGGTTTATACTACTATCATAGAGAAAAAAAGTTCAAGCTAATCGTTAAGTTAAATTACTTCGATTGCTATATGTTGCAATATGTGTAACTTACCTTTTTATGGTTATTTCTCCTTAGTTTTCACCAGATTGTGCTTGCAATGGTGACTCGAGGTTTTCCTTCTCATGCAATTAATGTTTGACGAAAATGTTGTCTGGAAAGCTAGATCTTAAATCCGGTCTGGTTTGTGAATTAGTATGACCTTGTTTATCTATGAAGTAATATGGCCGTTTCTTTTCCAACCATCTCATTATTTCTCAACTATGAAACAATGTTAATGGGGTAATAATGTTGCGAGTACCTGCTCAAGATGCATGTAGATCTGCTGTTTATCCTACCCCTAATAAAAAACTCCATAGGCTTAACATTGGGTGACTGTATTCGGTCTGGAGTTCAGAAAAATGAAAAATATTGCTGGGATAGTGGGATACACTTGACAAATGACGTCATTTGTTAATATAGAAGTAATTTAGACGGGTGGGGTAGGATAAATTCTAAACCAAACTCGAGTTAGTTGTGTTATTGTTCATCGCACTCCAGCAAGATTGCTTATTACTGCTCTCGGCTTTTCCTCGCGCAGTAATACGCGATCTTGCCGTCGTGCGATAAACAACAACACAACTAACTCTTGTTTGGTTTCTCCATAGTATTGTATCACTGTACCCGAACTACACATACTTGAAAATGTTTGTTTTCCCTTGATGTTCCTGCCGTCGTGCGATAAACAACAACACAACTAACTCTTGTTTGGTTTCTCCATAGTATTGTATCACTGTACCCGAACTACACATACTTGAAAATGTTTGTTTTCCCTTGATGTTCCTGGAGGGACCAGATGGCAGAGCGGTCACGGCCACACCTGGGGACGATGTATTGTCGTACCCTAAATACACCTTTCGTCCTGTGACACAAGAAAAACAATAGTGCTCAGTAGATAACGATTGATAAGAGGCGACTTAGTGACCAAGGCTTGTATCAGGCCTAGGGTTTCCAAACAGGATATAATATCTTGAAAAAATTAAAAAGTACAAGATATGAAGGTCACATATGACCCAAATCTGAAGAGCTCTGCCTTTGATACTAAAATCAACGCAGTTTCTAAAATATTCGGTATGGAACACCACTATTATTTACACACCTTAAACCATGATGGCGTAACTTAGCTATGGGATATATAGACAATAATCGATGGTTTTGTGGACAGGCGGCCGTAAACCACGAGAGGTTGACGCGTAGTAATACACGAGCACTAGCGAGTGTATTACGACGTCAACCTCGAATGATTTACAGAGCCGCCTGTCCACATAACCATCGTTTGTTGTATTTATTATCCATCTTTTCGTATGAATTAAACCCATTAATTACCATATAAACGGGTATAACAACAGGGACTTTTTCTTTGCTCTACAGCACAAAGGGGCTATTTTCCGCGTATACCATGGTTTTGAGGCCGTATACCACAGGTTTGAATCCGTATACCACAGTTATGGTATCTGACAGGTGTTATACAATGGGTCGTGGTTTACTGAATCCCCATACATTTTCAATGGAGTCTTTGTATAAGATGGATAATAAATTGATGGCTCCAATGGGTTTCCATTGATTGTTTCTCTAGATTTTCCATCTCATACAGACAGAAACGAAATTTATGATATATACGGAAATATATATACTTGTATCAGTTTTCATCCTTCTTTCAGCTTTTTAATCCGTAGTAGGTTCTCGTAAAGAGAAGGCTATGGTTTTATTTTCCCATATACATACTGTAATATCAACATCAATGAAATGATATGACTTATATTTTGTAACTAGTGCTTTTGTATATCGTACTTTTTAAGAGACAATGTACAACCAACAATACCAATAGAAATTAAAAAAAGAAAAGAAAAAAAAGGTGCGTATACCACAGGTTTGAATCTTTATCTCACCCAAGATATTTTTTCTCCATAGACTTAACATTGGGAACTCATATCTAATGCCTATTAGATATTTATGAAAAATATCCAATGGGGGATAATGTCACAAATGTTAGCCCATTAGTCAATATTAAGGGTGAGATAAATTCAGAAACCCATTCAAGTTTAGGGTCAGAGCTCGATCCCATCTCATTTGAATCACGTAGTAATTCACTTGGCTTCGCTGTGTGAATTACTACGTGATTCAAACTCGATGGGATACGGGGTCAGACCCTAAACTTGAATGGGTTTCCTCTATAGTATACCACAGTTATGGTATCGGACAGGTTTTATATAATGGGTCGTGGTTTACTGAGTCCCCATACATTTTTTGTAGCTATTGTGCTATGAAGGCGGCCAACTGGTGGGACTTATTATCAATAGATTTTATTCCAAATATCTATATAGGCTTGCCATAGAGGAATTATAGCCTTGTCTCAATATTATCTATAGATTATAACAGATGATAACAGTACCTCTCCCCCGACTACAGTGGCGCTATCTTACAATTTACTGGCGGATGATGGCTGAACTAATAATCTCCCTGTACCTCATATCTCCCCTCCTAATTGTATATATCTATTCTATGATATGGCACTATGAATTACATATTTCATTGATATCAGCAAGGACCCATCCCACCATAGACCTTCCTACTCATCCCCCTAACCCCCTCCCCCCTCAAACCCACCCACCCAGCCACCCACCCACATATAAAACACGCAGACATTCTCACACTGTGTGTCTACTACTTGGCTGGCTGTTATCAACACACACTGATTTAGGCAGAGAGTTCATAGGTAAGCTAGGTCAACCATCCGGCCTCATATGTGGCATACTTCTTTACATTCGACTGAGTCTTCAAGTTTGTCCATTAACCAGATTCCTTCACCCAAAAGAGTCCCTGCCTCCTACTTGACCGGACGTGATGGATCCTGAAAGGTAAGTAGATGTGCATTCACAATATCAAACATGTCCGTAGGGCAGAGCAATATGAGAGAGACGTTTTACGTAAATGTAGCGTAATTGCTCGTTCATTATGCGTAGGTACTCTTTATATATATATATATATATATATATATATATATATATATATATATATATATATATATATATATATATATATATATATACATACGTTGTAGGTGCTTATATAAATTAGATGGTTGACTCATGCACCCTGTAATAGCAAGGGTCTGATGTAATATTATGAGACAGTGCAGTGTTGTTCCACTGTGTTATACCATTGTTTCATGCATATGTGTGTATAATCAAATTCAGAAAAATATATACATGCTGCAGGATGTCAGAGACATCGACTATCAGGACCTACTATCAGAAATAATACCTTATTTTGTTAAGAAAAACACAATATATAATGTTGAAGCAATAGAGAGAAATTATATTAAATTACAGTAGAGTAGAGAAGAGTGTGTAAGCCTGCACATAGTCACTTTTAGTAAACATGCCAGGGGTCAAGGTCACAGTTGTTGCAATTGGACACCAGAGGACAGCACCAGTAAAATACCTGGTGTTCTAGAATCGGCATCGTTCTTGTGTATGGAATCATGTTCCCGACAATACCAGACTGCCCAATGCCCCACGATTAGTAAGTTGGGTGGTATTCCATTACACCGACGATAACCAAATAGTAATTCAGACACTGTCAGAATCATATTTCGGCGGAGAATTCAGCCGAATGGAACAGCCCCTTTATAGGCTTGAGTGTGACAAGTCTCTGATGCTCGGATCCATCTATAGCTCCCACGACAGAATTCTAAAATATCTCAATCTGTTATTGTGTGGTAGAACGGCTTGCCAAACTGAAGTGATATCAGCTTGCCTCATTGATGTGGCTCATATCTTGTGTATCTTATCGTAACGGTTCATTCATGACAAGCTGTCCTGTATATATGTAACATCTTGAACAATATCTTTGCAGATAGGTCTCGTAGGTCCAGCTTTAGCTTGGACCTACTGCGCCCTCACCTATATATACATACATATATATATATATATATATATATATATATATATATATATATATATATATGTATATATATATATATATATTTATATATGTATATATATATATATATATATATATATATATATATATATATATATTTATATATGTATATATATATATATATATATATATGGTCGATATTCAGAATTTGGCGACAATTCAGTCCAAAATGGTCATAAAATAGAATCGCTAACATCCTTTTAGGAGTTTCCCAATACAATCTAGACAGTTTAATGGTATCATCCCTAAAATGGCTAATAGTTTGGGCTAATATTGGGATCGGTAGACGATATTGAAGTAATAGTCTCTTTAATATTCTGCCTCCGTGTACATAGGTATACCAATTCAAGATTCTATTTTAGGCTTTTATGATATTAAAATAGTAAAGTTTCTTTGTTTGTTAAGCATAAAGAACATGTTCACCTGGGAGAAAAAAGTGAAAAACATTCCCAACCTATTAAAATTAAATATTGATTACCAAATGTATGAAGCATATTTTTTTTCCAGAGCTGGCCGTTTTTCCATGAATACTGCAATTTTTTTGAAGTGCCATAAAAAATCTGAAAAAAATATGTACATGTTGATGAACATGTCCCCAACAAATATGGTTAATTTTAAGAACTTGGTACCATTCAGCTGAGAGCTATAAAACATTGAAACGTTGTAGATGGAGGTAGAAGTGTACACGGAGGCAGAAACAAAATCTTTTAACTTGGCCTCCTCTCTTCCTATATAATGATTTATTCATTTTTTCTGCCAGGAAATATTAGGAATCATGTTTGTGGTTTATTTGGAATGGTTTTATATATCATTTATAGCAAATTTAAACTGAAAATGACAGGTTGTCATTTTTGTGTGTTCTCCTTATTGTTTAATCCAAAAAAATATTTTTTTCAATAGATTTATTTATCATATACGATGCTTATGTTGTGCTGCATGATGTCTAAGGTCTCCCTTTCATTCTACAGACCCATTTAGGCTATAAATAGGATAGAAACCTATGTACACGGAGGCAGAAGTGTGTACACGGAGGCAGAATCTGCCTCCATGTACATATTCTACCAGTATAATTTCATACTGTGTATGGGGATTTTAATTCAATTTCGCACATAAACAGGTGTGGTCATGATCTACTTATATTATATCCTTTTCAAGTCATATTAGCAGCTCTTATGGAAATATTGATAAATATGTGTGTACACGGAGGCAGAAGCACATTTTAGCCATTTTCATGCCAACAACACCAATACATATCAACATCAACACCCATCAACACCTACACCTATCAATCAACACCCACAGTAACACCTACCAACACTAAGACCAATATCAGACCAATTTTTTGTTTGAAAACAGTCATAAACCTATGTACACGGAGGCAGAGTCTACCTCCGTGTACAGTATTTATCAGTATAACTCCATAGTATGTTTGGGGATTTTAATTCAATTTCACACATGGACAGATGCTCTCATATCCTAATCATATCATATCTTTTTCAAATTATATAAGTAGTTCTTATTGAGACATTGACAATCATGTGTGTACACGGAGGCAGAAGCACATTTTAGCCATATCAATATTTGCCATGCTGCTCCTACTACATATATTTCTGAGCTATTATTTTTTAGGTATGGTAGAGAGGCATTTTTTCCATATTTGATAACTACAAAAAATATGTTTTAAACTAGTGTTTAAGTGGTATTTCACTCCCCTCAGTAATGTACACGGAGGCAGAATTCAATTTTAGCCACCACAAGTCATTTATGAAAATGATAGAAATTTCTTTCCAAAACTATTGAAATTCCCGTTTTTATATACTCTGAAATGTTATCTTATTGAAAAACTCCTTTAATAATCAAACTCAGTTGGTTTACTGTACATTATAGACAATCATAAAATAAAAGCGGAAATCTTTATTAAATTGTCGCCAAATTCTGAATATCGACCATATATATATATATACATATATATGTATTTATATATATATACATACATACTTACATATATATATATATATATATATATATATATATATATATATAAATCCGGCTTATAAAATGGAAACATAAAGGATTATATATGTTCAACGGTAGCGTGAAGTGAGAAGGATTTCTCTCCAGTCATTGACATGTGCATAGTAGACTGAGGTGTGTAAAGCCTATAAGACACCGACCCGACGGCTGTGCCCGATTCTACCTTTCCCCGACGGATCCGATTTTACGTCGGGCATTACTACCATGTCAGATATGACCGACTGTCCCCGACCTTAAGATTTCGGTGTACGCACTTTCACCGACTGTTCCCGATTCTGAGTAGGCCGCTTATATAGTGATGCTATGAATCCCCTCATTCTATACCCGAGTATGTTATACCGATTTGTAGGGGAGACAGAGGCGATTATAGATTTGAAATCCGTTTTGTGATATCTTCAATAGAAAAGAAGTTATTAAACTTTGCATTATTGCTACATATACCTATCACCTGGCCCGGGTCCGGCTCCCGCTTGCTCTCTTTGATCTCAATCGGGGTCGTTTTACGAGGTTATAAAAGGGGGAGGTGTCGTCGGGAAGAGTCTACATGTCGGTGTCTTATAGGTATAAGACACCGAAGTTTTATTCCCGACTCTCACCGAGCCGATGGTCGGGATCAATCTGGAACAAATTTCGGTGTCTTATAGGCTTAAGACCATCCTCCACCCGCTATAGCCTTCAGTCAGGGCTGGGCTGGAAGGATGGGTCATCTTGATTATTATTACCCACCTGATACGGAGTCTTCATACTAAGCCTATGGAGATTACAGATCGCTACTGAGTAGGATACGGACCTGCGGAATCTCCTAGGAGGATACAGATTTTTGAGATGAAAGTAGTCCCAAACATAACTTCTTAACTACGTTGAAAAGTTTTCTAACGATCATATTTATTGCTTAAATCTAAGAATAAGTGAGTAATAAATACAGCATTACCATGATTTCGATCTGTGTGGCCGTATTCTCCTTGTAGTTGACGCTACGCAATACTCCTCGCTTTCGCTCGGAGTATTACTACGCGTCAACTACGCGGAGAATACGGCCACTCAGATCGAAATCATGGTAATATTGTGTATTGATTATACAGGAGGTACAGGTCAGGCCCTACCCATTTTCATGTCGTACATTCACCCGGTCGCTCATGAATATGCAGCGTAATTAAGAAGAAACCAACAAGACAAAGTGGTTGTTCTGCACGAGTTTGATGCGGAGTAGTATATGAACGAGGCGACAGCCGAGTGAATATCACATAGCGTTCAAATGAGTTTGAGAACAACAACTTTGACTAAAATTAGTTCTGTATTCATCTCACCACTGTGCAAACTAAAAATTTGGATGACACAAAGGATATAGACCGTGGAGAAAAGACTGTAATGCTTGTAAGGGCATGGTGAAAGAGTGCCAAATATTTAGCCTATAGAACAAAAATACCAGGGGTTAGATCCGATCGTCACCACAACCGATTTCTATGCTATTTTAAGGAGGGTCAATCTTCAGGCTGACCTGAAATAATCGGTGCAAATAGAACACAAATCGGTCGTCAGGTGAAAGCAGAGTGTATACTTTGGGGTTTACGATTGTTAGCACAGAGAAATTCTCAAAGAGGACCCTTGACCAACTTTTTTACGGGAAGCACATAATCGTTGGGGTTTTCGCTGACAGGTGCAATCGCCACATTAACTGCTCACTGAACTTTCTTTTTCTGATTCAAAAAGATTAAATACAAACAGTTCTAACAAAAGGTGTAGGGTTACAACACAGCTTCACCCAACACATCACCTACAACCACAGTATGCCATCTAACACTGCGTGAAAACCCGTACTTTACATATGTATACGCCCGCCGTATATAGGTGTGATTTTGTGTAAACAAGGTAGTCCTTTTTTCCGTCGTGCATATGCTTCATCTGGAGGCGTATTTATATAGAACTGCATCGAGAATCGTATAAATTGACAATACTCCACGAGTTTGGATGGGCCGCAATCGTCATTGAGGTGAAGCCGAGTGACGATTACGGCCCAGACAAACGAGTGGAGTATTGTCTATTTTACGATTCGAGTGCGGTTCTGGATTTATCTTACCCTTTTCTATCGTTTAAATAACATCACAACTTCAGAATAATCAGAATATACTTAGCAAATCCAACTAGTATTGTCACCTTACCAGGGTGATCGTTGAGTATATTTTTCTAATGTTATTCCTATGGCTAAACTTGTACATGGGGTGAGATAAACAAGTGTCCATGTTACAGTCATATATACGCCTGATTCTGTTGTATTTACACCACTATCCAATAATTCTGATCTCTGGACCTAGGGGACACCACTGTTGTTTTCATTTGATATTTGCCAGTAGTTATCAATGTCTATGGTATATAAAGGAAATGATATTATATTTTTGATTATAAAATCTTTCTAAAACCCTAATAAGTATCATTTCATTAATTACATATAATAAACCTAGCATTCTCTTGTCTTTTTTTTACCATTTTTTTTTATGATTATACTTTCACAACACCATCATCCTGTATGGTTTTGGATGACAGTGTATTTAAGGCACACTGTATTTATAAGACCATGCTTATAGAATCGGGTCGCAGTCAGGGTCGGGATCACAGCTGCGGCCAACACCACTGCCGCTGCCGCTACCACTACCGCTTTCACACCCACCACTTTCACACCTGTCTGCACACCCGAGCCCGCACCCGCCCGGCCATGGACAATACCCTGATAAAGTGTGAAGGCAGAGGACTTGGGGTCATACGTCCACACACACTGGGGTGAAGCAGTGGGGAGCTGGGGGGGAGGGGGGTTCTCTACCAAGTGGTCTGTGGTAAGAAATTAAAGGGGGGACACAGGGTGGTGGGGGCAGGGCTGTCGGGTGGCATACCTTTTTAATCTTTTTATCAGTCTATATACATGTATATATGCCAAATGTATATAACATTTATATGACCAGTGTCACCCTATTGCGCACAGTATATTTCTCTTCATAAACGCTTGGCGGCATTACGCTTCCATATAGACACAATAAACTGTATTGTATATGCCACATATGCTGGCGTGAAATGTTCACATATATATATAACAACATGCCAATGTACATCGGATACTATCGTAAAACCGGATGAGTTTTAATCTTGGCCCCCGTATGCGACGACTGGAGTTTGGCGGAGTGATATCCGGAGCCAAAACTCCAGTTGTCGCATACGGGAGCCCATATCAAAACGAATAAGGTTTTGATTTTATCCTACCCCCTGTGAACGATATTTTTATGTGAGGATAGTAAAAAAAACATGATACAAACTTTGTGAAGTCCTTCATATAGCTCTCCTTGCTGCTCTGAAGGCGCTTGGAACTACTTTCAGCTGCTGATCTCTGATTGGTCCATTTTTTGTACGATCCTAGGAGCGATTTTTTCTCCGTATGCGACATACGGGCGCATACGGAAAGTCAATGTTAAGCCTATGGGATTTTATATTAGGGGTAGGATAAATGCATTTACGCAGTGGCATATATATATAAAATAAAAGAGGGTTTTCTTGCAGTGTAAATATCTATAATAATCAACAACTTGGGAGAATGCAGTCACCACAGCATATATTAATTTCATCTAGATATCTAAGTTTACTCTGCGGGGTAGGTGTGTAACGAGGCGTTTTGGAGTCCAATCTCTACCACTCTCTGACCAAAGATAAAGAAAATGGGGTGTTTGGTACGGGACGCATCACCTGCCTACACTTACAGGAACTGATTCCATTTACTGTCAGCCTTTACCACGTGAGGCATGACAGGTCATTGTACCTCTACTTGGTCCACATGATTATGTAGGGCCGTGTGGTTCATAATTTGGTATATTTTAGAAATCTGATTGTGTACATTTTTTACTTTCTCGTGTGCGTTACGTGATCTGGTGGGATCTGTGAACGCTTTCGGTAGGAATTTTTTATCTTATTTTTAGAATAAACACTGACAAGACTCTCGTTCAGTTTCGTAATTATTATATACCTATGTCCGAATGTCTATTAAATACTGCCCGCTGCTAGGGGTGCAGTAATAATAATGTTCGTGCCTGCTGTGACTGTGACTTTGTATGTCATTTAAAAAAATGGCGTTTTTTCACCAATTAAAGGTATATAATAATAAGCAAACATCCTTACTGTAGATGAAATGGATCTCGTTCTCGGTTAGTCGTTGATTTCATACTGCCTTCCGTCTGTGACGTCAGGCAGTATGAAATTGAGGACTGACCTCGAACAGGAACCGTTTCGTCCACAGTAAGGACGTTTCCTAATATTATGCATGGAAGAACGCTAACTGAGGCGAATGTATAATGTGTTTTTCACACTTGAATTTTAATAAAAAACAACAGAATGAGATTCTTGAAAATGTCTGTGCACTGTCCTATTTATTCTTGTATATACATATATATGCGTACAGACTGAATTAGGAGCAAATAGAATGTTCATCATTGATGAATGAGCGTGCAATTATAAATGAATAACAATGAAAAGGTTTGGGTTACAGTCAGTCTATGTATCGTTTCTGTAACCCACTTGCACCCAACCAACTTGCCATTTCTTGAACTGCCTGAGTCTAAGATCCAACTATATTAAGCACCAGTAGGCCAATAAAGTATTTTGGTCTTGAATGATTGGTCACATGGTCAGCTGGGCACGCTTCTAAGACCCTGATACACTGGCACCCTGCACCTTTCCCAGTACCACAGTGAGTAGCACGCAGATAGTGAAGAGAGGGAGAGAGTTCTTGCAGTACGCTGGAGCCTATATGTAACCACTCTAGCCATTAGGCAACGTATTTGGAGCGTAAAAACACGCTCTAATAGATCCGGCCGATGTTGCTGTGGATAAGATGTAAACATCTCTATCTTGTGAGGCACTATAGCTTTGCAAAATAGACTGTCCTACCATACCGAAGCTTTCCCTATTTTCTATTTTTCAGTACGTTCAACACGAAGTCCATAGACATGCCTGCAGACGCCATGGCCGCTTCAAAAAAAGACAAGATCCTCGAGGTATATGGAATGAGTAATGGCCATGTTGAAAATCAACCTGATGTAAATATAAAACAGGAATCGATGGAGAATGCATACAGGACTTTGCTCACGGAAGTTGGAGAAGACCCCACAAGGGACGGACTCATTGACACACCCAAAAGAGCAGCCAAAGCCTTTTCATTCTTCACCAAGGGATATGGGGAATCAGTGAAAGGTAAGGAATTTGGTTATCAGTAAACATACAGATATGACCAAAGAATCAGATAACAATCAAGTGCACACATATTATCATCTTTTTCTCTCTCAGTTTTTGACTAGAATTATCGCTATCTATAGGTTAGATAACCCCATGGAGAAATCGCACCCCTTTGGTATGCAGTCTATCCATCTTCAATAGAACTTTTTCCACAGGCCGGTGTCGCACCTTATCTGTTTGTTTACGCAATGCCTGCATTCAAACAGACACCTGGCAATGTTTTCTTTAGCATTAGATGACTGAGTGTATGAGCGATATACGTTTATAATACTCCAAAGAAAGAACAGCGATGCTATCATATTCTATATAGTTCCAGCCCTAATACAGGTGTTGCCATTCAGCGCCGCCTAACGGCCCACTGTGTAGTTACGCGGCCGCTCGGACAAACACCGCGAGTATGGCGGTATTCATATAGAGATATACAGCAATCACACCTAAAGTGTGAACGGTGGGTGTGGTTGCAGGAGTGTTGTTTTTTGACAGATTAAATTGCTGGAATAAACTAGAGTATTGTATCGATGAGTCTGAGCTGTCTAAACTTTATAGTTGTTAATTATCTTGGTTTTAACTTGGAGAAAGGTAAGCATATGATAGCTAGGCCTGTCAATGTATTAATGTGTAGTCAATTTCGGTGATCCTTTGTTATCTATGCTATATCTAAAGTATTATTGAGGCGATATTCATGTATGAGATACCAGATTTGAGCTCGAATACCATAGAATACAATGAAATTGTTATCATTTCTCTGGGAATGATGTACATGGGTATTATAAACGTATTACGTTCATACACTCAGTGATTCAATGTTAAAGAATACGTTGCCAGGTGAATGTTTGGCTTCAGCCATGGCGTAACTAAGCAGATAAGGTGCGACACTGGCCTACGGAAAATGGCCTATTTGCATGCATGTCACCTCAGTAATACTTTAGATAAAGTATTTCCAATTTTTCTGGGGTAGAGATCACCTTGTTATGTACATCTTTACCCTAAAACCATACGGACCTCGTCAATACCCACTCATACTTTAGATATAGATTTGATAATGCAGGAACACTGAAACTGGATGCACCATAACACATTGGCAGGGGGAGCCATCAAATACATATCTTTTTACAATTAAAAAAAAAAATTTGAACATTGCTCTCTTTTATCATGCTTTCTTTGAAATGGAGGTCACATGTGTTTATCCGATGTTGTCATGTATGTCATGATCAACCAATAGTTAACATATGTGTCAAAGTCCAATACTGACTTACCATTGTTCATTCATTTTGTAAGTTTGTTTAAACACCAATGATCATATTTCAGTAATGCATACATTTCTAACTGTAAACAATATGGATAATACATTATGAGGGTCCATTCCTTTCCTTTTTTTCTTAATGACATTCAGTGATTTATACAGTGTCAAAACTGTTGACATTTCATTTACCACATGTCACTGTTGTAGCATGAGAGATGCCCTTTTTGAGTTTTTTGTCTGGTACAAGTATGATTAAGTATGTATGATTATTATTGTTAACAATAGTCTAGTCTACTACCTAACATATTCGATAACTCTAAGGATTATCAATCCTAAAGTTTAGACAGACCAGGGAGCTGTTTCAAAAGTCGAGTGAAGTCTCGCCAGCGGCACGTCGCATTTCAAAGTGACAGGCTGCAACAGCGAGCGGCACTTTGAAACAAAGCGGCAGCAAAACCGCTACCAATACCCAATAGCGAGCGGCACCTCCACCTCGAAAGCGACGCTTCAAGTGTCATTGTTAGCTCTCGCTTTGGCAGTGAGTACTCTCGTTTGAAACAGCTCCCTGACTCGTTGATACAACGTTGTAGGTTGTTCCAGCTGTCATATCTTAAGAAAACAACACTCTTGTAATCACACCCACCGTTCACACTCTAGGTGTGATTGCTGTGTGAACCTATGGGCAGAAGTCCGGACTCGGCCGTGTTTGTCCGAGCGGCCGCGTAACAAGACAGTGGGCCGTTAGGCGGCGCTGAACGGCAACACCTGTATTGGCAGGGGAACACGACCCGTTTTGTAACTTGACCGTTTCAGATACTTATGAATGACATTTTCCTATAGAAGGAAAGGTCTGACATTCGATACAAAATAAATCAACGGATATAGAAAACAAGTCCAGTTATGTTTAGTTGTAGGGTTACAGTTTGGGATGGGGTTAGGGATAGGGTTAGGGTTTGGTTAGCGATAGGGCTATGGATAGGGCAAGGGTTAGGGATAGGCTTAGGGGAAGGATTTTCTGTTTGTTTTCTTCCTCAGTGAAGACCAAATCGGAGGGCAAGATAACATACTTACTACTAAATAAAGTATTTATCCACAGTTATAATGGGATACTTGGGTAGGAAAGATTTAAAAATGGGTCAAATTTGCTACGAGTTGAGTTCTCAAAATGGGTCGAGTTTGTTACGGGTTGTGTTTTTTACGGGTCGAGTTCATTACGGGTCGAGTTCTCCAGTATTCAACTAAGCAATGCACCATTAGGTGGTGTTAAACAAACGCCTGTATTCAATATCATGTCATTGATTATCCCATAGACCAAAGTAAGGGTGAAAAATCCCTATAGAAAGGACCAAAATCTGTTTACTTCGGTAGACAAAACGTTGCTCTGGCGTCCACTAATGAGTAAGTGACCAGATCAATCCCTCTCCACTGGTGCATGGAGGGATTTTGCTGCACTCCTATACAACCTTGTTTCTGATTGGTCAGAATGGTTTACTGACCATATTGCTGCGGTTCATTGCCTCTGGGCTGTCCCTCAGTGGCGGGAAGCGCGTTTCGATTCAATGACTTGCAGTTCTCTGTTAAGTCCCGCACCCACTTACTACGACACGCCCCGACAAGCGTTACGACACGCCCCGACACAGAATTTCTGTGTCGTAGCAAAATCGTAGCACTGTTGTCGCGGAGTGTCGCAGCCCATGTCGGTGCGTGTCTGGGCGTGTCGCAGAAGTCGAGGTACACTTGCACACGGCTACGACACAACCTTCGATTTTGTGTCGTAGCCGTGTCCTAAGGCTTGTTGGAGAGTGTCAAAATCAAAATCGAGTAAGTGGGTGCGGCACTTTATACTGTAGTGGTTGGGTGGCTATGGTCCTAGTGAGGACGGTGCTGCCACCTTATGGGAGTATGAGGTATCTGGGCCCCTGTCTATCTACACTAGTTTGCAGAGGAGGTGTGAAGCGCAGCGCCCCCTATAGGGACCCAACTCATATATGCCATCGCGGCAGGGTTCAAGGCCCCACTTTCAAACCTGCAAGCAGAGGGGAAGGAGCGCTTGACAATGGACTGTGTGAGGCTTGTAAGCCATAGCCTATGAGAAATAAGGCTGTATTCAACAATACCAAACAGTCATAAAACGTGGAGCTCTATTGAGCTCTATTGTGGTTTGGAGTACATTAGATATCACTCTATCAATATCTGAAAAGATTTTTGATAGAGCTCTAACAGTTTGTATGTAGTACCTGTTACTAGTAAGCCTGTTTTTGTATAGGAATCTCCATTCAGCTGTCATTTGAGACCATGCCAAAACGATAGGGGGTGCTGCGCTTCACACCTCCTCTGACTAGTTTGCATGTATGGATTATTTTGTCAGGCTGGGGTTGGTTCTATATGTAACTCCTTTCGAATGTTGAGCATACTGAGGAGTTTATGTTGCAGGGATTGTGTTCAATCTAATCAAACTTAGCAGTTTCGATTGGGGAAATCTCATCAGGCCTTTGCCAAAGCTTCAGATCCTACATCTATGATATCTAGTGCCTGTATATCATGCAGCTTAACTTCTTTCGGTCACTCCAGGTGTCATGGATAAGGCAGCAGGTGAATCATTTGGTTCAAAGTTTCTTCCCACAAGTCCCCAAAAGAGTTTTAGTCGGCTATTTGTTTCTCTCTGTCTGTCTTTCTTTCTTTCTCTCTGTCTCTTTAAAATTCTTATTTCAATTTATTCATGTTCAGCACTACTTCTATACATCTATACCATTAGCAGGAATACGGTGAAATGATACCAGTATCTGTATGTCCAAAAACATTAGGTTCGGTTCCTTATATTCTTCTATTAGCTATACTAAGGATCTGCTTAAGTTTCAGAAATCACTTAATAAGTAACATGTTTAATATTTTAAGGAAATTAAAACTCCAATAACTGAGGCCAATATAAGTATGACCATCATAGAACAGCCTCATAAAGACTAGCCCCATGTAGTGTTAACCAACTATAACGTATTGGGGGAGAGGACCCATTGGTGTTAACTCATAATGGAGGCAATTGTTATTTACCAAGTATGCAGGTATTGTGGTTTCCTTCTTGATGGGGGAATCGCAATGCTGATACGTGAATGCATTGTGCATCTATCAGCTATACTCCTGAGGGCTAACCCCCACTCAGAGTCATGTACAACCTCTATCATCATGGTTCAGCATCGACCAGGATTAATCTAGCCTGGGTTACTGATGCCACCTGGTGTCATACCTTAACACTTATACTTTCTCACATACCCTACCTCAACCCCTCAACTTCTGTCCGCTTCTTTCCGGTCGCCATCTTCAATCACCTCCTACGTTCATACATTTTCCCACCCACCCACCTCCATTATTTTTATATTTTTATCTTATCTTTATAAACCCTCGTCTTCAAAGGGGTTTATTTCATTATACCGTATCTACATAGTTAATATTCTTAATCAACCATACAAAACAATGCATTATCATACGTCTTACATACCCTACCTCAACCCCTCAACTTCCGTCCGCTTCATTCCAGTCGCCATCTTCAATCACCTTCAACGTTCATACATTTTCCCACCCACCCACCTCCATTATTTTTATATTTCTATATTATTATCTTTATAAATCCTCGTCTTCAAAAGGGTTTATTTTATTACACCGTATCTACATAGTTAATATTCTTAATCAACCATACAAAACAATGCATTATCATACGTCTTATGAAATTAATTGAAAAAGAAATTGTAT
Organism: Alentia gelatinosa; assembly: GCA_950022655.1. Taxonomy (NCBI): domain Eukaryota; kingdom Metazoa; phylum Annelida; class Polychaeta; order Phyllodocida; family Polynoidae; genus Alentia; species Alentia gelatinosa. The sequence goes on from OX465583.1 coordinate 10,807,087, forward strand.
TTTCCCAAGCCAGACTCCCTCCTCTCTTTCATTCCTCTATTAGCGTGGTCATGTGCCCAGTGTAAGAAATTACCTCTGTAGAGGTTCTCCTGGCACATCAGAATCAATTCAAAACAATCTATACAATTTCACAAATAAGGTCTTTAGAGCATTGGAAGGCTGGTACATTTATAGTGGCTATATGGTGAAATCTAAATAATGTATTCCCTTTATAATACAGGCTAATCTAGCTATCATTAAGATATAATAGTGATTCAAGCCACATGGCATAGGCACATCATCAGGTGCAAGAGTTGATAAATCCATCACATTTACAAAGAATTGCACAGGTACAGAATACATACTAACTAACAATGCATCCGGAATACTTGCAGAAGTTATAAACGGAGCCATATTTGATGTGGATACAGACAACATGGTCATCGTACGAGACATTGAAGTCTTTTCTTTGTGTGAGCACCATTTGGTTCCATTCTTTGGCAAGGTAGGTATCAATCTTGGGTATTTTCTAAATGAGAACCCCCATACCCCTATCTAATTAGGAGTTGGCAATTACAAGGGCAATATGCCAAAATCATGGTGCATATTTCATGTAATTAAGTGTACTCAGAGTGCACCATAGGGTTATGTCCCAATTTCTCTGTATGTGAAACATACAGCATGAATTCTATCGTAAAACTGGATGAGTTTTAATCTTGGCCATCATATGCCATGACTAAAGTTTGGCATTTCACGAGGCGAAGCCGAGTGAAGTCCGGAGCCAAAACTCCTGGAGTGGCATTCAGTGGCGTTGACGCGTGGTAATATCCGAGCACATGAGAGGATATTGTGTAGAGTCAACTTCCGAGGAGCATACGACCGCTTTTATCTGAAACCAATCTATATTGTATTTATCATCCACCTTTTCTGGACAAGTGGCATGTCAATACTATTTCTATGGCTCTCCATCGTAATTGTCTCGGTCATATTTATAACTGTCACTTGTTTGTCATACCGACTTTGTGGTGTGATAAAACCTGTTAAATTCATGACCAGAGTATATTTCACCATACTTTCTTTATCATAAAGGTTTCAATCGGATATTTGCCACATAAGAAAGTCATAGGCCTCAGTAAATTGGCAAGGTAAGTAAACCAATTTTCTCCTCAAACATTAATTAAAGATATGCAAGATATCTTGATAGTAATCAAAATTATTGAATTATTGTTTATTCTGGAGTTGTTTACTGGAGTCGACTCCAGTAGACAACTCCAGAATAAGCAATAATTCAAAAAATAGATGAAAAAGTGATTATTTTTAAAGAAACATGACAATTATGGTGTTTTATTTATTTATTTATTTAATTATTTATTCAATCAAATTCTGTTGTTAGAAACAGTTCTTTCATTTGAGGGAGGGGGTTCAGTTGCGATCACTTGCCACATATCTCCACAATAATCCTCTGGTTATTATGAGAAAGAGAGAGGGAACGAGAGAGAGAGAGAGAGATAGATAGATAGATAGAGAGAGAGAGAGAGAGAGAGAGAGAGAGAGAGAGAGAGAGAGAGAGAGAGAGAGAGAGAGAGAGAGAGAGAGAGAGAGAGGGGGTGTTTCTAAGACAAAAACGAAGATTAAAATTGTCCTATGCTCAGTCCTATGATCTTACATATTCTTTCTTTGATGTAGGTGAGTTAGATGAAATATGAATAGGAAAGTCTAGCAACTTACAATCATATCAATCAGATCAGTTAGAATCTCGATATCCAAGCCATTTTCATTGACTATTATTCACTTCACCATGCTAAATGCTCCTTATTAAAGCTAAATTTTTCCTGTGAAGAAAATATCTAATAAGCACCTCTTATAACTCCATCCGTAAGAGGTGCTTATTAGATATTTTCTTCACATGAAAAATTGTGCTTTGGGAAGGAGCATTTAGCATGGTGTAGTAAACCGTGAGTGTCATTCAGCTATAAGTCTAATGCATATTGGTAATATCTCATTGTACTTTCCAACTTTCAGAATAGTTGAAGTATTTGCCCGAAGACTTCAAGGTAAACTTCAAACTCTTGAATTAACACTACAAAGATTCTTATTTTTGGTTTTCTTTTTAGAATCTATCTTATAATGGAATTGTCACAAGTGAATTAGATCTTTATCTCAGTTTAAACAACGGCCTTTCGTCAAATAAGACAAAACCAACTTAAACATATTTGGCATCAAGTATTTGTAGAAAGCAATTAAAGCATTGGCTGAACTAAACTATCAGGACAGAAAACATAAAAAATGCATAAAACATAAAAAAAATCCCCTTTGTTGATTTCCCGAACTTAGCAGTACATTCAATCAACATTCATCTAATCTGAATTTCACAAATATCATGTAATGCCTGATTCATATTGCAGTTCAGGAACGGCTGACCAATCAGATCGCTCAGGGGGTACTAGACGCTATCCAACCTACAGGTGTAGGCGTGGTCATGGAGGCAACGTAAGTACTTTGTACTTTTTAGAGCATCCTCGCTCGCACTATATACACCCACTGGTTCAAATCTCTTTATTTGGCTTCCATATAAATAATAAGTCTCAGTTATGTAAAAAAAACAACAAAAAAACATTCCAGATTCCAGCCTATATGAACAAAATGGAACTTAGCTGATTGAAGTAAGGTAGTTTTTTACCGATTAAATTGTATAGTGCCTGTCATTAGAGATCATTAAGCCCAATGCCCATCTACCGATTCAAGAACATTCATGTACCTTTGTCGGCAACAAACGGACGGTAATTTGTCTCACCAAGGGCATCCTAACAGAGTCGGCCATAGTCGGTAGATGTAAGACAGCTAGACAAGGGTGAGCCACCGATTAGTAGACTGATTTGCTTAGGACTAATATCCACCACCCCATCTTCTCAATGTCTGCCGGTCGAGCGAAGAGTTACGTAATTTGCCTGCGACAAGTCGACCGACTCCTATACAATTTTGGGAACTAATCGCTCAACCCTGAATCGGTAGATGGGCATCAGGCTTTATTACATTGATTTGAAAGTATTTCTTGTATACATATTGCAGGCACATGTGCATGGTAATGAGAGGAGTACATCAAACACGAAGTAGTACTATCACCAGTTGCATGCTGGGAGAATTCCGCGAGGACTACCGCACACGCAACGAATACCTCGACCTAATTAAACCAAGATAAACCTAGATGTTAACCCTAGGATGGACGAAAGATCTGCCTTCATGGAATCGACTAGGAAAATATTTCTTTTGTATAAAATGCACACTCTATTGATGTTGGATATGACTATTATATACCTGTGTGCTAATCTCAGTTAAATACTACCCTCTCACAGGGGTGTTGTATATTTGAAATACGGCCCACTATGGAGCGCTTCGTCGCACTAACGAAATCTAACGCGAGAGTAAAGTGGGATTCACACGATGGGATTCGTGTACCTCACAGGGTGTTTGTCTTAGACAAATCCTACTGAGCTTCATGTACCGCTCAGGGTGTTTGCCTGAGACAAATCCCGCTGAGATTCTGTACTCGGACACAATTTCTTCGTCTAAATCTTTAGGGTAAATTTTCCTCATACATGTCGTTTCCTCTACAATTGTTAGCGACATTTATCCCTAACATGTAACAAAATCTAATGAGATTTTCAACCCTGTGAGGTACATGAATCCCACTGTGTGAATTCCAGGATGTATGTCTGCCATAGGTGACCTCGAACTAATATATTTTCACCAATAGTAATGTCATTTTCACATGTCTTTGCATACCTGTGAGCGAACAACTATAAAATTCTACCCACTGCTAGGGGTTCAGTATCAATAACGTTCGCGCCCTAGGGCTGTATAGTGAATAGCCACTAGCATGTAGATAATCAATCAGCTATATGATAATAAGGAATCATATTTACTCTCGGGGAATTTATGCTGTTCTTGGTCTTTTGCCGAAAAAAAAAACAGGCATCAATTTGCTCAGAGTAAGTATTTTCCTAATGCCATTTACAGATTTATGAAAAGTGATATTGTGTGCTTATACTTAATAATGATATAAAACCGGAATACAAATCATGATTGCAATATATGGAGACTTTCCTGAGTGGAAACTGTTCTTCGATATTTTGGTCGAAAATATTCTCAGAGTTCAAAGAACAATTTCCATTCAGGTACACTCATTATCCTACCCCTAATAAAAAAAACCGCCATAGACTTAACATAGGGAAATTTTATGTGGCAGGCCGTGACATAAAGTGTTTTTTATGCCACTAGAGTAATAACAATATTGACCAATCAGAGAGCAGGATGTCAGCTACTATGAAAAAAGTTCTGTTGGTCGTTGACTCAATATTTATCTTTTTAACAGTAATACAAAAGCATAGATGGGGTAGGATAAATACGAAACCGAACTTGAGTTAGACTTGTCAATGTCTATGCCACTCTGGTCAGGTCTGCTCCTCACTACACTCGGCTACGCCTCGTGTAGTAATACACGACCTTCCCGTCGTGGCATAAACTCTTGTTCGGTTTCTACTAATTATCTCACCCCTGGTACAAGTGTAGCCATAGGAAGAACATCAGAAAAAAATACTCTAAGAATATCCCGTAAAGTGGCAATACTACACCATGGCCGTGGCGGAGTGAATGTGTGATGTATTTGTTAAGTAATTTTGATTAATTAATACAGCGTACTTGTACGCGCTATACACATCGCCTAGAGGTTAGAGTGGTCACATTGAACTTCCAGAAAGCTATCCCTTCACTTTCTGCATGTTATTCATTGGGATAGCGGGAATAGAGCAGGGAGCCAGTATCTCAGTGTCAGACCAAAATACCTCAAGACCCCCTGGCGCTTGATACATTTGGATCCAAGAGAGGCAGTTGCGGAAATGGCAAGTTAAGGGTGCAAGTGGGTTACAGAAAACTATCCATTGACTGAATGTAACCCAAACCTTTCAATTGTTATTCATCTATAATTGCTTGCTAATTCATCAATGATGAACATAAATTGCTGCTAGTTCTGAGAATGCGATGCCATTTAATGTTCGTGAAAGGAGTGAGATAAATCCAGAACTGCATTCAAATCATAACTCACATAATACTCCACTCGCTTGGATGCGCTGTAATCGTCAGTTGACTTCCCCTTGATGATGATTGCAGTGCAACCAAACGCGTGGAGTATTGAGTGTTTATACGATTCTCGATCCAGTTTTATATAACTATGTCTCTTCATCATTTGGAATTGATTATAACACTATTTACAACTCACTGTTTCGATAATGGTCGCGTGGTTTGTAGGGATATAAGAATGTGGCGAACGAGATCTTTATCTTACCCCTAATAAAAAACCGCCATAGACTTAACATAGAGAAATTTTATGTGGCAGGCCGTGATATAAAGTGTTTTTTTATGCCACTAGAGTAATAACAATATTGACCAATCAGAGAGTGGGATGTCAGCTACTGTGAAAAAAAGTTCTTTTGGTCATTGACTCAATACTTTAATATTTGTATTAACAGATAAAAGAATTCATATAATTTTTGTCTGACATCATGTAGAGAATTTCTCTGAATTTCTCTGAATTGACACGAAAAGGAAGGTAAACAGTTTTTTTTATCTATGACAAGTATTATTTATAAAAACTGATGAGAATTTTCAAAACAGTCGACAGATCGTCTGTCTTTGGTTATTGATAAAAGTTATGTACAGTGTTGCCCTAGTGTAGGGACCTTTTATAAACTAAATAAATGTTCATAGATTGGTGATGAGGGGGACGGTGGGCTGGAGAATTGAACCAGTGATCAGGTTGAGGGCTGAGAGGAGTTCATTTTTCTGGTGCATTGTGGGAGTGCACTGAGCTGGTTACCTGCCCACTACAATAGGTTCTTATAGGGATGGCATTCCCAGATTTGAATAGGTTGTCACAATTTCTTTCTCGTCCAATCTGTTTAGATTTGACATCAAACTGGACCCACAGTGACAGGTAGTGGTAATACATTAAAATCTATCAGTTTTTTTAAGAAACGTTATCTTTTTATCTTTGTTTATATTGTATTGTATATTGCATTGTATTGTAGTGTAAATAAGTTATTTAGAGGGAGATACATTCCATTTGAAAAGTTCAAGGTCACTCAAAATCACCCAGTACCTGTCCTATCATCCATTTGGACAAGGAACTGGTTTATGGTGTAGTCTGGTCCACTGCCACTGATCTGCTTCCCAGCTGAGATTCTGACTACTATAGTCAGAATCTCAGCTTGGAGAGTGACTCATAGAGCTGTAGGTGTGCAGTACTCTCAAAGCCCCCTTTTCATGTTCCTACCCTCTTTTGCGTGAATTTTGACTAAAATGACCATTGAGCTAGACCTTTCTCTTTGCAAAGCTATGAATATTTTGTAATTATTTTGATAATCCACAACAATTGAAACCAATATTTGTTTTGAGACCGCTCCTGAACTACTGAGGGTCTACATCGCCACCTCTTAAGGCCTTTCTCCACTGTACGATTGGGGGTGCTTGCGATACTGTACCTCTGGTGGTACAGGATCGCAAGTGCGACATTCCATATAGCTTGCGATCCTGGGTACCGCATGTATCTCGGATCGCAAGGTAAGATCGAATCTGTGTGGAAACTGAGTATTTGCGATCCTAGGTGCATAGGTACGCCCAGTCTCAGATTTGATATCTAAAAACGCTTGCGATCCAGGGTACATGCGGTACACCCAGTCTGAGACTGGGTGTACCGGTATGCCCAGTCTCAGACTGAAAGGAAACTTAAAGACATGCCAGCTGACCATGACCAATCATTCAAGACCAAAATACCTCAAGACCCACTGGTGCTTGATATGTTTGGATCCGAGATAGGCAGTTGCAGAAATGGCAAGTTAAGGGTGCAAGTGAGTTACATTAAACTATCCATTGACTGAATGTAACCCTAACCTTTTAATTGTTATTCATTTGTAATTGCACGCTTATTCATCAATAATGAACATACTATTTACTCCTAGTTAATGAAATATTTAAAAGGTTATCTGTTGTATTCTGGAAGTTTGGTACCAGTTTATCTTAAATTGCCATTGATTTTAAACTAATATCACTATGTTATTTGGAGATATGCAAAGTTCAAGATCATTGGCCAGAACCCTCAAACTGTCCTGAAATCCTTTGGACAGGTATGCAGTCTATATTGATCTCTTAACGCAGTTGAAAAATAGTTATTCCCAAGGCCAACTTAAACACCTGAGTATCTAAACATATTATGCTCTACTGGGTAAACGTTTTGCGTAAATTAAAAATGTGTATGCTAAAAGAAATGTGTTGCCTCAATTATTTATCCATAGCTATTCCGAAGTAAACTTGTTGCTGATAATCTTTACCAGATGGAAAATCGTCTAGTTAGGGCACTGGTTACCCACAGTAAATCAAATTGGTATACTTTTGTGCTATAAAAACATTAGGTAATATACCAGAATGTTATTTTTTCTTATTCTTACCTGATGATACAATATTCTGTTGTAGTAGAATCCTTGCAACATCAACATGTAGTCCCAACATGAAGTAACACTTTAAGAACTGAATATTAGCACACATTGATATAAAATTAAGCGAATTTATGAAGTCACCCAGAGACCTCCCATGGCCCATGGGCTGATCATAAAAGTTTGTAGCCTTTGATCTGATGCAATCAAAAATATGACACAAAACGTCTTTGTTTCCTCTCCTATACATCATCGTAATGGCTGTATTAGGCGCAAAGCGTATATGAAGGGAAATATTGTGTGCAGGACATGTATATGTGGGTCGTATACATTTTACACATCTATAGATGAGGCATTTACACAATGAAAAATAGGATTACCTTGTCCGAAACCTATGTGAAATAGAATCTCAGCTATTCATTATCATATCCCTTAGTGTGACACCTTTAGTTTAAGGTTTTCGGGGGCCACAAATCCAATGTGATAATCAGAATTTGTGTATAATCAATAATCCAGAACATATTGACTGGGACTGGAAGATAGATGCATCCCAGAAGTGGATTATTGCACAGACAGCACTACCTAAACCGTGTGGAAGGGCATGCATGCTGTGCCCAACATACTGTAAATGCCATTGAAACTGTGAATGTCAGTGAAGTAGAGGTGCCTCAGATCATTTCAAATCATATATTCCTTTGGGTCATCAACAAGTAACATATACTTTGTTAATGTCATTCAATGGAATGACATAAACAATCATACTATTAGAAATATGATGAAAATATGATGAAAATATTTACAGCTTTCATAATAACATAATTTTGATAACTATTTCAATCACGTGTTATAATACTTTTATATCTCAGCGACTATTAATCATACTTTATTTCTGATTATTGCATTGGACTTGTGACCCTCAGAAACCCTAATATGAAGGTGTCACACTTGAAGCTGTGATAATAAACAGTTGTCACTCCAAATAGGTTTTCAGACTGATTCTGGCCGCCATTTTGGATTTCAGAATGTGAGATCAATATGAAATCCATCAGGTTGCAGCATAATCAGGTCACATTGTCTCAACTCTCTGTAGAACAGAAGTTGCCTATAGAATTTTGTATCATGTCATTCAATAGGCCTTTTTCCACAGGCTGGTGTCGCACCTTATCTGGTTGGTTACGCAATGCCTGCAGCCAAACATAACCCTGGCAACGCATTCTTTAGCCTTGGATCACTCAGTATATGAGTGTAATACCTTCATAAGGCCCGTATATATCATTTTCAGAGAAATTCCAATGATTTCATCGTATTCTATGGTATTCCAGCTCCAATTTGATGTATCATACATATATATCACTTCAATGATACTATAGATATAGGTTAGATAACACAGGGACACCAAAACTGAATATACAGTAATACATTGGCAGGCCTAGCTATAATATGCTTATCTTTTTCCAAGCTGAACCCAAGATAATTATCAACTATAAAGTTTAGACATCCCAGACTTGTTGATACAATACCCTTGCTTGCTCCAACTATTTAATCTGTCTAAAAACAACACTGCTGCAATCACACCCATCGTTCACACTTTAGGTGTGATTACTGTGTGTCTCTATATGAATACCGCTGGAATCGCGGTGTTTGTCCGAGCGGCCGCGTTACTAGACAGTGGGCCGTTAGGCGGCGCTGAACGGCAACACCTGTATATAATGTGACCAACAGTAGGGATTTTTCATTGTGTCTAGATTCCATCCTTAAGGGATACTCCCATCTCATCAAATATTAATTATACTAAAATTCTGATCATTGCATTGGATTTGTGACCTCCCAAAACCCTAAACTGAAGGTGTCACACTAAAAGATATGATAATGAATAGCTGAGTTGCTATTTCACATGTTTTAGTGCTGATTATGGCAGCCATTTTGGATTTCAAGATGGCTGACAGTTTAGAAATGCATCAAAGTGATAGATTTGTATTTTCTGCTTGCTTGACTATGAATTGATATTATATGTGATAAATATTTCACTCTCCATTCAAGGAAAAATACAGCTACTATTCATTTCAGAGGGCCTTGGTGGCCATATTGGATTTCACAGCCATATTGAAAAAATTGAGCTTGGCCCCTACTCTAATTTTGATCAGTACATCAAGTTCTACCATTGTACCAAGTTTCATGCTTCTATACCAAGATGAAGTGAAACCCCTTTTTCTTGCATGATTCTGCTGGACCATCTTGGATGCCTTTGACCATGGCATACTAAAGAAGAAACCAAAAGGCTTTGGTCGAAGTCGTCGTTCTCCATGGGCTTGATGCAGAGTAATATGAATGAGGCGGCAGTGGAGGGAATATCATGTAACAACAAACGAGTTGGAGAACAATAACATTCATCAAAACGAGTTGTTTTCTGTATCTATCTCACCCCTGTACACACTAAAAGAATGGATAACACACAGGATATAGAACATGGAAAACGGACTGCAATACTCATAGGGGCAGTTTCCCATGTTAAGCCTTTAGGACAAGAAAACCAGATAATTGATACTTTCCATGTTTCCTTGAGGAACTCCCATAAAGTATCTATCGTCTCACAATTATGATCACGCAATTTACTTGTAATGGGAATGTTTTCCGTGTTATTCCCAGCCAGACAAATGCATTCCCTACCACAGGTACCTCCAGGTAACCTCAGTTCTACATACCATGACTGGGACCTCCATTTTGGTACTGGTATGATCTTCAACCATGATATTCCTTTATTATCCATCGTATACAAAGCTCCCATTGAAAATGTATGGGGACTCAGTAAACCACGACCCATTGTATAAAACCTGTCAGATACCATAGCTGTGGTATACAGATTCTAACCTGTGGTATACGGCCTCAAAACCATGGTATACGGGAAAAATAGTCCCTTTTGCTATAGAGCAAAGAAATAGTCCCTATTGTTAAACCCTGTAATATGGCAATTAATGGGTTTGATATATTCGAAAAGATGGATAATAAATGCAACAAATGATGATTTTGTGGACAGGCAGCTCTGTAAACCACTCGCGGTTGACCTTGTAATACACTCGCTAGCACTCGTGTATTATTATGCGTCAACCTCTCGTGGTTTACGGCCGCCTGTCCACAAAATCATCGATTATTGTCTATGTCTATCTTGCCAATCATAGAAAATGCAGGCAAAAACATTCAGTAATATTATTCCAACTTATTTTGAAGGCATCCATCCCAAAACTTCTGGGCAATGATTCAAAGTTACATATTTCGGTTATCATACATTTTTGGGCAAGCAAATCTATCTCTTGCCATCCCCATTTGCATGTTTCCTCACACTTGGTACAAATTTAGCCAGAGGAATAACATTAAAAAAGTATATGCAACGATCTCCCACGTAAAGGGACAATTGCTACTCCATGGTTTTTTTTTGGTTTTTTTTGATAACTTTTCCTTTATTGTCACAAGTTTACTTACATAATATCTCTTGATTTTCTTTTGTATAATATATTACATAAAGCGACAGCAGGGGGATAACACCGTCAGTGAGCATTACACTGGTTTCAATCGGCTTCCTATACAAATGCCCTTCTCTGGGTATACTTGACGGGATACAGTCAGTCGTGGATTCACAATTTACATTCTTTTTTCGGCTCTATTAGTATAAATCACAGTTCAACATAAATTCTTATGACTTCATATTGGATTTACAATGGTGATGGCGGAGTCATGTCAGATGACGTCATGTCAGATGACGTCATAAGCGAATGGGCCAGGATTTGAAAAAATAGACAAGACATTAACATGGAGATTTATATGTTTCTAATTGGATTTGTGAAGAAATTTGAACTATTATGATAGTGCAATGCTAGTCTCATGTTTGAGAAAGGGGTGAGATGAATCCCAATCCTCACTCGAATCATAAAATGAACAATACTCCATTCATTAGGATGCACGGTAATCGTCACTCGGCTTTGCATCGATAAGGATTGCAGCGCATCTTAACTCATGGAGTATTGTCTATTTATACAATTCTTGATGCACTTATTTGATAAATATCTTCTTTTCCTCAAATGTATCCATTCACCTGATATTTTCTCGACGTCCTATCCACCTGTACATCAAGCTCAGCTGGGCAGTACTTCATTGCCAGAGATATTCCATTTCTCCTCCAAAATATCGAGATTAGACCAGCTTCATCAATGCATATCCTAGATGCTGCTGACACCTTGTGAACTCGTGAACAGCTGGCACAGAGCGTTGCCAACGTCATCTTGCCGTGGTTACCGACTTCAAGTGTATCCCTCTCCAACCTCATTTTCTGCCGTGCGTTAGTCATAAATATATGCTCGGAGGTTGATGATGTCACAAGTGAAGCCTGGCTATCGTTTCAAAGCAACGTAAACCCATACCATGGTGTTTGGACACCCAGTGAGTTACTTCTCACTCTTGGCAGAACTCTACTTGTGCACTATGCGCTTGTCCAAGATTATGTTACAATTGAATGTACATCATATAGAATTGGTGGAAATATACAAATGCTTGGTAACAAAGTGTAAACAGGGAGTAGCTTATAGAGCAACTACCTGTATAAGGGTATGAATGGTCATGTGACTTGCTGATGTAAGCAGCAGAGGAGTATACCTCTGCGGTAGCTGCGAAGGCAGCACTGAGGTACGAGGAGTAAGATCTAGCAGAGTTATGAAAATCCTGCTCCCGCGGGAGTAGGTCTAGGCGCTGGAGGCTTCATCCTGTGAGGAGTGAAGTCGCCTTCTATGAACATTCAAGGTACACATCCACTGGTTCTGTGAGTTGCCTACAGACTGACGTGTGGGAAGCTGAATCTTGATAGAGAGTACATACAATGTGCGGTCTAACACTATTAAGATCAACTTGGGAACACTAGGACTCACAGACTGAATCCAACTGGAACTATAGGAACTGAAATGAACAACTGCATGGAAAATGTGAATTAAGGATGATTGAAACGACCCATTGAACTTTATGGACAATAAGCTGAAACTTTATTATACGGTTAGTACCAACACCTCTGTCAAGAGATATACATCGCATTGAACCATGTATATTTGTAATATGTAAACTACAGATTGCTCTCAGGAGAATTAAAACCTACCAACTGTAGCTGCATTGTCTGTCATTCCTCCTCTCAGGTCATCTAGATCTGAAGTCACCGTGTCTCGGTGACTGGGCTAAGCAAGTGATTCTACATAACTAAATGACTTAACTCTAGGGAAACACAAGATACTTAAGATAAGGAGCTAGCTACCCGTACAACTACTTAACCCTTTCAGTCCCAAAGGCCGATATATCGGCCGGCAGGGTGGCCGTTTTTATCGTTTTTGAATAGTGATATCCGGTGATGAGCTGCAAAGGCTCTTTTGAAGATATGAATATGAAATTTTCTACACTGATAGAGTAAGATATGAGCTGTCAGGTTCTAGCATTGGATTTCCTTTAGAAGATTCTATTTAGAATTTCTGAGGGTTCCATTCAAGGTCAAAGGGCAAAGGTCATTGAATTTATAAACCTTTAGGTTAAGTACAGATTAGATATTATTTCTAAGCCTTTCCAAGCCATTGCACAGGGAAGGTGAAGCCGGACCACAAGAGCTCTGGCACTTCCAAGGGGGAGAAATCCTCTAAGGAACCTGAAAAGGCAGCAGTCTCGTCCGAAGCTTCAGCAAAGACAAGCACTGCTGGTGCCAGACCAAAAGAGAAAGGCACAGATGCCAAAGGGACTGGTGGAGCCGCAATGGAGGAGGATTTCCCTTCTCTTCCCTCTCCAGCTAGGCTTGCCCCCAAGGCAGCACTGAAGCAGAAGGAACCGCAGCCTGCACTGGTGGCTTCCACTGCTACAGTTGCATCCGCATCAAGGAATGTGTATTCCAAGACACTAACGAGACCTACACTAGCACTGATAGGGTAGGAAACTGGAAACCGCAGCACATGTCAAGGTACCTGAATCATTTAGACAACCTGGTTGTCACAAACATGAACAAGTTTAGGGGCGGCATACAACAACTCACGGAGTACAAGTGCGTGATTACACCCTAAAGGTTGCTCAGGAGACCAAGGCAAAAGCCTCAGGAGACCCAAGCAAGCCAGGCCCAGATTCAGCCGATGGTGATACCCCTGGTATCTACCCCGTTGAATCTGTGGCAGCCACCAGAGGCCACCCGGACTATGAGATTCCTAATGGACTATGGAGTTCATATATGAAAAATCTTTTCAACCAGTCAAAAACTTGAGAAACAGGCATGACATGTATCAAAGGGCCTTTTCATGATAAATTCACCTAAAAACGTTGGTGCATTACCTTCACATGACTGGTCAGGTGCTCTATGATAGTGCCTTCGTACCTGATTTTGAGGGTCACTATGGCAACCAAAGAAAGTAAAACCCTTCCAGATTGTTAACTCTATTTACCGAAAAATATATTGATGGATTTTCCCCTCAAAGATTGATGACTAACCACTGTAAAGTCATGTTATTCAATAAATTTCTGCAAAAAATGCAATTTCCCTGACAAAAAGAAGGAACGGTTGCCATGGCAATCAAAATTGGAAAAAACTACAACAGTTACAGAATCCTAATGGAATATGGAGTTCATATATGAAAATTCTTTTCAACCAGTCAAAAACTTGAGAAACAGGCATGACATGTATCAAAGGTCCTTTTCGTGATAAATTCACCTAAAAACATTGGTGCATTACCTTCACATGACTGGTCAGGGGCCTCTATGATAGAGCCTTTGTACCCGATTTTGAGGGTCACTATGGCAACCAAAGAAAGTAAAACCCTTCCAAATTGTTAACTCTATTTACCGAAAGATATATTGATGGATTTTTCCCATCAGAGTTTGATGACTAACCACTGTAAAGTCATGTTATTCAATAAATTTCTGCAAAAAATTGCAATTTTCTCTGAAAAATAGAAGGAACGGTTGCCATGGTAACCAAAATTGGAATAAACTACAACAGTTACAGAATCCTTATGGAATATGAAGTTCATATATGAAAAATCTTGTCAATCACTTGAAAAGTCTTCAAATGACCACAACATATATATAACCTATTTTTTAAGTGTGAAGTTGCTCTCAGGAGCGTGGGACTGAAAGGGTTAAGGGTCACTAATTACTCTAGTGTACAACTCAAGGACAAACTGTCTGCCTAAAGACAAATGCTGGTAGTTGGGTGATTTCTAAATTCTATTGAATTTTGCAAATAACTCTGGATAATATAAGTTCCATATATCAGCAAATAGAAAATGCAATAAAAAAAGCATATCACCATGCTAACTTCTATGAGAAGGCCATCTGAAAATGTAAGTGCTTAACTATTGGTGTCTATGGGAAAATGCAATATTTCGCCTTTGTTGTTAAATGACACTGACATTCTGTTGCTATCTTCAAATAATTCTGAATTAAGATAGTTGGGAACATGTACAAATGAGAAATGCTAAAAAAATACTATGTCACCATGCTTATTTCTATGGGAAGGCCATCTGAAGAAGGTAATTGCTTATCTATTGGTGTCTTTGGAAAAATGCTATATTTTCATGGAACCAGATGGCAGCACCAGTGTCACACAGGGGGCTGTGCGACACCTACCAGCAATTATCCACTGGCCTGCCTCCTGTGCTAAAGACGCATCAATTCAACCGAAAGATATGAATAATTGATAATAAATGAATTAATTGACTAGTAGAGTAATAAGCCAATTATTATGAATATATAAGATAATAAGATATAAAAGAAAAGGCCTACAAACGCATGCGAAGTTGTGGTGTTGGTGGGTGAGTAAAAGGTTGATACGTGTGTGTAATGTGAAAGCAGATGTGAGACTAAGGAGGAGTGAAGTTAACCGGAAGCGCATGTGGGGTGCGTACTGAGAGAGTGAGACACCAGGGGGTGCAATGACCACCCCGGACCAGAGGAGGTGTGAAGCGCAGCGCCCCCTATTGTTTTGGCATGGTCTCAAATGACAGCTGAATGGAGATTCCTATACAAAAATAGGCTAACTAGTAACACCTACTACATACAAACTGTTAGAGCTCTATCAAAAATCTTTTCAGATATTGATAGAGTGATATCTAATGTACTCCAAACCACAATAAAGCTCCACGTTTTATGACTGTTTGGTATTGTTGAATACTTAAGCAGAACTGTCTTTAGAAACGTATTTTGAACCACTACGCCACGAGTTTGGATGCGTAGTAATCGTCACGAGGCGTAGCCTAGTGATGATACGGAGCATCCAAACGAGTGAGCGTAGTGGTTCAAAATATGTTTCGAAAGCGGTTCTGTTTTTATCTCACCCCCAACACAGACCTTCCAGTCGATTTTAAGCAATAATATAATCATGTATTGAATTGTTCAAACAATGGCGCCGGAACTATTTTTTTTAACGCGACGTTCATTGGTTGCTACGTTGCTACGTTCTCTGCCACCACCATGGCGTAGTACTGTAACTTTACGTAGGTGAGCGTTGCGTATTTTATTTCAACGTTAACTCAATGGCACAACCTGTACCAGGGGTGGGATAAAGCCTTATTTCTCATAGGCTATGGCTTACAAGCCTCACACAGTCCATTGTCAAGAGCTCCTTCCCCTCTGCTTGCAGGTTTGAAAGTGGGGCCTTGAACCCTGCCGCGATGGCATATATGAGTTGGGTCCCTATAGGGGGCGCTGCGCTTCACACCTCCTCTGACCCCTGACCAAAGGCCATGGATCACCAATACTGATGTTTCCGTTCAACGTCACCTAATAGTCGGTTGCTTAGTTAGGTGGTCGCTTGGGCAAACACAGCCGAGTCCACCCATATGCCTTTGGAGATGATTCCCGGATGTCTCGGCCCCTTTGGCATCTCGGATCCCCTACGGCACCTCGGACCCATCGGCACCTCGCCTCCCGCCCGCTTTCACAGCTTTTACGCCTTCATATGCATGTCATGAATGTCTTCCAATGTGATCACTTACAAAAAATAAAGATTCTCAACTTTGCTGTATTATATTATTTGTCTATTTTCTACAATAAAGAATCTTACAATACAAAAGCATATCTTACAAAACATGTGTGATAACCCTATCCCAAACCTTAACCTTAACCCTTTCCCTAACCCTATCCCTAACCCTATCCCAAACCTTAACCCTATCCCTATCCCTATCCCAAACCTTAACGCTAACCCTAACCCTATCCCTAACCCTATCCCTAACCCATAAACCCTATCCTTAACCCGCGAAAGTGGGAATGCGAAACGCGGCTGCAAGGGGGCCAAGATGACCGCACAAAAAGGGGTCTGAGATGCCGATGGGGCCGAGATGACCGTGTACCTTCCAGGCAGTACCCCCCTACCAGCTCCCCCCTCCCAGATCACCCATGCTTTTTAGAGTTACAGTTAATCTGGGTCTGTATGACTGTGCTCATTGACAAGGGGCCCGTTTAATAATCTAGGATCGTACATGAAAATCCTTTTCTGTACCCTTGTACAAGGGTTAACGTTTAATGATGTTTTTTAGTCTGATAGCTAAGACATACACAATATTACCATGATTCGATCTGAGTGGCCGTAATACTCCTCGCTATCGCTCGTAGTTTTACTTCGCGTCAACTACAAGGAACAAAATCTTGTAAATTTGATGCAAGCGCCGTGCATTGTTTTTATAAATTAGTTCCTATAACGCTCGTCAGGTGGCCAAAAAAGCTGTATTCTCCTAGGAGATCCCGGAGGTCCGTATTCTACTCAGAAGCGATCTGCAAGCTTCATAGGCTTAGTATGGAGACTCTGTTCGGTGGGTAATAAAGTATTAGCTGTCCATAAGGTCGTCCGTGATGACCGTGTACCATCGAGATATACAGCAATCACACCTAGATGAGAGGGAAGGTCAAAAGGGATACCAAACATTCAGTATGAAGCTCTATAACATGGTCCTGTTTGTAAAGTACCGACATTGTAGCGTGTATATTCATACTTTGTAGTAAATGACAATTAATATATAATGTACAATGGCTTTACATTAGTTCCAAATGCGGGCACATGGTGGTGTGGGGGTCGGTGTGGTCACTGGACTGGAACCAGGGCCACAGGCAGCCATTGGTCAGTTAGTACTGTATTGTGATTGGTCAGTTAGCAAGCCAATGACTGCGCAGTAGGGCCAGGTTTACTGTTTGTACCGCCACTTCACGAATATATATATATATTTATATTTATATACATAAACTGGAAGTGTATATGTGACTACTCTAACCTCTGGGCGATGTATATAGTATGCAAGCACGCTCTAATAGACAATCTAGACCTTGTAACCATACCTCAAGCATTCTATTTGATTTCCTAAGGTTCTGAACCAGGCTATTATAGCCTCAGGACTTTACAAGGTTAAAGCGATCGGCCAAATGAGATAAGTACGGCGATAAACACACCCCACAGCTGGAGGTCATACTCAAATAACCTTGGGCATCGGCGCTGGCCCTCTTTGTACTCCACTCAACCCTCATGACATGCTGTGCCCCCAGTTAAGTATAAATGTGTTAGTGTCTAAAATTGTCCTTTCTTGCTTTAACTGTGGTATCATCACTCTTGTTGGTCGATGGCCCGCCCGGTGCAGCAATGGGTTCGAGGGTTACAATCCCAGGTAGCCAGGGGCCTGTTTAATGATCTAAGATCGTATATGTTAACCCTTTTCTGTCACATGCTAGAGAGACCCAGGGACGATCTGGATCAACTTTATTCAAGGCTTGTGGACGACCTTGCGGACGGCTAATACCCTCTTAGGGAACAAAGTTGAATATTATTGAATGATAACTCTTGTATGAGGTAAAGAAAAGGGTCTTCATGTGCGATCCTAGACTATGAAACGGGCCCCAGGAACCCGACCAGAGGTTTTATGTTCTGTCTTTATTAGAGCATGCTTGCACACCCTACATACATTGCCTAAAGGTTAGAGGGGTAGAACTATCACATATTGACTTTCAGCATACTGCAAATAGCTATCCCTCCACTATTCACTATGATATTGGGTAAGAAGCAGGGTGCCAGTGTCTCAGTGTGTTAGAGGCATGGCCAGCTGACCATGACCAATCACTTAATACCGAAATACCTCATTAACCCACTAGTGCTGGATATGTTTGGATCCTAGATAGGCAGTTGCGGAAATAGCAAGTTCACTGGGTGCAAGTACAGAAACGATCTATTGACTGAATGTAATCAAAACCATGTATTCATTTATGATTACACACTTATTCATCAAGGATGAACAAATTATTTGCTCCTAGCTTATTCAGGAAGTTCACATACAAACACATGTTGCGGTCTACAACTGCCCAATAGGCCCTATTGAGGTATCCCATAATTCAGTCTGTTTACAAGTTCCAGTATTCACTGGTTGCTGGCGTTGTATGGTGAAAGACCTTTGAACAGTAACCCACAATTATTGTAGTTTAATGATTTTTTTTAATAAATATTCAAATTGGAAATCCGATGTCAGAAATTGAGATTTCAGCAATTTCTACATAAAAATCCGAAATTATATTCAGGTTCTCCAAATATAGATGGGAAAACTATGGTTCATGTGGTCGTGGTGTGCTGAGCCAGCTGCGAGCAGAACTTATATCTACTCTGGGCGATAATAGGGAGTTTAGTAACCTCCAGAGGGCGTATTGTCACAGGACATTAACATAGAGACTATAATTACATCAGTTTCGTCTGCTTGAGATTACTGTGTATGGTACAGAGAAATAACATTAGGACATGGAAGCATTAATAATGCCAATAATACTAGTAATTATATAATAATAACACTGATGCATATTCTATACACAAGAAGATTAACCTACATTGAATGATGAAGTGAATGATGAATTGTGACAAGCATATTACTTGCGAGCAACATAATCGATACAATGTTGTTTCTATGTGACCTCATATATTTGATGATTTATTCGCATGTAGATATTACTGGGTCAAGACGTCTGCATCTAAGAGAAAGGCAACCACAAGTATCAACTCTTTGTGTTCTCTCCCGAAAATGATTCTGATGATGTTTCTGCCGCCGTGGATGAATGTAGATATTGTAGATATTAGTCTAGGTGGTAGATGGATAGGCAGGTAGATGGGTAGACGGGTTGGTGAGTTGGCAGGTAGATAGGTAGGAGGTGGGTAGGCAAGTAGAAGGGTAGGAGGGTAGGCAGGTAGATGGGTAGGAGATGGGTAGGCAGGTAGATAGGCATGAGGTGGGAAGGCAGGTTTGGGATCTAGCCCAACTGTCTGTATCATATATGGTGGCAGGTGTATGAGTTTTATACTCGTTGTATAAATTCTACTTAATAAACCATCACCGTATGCAATTCATTACTGCCAAATCCTGTGTCACTCCTCTTTATTATGTTATGAGGTCAATATTATATATATATATATATATATATATAGATAGATACACATGTATATCACATATTTAATGCACATGTATATGACATCCTTATACACTTCACCAATGAGTCTTTTTTTATACTCGTTGATTTCACTATGAGATGACAAAGAATATATCTCTTGAGTTTGTGTTTTAAATCATAACGTCTGGCACCAATACAATACATCCAATACAAATGCCAATAAAAATTATTTTTTCAAAAAGTCCCTTCCTCTGCAATACCAAAAATATTAGGACCACCATGGACAAATGAAATTAGCACCCACAGTTTCAAAAAAAGCCCCCCCTCCTGAAATATTTAAAGAAAAAAACGGACAAATAAAAACTAGTCCCCTTGCCTCTCCCACCCCCCTCCATCGGTCCAAAGCGGTGCCATCAGTCAAATGCCATCAGTCCATTACTCTGTCTGTAGATGCGTAGAGAGGTAGATGGGTAGGCAGGTAGATCGGTTAACAGGGAGGCAGGTAGATGGAAAGGCAGGTAGATGGAAAGGCAGGTAGATTGAAAGGCAGGTAGATGGGTAGGCAGGGAGATGGGCAGGCAAGTATATGGGTAAGCAAATACATCGGTAGGCAGGTAGATGGGTAAGCAAGTAGATTGGCAGGCAGGTAGATGAGTAGGCAGGTAGATGGGTAGGCAGGTTGATGGGTAGGCAGGTAGATGGGTAGGCAGGTAGATGGGTAGGAAGGTAGATGGGTAGGCAGGGGGATCGGTAGGTAGGCAGATGGGTTGACAGGTAGATGGGTAGGCAGGCAGATGGGTAGGCAGGCAGATGGGTAGGCAGGTGGATGGGTAGATGGGTAGGCAAGTAGATGGGTAGGCAGGTATATGGGTAGGCAGGTTGATGGGTAGGCAAGTAGATGGGTAGACAGGTAGATTGGTAGGCAGGTAGATGGGTAGGCAGGTTGATGGGTAGACAGGTTGATGGGTAGGCAGGTAGATGGGTAGGCAGGTAGATCGATAGGCAGGTAGATGGGTAGGCAGTTGGATGGGTAGGCAGGTAGATGGATAGGCAGGTAGATAGGTAGGCAGGTTAATGGGTAGGCAGGTAGAGGGGGGCAGGTAGATGGGTAGGCAGGTAGATGGGTAGGCAGGTAGATGGGTAGGCAGGTTGATGGGTAGGCAGGTTGATGGGTAGGCAGGTAGAGGGGGGCAGGTAGATGGGTAGGCAGGTAGATGGGTAGGCAGGTAGATGGGTAGGCAGGTAGATGGGTAGGCAGGTAGATGGGTAAGCAGGTAGATGGGTGGGCAGGTAGATGGGTAGGCAGGTTGATGGGTAGGCAGGTTAATGGGTAGACAGGTAGATGGGTAGGCAGGTTGAAGTGTAGGCAGGTTGATGGGTAGGCAGGTAGATGGGTAGGCAGGTAGATGGATAGGCAGGTAGATGGGTAGGCAGGTTGATGGGTAGCAGATAGATTGATGGTCAGGTAGATGGGTAGATGGTTGGGCAGGTAGATGGGTAGGCAGGTAGATGGGTAGGCAGGTTGATAGGTAGGCAGGTTAATGGGTAGGCAGGTAGATGGGTAGGCAGGTAGATGGGTAGGCAGGTAGATGGGTAGGCAGGTAGATGGGTAGGCAGGTAGATGGGTGGGCAGGTAGATGGGTAGGCAGGTTGATGGGTAGGCAGGTTAATGGGTAGGCAGGTAGATGGGTAGGTAGGTTGAAGTGTAGGCAGGTTGACGGGTAGGCAGGTAGATGGGTAGGCAGGTTGATGGGTAGCAGATAGATTGATGGTCAGGTAGATGGGTAGATGGTTGGGCAGGTAGATGGGTAGGCAGGTATATTGGTAGGCAGGTAGATGGGTAGGCAGGTAGATGGATGGGCAGGTAGAGGGGGCAGGTAGATGGGTAGGCAGGTAGATGGGTAGGCAGGTAGATGGATGGGCAGGTAGAGGGGGCAGGTAGATGGGTAGGGAGGTAGATGGGTAGGCAGGTAGATGGGTAGGCAGGGAGGCGGATAGGCAGGTAGATGGGTAGGGAGGTAGATGGGTAGGGAGGTAGATGGTTGGGCAGGTAGATGGGTAGGCAGGTTAGTGGGTAGGCAGGTAGAGGGGGGCAGGTAGATGGGTAGGCAGGTAGATGGGTAGGCAGGTAGATGGTTGGGCAGGTAGATGGGTAGGCAGGTTAATGGGTAGGCAGGTAGAGGGGGGCAGGTAGATGGGTAGGCAGGTAGATGGGTAGACATGCAAATGGGTAGGCAGGTAGATGGATGGGCAGGTAGAGGGGGCAGGTAGATGGGTAGACAGGCAGATGGGTAGGCAGGTAGATGGATGGGCAGGTAGAGGGGGCAGGTAGATGGGGCAGGTAGATGGGTAGGCAGGTAGATGGGTAGGCAGGTAGATGGGTAGGCAGGTAGATGGGTAGGCAGGGAGACGGATAGGCAGGTAGGCAGATGGGTGGTTTGGCCGTGTGTGTCTCCCCCGGGGTGAGAGGTCAGCAGACGTGTGACCAGGGGGCCGCTGGCTAGGACCACTGGCGGCAATAAATTCACCCGATCCAGAGACCGAGTCTGGCGCGTTTCACATTCTAAGCACTCTTCTTGTGCTAATAGCTCATGGCTGCAGAAGTGGTACCTGAAGATAATAGTTATGATTATTATTATTGATCTAAGATGATATAACAGAAGTACCCAAATAGAATACACTTTTAACATATATAATAAACATCTTCATAAATATACTTAAGACTAGTACATTCCTATGTCTATACAAGGAATTGTAAGAGAAGGAATAGCAACGGTAGGTTGTATTGACCATAAGTCCAATATCTATGGCTCCCTATTGTTCTCCTCATGTGGGTGGTGCGGCGTGTGCGACGGCCCGTGACGGCCGGGATTACGGGGAGACACACACGGCCGGGGGCCCGGGATTACGGCCGTCATGCTCCAGTGATCACACCTTTGCTCCCTTGGTGGGTGTGTTGGAGCAAATGTCCCCCCTTCCCTCCCTGCT
The DNA here is from genome assembly GCA_950022655.1 of Alentia gelatinosa. Taxonomy (NCBI): domain Eukaryota; kingdom Metazoa; phylum Annelida; class Polychaeta; order Phyllodocida; family Polynoidae; genus Alentia; species Alentia gelatinosa. Next base: position 10,829,946 of record OX465583.1, read on the forward strand.
TCCCTCCCTCCCTCCTTCCCTCCCTCCTTCCCTCCCTCCTTCCTTCCCTCCCTCCTTCCTTCCTTCCTTCCTTCCCTCCCTCCCTCCTTCCCTCCCTCCCTTTCTTCTTCCCTCCCTCCTTCCTTCCCTCCTTCCATCACTCCTTCCCTCCCTCCTTCCCTCCCTCCCTCCTTCCCTCCCTCCTTCCCTTCCTCTTTCCCTCCCTCCCTCTTTCCCTCCCTTCCTCTTTCCCCCCTCCCTCTTTCCCCCCCTCTTTCCCTCCCTCCTTCCCTCCCTCCCTCCCTCCCTTTTTCCTTCCCTTCCTCTTTCCCTCCCTCCCTCTTTCCCTCCCTCCCTCTTTCCCCCCTCTTTCCCTCCCTCTTTCCCTCCCTCCCTTTCCCCCCCCTCTTTCCCTCCCTCTTTCCCTCCCTCCCTCTTTCTCTCCCTTCCTCTTTCCCCCCTCCCTCTTTCCCCCCCTCTTTACCTCCCTCCTTCCCTCTTTCCCTCCCTCCCTTTTTCCTTCCCTTCCTCTTTCCCTCCCTTCCTCTTTCCCCCCTCCCTCTTTCCCTCCCTCCCTCTTTCCTTTCCTTTCCTCCCACCCTCCCTTCCTAGATAATTTGGATAGATTAGTTCTTAACCGACAGGTCAAAAGTATGTCGTTTGTATGCTCAGCGACCGGCATTGACAATGCACACAAATTTAGAAATGTGGAGACTGGGTCAATTCAGGTCACTTAAGAGTATAACCCACTAACTTGGGTGTTATATTGTATGTCAAGTATGGGAAGAAATATGGAATTAAGTCAATTTTCATGGAAAATAGGTGTGGAGAGGAAGGGTCGGAGACGTTCGGGCAGAATTTCGCTTAACAGACGACATATCTTTGAGCTGCCAGCTGAGAACTAATGAAATAATCTATCCAAATGATCTAAAATGTTTCATATACTACGGTTTTTAGGGCTTTCCAATGGTATATAGCACATGTATGTAGGGTGTGTAGTTGTCTCAAAACAATTCACTCTGTATTTGTATTGGGCGGGTAGCTGACAGAGGCTCAGCGCCCGGCATTGACAATACACACAAATTTAGAAATGTGGAGACTGGGTCAATTCAGGTCACTTAAGAGTATAACCCACTAACTTGGGAGTTATATTGTATGTCATTTGTTGGTAGAAATATGGAATTAAGTCAATTTTCATGGAAAATAGGTGTGGAGAGGAAGGGTCGGAGATGTTCGGGCAGAATTTCGCCTAACAGACGACATATCTTTGAGCTGCCAGCTGAGAACTGATGAAACAATCTATCCAAATGATCTAAAATGTTTCATATACTATGGTTTCAGGGCTTTCCAATGGTATATAGCACATGTATGTAGGGTGTGTAGTTGTCTCAAAACAATCTTTGACTTTGCTTATAGATGATTTACATTATATCTTGGGTTATAAATATGTAGTATTTTTCTCTTCTATGAAATTGGTATTACTATTGATTTTTAAATATAGTATCAATATTTTATATACCATAATCTATGCTCTTCAAGTTAGTCCAGTATAATCAACCATGAAATTGTGTATTATTGCTATTAGGGTAGGGCTAAGCGGATGACTGTGGAACTACTGTATGCAGTGTATTCACCCAACCGTGACGGCCGCACAGCGACCGGCCGGGAGACATAGATAACAGCCTCACACCTCTGTTGCCACTCCTTCTGTCTCCAACTCTTTAGTCTATTTAAACTGTATGTGTTATAACCCACATACACTGTGCCCATGCCTACCATGTAAGGTGTGAAAGCTGGACAAGGCGCTAAGGTCCGCGCACGGGTCCGCGCTCATACTAAAACAACACAACACTGATAATGTGTCTCTGAAGACCCAGTCTGAATAAGTCTCGGCTGACCTAGATAATATATAAGACATGGTAAAGGACTGGATTGGAGCTCTTTATATATCGACATATATATTGTGTCAATATTACTGAGTGAAGGACCGGATTATGATCATAATATATATGAACAATAAATATAGGTAAAAAAAGAAAATCTAGTACTTACTTTTAACTCAACCTCCCAACTGTCTTCTCTGAGTTGTCACCTCGGCCCTCACTGGTATACTGCCACCAAAACGAGGCTGGGTTGGCGTTGCATATATATAGAAGTTTAAAAGTAAACACTTATTCTACACTTATTTTGTACACACTTAAACGTCCAAACATGTACTAACGCTTCTGTATGCATTGTGGCGTTTTACCACGTTCATTTACGCATTAAAAATGTGTAGACATATATATCTTCAATTTTTTTTTAAGTGATTCTGACACCACATCTTTTCCACGTTTTGTTCACGTTCGTTTACGCATTCCGACTTTCGTTTATGTATCTCCGCATTTTCCCGTGTATCACCACGCACTGACGTGCGTACACGGGAAAACGCCGTCCTGAGGATAAATATATTATTTATCCACAGTTGTAATAAGCGGGTTGAGTTCATTATGGATCAAGTTTTTTTACGGTTCAAGTTCATTACTGGTCGAGTTCTCCAGTATTCATATATATATATATATATGTGTGTGTGTGTGTGTCTGTGTGTGTGTGTATAGACGTTTGATAGTAAACATTTATTCTACTACTAACATATATTTTTTCCACAGTTAAACGCCATGTCAAAAAGTGTGTAAACGCTAAACGCCTAAACATTTTTTTGACAAGGCGTTTCAGTGTGTAAGAAATAAGTGTTTAAGTGGTAGAATAAGTGTTTAGAATAGGATGGTGTTTAAATATATGTGTGTAAATATCAAAGTGTGCGGGAATTAAACGGTGTTTAGAAAATGCAGTGTGTAAAACCAAACACCGGTTTTACAGTGTAGATAAATAACTTACCCTTTCTGCAACTGCCTGCCACGATCCAGCTATACCAAGCATCATCAGTGGGATTTGAGGTATTTCGGTCTCGAATGATGACGGTCAGCTGGGAATGCATTTAAATAGACCCTGAGACCCAGGCACTCCTCTCCCAATATCACAGATATCTATATAGTAAAAGGGATATTTTTTGTTGCAAGCTTGAAGTTTATATGACCGCTCTCACCTTTATGCAACATATATAGTAGTGCACGCACTGATAAGACCTCTTGCTGGAACGTGAAATTAAAAAAAGTGTCTACTACTTTGGTTGTCGAATACGCCCCCCCCCCCCCCACCACACACACACATATTCCAGGTCACTTTCTCTGGGTCACTTTTTGGGGACAGGGAACGTTCACTTTTGGATCGGCAGAGCGTGGTAGATCACCAGTGATTTACATGTGAGTGTGTCCTGAACAGTGTGCAGTAAGGAGAGGAAACAAATCTATATAAAGGAGCAAGAAACCAAGGAGGCACACACTACGACATAGGAGAATCACATACTCAGGGATACCATACTTTGTCGACAGTATATATATTCGTCCAGGGAGGTGTTTTATAGACAAGGTGTTGCATAGACCTGTTGAGTTGAAACGATCACTGATGGTCTAAGACCTATTTGGATATAGCTTTGCCATACATGCACATGTAAGATAATTCGGAAACAGTCACTATCAACGATCGTCACTACTATAAAACACCTCCCAGGTGTATCATAACCAAAGGCAGACTTTCTACACTCGTCAAAACCAGGTCAAGGAACACTTCAGTTGCCATTCAGATCCACCAAATTAGAAGATCAAGTGGTGTAGGAACATAACTAGCCATGTGTGCCTGCTGTAAACCCACGTCATTCTGCAGGTGGCTGTCGAGATGCCTGAAGAGGAATAGCCAGCTGATCGCCATCATGGTGGCTATTGTTATAGGCATTGTTTTGGGGATAATCATTCAGCGTCTTGAGCCATCTGATGAGACGTTGATGTGGCTTGGTGAGTCAATGATCCATTTCTTTTTGGTTCTTGATATCTTGTTTAGGTTAAGCCCAATACACATCTACCGATTTCGGAACATTGATGTACCTTTGTCAGCGACAAAGGAATGGTAATTTGTCTCGGCCCTAGTCGGTAGATGTAGGACAGCGTCAGACAACAATTAGTGAACCCTCCCACCCTCCTACCTCCTAGAGATGTTCTTTTGTCGCCGACGAGTTGCCGTTCGATGTTCCTCAATTGCCAAAAGTTTATCAACATGTTGATAAATCCAGTCACCGGTAGCGGAACATTGGAAAATGGCCCTTGATTGGGTGGCCGACAATGCTGAGGGGTTATGTACATTGACTACAAGAAGTTCACTGACTCCTATACGATTTGGGAACTAATCGTTAAAACCTGAATCGGTAGATGTGTATGGGGCTTAAAACTCTAGATCAATGTTCCCCAGTACCCATATTTACCTCATCCCTAGTATCTTTCCCCATAGACTTCATATTAGCAACTTGTATCCCACACCAATTGAGTATTTGGAAAAAATACTCAATGGGGGATTATGTCACAAAGGTTAGCCCATTAGTCAATGTGAAATGTGAGATGAATTCAGAAACCTATAAAAGTTTAGGGTCAGAGCATGATGCCATCTCGTTTGAATCGCTGCGTAATTCACGCGGCTTTACCCTTTGAACTGCTATGTGGCTCGGTGAGTCAAGGTTCTATTTTTGGTAAAACTGCAGATCCATCGTCCCTATCTTATAACATAGCAAATGTCAGTCAACCTACCTTGTTTATTTATCATAAATACTTGTTTTCGCCAGCCCATCCACACAAATCGAATGTTCTAGACTATATTTAACCTCTTTTAGCATCATGAAAGCGATACTGGTTCCTCAGCTCTAAAATACATACCGTACCTAGAAGCTATCTTATCTAATAAGTTTCGCGCAATGTTTTGATCACACTGCACTCATGGAACGGTTACTGGAGAACTTGACCCGAAACGAACTCGACCCGTAATTGACAGGAGAACTCGACCCATTTTGGAGAACTCGACCCGCGAACTCGACCGGTAAATTTGAAAAGAGAACTCGACCCGTTTTTGGCGAACTCAACCCGTGATTTAGAGCCAGTTTTAAATAATGAAAAAGTGGAAGGACTAGTTCCTAGGGAGAGTGACTGGGTTTGGGTTAGGGTTAGGGTTAGGGTATGGATAGGGATAGGGATAGGGATAGGGATAGGGATAGGATTAGGGATAGGGATAAGGATTGGGTTACGGATAGGGATAGGGATAGGGACAGGGATAGGGTTAGGGTTAGGGTATGGGTAACGGATAGGGTAAAGTGCTGATTCCACCGATACACAAGACATATTGGTCACGATTCGGGTGTCGTGCTAAGTCGGGCTAGGTTTGAATAGCCGCGTGCCCATTTGTTGCAATGTGTTGCAGTAGTGGAGCACCAAAACATACTACCGACACCTCACAGCTATGTTTTGTGACAATGGAGGTACAATACATCGCGACACTGTAAGACAGTACAAGACATACCAAGATATACCATGGCAAATCCATTGTGTTGGTGGAATCAGCCCTTTAGGGTTAGGGTTGGGTTAGGGTATGGGTTAGGGATGGGGATAGGGATAGGAATAGGGTTAGGGTTAGGGTTAGGTTATGGGTTAGGGTTAGGGTTAGGGTTAAAGGATATCCCACACTTTGCGATTTTTTCTGTTTTTAGGAGAAAAGTCAGCGCAAAAACTCCCCTTGCGATATTTTTCAGGTACAAAATCTTCTTAAAATATTGTGCCATCAACTTTTCCCCCCTGCTGAGAGAGTCTTTTCATTGAGATTTTCATTGAAATTTTCAAGCATGTTTCATTTATTTCATTGAGATTTGTCAGTGCCGAATGGACACTCAAAACTTTTATTATCGCTCACATTTTCGGCAAAATTTGAAGCCAAGGTAATATAAATAGTAATAATACTTCCAAAGAATTCTAATTCATATATATATCTATATTTGCATCTATAAGATACTCGAGTTCAGTGCCAGAATAACGGGTCGAGCTCGTTGCGGGTCTAGTTCCGTTTACTGGGCGAGTTTGTTGCGGGTCGAGTTTTTTATGGGTCGAGTTCGTTGCGGGTCAAGTTCTCCAGTATTCCATGGAACTATACTAGGTAAAGTGTTCACCCCTGATCTCTATTCAGGGGTGAACAGCTATCCTATGTTATTAGGCGAGGCACTGTCCAGTGAGGGAACCAGGGTCAGAAACTGAACAACATGGCTGGATTTGAGAACCAGCCAAGATTGACTGGAAAATTACCTCTAAATACACAGTTATAAAGTAAGAGACAGCTATGTTGAAGGTTGTCCAAGACAAATGGGTACTTATATTTATCTATTCAATTTTGTTTTCATACATGTAAGATGGCAGCCAGTGAGAAATGATGACCGGGTGGAGGGCTCTATGGCAAAGGAACCCAGCCCTGTTAAGGGCCGGGTACACTGACTAGGAACTATACGAGTAAAGGGACCATGGCTCTGCAGTTTTACCCCCGGATCTATCAAATAATGAATGATTTCTATGCAGTACTATTACTTCTTGATTTCAATATTTTCTAAGGTGTCAGGTAAGTAAACACAGAAGCATATTAAAGTTCAATGCATATTGATTTGCCTAAATGATAGAGAATTGCTTCTGCCAGCTGCCCTACTGCATGGAGTTGTCCCTCTGCCTTCACTGCCATATAAGGAAATTCTTTGACCCAGCAGCCAATGACTGTATTCAGAGCAAACCACGACATTCACCATGTCCTCCTTACATAGTGTCGATAGCGCCTTGGGACGATTCTACAGTCTACATTCTATTATGATATCATGCTGTCAATCTCTAGATCAAAAATCAACATGGTGACCCCTAATTTTAAGATAGATAGATGTCTTCTACAACACTTTGAAAAGATTATATTCAACTTTCAGGAGATTGACATGGGTTTTGATATTTCAAGGCAAACTTTCCGATATGCCTTTAATAAGTCTAAATAGAGAGACACCTTAGGTGGTTTACATACTCAATGGAAATGATACACTCTTACAAAATGTGTCTACTAGACTGTGTACTATCCCTAAATATACCTCAATTTAGTCATTCTTAATAGTAAATTATTCCGATTCACAACGGTAGTAAACCCATTATCATTTCATGATAGTAATGACAATAATAGTAATTTTCTGAGCAAAAAAAAAAATCTGGGATAAAATGAAAAAAAAATTGTGATAGTTGAAAACTCGGCGAGTTTGAGACTATACACAAGAAGAACAGAATTTTTAATCACTATATCATAATATCATCTCTAAGTGTTCAGTTTACACATATATATCATATTAATTTCTAGTATACATACTAAATTTACTTACTAAACGTTCACCATGAAAGGAAATAGCAGGGCCTGAAATCATGCCAGTCCTATGATGTGGGGTGATTGAGTAATGACTTCTCATTTACTCAAATCACTGACAACTACGCTGGTCGTGAATGGTCGTGACCATCTGTCGAGTTAAATCATACCGTCAGGCCTCAGACAGAGGTCAATCTAGGCAGGAGTCAGAGCATTGAGCCCCAGATAGTGAATCCTGAATGGATTCAATTTTCATGTGCCTGAATATACAGCAAAGTATCATTCTAAATGCTGAATAGACTTGGATTTCCATGTGCCTGAATGTACAGCAAAGTATCATGCTGAATCCTGGATAGACTTGGCTTTTCATGATCCTGGATGTACATCAAAGTATCATGCATTGCATACTTCTTTCTTTACATATCAACTACAAACTAGTAGCAAATGGTATGTTCATCATTGATGAATGAGTGTGTAATTTAAAATGAATAACAACTAAAAGATTGGGTTACATTCAGTTTATGGATCTTTTTCTCTAGCTTTCTTGCACCCAGTCAACTTGCCATTTCTCCAACTGCTTGAGTCTTTGATCAAAACATATCAAGCAACAGTGGATCAATGAAGTATTTCGGTGTTGAGTGATTGGTTATGGTTAGCTGGGCTTACCTCTAAGACCGTTAGACACTGGCACCCTGCTCCTTATCCAATAGCACAGCGAATAGCATGCAGATAGTGATGGGGTAGATTTTTCTCAGCATACTAACAGTGTATGTGACCATTCTAACCTTTTATGGCACGCTCTTATAGTGCATGGGAAATCTTCCTTTCAAGTGACGTTAGAGGTGAACTTCCAGTGACCAAAGGCCATTGCAAGAAATTATGTTACCGAACGTATATTTTACCCGTTTCCACCCAATCCATCTCATCCTTTTTCTTTCAACAAAATTGTACCACGTAGGTTTTAGAATGTGCGGGGTGTTCCTTCAAGAACCATGGCAGATTTGTCCCATGACAAATTGGATGTTTGACCAAATAAAAAAAAGACATTCAGAGCCGTTGAATTTAGCAAAACTTCCACTGACTCAGATATCCAAAACTATCCATGTGTACTACCTTTATTTGATTGACGTCATACACCCCACTGTAGACTGAGGTCAAACCAATAGACCTTTCTCTACTGGCCGGTGTAGCACCATATCTGCTTAGTTACGCTAGGGCTGAAGCCAAACATTCACCTGGCAACGTATTCTTTAAAATTGAACCACAGAGTGTATGAGCGTAATACATTCATAATACCCGTGTACAATATTTCCAGAGGAATAACATCAATTGCATCATATTCTATTCTATTCCAGCTCAAATTTGATGTGTCATACATGGATATCACCTCAATGATACTTTAGATATACCTTAGTTAACACAGGGACACTGATACTGGATATACTTTAATACATTGACAGGCCTAGCTATAATAATCTTTTTCCAAGCTAAACCCAAGATAATTTTCAACTATAAACTTTAGACATCCAAGACTTGTTGATACAATATCCTAGTTTGTTCCAGCAATTTAATCTGCCAAAAAAAACCTCTCCTCCAATCACACCCACCATTCACATTTTAGATTTCATTGCTGTGTGTCTCTATGGCGTAACTAGACCATGGGCCATTAGGCGGCACTGAACGGCAACACCTGTATTCTCACCTCGAGCTGAGCGTGGAACACTCACACACAAAAACGTTGCCTAGAGTTAAGAGAGGATGTAGAGGCTACATAGACTCTGAGCGTGATGCAAAATTCTTACCCTTCACCATCTTCGTGCCATTGAGACATTGATAGCGTGCAGAGGGTCAGTTTCTTAGCCTTAGGGACTTGTCCGGCTGAATGTGACTAATCAACTAGGACCCATATATACTTTATTGGCAGTGGCAGGTTCGCTGGGTGTCAAGTGGGTTTCAGACTGAATAAAACCCAAATTGCTTACTTTTTGATAGTTCCCAGCATATTTCTTTGGCTAGTACCTTATGTAATTGTTGCACTGCTTTATAAACGAATATTCAAACAGGCATTCATAGAACTGACATATATGTGTTGGTCTTATAGATAATGTAGTCATAGAATGACCGTAGATTAATGTTACATATTGGCCTTACTTGATCTTTATTACCTTCAATAAAGTCTCAGTTTCACTTCTGGGAGGTGTTTTATAATAGTGGCAATCGTTAATTGTGACCGTTTCCATTACATAGGTGAATTATCATACCTGTGCATGTATGGCACAGCTATATCCAAAGAGATGCTGGACCATCAGTGGTCGTTTCAGCACAGGAGGTATATGCATCACCTTGTCTATGAAGCACCTCCCTTATCTATTTCATCCTGACACACATGGGTCTGTAACGCTTGATGAACTGTGTCAGTTTGGCATTAAATCAAATCCTTTCTGAGCTTAGTATACATTAGTATCATTTATAATGCTACTACTAGTGTACCCAGAATTGTAATCGGTAAGTAAAGAGAAGTGGTTAAAAGGACTCATACATTTTGATAAATGGATGCAGGGGGTAAGGTGAATAGAATAGAAGAGATGTTAAAGTATGAGCAATGCAGAGGAAAGTGAAGGGGTGTGGTTTCCATTTGTAAACTACATAGGCTGGTGGTAGGGTATTATCGTAAAACTGGATGAGGTTTAATCTTGTCCACCGTATGCCACGACTGGAGTTTGGCAAAGTGACTTGATGAGGCGAAACTGAGGTAAGTCCGGAGCCAAAACTTCAGGAGTGGAATGCGATGGACAAGATTAAAACAAATCAGGTTTTGATTTTATCCTACCCTATCTTGGAATATTACGTGATAACATTGCTGTATGCAACTAGTGGCATATAAAACTCTGTATGCCAGTCAGCGTGGCATATGGAAACCCAATGTTAAGCCTATGGGATTTTATATCAGGGGTAGGATAAAGGTAGCTATACACCAGGTGAGAGTTGTGATTCCCCATACACTGTGCACATTAAAGTGGCAAATATTATGATGGGTCGTTTTATATTGGCCTCCACCTCTGTCTCTGACTTAAGCGGCTAATCCACCAAACTGGCAGTAGCCCAGGCCAATAGCATTGTGGAGGCATTGTGAACGTTGGCAACAAATACCAGCCTAAATTGCGTGTTGCACTGCACGAAAACCACTATTTTACATATGTATACAAACCGCGTCTAACAGTAGGATTTTGCATCTAGAAGTTAGAGCTGTTATCTGTCTCGTAGTGTCCATGGTGCGGTCTTATATACGTCATATATACGCCGGATTCCATTGTATATACACCAATCTCAAAAAGTTCCATTCTCTGCCACTTGGGGACACTACTGGTAGCATATTTCATTTGCCATTAACCATCCAAGTCTGTATTATATGAAAATTGCAATCTTATATTACCAATTTATTTTATAAAAACCTAATTAAGTATAAATTGATTAATTACACACAGTAAACCTTGCATTATGTTGTTTTTTTAATTGTTTTTCTAATAGATCTTACTGAAATCATCTTACCCCCATATGAATGCGGCCGCACAGGTGTGAATGCGGCCTGACATGTCTACCCAGCCCCCCCCCCCCCCCCACGACACCATAACACATCGCACCTCGTTGCTGACCACGGGCTGGGGCCAAAAGCCCATTTCGAAACTGATCCACCAAGATGTACTGAGAATGTACTGAGAATGACGGCCGGCCAGCCGACTCGCCAGCAGTTCTGAACGCAAAATCGTAAAGTGCCTTAAAGCATTGCCGACGATGCAGACCAGAAACTGTTTTAGTTGACTTTTAGCGGCTGCCAACCGTCACCTTTCCCGGGATCCATATTGACCACTCACCTGCATATGGTCAATTCTCCCAGATCGTGATCGATGCCCACGTACGGTGACCAAAAATTCAAACTAGTTAGATCTTTATAAAAATGTGGAATTATATAGTAGAAGACAATATTAGGCATGTGTAAAAGTTGGGAACACTAATCTTTATTGGAAATTATTTTTTTAGCTGAATGAATTTAACCTTATACATCCTATGTCACCGTACGTGGGCAAGTGGGTTTCACAAGGCCTTAGGGGAAATATTGATTGTTATTTATAAGCAGGATCAGATTTTCATTATCAGAAAATGAAATTCTAATCATATTAAGTAAATTAGTGTTGATCAATACTATTCAGAATACAATGCCCATGTACGGTGACCGGCCCATGTACGGTGACATACCTAAAAATACATGTCTGATTATTGGCATTAACATGCCTGAAGTCTTTGCAAATTGCAGGTGTTAACAGTTCCACAATACTCTATTTATATATAAAATTTTGTTCACTAATATTGTAAATCTTCTTCCTTACATAAGCAGAACCTAATAATTTCTGCCCATGTACGGTGACTAAATAAAGTTCACCACCCATGTTCATTTAGCTGTAGTATATTTGATGGAAGAATTAATTTACACACTTCAAATGCTATAAAACCTTTCCACATGCCTCCTTCATTTGGAGGATGAAAAAGTATCCAAAAAAGTAATTTTCTATAATTATTTTACCTTATAATGTTGCTTGCCCATGTACGGTGACATACCCTTCACCACTGATTTTTCACACATAGACTACAAATAAATCTGCCCATTCGAACATTTATCATGTTTTATAAGCTCTGCAACACATTTGTGGGTATGACACATTCAGGACAGATAAATATTTATAGTTAAATACAAATAAGAGGTCTCCAAAATCTCAATATACAGGTTTCATCTATGATTTTTGAGCTAAAAATGCCTATTTTAGGGGTTTATCAATGTTCATTAAAGATATAGGTACATGAAAGTGGGGTTCCCCTGACAGATTTTTCATTTCTACACACTCTAATATCGTTTCTGATATCATAAAACGATAGATAGATATGAAAACGACCGTTTGAATTATTGGTCACCGTACGTGGCCCATCGATCACGATCTGGGAGAATTGACCATATACCACGACACCCACTGCCAACATGGAATTGGCAGCCCCGCGAGAAGCAATCCTACAAGCGGCAACCAAATATTCAGACAGTTTGGGTACTCTGGCCACAATCCTAGCCCCAGAGTGTGCTGTACACATTCATAACATCAAGCCTTATCTTTATTCACCCTCATTGTTCAGTTTAACGCAGACCTGTCATCATTTCCGTATAGTTCCCAACGTGGTGACACACTGCTCCGCTCAATTACCAAGTTTTGCGCAAACCGGAGCAGCGTAGTGTTTGGAGGCAGTTCGACCCGTCCCCTATCAAATGAGCAGGGAACTCGGCTTACATGTTAGTGTGGCCAACGGCCACCAGGTGTTTAGAGCAATGCCCCCCTCATATACAATCTTTTGGAGAGCTATAGGATGAACATGAGAACTGACATATTGTAAAGTCTAGACACCTAGAGTAGCTAGTTGTAGACCTCAAGAGTAAGGGAGTAAAAACACAGGTGTAATAGGTACAGTAAAACCCCGCTTCCGGGACACCCCGCTTAAGGGGTCACCTGCTTTAGGGGAAAGTTTGCTCGGAACGAAAATTTTCCCCTTTTTTAAGAGTTTATTATGACCCTGCTTATTAAGAGTTTATTTTGACCCTGCTTAAGGGGACCCGCTTCAGGGGCCACCCCGCTTCAGGGGACAGTTATTTTGGTACAGAAATGCTTCTTAACCCTGCTTAAGGGTAGCATTTGGAGGGACATCTTATCAAACACACTCCAGATAATCTTATATCCTTGTTTATAGTATGTGTTTGGTGTCCAGACAGTTGTTGCAACAAGGGGACACCCCCAAGAGCCGCCAAGAGCTGCTACAAAGCCGCTGAATATCACACCTTCAAAGCCCCCAGCCCGCCCACCATTAACCTGTAAGTGGGCCTCTTACCCAACACCTTCAGCTGGCGCAAAAATCACTGGTGCTATATTCACTCACTGTGGCCTGCCAAGAGCCGCTAGAGATGTAGGGAATAACGTTCAATCAACAAACTACGGCTGCCAGGGCCCACACGAGAATGCTTTGTCTATTGTCTCAGTGTAACGCCAATTATTAAGAGACCCGCAAATAAGTAAACGGTGGGCGGCGTAGGGCGGGCTTGGGGCTTTGAAAGTCTGTTATATATATCTTGCAATATATCTTGACTTGATACCCTATAAATAATATCTTGTGATATAATATATATGTGTGATATCATTTATCTATCTTATATTTATTTTCTATTCATTTTGTATTTACTTTTTCATATATTGCTTAGAATTGGTTTATTCAATAAACCTTTCATCTAATAGCTGGCGTTTCCTGCATTTAAATAGATATACCTTATGATATAACCATCCACAGTCTGAAAACCCCGCTTAAAGACACCCCGCTTAAGGGGCTAATAAGCCCGGAACGGAGAGTTCCCCCTTAAGCGGGGGTTTACTGTACTACTACAGTAGTACTATGAGTCAAGAACTTGATTTATTGACAAGATGGGCTTTGTTTTATACATATAGCAGGGAATAGACATGCCAGGATTAGCATCATTTAGGTATGCGCTCTCATTAGCTGGTGTACCAGCAGCCAATAGAGGATGATCCTATATTTGTTCCTGTTGAATGCCCATCCTAGTCTGTCGCACATGTCAGGAGGCAACACATGACACTGAACAACTTGAGGTGTGATTGATAGAGCACCCTGCTCCCATGTGGACTGACGAGAAAGTAGAGCTGAGTGATAATAGGGGTATTATATATGCCATTCAAAGCATCTCAGCCAGACTGCTAACATCAGGGAGGATGAGACTAACCAGAATGGTGACTGATCCAATTCAGTTAATTTGTTTATCAATAAATCAGGGTAATTTAGATGATTACTTTGTTCTCATAAAAACCAATATTACTTGGTCACAATTGGGATGAATAGACCAGAATAATCTGTCATCTTTCTATGTTCTTTGTTGACACTGATTATGGTGAACTCTCGCTGCAGGTTATCCCGGGGAACTCTTCTTACGCATCTTCAAAGTATGCATCGTACCTTTGATTGTTTTCGGCGTCGTTGCTGGTGAGTATGGTTTTCATTTTACAGAAATATGACTGGTTATTTGAGGTATTATTATTAAAGATATCACCTGGACCTACAGAAAGTTGTTTTATATTAGCGACTAAATACTGCATATATATTAAGAAGGAAATTGATGAGTGTTTGGTCTGTGTCCTCGTTCGCCATCGACTTTGGGTTGCTCAGTAATATAAACGAGGCGATAGCCAAGTGAATATTCTGAAGCACACCAAACGAGATGGTGAACAGGGACTCAGACCAACCACAAATATGTTTCTGATTTGATCTTAGCCTGGCAATATTCATCTCTTAATCACCCGTTGAGAACGAGTTACCGTTCTCGCAAGCCTCTTGAGAACGAGTTTGTAGTGCTAAGCCTATGGACGTTTATACCAGGCTAAGATAATACACTGTACCATGTATGTAACGTCTATGTATACCATATAGAATGAAATTACAACCTACCTGAAACACTGGCCCTGGAGCCTACTGAAATCAAGGCTGCTTTGCACTCTACATAGCGAGAATCTCCAGATTAAAAATCATCCTTAAATAAAGATGTATTTACTCTTTATATTATATATGCTCTGCATATGTACAAGGAAGATTATCCACTTATCCTTTGGCGATTTTATTCTAACCTCCCCCTTATTTTTTCTGAATTTAAATCCCAAAAAAATCCCAGTTAAATCATTATGGATAATGATTATAGATGTGGCTCTCACTTGTCAGTTCTAAATGTAACTGCTAAGGGAAAATCTTATTTGCTTTTATAGCTTTTCTTATTCTTCTTTTTCCATGTTTGTTTATTTGAATTGTTTTCTCACCAGGTACTTCGGCGATGGATCCTAAGTCAAATGGCAAGGCAGGGGCAGTGATTATGATCTACAGCATGGGTCTCAGTGTCATCAGCTGTGTGTTAGGATTCCTCATAGTTCTCGCCATTAAACCAGGTACTTATAGATATAGAATGTCCTGACCATGCTGTGCAAGCTACAAAACAAGATGATAATACACGGTTCGTACAGAACGAGGCGTTTACACTAAGTTCCATACAAACCATGAATTATTATCGAGTTTTGTGGCTCGTACAAGCATGGTAGGTCGTTCTATATTTACTATTTACCAACATTTCATTGATTTAATTTCATTTCATTAAATTCATTTCATTAATTTCATTTGGCTTAATAACCAATATTTCAATAAACGTGTATGGGGAGGTAGCCCGTATTTTCCTGTACGGATCAGTGGTCTGTACAGTATTTTCACGTGATGTGGCAAAACTGTGCGTATTTACAGTATGTACGGCATGGGTATAAAATAAACTGCCTTAAAGTAATGGGGTCAGAGAATTTTATCTCACTCCAGTTTTTATCACCATAGGCTTAACATTAGGAACTCGTACTCCTACTGGCCGTGAAGATATTGTACCAAATACTCAATGGCTAATTGGGTGATTTATTTTCTCAATTGATAATGTTATACAGGGTGAGATAAAATCAGAAACCCACTCGATGAAAATAGCATGGTCCGCACTCCACCTGGTTTGACCACAGAGTAATTCACTCAGCTTCGTGAATACTCTGTGGTCAAACTTGGTGGAGCACGGACCAAGTTATTTTCATCTCGTGAGTTTCATTCTAATTATTGCCCACGTAACACGCAGTCTCCATACTAAACATATGGAGCCAGATTGCTACTGAGCAGATTCAGGAAAGCCGTATTCTCCTAGGAGAATACAGCTTTTTCAGCCACCTAAAATTGTCATTTTACAAGTGAACCATGTTTTAGACACTCTACACAAAACTCAACAAGTAAAAAAGATGTAATGCAACATAACATCTGATCTCGGTATTTTAGAGGGAAAATATGTTCCGGTGAGCAAAAGTTCAAAGTTACTCGGTAAGGCTTGGAAAAATTACTGCCCGCGGCTGACGCCTTGGGCAGTAATTTTTCCAAGCCTTACCGAGTAACTTTGACTTTTGCTTACTGGTACTTGGTTTCCCTATTCCTATATACCTTCAAATATCGATAAAAATGCTTAGTTCTTTACCTGAAACACTTCCGAAGCAAATGGCTACCCTTATCGAGTAACCACAGTAGCTATTGTTTGCGTCCCGCTGCTGTATTGTATCACGTGATCAGAGCAGGACGAAAACATGAGAGCGGGACGAAAACATGAGAGCGGGACGAAAACATGAGAGCGGGACGAAAACATGAGAGCGGGACGAAAACGTCAACCTCAACACATAACCTATTTTTAATGCACCCCCAAGCAGGGGTATGTAACTCTAGTTAGTTCAAAAATGGGTATATAGGAATATAGGTTAATACTATTATATCTAAATAGAATCTTAATGTTCTACAGCTTACCCACAGCATCTGATATATTCTCGCTCACAGATGGGCTACTGTGGTTTGCTGCTGGTAGTGCAGGCCTGGTGTGGCGAGGTCAACCTAAATATGCACGATCTTAAAAAAAAAATTTTTTTATATCTTATATTTAAGAATAACGACCTTAAACCTATGCCATATCAATGAACACAGGAGGACGAATATATGGTGCGATAACTTGACCACATTACGAGGTGCACCAGATGACATTACGCTGTTATTGTAGGCAGAGAGCATCGGAAATGGGAAAATGCGGTTTTAGTCAGACAGGGGATGGTTCATTGCATGGGGCATTAGTCGCCAAGTTAGACTTACTACAATATTTAGTCAGCTGAGGCAATGGTGTAGAAGTTATTGGTAGTTCAACCAGAAACCAATATTTTTGGACTGATTCATAACGGAGATTACTTAGAGATATAATATAGAAATTAATTGGTTAATAGTATACCATAATTATCAAAAAAGTTTATCATTTCAGGCCGTTTCAAGCAAGCAAATGAAGTCCCACAAATGAAGCCAAAAACAAACTTGAAGACGCAGGATATTTTTGCTGATCTGTTCAGGTAATATGTGGGACTATTTTATTTAATTGTAATTTAATGCAGGTGTTTTCTTTCAGCACTACCTACCGGTGAATTGTCTAGTTAAGGTGCCGTTGGGAGAAACGCGGCCGATTCTGGCCTCACACCTATAGCAATACCGTATGAATGGCGGCTGGGATTGCGAGGCAGTTTTTTTTGGTTTTTCAGTGTGCAACATGATATAATGACATGTTACATGCTGTCACAACATACAATAAGAATGGAATTTGTCTGGTGTTTATTTTTTAAAGGATAAGACAGCTTGAACAAACTAAGATATTGTATTGCCTGTCTAAACTTTAGAATTTAGAATTGTCTCGGTTTTCCCTCAGAAAAAGGTAGGTATATGATGGCTAAACCCAACTTGCAATGTGTCATTGTGCATCCAGTCTCGGAGTTCCTGTGTTATCTAAGCTATATATTGAGTATCATTGAGGTGATATGCATTTATATATATTACAATACCATAGAATATGATGCAATCGCGGCAATTTCGCTGAAACTAATATGCAGGGGTAAAGTAAACATATTACCCTCATACACACCTTAAACCAATGCCAAAGAATCCATTGCCAGGTGTTTCTTCGACTGCAGGCATGGCGTAACCACACAGATAAATTGTGAAACCAGCCTGTGGAAAATAGCTATTGAAAAACAATAAGTTGTGGGTGTTCCACCGGCGTGGGGACGTATTATATGGGACAAAGACCTCGCACAACACCCCTATATGGGTGTGTTTTCTCTTATTCCCTATAATAGGGTCATTCCCCGCTAAGCTTAGGCCTACTATAATGAAAAGGAGAAATAGTACGAAATAAGAATTTTTTTTCATTTCAGGAATCTTTTTACTGATAATTTTGTGAGGGCAACGATGCAAAAGGTAATCCATATCTTATCAAGTTGCTCCATATCGTTTCTGATCCATATCCCTGAGTTTCTAACCCATAACCATGCAAGTTTTATCGCATTATTCTTTAAATGCTGACTTTTCTTCCGCTGCTAATGACAAATTGAAATGTTTCAAATATTCTCTTTCCTGAAATACGTTCCATCCAAAAATACTCAATATTATAATCTCTGTTTCATTTCTTGTACACTTGTACATACATAGAGCTACTAAGTTCCGGGAGCCTGTCTAATAATCTAGGATTGTACATGAAGACCCTTTCCTGTACCTCTTACAAGGGTTATTGTATAAGTATGTTCACTAAGACAATATTAGCCGTCCATAAGGTCGTCTATCAGTGTTGAATAAAGTTGACCCACTCGTCCCTGGGTCTCTATGGCATACATAGACAATAATTGATGGTTTTGTGGACAGACACGCCTGTCCACAAAATTATCGTTTGTTGCATTTATTATCCATCTTTTTGAATAAATTAAACCCATTAATTGCCATATTAAAGGGTATAACAATAAGGACGTACTATTTCTTTGCTCTATAGCAAATGGGACTATTTTTCCCATACACCATGGTTTTGAGGCCGTATACCACAGGTTTAAGTATCTGACAGTTAGATATATATATATGGGTCGAGGTTTACTGAGTCTACATACATTTTCAATGGAGACTTTTATACAATTGATAATAAAGAAATGATACTACATGTACGATCCCAGATTATCAAACAGGCCTCTGTTTCCTGGGTTTTCCTCCCCTTGTGGTGCATCCCTCTTATAATATCTCACACTCTCTAAGTGGTATTCGCTCTATGGAGTGGAATTCTTAATGAACTAGGCTTAGAGCCTTGAGAATCCAATGGCGTTCCTCCCATGCTAACAACGTACATCAGTGCAACCAAAGATTCCTATAATCTCAATGATTCCACCTATCGGGAATACTGTGTGTCAGTGGATTCTCAAGGCTCTAAGCCTAGTTATAAAAGAATTCTTCTCCCATAGAGCGCAGTGAGAACCCTGTACTTATATAGAACGTCCTGACCATGATGTACAAGTCACAGAATGAGATGGTAATTTACAGTTTGTACGGACCGAAGTGGTTACGCCCAGTTCCGTATAAACGGTATATTATCATCGAGTTCTGTGACTTGTACAAGCATCGTTGGACGTTATATATTTACTACATACCCAAAATGAAAAACAATTTCATTTTGCTTAACAACAAATATTTTAATAAATTTGTATGGCTAGGTAGTCCGTATTTTGGTGTACAGACCATTGGTCTGTACAGTATTTTTACGTCCTATGCCGAAACGGTGCGTATTTACACTATATACGGCATGGTCTATAGTAAAGATTATGACTTAGAGAGTGTAAGATCTTATGAGAGGGATGCACCATTATAACGAATATTGCTGTGTGTGCAAACTTTAACCAACAGAATTAGCCGCCTTGATCGCAACACAAGATGTGTTGCCTGTCTTCTCTAAACTTTATATGTGTAATAGGCCAGGACAGACTACATAGAGAAGGTAAAGATCGTGGACAATATAGACTTGGCTAACACGACACAGAATGCAACAGATAACACAGTAACCATGACAAGGACCCTAGTCTACGCCAACACTACTAATCTCATAGGTGAGTGACTCAAGTGGTATCCACATGGTGGGATTCATGTACATTAAGTGGGATTAACACAATGGGACAAATGGAACTGAGACTGGTGTACTTCACACCTCTGCACCAGTCGGCTACTATTTCTAGCTGGGTGGAAAGTTTCACAGATTGGGGTGTTCTACAGTTTCATGGTAACATGGTGGATTCAATTCACATGGGAAGACTTAACAGGTACATAGTCTCACCCCTACACCCCTACACAGGGTACACAAGGTACACAGGGTACACAGGGTACAAAGTCGCCAACTCAGGGTACTTCCCTGTGCGAATAGGTGTTATTTGGGACCACTGAGACTAACAGATCAGGGGAGAACCTGTGAAATACATTTGTCTCACTAAAATCCCCCTCTAAATTTTAAACCTGTTTAAAGTCGGATTAACAGGATGGGACAAATGGAACTGAGACTGGTGTACTTCACACCTCTGCACCAGTCGGCTACTATTTCTAGCTGGGTGGAAAGTTTCACAGATTGGGGTGTTCTACAGTTTCATGGTAACATGGTGGATTCAATTCACACGGGAAGACTTAACAGGTACATAGTCTCACCCCTACACCCCTACACAGGGTACACAAGGTACACAGGGTACACAGGGTACAAAGTCGCCAACTCAGGGTACTTCCCTGTGTGAATAGGTGTTATTTGGGACCACTGGGACTAACAGATCAGGGGAGAACCTGTGAAATACATTTGTCTCACTAAAATCCCCCTCTAAATTTTAAACCTGTTTAAAGTAAAAATCTCATGAGATTCTGTTCCTTGTTAGGGGTGATTGTCACCGACAATTGCAAGGGAAAAAAGTTATCTTAGCAAAATCGAACCCTGTCATTCACACGAGGAGATTGTGTTCCAGTACCGAATCTCAACAGGATTTGTCTCAGACGAATGGCCTGTGAGGTATGTGAATCCCATCGTGTGACTCCCACTTTTCAGGGTGTTTATCTGAGACAAATCCTACTGAGATTCTGTACTCAACCACAATCTCTTCTCAATTGAGGCGGTCAGGGATCCCGCTGATACCCGTGAACAGCAAACCTGAAATTTCTGACAGTTTCTTGAGAATTTTAGCACCGGAATGTGCTGTGCACATTCATAACATCTTCGCTTATCTTTATTTTCCTCTATTACTATTTTTGTTCTTTCTAATTTTTCATTTCTATAGTCAGAATATTGCACGTTATTGTCATTACCAGATATACAATAACAGTTTGTAAAGTTCCAGTCTATACATTGCTATCATTACCAATTATATTGGATACTATGCGAAGAGATTAAGTCATCTAAATCTCTCATATTTATTAGTACCATAACGACTGCATTAGGACAGTGGCCATCTTGTAGTAGCTCCCTCCCTGTCTTGATGTTGACCGTACAGCAGCCATGTAGTGAATGGCATAATTACGCTCATTATCGCTCAATCTAGTTCCCAATCTTGCCACATGGGGGCAGGGCACTCTGACATGACATGGACACTTGAAATCTTAGTGATATGAGCTACCCTCCTGACATGTGCAACAGACCGGAATGAGACTGGTCAGCTGATCGGCTATTGGTTCATTAGTCAAATCCAGTACAGGATTTACAAGCTTACCCTGAACCCAGATGCCACCTGCTCTTTGTATATAAGCTGCATAAACATGTCATTAAAGCATTCTTTAAACCTCTGCATTAAAGCTCAGTTGAAGTTCTGGCCCATAGTAGAACATAGTACCTCTGTGTTTGAGTTCTTACTCCCTTCTTCCACTGCACGAAAACCACCTTTTTATTCATATATATATACGCCATCGCAGAAGTGCATGTACTGGCTGAATATTGACTTGCTTTCATATATATATACACTCAAGGTTTATATATGGACGCATCTTAGCTGTATTTCACAACCGGCGTATATGAGAGGAAATATTCTCTCCCCCCGCTGCCTCCCGCCTGTAAAGTAAAGGTGTCCTCAGTAGGAAGCCCAACCCCCCCTGCTGCCATCCCCCGCCACCTCCTGCCCACTCTCAGTGAAGCCCTCTTCACTGGACACTTATATCCGCCTACAGATGAGGCGTTTAATACACGGGGAATAGGAAGACCCTATATATGCAAAAGTCATACTTATATACGCCGGGTGCATTCATATGTAAAATGGTGGTTTTCGTGCAGTATTCTTAAGGCCCATGCCTTACACAAGTAAAGCTCAAGGCTTTACAAATTGCTACATGTATAGGTCACTATCACCCATTCACATCAACATTCCCATAGCGCACAAGTATTACATATATAATCTTATTTGTGAAACCGGGATGATAAGACACTTTTTAAACCGTGGTGGTCACACTTTAAACCAACTGTATATGTATATATATATATATATTTATATATATATATATCTGAAATGTTTCCAACAAAAATATTTAGAAAATAAGAGAGAAAAAACCTGTCTTCTGTTACCGTTACCTTTATACCAGGCTAACATGATAATAAGAAGTCCTGCCGTTCCCGTTACAGGGATACTCTTCTTCTGTATCGTGTTCGGCATGGCTGTCGGGCGGCTCGGTAAGAAGGCCGTCATCATTCACCAGTTCGCATCGGCCGGCACAGACGTCATGATCCGCATCCTCGGCTGGTTCATGTGGTCAGTATACCTCCGGGATTTTTATTAATTTAACAAAAATTTCAGAACATCATTCCATTCTGTCATCAGTTTACGGATCTCCCATGAATTTCGATTTCCACGTAATCACTACAACCTATTAGAGCATGCTAGCACGCCCAAAACTGCGCTAATTACGCAGCACTGACTGTAAAATTGAATATGTTTCTGAATGTATCTCTGCATAAAGCGTTATGCAATGGCTATACATTTGGTTTGCCAGTTTTTAAGTAGATATACTTTCAAAGTATGATTACGTATACGGTCCTTTTTCAAGTACTAAACAACTTAGAAAGTGACAATGTATGACAGACTCTGTTTCTTGTAGTACATTATTTGGTTTGCCAATTTTTAAGCAGATATATATAAATTTGGTTTCTCTATGACTTTCATTTTGATTCAGGTGTTGCCCAATAGGTATCGCCAGTCTCATCATCTCGGGTTTCGCGAGACAGCGAGATCTCGGGGCGGTGATGGCAAGACTTGGACTTTTCATGGCTACCACTGCGCTGGGGAATGTTCTGCAGTCTCTACTTCTCTACCCTCTCATCTTCCTACTCGCCACTCGTAAAAACCCGCTACCCATACTTCTACGCTGTGGACGTCTGACCGCCATGGCCTTCGCCCTTTGTAGTTCGTAAGTCAAAAGTATGATATGCTATACGTGCAGGAGTATATGTTATATGCTTATTATTGTTATTATTATCATCATTATTATCGTTTCTTTTAATATTATTATCATTATTATTATTATAAATTCAACCCAAGAATTGCCATATAAAAGAAAATAACAATCGGGACTATTTCTTTGCTCTATAACAGAAAGGGACTATTTTCCCGTATACCACAGATGTGAGGCCCTATACCACAGGTTTAAATCCATATACCACAGGTTCTATATAATGGGTCGTGTTTTACTGAGTCCCCATACATTTCCAATGGGGTCTTTGTATATGATGAATGATAAATGTGTTTTCTATGGACATTATGTATGGGGTGGATATGTCTGTATATCTCGGGTATAGTGATACATGCTGCCCATGTGTTTTGTATGGACACTATGTATGAGGTGGATATATCTGTATGCTCCAGGTATGTAGATACACGCTGCCCATGTGTTTTGTATGGACACTATATATTAGGTGGATAGATCTATATACTCCGGGTATATAGATTCACACTGGCTATATGTTTTCTGTGGACACTACGTATTAGGTGGATAATAATATGGAGAAACCAAACAACAGTTAGTCTGTTGTTGTTTATCACACGATGGCACATCCTACCTGCACATCTCAATTACTTCTACATTAACAAATTACATCATTTGTCAAGTGTATCCCACTAGAGCGATATTTTTCATTTTTCTGAACTCCAGACCGAATACAGTGACCTAATGTTAAGCCTATGGAGATTTTTTATTAGGGGTAGGATAAATGCATTATCCCACCCAACACGTACATCTCCATCTCCCATCTGCAGGATCCTCATCATGCCCGAGTACTACAAGTTGTGTCACCGGCGCGGCTACGACGCGCGTCTCACCAACATGGTGGTGCCCCTCGTGACCACCATCAGCAGCAGCGGCAGCGCCCTCTACGTGGGGGCTGCCACCCTCTTCGTGACCCAGTACGGCAACATCACAGTCGACGCCGGAGAGATGACACTAATGGTGTAGGTATTATCTCTTTTGAATTGAGCAAACTCTTTCTTTATTTCACTTGTAGTACATACATTCATTCTTTCCTGAGTGTATAATCATGATATTCGATCTTGATAAACATTGTAATATATACATTCATACTTTCCTGAGTGTATAATCATGACATTCGATCTTGATAAACATTGTAATATATACATTCATACTTTCCTGAGTGTATAATCATGATTTTCGATCTTGATAAATATGGTAATACATAGTTTCCTTTTTTTTGAGTGTATAATTATGATTTTCGATCTTGATAAACATTTAATTCACATATGAAGGTCAGCACCAACCATAAATTGCCATTATTACACCGTCCTTAATCTATGACATCCCGTTTAGTAATACCTTAGTACATGTATTTCAAACACCATTTGATCTTATACGGCAGCTTGTTCTTTTCTTTTTCTCACTTTTTCCCCCTTTCCCCCCTTTTACCCCCTCTTCCCTTCCCCCTTTGTCTTCCCCTCATCTTAATGCACCTTATATTAACAAAAGTCGTCATACAACAAACAACCATAGGAATATCCAAACATTGGAAAAATCTTCATTTTCAAATGTATAGACTGAGCAATACAACCCTTTGGAATATGAGACCACAATGTTGCAATTAACTTTGTCATCTATATACATGCGGTACCAAACTTCCCTTCAAGATGGGTACAAATCTGAACTATAAAAGAAGAAAATGCCATTATGTATACAAGTAGTCCATATGACAATGGTGAATACATTTTAAAAAAAGTGTTTGTTTTAAAAGGAGTTTATTATGATCCAGATAAGTATACATCAAGATTTCCTTGTTTAATTACATAATGGATGAGTGAAATTGTAATATTCCATATTGTCTCTCCTTTTTTTTCTTAAGTTATATATAAAGTAGATGACATGATGGCAAGATGACAAGAAAATTTTACATTACATCACAACACAAGTGGACAAGGACTCACTAGTACCATTTTAGATTTTTTATTAGATTATCTTTAGACAAGGAGAATGATTGATAGGCTCTTGATACACAGAGGTTTTAAAAAGTCTAAAATTGTCAATCTAATCCAAAACTACCATCAAGTACTTTTTTATTGATCTTGGTTCACAGATCAATACATGCCCAGGGTCTTCCACTTCGCCTGGCAGGGGGGTTGACATGACAGGCTTGGCATCTGTGAACTCTGCACTTTCATTGGCTATTCTAACAACAGCCCATAGGGGATGACAAAATCGTTCTGGCTCCGACTGTTCTAATTCAGGCATTTTGTTCACTAACAAACAGGGGTAATTTAGATAATTACTTTCCTCTCATAGAAACCAATATCACATGGCCACGATAGGGATGTGTAGAGCAGGAGTTGACAATATGACCATACCATTATATTCATTATCTAGTATCTTTTTGTCGATCATCATCTCCCTCACTTAGTGCCACGTACAGTCAAGTGGGTGAAAACGATTGTGACCTATCTAAATTGGAAGTCTATATATGACCACTATAACCTCTAGGTCCTCAACGTATAGGTCGTATAAGCATTCTGTAAAAAAAACAATGGCTCAGTTTCCACTTTACCGAATCATTCTATTTTAACTGTTTCCAGTAAGTGATGTTCATTTTGTGCCATGGTCACTTGGAGATAGGACGTGAAGTGTTTTATCATCATTTGTAGCACTTTTCACATTACCAGTGTTAAATCTATAACACACAACATTTGTGACATTTTCATGGCCATTGACGTCACGTACCGGAAGTAGTATGTTGGCTAAATGGAAACTAACCCATTGTAAATGTCTTTTTTTCATTATTATTATTATTATTTTTTTTTTTTTAAACTTTTTTTTTGCCCTATTATCATATATACAGCACAGTACGCGCCTGCTATACTGTACGAGTATCTTCATTCCATCAGATGTCACATAATACTTTCGTAGGTTAATTAAGATATAATTTCCACGCTTTTCAGACTGCTTGGTGCTTTCTCGTGTTTCGCTGTGCCGGCAAGTCCAAGTGGCAGCATCATCATTGTTATGCTTGTCCTACAGTCCATAAATGTGCCGTCTGAACTGGCCGGCATTCTCTTCAGCATTGACTGGTTTCTGTAAGTATACTCATCCTTAATCTGTCTCATAATGTATGCATTTTTTACATAGCAGCACGGAGTTGTCCCTATGCCTTCACTGCCGTATATGGAATATAGGAGCTATGCATCGACCCAGCAGCCAATGACTGCATTCGCAGCACAACGCGACCTTCACCCTGTCCTCGTTACATACTGTTGATAGTGCCTTGGGATGGTTCTACAATACATAGTTGAATTTTTTGGGTAGAAACCACCCTCCTACGGCAAGGGAAGAGGGGATAGAATGTCTGTGTGGCTAAGTAGGTTTTTTCCCCTTTTTTAAAATTTCGTTTATTTAGACTGATCAGAGTTCAGCAAATACAGCATGTTGGTTTTCATTATGTTGTTACTCTCAATGCCAAATAAAAGTTAATTAAACAAGCTAAAACTGATATCAATGCTATTTATAATTTTTTTTTTTTATATATCACGAGCTTTGCTCTATTTATTGAACTGAATTGCAGTACATGGTAATCAATCAGCAAGTGACAAGGAGACACTTCGTCTGTGTACAATTGTATATCCCAGTGGCTACAGGTGACCATTCCAACGTCGAACAGTATTAGCGAGAGAAGTCCTTTTCGCATCATGATTTTGATAAGTCATCATAATAATTAAGTGATTGTAAAATATATGAATACATTGTATGGTATAAAATATGTTGGAACGCATTGCAATGACAATCACTAAAAAAGTCTCCCATTCAGAGACTCTTTTTCCATGATCACTAAAAATGTTGCTGTCTAAAAAATACACCTGAATATACCTGAATAGATTGCCCCACTCAACTACTGCGATCAAAGGCGATGCAGTCACATATTAGCAGTCTAGTGGCTTTATTACACATCCAGACCATCCGCTTAGATAATACTAGATATGAATAGGTTTTCAATTCATAGATCAACAGACTTTGCTGCTAAACTAACACTCAATATGGTAATCAAAAGGATAAGGATATCAAGGATGTAAGGCCAAGATAACGACTGGCGAACTTATGATAAGATAATGGGTGATGATATTGGAGAGAAAAAACACACCCCATTTTAATTCGCTTTAATCTACCTGGGGCTCGTTTAATAATCTAGGATCGTACATGTAGACCCTTTTCTGTATTCAATAGAGACCAAGGGACGATGTGGGTTAACTTTATTCAACATCAACGACCAACCTTATGAGCGGCTGATATTGTTTTAGTGAACAGACTTAAATATTATTGAACGATATCCCTTGTACGAGGTACAAAAAAGGTACAGAATCGTCTTCATGTACGATGCTAGGTTTTTAAACGGGCCCCAGCAACTTGATTGGTCACACAAAGCTGTTGACCAATAACGTTCAGCGCAGCTCCACCTTGCATAGATGAGCTAATTGAAAGAGTTACCGGTTGGTATACATGGCTGAATCACAGTTTTGTTTTTTCATAACGGGAAAAAGGCTTCAATTCCTTTGACCACTTCTCCACATATAAATAGATGATCGCTTTGATTTGTGTTTCGTCAAACGCTCAACACAGAGAAATGTGAAACTGGCCCATTATATCAAGGTCATATTTTGTGGGAAAATCTCTGAATTACAGAATCTTTGTCGAGATGAAGCTTTTGAAAAGAGATCCTGTCTGCATATTATCGTAAAACTGGATGAGGTTTAATCGTAGCCACCATATTCCACGACAAGAGTTTGGCAAAGTGACTTCATGAGGCGAAGCCGAGTGAAGCTCGGAGCCAAAACTTCAGGAGTGGAATGCGGTGGCCAAGATTAAAACGAATCAGGTTTTGATTTTATCCTACCCTATCTCCTCGATTTTGGAATATTACGTGATAACAATGCTGTATGCCACTAGTGGCACATAAAACTCTGTATGCCAGTCAGCGTGGCATACGGAAACCCAATCGAATTATGATCCCCTTTCTGTGAGTCCTGTCTGTCATGTTATGTCTATTGTATGTGAAATGTGTCTGTAATAGTTAAGAACATCAAAATATTTTGTGAATGAACTTTCATTAAAAAAATGGTAAAATATTTCCCATAAAATAACCCTGTAAGGTTATCCAACAGTATAGTAGATCCACACTGGGTTGAACCACACACAGGGAGAAAATATATACACATTGTGTCTGTAATATATATTGATTCAAATGTGATCGTGATCAAATGTGGTATTTAATCAAAAGTATTTAAAAAAAAACTACACAAAAAAACACATGTAGCGTCATACCTCATGATAACAGAATAAAACGTTAGATTTGTGTTAAGACAAGGCACAACCAGAGACAAACAAATGAGGTAGAAATAACAGGTAATGTTTATTTGCTGTTAGAATACAATGTTTCTGATTATTATTAATCCTTCATCACATTAATATTCAAACGTTAGATTGTTTCTTCTTCCTCTCTTCTCACAGAGACCGAATACGCACCACTGCTAACGCGGTGAGTAAAGCACATGGAGCTGCTCTTCTCAATGAGTTATGTCAGAGTGATTTGCCCGAAGAGTATGACACAGAGAAGAAACAGGAGCAGGCAAAGGAGCCACCAGAGACACGCCACCTAGTGTCAGACCGCGAGTGCTCGTCTCCTGTCTGAATTGACATCTGGGGGTCTTTGCTCCTAGAATTATGGGAAAAGCGTTAGTCCAGTTATATTGGACTGTGTTGTGTAGCGGTTATTTTTATGTTGTTTCGCTACCTTTTACAACACTGCATTTTCAGTGACATAGGTGAAAGGTTCATTAGATTTTTAGTTGGATATAGATGGCAGCATAGTTATGATGCAATGCGCAAAAAATCTGGAGCGACGATTTCAACCTCAGATTGCTATTCTGCGATCTGCAAAATGTAGAGCAACGACACTCTGGTTCACAGCAAGCTATGTTGTGTATTTGACTATTATTCCATCATAGGAATGTCATTTTTACATATTCTAATTTCCTTTTGTGTTCATTTTGAATAAGATAACCATAAAGGCAAACTTTGTTATCAATTATTTGAGCTATAAATATTTCCTAATTAGTGTTTCTGCTCTCAGAACCTGCATATAAATAAGCTTGGTCAAAGAGTGAGAATTTGTGGACACAGCCTGGGTAGAACCATACCAACCCATAGTCGGAACAGAGTGGAGACTGAGGTA
This sequence comes from Alentia gelatinosa, assembly GCA_950022655.1. Lineage (NCBI taxonomy): Eukaryota > Metazoa > Annelida > Polychaeta > Phyllodocida > Polynoidae > Alentia > Alentia gelatinosa. Next base: position 10,859,416 of record OX465583.1, read on the forward strand.
GTGACCAATCTACCCAATACATGTAAATTATAGGGTTTCATTTTAGGAAGTGCAAACAACTGATCTTTGAAGTATATAGCTGTGGGGGAAAATAGGCAAAGGCTGTGCTGTATCTAAAGCCACACCACAGCCTGCAGCATCTGTAACTCATCAAATAGGATGCAAATGCTAAGCCCATGAACTTGGATATGCAAGTCTGTACTGATCTGCATAAAACATTATGGGATGGCTCCACAGCGGGTTTGCCAATTTGTAATCAGGTTTCCGTTCAAAGTTTGTTTACGCTACCGTTAAGAGTGCCAAACTAATTTGCATATGACCATATATGGCAAACTCTCTTTCGGTGTATTCACCTCTTGCTCATAACCATGTACCCCTATATATGGTTCTAAACAGTAAATGAACAAGGTTATCACTGGACAACTATCACATTTACACGCATTTCAATAATGAAACTGACGCGTTAACTTCTTATATTTTACTACATATTTGATAAGGATGAGCAGTACATAGTAGCTGCATATTGTGAATGTTTCTGTTTACTAAGCTTTATGCTATATTACGTTTGTTAAATTTTTAACGTTTACTAACACTTCTTTATGTATTGTGACTCATTACTACATACCTTTACGTACATAAAAGGCATAGAGGAAAGTTGACAATTTCTAAAAGAAATTCTGACACTGCATTCTCCTACATTGGTTTTACGTTTTTATTTCCAATCTGTCTCATTGTCATTCCTATACACTGACCAAACAGACTGTTGCGTTTTTTGTTTTGTTTTTTCTTTTCTGTCCAATCTGGCTCAACTTAATTATTTTCATGGACTAGATAATCAATTGGAACATACATACAAATCTTCCGTGTAAATATTTCTTAAATTGTGGCTGAGTGCATAGTGCATTCACCCAGTGTTTCAACTCAGGTGTTATAAGGCCCCAGGAGTTGCCAAAGCAAAGCAAACTAGGAATCAGACAGGCTGTGTCTGTAATCCCATCCATTCGTTTTTACAGCGACATTTTCAATACTGCATCCTATGCATCGTGTAGTAATTCAGTTTATCAAAGACGGTTATAATGCATAAAAGGGATGGAAACTCTAAAACTGTCCTCAATTCAATATTCCTTCCTATACAGGGGATCATTTCAGGACTTTTTCGAGTGACAATTTTCAATTGTTGCTTCAAGAGTTGCAAGGTAAAGCCGTTCATGGTACACATAGAAGCTCCCGAGGACTCTCCTCTTAAACTGGAATCCAGGAGTGATACCTATTTATAACGGCTGAGATCATTGTTATTGGTTGCAAGTGTGTGTGGGTGGGTCAAACGTAAACTAAAAATGTTAAAATATGCCTACTCTTTTGTTCCTAGTTTATTTTTTATTTCATTCTTTATCATGCCTCCAAACAGCGGATGAGGCTTGTTTGACAATGGAGACAGTCCATAGATAATTAGGACAATCACAAATTCCGATAATATCAGGTCATACGTTACATCAAAAATAACCGATATTTGTAAAAAAAAATCCCTTTGCCAGCCATGCTGGCTATAATGCCAATGCTACAAAATTACTTCAGCCTTACAAATACATTGAAAGATTATACCTGAAATTGACTTACATTGAAGCAATAACGAAACACATGGTACAGGTCTTTGCTTAGGCAGGACACTCATGGTCATCTGACTGACAAGATTTAGCGAATCAAAGCCCTGTTTTTCAAGAACAAAAACATATGCAAAATGTAGTCTCCATAATACAACCCCCCCCCAAAAAAATTATTTGAGGTATGTCTTAGTACAACATCTACTACAAAACATAATTAACAAAGCCGGGCTGCAGAAAAAATGTATTTATTGCACATGGAAATGATAAAACATTGCATGGTAAAAGCAGATAAACACATTTCAGGTAAAACGATAAAACGATAAGAGTGATAAACGATTATACATTATGAGCCCTATGGCGATAGGTAAAAGTGGAAAAAAGGTGTGGGTGGGTGGGTAATGAAAAAATTCCCGTGCATCGACAGTGAATGCAATAGCAGGAATGACGCTAGTAGAGGCGTCAGATGGTCATGTGACCAGAAAGTAATTAGCATAAAATGTTCGATCAACCACCGCACTGTTACCTGTTATAAAAGTCTGTTCGATTAGAAAAAGAGGAAAGCAGCCCGGCAGTAAATCATATGTAATTTACAATTACTGCACAATTAACAAAGCCGGGCTGCAGAAAAAATGTATTTATTGCACATGGAAATGATAAAACATTGCATGGTAAAAGCAGATAAACACATTTCAGGTAAAACGATAAAACGATAAGAGTGATAAACGATTATACATTATGAGCCAGAGAGGAGGCTAGGGTAGTAGAAGTCTGAGGGGGAACCGGCTTGGGTACATATGCTCGGAAGCCCCCGACCGAGGTCCAGGCCCCGTGGGCCATGATTTTGTCCTTGGGGACGCCCGAAAGCGCTGCTTGTTGGGCTCCCATCCTCCTGAGAGCGTGGAGGGTAAAGGAGTGCCATTGTGGGTAACCTGTCGCCCGGAGGGCTGATCGCACAACCGAAAGTATGGCGTCAGGTCGTAGAGGGGCGTCCCTCTTGGAGACAAACGCCGCGGCGGAAGGAAGCGCGTGGACGTGATCGCGGTATCTCTCCCAGGCCTCGACCGGGCAGAAAATACCGTTGGTGCGCGTCACGGGAATTGAAAATAAGCTCGCCGGTCCAGCCGAGGTCTTTGTCGAGCGAACCGTTATCATTAGGCCCTCGTCCGAGACCAGGATGTCCCTGCGGCGTAGCGTGTGAAGAGACGCCCCGACAGGGCCTGTCGTAAGAAGATTTGACTGACGTAACAGCGTCGTGTAGCCGAGGAGGAGAAGGGACCGGGCCGCCAGCTGGACCGGGCCGGGGGCATCCAGCGCCATTAACACGACTTTGAAAATGTCCAGCGGGACCGGAGCGGCCGGGGACGTCTGGTGCGAGGATAAGCGCTGGGCGCCCTTGATAGCGTGAGTAACTAGTATGGAATCTAGCGATACCGCTTGCTCGTAAGAAAGTCCGCGCCCCGGAGAAGTAATTCCGGACAGACGCCGGACTTTTGAAGCTGTTCGCCAAAAACTGTATGAAGAGGGCGAGTTGAGTCGGGGACGGGTCGAGGTGGTTGAAACTGTGGGCCATCATGAACGAGACGTATGCCTGCATCTGGCGATGTAGGTTCTCTGCGGTGCCAATGGATGCTGCTGCCGTCCACGAACTCCGGAGGGACGAGATGAGGCGGGGATTTGCGTTATCTGGAATACAGAGTAGAAAAAACTATGTTGGAGACAACACATATGATAACGGTGCTGGATCTCGACGAGACAAATTTCGATCCTTAACTAATTTGAGGGCGAGTTTAGCCTTATCCTGGTCGAAACTCGCGCGAGAGAGGGCATCCGCGAGAAAGAGTTGGTCCCCCGGCTTATGGACTACGCGAACGATAACATCGTGTAGGGCTTCAATCAACGCGATTTCTCGCGCGCAGGCGGCCAGAATTGGGTCTCGAGTCCTTCCGGAGTTCAAAGCGTACATTGCCGCTGAGTTGTCCGTAGTGACTTGGATGATATGGCCTCGCGTTCCGGGTGGTCTCAACGACTTGACCGAGAGGAGGCAGTTGATTGCCTCGATTTGGCTAATGTGATACGCCTCTCAGTAAGCCTCCGGGAGGGGGATGCTATAATAGGTTTTTGCTGTCTCACAAAAAGCGCCGAGGCCCCTCGGGCACGCATCGCACTCAATTTCGACCGAGGGCCGGTCTTTGATGATCAGCTTTTTTCCGTTTGAGTTCTTCGCGAAATCAGCAAACCAGACTAGATCTTTCTTGCACTCGATGTCCAGCTCGACCGGGGCGTCGTCCTGTGATCTGCGCAGTGTGTCCAACAACCGGGACATGTATCGTCGCACCGGAGGGATACACTGGGATATGTGGTTGAGTTTGCCGCAGATCGACTGTAGTTGTTGCTTGGTGGCGTGGGTTCTCGTCTCCCAAGCCCGACACTCGTCTATAATGGCTTGGAGCTTGGTCTGAGGGATGGTGATTTGCATATCGATAGTATCGATTGTAAATCCCAACCAATCGATATGAGTTGTGGGGAAAACAGATTTTTCCGGGGCCAACTCCGCCCCCAGCCGCTGGCATACCTCTTCAAAACCGGCAAAAGACCGGACAGCGGTAGAAAAATCTAAGTCAACAGATACGAAGTCATCTACGTACGCTAACAGTTGAGCGCCACATTTCCGGTTCATTACCCAGCATAAAGCGTTAGAAACTCTCTGCTGAGCTCCCCCGGAAAAACGACAGCCAAATGAAGGGCAGATGTCCACGTAGTATTTCCCGTGTTGTTGGAGTCTGAGAAGGGGATAATCTAGCGGATCAATCCGGAGCTGGCGGTATGCTCTCCGGAGATCAGCCTTCCAGATGAGGGCGCCTCGTCCGGCGCGTAGCACGAGGGTAGCGAGGTCCGCGATTGTAGGGAGAGTGTATTGGCTTTCATGGCCTTGAAAATAATTCTTAGCGATCCCGTCGTTGACGCTTGCGCCTTTGGGGAAACTAAGGTCCATTATTACCCTTCTCTCCATCGGGTCCCCCGGCTTAGGGCGAGTCAACAGAGGGCTCACCTGAGTCCAAGGTGAAAAAGGAGGGGAGTCGAACGGTCCAAGCATGGCGCCTAGACGTTTTTCTTTCGCTAAGAACGAATCCACTGCCGCTGGAAAAGCGATAGCAGACGCGTGATTCTTGTAGGTAGGTACTGGAGGCCTGTCGGCTGAATACGAGCTAGGCCAGCCAAAACGAAGGTGGTCAACTATGCCTCGGTCGTGATATCCGGTCAAAGCATCACTCCAGGCATCACAGTTCATGTTGGAGGGAATCGGTATCCGGGCCCCCAAATAATTTGGGACTCCGGAGCGGCGTACCTCCCGATAAATACTCATATGATCTGGGGCGTTCCGAGCGGCGACTGCCGAGGGGTGCGGCCAGGCCCTAAGCACCAATTCCATGTACTTCTTAGGGCTCATTGGGACGGCCCGGGCACCTCCAGCAGCCAGTCCAGTTACGCGAGAGTCCGTCTGGTCGTTCATTTCGACTGAAACGTGAGTAATGGTTCTCCGTGGAGTGCTTGTAGCAACTGGTGAAAGGTCTGCATCACGAGCCAATACCTCCACGGTGTCCTCCAGGCCGTTGGGGACCAGGGCGGGGATGTAATCGGCACTCTCAGAACATTCTGTTGTTGTGATAACATGTGAAAAATCATGGACCGGGGGTATCGGTGCACCGACCGCCTCTCCAGGGTCGGGGTGTTCCTCCCGTAAGGAGCCGATACCATTGTCCAGCCTAGGCACAATTCCCTCCAGCCGTCGGTCTGAGGGCGCGTCCCGTGTGGGGCGGCACGGCGTGGACGGGCCAGCTGGACCGGCCACGGTCATGAGAACATGAGGAACAACGCGATCACAAATGTCAGGAACATGAGAAACAACATGGTCAAAAACATCAGGTACAGTAGAACAAACACGTGAAAAAGAACAAGAAACATCACGATCATTTTCAGGTTCAACAATACGTCGCACAGATACACTGCCATAGTCAGTAAGAGGTAGAAAGCGTGCCTGGGTGCGACCACGTGTGAGTTTGTTTTTGTTATGGTCGTCGCCAACCACGTGACCAGACTGCACGTGACTCGCACTGTTTATGTTTGGCGAAAGCATGTGGCGTTGGCCGGCACGCGGAGAACAGAACCGTGTACACAGATCAGGGCGGCGGGTGAAACATACATGTGCAGTGTCCGCGTCGCGTGAAAACGCGCCCGACCTGGTAGAATTATAAAAGACACGGGTTCTGTACCTTTTTGTAGTCCGGTTTTTTACTTCCCAAACCCCGGAGCAGCGGGGGCCTTTTGTCCGGACCGGCAGTTGATTTGCGGGTGCGGGAAGGTTGCCGCCTTGTTATGAAGACATGACACACATATGTGCAGCTTCCGTACGCCTCCTTGCACGTGATGGGTAGCTTCCGGGCATTCGTCTCGCTGGTACGGCTGACATGGCGGCCCGGGGCGGGCCCTAGCCACGTGATGCGGTAGGTCCAGGGCGGTCTGTCCCGGTCTGGCTGCTTCCTTTGTCTTTGCAGCTGTCGTCGCTTGGCCGCCTGGCACGTGAGCCAGCCGTGTCTGCAGTCGGTCAATTTCATACGAATTTAACCACGTAATCCTTCCGTTTGCGACCCTGTCGCACACTTCTTCGGAGAAACACCGGACATTAGGCCACGGGAAATCCCTGGCGTCATCCAAGATGGCCTCCAGGTGGGCCCCCATGGCGTCCTGGGTCTCCTCGTCCGGGGCGATTTTCGCTAATTGAAGGAAACCATACGCGTACTCCGGGATGGTTAGATCATCCACTCCCGTCTTTGTTCTCTTAGGGCCCCTAAATATAAAGTGGTGGGGCATCGTGCAATTACCTTTAATGTCCGGTTGAAGAGCGGCCCGGACAGCCTGGGCCACCCGGTCCGTGGCGTCCCCTTGCAAATCCAGGTCCGACATCTTTTCTGGGAGCACAGGTGTCGGTAGGCGGGCAGGGTGGTGAGGGTGGTTGTACAAGCCCGAGCGGTATTCGTGGTCACGGCTGGACGAGCGGCCTGCGGCATTTCCCGCGTGCCAGTCGGGCTGCCCTGGCGCCTTGTTAGAAGCGTCATGTTGCGCCGACTTGTTTTGGACAAGCTGCGATAACATCGATGTAATGCTTTCCAGCCTGCCGTCGATCGCGTCGACCCTTCCGGCGACATCTTGAATTTCTGCCGCATTTCTTCTTGCCAATGGTCCGGAGCCCGAGGAGGACGCCGGCGACCCAGGGACGCCATCGTGGTCGCCATCTTGGTCTGACATGTTTGCCGGGTTCTCTTGGTTCTTTTTCCGGGTCTGACTCCGCTTTTTTGGAGAAATAGCTTGCTTCCGTCTGGGCATCTTGTGCTCGTTAAGAGATTAGTAATAAATATGTTGGTAAAATCCGAAAACGGTAGTAAAAGTTTGAGCAAGAGCAGTAATGAAAAAACTTCCCGTGCATCGACAGTGAATGCAATAGCAGGAATGACGCTAGTAGAGGCGTCAGATGGTCATGTGACCAGAAAGTAATTAGCATAAAATGTTCGATCAACCACCGCACTGTTACCTGTTATAAAAGTCTGTTCGATTAGAAAAAGAGGAAAGCAGCCCGGCAGTAAATTATATGTAATTTACAATTACTGCACAATTATAACTTAAAATGTGGCTACAGCTTTAACATCTACTGGGAATTGACCAGGTTTACTTTGGCCACCCCCAAAACCCATAGGCCCCCAGAGTCCACAAGGAGTATAGAGAAGAGGAATTTTTGCCTAATACAATACTAGTTATTATTTCGGTTTTTGCGGCTTATGTTATAATACATTACAGTAATATATTCAGGAATCCTGAATAATTAGACACTCGATACCCTCAATACCCTGTGGTGAACTGGTCAGATGTGGTCCGCACCCGGCGACAGTAGTATATTTTTATATATCGCGCAGGCACCCGTTACGGTTCAATGAATACCTGGCCAGATGTCACGGATCGTCGTCAAATAACCATTATTGCTTCTCCATTTAATAATATGCTATATTTAATAGATACCTATTATTTTATTGTGTTTCCTGGTCAGGCCCAATCGGATCTTACAGGGGAACCATGGTTTGGCCTATGTGGGATCATAAATAACGGAGATAGAAGGCCCAAACTACCTAAAACAGGGTGTTTTTTCATGATGAAATGACTATACCATAATTGCAATAGTCAGCATTAGTAGAAAGAGTATAAAATGTTGACAATTATTGTTCTTAACTGGGTCCCCATAGGTTAAGGAATTTCGTTTGACCATCTACACATTTTTAGGGAGGGTAGTATACTGTCTCCAAGGCAAAATGTACATGTGTAGTTTTAGTGTGGAAACGATTGACTCCCTAAAGAAGGAACCCTCCCAACATCTACATAAAGCACAGACAGGAATAAAATATATCCTGGTAAGCCTTAACCTGTACCTATGTATATATGAAAAAAAATCATATCTAACTATACTATGATAGGACTGGGAGCCTATTCCCTTGGTTTGTGTAGTTTTTGTGTGGAAACGATTGACTCCCACCCTACAGTGATAGCTAACATGTATTTAATATTTTACTCTTGTCCATTTCATATAAATAGCCCCTAATATCAAGGTAACTTCACATGGTACAAGCTTTCTTTTACTCCTTCCCTGCACATAGTTATGAACCCATATCTGGGGATGTGGAAACGATTGACTCCCTGTGGAAACGATCGACCCCCTAGCTGATATTACCATTAGTAAGGTTCAAAACAAAAAGAAAGAATACCTACTCAAACTAGTCATGGAGCTTAAAAAAAAATTGGATAATTAGGCTTCAAAATTAAATTTATCAGTTTAATCTCTGCAGTGTTTAGAAAGAGGGAGTCAATCGTTTCCACATAGCATATGTACTACCAAACTTTGGCTCCGTGGTGTATTTTTTTTTTTTTTTTTTTTTATTCAGTAAACACAGTTTAACGACGATAAATATTCGCCTACATAAGTGGCGATCTTCCATATTTATGTCACATTTAGTATATGCAAGACAATACATGTCGACACAGGACATACATGGACAGACAACATTTTCATTTATATTACTTAATCATATATTCATACATTCTCTTGAATGCAGGTAACTACTCATATCCTTCTTCGTTTATCTATCAAGCATCTTCTTCCTCTTGTAAGTTACTAACTAAAAATTCTTTTACTTTAAACTTAAATAAATCGCCTCCGTCTAATACCTGTATTTCGCGTGGCAAAGTTTCCCATATCAAGTTTCCCCTATAAAGTGGTGACAATTGATATTTTTTTGTTCTAGGTCTGTGTATTTTCAACCTTATTTTATTCTCTCCCCTTGTTCTAGGTACTTGATTGCATAACACATTTTTCTCATCTTCTACCCACCATCTTATCGTGCTCATTAAGTGACTTGCTCTTCTTAGTCGTAGAGGTCTAATTTTACATAATTCGTATATTTCCTCTAAGTGTAAATCCTTCGATTTTTTCCATCCTATAGCAGTTCTTAACGCATTATTAACACACACTTGTAGTTTTCCTCTCAACTCCTTACTCATACAATAATAGACTAAGTCTGAATACTCTATTATTGGTAATAACATATGTTTCACTATTTTCAGACTTGTCGCATCGTCCAGGCAGAACCTTATCTTTCTTAATTTAAACAACTTGTGATTAAATTCATGTGTAATTTTCTGAAAATGGCCTGCAAAACTCAATTTATTATCAAACAGTACTCCCAAGTATCTATACTTTGAAACAGCCTGCAATATGTCTCTTCCTATCCTTACTGTTTTGTTTTTTTCTATACACTTTTTGTTACTGAACCACATTGTTTTCGTCTTCTTACAGTTTATTTTTATAACATTATTATGTTTGTTTATTATAGGTATTTAACCTACCCTCATACATTCAACATATTCCCCACCCACTGTACTATTCACATACAAAAGGTTTTAACCATACTCCTAACTTTATTTTTGACCCCTGCCCCTGCCCATTTGACGATGATCCGTGACATCTGGCCACCTACTAGCGGGTCGGGCCAGCACAGGTCAGATGTGGTCCGCACCCGGCAACAGTAATGTATTTTTATATAGTGCAACAGGCTTCCATCCACCTCCCTCCCTCCCTCTTTTTCTTTTTTATTTCTTAAAACATGTATACATTACTTGTTGAAACCGAAATCATGGCAATGCCATGCCTACTTTTAATTCTTGTAATGAAAATATATGACAAGAATCGTTTTCCGAATTGAATCATCCTAATAAGTTGTGGGGAAGTATAATATCTCATCTGTAGGAATATACCAACCAGGAACATCTAAACTTTGGGAAGAATTTAACAACAAATATTACAAGACCTTACTTCCTCTCCCACAAGGAATGAGGAGTAGGATGTTTCTCTGGTATGGTTCTAACTGCTAGGAATAACATTGAAAAAAACCCTCTAAGATCACCCCTGTATAGTTATGATACAACGCCATAGCCCAGGCGTAGTGAATGTGAGATGACGTCATATGGATTTGCTAAGTATATTCTTATTATTATGATATTGTGATGCTATTTAATGTCATAGAAAGAGGTGAGATAAATACAGAACTGCACTCGAATTGTAAAATATATAATACTCCACTCATTTGGATGTGCCTTAACCCTATCGCGCCGGGTACCCGCGGGAGGGGTACAGTCATGGAGCCGTGTACTAGTGCCAGTGACTACCGCTAAAGGCCGGGCATATGTGCCTTAATAGTAACTTGGCTTCACCTTGATGATGATTGCGGCATATCAAAACTCGTCGAGTATTGTCTGTATATATGATTCTCGATGCAGTTCTATATAAGTAAAGGGCACAATCGACCAGGCCGATTTCTCACCCGATCAATTGCTCCTGGGCCCTTGAGAGGAAGCTCACGTATTGTAATTCATTTAATTCTGATAATAATAGTTTAATAAAAGACCATTTTCAAAGATTTGAGAAATTCTAGGGCATCTGATAATAATCGGCGATTGTCTGGCTACGGAATCGGCTACCGTCTATCCAGTGGAACACCCCCTTAACCTGCCGCACTGGGAACCCACATTAGGGAGCACACCTGGTTCTGCTTTGACCTACTGGACGCCATTACAAGATGGCGCGAGTGTGAAATAGGTGGTTAAGGTCACCATCAGCAACTGGAAGGATGACCGAGTAGATCGACTAGAGTGAGGCCCCGGTAACCGGGCAGATTGATACTGTTTTTCTCTTTTTTTCCCTCTTCTTATCTAAAAAAATTCTTTATTGACTGAGTAGTATACCTTATAGTAGATCTTTGGTCACAATCATCATTTTCTTGCATCAAAAAGGGGACGATGATATCAGCTGTTTACGTTCCAGCTGGTTTTACTTGTCTGGCCTCTCTCGTATGTATTAGGTACCAACATACAGATTTTAGACAATGGTACTTGGTCATGATAATTTGTAACATTCTTTCCCTTACTTCTTGGGGATTTGTCTAATGACAAATTCTCCATTTACTTAGTTCTAATACAGGGTTTCAACAACACTATACTCTCAGGGATTACATCAAGCGTGAGAAACATATACACAGATTTATCATGTTTGTAAAAATTGAATCTACCAAAATAGATGACTGACATTTTACAATTTTTTTTTACCAAGACATGTTTATTTCATATAAAGATGAAAATGGCAGATTAACGTTCATCCAACTTAATGGGCGATCTTCCACGCTAATACCAGAGGACAATACAATGGACAATACAAAGGACGCCACATACAAGAATCAGACAATTTATATGTCAACAAACATATCAATATCCGGATTATAAACTCCTTTACATTAGTTTTAAATCTCCAGCTTTTGATAACTGTATTTCCTTAGGTAATAAATCCCACATCTTTATTCCTCGATAAAGCACCGATTTTTTTATACTTTTCAGTATTGGTTTTTTTCTGTATAAGACAGATTTTTTCAGTTCGACGAGTTTCTCTTATTTGATTTTTTTATAATTTTTTTTATTCAGTGAAAAAGGGCAACATTCACCCAATGGGCGTTTTTATATGCTGTCGAGGTATTCAACAAATACATTTCGTACATCACAATAGCAATTTAGCTATAAGAATAGTAGAGTAGAGAAGAAATTCACGTTACTGGACAGTACAATAGAAGCACAGCACAGATAGGGAGAAGTCTTCAATAAGTACAATTATATACTATACATTATACATATTATATATGTGTGGCCAATTAAGCAGTTTTTAGGAAAAGCACTCCACCAATGTATAATTGAAAGCAGATGACAATTTCTTCGATACTCAAGTCTTCTAATTTTACAGTACTCTAATAACTCACTAGTAGATATATCTTCATTTCGTCATTTATTAACAGCAATTCTTAGACTTTTATTAAATAATACTTGCAGTTTTTCAATCTAGTTTTTCCCATCAATGCAAAAATTATATCGCTATACTCAACAATTGGTAAAAGCATTTGTTTTACTAGTTTAATCTTAGTAAATTCATTTATTAAAGGACTTAATTTCCTAAACTTGAAAAGTTTCATTGCGTATTCCCTAACATTTTTTTCGTAATGATCTTGCAAATTTAATCTGTTGTCAATCAGAACTCCCAAATATCTATAATTATTAACCACTCCGAGCTTTTCAGCTCCAAACCATATTTCAATGTTAGCATTGATTGACATAGTTATATTAAGAACCGTTCCGTCACTAACCCTTAAGAATCGGTCTATGAACTTAATATAAGTTTTATACATGTATTTGTGTTGCTAGTTGTCATATAGGTCCTGTTTATAATAATAAAGAGGCAAATTCTAGTTGTTTATGTGCAAGGTTTGCCTTTCTCTTCATCGCAGCTTTAACAACACATGGGCTCATTGAATGATTTGGACAAACAAGACTTTATAGTCTTAAGATATGTCTTACAATAGTCTTGTTTAATACCCCTTAAACTCTTGTTCGGAATTAGTCTCATTCATGACGATAGTTTTATTCCCCTTCTGGAGCTCGTTGAACAATTCAAGGGCCCGTTCCATATTCTATGATCATCCATGAAGGCCCCCTTCTGCACCCCATACAAGGGTTATCATTTAATAATATCGTAAAACTGGATGAGGTTTAATCTTGGCCACCGTATTCCACGACTGGAGTTTGGCAAAGTGACTTCATGAGGCGAAGCCGAGTGAAGTCCGGGGCCAAAACTTCAGGAGTGGAATGCGGTGGCCAAGATTAAAACGAATCAGGTTTTGATTTTATCCTACCCTATCTCCTCGATTTTGGAATATTACGTGATAACAATGCTGTATGCCACTAGTGACATATAAAACTCCGTATGCCAGTCAGCGTGGTATACGGAAACCCAATGTTAACCCTATGGGATTTTATATGAGGGGTAGGATAATAACTAAGTCTGTTCGCTAAGACAGTATCAGTCATCCATAAGGTCGTCCATGAGGTTGTTTTTTTTCTTTCATAGGAGATTTTTATTTCATCTTTTGGTTTGGTACATTGAGTTATCCAGGTTTGACACATTAAGATATCTAGACTTGATGCATTGAGACATCTATGTTGGTTGAGATTATCCTATTCAGTTGATTGTTCATGGCGTAATGTTGCGTCATGAAGACAACAATGGAAATCATCGTAAAGGATGATTTCAACGTTTATACAATATTCTCTCCCTTTTTTTTTTACTTTTTCTTCAATAACTAAAACATTTAAATGAGAGGAAATATTGAAATTGACCCACATCGTCCCTGGGTTTCTATGGCTTACAGAAAAGCGTCTACATGTACGATCTTAGTTTAATAGACGGGCCCCTGTGTCGTTCGGGACCAGACCGGTGACGATATATAATGAAAGAAGAAGACGATGTGGTTGACAAATGGCAAATCTCATTGTATAACTGGTGCCGTCCAATACGTAAAGAAATCCTGGTCCAGATGTCGTTCAAGAGTCACTAAGATTATCCTACCCCTAATTAAAAATGCCATAGACTTAGCAAATTTTATGTGGCAGGCCATGACATAAAGTGTTTTTTATACCACTAGAGTAATAAAAAAAATTGACCGATCCGAGACCAGGATGTCAGCTTAGTGGCTTGCTCCGACAATAACGTACCTGGTAGCAAACGGATATCCGGCACTCATTTAAGGTTGGTCGTTGAGTCAATATTTATATTTTAGTAATCCAAAAGTGCAGAGATGGAGTAGGATAAATACAGAACTGAACTCGAGTTAGCCTGACTAGTTTTTAAGCCACTCTGGTCAGGTCTGTTCCTCACCACACTCGGCTATCGCCTCATGGCATAAAAACTACTCGGAGTAACTCTTGTTCAGTTTTATTTCATTATTTGTGAGGATACATCACAAAGTGGGTACAGATTACATGGAACAAACAGTTGACATGCTCTCGGATAAGACAACTCATGCTATGAGCATTTTCGACCAGCCTTTGAATGCATTATCATTTTTGTTTGAGCTACCAGTTACTGCACTTCGAAAGTTGATGCCATTATAAGGCATCCGACAAGGCTCATATTAAGTGAACTTAAACAATAACAAAGCAAACAACATGAAGCAGTCAAACACACTGACATTAATGATGAACAAAATAAGTGATGTGTGTGTAGCTGGGTATACCAAACAGCCACCCCTCTCATAAAATCTCACACTCTCTGAGTCATATTATGTACTCTCACTAAGCTCTATAGGAGAAGAATTCTTAACGAACTATGTTTAAAGCCTTAAGAATCCACTGGCCTGCCTCTCGTGCTAAAGATGCACATCAATGCAATCAAAAGATTCCTAAGATCTCAATGATGCCACCTAGTGGGAATACTGTGTGCCAGTGGATTCGCAAGGCTCTAAGCCTAGTTCGTTGAGAATTATTCTCCCATATAGCACAGTGAGAACCTTGTACAGAATACCACTTAGAGAGTGTGAGACTTCTGAGAGGGGTGCACCAGCAGCCAATTCGCCTCAGTCAGGCAACACTGCTCACAGTCAAAGCAATTTAAATGGGAAGATAGATTCCAAATCTCAGCATTTTAGTTTTTTTGGGGTTTTTTCAACAAACAAGCAATTCTGCTCGCAGGTAGATCTTCCACTGCCTAGTTATATACCATACACACTCAGCAGTACAGGTAAATATTATATTAAGTAGTATGTACATACAGTCAAAATGGTTGTGATGATGTTACACTAGATTTACAGGCTTTAACACACTCATAAACATATGATACCTAACATTTCCATTCAAATATCTTGAAAGCCTTGTTACTCTCAGCTTTTTGCACATTTTCCGATAGTGTGTCCCATAAGACCTGCCTCCTGTATTCAGGAGACCTCTGATATACATATGTCCGCACTCGCTCTTTCTTAAATTTAACCTTTGCACTTCTAGTACATCGTCTCTTGTCCTCAAGTGGGTACTCTTTCTTTGACAATTTGTACATCTGAAGCAGTAAATGTAGGTTGCGACTCACATCTAGGAAGTCAACTTCAACTATGCGATGCAACTCGTCAACGCTTTTATTTCGAGTTCTTGTTTGTAGGATAACTCTAAGTGCCCTATTCTGAACCTGAAATTATCTCTACTTGAATTCAATTGTATTTCATAATCTAAGGAGGCCCACAGCTGGGCTCAATAGTATAGAAGTGAAAATTTATAGGCATCGTTATCTGAATGTTTTAATCTTCACTTTATCTGTGATCGTTGGTTCTCGGCGGAATGTACAGCAATAAAATCGCTATACTCCAGTTTAGTTAATATCATTGATTTAGCCAACATCAGTGTTGTTTGTGTGGTCATAAAAGGTCTCAACTTTCTGAGTTTAAAATGTTTAGTAGAGATATCCTGGTGAAAGTGTACATAGTAACTCTTAAAATTGATGGTTGAATCGAAAAGACTACCTAAGTAGCTGAAAGTGCCAGTGACTAGTTCTAAAGGTTTACTAGCGACAGTGCACCTTGGCAGATTTGCTAGTTTTTTACTGGAATAATACCAGAATATCTTTGATTTATTCATGTTCATTACTAATCTATCTGCATCAAAACATGAGCACATTGAATCAAGATACTACATTCTTTCCACTCAAAGTCAACACAATATCATTTGCATAGAGGATGAAAGATGCATGAAATAAAACATTGACATCTTCATCTAAATAGAGAATAAAAAAATGAGCACCCAAGAGCACAAAGAGAAGAAGCACCCAAGACCGAACCCTAGGGGACGCCCTTTATTACATCCCCGAACTCAGAAATCATGTCACCCAGATGTGTGGCTTGCTTCTGGTTTTGAAGTACAGAGGCTGTAGTGACCCTCGGAATCTATACTGTCCTTGTTTCTGGACTTTAGCTTAAATAAGCCTTGATATAATGAATGGTCTGGAAACTGTGCTGCTAGTATACTGACCTGAAAAGGTTGTATGTCTAGTTTCCGCTGGTAAGATCTTGCCAATGTATGTCACCATGAAAAATAGCCCCTCCCGTCGACCTGTTATCCTTGTGCTTCTCAATCAGTATAACACATAGACTAAAACCATTGAAGCATACATCCACATTGAGGATAAAAGGATGTTCATAGTTGGTTGGGCCTTACATAGTATGAAACAACAGGAAAGAAAGTTTAGTTCCCGTAAGGTTAAGTGCTAGTATATACAACAGATGAGTATACACATCCGACTGTGAATTACTTAATATGTGTAAAATAGTGAAACTCTATTGCTCGATCACTCTCAGTGGCCCGAATGATAGTATCATTTAAATATAGGAGTCCTCCAAGATCACTCAAATAGTGTGGTCATTGCAATTTTGGTGTCATGTATAATATAAGCAATACAAGGGGTGGAAGTGTTGACAGGAGTTTTAAAGACAAATGCTGGTAGTTGGGTGACTTATAAATTCCATTGATTTTTCAAACAACTCTCATATAAGTCTCATATATCAGCAAATAGAAAATGCAAAAATGGCATGTCGCACGTACGGTGCTAACTTCTATGGGCAGGTGATCTTAGAAGGTAAGTGCTTTACTATTGGTGTTTATGGGAAACTGAAATATTTTGACTTTGTGGCTAGATGACACTGATGTTTTATTGCTATCTTCAAATAAATATGGATTATGATAGTTGGGAACATTTAGAAATGAGAAATGCGAAAAATAAAATCGGACGAGTATACAAGCATAAGTCAGTGAGGGCGCGGCGGCAAAACCGGGTAATGCACATGGCGCCCCCTCTTGGCACGACCAGGACTCAGCATATATGATGTGTATTCCTGACGTCACGTCACCACATGTGCCGCAGGACTTGAAAGGACCTTAAAGTATACCTTGTATTACTATGTGTCTCTAAAGTATACCCTGTTATACCGAATGTCAAGTTTCACATTGAATAAATTGTCTAAACTGCCGTCACGCCTCTCGCCTTATTTATATCTCCGTGCTAATTTCTATGGGAAGGCCATTTGAAGGAGGTAACTGCTCACCTATGGTGTCTATGGGAAAACTGCAACATTTTCATGAAACCAGATGGCAGTACCAGCGACAAATTCAGTTCCGAGTACAGACACATAATGAACTACAATATGTATATATGTACCCGCAATTTGTCATTAATGACATTTGGATAGTCAGTACCTGGCTCTGCCAGGGATATGGACAAGTAAATCGATTGTTGTTTGAAGTAAAGGTCTTATGATAACAAGAAGCAAATGGTATTGGTCATTGATGAATGAGCGTGCAATCATAAATAGATAACAATCAAAGATTTTGGATATATATTCAGTCTATGGATCATATTCTGTAACCCAGTTGAACCCAGTCAACTTGCCGTTTCTGCAACTGCCTGTCTGACTTGGTATGGTGAATTTCTTCGTTCCAGTGGAGGTTTTTAGGTCTCTGTGGTAGGAAAAAATGTCTGACTTGGTTCCAAACATATCAAGCTCCAGTAGGTCAATGAGGTATTTGGATCTCAAGTGATTGGTCATGTTCACCTTGGAACTGGCTCTCTGGTCCTCTCACAATATCACAGTGACTAATACGCAGATAGTAGTTGGGACTGTGGGTCAGTGTTGGTGCAACCTCTACTAATACCCACGAGTGTGTGAGGGGGGGGGGCTGAGTTGCAATTCCTTTTCTTCTTTTTTTTTATCATGTATACGTTTTGATGGTTTTCGCGCAGTGTTGGAGTAAACATGGTGAGCTATAATGGCTGCAGAGGGCACTTTCCTGGACACACGCCCCCTCTATCGGACGTTTCACAGACCACTTCCGGTCATGTGACACGCACCACTCAGACTGCTAACACAGTAAAATTTTCCACCCACCCACCCTACATCAACTAAAACTTTTGGGTGATTGTATTTGATGAACTCATAGTACAACGTGTATTATAGAATTGTGCAGTAATTGTAAATTACCTTTAATTTACTGCCGGGCTGGGCTACTTTTTATAGTCAGATAATCAAATTTACTGTGGTGGCTGATCGAACACTCTGCTAATTTATTCAACTGATCACGTGGTCACATGACCAGCAACGGACACTCATTCCTGTCTTCGCACTCACCACTGGTTCACAGGAATTTTCTTTACCCACCCACCCACACCTTTTTCTTTTTACTCTACTTGCCGTAGAACATCAGTTTTTTTAAGAAATGTTATCTTTTTATCTTTGTTTATATTGTATTGTATATTGCATTGTATTGTAGTGTAAATAAGTTATTTAGAGGGAGATAAATTACATTTGAAAAGTTCAAGGTCACTCAAAATCACCCAGTACCTGTCCTATCATCCATTTGGACAAGGAACTGGTCTATGGTGTAGTCTGGTCCACTGGCACTGATCTGCTTCCCAGCTGAGATTCTGACTACTATAGTCAGAATCTCAGCTTGGAGAGTGACTCATTGAGCTGTAGGTGTGCAGTACTCTCAAAGCCCCCTTTTCATGATTCTACCCTCTCTTGCATGAATTTTGACTAAAATGACCATTGAGCTAGACCTTTCTCTTTGCAAAGCTATAAATATTTTGTAATTATGTTGATAATCCACAACAATTGAAACCAATATTTGTTTTGAGACTGCTCCTGAACTACTGAGGGTCTAGATCGCCACCTAACTCCACCTACCTCTTAAGGCCTTTCTCCACTGTACGATTGGGGGTGCTTGCGATACTGTACCTCTGGTGGTACAGGATCGCAAGCACGACGTTCCATATAGCTTGTGATCCTGGGTGCCGCATGCACCTCGGATCGCAAGATAAAATCGAATCTGTGTGGAAACTGCCCCACTTGCGACTTGAGTTCTCACGATCCTAGGTACATAGGTACGCCCAGTCTCAGACTGGCGTACCATATATCAAACATATTTGATATTTAAAAACGCTTGCGATCCAGGGTACATGCGGTACACCCAGTCTGAAACTGGGTGTACCGGTATGCCAAGTCTCAGACTGAAGGGAAACTTGCTGTCTCCACTGTTCTTTTTGCCGTGTTGCGATCCTGAAGGTATGCCCAGTCTCAGACTGGGTGTACCTATGTACCTTGGATCGCACAGTGGAGACGGGGCTTTAGCTAGTGCCAGAGTGAAGACAAAAGTGGCATGCTGGTTTCCTCACTAGTTAGAGATCTACAAATTATATATTGTTTTCGTGCCTCAAGGGGAACAAATCTATGGAATCAATAGAAAATAATAAATAACTGAACCTAGCTATACCTGCACTTGAACTTGTAATACAGGGCCCTGTTTTTTAGTCACGACCATTGTGGGTCCGTGCGCCATGGGAGATCGCCGCTAAATGTGTCATAATTAGACAGTAAATGTCTAACTCACTGTGCGTATATAGAGGATTCTTCCTCTTCCTGAGAGAATTAAGTGATGAAATTTTAACACAAGTAAGGGATATATAACCTATAATCGTACCAAATATGAAGATCGGCCCTACCGTTCCGAAGTTATATGCGTTTGAATTTGAAACATCGGAATATCGATTGGATATCGTACATGCACTCTCCAAGCATATCTTTCGCAGTGTCAAACACGGAATCTCTGCTTTGAGAGTGAAGAAAATTAGATCACGTGAGGGTAAAACTACACTGGCCACCAGAGCAGCATTTGCTATGACGAAATTTAAATGCTGATATCTTCGGAACAGTGCGGCCGATTTTCTTCATATTTGGTAGGATTATAGGTTATATATATGTATCCCTTATTCGTGTAGAAATTTCATTGCTTAATTCCTACAGGAAGTGAAGTTGCGCATCTGTACGACATGTCCATAGATGTCTTAGGTCTAAGACAGTTTGGGAGACAAATTTACCCATGTGACCTTACATGTGTTGTGACTATAGCACACCTCAGACCACCCTAAGTCTCTTAGAGCGGCGATAATTACCAGACCCCCTAAACTATCGCGACTATAGTACACTGACAGCAAAAATATGTCGCCCGTAACAATGGTCGTCACTAAAAAACAGGGTGAGAAGTAACGGTACTAAGGTCTAACTCTGTCCGTTTTTAGAGCGTGCTTGCATGTGCTATATACATCGCCTAGAGTTTAGGGTGGTCACATTGAACTTCCAGCGTGCTTCCAGAAAACTATCCCTTCACTATCGGCATGCTATTTACTGTAATAGTGAGAACAGAATAGGGAGCCAGTGTCTCAGGGTTTTAAAGACATGCCAGCTGACCATGACCAATCATTGAAGACCAAAATACCTCAAGACCCACTGGTGCTTGATATGTTTGGATCCAAGATAGGCAGTTGCAGAAATGGCAAGTTAAGGGCGCAAGTGAGTTACATTAAACTATCCATAGACTGAATGTAGCCCTAACCTTTTAATTGTTATTCATTTGTAATTGCATGCTCATTCATCAATAATGAACATACTATTTACTCCTAGTTAATGAAATATTAAAAAGGTTATCTGTTGTATTCTGGAAGTTTGGTGCCAGTTTATCTTAAATTGCCATTGATTTTAAACTAATATCACTATGTTATTTGGAGATATGCAAAGTTCAAGATCATTGGCCAGAACCCTCAAACTGTCCTGAAATCCTTTGGACAGGTATGCAGTCTATAATGATCTCTAAACGCAGTTGAGAAATAGTTATTCCCAAGGCCAACTTAAACACCTGAGTATCTAAACATATTATGCTCTGCTGAGGAAATCGTTTTGCATAAATTAAAAATGTGTATGCTAAAAGAAATGTGTTGCCTCAATTATTTATCCATAACTATTCCGAAGTAAACTTGTTGCTGATAATTTTTACCAGATGGAAAATCGTCTAGTTAGGGCACTGGTTACCCACAGTAAATCAAATTGGTATACTTTTGTGCTATAAAAACATTAGGTAATATACCAGAATGTTATTTTTTCTTATTCTTACCTGATGATACAATATTCTGTTGTAGTAGAATCCTTGCAACATCAACATGTAGTCCCAACATGATGTAGCACTTTAAGAACTGAATATTAGCACACATCGATATAAAATTAAGCGAATTTATGAAGTCACCCAGAGACCTCCCATGGCCCATGGGCTGATCATAAAAAAAAGCCATGAATCCATTAAATTCTATTTCAGCCTATAAACTGACCTGAGTCAAAGTTTGTAACCTTTGATCTGATGCAATCAAAAATATGACACAAAACCTCTTTGTCAATCTCTATAGTGGGATATCAATGGTATGTCCCCCATTGAGTTGCTACTGCGCGAAAACAACCTGTTTTTTCATATATATACGCCATCACGTAAGTGCATGTATTAGCTGTATATTGACACCTTTCCTCTCCTATACCTCAGCATAATGGCTGTATTTGGCGCAAAGCGTATATGAAGGGAAATATTGTGTGCAGGACAGGTATATGTTGGTCGTATACATTTTACACGTCTATAGATGAGGCATTTACACAATGGAAAATAGGATTACCTTGTCCTAAACCTATGTGAAATAGAAACTCAGCTATTCATTATCATATCTTTTAGTGTGACACCTTTAGTTTAGGGTTTTGAGGGCCACAAATCCGATGTGAAAATCAGAATTTGTGTATAATCAATATTTGATGAGTTAGGAAGGTCTATTGAGAATTCACTCTCACTAGACGTGATGGCAAATCCCTGCTGTTGCACATGGTCACATTATCTTGAATAACATGAGGATCAATTCTATTGGCAACTTCTTTTCTACAGAGGTTTAGAAAGTGTGTCTTGATTATGATTCAGCCACCTAGTGAATTTCATATTGATCTCACATTTTGAAATCCAAAATGGCTGCCAAAGTCAGTCTGGAAACCTATATGCAGTAACATTTTGGATTTCAAGATGGCTTACAGTTTAGAAATGCATCAAAGTGATAGATTTGTATTTTCTGCTTGCTTGACTAAGAATTGATGTTATATGTGATAAATATTTCACTCTCCATTCAAGGAAAAATACAGCTACTATTCATTTCAGAGGGCCTTGGCTGCCATATTGGATTTCACAGCCATATTGAAAAAATTGAGCTTGGCCCCTACTCTAATTTGATCAGTACATCGACATCTACCATTGTACCAAGTTTCATGCTTCTATACCAAAATGAAGTGAAACCCCCTTTTTCTTGCACGATTCTGCTGGACTATCTTGGATACCTTTGACCATGGCATACTAAAGAAGAAACCAAAAGGCTTAGGTCGAAGTCGTCGTTCTCCATGAGCTTGATGCAGAGTAATATGAATGAGGCAGCAGTGGAGGGAATATCCTGTAACAACAAACGAGTTGGAAAACAATAACATTCATCAAAACGAGTTGTTTTCTGTATCTATCTCACCCTTGTACACACTAAAAGAATGGATAACACACAGGATATAGAACATGGAGAACGGACTGCAATAATCTATTAAGGATACCAGGGGTGAGATAATTGATACTTTCCATGTTTCCCTGAGGAACTCCCATAAAGTATCTATCATCTCACAATTATGATCAGGCAATTTACTTGTAATGGGAATGTTTTCCGTGTTATTCCCAGCCAGACAAATGCATTCCCTACCACAGGTATCTCCAGGTAGCCTCATTTCCACATATCACAACTGGGACCTCCATTTTGGTACTGGTATGATCTTCAACCATGATATTCCTTTATCATCCATCGTATACAAAGCTCTCATTGACCTGTCAGATACCATAACTGTGGTATACAGATTCTAACCTGTGGTATACGGCCTCAAAACCATGGTATACGGGAAAAATAGTCCCTTTTGCTGGAGAGCAAAGAAATAGTCCCTTTTGTTAAACCCTTTAAAATGGCAATAATTGGGTTTGATTTATTCGAAAAGATGGATAATAAATGCAACAAACGATGATTTTGTGGACAGGCAGCTCTGTAAACCACTCATGGTTGACCTCGTAATACACTGGCTAGCGCTCGTGTATTACTACGCGTCAACCTTTCGTGGTTACGGCCACCTGTCCACAATACCGTCGATTATTGTCTATGTCTATCCTTCCAATCATAGAAAACGCAGGCAGTAACATTCATCAATATTATTCCAACTTATTTCGAAGGTATCAATCCCAAAACTTCTGGGCAATGATTCAAAGTTACATATTTCGGTTATCATACATTTTTTGGCATGCAAATCTATCTCTTGCCATCCCCACTTACATGTTTCCTCACATTTGGTACAAATTTAGCCACAGGAATAACATTAAAAAAGTATATGCAACGATCTCCCACGTAGAAGGCCAATCAGCGGCCAGGATTTGAAAAAACAGACAAGACATTAACATGGAGATTAATACGTTTCTAATTGGATTTGTTAAGAAATTTGAACTATTATGATAGTGCAATGCTAGACTCATGTTTGAGAAAGGGGTGAGATGAATCCCGATCCGCACTCGAATCATAAAATGAACAATACTCCATTCATTAGGATGCACGGTAATCGTCACTCGGCTTCGCATCAATAACGATTGCAGTGCATCTTAACTCATGGAGTATTGTCTATTTATACAATTCTTGATGCACTTATTTGATAAATATCTTCTTTTCCTCAAATGTATCCATTCACCTGACATCTGAGATTTTCTCGACGTCCTATCCACCTGTACATCAAGCTCAGTTGGACAGTACTTCATTGCCAGAGATATTCCATTTCTCCTCAAAAATATCGAGATTAGACCGGCTTCATCAATGCATATCCTCGATGCTGCTGACGCCTTGTGAACTCGTGAACAGCTGGCACAGAGCGTTGTCAATGTCATGTTGCCGTGGTTACCGACTTCAAGTGAATCCCTCTCCAACCTCATTTTTTGCCGTGCGTTAGTCCTAAATATATGCTCGGAGGTTGATGATGTCACAAGTGAAGCCTGGCTATCGTTTCAAAGCAACGTAAACCCATACCATGGTGTTTGGACACCCAGTGAGTTACTTCTCACTCTTGGCAGAACTCTACTTGTGCACTACGCGCTTGTCCGAGATTATGGTACAATTGAATGTACATCAGATAGAATTGGTGGGAATATACGAATGCTTGGTAACAAAGTGTAAACAGGGAGTAGCTTCTAGAGCGACTACCTGTATAAGGGTATGAATGGTCATGTGACTTGCTGATGTAAGCAGCAGAGGAGTATACCTCTGCAGTAGCTGCGAAGGCAGCACTGAGGTATGAGGAGTAAGATCTAGCAGAGTTAAGAAAATCCTGCTCCCGCTGGAGTAGGTCTAGGCACCGGAGGCTTCATCCCGTGAGGAGTGAAGTCGCCTCTATGAACATTCAAGGTACACATCCACTGGTTCTGTGAGTTGCCTACAGACCGACGTGTGGGAAGCTGACTCTCGATAGAGAGTACATAGAACATGCGGACTAACAATATTAAGATCAACTTGGGAACACTAGGACTCACGGACTGAAACCAACTGGAACTATAGGAACTGAAATGAACAACGGCATGGAAAATTTGAATTAAGGACGATTGAAACGAAACATTGAACTTTATGGACAATAAGCTGAAACTTTATCATACGGTTAGTACCAACACCTCTGTCAAGAGAGATACATCATATTGAACCATGTATATGTTATAGGTAAACCACAGATTGCTCTCAGGAGAATTAAAACCTACCAACTGTAGCTGCATTGTTCGTCATTCCTCCTCTCAGGTCATCGAGATCTGAAGTCACCTTGTCTCGGTGACTGGGCTAAGCAAGTGATTCTACATAACTAAATGACTTAATTCTAGGGAAACACTAGATACTTAAGATAAGGAGCTAGCTACCCATACAACTACTTAAGGGTCACTAATTACACCCCCACTACAGTGCACTTGAGATGCTACTTTCATAAACTTCCCTTTTCAACCTGGTGTAAAGCATAGAGGCCTAGACTTGCTAGGTGTAGACCTTAAGAGTTCGGGAGTCAGAACTCAAACACAGATGCACTAGTCCCGAGCATTTAATATGGGAAAAATCACAGTATCTAGTTCAATCAAATGCAGCATTTAAAAAATAATATTTTTGAAAATTAAGTAGATAGAAATCAAGAGAACTTCATAAAGAATACATAACAAAACATTTCAAGCCTAAGATTCTAAAAATCGTGGTGCCACCTGTCATTCTATCAAAGAACTTTGGCCTGAGGTCATATTCCTGCTTGAATCACTGACATTATAAGTAAGCAAGTGATACTTGATTTTTTTTCCTTCAGTCTTATCTCAGTCAATGATACCTCAAATAAAGAGTGATTTGTAGATGAGCCCCCCCAAGAATACAACCCGTAGGTTATCTTATTGATTAGATGTTATTTAGAGGTAATTATTGGCCGTTTCTAGCTATGCCATATGCCAAAAATGCAATAATATCAGAAAATCACGTTTTAGGGCTCTTTTGGACTCTTTGTTATAATGCTCCTGTATCTCATGAAATATCTATCACATCCTGGCAATATAGGTATCATGTTGATTGTCTTGAAATTGCTAAGAAGATAGGATGTTTATTTCTATAGGTCATCACAATAGATTGTTCATTAAATCACTGTTTTTTGTCCCATATTAAATGCTCAGTACTATAGGTACAACGATAAGATAAGAACTAAAACTGATTTTTCAGCTTATAAAAAGGTGGCATCTTGCTAGAGGGTGACCATCTAGCCTGTGCTGTGATTGGCTGTTACTGTTTTGAAATATCATGATTTCTGTTGTCATTCAGTAATCTTTTGTGTTTATTCTACCATGACCGGAGTACAAACTGTCATGTACAGTAGCTAAGGCCTAATCTTATAGACTAGCTAACTCAGTGACAAGAAAAGAGAATTCAGAATATCTTCTTCACTAAATGAAGAAGACAGATAACCATACACAGATATGTATTTATAAAATATATTATAACAAAGTATATAGTTACATAACAATTCTCATCAACATATAAAATCACATCCACTTCTAAAGTGTTCATATGATATAAGTCCTCTTGGTGAAAGCAGTACTCACTTTCAGTTATTGTTCAATGTCTCCTTGACTTGTGGATATAGATGTTCCAAAGTAGTGGTAGCAGTCATCAGTCTGTATTCCTCCAGTGCTGGGGTGGTAGAAGCTCATGGAGAAGCCCAATCCTCAGTAAAGGCCTCTGTAGCCTTAAGTTCTATGGTATTCAAGCCTCCTCCATGTAGTGGTGGTAATGCTGAACAGCCTGGAGATGTTGACTCCACGGTGTCTGGGTTCCAAGTGCACTTCTGTAGAGTTCATATGATACAAGTCCTCCTACTTATAGCAGAACTCAGTCTATCACTTTCTGTTATTGTCCTATGTCTCCTTGATTAGTGGATATAGATGATCCAAAGCACTGAAATATCATGGTGGCACAATCTAGAACAAACTGAATCTCCTGATAAGGAGGACTGAAACTTTTGCTAATGTACAACGGTTAACGTTTAATGATGTTTTTAAGTCTGTTAGCTAAGACATACACAATATGACCATGATTCGATCTGAGTGGCCGTAATACTCCTCTCTATCGCTCGTAGTTTTACTTTGCGTCAGCTACAAGGAACAAAATCTTGTAAATTTGATGCAAGCGCCGTGCATTGTTTATATAAATTAGTTCCTATAACGCTCATTAGGTGGCCGAAAAAGCCGTATTCTCCTAGGAGATCCCGGAGGTCCGTATTCTACTCAGTAGCGATCTGTAAGCTTTATAGGCTTAGTATGGAGACTCCGTATTCGGTGGGTAATAAAGTATTAGCTGCCCATAAGGTTGTCCGTGATGACCGTGTACCATCGAGATATTCAGCAATCACACCTAGATGAGAGGGAAGGTCAAAAGGGATACCAAACATTCAGTATGAAGTTCATTAACATGGTCCTGTTTGTAAAGTACCGACATTGTAACGGGTATTTTATATTCATACTTTGTAGTAAATTACAATTAATATATAATGTACAATAGCTTTCATTAGTTCCAAATGCGGGCACATGGTGGTATGAGGTTCATTGTGGTCACTGGACTGGAACCAGGGCCACAGACAGCCATTAATCAGTTAGTACTGTATTGTGATTGGTCAGTTAGTGAGCCAATGACCGCGCAGTAGGGCCAGGTTTACTGTTTGTACCGCCACTTCCCGAATATATATACATATATATATATGTATTAACTGGAAGTGTATATGTGACTACTCTAACCTCTAGGCGATGTATATAGTATGCAAGCACGCTCTAATAAACAATCTAGACCTTGTAACCATACCTCAAGCGTTCTATTTGATTTCCTAAGGTTTGAACCAGGCTATTATAGCCTCAGGACTTTACAAAGTGAAAGCGATCAGCCAAATGAGATAAGTACGGCAATAAACACACCCCGCAGCCAGAGGTCATACTGAAATAACCTTGAGCATCGACGCTGGCCCTCTTTGTACTCCACTCAACCCTCATGACATGCTGTGCCCCCAGTTAAGTATAAATGTGTTAGTGTCTAAAATTGTCCTTTCTTGCTTTAACTGCATTACTTTTACTCCCGTTGGTTGATGGCCCAACTGGTCCGGTAATGGATTCGAGGGTTACAATCCCAGGTGGCCAGGGGCCAGTTTAATGATCTAAGATCGTATATGTTAACCCTTTTCTGTCACATGCTAGAGAGACCCAGGGACGATCTGGATCAACTTTATTCAACGCTTGTGGACGACCTTGCTGATGGCTAATACCATCTTAGCATCTTAACAAAGTTGAATATTATTGAACGATAACTCTTGTACGAGGTAAAGAAAAGGGTCTTCATGTGCGATCCTAGACTATTAAACGGACCCCAGGAACCTGACCAGAGGTTTTATGTTCTGTCTTTATTAGAGCATGCTTACATGCCCTACATACATTGCCTAAACGTTAGAGGGGTAGAAGTATCACATATTGACTTCCAGCATACTGCAAATAGCTATCCCTCCACTATTTACTATGATATTGGGTAAGGAGCAATTTGCCAGTGTCTCAGTGTGTTAGAGGCGTGCCCAGCTGACCATGACCAATCACTCAATACCGAAGTACCTTATTAACCCACTGGTGCTGTATATGTTTGGATCCTAGATAGGCAGTTGCAGAAATAGCAAGTTCACTGGGTGCAAGTGGATTGCAGAAACGATCTATAAACTGAATGTAATCAAAACCATGTATTCAATTATGATTACACGCTCATGATGAACAAATTATTTGCTCCTAGTTTATTCAGGAAGTTCACATACAAAAACATGTTGCGGTCTACAACTGCCCAATAGGCCCTATTGAGGTATCCCATAATTCAGTCTGTTTACAAGTTCCGGTGTTCACTGGTTGCTGGCGTTGTATGGTGAAAGACCCTTGAACAGTAACCCACATTTATTGTAGTTTAATGGTTTTTTTTTATAAATATTCAAATTGGAAATCCAATGTCAGAAATTGAGATTTCAGCAATTTCTACATAAAAATCCGAAATTATATTCAGGTTCTCCAAATATAGATGGGAAAACTATGGTTCATGTGGTCGTGGTGTGCTGAGCCAGCTGCGAGCGGAACTTATATTTACTCTGGGCGATAATAGGAAGTTTAGTAACCTCCGGAGGGCGTATTGTTACAGGACATTAACATAGAGACTGTAATTACATCAGATTCGTCTGCTTTAGATTACTGTGTATGGTACAGAGAAATAACATTAGAACATGGAAGCATTAATAATGCCAATAATACTAGTAATTATATAATAATAACACTGATGCATATTCTATACACAAGAAGATTAACCTACATTGAATGATGAAGTGAATGATGAATTGTGACAAGCATATTACTTGCTAGCAACATAATTTATACAATGTTGTTTCTATGTGACCTCGTATATTTGATAACTACTATGAGGACAACATTTGGAGAGAATTGAGAGTTTATTAAAGTTTGAAAAAGACTCATGGGTCTTAGAATATGCCAACGGGCATAATTATACAGTGCAGTGAGGCATGGTTAACGTGAAAAAGAGTGTGGTGTAATGCCTAGGGCATAATAAAACAGTGTATTAATTCGGAGAATTGTCTTTAGGCGTGGGTGGGCGGGTTTAAACTTGCTGAGAGTTCCCGCGAGGCTGGTGACGCGCCCTCTGTAGTGGTGGTGAGGAGACGACAGCGGGCGCCCTCTCGCGTGGTTGGCGCTAACCATTGTCGACTGCGCCATATGTTGTGAACGTCTGTAATTATCTGTAAATACAGTGGATAGAAAAAGGGGGCGTGGTCCGAAATGTCTGTCCTGTAATTATAAACAATTCTCAATTATCCTCAATTCATTCGCATGTAGATATTACTGGGTCAAGACGTCTGCATCTAAGAGAAAAGCAACCACAAGTATAAACTCTTTGTGTCCTCTCCCGAAAATGATTCCGATGACGTTTCTGCCGCCGTGGATCTGAATACGAATGTAGATATCAGTCTAGGTTTGCACACTCTCTTAAACCTTTTTAGAGCATGCTTGACCACAGTATATACGTTGCCGAAAGGTTAGCGTTGTCACATATAGGCTTCAGCATACTGCAAAAATAGTATCCCTTCACTATCTGCCTGCTATTCACTGTAATACTGGGAAAGAAGCAGGGTGCCAGCGTTTCAGCGTCATAGAACCGTGCCTAACCGTCCATGACCAATCACTCAATACTGAATTATGTGATTGACCTACTGATGCTTGATATATTTGGATCTTAGACTCAGTTGAAGAAAGTGCAAGTTGGCTTGGTGCAAGTTGGTTACAGAAAACGATCCATAGATATGATGCAACCTAAACTTTCAATCATTATTCACTTATAATGGCACACTCATTCATCAATGATGAACATGCTATTTGCTCCTAGTTTGAAATTGTTTTGGTTCGACTGTTGACCGTTGAAAAAACCCGATTTTAGAGGCGTTTAGAGATGACTTCATTACCTCCTGTTCCATAGGCTTGGTGAGCATCGTGTGTACTTCCTAGATAAAGCACAGATAATTTAGAGGAATACTATGACAGTTTAGGGTCAGAGCTCATATCCCATCCAGTTTGAATTGCATATTACTATACACCTATGGGCGAACGTCTATGATATACTAACCGCTGCTAGGCATATCGTATAAATAACGTTCGGGCCCGCCGTGTAGTAGGACGTAGTGATTCCCATAGGCTTAAGCATTGCAAAACGTACGTCCCGCTGCTACAAACACTACGGCCCGCTAACATAAAATATCGCGATAGCGCGAGAGCAGTGTCCGTGTCAAAAACAAACAAACAAAATGGTTGTTCTCTCCCATTCATAACTTCAGAGACATTCTTAGCCTTACCCGTAACAAATGGAAGTATGTACTGTCCAAATATCGAGGCACCTGACGTATGGCGTTCACATCAAACTGTTTAAATAGCTGAAATCTGCGAGACTGATCTATTTCATCAAGTCCGACCGCTTCTCGTTAGGCCGCTCCGCGTTTTCGACGTCATAATTACGTTGGCTACCAGAGTTCCAGTATCACTGGCGCCATACAATTCAGAGACCGCTCGACCGTCGGAAATTGCCGGGTTTTCACCGTGAATGTCAAAGTTGCCGTATTGAAACGCCGATATCTTCGGTTTAAAGTGCCCGATCTTCATCATGTTTAGTACGATTATAGTTTATATATATATCGTACTCGTGTTCAAATTTCATTGCTTAACTCCTACGGGAAGTGAAGTTCCAGCGTCATCTGTTGCTACAGAGACCGCACCACGTCGAAAGTTGCCTGAGGTGATCCTGTGTCATAGATTTCATAGAACGCTCCACGTCGACCGATGCCGAGTTTTCACCCTCCCATCTCCCAGTGTGCAGTGAATATCGAAGTTGCCGTATTGAACCGCCGATATCTTCGGTTTAAAGCAACCGATCTTCATCATATTTAGTACGCTTATAGGTTATATATATGCAGTACTCGTGTTAAAATTTCATTCCTTAATTCCCACGGGAAGTGAAGTATCAGCATCATCTGTTGCTACACGTCAACAGTTGCCGAGTTTTTCCGCTAGCGGGCCGTAGTGAATAGCAGTGGTTTAGTACGGGAATGGAGGGATTGAATCATGAACCAGTTGATAAAATAGATTTTAAATGAGTTGGAGGTGTATAGTAATAAGGAAACGTAGTGACTGAACCCATACGGTGTCCGTTCTCGGTCATTTGATGAAAAAATACGGCCCTCCCGCCTACGGCGTCGGGCCATATTTTTTCATCAAATGACCTCGAATGTCCACCTGTACGGGCTCAGTAACCACGTTTTCTCATAGTAATTCACAAGGTTAAGCTACGTGAATTACGTAGCGATTCAAATGAGACGTGATTGAGCTCTGATCCTTCACATTGACTAATGGGCTAATCTTTGTGACATAATTTCCCATTGAGTATTTTTTTCTAAATATTCAACGGGTGTTGCATATAAGTTCCCATTGATGGGTGGGAATGTAGATGGGTGGGCAGGTAAATTGATGGGCAGGTTGATGGGTAGTCAGGTTGATGGGTTGTCAGGTTGATGGGTAGTTAGGTTGATGGGCTGTCAGGTTGATGGGAAGGTAGGTATATGGTCAGGCAGTTATATGGTCAGGCAGGTATATGGGTAGGCAGGTAGATGGGTAGGCAGGTGGATTGATAGTCAAGTTGATGGAAGGTCAGGTAGATGGTTAGGCAGGTTGATGGGTAGTAAGGTGGATGGATAGTCAAGTTGATGGGAGGTCAGGTAGATGGTTAGGCAGGTTGATGGGTAGTAAGGTGGAGGGGAGGAGAGGTAAATTGGTAGGCAGGTAGATGGGTAGGCAGGTTGATGGGTTGGCAAGAAGATGGGTAGGAGGTGGATAGGCAGGTAGATGGGTAGACGGGTTGGTGGGTTGGCAGGTAGATAGTTAGGAGGTGGGTATGCAAGTAGAAGGGTAGGAGGGTAGGCAGGTAGAAGGGTAGGAGATGGGTAGGCAGGTAGATAGGCAGGAGGTGGGTAGGCATGTTTGGGATCTAGCCCAACTGTCTGTATCATATATGGTGGCAGGTGAATGAGTTTTATACTCGTTGTATAAATTCTACTTAATAAACCATGTTATTTATTGATCACCGTATGTAATTCATTACTGCCAACTCCTGTGTCACTCCTCTTTATTATGTTATGAGGTCAATATTATATATATATATATATATATACATATAGATACACATATATATCACATATTTAATGCACATGTATATATGACATCATTATATATTTCACCAACGAGTCTTTTTTATACTCCTTGATTTCACTATGAGATGACAAAGAATGTATCTCTTGAGTTTGTGTCTTAAATCATAATGTCTGGCATTTGAGATTCATGATTGAATATATTTGTCCTAAATAATTGATTTACCTAGAATTAGAGTGCCCTTTGACCCTGCTACACTCTCCAAGCATACCCTCTGCACCCTGGTGTGAAACGAGTGAAAAAGCAAGTGAAAACTCAGGAAAGCGAGTGACAAATCGAGAAATTAGAGGGTACCAAAAGCAATATGTCTTATTCAATACAGATCGCCAATTATCTCATTTATCATTGTCAGTTCGCTCACCCGCTCTCTTGCAAAACCTCAACAGCGATAATTTTCTTTTTCATTAAGGCCCTGGGTTATATACAGAAATATGACTTACATATATTGCTGTGAAGGATACATTGAATCTATAGTATGCTATGATGATTTTGGTATTACTTAAGCAGGTGATCCAACTAGCCGGAGCTAGCACCCGCTGATGGCATTGTGGATGTCAGCGGCAGTTGCCAGCCAAAATTGCACTTTGGCACTGATGATCTGCTCGGGGAATCAGCAAAAAAAGGTGGGTCACTGACCGCTGGGCCATTGTAATGTCTCTAAAACCGTGTTGCAAGCATAGGCTGGTCTGTTGGTCGACGCCGAAAGCTGGCTGGGGCGAATAGCGCATTTTGAGGCTGATCCACCAAGATATAGGCTGCCTAGATGGCCGGCTGGCAGTTCTGAACACAAAATTGTAAATGCCTCCTGCAACCCATCGCTGGCAATGGCTGGCGAAAACCTGTTTCAATCGATTTTTAGCAGCAGCCAGCCGTCTGGCCAATGATGCTGTGGGCATTGCTAGTATCTGTGTTGACTGCTCACCTGCATATACCGGCATACACACCGTCAACATGGAATGGGTGATACCAATGAGTGGCGATCCCGCCAATGGAGACAATTCTGACAGTTTTGGTAGTTTTGCAAGAATCTTAGCACTAGAATCAGCTTTACACATTCATAACATCAAGGCTAATGCAGAAGGTTTAATGCAGAATTCAGCAGAAAATTGAGCAATCACCGTTCCCATACAAATCCAGACACAGTGTCACACTGCCTTGCTCGATCACCAGGTTTTGCACAGCCTGAGTTGTGTAGTGTATGGAGGAGTGTTAGGTGTGCCCTCTATTGGATGAACGGTGAACTTGGCTTGTGCGTTAGTGCAGCCAACATCCACAAGACAGCAGTAGCAAAACCCGTTGGTTGTTCATCACCTCACCAGGGCTGGCCAGCCCCAGGGCTTGGTGGATCTGCTCGCTGGGCTGTGTCTCCGTCTTGTGGTCATCAGCGGGAAAGAAACTAGGAGCAAATAGTATGTTCATAATAGTTGAATGAGCGTGCAATTATAAATGAATAACAATTAAAAGGTTTGGGTTAGATTCAGTCTATGGAAAGTTTTCTTGAACCCACTTGCACCCAGTCAACTTGCTATTTCTGCAACTGACTAACTAGGACCCAAACAGGTCAAGCACAAGTGGGTCTTGAGGTATTTTGGTCTCCAGTGATTGGTCATGGTCAGCTGGGGACACATCTAAGACCCTGAGACACTGGCTCCCTGCTCTGTTCTTACTATCACATTGAACATCATACAGATAGGCAAGGGATAGTTTTCTGGAAGCACACTGAAAGGTCCATGTGACCACTATGAACTCTAAATGATGTATTTAGCACATGCAAGCACGCTCTAAAAAGGGATTTGGTGGATCAGCTTGGAGAATTTACAGAGTTAGAGAGAATTTACAGAGCTGCCTGGCTGGCCTTGGAAAGCATTGTTTGCTGGAGGGTAAAATCCCACCTGCAGAGCACCTGTTTGGTGGATCAGCTGCTTTTTAGTCCAGTCAAAATAAGCCCGAAAAGTGCCTAACCGGCCACAAAAAGCAATAAATCCAATTCCAGTGGCATTCACCTCAGAATACCCTAAATAATGCCAGAATGAAAATCGAAATTAATCCAAGTGGTGGAAGTAGGTCAAATTAACATGAATCGAATTTGGCCATCCTAAATATATGAAACCCCATAATTCTGGTATGCAATGAGGTAGAAAAATGATTCAAAATGCTAAACGTATGTTTTCTGGGGTGGGGAATGCATACAAATCACAAGCATATCTTCTGAGTAAATTAGGATAAATTCAATATGGCTGCCTAAATTCTGTGGAATGCCATAATATCGGTTTGAATAGAGATATAAACATGATTTAAAATGCTAAACCTATGTTTTCCGGGGTCGAGAATTTTTATAAATCACCAGAGAATAGCTATCAACAGAGTACATCAGTATAATCAAATATGGCTGCTTGAATTTATAAAATACCCTAATTTGGGTTTGAATAAAGGTTCTTTTACACCACGAGGGTGATGATCGAATCTATGTTATGAATTTAGGTAGATATCTCACCCCTACACATTTACCAAGGTGAGAGTTCATTTATCTCTCACACCACATAGACATGTTATGAGAGGTATTGGTCTTTGATATATCAGTAAATCTACCATTGCTGGGGGTGAAGGAGAAAAGTGGCTGCAGTGGGACTCAAATAAACAAAGTCCAACAACCTTGGGATTACAAGTCCAGTGCTCTTTACCACTGAGCTAACTCCCCACCCGGTTACTTTAGTTATGTTTGCGTGCAAGCATATCCAATCTGCACCACGAGGAGGCAAGGTGACCAAGAGGGTGAACAGATTGGTAATTGCTGTTCACCCCAGCAGACCGATACTTGGAGGCATTTTCAGGTCTAGTATGCTATGATCCCTTTAGGCATCCTTTTTGGAAATTTCAGTATTTGCTATATTTAATGAAATAAAGCAAATATTTTGATAATATTTTTGAAAACAATATAATAAT
Source organism: Alentia gelatinosa (assembly GCA_950022655.1). Lineage (NCBI taxonomy): Eukaryota > Metazoa > Annelida > Polychaeta > Phyllodocida > Polynoidae > Alentia > Alentia gelatinosa. The sequence continues at coordinate 10,894,719 of OX465583.1, forward strand.
ACATATTATCAAGGAATTATGTTGTGATTTTACAAAGGTAATATTGAAATAAGACAAAAACATAGCTGTAGAATCTTAGAACATTTGTTAGCTGCAAAAGTGCAGCATATTGGAAGGTTTGTTTGTTCTTCTCCATGGGCACGAGTTTATTTAGAGTTGTTTTATACATGAGAGGTTAATCAATAAAGATACAAAACAAAATATTGAATATATAAAAGTAACACTAGCAGCCTATTTGGTTTGGGGTATTCAGAAGATTGAACATTTAGAACAGCTCAATATGCTCATTTCTGGATCAACCACGGAGAATCCTGAAGACAATGAATTGATAACAGAGATAATTCAATTTGTTGGTATTCCTGAATTTTTATTTGAAAAAGGAAATAACTTAAAAAATCTGGTTCCATTACCTTGATATTGGTAAATATACTCTTTTGGGCTTGTTAATGGACACTAAGAATAGGTATGATAATTATACAATAGATGTCCAAACCAGGGATAAATGAGGAATAGAAAACCAGCAGTTGATTAGGGTCATGTCTTCTACAATCTGTTCTGATATCAACATGGCTATGCATGTGTTAATGTCAATAATATAAGCAAGAAATTTCTAACCCCAAAGCCTTTTATGTGCAAGTAAAAACAGAGTTCTAGCTGCTAGCCAAAGAATCAAGGTGGAAACCTTTTTACAGCATGGTAACAACATCTGTATCTTTCTCTTTCTCAAGAAAGAAACAAATAACAACCTTAGGCAGGTCTAAGGTGATCCTAGTTAAAGGATAGGCTTTCCCTATTGAACCCAATTTGCCTTTCAAGAAACTGGTGGCAATGGAAATGTAAATATTGATAACATAATGTTCCTGCAGCTATAAAGTCTATGTCTGCCATTATATACCACTGTGTATCTATATATTTTTGTAATACTGCTATGATATAAAATATTTATGATTCAGCTATATTAGATTTATTCCTTATACCACCTATTTACTCTATAAGTATGCCTTCCCATGTGGTAGATATCAATTCCCCATCTCAGAAAACATATATTTTGTATTTCAAATCATGTTTCTATCTTTATTCAAACCCAAATTAGGGTATTCTATAGAATTCAAGCAGCCATATTGGATATATACTGATGTACTCTGTTGATAGGTCTTCTCTGGTGATTCATATGACTTCTCCACCTGAGACAACATATGTTTAGCATCTTGAATCATGTTTACAATGCTATTCAAACCCAAATTATGGCATTTCATAGAATTCAGGCAGTCATATTGAATTTGTGCTAATTCACTCAGAAGATATGATTTTACTTGTAATTTGTATATATTCCCCAACCGAGGAAACATGTGTTTAGCATTTTGAATCATTTTTCTACCTCAATTCAAACCAGAAATATGGCGTTTCATATATTTAGGGTGGCCATATTGAATTTATGTTAATTTGACCTACTTCCACCACTTGGATTAATTTCGATTTTCATTCTGGCCATATTTGAGGCATTCTGAGGTGAATGCTACTGGAATTTAATCTATTGCTTATTTTGACTGGACTATTAGTGACGTACAGGATTTTATTTATAAGATATAAGCAATAATTCTAGATGGTACATATTGTTTAGTACTTACATTCAAGGATTTCTCTCCACTTGCTTGTAAACGTGTGTGGCCACCTCAATGTGAATAAGTGTGCTACCATTAAAACGAGTTCAGGGGGATTTACACAGATATGTGTATAACTGAACACTTAGTGTGTAAACACTAAATGGCTAAAAACTTGGGGGTAAAGTTTTTAGGTGTGTACAAAATAGATGTCAAAGTTATAAGGCAAGTATTTAAAATCCAGTGGTGTTTAGATACTTGTGTGTAAATATTGTGGGTCTAAGTGTGCGGGAAATAAACGGTGTTTAGAAAATCTAATTCAGTAAATGTTCATCATTGATGAATAAGCGAATATAAATAAATAACTTACCCCTTCTGCAACTGCCTGCCACGATCCAGCTATACCAAGCATCATCAGTGGGATTTGAGGTATTTCGGTCTCGAATGATCAGGGTCAGCTGGGCACGCATCTAAATAGACCCTGAGACCCAGGCACTCGTCCCTCAATATCACAGATATCTATATAGTAAAAGGGATAGTTGTTGTTGCAAGCTTGAAGTTTATGACCACTGTCACCTTTATGCAACATATATAGTGCACGCACTGATAAACCTCTTGCTGAAACGTGAAATTAAAAAAAAGTGTCTACCACTTTGGTTGGCGAATACACCCCCCCACCACACACACACATTCCAGGTCACTTTGTGAGGACAGGGAACATACACTTTTGGATGGGCACCAGTGATTTACATGTGAGTGTGTCCTGAACAGTGTGTAGTAAGGAGAGGAAACAAATCTCTATATATAAAGGAGCAAGAAACCAAGGAGGCACACGCTATGACATTAGGAGAATCACATACTCATACTTTGTCGACAGTATATATATTTGTCCAGGGAGATGTTTTATAGACAAGGTGTTGCATAGACCTGTTGAGTTGAAATGATCACTGATGGTCTAAGACCTATTTGGATATAGCTTTGCCATACATGCACAGGTAACAGGAAACAGTCACTATCAACGATCGTCACTACTATAAAACACCTCCCTGGCAGTTTTTCTACACTCGTCAAAACCAGGTCAAGGAACACTTCAGTTGCCGTTCAGATCCACCAAATTAGACGATCAAGTGGTGTAGGAACTTAACTAGCCATGTGTACCTGCTGTAAACCCACGTCGTTCTGCAGGTTGTCGAGATGCCTGAAGAGGAATAGCCAGCTGATTGCGATCATGGTGGCTATTGTTATAGGCATTGTTTTGGGGACAATCATTCAGCGTCTGGAGCCATCTGATGAGACGTTGATGTGGCTTGGTGAGTCAATTATCCATTTCTTCCGGGTTCTTGATATCTTGTATAGGTAAAGCCTAATACACATCTACCGATTTCAGAACATTGATGTACCTTTGTCAGTGACAAAGGAACGATAATTTGTCTCAGGCGAGGCATCCTAACAGAGTCGGCCCAAGTCAATAGATGTAGGACAGCGTCAGTCAGCAATTAGTGAAAACTCCCACTCCCCTACCGAATGTTCTTTTGTCGCCGACCAGTTGCTGTTCGATGTTCCTCAATCGCCAAATGTTTATCAACATGTTGATAAATCCAGTCACCGGTAACGGAACATTGGAAAATGGCCCTTGATTGGGTGGCCGACAAGGGGTTATATACTTTGCCTACAAGAAGTTCACTGATTCCTATACGATTTGGGAACTAATCCCTAAATATACCTCAATATCATCTCTTAGTGTTCAGTTTACACATATATCATATTAATTTCTAGTATACATACTAAATTTACTTACTAAACGTTCACCGTGAAAGGAAATAGTAGGGCCTGAAATCATGCCAGTCCTATGATGTGAGGTGATTGAGAAATGACTTCTCATTTACTCAAATGACTGACAACTACGCTGGTCGTGAATGGTCGTGACCATCTGTCGAGTTAAATCATACCGTCAGGCCTCAGACAGAGGTCAATCTAGGCAGGAATCAGAGCGTGGAGCCCCAGATGCAGGGGCTGAATTCTGAATGGAATTGGATTTTCCTGTGCTTGAATGTACAGCAAAGTATCATGCTGAATCCTGAATACACTTGGCATTTCATGTGCCCGAATGTACCGCAAAGTATTATGCTGAATCCTGAATAGACATGGCTTTTCATGTGCCTGAATGTACAGCAAAGTATCATGCTGAATCCTGGATAGACTTGGATTTTCATGTGCCTGAATGTACAGCAAAGTATCTTGCTGAATCCTGGATAGACTTGGATTTCCATGTGCCTGAATGTACAGCAAAGTATCATGCTGAATCCTGAATGGTATTGGATTTTCATGTGCCTGGATGTACATCAAAGTATCATGCATTGCACACTTCTTTCTTTACATATCAACTACAAACTAGTAGCAAATGGTATGTTCATCATTGATGAACGTGTAATTTAAAATGAATAACAACTAAAAGTTTGGGTTACATTCAGTTTATGGATCTTTTTCTGTAGCTTTCTTGCACCCAGTCAACTTGCCATTTCTCCAACTGCTTAAGTCTATGGTCAAAACATATCAAGCCACAGTGGGTCAATGAAGTATTTCGGTGTTGAGTGATTGGTTATGGTTAGCTGGGCTTACCTCCATGACCGTTAGACACTGGCACACTGCTCCTTATCCAATAGCATAGCGAATAACATGCAGATAGTGATGGGGTGAATTTTCCTCAGCATACTAACAGTGTATGTGACCATTCTAACCTTTTATGGCACGCTCTTATAATGCATGGGAAATCTTCCTTTCAAGTGACGTTAGGGGTGAACTTCCAGTGACAAAAGGCCATTGCTAGAAATTAGGTTACTGAACGTATATTTTACCCATTTCCACCCAATCCATCTCATTCTTTTTCATTCAACATATTTGTACCACATAGGTTTTAGAATGTGCGGGGTGTTCTTTCAATAACCATGGCAGATCTGTCCCATGACAAATTGGATGTTTGACCAAATAAAATAAAGACATTCAGAGCCGTTGAATTTAGCAAAACTTCCACTGACTCAGATATCCAAAACTATCCATGTGTACTACCTTTATTTGATTGACGTCATACACCCCACTGTAGACTGAGGTCAAACCAATAGACCTTTTTCTACTGGCTGGTGTCGCACCATATCTGCTTAGTTAGGCCAGGGCTGAAGCCAAACATTCACCTGGCAATGTATTCTTTAAAATTGAACCACAGAGTGTATGAGCGTAATACATTCATAATACCCGTGTACAATATTTCCAGAGGAATAACATCAATTGCATCATATTCTATTCTATTCCAGCTCCAATTTGATGTGTTATACATGGATATCACCTCAATGATACTTTAGATATACCTTAGTTAACACAGGGACACTGATACTGGATATACTTTAATACATTGACAGGCCTAGCTATAACAATCTTTTTCCAAGCTAAACCCAAGATAATTTTCAACTATAAACTTTAGACATCCAAGACTTGTTCATACAATACCCTAGTTTGTTCCAGCAATTTAATCTGCCCAAAAAACCACTCCTCCAATCACACCCACCATTCACACTTTACATTTCATTGCTGTGTGTCTCTATGGACATCAGGCCGGACCCAGCCGTGTCCGTCCAAGCGGCCGTGTAACTAGACCATGGGCCGTTAGGCAGCACTGAATGGTAATACCTGGGCCCTGTTTTTCAGACACGATAACCATTCTGAAAGACATATTACAGGCGCTAGTGTCCTATAGAAGCGATATCTTAGGTGATCTGCCAAAGATCTTAGGTGCAGGACACTAAAGGTGGTCTGAGGTGTGCTATAGTCACGACAATCTTAGGGTCACGGGGTTGAAAATATCTTGGAAAGTTTTGTTTTGTTTTTTTTATGCTCTTTATTTATCCTGCGGGGGTATCGGCGAGTAGCCGGTTTGACTTGCCCCCACAGCAATTATGTACATTTTGGTGGAGAAATATGATATACAATGTTTACAAAAAATATGGTTCCCTCTGTCAACGAGGGTAGAATAGTATCTTAGAAATTGTGCCAAGTCTAAGCTTGATGAAAAGTTTTCAGTGTCAGTTCATTTTTTACTTGCGTATCAAAAGGATACTAGGTGGAGTTTCAATCCACTTATATTTGCAAGAGATTGTCTTTTGGTGATGTTTTCACCTTTACTGTCCTTTAGAGTGAGTCTTCATGATATAAACGTAGGATACTGATCTTATACAAAGTCTTTCCCCACTGGGAGGTACATCACAATCTTTCTCAACAAACACATCACAGAAGTTTATGAACTATTTAAAACATTGTATAATCAACAGTTGAAAAGTATCACAGATGAAAAGAGATCGTTATGTTTGGACAAACAAAACAGTACGACAGGCTAGTATGTGTACAACTTCGACACAGCTTCCTTTTTGTGTAGGTGTTTGAAACTGTTAAAATTTTCAATATTTCGAGTCTCAGGCTTCAGGGTGTTCCACAGGGTCCCCCCCCCCCCCCCCCCCGGTATAGAGTACTACTTTTGTATCTCTCAATTTTCGGGTGAATTATTTTAAATTTGATAGCTTGCGCCGATCTAGTGGGCCTGCTTGGGATTTCAATCAAGCCCACCCTTCCCCTCTGTCTGTGCATGTATGTCATCAGGTGACTATACCTACTATCCTTTAATAGGGGTATACTCAGTTGTTTGTGCAGATTTAGGGTACCCACCTCTCTTAGCCCAGTTTTGACAATGGTGCGGAGTGCTCTGTTCTGCAGAGATTGTAGTCTATTTAAGTTATATACGGAGGCCGAATCATATAATATGTCGCCGTAGTCAAAATATGGCATGATCATTGATTTATAAATACATGTGGCTGAGTGTATGTCCAGATATCTCCTAATTTTAGATAATAGAAATATTTTGTGTGAAACAATGCTAATACTATTTTCCAGATGTTTATTCATTTTTAATTGAGAATCAAGATTTATGCCCAGGTATTTGAAATTGAAGACTCTGTCAATTTCTTTGTTATTTAGTTTCATGGATAAATTTTTGATTTTATTAGTTTTTTGGTGAGTGCCAAATACCATAAATTTTTCTATTCATTCACGGTCATTTTGTTCATCCTACACCAAGATCCAATTTTATCCATTTTGTCTAACATTTCTTCGACCACTGTAGCTGATTCTTTCCCTTGTGCATACAGAACTGTATCATCAGCATAGAGATGGATACCTGTTTTACCCACACAGTTTACCAGGTCGTTTACATAGACGAGGAAGAAGAATGGGCCCAAAATTGAACCCTGTGGAACACCACATACAATATCTCTCAAGTCCGAGCATACACCATTAACAAAGGTTTTCTGCTGTCTGTCTTTGAGATACTTACAAATCCAGTCCAAAAGTTGACCCCTGATGCCAATTTTTTTTTTTTTCTAGGAGAATAAAATGGTTAACGGTATCAAAGGCTTTACTTTGATCAATAAAAGTAGCTATAGTGATGTTTCCTTCGTTCATGCCTTTTAGTATATCCTCAGAAAAATAAACTCAATGGTTGAATGGTTTTGGAGGAAACCACCCTGCAACTCCATCAGGATATTATTGGAATTGCAATAATCTGAGATTTTGTTATGAACAAGTTTTTCAAGGAGTTTACCCATGATGGGTAGCAGGGATATAGGTCTAAGATTTGAGACTCAAGTATTTCCCGGTTGTTTGACTAAAGGAATGACAGTTGCAATTTTCCATTCACGCGGAAATTTGGATGATCTTAAGGATAGGTTAAACAGATGCAGGACTTTCTCTGGAATCGCTAGCAGTGCTAGTTTCATGTATCTCGATGAGATATTACAGATACCGGATGATTTCCAAATATCAATATTTGGGATAACTTTAATCAAATCCTCGAGGTAAATTTGGAATTCACTTAGCTCAGTACCGGCGGTATCACCTGCATATTTCCATTCATCATTCAAGTTGGATGCGAGTTTTGGACCTATTTGCGTAAAGAAAGTATTCACATAAGTGGGGATGTCCTGGTCATCAAGGTATGCACCAGAGGTATCATCTTTAACTTGGATTTTACTTTGGGACTTATCATTAGGTATCTTATGATCTTATGTGGCGCCAAAATTTCTTACCATCATGCTTATGCCTTTCGAGATTTTCTTTGATGAAATCTGCTTTTGCTTTATTGATTACCGATTTAGTTTGTTTCTTAAAAATCTAGCTTGGATCCAGTCAATTCCCTTATCCCTTTTTCTCGCTTTTTTTAATGCTGCATCCTTGTCTCTTATAAGCTCTATAATTTCATTTGTTAACCAAGGCTCTTTAAATTTACTGATTTTAAATTTTTTGATTGGGCATTGGGCATCTAGGGTAGTCTTAAATATACCATACATGATGTTCCAGGCTTCATCCACACACTCAGTTTTCATAAATTGGTACCAATTTGACTCTTTAATATTGGTTTGATATTTAATGGCGTCAAAATTTTTGTTTGAGCGACCCTCGAATTCGATTTTAGATAATGTAGTAGATTTTCTACCAGTGACCAAGTAAGTAGCAATGTGGTCGCTTACATTCCAGTCAAGAATTCCATTGCATTTTCGGTGTTCAATATTTGTAACCATCCAGTCAATACAAGATTTGGTGTCTTCGGTACATCTGGTATAATCATTTATTGTTTGGAAAAGGCCTCTGGATTTAAACCATGATTTGATATTGCTAACGAGGTTATTCCATTTTCCAGCCAGTCTATATTAAAGTCTCCTGCAACTATCAACTCCTTTCTAGTTAGATCAAATTTGTCAATTTTCTCTTTGAGTTCCTCAAACATTGTCACCATATCCCCATCAATTGGTCTATACAGAGCTATTACAATCAGTTCTTTTTGGTTGAATCGTTTAATTTTTATATTTGTTATTTGTAGGTTTATGGTAGAGGTGTGCGTTTCAACATCACTTTCTATTTCGTAGTTCGTTCGTAGTTTTGCACATGTGGGTTGTTGCCAATAAATTTACAGATATATAAACTGATGTATCAAGATTACAGTGATTCGACATGTCAACGACTTACCCCGAATCACCTTCCAACCAACCAAGTAGGTTAACAACCTAGGTGGTATTAATGGTTCCTGACAGTGAGATAAGTTTCTATGAATTTATGATATTTTAAATTTGTTATGAACCCCCCCCCCCCCCCCCCCACAGGCAGGTGCAAGGAAAGTGACCACAGTATTATGTACTCTCAAGGAGATTGTGGGGGAAACACTTTAGGAGTTCGGTACACCACTTGTCAGTCAACAAGTCCGAGGGGTGTAGACCATCATCTAGGGCATTATAATCATGATAGAATTTGTCGTTTTTCCGAGTGTGGATATCCTTGGATAACCATGGAGTAGCCAGGCCTCGTAGATTATTCTGCTCGATTATCGTTTGGTTGAAATTTACGATGCTGTTATTGAAGGCGGTCTGGTTCTCGTCGGTTGGGTTTACTGCCCATTTGGTCAAAACCATACCCACTGTGGGACACACAAAGATCTTTGCAGTCGGGTGGTAGAAATCAAGCCAATCGAGGCCGACTTGGAGATATATCTGTAGATGATGGGTTAGGTGTTCTTTGTTTGCCCAGTTAAATCTAAAACGTTTACCTTCACGCTCCATTGTATTATTGATACCTGCGATGATGTAGATATTATCATTGGGGTGCTGGTTGAGGTGGTGGTGAACTCAAACCAAGATGTTTTGAAGAGTCGTGCCACGGAAGTAGTTTACAGTTTTTCAGGATGGTCATATATACAACAACTATGGAACGACTATCTTCTGCTCCCGTTGACCAGATTGTCCACGGGGGCGTTGCACTTATATATATATCTCCAATCATTATTATTTGTTTATCATTAACTTGCTTGTTTGGCGACGGGAATAAATATAGTATTAAACACATGTATGAAAACTCAAGACTAAAACTTAGGTTATGACGCATAGGTCCAATGTTGTACAAAAATTGAAGGGCTTTAAAATAGCCCATTGGAACATTTGTAGTCTCTTTACTAAAGTTGGGTTTATACATAATAATTTATCAGAATTTGATATTGTGGGCGTTTCTGAAACTCTATTGAAAAAATCGATACCAAATAACTTTGTAGATATGGAGAACTTTAGGTATTTTAGGCAAGATCGAGATATAGGCAAAGGGGGAGGAATTGGTTTATATATTCAAAATAAATGGGCCCAATTTGCGAAGGTGGTTGAATATGTATGTATTATGAATAAAAAATTAGAGGCAATAGTTGTTAAGATAAAGAAACCAGTTCATAAGACAATGACAATTGTAAATGTTCACAGACTACCGGGCTACAATATTGACTTTTTCAAGACATATGTAGAAGATATTTGTAAAGATCTTAGGTTTAGTAATACTGAGATATAGATATTGGGGGATATTAACTTAGATGCTAGAAATAGGGGGGATTGTAGAAATAAGGAGTTAATGGAAATATTACGAAGATATGGATTAAGAAGATTAATAACAACTATCACAAGGCCGAATATAGGAAATAGTTCAAGTATCGACACAGTGACGACTAACGCTAATTTTGTACAGCAGTCTGGCACTTTAGACATTTATCATAGTGATCATCTAGTCGTATTTGCTCAGAAAAAGAAGAAAAAAGACATTTTTCATAAAAGTAAGAAAGAGGTTAGGAATTACTCTAGAATTAATCAAGAAGAACTTGACACAAATATTTGAATAAAAGTAGACGAAGCGATAGCAAATAATGACTCACCCGATGAAATATGGAATACCTGGTTTACCGGCTTAACTAATTATTTAGACGATAACGCACCATTAAAACCTAAAATTTCAAGAAGTAAACTAGGAACTCCAGATATCCCACCTAATATAGAGAATGATATTAAAGTAAAGAAAAGACTATGTAGGAAACTAAGTAGGAAAGGGGATTGTATAGGGGCAGATGAACGAAACAGTTTAATAGAGAAGATGAAATTATTGAAGAAAAGAATACAAAGGAAATTAACGAAACATAAAAGAGATAACATCAACGAACAACTGTCACTACATCTAGAAAACCCAAAGAGATACTGGAGAGAGATAAACAATTTGATCAAACCCACCAGCGATATCGTTGCGAATAGTTTTAAGGATGATGAGGGGAGGATTATATCTTTAGACAATAGCGCAGAGTTTATTAACGACTTCTTTTGTAATATTGGGAAAAAATTAAACAATAAATTAGATGATGCTATAATAAGAAGATTGGTTTTAGCCCATAAAGAGGAGGATTTCGAGATCGACCTAGGAAAAGTAAGCGTAATTGAGGTTAAAAAATTAGTCGAAAATATAGATTTGGAAAAATCATCGGGTTTAGAGTCTATTAAATGTTCCTTATTACAGAAAAACTTATTAAATTGTATAGATCAATTAGTCGCTTTAATACGTTTAAGTATAATTACAAAATCTTTTCCTATACGTTGGAAGGAAGGTCGAATCTCCCCCCTTCCTAAGCGCGGTGATCTATGTAATGTTACCCACTGGAGACCAGTCTGTGTCTTACCAGTGATTGGTAAAATTTTGGAAAGAATCATTTACTCGCAACTTTATGATTATTTAGAAGAAAAGAAATTTGTTAATAATGACCAATTCGGTTTTCGGAAACAACGAAGTACAGGCGGTGCGGTTTTCAAATTAGTACAGTATTTATTAGAAGGAGATAACAACGGATTTATCACATTAGCGCTTTATGTAGATATACAAAAAGCTTTTGACTGTGTTAATCACAATATATTGTTGCAAAAGTTAACTGATGCTGGGGTGGGACTAGAACTCAGAGAATGGTTTAAGAGCTACCTTCATGAAAGAAAGTGTTATACCAGGGACCTGTTTCAGTACTTTCGTGACATGTCTAAATGGCGTCTGTGACACCATACGGACAGATCACAAGATTGCAATCGGTGACACACGGAGTTTCACTCACTTCCCGTAGGAATTAAGCAATGACACTTTAACATGAGTAGGGGATACATATGATCTATAATCTTTCCAAATATGAAGAAGATTGGCCTCTTCAATCTTCTGATACTTGCTAGTCTTTTTCCGCTGTTGCTTGCACTGTTGGTGCCACTGTTGATGTCTGTCTAGGCCTAATGTCACGAGACTACTGAAACAGGTCCCTGGTATGGAAATGAGTGTTCAACAATGAAAGATGTAGAATTAGGAGTACCACAGGGCTCCATACTGGGTCCTCTGTTATTCTTAATCTACATCAATGATCTGCCAGGTAGTATTGAGGGATGTGTGAATATCATGTATGCGGACGATTTGGTTGTGATGGTCAGAAGTAAAAACCTGTATAGTGCTGAAGAAGAAATGCAAAGAGTCTTATCGCAATTGTATAACTGGTATACTGCCAACAGATTAACCATGAACTTACGAAAAACTAGGGTTGTTTATCATGGAGCACCAGTAAAGATAAAAAAGGAATTAAGGGGGAGTTTAGAAATTGGCGGAATAATAATTGAATCAAGTGACGACATGAATTATTTGGGTGCTATAGTAGACAGTAATTTAAATTTTGGAAAACATGGGACAAAATTATTAGGACTATTACAGGATAAGAATAATATTTTTAAAAGACTAAGAAACCTCATACATAAGGATGCGGCGCTTAAGATATTACGCACCTGCCTACTACCGATCGTAGACCATTGTTCGTTTCTTTTAGAAGGAGCGACATTGAAAATGAGAGAAAAAATGGATATTTGTATTAATCGGGGACTGAGAATAGCGTTAGGAAGAGAAGCGTTTAATGGGGATAGATTCATTAGAAATGAAGATTTATTTTTGAAATGCAAAACTAGAAAACCTGATGTAAGAAGACAACTATTGTTACTGGGTATCATTAGATCGCTATATATTATCAATAATTTGACAATGAAAAACGAAAATTTAGAAGAAAATAGACCAAATACTTGGGGTGCATTAAGGGATGACATTTATCTGCCAAGACCAAAGAAAGAAAATTTTTTAAAATCCTGCATTTATAGTGGTATCACATTGTGGAACTCTTTACCGAAAGAATTACAAAACACAACCTCCAAAATAACTTTTAAGAAAGGAATAATTGAGAAAATAACAGGTTAAAATCATATCCAGGGTAAGGTTATACGTGCTTCTATATTTATTACAAAATGTAGCCTATTGTACATAAGAGAATGTGAAAGTAGAAGGATGTGTATTGTTAAAAATCTTTTATTAATAATGGTTATCTATATTTATATGATCTTGATTATATAAAGAAGCTTACTCATTGATATTATAGAGTATATAGAGAATACTATTTGCTTACTTCATTGTAAATATCATTCTTTGTGTTGTGTTGTTTATGTCACTATGGAATCATCGTTGTCTACTATTGTAAGGAAGAACGATTGTAATGATCGAAGGCAATAAAGACTTATACAAAAAAACAACAACAAAAAACAGTCACTCGTGCTTCTTTCCCTTCTTCCGATGTTTGCATCTTGCAGAGCTTTCTTCTGTGGCTATTCGCGAAAATAACGTGTCGCGGTCGTGGTTTCCACAATCTCCAACTAATGTGTGTTGATTGTTGGTCTTTCCAGAACTTGGTCGACATCGTGCGTACAGCTTTCACGTTGTGTAGCTCTCCCGGATGTCAACTAGGAGTAGCCCCAGTGTGTTTCCCGTAACGGCCTGCGCACTGATTTTATGGGATTCTGAAAGGGAATACCCGCAACCCCAGTAGCGGTCCGTTGTGGCTTCGTATAGATTTCCGCGTGTATCGAGAAGTTTTGCGCAAATGCCATCATTTTGGTCGAATTTTAGTTTGAGTATGTCCCGCATAATTTCCTTTTTTTCGTGTCATTCCATTTTTTGTGTGTGACGATTTCTTTCGCGATCCTTTTCGACTCATAACCGTCTTCGGCATATTTTATTCTAAGTGCAGCACTCTGGTTATCGTTTTCAATCGCCATCATGTAGCAGTAAAGCTGCTCACTCGAGTTCCAAGTGAATTTATCGTGTTTTATCTGGCAACTGAACATGTTTGAGAGGTAAGAGTGGTGACCTTGAAAAGGCAGACCATCCTCGACTTCAACTGTTTTAGCACGCTCTAGTGTCAGGTTTTCAGGGAGGTTTTTTATGTCTTTGTACAGGTATACATGATCATCAATGATCAGTTTCGGACCTTTGACTTTGACAGTTTTTCCTACGTGTTGTGTATTGCCATAACTGCACACTGCTGCCACCTAGTGTTATACTACTACTACGTTTGTAATTGGTACACACACAGAGTGTGCACCTCACTTTGAGCTGACCTAATAAACCACTAAGAACACAACAGTGGCGACGAGGATGGGATGCACCCAGAAAGCAAGTCATCTATGCAGCTAAGTGGTAGAATCTAAAACTACAGACTTGAAAGAAGTTGTGTATGCCTTTTGTTTTACTGTTTCACAACAGTAAGGCTGACTATTGTGAAGTTAGAGGAGTGTCACTGCTGTCACTGTGAGTCACATGGTTGACAGTTTCCATACATAGTAATAGTGTGGGACAGTGACAACACCACATGTGTATGTGTGTATAGACAGTAAGCAGTAAACACACGTGTATTGTCAGTGCATAGTAAGGCAGTAAAGTGACAGTGAAAATAACAGTAAAGTAACCTACCACTCTGTGTTCAAGTGACAGTGCATAGTAGATGCACAAAAGACATTGTGTAAAATGGCTGCAAGAGCATTCACAACTATCAGTGAGTTCAAACCCAAACTGGAGAAATGGTCAACATACAAAGTGCGATTTACGTCATGGTTACTGATAAACAAAGTACATGAGGATGAGAAATTTGATGCATTTATTGCTGCAGTGGGGTCAGATGCAGTTACACTGCTTATTTCTCTATGTGGCCCCACTGAATTAACTACCAAGTCATATGCTGAGTTGGTCACGTTGCTGGACAGCCATTACAGGTCAGGGGTAAACGAGCTGTCCCGCAGTTACAAGTTCGATACACGAGTCCAGGGTGAAAATGAGTCCGTTCTGGAGTTTATAACAGAACTAAAAGAGATGTCAATTGATTGCGGTTTCGGAGACGTAATCCAAGTAGAGAAGAGGCTGCGCAACCGTCTCGTCGCAGGTATACGATCAGAAGCAATTCAGGCGAGGTTGCTCAGCATGGCGGATACGCTGACATGGAAGTCAGCTCAGGAAATTGCCACAAGTATGGATTCGGCCAAAAAGCATAGTAAACAAATGCACGCAGCTTGTGAGGTAAACAAAGTCTTCATACCCAGAGGCAGAGGACGTGGAAATCCGTCTCAAAGACCAGACAAGCGACCATGTTACCGTTGTGAACAGTACCACAGTGGTGAGTGTCCTTTCATAAATGCCACCTGTTACGAGTGTAACAAAAAGGGTCACATTTCCACGGCATGTAAAAGTAAAAACAAGTCGCAGCACTCATCGAGTACCAACCAGTCTAGAGGTAGAGGAAAATCGCGAGGTCGAGGGCGACGTGGCCGTAGTGGAAATCGTTATCATGCTCACGAGGTTGCTGAAGATTACGACGAAGATGAATGCGCAGAAGTAAGCTTTGCGAGTCTATTCGAAGTGAGTCAAGAGGTTCATCATAACCAAGACGTGCTCAACGAAGAATACAAAGTTGATATCAAAGTTAATCAGAATGACCTGACTTTCGCCGTTGACACAGCATGTGCTGTCTCAATCATCGGGGAAGAGTTGTACAGTAAGTACCTCAGTAAGGAAGAACTCCGTCCTGCATCGACACGCCTGAAGTCCTATACCGGTCATCCAGTTGAGCTTCTCGGAGAAGTTACTGTAAATGTGAGTCATAACAACCAGACGAGGGTCCTGCCGTTGGTTGTTGCCAAAGGTCGACGTACGTCTTTGTTTGGCCGAAACTGGATGAAAGCTATACGCCTGGACTGGCAAAATATATTCTCAGTAAGAGAATCAACAGTTGATGGTTTGCTGAAGAAGTACGAAAACGTATTCAAACCAGGTATCGGGGAGATCAAGGAGTTTGAGGCACGTATCGACGTTGAACCGACAGCCGCACCAAAATTCTTCAAAGCTCGTCCGGTACCATACGCGCTAACTGAGAAAGTAAAAGAAGAGCTTGACCGACTGGAAGACAACGGCATCATTCGGAAAACAGAAAAAAGCGATTGGGCATCACCAATCGTTGTCGTCCCAAAGGCCGACGGTAAATTACGTCTGTGCGGTGACTACAAAGTGTCCGTAAATAGTGACATCATTGATCAGCCATGCACCTTGCCCACAACAGATGACATCTTCGCTACACTTGCCGGGGGCAAGTACTTCACGAAGTTAGATTTGTCCAATGCATACCTACAGCTACGTGTTGAGGAGTCTTCTCGTAAATACCTTACTCTCAACACCATCCAAGGGCTGTATGAAGTTCTTCGTCTTGCAAATGGCATTAAGTCAGCACCTCGCATCTTTCAAACGACCATGGTAAAGATGCTCATGGGTATACCAGGGGTCTGTGTCTACTTAGACGACATATTGATAGCAGCTGAGACATGGGACGAAGCATTGAGAAGGCTTGAGATGGTGCTGGAACGCCTTTCCAAATACAATGTCAGGATAAAGAGAGAGAAGTGTGAGTTCATGGTCAAGATGGTAAAATACCTTGGCCACCTGATCGATGAAAGAGGACGAAGACCACTGCCAGATAAGATTCATGCCATCCGAAATGCAGCAGAGCCTAAGGATGTGTCAGAGTTACGCACAATCCTTGGAATGGTAAACTACTATGGCACCTTCATTCCTAACCTGTCAACCCTGCTTGCTCCACTCCATCTTCTATTAAGAGATGACACACCATGGAAGTGGACCGCTGAATGCCGTAAGTCCTATGAGAAAGTAAAGGAGGCCTTGACAAGTGAGACGCTGCTCACGCATTATGATGTCAAGAAGAAGATTGTACTAGCCTGCGATGCTTCACCCTACGGAGTAGGCGCGGTTTTGTCACATATCGATGACAACGGTGAAGAACGCCCCATAGCTTACGCGTCGCGTACGTTGACAAAGGCTGAGTCAAACTACGCTCAGATTGAACGCGAAGCTCTTGCCATCATGTTTGGAGTGAAAAAGTTCCACAAGTACATATATGGCCGTAAGTTCACGCTTGTCACAGATAACAAGCCCTTGTCCATTATAATTGGGCCAAAGGCGGGAGTGCCAACACTATCAGCACTACGTCTGCAACGTTGGGCATTGGTTCTTATGAGTTACGACTACGACGTGGTATGTAAGAAAAGCCAAGAAAATGCCAACGCTGATTTCCTTAGCCGAAATCCTGTGAACAAAGCCACAGTTTCACTGGAACAAGAAGTAAACTACTTCTCACATGTCAACCAGCTTCCAGTGACAGCTAGGGATATTGCTAGTTCCACCAGAAAAGATCGAGTCCTGAGTAAAGTAATGGACTTAACACTAAATGGTTGGCCAAACTACATGAAAGATGATGAGATGCTCCCGTATTACTCAAGACGCACAGAAATCTCATGTGACCAAGGTTGTCTACTGTGGGGGATGCGAGTAATAATCCCTTGTAAACTGCAGGAACGCATCCTGGAAGAGCTGCACATAGAGCACCTGGGAATCGTCTGAACCAAGTGTCTCGCCAGAAGTTACTTCTGGTACCCAAAGATAGATGCAGCTATCGAGGAGTTAATTGGTCGCTGTGCTGTGTGCCAAAGCATGAGAAAAGAGCCGCCACCATCGCCGCTCTACCCATGGAAGTATCCAGAATCCCCATGGGATCGCATCCATATCGACTTCGCTGAGTATAAAAGCGAGATGATACTGATCGTGGTCGATGCCCACTCAAAGTGGATAGAGGCAAAAGTGATGACATCGACCACCGCAGAACGCACCATAGAGGTAATGGAAGACCTCTTCGCTCGATACGGCCTATGTAAAGAGCTAGTATCTGATAACGGTCCGCAATTTATTGCAGAGGAGTTCAAGGAATTCCTAGCTCATCATGGAATTCGACATAGCCTAACAGCACCGTACCACCCAGCTTCAAATGGCGCTGCTGAGAGAGCCGTCCAAACAGTAAAAGATGCTCTCAAGAAACACACCATTCAGGAAACAAAGCTGTCCACGGTCAGGAGACTTAATAGCTTCTTGTCTGTGTACCGTACTACACCACACACTGTTACTGGTGTGTCTCCAGCCCAGCTGTTTCTGAAGCGTGCACTGCGTACACGTCTGACGCTATGCAAACCGTCACTTCAGGAGGCGGTACAACAGAAGCAACAGAGGATGAAGGAGACCCATGATCGTCATGCATCCAAGGCTCATGAATTCACACAGAATGAACGTGTCCGTGTCAAGAGCCATCGTGGAGAACTGGTCCGGTACCTTCCAGGTACGATCATCCACCGCCAGGGACCAGCCAATTATCTGGTTCGTGTTGGACGAAATATCCGCTTCGTTCACGTTGATCATCTACTGAAAACAGGTGAAACCACACCACTACCCGAGGAAGGAGTTGAAACACCTCCACAAGTTGCGCTAGCACCACAGCCGCAACCACTGCCAGTAGATGAACCGGAGCCTGTGAGAGCCCCGGAACCGAGGTTTAACAGCAATTTATCACCGTCACCTCCAACACCGCAAAAGCAGCTAGTTGCCGTTCCGCTATCACCAGCGAATAGACAATCGCCCATTAAGACAGTGAGGCCTGCAATGCCTCAGGTGACAGCTACAGCTCCAGCTAGTGTGAGCCAGCCTGAAACCAGATCATCTAGGCGTGCTGCCATCCCAAATAAATGGTTTAAGGATCCAAAAGTTTGGACCACATAGGGAGAGTGAATGGTAAAGATTCACTAGAGAAGGTAATGTGCTAGCAACCGCTCCCTTCTTAGATAGAAAACATATCACAAAGTATTTTTAGTAGAAAAAGGCATAGTCCTTAGTTTAAATCTACTTAAGTATGTTATTCTCAGATATATATAAGTCTAAACTTATGATGCATTGTGCATGATATCATAAGTCATATTGAGCCAAGATCAAAAGACATTACTGTGCTATTACCTTGCCAAAACTAAAGATGATATAAGAAAACATGAACATTACCAAGAGCTCATAACAAACTTTACAGATAAATAAGATATACCAAAGACACTGCCGATATTACTAGAGCTTAACAGACATTTGATTTTCATCATATCTCGTTTTACCATTATCTGCTATGTTATGCTAACGTGTTGTTCAAAGAGGGAGAGTGTTGTGTATTGCCATAACTGCACACTGCTGCCACCTAGTGTTATACTACTACTACGTTTGTAATTGGTACACACACAGAGTGTGCACCTCACTTTGAGCTGACCTAATAAACCACTAAGAACACAACACTACGCTCTTCGCTAGTGCTCCTATAGATCTCAGCTCTTTTCTCTCATTTTGTTTCTCCTGTGACAGGTCATCAGATAGGAAGATGTTTTTCCACTTTCCTTGGCCTTTTAGTTTGTGAATATTTCTGAAGATGCTTCCTTTGAAGGATTGGATGGTGAGTTTAATCATAACATTCCTAGGTCAGGGACCTGTTTCACTAGACAGTGACATGTCTAGATGGCGTCTAGATGGTGTGTCCGGTTTCATAAGAACTAGACATTAGACTTCGTTTTGTCCGTTCTTGCTTGCATTGTTGGTGCCGCTTTTCATATCTGTCTAACACTTTTGTCACAGAACTTGTGAAACAGGTCCATGATGTGTCTAGATTTGTCTAATTCTTATGTTTGGGGTCTGTATTTCCTAAGGGCAGCTACTTGTGGTGTCACGAAACTAGACAAACTCAATGTCTGTATGGTGTCACAGACATGTCATGAGACTAGTGAAACAGGTCCCTGGTCTGGTTAGGACGTTTGTTACCCAGTCTGAAGGCATATTCTATGGGATTTGGGTTGTCATTTGCGTTTAGGCCGATGTCCGAGAACAGTTCCAATATTATGTTTTTCACATTTTCAGTAGGGTTTTCTGGTAGGCCTTCCAGTATAATGTTCGATTTCCGTCTATCATCTTCTATTTGTCTGATTCTGTTTTCAAGTCGATTTGTTTTGGTTTGTAGATGTTTGTTATCCATTTCGAGGCGAGGCTGGTAATTCCTCCATTATCGCTCAAGATTTCTTCGCCGCTTCGGATCGGTGTTGTCAACCTCAGATTTCTTGAATCCTTTGACATTGGAAATTTGAGTCTTCAGGTAAGTTTCACGGGTATTAGCTGGTGCTAATCTCAAATTTTGGGAGTTGTGATGGCGTGTTTTACCCATATCCTATAATCGTACCAAATATGAAGAAGATTGGCCGCTCCGATCTGAAGATATTGGCATTTGAATTTCGTCATAGCAAACGTCTACTCTGGTGGCCAGTGTACTTTTGCCCACGCCTCCACTAATTTATGGAGCGACCTAGACATTCACTGGACACGGGAGATGGGAGGGTGCACTGACCACCAGAGCAGACCTTTGCTATGACAAAATACAAACGCCAATATCTTCGGAACGGAGCAGCCGTTCTTCTTTATATGCAGCACGATTATAGGGCATATATATATGCCTTACTCGTGTTAAAATTTCATTCCTTAATTCTTATTGGAAGTACGGGAAATCCTCTATATACGCACAGTGAGGTTTGATAGAACCTAAGACAATTCTATACTTGAGACACTTTTAGCGGCGATCTCCCGTGGCGCACTACGATAGTGTCTATAGGACACTAGCTATCTTGTGTCTTGCAAAATGTCTTAGATTCACAGAGATATCTCAGCTTTCAAGACTAAGATAATGTTGTGACTGAAAAACAGGGCCCTGTATTCTCACCTGGAGCTGAGCGTGGAACACTCACTGTCACATACAGTAGTTAAGGCCTAATCTTATAGACTAGCTAACCAAGTGACAAGAAAAGAGAATTCAGAATATCTTCTATACTGAATGAAGAAGACAGATAACCATACACAGATATGTATTGGTAACATATATTATAACAAAGTATACAGTTACATAACAATTCTCATGAACATACAAAATCACGTTCACTTCTGTAGTGTTCATGTTCTCGGTCAAAGCAGTACTCACAGTCTATCACTTTCAGTTATTGTTCAATGTCTCCTTGACTTGTGGATATAGATGATCCAAGTAGTGGTAGCAGTCATCAGTGTCTTTTCCTCCAGTGTTGGGGTGATAGTAGCTTATGGAGAAGCCCAATCCTCAGTAAAGGCCTCTGTAGCCTAGTCTCCTATGGTATTTCAAGTCTGAGACTGCAGTGGTGGTAATGCTGAGCAGCCTGGAGATGTTGACGCCATGGTGTCTGGGTTCCAAGTGAGCTGTGAGTGCAAAACTGACTACTTATATACCCTACCGGGGGGTCAGTCCAAACGAAGACAGGGGATGGTTCAAACGCTGGGGGTGGCAGTCCAAACGGTTAGGCCTCGACCACTATCTAGAGCGAGGACCTGTTAGGAAGCACCCTGTGATATTCTTAATACATACATTACACTCATGCACAAAAACGTTGCCTAGAGTTAAGAGAGGATATAGAGGCTACATAGACTCTGAGCTTGATACCAAATTCTTACCCTTCACCATCTTCGTGTCATTGAGACATTGATTGGGTGCATAGGGTCAGTTTCTTAGCCTTAGGGGCTTGTCCGGCTGAATGTGACTAATCAACTAGGACCCATACTTTATCGGCAGTGGCAGGTTCGCTGGGTGTCAAGTGGGTTTCAGACTGAATAAAACCCAAATTGCTTACTTTTTGATAGTTCCCAGGATATTTTTTGCTAGTACCTTATATAATTGTTGCACTGCTTTATAAACGAATATTTAAACAGGCATTCATAGAACTGACATATATGTGTTGGTCTTATAGATAATGTAGTCATAGAATGGCCCTAGATTAATGTTACATATTGGCCAAACTGGATCTTTATTACCCTCAATAAATTCTCAATTTTACTTCTAGGAGGTATTTATAGTTTTCGTTGCATAGTCGGATTATCATACCTGTGCATGTATGGCACAGCTATAACCAAAGAGATGCTGGACCATCAGTGGTCGATTCAGCACAAGAGGTATATGCATCACCTTTCTATGAAGTACCTCCCTGATCTGTTTCATCCTGACATACATGGGTCTGTAACGCTTGATGAACTGTGTCAGTTTTGCATTAAATCAAATCCTTTCTGAACTAGTATGCATTGGTATCATTTATAATGCTACTACAAGTGTACCTAGAGTTGTAATCGGTAAGTAAAGCGAAGTGGACTCATACATTTTGATAAATGGATGCAGGGGATAAGGTGAATAGAATGGAAGAGATGTTAAAGTATGAGCAATGGAGAGGAAAGTGAAGGGGTGTGGTTTCCATTGGTAAACTACATAGGCTGGTGGTAAGGTATAGGTAACTATACACCAGGTGAGAGTGGTGTTTCCCCATGTACATGTACACTGTGCACGCTAAAGTGGCACATATTATGGTAGATCATTTTATATTGGCCATCACCTCTGTCTCTGACTTAAGTGGCTGATCCACCAAACTGGCAGTAGCCCAGGCCAATGGCATTGCGGAGGCATTGTGAACGTTGGCGACAAATACCAGCCCAAATTGTGTTTTGGCAGCGACGAAAATGCTTGGTGGATCAGCAAATAACGGCCACATAAGCAGCCATGGCCGACCACCCACCCATGATCATGTCTCCCATACCCCGGTTGACAAACGTCCACTGGCCTGTTCCTCGTTGCTGACCACGGGCTGGGGCCAAAAGCCCATTTCAAAATGGATCCACCAAGATGTACTGAGAATGTACTGAGAATGCCGGCCGGCCAGCTGGCTTGCCAGCAGTTCTGAACGCAAAATCATAAAGTGCCTCAAAGCATTGCCGACGATGGCAGACCAGAAACTGTTTTAATTGATTTTTGCCGGCTGCCAGCCGTCACCTTTCCCATGATCTGTGTTGACCGCTCACCTGCATATACCGCGACACACACTACCAACATGGAATTGGCAGCCGCCACGAGAAGCAATCCTGCAAGCGGAGACCAAATATTCAGACAGTTTTGGTACTCTGGGCACAATCCTAGCCCCAGAGCGTGCTATACACATTCATAACATCAAGCCTTATCTTTATTCACCTTCATTGTTCAGTTTAATGCAGACCTGTCAGCCTTTCCATACAATTCCCAACGTGGTGGCACACTGCTCCGCTCAATTACCAGGTTTCACGCAATCGGAGCAGCATAGTATGTGGAGGTGGTTCGGCCTGCCCCCTATCGGATGAGCAGGGAACTCAGCTTACACGTTAGTGTGGCCAAAGGCCACCTGGGACCTGTTTCAGTTTCGTGACATGTCTAGATGGCGTCTGTGACACCATACGGACAGATCACAAGATTGCAATCGATGACACACAGAGTTTCACTCACTTTAACAAGAGAGTTATAACCTATAATCGTACCAAATATGAAGAAGATTGGCCATTCCGATTTTCTGATATTTGCTAGTCTTTTTCCGCTGTTGCTTGCACTGTTGGTGCTGCTGTTGATGTCTGTCTAGATCTAATGTCACAAGACTACTGAAACAGGTCCCAGATGTGTAGAGCAACGCCTCCCTCATATACAATCTTTTGGACAGCTACATGATGTACATGAGAACTGACATATTGTAAAGTTTAGAGGCCTAGACTAGCTAAGTGTACATCTTAAGAGTAAGGAAGTAAGAACTCAAACACAGATGTAATAGGTACTACTATGATTCAAGAACTTGACTGATTTAGTGAGAAGATGGGCTTTCTTTGATACACATAGCAGTGGGATGACATGACAGGATTAGCATCATTTAGGTATGTGCTCTCATTAGCTGGTGTACCAACAGCCAATAGAGGATGACCATATATTCGTTCCTGTTGAATGCCCGTCCTAGTCTGTTGCACATGTCAGGAGGCAACATATGACACTGAACAACTTGAGGTGTCATTGATAGAGCACCCTGCTCTCATGTGGACTGACTAGAAACTAGAGCTGAGTGATAATAGGGGTATTATATACGCCATTCAAAGCATCTCAGCCAGACTGTAAACATCAGGGAGGATGAGAGTAACCAAAATGGTGACTGTTCCAATTCAGTCAATTTGTTTATCAATAAATCAGGGTAATTTAGATGATTACTTTCTTCTCATAGAAACCCATATTATTTTATTCTTTGTTAACACTGATCATAGCGAACTCTCGCTGCAGGTTATCCTGGAGAACTCTTCTTACGTATCTTCAAAGTATGCATCGTACCTTTAATTGTTTTCGGCGTCGTTGCTGGTGAGTATGGTTTTCTATTTTCCACAAATGGCGTCATCACCAGAAATATGACTGATTGTTAAAGGTATTATTAGCAAAGATATCACATGGACCAAAAGAAAGCTGTGTTATATTAGAGACTAAGTACTGCATATATATTACACTGTGCCATGTATGTAACGTCTATGTAGTCCATATAGAATGAAATTACAACCTACCTGAAACACTGGCCCTGGAGCCTACAGAAATCAGGGCTGCTTTGCACTCTACATAGCGAGAATCTCCAGATTAAAAATCATCCTTAAAAAAAGATGTATTTACTCTTTATATTATATATGCTCTGCAAAAGTACAAGGAAGATTATCCACTTATCCCAGTTAAATCATTATGGATAATGATTATAGATGTGGCTCTCACTTGTCAGTTCTAAATGTAACCACTAAGCAAAAATCTCATTTGTTTTTATAGCTTTTCTTATTCTTCTTTTTCTATGCTTGTTTATTTGTATTGTTTTCTCACCAGGTACTTCGGCGATGGATCCTAAGTCAAACGGCAAGGCAGGGGCAGTGATTATGATCTACAGCATGGGTCTCAGCATCCTCAGCTGTGTGTTAGGATTCCTCATAGTTCTCGCCATTAAACCAGGTACTAATAAATATAGAACGTCCTGACCATGCTGTACAAGCTACAAAACAAGATGATAATTCACGATTTGTACAGAACGAGGCGTTTACACCAAGTTCCATACAAACCATGAATTATTATCGAGTTTTGTGGCTTGTACAAGCATGGTAGGTCATTCTTTATTAACTATATACCAAAAATTAAAAAAATGATTTATTTCATTTGGATTAACAACCAATATTTTAATAAACGTGTATGGGGAGGTAGTCCGTATTTTCCTGTACGGATCAGTGGTCCGTACAGTATTTTTACGTGATGTGGCAAAATGGTGTGTATTTACAATACTATATATACGGCATGGTTATAGTAAACCACCTTACAGTAATGGAGTCAAAGGCTTTTATCTCACCCCGGTATTTTTCTCCATATGTTTAACATTAGGAACTCGTACTCCGCGGCCGTGAAGATATTGTACTCAATACTCAATGGCTAATTAGGTGATTTATTTTATCAATTAGTAATGTTATACAGGGTGAGATAAAATCAGAAACCAACTCGATGAAAAAAACATGGTCCGCAATCCACCTCGTTTTACAGCAGAGTAATTCACTCAGCTTCGCTTCATAAAAACTCTGTGGTCAAACTTGGTGGAGTACGGACCAAGTTATTTTCATCTCCTGAGTTTCCTTCTAATTATTGCCCACGTAACACGCAGTCTCCAAACTAAACATATGGAGCCAGATTGCTACTGAGTAAATTCAGGAAAGCCGTATTCTTCTAGGAGAATACGGCTTTTTCAGCCACCTAAAATTGTCATTTTACAAGTGAACCATGATTTAGACACTACACAAAACTCGTATCAAGTAAAAAAGATGTAATGCAACATAACATCTGATCTTGGTACTTTATAGGTAATCACTTTTATATCTATAATAGAATCTTAATGTTCGACAGCTAACCCGCAGCATCCTATATATATTCTCACTCACAGATGGGCTACTGTGCTTTGCTGCTGGTAGGGCAGGCCTGGTGTGGTGAGGTCAACCTAAATATGCATGATCTTTAAAAAAAAAAAAGAAGATTTTTATATCTTATATTCAAGATTAATGATCTTATTAAACCCATGCCATATCAATGAACACAGGAGGACGAATATATGGTGCGATAACTTGACCACATTACGAGGTGCACCAGATGACATTACGCTGTTATTGTAGGCAGAGAGCATCGGAAATGGAAAAATGCGGTTTTAGTCAGACAAGGGATGGTTCATTGCCTGTTGGATTAGTCGGCAATTTGGACTTACTACGATGTTTAGTCAGCTGAGGCAATGGTGTAGAACATATTGGTAGTTCCACCAGAAACCAATATTTTTGGACTGAATCATGAAGGAGATCAATTAGAGATATAATATGAAAATCATTGATTAATAGTATACCATAATTATTTTTAAAATGTATCATTTCAGGTCGTTTCAAGCAAACAAATGAAGTCCCACAAATGAAGCAAAAAACAAATTTGAAGACGCAGGATATTTTTGCTGATCTGTTCAGGTAAAATGTATTGCAGGTGTTTTCTTTCAGCACCACCTAACGGTGCATTGTCTAGTTAAGGTGCCGTTGAGCAAAAATTGTTATTACTCAATTTCAGTGTGTTACATGATATAATGACATGTTACATGCTGTCATAACATACTATAAGAATGGAATATGTCTGTTGTTTATTTTTTAAAGGATATGACAGCTTGAACAAACAAAGATATTGTATTACCTGTCTAAACTTTAGAATTTAGAATTGTCTCGGTTTTCCCTCAGAAAAAGGTAGGTATATGATGGCTAAACCCAACTTGCAATGTGTTATTGTGCATCCAGTTTCGGAGTTCCTGTATTATCTAAGCTATATATTGAGTATCATTGCATTTATATATATCATTATATACCTATGCACAAACTCACCATCAATACTGACTGTTCCTAGGGTAATAGTAATAATACCATATAACCAAGGTACTCTGTCTAGCTTAGTACGCATCGCCTTTGGAATTGACATACGGAGTGCTTTAAACAACATACAGAGTGCTTTGAATGACATACGGAGTGCTTTGGAAAATAACGCAATCTGATTGGTCGAGAGGCTGAAGCACTCTGCTGGGCGGAAAATTCAAAAATGACCGATGTCTTCGAATCATGAGTTTGACAATGTCTTATAGACAGGCCAGAACGAGTAGACGTGCCTACTGACTAGATATCTAGGTATCTAACGTGGCGCATTCACGTGATACAGTTAAGATAGCTTAGTTATGCGAAATCAATCGATATCAACAAGCACTGACAGTACACTGTGATGCTCCGTGTTGTCAACGTGAAATTACGTTGGTTACCTAACTTCCAGTGTCGGTACACTATGCAGATCTCGTTCATGTATCTAACTGTATATCTAAGCTATCTAACCTCTAGGGGCCTATCATGTGATTGTTTAAGAAGTACCAGCGAAGTCACATCTGGAACGTCCGGGACCAGTGAACCTTATGTACACACGCACTGTAAAACAAGGGATCACAACGAAATTAAACGTTACTCTCCGAATATTTTTTTTTTTTTTTTAATTCTCTCGTGCACTTTCCCGGATTTCCAGGTCGCTCAAGCTTGGACTTGGTGTCTCCGCGAGCTGTGCTGTTTTGTTTTTGTGTTTCTTGGTTGGTTTGGTTCTTGTTTTTTTTTGTTTATTGTTTGTGTCTTGTTGTTGGTTGTTGTTTGTGGTTGTTTCTTTTTCTGACGTGTCTGTGTTTCGGGGTTCTGGGGTTTTGTTGTTTCGTTTCTTGGTTGTTTTTGGTTGTTGTTGTTCTGGTTGTTCTTTGTTTTGGTTTTCACTGTCTATTATTTGTTGTTCTATTGCCTTGGCTTTTTATGCTGTTTGTTTCAGGCAGTCTATATTTTCTTCGAATGTTTGGTTTATGTATATTCTGGTTTGGTCTGATTGGTGTATTGTCTTGCATTGGTTTAGTATGTGGTGGATTGTTTCCTGTTTCTGGCCACACCCCCTGCAGTTCAATGTCGGATGTGCTGCCTTGAAGTTATCCTTGGAGTTGTACATTCGGTTTCTTAATTTGAAGATGGTGCTGGCTTGGTTTCTTGTTAGGCTTGTAATGTAGCATGGTCTTTGTTTTCTGGTCCAGTCTGTTCTGTTTGTAAGGTATCTTGTCTTTGATTTTGTTTCTGTGATTTTGGTTATATTCTCTCTCCATTGGTGGTCCATTGCTTGTTCTATTTTTCTTCTCCATTGGGTTTTTGTTAGTTGGGTGGCTTGTTTTGGGTCGGTGTTGATTTCTGTTAGGATTTCCTCTGTGTGTTTTTTCCAATGGCTGGTGTCTGTTATTGGGGTTATGGTTTTCTTGTTTTGGGTTTTCCAGTAGTGCATAAGGCGTTTAGTTTTCATGTGTGATTCTGGGTCTTTTAGTTTTGTTTCTACAAATAGGTTTTCTCTGGGGGTTGTGTGGGGTGTTTTTAGTGTTCTTCTGATTATGTTGTCTAGTATTGAGTTGATTTGTTTGGTTTGTTGGTTGTTTAGTTGCCAGGTTTCAGATCCATAGGTGATTATTGGGATAATGCATGTCTCTATCAGTTTCCATATGGTCTCCATTTGTATTCCCTTGAAGTTATCGTCCTTTGCTAAGTATATTATGGTTTGGTATGCTGCTTCTGTTTTTTTTCTTATTTCTATTATTTGGTCGTCTATGTTTCCTTTCTCGTTGAATATTTCTCCTAGGTATTTGTATTGTGTTGTGTATTGTAGGTTTTTGTTTCCCAGCTTCATTTGTGTTTTGTTCCCTTTTCCGATTAGGAGCGTTTTTGATTTTTCTTCCCCGAATTCGATCCTGTATCTGTTTGCTATCTCGTTTGTTATGTTCAGTAGCTGTTGGTGTTGGTTTATGTTGTTTGTTATTATTGCTACGTCGTCTACCCATAGTAGGCATTTTGGTGCGTTTGGTTGGTTCTCTGTTTGGGGGTTCAGGTTTTCTATTGTTTGGTTTATTTCGTCCATTATCGCTGCATATTGGGTGACAGCTAGGACTCCTCCTTGTCTGATGCTGTCCTTGGTTTTAATTTGTCTTGTTTGTCCATGTTTGGTGTTTATTTTTGCTGTTATGTTTTTGTTCAGTTTGTCTATTATGTCCCACGTTCCTCCGTTGACCCCTTTTTTGTTCATTGTATACATTATTGCTTCTATCCAGGCTTTGTCGTATGCTTTGGTGACGTCCAGGAAGGTTATGTATGTTGGTTTGTTTTGTTTTTTGTTGGCCTTGATGGCATCTTTTATTGTTATGATGTGGTCTATTGTAGAGGCTCTTTCTCTTCCTCCTAGTTGGGCTGGGGTTATGTTTATGTGCTGTTTGATTCTGTTGTTTATTAGCCTTTCGTATAGTTTTCCGAGGTTGCTTGATACGGTTATTCCTCGTTCGTTTTTACATTGGCCCTTGGTGCCTTTGCCTTTGTAGATTCTTGTGATAGTTCCCTCCTGCCATTGGGTAGGAATTGTGTGTGTTTTGTTTATCTTGTTTAGTTGTGTTAGGAGTTGGTTTTTATTCTCTTGGCTTAGTTCTTTTATTAGGTCGTTTGGTATGGTGTCTGGTCCATTACTTTTACCTCTCTTCAGTGTTTTTATTGCTTTGTTTATCTCGGTTTCTGTGAATGGTTTTATTGGTTCACTTGCTTCGTCTGATTGTCTCATGTTGTGGTTGTTTTGTATGATGTGGTTTGTCCAGGTTTGGTAGTTGTCGGTTCCTTCCCTGGCTCGGTAGAGGTTTTCGAAGTAGGTTGCTATGTGTTCTTTGGCTAGTTTAGGGTTTGTTATTGTTTTGTTGTTTTCGTCTATTGTGTCATAGTTGTTTTGTTTTTTTCCAATTAGTTTTTTCCTTATTTTCCAGAATAGGTTTGATTTTGTGCCTCCTTGGTCTATTAGTGTTTGTAGTTTGTTTTTTGTGTCTAGTTTGAGTTGTTTTTCAAATTCTTGTCTTATCTTGTGGGTGATTTTTTTGTGGTTTTCTCTTGTTTCATTGATTTGTTGATGGTTGTTTGTTTTGATTGCTTTCTTGTATTCTTTTTTCATTTTATTTTTCTGTCTTTTGAGTTTCTTTATTGTGGCTGAGTCGGGGGGTTTGTTTTGTTTTTTGATGGTGATAGTTCCTAGGTTTTTTTGAAGGGCTTCGGTTAGTGCTGTTTGGAATTCTGTGTAGTTCTTTGGGGGGTTGGTTGTCAGTTCTTCGTTGAGGTTTGTGTTGAGCTTGTTCCATTTCTCCTTCATTGCGTTTGCCCATTTTTTCCTTGGTTTTTGTTTGTCGTTGTGGGGGTTGTTGTCAAGGTTAAGGGTGATTGTGTTGTGGTCAGTTTGGGTTTTAGTTGTGCCTCTTATGTCTAGGTGGCCTTGGTGGTCTATGTTAGTGTTGTTTATTTGTTCGTACATACCTTTGGTGCAGAGCGCGTAGTCTATGATTGATCTTTGTGTTGGGTTTTTTCTGTTGGTCCTGGTCCATTGTATAGTGTCTTTCTCTGTTGTTAGGGCAGTTAGGTTGGTTGTCTCTATGAGTTCTTCCAGGAGCTGTCCGTTTCTTGACTTGGTTTGTTGTATATTGTCTTGGTATATTTTGAGTTTGGCGTTGAAGTCGCCTATTATTAGGATTTCCCCTATCTGTTTTAGGTTTGTTATTTGTGTGGTGAGTTCATTGTAGATGGTTTGTACTTTGTTCATATTTTCGTTTTCTTGTGGGCCGTAGAAGGTTCCTATCACTATTGTTTTGTTTGCTTGTTTGAGTTGTATCCATATTGATTCTGTTTCGGTGTGATTGGGTAGGTCAGGTTCTTGTGTGGTATGTACTAAGTTGTTGTCGACTAGGATTCCTACTCCGCCTCCTCCTTGGTTTTTCCTGGGTTTATGGTACCAGGTGTAGCCCTCTATGTTTGGTGGGTTTTTCGTTTTTGTTTCGTTGATGATTGCTATGGTTGTGTTGTGTGTTTTCATTGCTGTTATCAGGCTGTTTTTTTTCCCGGTTATGCCGTTTATGTTTGTGTATAGTATTTTGATGTCTGGTTGGTTTTTCTTTTTTTTCCTTCTTTTTCTGGTTGTTTTTCTTTGTTTGTTTGTTGTTTGGTTTATTTTGTTGTTGTTTTCTATTTGTTCCTTCTTATGGTTGTTGTTTGGGTGGTGTGTTTGTGTTTGTTGATTGGTGTATTTCTTTGGGGGGTGTTGGCCTTTGTCCTATCTTCTTTGTTCCTGGTAGTGTTGATCATGTCTTGAGGTGTGGTTGTGTCTGTGTTTGGTGCTTTTGGGGCTTGGTGAGCGACTTCTGTAGCGGGTTTGTTGGTGTTTGTTGGGGTTGGAGTTTGTTCTTGTTTCTGGTGATCTTATTACTGTTCTGTGGTTGTGTATTACTTTGGAGAGTTTTGCATCTATTACGTCTATTGTTGATTGGATGTTTGCTATTGTTCCGGTTATTTTGATTCTGCCCTCCTCTTGTGGTGTTCCGTATGATGGATCGATGGTGACGTTGTATGTTGCTGAGAGGTTGTTTAGTGTTTTGCCACCCTTGCCTATTATGTGGCCTAGGTCTTCGGGTTTGTAATTTATTGTCTTGGTAGTAGTTTTTGGTTGGTGACTTTGGTGGTGTGGTTGGGCTTCTATTGGTTGGTATGGTTTTGTTGGTTGGTCTTGGGCTTTGGTCGCATGTTTTGTTCTGGGGTTTTGTGGTGTTTTCCATGGGCTGTTTTCAGTTTGTTGTTTGTCGGTTGTGGTGGTGGTTGTTTGTTGCATTGGCTCTGGGGTAGTGGGTGTTGGGTTGTTTATTGTTGGTTTTGGGTTTTCTTTTGTTGGTGTTTTTGGTTGGAGGAGGTAGTTTGTTAGTGTTTGGATGGCGTCTGTTAGTGTGTCCGGGTTGATGTGGTATTGGTCTTGTTGTAGTTGTGTTTGCGCGAAGATGTTGATGTGTTTGTGTCTTGTTTTTCTCTCCAGGGCTCTTTCAATGAGACGGCGGTTTGTTTTGTGTTTCTGTCTTGTGTTTATTGGTGGTGGTATAAGTATTGTTACTGTGGCGTTGGTGATGGCTTGGATGTTTGTTGTTGCTGTGTCGAGTTTGTTATGTATTTGTTGTGCTGTTTGGTTTTGTCTGAGGTCGTTTGTGCCCGTGAGGATTAGTATGTGGTCTGCCTTTTGTGTGTTTTGTGATTGTTGTGTTGATGTGTTGAGGAGTTCTTCTGTGGTGTATTTTATTTCTTGTTTTATTGAGAAGTTTTGGTTTTGGGATAGGGCTTGGGCTATTGCTGTGGAGTTAGAGTCGCCTATTAGGAGGACTCTGGTTTTTTCCGCTGGTGGGGGCTGGGGTGGGGGCTGGCGTTGATGTTTCCTGCCAGTCGTCGATATTTCCATCTAGTAAGTCGTTTACTAGGGATTCGGCTCTTTTTGTTTTTTCTTCTTGTTCGCTCAGCTTTTGTTTTATATTGTTTATTTCTTGTTTTAGTTTGTCTTTTTGTGTCTGTATTTGTTTTATTTGTTGGTTGAGGTTAAGTTCTTGTGCGTGTTGGGTTTGGTTTTGGTTTGTTTGTTTTAGTAGGTTGTCTATTGTCATTCTTTGTTTGTTGTTCTGTTGTTCGAGTAGGTTGGCTCTGCTGGTTGTTACTTCTATTTGGAGTTTAAGTTCGTTTTTGTTTTGTTCCAATAGTTGGATCCTTGTGTTAGTTTGTTGGGTTTGTTTTTGTATGAATTGTTTTAGTTCCTGGATGGTGGTCTGGGCCTCTTGGCATTGTGTGCAGGTATTGTTTGTTTTTTTTGTTTGTTTGGTTTGTTTTGGTTGTGTGGTTGGGATTTGGGTGGTTTGTTTTGGTTGTGTAGTTGGGATTTGGGTGGTTGAGTTTTCTTGTGAGGCTGTGTCGTGTTTTGGTTTTTTGGTTTTTAGCATTTCTGCGTAGTCTTTTGTTTCCTTCTGTCGTGTGCTTCGTCTGGTTGAGTTGTCTGAGTTTGGTGGTTGGTTGTTGTCTTTTTGTTTTGTTGTATCTTTGTTTGTGTTCTCATTGGCTTCGCCTTCTGAGTCAGTTGCTGTGTCTGACTGGCAGGTGTCAGTCATTGTGTGCGGGTAAATTGTTAGTGTATTCTCCAAGTCTGTTTCTGTGGATGTGTCCATGTCTATTTCTGTTTGTTGTTGGTTGGTGTTTGTTTGTTGTTTGGTTGAGTTTTTGTCTTTTTGGCTCATGTTTTGTTTGTTTGTTGTTGGTTTGGCAGTCCCTTTGGGTTTCCCGCCTTCGCGGGTGGGTGATATTGGGGGTAGTTGCCGGTTGGGTGATTGGTGTGGAGTATTTCTGTTCGATTTTGGGGTTATATTACTCCTTACCTGCTTTTTGTCGTGGGTTGTTGGTTGTATGGTTCTATGTGATTGTTTATTTTCTTGGTGGTCTTGGTAGTATTCCTATTTCTCTTCCGTTTTCGGCTCCAGATTCCGCGGCGTGTCCTGTCACCTCCGCTGGTTCTGCGAGTCTCTGCTAATCACGGCCTTGGTGAGTACGGCCGTCTGCCAAACCTCGGCGTACAGCTCCCATACACGAGCACCAACATAGTATTTCTATATTATACCCCGAGGAGCAGTCGGTATTCATAGTGAGTTTGTGCATACGTATCAATACAGTTTAGATAGCTTAGATATCTAAACTCGATCGATATCAACAAGGACTGATGGGCTATTGCGATGCTGCGTGTTGTCAACGTCAAATTACGTTGGCTACCATAGTTCGAGTGTCGGGACACTGCACAGATTTATTTCGTATATCTAAGCACTCTCCACGCAGAGATTCTGCGCTCTACTTCCTGCGGCCGCATGTATTAGCAAGCGATAGCACCACTAAAGATCTGCTGGGAGAGTGATATCTAAGAGGATGTGTTTGGAGAGCAGTGTAATCGCCATAGTAACATATCCAGCATGTATCACAATGTACACAACGTCTTTGGCGTTATTGTCTTGTCGAGTGAGTGGTGGTCTACGGGCGATTAAGGTAGATTCTGAATGTTGTAAATGTCTTAAACAATCAGAAAATACCTTTTTTTGACCGTAAATCGCCATAACGTCACACTCAACTGTTCGACAAAGACGTCAAATACACTGTCATACTCATCCGGAAGTTGGTTGCACCTGCGCGAGTTACATTTGATCTCTAAACTGTATAGGGAGCCAAAGTGAACCCGTTGCAACCACCGATAGCCGGTCACAAAATAGTATTTCCGGGTATAGGCGCTCAGTACTTTGACTATGTAGGTTCAAGATTATATGTCTCATTCACCAATCTTTTAGATCCAAATTTTTAATAAACTTAACAACTGTCATCGTAGTTTCGAAATAGAGTTATTCAGAGACGATAGTTATAAACTACACTTCAAAAGTAACAAAAGAGACCAAAAACGAAAGTCTAGCCTCAAAGCCTCAAAGGTTTAGCACTAGGCCTCGTTCTTACTGGCCACCGGAAATGGTGTTTTGTAGGTGGGTATCTGTGGTTTCAGCGGGTTCACTTTGGCTCCCTATCACGTGAATGCCTCACGTTAGATGCCTCGATATCTAGTCGGTATGCACGTTTACTCATTCCGGCCCGCCTATAACACAATGTAAACCTCGCGATTCGAGGATGTCCACCATTTTTGAATTTTCCACCAAGCCGAGTCCTTCTCCCGCTCGACCAATCAGATTGCGTTATTTTTCAAAGCACTCCGTATGTCAGTCAAAGCACTCCGTATGTCGTTCAAAGCACTCCGTATGTCAATTTCAAAGACGATGCGTACTAAGCTACACAGAGTACCATGGTTATATAATATTATTACTATATCCCTAGGAGCAGTCAGTATTGATAGATAGTTTGTGCATAGGTATATAATAATACATTTTAAGATATATAATAATAGAATTACGACGTTGGCGCTCGTGTATGGGAGTTGTACACCTCGGTTTGTCTCACGGTCGTACACACCGCGGCCTACGGCCTTGGTGAGTACGACCATGAGACAAACCTCGTCGTACGACTCCCATACACGAGCGCCAACATAGTAATTCTATATTACACACCAAATTTCAGCTGAAATACCATAGAATATGATGCAATCGCAGCACTTTCACTGAAACTGATATGCACGGGTATAGTAAATGTATTACGCTCATGCACACCTTAACCAAATGCTAAAAAAATACATTGCCAGGTGTTTCTTTGACTACAGGCAGTGCGTAATCATACAGATTTACTGCAAAACCAAGGTCTTTTGAACAACAATAAGTTGTGCATGTATTTTATGGGACAAATACCTTCCACAGTACCCCTATGGGCTCAGTAACAACGTTTTTTCTTATTCCCCTGTGGCCCAAGCCTACTTTAACGAAAGGGAGAAACAATACGCAGGAATTCTATTTCATTTCAGGAATCTTTTTACCGATAATTTTGTCAGGGCAATGATGCAAAAGGTAATTCATATCTTATCAAGTTGTTCCATATTGTTTCTGACCCATAACCCTGAGTTTCTAACCCATAACCATGCACGTTTTATCGTATTATTCTTTAAATGCTGACTTTTCTTCCGCTGCTAATGAAAAATTGAAATATTTCAAATATTCCCTCTCCTGAAAGACGTTCCATTCAAAAATACTCAATATGATAATCTCTGTTTTATTTCTTGTATATACTGGAGCTACTAAGTTCCTGGGGCCTGTTTAATAATCTAGGATTGTACATTAAGACCTGTACCTCCTACCAGGGTTGTTGTTTGATAATATTTAAAGCTGTTTGCTAAGAGCTAAGGTGGTTCATATGTGTTGAATAAAGTTGACTCACTCATCCCTGGGTCGCTATGGCATACATAGACAATAATCGATGGTTTTTGTGGACAGGTGGCCGTAAACCATGAGAGGTTGACGTGTAGTAATACAAGAGCGCTAGCGAGTGTATTATGCCGTCAACCTTGTGTGGTTTACAGAGCCGCCTGTCCACAAAATCATCATTTGTTGCATTAATTATCCATCTTTTTGAATAAATCGAACCCATTAATTGCCATATTAAAGGGTATAACAATAAAGACTATTTCTTTTCTCTATAGCAAAAGGGATTATTCTTCCCATATAACATGGTTTTGAATTTGTATACCGCAGTTATGTTATCCGACAAGTTTTACAATGGGTCCCCATACATTTTCAATGGGGACTTTGTATACGATGGATAATAAAAAATGGGACTCCATGTACAATCTCAGAAAATCAAACGGGCCTCTGTTTCCTGTGTTTTCCTACCCGTGTGATTATAACGGACATTGATGTGTGTGCATACATTAACCAACAGAATTAGCTTTGATCACAACACCAGGGTCCTGTTTTTAAGTCGTGATCATTTGTGATAGTGACCAGTTAATGACCGTTGGAGTACCAGAGACAAATGGTCTTAACATTTGCGACCATTTTGAGAGGTAAAAGGTCTTGGTCACTGTTTTTTGTTCCAGAGATGTGACCATTTGGTGACCATTTTGCCCAAATTGTCTCCAAAACAGTGACAGGGTCAGACATGTCATATATGTATGATATTCATACTGTAACCCATTGAGATATTTGTAGAGGAGGATTCTATATGGATGTCATACCTTTATCAAAAATTACATAATTTTTCAATGATTATTTTATTCATAAGAACTGCTGACACTACACCGCTTGCACTGCACAAAAACCAGCATTTTACATATATATACGCCATCGCGATAACCCATGTAGTGGCTGAATATAGACTAGTTTTCATTTGTATACACCTCTTATCCGCATCTACGTTTCTGGCATCTACGAGACAGTTTCCATATGTAGACGCACGCGACTTGGCTGTATTTCAAGCCTGGCGTATCCAAGATAAAACATGCTCTGTCCGATATAAATACGCCGAGCGTATGTGCATGTGCATGTGTATCGAAAATAAAAAGAAGTCCTCTACCTCTCCAATGCCCGTTGTTGTTTTTAGACCCGCCAACCCCCGTCTCCCTCCAACCCCCGTCACCCCCAACACCCCCCCACCACCCCACGCCACCCCCCAGCCAGCCTCAGTGAGAAGCCCCCCGCTGCCCACCGCCCAACGCCCACTGCCTGCCGGCAGCCGCGTTTGTACAGGTTGCCTCAGTGAGATACCCTACCCCACCCCCGCCGCCCGCCGCTGCCTGCCGCTGCCCGCCGCCCGTCCTTAGGTGTCTTTGTTCCCGCCCGTTAGTTGGCTGTGCATGTTATAGACTCAATGTCTATAGTGTTAACTTCTTAAAGGCTTATATATGAGAATACCCAGAATACAACAGAAGAATGGTGTTTTCAAGGAAAATTCTATGAGAAAAACGTTAAAAAAACCCAAAGAATGCAGGGTTTATTATATGTAATTAATAGGTTTATATTCAATCAGGTTTTATTAAGGTTTTATAAAATCAATTGGTAATATAAGATTGTATTTTTCATATAATACAGACTTGGATGGTTATTGGAAAAAAAAGTGGTGTATATACAACGGAATCAGGCATATATATGTCATATATAAGACCGCATCATGGACATGTATATAAGCCACTAGATAAGGCATCTACGAGACGGATAACATGTCAAACTTCTAGACGCAAAATCCTACTGTTAGACGCGTTTCGCATACATATGTAAAGCGGTAGGTTTCGTGCAGTGTTGACTGCCTTGTTTATATCCTACTGCAGTACTCAACCCTAAGTTGGTGTGATAGTTTCATACTTCTAATTTGAATATTTCATTTCATTCACTTCCACTTCATCACCTAGTACAAAATTTACTGCAGTGAATCATCCATGCCTGTCAAATCTAATTCCCAAATTTCATAATTTTCTGTCAAGTAAAATACACATGAGACAAGTTTTTGTGTTTGAATGGGCCTTGGACCAACCGTGATCATAACAGCCCAACAGTGACCGGCTCTGAGGAACACTTTTCGGTCATGATCACTGTTTTGGCCTCTCAAACTGTCCCTCTTTTGTGATCACAACTAATAAAGATGTCGCTGTCTGAAAAACAGGCCCCAGATGTGTTGCCTGTCTTCTCTAAACTTTATGTGTAAACAGGCCAGGACAGACTACATAGAGAAGATAAAGATCGTGGACAATATAGACTTGGCTAACACGACACAGAATGCAACAGATAACACAGTAAGCCTGACAAGGACCCTAGTCTACGCCAACACTACTAATCTCATAGGTGAGTGACTCAAGTGGAATCCACACGGTGGGATTCATGTACATTAAGTGGGATTAACACGAGGGGACAAATGGACCTGAGACTGGTGTACTTCACATCTTTGCACCAGCCAGCTACTATTTCTAGCTGGGTACAAAGTTTCACAGATTGGGGTGTTCTACAGTCTCAGGGTAACATGGTGGATTCAATTCACACAGGAAGACTAACCAGGTACATAGTCTCACCCCTACACCCCTACACAGGGTACACAGGGTACAAAGTCTCCAACTCAGGGTACTTCCCCATATGAATAGGTGTTATTTGGGACCACTGAGACTCACAGATTGGGGGAGAACGTGTGAAATACATTTGTCTCACTAAAATGAACCTCTAAATTTTGAACCTGTTTAAAGTCAAAATCTCATGAAATTCTGTTCCTTGTTAGGGGTGATTGTCGCCGACAATTGAAAGATAGTTATCTCAGCAAAATCGAACCCTGAGGAGATTGTGTTCCAGTGCCAATTTTCAACAGAATTTGTCTCAGACAAATGGCCTGTGAGGTATGTGAATCCCATTGTGTGAATCCCACTTTACAGGGTGTACATCTGAGATCAATACTGCTGAGATTCTGTACTCAACCACATTATCTTCTTAATTGAGGCGGTCAGGGATCCCTCTGATACCCGTGAACAGCAAACCCATGAACGGAAGCCGAAATTTCTGACATTTTCTGGAGAATTTTAACACTAGATTGTGCTGTGTACATTCATAATGTAGTGGGGTGGAAATCCAGCAGTGTTTGTGTGTTCTACGGAAGTTGGCGCGACGTGCCGATCCTTACTGTGTAGTGATTCCAGGCAACGCCACACACGAGAGTGGCGCGGTGGAGACCGGGATTATGTAACGCTGGGTATATATACTCTGCGTTCACAGTAGGTCGACAGGCTGTCCTCACATGTCTCTTCTATGGAACAGACCCTTGGGCCCTCACTTTGCAGGCGGGTTCTCCTAACCTTCCTGGTGGTTAGGTGAGTCTTTTAGATTAGCCTCTCCAGCGTTACCTGGCACATTGTGCTGGGGTACTGTACTTGTGGGAAAGATCCCCAGATCTTTCCAGGAAGTAGATTGTTAATAAACATTCCTGTTTATTAGACGCGTGTGTTGTGTTGTGTGTGACTAGGTCTGTGTAAACTCACCGTAAACCGAACCAACCTACGTAGAGTGCGTAGGGTGGGAACCTGCCTGGAACTAGCGTTCTGGATTGGGGTCATCCAACCTGCTAGACAGGCGGCGACCACCTCATTGGTGCCGTGACCAGGATCCTAGGTTGTTTGCACGACCCGGGATTCTCAGTGAATGAACGGGGCTGCACAGGAGAGCGAGGATGAGGAGGTAACTTCTCAACCTACTCTTCCGGCTCGGAATGACGAAACGTCACCTAAACCGGAGGGAGGGGGTAACACCCAGAAGTCTGGCAAAGGGAAATCTCGGAAGAGAACCGCCGCTCAGAATCTGAGTTTGACGGTCCTGAAGAGTTTAAGTCCGGCGACTGGCAGTCGAAATGGCCCTGCAAGGGATCTGGAGGGACTCGGCAAGATTTTTTTTTTTCAGGTCTTTTTTTGATCTCTTCATGTACATTTTCATCATTTCACCATCATTTCAAAATAACATCAATAATCGACTACAGTGAGCGCCCTCTCAGCTGCGGGGTTATCCTGTGCTGGTTTTCGTCGGGCGTTTGGTTACACACAGTTTAATTTACAGAGGTGTACTTTCCTGTACATATCATACATAATGTGCCCTTTTAGATACCAATTATCTCAATAAAGAAACTACGGCATTGTCCATATCATTTTCATTTTGGGGAACCGAGTGATATTTAGCTCCGTATTAGGGACAGTTATTTCTATTCTGTATGTACTAGTGGTATATCGACTCTAACATGATTTTCTTTGTAAGACTTTTGAATTCATCATAATTTGGTCTCAGACATAATTCATCATAATTGGGTCTCAGACAGATAGCCCTGGAGAGTCAAGTACTCCCCGGGACGTTGAGGAGGATACCTTCCAGGTAAACTCCGATGTGAATCCCGAAGGCCTTCTTGGGTCAGAACTCTTAGCCGAGATGGATCGGAAAAGAGAGGCTCGAGATATGTTTCGGGAGTTAGAGGCTCGGAATTGAGAGATCGCTGAGGAAGTAGCCAAACGGCACTATACCTTAGAAGAACTCTCGGCTCATGAGACTGAGGCTCTGGTAAGGATTGAGCAATTGGATCAGCATGTACATTACATGAAGGACCAGGCTCAACAGGCTGAGACGGAATCATCCAAAAGGATGCCTACGTCACAAGCTGGCTGGAGTAATGTAAGGGATCATCTCTATTCCCCTCCCGAGAGGACAGAAGATCCTGAAAAGACCCCAACCAGAACCACATCTGGAATGAGGGGTGCACGGACTCCACTGGTAAGCTTCCGGCTACCTTCCGAGTCAAGATCGGGTTATCAGAGTCCGGAACATACTAGCAAAGCTATTGCCGAGCTTGGGTTCAGTTCTGTTGACCAGGTAAGGGAGCAAGATCGGATATTCAACTTGTCAATGGCATGAGCCGACAAGGTTCTGATCATGCGACCAGAGAACGCAGCCAGAAGGAACGCTGTCATTCCTATACCTTACGGCAAGGGGATGGAGTGGGAACACTGGTTCACAGGATTTTGTGAGGATATACAGTGTAAAGGCTGGAATAAGGTTGACGCATTGCCATACCTCAAAGGAGCGCTACGAGATGGACCCGGTGAAGCTGCACTTCGCGCTTTTCGCCGATCCGGTGGTACGGAATGGGATGAGTTAGTGGAGGAAGCCTCTTACTACTGTGGTCAGCTGGTAATGCTGAATCCTAGATCCACTTTCTTAAAGAGGATCCAAGGTTGGGAGGAGACAATTCGCACCTAGGGCTGGCTCTACAACAAATGTTGATGGAAGTCTACCAGGGAACAAGGCTAGATTCTGCCGCGCTGCATGAAAGTTTACAAACACAGTTTGTGAAAGGGCTTCGAAATGATGACGTGCGAACGGAAGTCATCTCAAAATGGGAGCCTGGAATGTATTTCATGCAGGTGCTCCGAATAGTGGATGCCTATGAACAACGGTGTGTACTGTTTGGAAAATATGCTAATCCAGGAAAAACTTCCCGGGTTAATATGGTAGGCTCTTCTTGGCAACAAGTAGAGGAAGAAGATACCTACGAGTGCCAGGAGATGGAAATAGAGGATATAGTCTCTAATGTTCGTTCAATGGTGCTCGGAAGGGGAGGTTTCCAGAAACGGGGACGCGGACCCGGTCAAACCCCTAGCTTTGGAAGGAACAGCAATGTACCTTCTGTGGCAAAACCAGGGGAGAACTCTTCCAAGGTTATGAAGTTGTTGGCTAAGATCAACAAAAGACTGGGCCAGGTGGAGAAAAACCAGCTGGACGTCCGACATTGTTGGCGGTGCAACAAAATGGGACATATATCTCCAGATTGTCCAGAGTCCCGGAGCGTATCCACAGTGGAGACACCTCGTAGTCTACCCGCGTTGCCGGTTGCTTCCAGAAGTGATCCGGAAAATGAAAGAGGACTGTAGAGAGTGGCAACACTACGGTCCAGGAAGGTGTGTGCCAGGGGACACAGACCAGCGAGATAAATAGGAAGGGATCCATCCCAACCTTACCGGAAAAGGGGAGGATATGAAGTACAGTCGCAACGATCTGTAGTAAGTATCTCTCACCTGGGTACCCCTGTCTGCAATGGCTTTGTCAACATGGACAGGACCTCGGAACCTTGGATGGGATCTCACGGTTTATACGACAGCCGTCTCCCTTAGGTGGGCGACGCTGGTATGTGCCGGGTAGAATTCAGGAGAGAAAGATAGATCTGTTACTAGATACTGGCGCAAGTCGCTCTGTGTTGAACAATGGACTCTATCAGTCTCTCGGGTTCGCCCAGGAATATCATGTTCCTGGAGCTTCTGCAAAAGCTGCCAATGGCGCTCAAATGAGATGCTATGGCAGTGTGATTATTCCAGTCTCGATAGGTAACACTGAATTTGTATGGGGTCCCATACTAAGTGATATCGAAGAGAGTGGAATATTAGGCATAGATTTTCTCACCCTCTATGGAGGCTCTGTGGATCTACAGGATGGCACTCTCCGACTCAAATACCCTGAGTTAATGGAGGTGGAATGTAGTTGCCGACGGATTTCTTCAGTGATTTCTGTTCGACAAGATGTGGGAATCCCTCCTCAGCAGATGGTTAATGTCCTGATAGCTGGGGAAGGTGATTTACCACGTGGAGATGCCCTATTCGAATCAAACCCGGAATTATTTTCCTTAAAAGGAATACAGGCCTGGGATACTTTGATCGGTAGTGCGAGAGAAGGATCAATTCCTATAAGTAATCATACCTCCGGGTTGATTAAATTGAAGAAAGGCGATACATTGGGCTGGGCAACCCTAGCTCGTGTAGATGGCCTAGTAGACTCCTGTCCACAGGGAATCACACCTATTCCGGTTTCCAATATAAATGGGGAAGATATGGCATCCGAACCGGAAAAACTGGACTTCAATGGAATTGATTATGAAGAAGTTTGAGTAAGTGCTATTGATTCT
Source organism: Alentia gelatinosa (assembly GCA_950022655.1). Classification (NCBI taxonomy): domain Eukaryota; kingdom Metazoa; phylum Annelida; class Polychaeta; order Phyllodocida; family Polynoidae; genus Alentia; species Alentia gelatinosa. The sequence continues at coordinate 10,937,174 of OX465583.1, forward strand.
GGAACGGGACACATTCCAATCCCAGGTCAGCTGCATGAAACTCTGGAAGCCTTAGTTCAGTCTGCAGATGCACTAAATAGTGGGGAACGACACAAACAAAGAGTACTTCTGAAGAATGTGAAGTCAATCTTTGCTCGACCCAGGGATCCTTTAGGACGAACTGATCGCATGGTTGAACATAAGATTGACACTGAGGGACACCAACCATTCCGTCTTCCCTATCGACGGCTGCCCCCGGTAAAACGGGAAGCTTTAGAGGAGGAAGTGGAGAAAATGGTGAGCCAAAAAGTAATTATTCCCAGTGCGAGTCCTTGGGCCAGCCCTGTGGTAATGGTTACTAAGAAGGATGGTACCTGCCGGTTCTGTATTGACTACAGAAGCTGAATGGTATCACCCAGAAGAATGCCTATCCAATACCTTGGATCGATGAAAGTCTAGACTCTAGGAGGGAACCAGTGGTTTTGTACTCTGGATCTCCAGTCTGAATATTGGCAGGTAAAGATGAATAGTAATGATCAGCCTAAAATGGCGTTCACTACTCATCAAGGGCTTTACGAATTCACCGTAATGCCATTTGGCCTCTGTAACGCTCCTGTGACATTTGAATCCATGATGGACCAGATTTAGCTTGGCTTACAGTGGAAGAAGTGTTTGGTTTATCTGGATGACATAATCATCTTCGGAAAGAATTATGTCGAATGTCTAGAGAACCTGAGAGAGGTATTTGAGCGGATTAAATCCTATGGATTGAAACTCAAACCTCAGAAGTGTAAGCTGTTTCGCAGGTCCTTGGAATACTTGGGACAGATCGTTTTCAGAGAGGGAATCCGGGCAGATCCTTCCAAGTTGGAGGTTGTGGCTAACTGGCCCCGCCCCCAGAATATGAAAGACATAAGGTCTTACCTAGGGATTTGTTCATATTATCGCGACTTTATCCCGGGTTTTTCTGAAATTGCACATCCCATGCAACAGTATGTAGTACTAAATAAGCCAGGGAAGCCAAAAGAGATCCAATGGACTCCGGAAGCTAAATATGCTTTTCTGGGACCAAAAATAAAATTTACGGAGACTCCCGTGTTGAAGTACCCTCTGCCCCAGGGTCGGTTCATTCTTGATACTGACACTAGTAATGAGAGTATAGGAGCAGCTTTGTCTCAGATTCAAGATGGTATGGAGGTTCCAATAACTTTTGCCAGCAACAGCTTAAGCAAGAGCCAGCGGAACTACTGTACCACTAAGAGGGAACTCTTAGCAGTTGTGGTGTATGTAAGAAAATATCGACACTTCCTGGCAGGTGGAGATTTTATCTTACGTACCGACCATTCTTCTCTCAAATGGCTCTTTAACTTCAAAGATGCGGAGGGAATGATTGGAAGATGGTTGGCAGCTCTTTCCGAATTCGGATTGACCAACTGCCAAATCGAGCATCGGGCTGGAAAGTCCCACATTAATGCGGATTGTCTCTCAAGGAGGCCAGTGCGGAAATGTGGACGTCCAGATTGCCGGGATTGTGGTGAGCATAGAGCGGTGATAGCTACCCTACGCTCCCAGAAAGTGAAAGCGCCCCAAAACTATCAGTGGACCCTGGAACAGATTAAGGAAAGTCAACAGGCTGACCCAGATCTGTCCCGGTAAAACAAGCTGGTAGCGAATGGGCTCCATAGACCCACAGGGCCCGAGATCTTGCCTGAAAGCCGAGAATTTCGGAATCCGTCTGGTCAGTGGAAAGAATTGGAAGTCCGGGATGGAGTATTATATCGATGGAGAACCACGTTGCAACCGCTGAAGCGTACTTTGCAATTAGTGGTCCCTTGAGAACTACGTTCCGGATTAATGACCCTATGTCACGAACATAGGAGTGCAGCACATCTAGGATGGAAAAGGATGGTTGCCCGAATAAGGCGGCATTACTACTGGCTTGGGATGGGTGCAGATATCCGATGATGGATATCTGGTTGTTCCGTCTGTGGCAAAGTCAAACCCAGGGTAGGTCTCGGAAAGATGCCGCTACAGCAGGAACTGTTTGGAGTCAGGTTTGCCAGAATCGCTCTAGATATCATTTCTGGTATCGAGGAGTCAGATCATGGGAACACCTGTATGATGGTGGTGATGGATTACAACACAAAATATGTGCAGATCTATCCCCTTAGGAATCACAAAGCGGCCACTTGTGTGGAAGCTTTAGTGAAAAACTGGATGCTGCCTTTTGGAACTCCGAGTGTGCTACATTCCGACCAGGGACGGGAATTTGAATCTCAGATCTGGAAAGAAATGTGTAGGTTATTGGAGATTAAAAAGACGGATACGAATCCTTATCATCCTCAATCGGATGGTATGGTGGAAAGGTTGAACCAAACATTAATCCAGTGTCTTCGTACTCTGGTAGATGAAAGCCGGAAGAAATGGGATGAATTGGCGCCGTTCATAGCACATGCTTATAATGGAACCATTCATTCAAGCACGGGGTGTTCACCTAACTTACTCATCTTTGGCGAGGAGATAGTAATGCCTGCCGACATAGTCTATGGGGTTCCAGGAATGTCCACGGATGATCCTTGTCCCATAGGGTTTGTCGAAAGACTCAGGGAATGTTTTGTTGAGGAATATTACCTTGCAAGATGGAACCTGGTGAAAGCTGCTGAGTGGCAAAAGACTGGACACGATGTCAATCTCAAGCCGCGTATGTTCCGAGTAGGAGACCGGGTTGTATGGTACCACACTCAGTTGGTAAATGTTAAACTCGCCCCTAACTGGGATGGACCATTCCAAATTGTTCAAGTATTGTCAGAAATGACAGTAGTGATAGAGGATGAATGGTCACGAAGGCGTTACAAATCCTATGTAGCTCGATTACGACTCTGGGAGGGCAAGCGCGAAAGTTCCGGCTTTGAAGTTTCACACCCCACTGACCGCGGACCCAACCTGTAAAACAGGGAGGTCCCGGGTTCAAAGAGCCAGGAAGCTGGGTGTCAAACCCCTGTTCACACAGCGGAAGCAGACCCCGACTGGGAAGTCTTGGTCAAAGGTTACCGGGGTTCCGAGTAATGGGTTCCCGTCAACACGACGGAGACCGGGACGGCCACGGAAGGTGATTCCTACTGACACTAACCTCAAAGGGAAGGTGTGGGTAGACGAGAAGCCTGACACGGCTAAGTCCATCTTTGATACGGATCGAGCTATGTACAATAAGCATGGTTCAAAATGTAGAAAAAAGCCTATAATGGGCTTAAAACCCCACCACAGCAGTCAATTAAAATCGAAAGCTGCGGTTAACTACAAAGAGTAGTGGTGCCCGGGTTGTCGAAAAACACAACGAGAAGCATTGGTACGGAGTGTAGACCATTGGGAGTCAGTGGCGTGTCAATTGAACATGAGAGTTGATCAAAAAGTTACCTTAAATTTGTCGTTGCGTGCTGCAGCCCAGACGTTGCTCTAAGGGATCCCGTCGAGGACCCTCTAGAGGCTGCAGAATTGCCGTATGCACTAATAGGTACAATCCTCGCATGGGAAATTGTACACAGCCTCCCACACTTCTAACGTGATACAAGACCGCATAAAGAAACCCCCACGTAGTAGAGAACTCGGTTGGAGCTCAAAAAGGACGTCCCCGGGTTTCGGAACCTATGCTGGGAGATTGAAGCATGTTAGCGAATTAGGTCAAGTGTAACGCTGACCCTTGGTTTCTTCACGCATGCTGTGTTGAGAAGCTCAAGTTGAGTCAGTCTCGGCATGGTTGATTGGTTCGCAGAAGTGAATCTGGGTCAACTAGGAGTATAAAAGGCCCTGTTTTTTCAGTGGTCTTCACTCTGTGTTCGGAATGGTGCCTAGCACCACGGGAGTCGGGCGGTAGCAGCATGGCTGACCGTACCCCCATTGTGGAGGGTGAGTGAGAGCTCCCCTCAAAGCTGCCAGATCTTCGGCTTCGGCTGAGCGGGGGGTAGACCTGGACGATGATGCTTTGCTCATCAGCTTAGATGATGGTGACTTTGACCTGGAAGGGGATGAGTCCGAGGACTTTGTTCTCCTTGGGGAAACCCGAGTTGAACGACCCGGACAGGGAAAAGTACACAAAGGGAAGGATACCGAGGCGGCCCCGGCCGCTAAGGGTTCTTCCGGTGCACGCCCGAAGACAAGCTAAGTGAAAACTGAGAACTCTGACTCAGATGTGGTAATGATGGAGGCTAGAGGTTCCGAATCGGAGCATGAGGCGCCGAGGCGAGGCTGAGCCTGCCCGCGTCGCCGTTCTCTGGGGAAGACCTCTACCCAAATAGGCTCCGGGCCCTTGGTTTCTAACCAGAGCCTGGAAGAGATGTTGGCAGGGATCCAAAATCCCCAGACCCATGCCATTGTGCAGTCAATGTACCAGCATTGCACCCCTCCCAAGGGGAAGCCAGTGGCTGCCGGGACCTTTTTGGCCCCGGGACCAGTGGCTAAGCCTGAGAGGGCCGAGGCTGGGGAAGAAACGGCCATGGAGACTGATTCTTCAGTTGGGGTCGACTCCGTAACCGCGGGGCCGTCCAGTAAAGGTGATAAACCGGTGTCACAGCCGGCTAAACCTGAGCCGGGAAAGACCGAGAGTAAGGCTGAGGTGTCAAAACCTAAGACTGCTCCCAGCTCTGAACCGCAGCTGTCGAAGCAGCAAAGGAAATGACTCTGTCGTGCCGCCCGGGAACAGGCTGCAGTGGAGTTAGCTGGAGGAGGGAGCCGGTCACCCTCGCGTGACTCGAGCAAGGTGAAAGCCAAACTCGAGAAACAAGAGGAGTCGTCAAAGGGGGCCGGGTCGAAAGGCTCAGACAAGCCCGCGGCGCAGGCCAGATCGAAGCAGCCCGACCTCAAACCGAGCACCTCCACAGGTGCCAAGGGTGAGGACAGGGTGAAGTGCTGGGGGTCTGAGATGGATAAGGCTAAACCCTTGTCCGGATCAGACCCTGGAAGTGATGACGGTGATTTCCAGCCTGGCGTAAAGTGGGCTGGGAAGAGAACGGTGGCCTGCCAGATGCCCGCCTCTTTGCTGGGCAAGACTTACACTTGCCTGGAAGATCTCCGTCATGGAAACCGACACTATATCCCGAATGGTGTCGATTTATATGGAACCTCGGACGATGAGGAGTGGCTGGAAGACGTAGGCTCTCCCAATGACTGGTATGTCAACCGGGTCAAAGGGGTACAGAGTGTAAGTCTCCAGAAATATAACGATCAGGTGAAAGACCGGATCGCGTATGCATGGCACAAGTTCGGAGTTGGCAATCATTGTGTCTTTGTCAGTTGCCATGGGAGGGACAAGAAATTGTCACCGACGTACGCCACTGAGGGTCGTTACGCTAGGCACCTTGTCGACCAACATCATCCCGTTGGAGTCCGGAATCCTTTTGGATACTGGACCGACCGCAGTTGATGTCTCAGCTTCAGCCTACAACGGTGCTGAGTCCGCTGCGACCAGAGCGGTCTGCCCCGGTTATGTTGGTTCCTCCGACTACTGCCGCGGCCAGTCAGTCAAATGTTGTCGACCTTAAATTGTCCTCCCACGAGGCAATTAGGGAAGATGACGGATGTGGTAGGCCGGGAATACGCCATCTGAAATCAGAACCAGTAGAGCTAACAACTCTCCTGGGACCGAAGTCAGATGGGTTTGGGAAGAACCCGGGTGGGGGAAATTTATTTTCCATACCTAGTGACTTCCATGATGATCTTCCGGAGGCAATAACTTGATTCCGGAAGATTGTTGTCTTGCTCCTCATGTATTAACTTATCAGTTCTTATATGAGGAACACCCACTCTGGGAAAATTATTTTCCAGAGGAGAGGGTGTATAGGGGCCTTCTGACTCGAAGCCTGCTCTTTCTCAGCAACCGCGAGGATCGCTGGGAGGGGTAGAGGGAAAGCCAGAAGTTCACCTAAGATAAGCGATTCGGCAACGACTTCCCAGAGGCACAACCCTGGCTTCAGGCGGCTGAAGGTTCTTCCGGTGGTTAAGCCTGTAATAGGCTCCCATCATGAAAACCTCCGGCCTGTGGTGTGGACTTTTGTCGATACCTTTACGTGGTACCGAATAAGGAAGGCTATACCTCCCAGGTATAGATCTGACTTACCGGGTCTGTTTCGGAACCGAGTTTGTCGACTTGACAGTGAGATAGTAGGGGCCATCCCTGTTTCGTTGGATGACGCCGCCTATCCCTACCTTGGGTCAGTGATCGTAAGTTCTGAATTTGGCTGAAATTGGGGCCTTCATTGGTTCTCGATTTCAAGCGTATGCCAGTATAGCTGGAGCCGAAAATAAGAACGCTGATACCACACACTTTTACAAGGTCAGTAAGTCAGTAATAACCAGAAACACACAGACGTATCTGCTATATAAAAGCCTAACCAAGAACTTATTACTTGAGAGTATACCTATTTAATCTAATTTAATCGAAAACAACCAATGATGTCAAATTTTAATTATAGTCCCAAGAGTCTGCCTGGAGGCCTGAGTAGTCCATCGTCTAGGTTATGGTTAAAAATTTGCTCTGCATTACCTTGTTTGGGGAACTAAATGCACCATCTGACACTGTTATGAGGATACAGATGACAGCCGATGAAAACCAGCCGCTGGCAATAAGCCTGGCTGACGGGATGTCATTTTATTGGTCGATAGTAATCAAATGAATGTATATGTCAAAAGATCAAAAATGTACGATGAAATGACCAATAAAGAAATGAAAAAAAAAAAAAAAAGGTGGATGGAGAAATGTTTTTGCCTTTTTGGCCGTTATTTCCGTATTCAGAAAACACTCATCCGGGAAGGTGCTAAGCGAGGCTTGCCCTTCTTCACCATATGGACGTCTTTCAACTGGAAACAGTGGGAAGCCGCTGGGCCCGCTGGGCTCGATACTTCAAGACGCAGGAAAAGGAAAGAATGACATCACCCGCCAGGAAGCTTCCAGGACTTCAACAAGATCTGGAACAGCTGGAGGCAGGGTGCTCGACAGGCCGGGCTGACCACCTGTAGGTCCTTGACTGTCGAGTCTTCCCTGCCCAATGCTCAAGAACACACCCCCTGGCACAAGATGGGTGAATATCACAATTATCATACATCAAAAGGTACTAGTGAGGCTAGTCTTTTTCGTCTTCTTCAACATGTCGTCTCTTCTTTCCTAAATGTCTTATCTTCCATATTTCTATTCTGCGTTTTACATTTTCCACCTTTCACTCATACAATGGTATCAGTGAATTCTTGTGAATGCCAGGAAGCTAGAGAGTTGACCAAGAACTGTTGGATTTGTGTTATAATTTTTAGACGGGTTGTCCCCTAGCAGCAAATTGGCTGCCTTGGTTCCCCCTTAGTAAAAACTGGGAGGGGTAATGTAGTGGGATGGGAATCCAGCAGTGTTCATGTGTTCTACGGAAGGTGGCGCAACGTGCCGATCCGTACTGTGTAGCAATTCTGGGCAACGCTGCACAAGAGAGACCGGGATTACGTAACGCTGGGTATATATGCTCAGCGTTCACAGTAGGTCGACAGGCTGTCCTCGCGTGTCTCTTCTACGGAACAGACCCTTGGGCCCTCACTTTGCAGGAGGGTTCTCGTAACCTTCCTGGTGGTTAGTCTTTTAGATTAGCCTCTCCAGCGTTACCTTGCACATTGTGCTGGGGTACTGTACTTGTGGTGGAAGATCTTTCCGGGAAGTAGATTGTTAATAAACATTCCTGTTTATGAAACGCGTGTGTTGTGTTGTGTGTGACTAGGTCCATGTAAACTCACCGAAAACCGAACCAACCTACGTAGAGTGCGTAGCGTGGGATCCTGCCTGGAACTAGCGTTCCGGATTGGGGTCATCCAACCTGCTAGACAGGCGGCGACCATCACAATAACATCATCGTTTATCTTTATTTTCCTGCATTGCTAGTTTTGCTTTTCTTATTTTTCATTTCTATAGTCAGAATATTGCTTGTTATTGTCATTACCAGATGTATAATAACAAATTTGTAGAGTTCCAGTCTATATATCGCTATCGTGACCACTTATATTGGGTTCTATGTGAAGAAATTAAGTCATCTAAATTGCCTGTATTTATTGGTACCAAAATGACTGCATTAGGACAGATGCCATCTTGTAGTCGCCTCCTCCCTGTCTCGATGTTGACCGTCGACAGTGAATGGCATATTCACCCTCATTATCGCTCACTTTAGTTGTCAGTCTTGCCACATGGGAGCAGGGTGCTCTGACATGACACTGGAGTTGTAGTGGTATGAGCGGCCCTCCTGGCATGTGCAACAGACCGGAACGAGACTGGTCAGTCCTGATTGGCTGTTGGTTCCTTAGCCAAATCGAGAACAGGATTTACAAGCTTACCCTGAACCCAGATGCCACCTGCTCTTTGTATATAAGCTGCATGAACATGTCATTGAAGCATTCTTTAAACCTCTGCATTAAAGCTTAGTTGAAGTTCTGACCCATAGTAGAACATAGTACCTCTGTGTTTGACTTCTTACTCCCTTCTTCCACTGCACGAAAACCACCATTTTATTCATATATATGCCACCGTGGAAGTGCATGTATTGGCTGAATATTGACTTGTTTTCATACATATACACGGATGCATCTTAGCTGTATTTCACACCCGGCATATATGAGAGGAAATATCCTCTCCCCCTGCTGCCTCCCGCCAGTTTGTGTTGGTAGAAGTAAAGGTGTCCTCAGAAGGAAGCCCAAATCCCCCCTGCCGCCATACCCCGCCACCTCCCGCCTGCTCTCTCTTCACTGGACACTTATATTCGCCTACAGATGAGGCGTATATATATACACGGGGAATAGGAAGACCCTACATATGAATAAGTCATACTTATATATGCAGGGCAAATTCATATGTAAAATGGTGGTTTTCGTGCAGTATTCTTAAGGCCCATGCCTTACACAAGTAAGGCTCAAGGCTTTACAAAGTGCTACATATATAGGTCACTATCACCCATTAACATCAACATTCCCATAGCGCACAAGTGTTACATATGTAATCTTATTTGTAAAACCGGGTTGATAGGACACTGTTTAAACCGTGGTGGTCACAATTTAAAACCGATTGTAAAGTTGAAATGTGCCTAATGAAATCACTCAGAAAAAAGAGGTAAAAAACCCTGTCTGCTGTTACCGTTGCAGGTATACTCTTCTTCTGTATCGTGTTTGGCATGGCCATCGGGCGGCTCGGTAAGAAGGCCGTCATCATTCACCAGTTCGCATCGGCTGGCACCGACGTCATGATCCGCATCCTCGGCTGGTTCATGTGGTCAGTATGAATCCGGGATTTAAAATTATTTTTTTTTAAATTTCAGAACATCATTCAGATCTTCCATGTATTTGATACCCACATAATCACTACAACTTATTAAAGCATGCTAGCACGCCCAAAACTGCGCGAATTATGTAGCGATTCCAAGGAGATTGAACTGAGCTCCGACCGTAAAATTGAATATGTTTCTGAATGTATCTCTGCATAAAGCGTTATGCAATGGCTATACATTTGTTTTGCTAGTTTTTAAGCAGATATACTTTCAAAGTATGATTACGTTTACGCTCTTTTTTCAAGTACTAAACAACATAGAAAGTGACAATGTATGACAGACTCTGTTTCTTGTAGTACATTATTTGGTTTGCCAATTTTTAAGCAGATATAGTTTCAAAGTTTGGTTACTCTATGACTTTCATTTTGATTCAGGTGTTGCCCGATAGGTATCGCCAGTCTCATCATCTCGGGTTTCGCGAGACAGCGAGATCTCGGGGCGGTGATGGCGAGACTTGGACTTTTCATGGCTACTGCTGCACTGGGGAATGTGCTGCAGTCGCTACTTCTCTACCCACTCATCTTCCTACTCGCCACTCGTAAAAGCCCGCTACCCATACTTCTACACTGTGGACGTCTGACCGCCATGGCCTTCGCCCTTAGTAGTTCGTAAGTCAAAAGTATGATATGCTATACATGCAGGAGTATATGTTATATGCTTATTATTGTTGTTATTATTATCATTATCATTATTATCGTTGTTGTTTTATTATTATTATTATTATTATTATTATTATTATTATTATTATAAATTCAACCCAAGAATTGCCATATAAAAGAATATAACAATCGGGACTATTTCTTTGCTCTATAACACAAAGGGACTATTTTCCTGTATACCACAGATGTGAGGCCCTATACCACAGGTTTAAATCCATATACCACAGGTTCTATATAATGGGTCATGTTTTACTGAGTCCCCATACATTTCCAATGGGGTCTTTGTATACGATGAATGATAAATGTGTTTTTTATGGACACTATGTATGGGGTGGATATGTCTGTATATCCCGGGTATAGTGATACACGCTGCCCATGTGTTTTGTATGGACACTATGTATGAGGTGGATATATCTGTATGCTCCAGGTATGTAGATACACGCTGCCCATGCATTTTGTATGGACACTATATATTAGGTGGATAGATCTATATACTCCGGGTATGTAGATACATGCTGGCTATATGTTTTCTTTGGACACTATGTATTAGGTGGATAATAATATGGAGAAACCAAACAAGAGTTAGTCTGTTGTTGTTTATCGCGCGATGGCAAGATCGCGTATTACTGCGCGAGGCGAAGCCGACAGCAGTAATATGCGATCTTGCCGGAGTACGATGAACAATAACACGACTAATTCGAGTTTGGTTTGGAATTTATCCTATGCGCCTGTCTAAATTACTTCTACATTAATAAATGACGTCATTTGTCAAGTGTGAGTGTGAGTCAAGTGTGAGTGCCGGTCTCCTCGATTTTGGAATATTATGTGATAACAATTCTGTATGCCACTAGTGGCATATAAAACTCAGTATGCCAGTCAGCGTGGCATACGGAAACTCAATGTTAAGCCTATGAGATTTTATATTAGGGGTAGGATAAATGCATCATCCCACCCAACACATACATTTACACTTGCATCTCCCATCTGCAGGATCCTCATCATGCCCGAGTACTACAAGTTGTGTCACCGGCGTGGCTACGATGCACGTCTCACCAACATGGTGGTGCCCCTCGTGACCACCATCAGCAGCAGCGGCAGCGCCCTCTACGTGGGGGCCGCCACCCTCTTCGTGACCCAGTACGGCAACATCACAGTCGACGCTGGAGAGATGACCCTAATGGTGTAGGTATTATCTTTTTTTTAAATTGAGCAAGCTCTTTCTTTATTTCACTTGTAGTACATACATTCATTCCTTCCTGAGTGTATAATCATGATTTTCTATCTTGATAAACATGGTAATGCATACATTCCTTTTTTTCCTGAGTATATAATCATGATTTTCGATCTTGATAAACATGGTAATACATACATTCATTCTTTCCTGAGTGTATAATCATGATTTTTGATCTTGATAAACATGGTAATATAGAAAGACATGGTTAGTGTGGGCGAATTCCATCTGTTCCTCGATATTTTGGTCAGAAATACTCACCGAAGTCGTAGACTGAGGTGAGTATTTCTGACCAAAATATCGAGGAACAGATGGAATTCGCCCACACTCACTGTCTTTTTATTACTATATACCGATATTCGATTTAAATGCCATTTTGGTACTCACATTATCAATGTATTTCAACCTCCGAAATAAGATCACATGGTACGGTGTGGCGTAAAAATATTTTACGTCATGACGCAGCCGAACGGAATCTTTTCTCTTATCGCGTAAAAGTGAGACATTCGTGCACCGGTATATAGTAATACATACATTTATTCTTTCCTGAGTGTATAATCATGATTTTCCATCTTGATAAATGTTGTAATACATACATTCATTCTTTCCTGAGTGTATAGTCATGATTTTCGATCTTGCTAAACATGGTAATTCACATATGAAGTTTAGAGTTCAGCACCAACTATAAAATACCATTATAGCATCGTCCTTAATTTATGAATAGATGGACATCCCGTTTAGTAATACCATAGTATTTCAAACACAATTTGACTCTTATACGGCAGCATGTTCTTTTTTTCTTTTCTTTTTTCCCCCTTTTCCCCCTTTTTTCCCCCTCTTCCCTTCCCCCTTTGTCTTCCCCTCATCTTAGTGCACCTTATATTAACAAAAGTCGTCATACAACAAAAAACCATAGGAAACATCTTCATTTTGAAATGTATAGACTGAGCATTACAACCCTTTGAAATATGAGGCTACAATGTTGCAATTCACTTTGTGATCTATATACATTCCATACCAGGCTTCCCTTCAAGATGGGTAGAAATCTGAACTGTAAAAGAAGAAAATGCCATCATGTAAACAAGTAGTCCATATGACAATGGTGTATGTATCTAAAAAAAAAAAAAGTTTTTGTTTTAAAAAGAGTTTACTAATTTTCAGATGAGTATTTATATAGAACGTCCTGACCATGCTGTACAAGTCACAGAACAAGATGCTAATTTACCATTTGTACAGACCGAGGCGTTTACGCCGAGTTCCATACAAACGGTAAATTAGCATCGAGTTCTGTGACTTGTACAAGCATGGTTGGACGTTAAATATTTACTATATACCCGAAATTTCAAACAAAATCAATTTCATTTTTCTTAATAACCAAAATTTTAATAAATGTTTATGGCTAGGTGGTCCGTATTCTAGTATACGGACCAGTGGTCTGTACAGTATTTTTAAGTCATCTGCCAAAACGGTGCGTATTTACAGTATATACCGCATGGGTATATAGTAAACATCAAGATTTCCTTGTTCAATTACATGGATGAGTGAAATTATAATATTCCATGTTTTCTCTCCTTTTTTTTCTCTTAAGTTATATGTTATGTAGACGACATATAGGCAAGATGACAAGTCAGTTTTACATTACATCACAACACAAGTTGACAAGGACTATTTTAGATTTTTTATTAGATTATCATTAGACAAGGAGAATGATTGATAGGCTCTTGATATACAGAGGTTTTAAAAAGTCTAACATTGCCAATCTAATCCAAAGCTACCATCAAGTATTGTTTTATTGATCTTGGTTCACAGATACATGTGGTCTTCCACTTCGCACCACGGTACAGATGTATTAAGTACTACTATGACTCAAGAACTTGACAGATTTATTGAATATATGGGGTTTCTTTTATACATGTAGCAGGAAGGTTGGCAAGGCAGGATTGACATCTATGAACTCTGCCCTCTCATTGGCTATTCTAACAACAGCCCATAGGACATGACCAAATCGTTCTGGTTCCGACTTTTCCAATTCAGTCATTTTGTTCACTAATAAATAGGGGTAATTTAGATAATAACTTTCTTCTCATAGAAACCAATATTACTTGGCCACGATAGGGATGTATAGAGTAGAAGTTGACAACATGACTATACCATTATATTCATTATCTAGTATCTTTTTGTCGATCATCATTTCCCTCACTTAGTGCCATGTACAGTCGAGTGGGTGAAAACGATTGTGACTTATCTAAATTGGAAGTCTATATATGACCACTATAACCTCTAGGCAATGTATAGGTCGTACAAGCATTCTGTAAAAAACAATGGCTCAGTTTCCACTTTACCGAATCATGCTATTTTAACTGTTTCCAGTAAGTGATGTTCATTTTGTGCCATGGTCACTTGGAGATAGGACATGAAGTGTTTTTTCATCATTTGTAGCATTTTTCACATTACCAGTGTTAAATCTATAACACACAACATTTGTGACATTTTCATGGCCATTGACGTCACTTACCAGAAGTAGTATGTTGGCTAAGTGAAAACTTTTTTTTCTCCATTATTTTTTTCTATTTTTTAAAAAACATTTTTTGCCCTATTATCATATACAGCACAGTATGCGCCTGCTGTACTGTAAGAGTATCTTCATTCCATCAGATGTCACATAATACTTTCGTAGGTTAATCAAGTTATAATTTCCACCCTTTTCAGACTGCTCGGTGCTTTCTCATGTTTCGCTGTGCCGGCAAGTCCAAGTGGGAGCATCATCATTGTCATGCTGGTCCTACAGTCCATCAATGTGCCGTCTGAACTAGCCGGGATTCTCTTCAGCATCGACTGGCTTCTGTAAGTATACTCATCTTTAATCTGTTTTGGTGTTATGACAACAAACCATAAGTGAGTCAGGATCTGTTTGACAGTTTTTAATAAAATTCCTTCGTAGTGCAATCAGTTCATAAATTATTTGGTTCTTGTTTATTGAGTAGCACCTCCTGCCTACTAGTTTCGGCCTTCTGGCCTTCTTCAGGGCTTTTGGCTAACTGGCTGAGATTCTCTAGAGCTCTCTCTTATATACCCTTTATACACATACTATTATGGGATGGAAAAATAGTCGTTGGATCCCTCTACTAGTATCGGGTTGGTGGGGTATGGGGCTCGTTCTTCTCTCGTCCGTCTTCATTGTCATTTAGGTAGTGGTTGAGCTGATGTAGAAGGGATGTTACTCATACTAGCCCTCTGGATTGAGAATTAAATCTTCAGGACTGGTAGATCTGGGGGCCATTTCACTAGTAGGGGGATTAAAGCGAGAGGTAGGACTGCCAGCAACAGTGATACCAACAGTGTCAAGTCCAAATTCGCGTTTCATCAGTGGTCTCGCTGTTGACCAACTCTCACTGTTAGCATAGTTTAGTGCAATGAGTGAGCACCGGGTCTCGCTATAGATATGGATGTGCTATCAAACCTTACTGTGTGTATATAGAGGATTTCCCGTGCTTCCCTACATATTAAGCTATGAAATTTTAACACGAGTAAGGGGTACATATAACCTATAATCGTACCATTCTGAAGATATCGGCATTTGAATTTTAAACATTGGGCTATCGATCGGATATCGTACAAGCACTTTCTCTCGCAGTTGATGTCAAGGTCGCCGCCTAAATTAGATCACGTGATGGTAGGGGTACACTGGCCACCAGACCAGTATTTGCTATGACAAAATTCAAATGCCGATATCTTCGGAACGGTGCAGCCGATTTTCTTCACATTTGGCATATTTGGATATTTGAAAACCTTCTATATACATAATCAACGAGAGGGTCGACCATCTCGCCCATAGTGGCACCACAGTGGCAGGTACAGTGAGACCCAATTTACTAGTGAAACAGACACTGCCACTGTTGGTGCCGCTCATGTCCCAAGTGCCATTCACGCTTGACTGCACTTTCTAATGAAACGCACACTGACGCTGTAGTGGCACTGTTGCCAACAGTGAGACTTACTGCTTCTAGTAAAACAGCCCCCTGGAGATGCGGCAACCATGTGCTTTTCACAGCAAGGACCGAAGGTCGGTGGGGGTTTGAATGGTGCAACACCAGTCCGTATTGGGGTGACTCAAGGATGGGATCACATGGATACAAGTGGTTGTGGTTGAAGAAAATGTTTTGGTGTTGTGACCACAAACCATAAGTGAGTCGGGATCTTTTTGACCTTAATCTGTCTCATAATGTATGCATTTTTTACATAGCATTTTACATTTGATTTTTTGGGGGCCAAAGCTACCGTCGCGGTTAGGGAAGGGACGATAGTATGCCTGCACGGCTCATAAATTAAAAATAATATTTTTTAAAGTTTTTTTCATTTAGACTGACCAGAGTCTAGCAAGTACAGAATGCTGGTTTTAATTAATTATGACTTAACTCTCAATGCCAAATAAAAGTTAATCAAACAAGATAAAATTGATATCACCACTATTTATAATCATGATTTTGATACGACATCATAATAAAAGTGGTTGTAAAATACATGAATAAATTGTATGGTATAAAATATGTTGGAACGCATTGCAATGACAATCACTAAAAAAGTCTCCAATTCAGTCACTCTTTTTCCATGATCACTTATAAAGATGCTGCTGTCTAAAAAAATACCGGAATAGACTTGAATAAATTGCCCCACTCCACTACTGCGATCAAAAGCAGTCTAGTGGCTTTATTACACATACAGACCATTCTTTTAGATAATACTAGATATGAAAAGGTTTTCAATTGATAGATCAACAGTCTTTGTTGCTAAACTAACACTCAATATGATAACCCAAAAGATAAGGATATCAAGGATGTAAGGCCAAGATAACGACTGCCGCACTTATGATAAGATAATGGGTGTGATATTGGAGAAAAAACACACCCAATTTTAATTCGCTTCAATCTACCTGGGGCGCATTTAATAATCTAGGATCATACATGTATGTAGACCCTTTCCGGTATTCAATAGAGACCCAGGGGTGATGTGGGTCAACGTTATTCAACACTTATGGATGGTTAATACTGTCTTAGCGAACAGACTTAAATATCATTTAACGAAAACCCTTGTATGAGGTAGAGAAAGGGGTCTACATGTACGATCCTAGATTATCAAATGGGCTCCTGATTGGTCGCACTCAGCTGTTGACAAGGAGAAATGTTAAAAAAATATGATAAAATCACTGCATGAACACAATCATTTTACTTATGAATGCGGCCAGCATATATGATTAAGTATTTCGCGTATACAAGGTAAACCTATTCCCCGTGTGTATACGCCTGATCTGTTGGCATATATAAGCGTGGCGAGAGGTGGCGGGGTGGGGGGGGGGGGAGTGAAGGGCAGCGGGGGAGGGTTTCCCATTGAGGACACATATACTTCTACCAACACAAACGGGTGGGAGGCGGCGGGGGGAGAGGATATTTCCTCTCATATACGCCGGGTGTGAAATACAGCGAAGACGCGTCCGTATATATATACACTGGGCGTGTATATATGAAAACAAGTCAATATTCAGCCAATACATGTACTTCCACGGTGGCGTATATAGGAATAAACTGGTGGTATCGTGCAGTGAATGAATCCTGTCTGCAGATAGGGATTATCGAATTATGAGCACTTTTGTGTGTGAGTGCTGTCTCTCATGTTTATCTATTATGTGTTCACTGTGTCTGTGATAGTTAATGACATCTTCATGGAAGAACATCAAAATATTCATGGAATGAACTATTATCAATAAAATGGTAAGATCTTCCCCCATAAAACAACCCCGTAAGATTATCCCACAGTATAGTAGATCCCCACTGGATTTAACCACATACAGGGAGAAAAAATATTCACATTTTGTCAATAAAATACATTGAAAAAACCCACTTTTTTTCAAAAAGATCTTTATTTGTTTCAAAGAGTTATCATTGTTCTTCCAATAAGTCTTGATCGGAATAATGAACATACATACAGATTTGCTTCTCGTTGTAAGCAAGATGCAATACAGATGAGATACAATAATGATTTAATAAACAGTATTTAAAAAAAAACAAAAAACACCACAGGTAGCGTTGTACCTCATGACAACAGAATAAAACGTTAGATTTGTGTTAAGACAAGGCACAACCAGATACAAACAAATGAAGTAGAAATAACAGGTAATGTTTATTTGCTGTTAGAATACAACGTTTTGGATTATTACTAATCCTTCATTAGATTAATAATGAAATGTTTGATTGTTTCTTCTTTCTCTCTTCTCACAGAGACCGAACACGCAGCATTGCTAACGCGGTGAGTAAAGCACATGGAGCTGCTCTTCTCAATGAGTTATGTCAGAGTGATTTGCCCGATGAGTATGACACAGAGAAGAAACAGCCACAGGCAAAGGAACCACCAGAGACAAGCCACCTAATGTCAGACCACGAGTGCTCGTCTCCTGTCTGAATTGACATCTGGGGGTCGTTGCTGGGAAAAGCGTTGCTCCAGTTATATTGGATCGTGTTGTGAAGTGGTTATTTTTATGTTGTTTCGCTACCTTTTACAACACTGCATTTTCAGTGACATAGGTGAGAGGTTCATTAGATTTTTAGTTTGATATAGATGGCAGCATAGTTATGATGCAATCCGCAAAAAATCTGAAGCGAAGATTTCAACCTCAGATTGCTATTCTGCGATCTGCAAAATGTAGAGCAACGACCCCCTGGCTTGGTAATACATGCTATGATTATGGTTCACAGTTAGCTATGTTGTGTATTTGACTAATATTCCATCAAGGAAATGTCATTTTTGCATATTCTAATTTCCTTTTGTGTTCATTTTGAATAAGATAACCATAAAGGCAAATTTTATTATCAATTATTTGAACTATAAATATTTCCTAATAAGTGTTTCTGCTCCCAGAACCCAGGTATAAAAAAGGCTTGTTCTAAGAGTGAGAATTCGTGGACACAGCCTGGGTAGAACCATACCAACCTCATAGTCGGAACAAAGTAGAGACTGAGGTAGTGACCAATCTACCCAATACATGTAAATTATAGGGTTTCATTTTAGGGAGTGCAAACAATTGATTTTGGAAGTAAATATCTGTGGGGAAAAATAGGCAAAGGCCGTGCTGCATCTAACGCCACACCACAGCCTGCAGCATATGCAAGTCTGTACTGCTCTGCATAAAACATTATGGGATGGCTCCACAGCGGGTTTGCAAATTTGTAATCAGGTTTCCGTTCAAAGTTTGTTTACGCTACCATTAAGAGTGCCAAACTACTTTGTATATGACCATATATGGCAAACTCTGTTTCGGTGTACATTCACCTCTTGCTCATAACCATATAACCCTATGTATGGTTCTATACAGTAAACGAACAAGGTTATCACTGGACAACTATCACATTTACACACATGTAGAATTATTAGTTGAAAAAAATGTTTAATTTGAGATTGTTTTAATAATGAAACTGCCGTTAACTTCTTATATTTTATTACGTATATGAATATTTCTGTTTACTAAGCTTTATGCTATAATACGTTTGTTAAAGTTTTAACGTTTACTAACACTTCTTTATTCATTGTGACTCATTACTGCATACCTTTAGGTACATAAAAGGCATAGAGGAAAGTTGACAATTTCTAAAAAAAGCTATGACACGGCATTCTCCTACATTGGTTTTATGTTTTTATTACCAATCTGTCTCATTTGTCATTCCTATACACTGACCAAACAGACTGTTGCATTTTTTGTTTTGTTTTTTCTTTTCTGGCCAATCTGGCTGAACTTAGTTATTTTCATGGACTAGATGATCAATTGGAACTAGGTGTAACATACATACACATCTTCTCTGTAAATATTTCTTAAAATGTGGCTGAGTGCATAGTGTATTCACCCAGTGTTTCAACTCAGGTGTTATAAGGCCTCAGGAGTTGCCAAAGCAAACCAAACTATGAAACAGACAGACTGTGACTGTAATCTCATCCATTCATTTTACAGCGACAATTCCAATACTGCATCCTATGCATCGTTTAGTAATTCAGTGTATCAAAGATAGTTATGATGCATAATAGGGATGGAAACTCTAAAACGGTCTCCAATTCAATATTCCTTCCTTTATAGAGGATCATTTCAGGAATTTTTCGAGTGACGATTTTCAATTGTTGCTTCAAAAGTTGCAAGGTAAAGTCGTTCATGGTACACATAGAAGATCCTGAGGACTCTCCTCTTAAACTGGAATCTATGAGTGATACCTAATTATAACGGCTGAGATAATTGTTATTGGTTGTAAGTGGTGCCACCACTACCCGCATTCCACCAGTGGTGGCGCTGGATTGTGGAAGACTGAATCTGTACTGAAGTGTGTGGGGGTGGGACAAACGTAAACTAAAAATGTTAAAGTCACACCTGATGAAGGGAAATTAGACGAAACGTTGTGTCATACCTACTACTTTACTGTATTCCTACTAAGAAGTAATTCAATTAAAAAAACTGAAAAGTATAAACGGTGTTTGTTGGTTATGTGATAAATAATATTCAATAAAAATGATAAAATTTGCCTACTCTTTTGTTCCTAGTGTATACCATACAATTTTTTAATTTTTGTTATTTCATTCTTTATCCTGCCTCCAAACAGTGGATGAGGCTGGTTTGACAATTGAGACAGTCTATATATCATTAGGACCATCACAAACTCTGATAATATCAGGTCATATGTTACATCAAAAATAACCGATATTTGTAAAAAAAAATCCCTTTGCCAGCCATGCTGGCTATAATGCCAATGCTCCAAAATTACTTCAGCCTTACAAATACATCGAAAGATAATATGTGAAACCATAGTTATGGTGACAATACGGGGTAGATTTATGAGTTGTTTCGGAGAAATTTGTTCTGAACGAGCCGGCACGGCGAGTTCAGAACAAATTTCTCATAACTATGGTTTCACATATTATCTTTTAATTAATTTGAAATCAGATTCACCTCTGCCTTCAGCATCGGTGAATCTGATTTCAAATTTTACCGCATATTTTACCCGTACGAAGACAGTAAGCCTGTTTCTCCATAATACCTGAAATTGACTTACATAGAAACAATAACGAAACACATGGTACAGGTCTTTGCTTAGGCAGGACACTCAAGGTCATCTGACTGACAAGATTTAGCAAATCAAAGCCCTGTTTTTCAACAACAAAAACATATGCAATATGTAGTCTCCATAATACAACCCCCCCCCCAAAAAAAAAAAGAAATTCGAGGCATGTCTTAGTACAACATCTACTACAAAACATAATTATAACTTAAAATGTGGCTACAGCTTTAACATCTACTGGGAATTGACCAGGTTTACTTTGGCCACCCACAGACCCATAGGCCCCCAGAGTCCACAAGGAGTATGATGAAGAGGAAATTTTTGCATAATACAATACTAGTTCTAATGAAAATATATGACAAGAATTGTTTTTCCGAATTGAATCATCCTAATAAGTCGTGGGGAAGTATAATTTCTCATCTGAGAGAATATACCAACCAGGAACCTCTAAACTTTGGGAAGAATTTAACGACAAATATTTGATGTCATAGAAAGAGGTGAGATAATTACAGAACTGCACTCGAATTGTAGAATATATAATACTCCACTCATTTGGATGTGCCTTAATCATTACATGGCTTTGCCTCAATGATGATTGCAGCACATCCAAACTCGTCGAGTATTGTCTGTTTATATGATTCTCGATGCAGTTCTATATAAGTAACCTGCTGCACTGTGAACCCACACCAGGGAGCACACTTCGTTCTGCTTTGATCTAATGGACGCCATTACAAAATGGCGCGGGTGTGAAATAGGTGATGAAGGTGTCACCATCAGCAACTGGAAGGATGACCGAGCAGATCGACTAGAGTGAGGCCCCGGCAACCGGGCAGAGTGATACTGTTTTTCTCTTTTTTCCCTATTCTTATCTAAAAACATTCATTGACTGAGTAGTATACCTTATAGTAGATCTTTGGTAACAATCATCATTTTCTTGCATGAACAAAGGGGACGATGATATCAGCTGTTTACGTTCCAGCTGGTTTTACTTGTCTGGCCTCTCTCGTATGTATTAGGTACCAACATACAGATTTTAGACAATGGTACTTGGTCATGATAATTTGTAATATTCTTTCCCTTACTTCTTGGGGATTTGTCTAATGACAAATTCTCCATTTACTTAGTTCTTATACAGGGTTTCAACAAAACTATACTCTCAGGGATTACATCAAGCTTGAGAAACAAGAATCAGACAATTTATATGTCAACAAACATATCAATATCCGGATTATAAACTCCTTTACATTAGTTTTAAAGCTTTTGACAACTGTATTTCCTTAGGTAATAAATCCCACATCTTTATTCCTCAATAAAGCGCATTCGGATTCAGTGTTCGGTGTTTTCTGTATAAGACAGATTTTTTCAGTTTGACGAGTTTGTCTTATTGGATTTTTTAAATTTTTTTTAATTCAGTGAACAAGGGCAACATTCACCCAATGGACGTTTTTACATGCTGTCGAGGTATTCAACAAATACATTTTGTACATCACAATAGCAATTTAGATATAAGAATAGTAGAGTAGAGAAGAAATTCACGTTACTGGACAGTACAATAGAAGCACAGCACAGATAGGGAGAAGTCTTCAATAAGTACAATTATATACTATACATTATACATATTATATATGTGTGGCCAATTAAGCAGTTTTTAGGAAAAGCACTCCACCAATGAATAATTGAAAGCAGATGACAATTTCTTCGATACTCAAGTCTTCTAATTTTACAGTACTCTAATAACTCATTAGTAGATATATCTTCATTTCGTCGTTTATTAACGGCAATTCTTAGACTTTTATTAATTAATACTTGCAGTTTTTCAATCTAGTTTTCCCCATCAATGCAAAAATTTTATCTCAATACTCAACAATTGGTAAAAGCATTTGTTTTACTAGTTTAATCTTAATAAATTCATTTATTAAAGGACTTAATTTCCTAAACTTGAAAAGTTTCATTGCGTATTCCCTAACAATTTTTTCGTAATGATCTTGCAAATTTAATCTGTTGTAAATCAGAACTCCCAAATATCTATAATTATTAACCACTCCGAGCTTTTCAGCTCCAAACCATATTTCACTGTTAGCATTGATTGACATAGTTATATTAAGAACCGTTCCGTGACTAACCCTTAAGAATCGGTCTATGAACTTAATATAAGGTTTATACATGTATTTGTGTTGCTAGTAGTCATATAGGTCCTGTTTATAATAATAAAGATGCAAATTCTAGTTGTTTATATGCAAGGTTTGCCTTTCTTTTCATCGCAGCTTTAACAACACATGGGCTCATTGAATGATTTGGACAAACAAGACTTTATAGTCTTAAGAAATGTCTTACGATAGTCTCGTTTAATAACCCTTAAACTCTTGTTCGGAATTAGTCTCATTCATGACGATAGTTTTATTCCCCTTCTGGAGCTCGTTGAACAATTCAAGGGCCCGTTCCATATTCTACGATCATACATGAAGGCCCCCTTCTGCACCCCATACAAGGGTTATCATTTAATAATAACTAAGTCTGTTCACTAAGACAGTATCAGTCATCCATAAGGTCGTCCATGAGTTTTTCTTTCATAGGAGATTTTTATTTCATCTTTTGGTTTGGTACATTGAGTTATCCAGGTTTGACACATTAAGATATCTAGACTTGATACATTGAGACATCTATGTTGGTTGAGATTATCCTATTCAGTTGATTGTTCATGACGTAATGTCGCAGACACCAATGGAAATCATCGTAAAGGATGATTTCAACGTTTATACAATATTCTCTCCCTTTTTTTAAAACTTTTTCTTCAACAACTAAAACATTTAAATGAGAGGAAATATTGAAATTGACCCTTATCATCCCTGGGTTTCTATGGCTTACAGAAAAGTGTCTACATGTACAATCTTAGATTAATAAATGGGCCCCTGTGTTGTTCGGGACCAGACCGGTGACGATATATAATGAAAGTAGAAGACGATGTGGTTGACAAATGGCAAATCTCATTGTATAACTGGTGCCGTCCAATACGTAAAGAAATCCTGGTCCAAGTGTCGTTCAAGAGTCACTAAGATTATCCTACCCCTAATTAAAAATGCCATAGACTTAGCAAATTTTATGTGGCAGGCCATGACATAAAGTGTTTATTATGCCACTAGAGTAATAAAAAAATTGACCGATCCGAGACCAGGATGTCAGCTTAGTGGCTTGCTCCAACAATAACGTACCTGGTAGCAAACGGATATCCGGCACTCATTTAAGGTTGGTCGTTGAGTCAATATTTATATTTTAGTAATCCAAAAGCGCAGAGATGGGGTAGGATAAATACAGCACTGAACTCGAGTTAGCCTGACTAGTTTTTAAGCCACTCTGGTCAGGTCTGTTCCTCACCACACTCGGCTATCGCCTCGTGTAGTAATACACGACCTGCCCGTCATGGCATAAAAACTACTCGGAGTAACTCTCGTTCAGTTCTTTTTAATTATTTGTGAGGATACATCACAAAGTGGGTACAGATTACATGGAACAAACAGTTGACATGCTCTCGGATAAGACAACTCATGCTATGAGCATTTTCGACCAGCCTTTGAATGCATTATCATTTTTGTTTGAGCTACCAGTTACTGCACTTCGAAAGTTGATGCCATTATAAGGCATCCGACAAGGCTCATATTAAGTGAACTTAAACAATAACAAAGCAAACAACATGAAGCAGTCAAACACACTGACATTAATGATGAACAAAATAAGTGGTGTCTGTGTAGCTGGGTATACCGAACAGCCACCCCTCTTATAAGATCTCACACTCTCTGAGTCGTATTCTGTACTCTCACTAAGCTCTATAGGAGAAGAATTATTAACGAACTAGGTTTAAAGCCTTGAGAATCCACTGGCCTGCCTCTCGTGCTAAAGATGCACATCAATGCAATCAAAAGATTCCTAAGATCTCAATGATGCCACCTAGCGGGAATACTGTGTGCCAGTGGATTCGCAAGGCTCTAAGCCTAGTTCGTTGAGAATTATTCTACCATATAGCACAGTGAGAACCTTGTACAGAATACCACTTAGAGAGTGTGAGACTTCTGAGAGGGGTGCACCAGCAGCCAATTCGCCTCGGTCAGGCAACCCAGCTCACAGTCAAAGAAATTTAAATGGGAAGATAGATTCCAAATCTCAGCATTTTTTTTTTTTTTTTTTTTTTTTCAACAAACAAGCAATTCTGCTCGCAGGCAGATCTACCACTGCCTGGGTATATACCATACACACTCAGCAGTACAGGTAAATATTATATTAAGTAGTATGTACATACAGTCAAAATGGTTGTGATGATGTTACACTAGATTTACAGGCTTTAACACACTCATAAACATAGGATACCTAACATTTCCATTCAAATATCTTGAAAGCCTTGTTACTCTCAGCTTTTTGCACATTTTCCGATAGTGTGTCCCATAAGACCTGCCCCCTGTATTCAGGAGACCTCTGATATACATTTGTCCGCACTCTCTCTTTCTTAACTTTAACCTTGTTTACACTTCTAGTACATCGTCTCTTGTCCTCAAGTAGGTACATTTTCTTTGACAATTTGTACATATGAAGCAGTAAATGTAGGTTGCGACTCACATCTAGGAAGTTAACTTCAACTATGCGATGCAACTCGTCAACGCTTTTACTTCGAGTTCTTGTTTGTAGGATAACTCTAAGTGCCCTATTCTGAACCTGAAATTATCTCTACTTGAATTCAATTGTATTTCATAATCTAAGGAGGCCCACAGCTGGGCTCAATAGTATAGAAGTGAAAATTTGTAAGCATCATTATCTGAATGTTTTAATTTTCACTTTATCTGTGATCGTTGGTTCTCGGCGGAACGTACAGCAATAAAATCGCTATACTCCAGTTTAGTTAATATCATTGATTTAGCCAACATCATGTTTGTGTGGTCATAAAAGGTCTCAACTTTCTGAGTTTAAAATGTTTAGTAGAGATATCCTGGTGAAGGTGTACATAGTAACTCTTAAAATTGATGGTTGAATCGAAAAGAATACCGAAGTAGCTGAAACTGCCAGTGACTAGTTCTAAAGGTTTACTAGCGACAGTGCACATTGGCAGATTTGCTAGTTTTTTACTGGAATAATACCAGAGTATCTTCATGTTCATTACTAATCTATCTGCATCAAAACATGAGCACATTGAATCAAGATACTAGATTCTTTCCACTCAAAGTCAACACAATATCATTTGCATAGAGGATGAAAGATGCATAAAATAGAACATTAACATCTTCATCTAAATAGAGAATAAGAAAATGAGCACCCAAGAGCACAAAGAGAAGAAGCACCCAAGACCGAACCCTGGGGGACGCCCTTTATTACATCCCCAAAATCAGAAATCATGTCACACAGATGTGTGGCTTGCTTCTGGTTTTGAAGGACAGAGGCTGTAGTGACCCTCGGAATCTATACTGTCCTTTTTTCTGGACTTTAGCTTAAATAAGCCTTGATATAATGAATGGTCTGGAAACTGGGCTGCTAGTATACTGACCTGAAAAGGTTGTATGTCTAGCTTCCGCTGGTAAGATCTTGCCAATGTATGTCACCATGAAAAATAGCCCCTCCCGTCGACCTGTTATCCTTGTGCTTCTCAATCAGTATAACACATAGACTAAAACCATTGAAGCATACATCCACATTGAGGATAAAAGGATGTTCATAGTTAGTTGGGCCTTACATAGTATGAAACAACAGGAAAGAAAGTTTAGTTCCCGTAAGGTTAAGCGCTAGTATATACAACAGATGTATCACACAGTATGTTGCTCACACATCCGACTGTGAATTATTTAATATGTGTAAAATAGGGAAACTCTATTGCTCGATCACTCTCAGTGGCCCGAATGATAGTATCATTTAAATATAGGAGTCCTCCAAGATCACTCAAATAGTGTAGGTTGGTCATTGCAATTTTGATGTCATGTATAAGCAATACAAGGGGTGGAAGTGTTGACAGGAGTTTTAAAGACAAATGCTGGTAGTTGGGTGACTCATAAATTCCATTGATTTTTCAAATAACTCTCATATAAGTCTCATATATCAGCAAATAGAAAATGCAAAAATGGCATGTCACGCGTACGGTGCTAACTTCAATGGGAAGGTGATCTTAGAAGGTAAGTGCTTTACTATTGGTGTTTATGGGAAACTGAAATATTTTGACTTTGTGGCTAGATGACACTGATGTTTTATTGCTATCTTCAAATAAATATGGATTATGATAGTTGGGAACATTTAGAAATGAGAAATGCGAAAAATAAAATCGGACTAGTATACAAGCATAAGTCAGCGAGGGCGCGGCGGCAAAACCGGGTAATGCACATGGCACCCCCTCTTGGCACGACCGGGACTCAGCATATATGATGTGTATTCCTGACGTCACGTCACCACGCGTGCCGCAGGACTTGAAAGGACCTTTGACCCGCCCACCCACACCGAACTTTGACTGTCGTTCCTCCAGCCTAATATCTGGACACATTATTTTACCTATTCTTCTCACAGGTATAAAGTATACCTTGTATTACTATGTGTCTCTAAAGTATACCCTGTTATACCGAATGTCAAGTTTCACATTGAATAAATTGTCTAAACTGCCGTCACGCCTCTCGTCTTATTTATGTCTCTGTGCTAATTTCTATGGGAAGGCCATTTGAAGGAGGTAACTGCTCAACTATGGTGTCTATGGGAAAACTGCAATATTTTTATGAAACCAGATGGCAGTACCAGCGACAAATTCAGTTCCGAGTACAGACACATAATGAACTACAATATGTATATATGTACCCACAATTTGTCATTAATGACATTTGGATAGTCAGTACCTGGCTCTGCCAGGGATATGGACAAGTAAATTGATTGTTGTTTGAAGTAAAGGTCTTATGATAACTAGGAGCAAATGGTATTGGTCATAGATGAATGAGCGTGCAATCATAAATAAATAACAATCAAAGATTTTGGATATATATTCAGTCTATGGATCATATTCTGTAACCCAGTTGCACCCAGTCAACTTGACGCTTCTGCAACTGCCTGTCTGACTTGGTATGGTGAATTTCTTTGTTCCAGTGGAGGTTTTTAGGTCTCTGTGGTAGGAAAAAATGTCTGACTTGGTTCCAAACATATCAAGCTCCAGTAGGTCAATGAGGTATTTGGATCTCAAGTGATTGGTCATTTTCACATTAGACACTGGCTCTCTGGTCCTCTCACAATATCACAGTGACTAATACGCAGATGGTACATGGGTAGCTTTTTTGCAGCAAACTGGAAGCTGGAAGTCTATGTCAGCACTCTAACCTTTAGGGAATGTATATAGGGCGTACAAGTATGCTTCACTTCAGGATGTTCTGGTCGTGGATCCGGTAATTGCACTGCACGAAACTATCCACTTTACATATGAATGCGCCCGGCGTATATAGGCATGCTTTTGCGTATATAAGGTCGTCCTATTCCATGTGTGTATACGCCTCATCTGTAGGCACCTGATTCATATATATATGCCTGGCGGGGGGTTGCATGGGGTGGCGGGGGATGGACTGTGGGTCAGTGTTGGTGCAACCTCTACTAATACCCACGAGTGTGTGAGGGGGGGCTGAGTTGCAATTCCTTTTAAAATTTTTTTAATCATGTATACGTTTTGATGGTTTTCGCGCAGTGTTGGAGTAAACGTGGTGAACTATAATGGTTGCAGAGGGCACTTTCCTGGACACACGCCCCCTCTATCGGACGTTTCACAGACCACTTCCGGTCACGTGACACACACTACTCAGACTGCTAACACGGTGAAATTTTCCACCCACCCACCCTACATCAACTAATCTTTTGGGTGATTGTATTTGATGAACTCATAATACAACGTGTATTATAGAATTGTGCAGTATTTGTAAATTACCTTTAATTTACTGCCGGGCTGTGCTACTTTTTATAGTCAGATAAACAAATTTACTGTGGTGGCTGATCGAACACTCTGCTAATTTATTCAACTGAACACGTGGTCACATGACCAGCAATGGACACTCATTCCCGACTTCGCACTCACCACTGGTTCACGGGAATTTTCTTTACACACCCACCCACACCTTTTTCTTTTTACTAGATCAGAGAAGAGAGGCTGAAGAAATGTGTCAGGAACTGGAAGCTCGTAATCGAGAGATTGCTGAGGAGGTAGCCAAAAGGCACCATACCTTGGAGAAACTTTCGGTTCGCGAGACTGATGCTCTGGCCAAGATCGAGCATTTGGATCAACATGTGCATTACATGAAAGATCAAGCTCAACGAGCTATGGCAGAATTATCCGAAAGGGTGCCTACGCCACAAGCTGGCTGGAGTAATGTCAGAGATCATCTCTATTCACCTCCCGGGAGGACAGAAGATCCTGAGCAGACCCCTACCAGACTTTCATCTGGAATAAGGGGTGACCGTCCGAATCACGATCGGGTTATCAGAGCCCGCAACATACTAGCAAAGCTATAGCCGAGCTAGGGTTCAGCTCTGTTGACCAGGTAAGGGAGCAGGATCGGATATTTAACTTGTCTATGGCACAAGCCGACAAGGTTACGATAATGCGACCAGAGAATGCAGCCAGAAAAAACACTGTCATTCCTAAACCTTATGGGAAGGGAATGGAGTGGGAACACTGGTTCGCGGGATTTTGTGAGGATATACAGTGTAACGGCTGGAACAAGGTCGATGCATTGCGAGCGCTACGAGATGGACCCGGGGAAGCTGCACTTCGCGCTTTTCGCCGTTCAGGTGGTACGGAATGGGATGAGATAGTGGAGGTAGCCTCTTACTACTGTGGTCAGCTGGTAACGCTGAATCCTTGATCCACTTTTCTAAAGAGGGTCCAGGGACGGGAGGAGACAACTCGCGCCTATGGTCTGGCTCTACAACAATTGTTGATGGAAGTCTACCCGGCAACGCGACTTGATTCACCCGCGCTGCATGAAAATCTACAAACACAGTTTGTGAAAGGGCTTCGGGATGATGACGTGCGAACAGAAGTCATCTCAAATGGGAGCCTGGCATGAACTTCATGCAGGTGCTTCGGATAGACGCCTATGAACAACGGTGTGTACTGTTTGGAAAATATGCTAATCCAGGAAAAACTTCCCTGGTTAATATGGTAGGCTCTTCTTGGCAACAAGTAGAGGAAGAAGATACCTACGAGTGCCAGGAGATGAAAATAGAGGATATACTCTCTAATGTTCGTTCAATGGTGCTCGGAAGGGGAGGTTTCCAGAAACAGGGACGCGGACCCGGTCAAACCCCTAGCTTTGGAAGGAACAGCAATGTACCTTCTGTGGCAAAACCAGGGGAGAACTCTTCCAAGGTTATGAAGTTGTTGGCTAAGATCAACAAAAGACTGGGCCAGGTGGAGAAAAACCAGCTGGACGTCCGACATTGTTGGCGGTGCAACAAAATGGGACATATATCTCCAGATTGTCCAGAGTCCCAGAGCGTATCCACAGTGGAGACACCTCGTAGTCTACCTGCGTTGCCGGTTGCTTCCAGAAGTGATCCGGAAAATGAGGGAGGACTGTAGAGAGTGGCAACACTACGGTCCAGGAAGGTGTGTGCCAGGGGACACAGACCAGCGAGATAAATAGGAAGGGATCCATCCCAACCTTACCGGAAAAGGGGAGGATATGAAGTACAGTCGCAACGATCTGTAGTAAGTATCTCTCACCTGGGCACCCCTGTCTGCAATGGCTTTGTCAACGTGGACGGGACCTCGGAACCTTGGATAGGATCTCGCGGTTTGTACGTCAGCCGTCTCCCTTAGGTGGGCGACGCTGGTATGTGCCGGCTAGAATTCAGGGAAGAAAGATAGATCTATTACTAGACACCAGCGCAAGTCGCTCTGTGTTGAATAACAGACTCTATCAGTCTCTCGGGTTCGCCCAGGAATGTCATGTTCCTGGAGCCTCGGCTAAGGCTGCAAATGGCGCTCAAATGAGGTGCTATGGCAGTGTAATTATTCCAGTCTTGGTAACACTGAATTTGTATAGGGTCCCATACTAAGTGATATCGAAGAGAGTGGAATATTAGGTGTAGATTTTCTCACCCTCTATGGAGGCTCTGTGGATCTACAGGATGGCACTCTCCGACTCAAATACCCTGAGTTAATGGAGGTGGAATGTAGTTGTCGACAGATTTCTTCAGTGATCTCTGTTCGACAAGATGTGGGCATCCCACCTCAGCAGATAATGTCCTGATAGCTGGGGAAGGAGATTTACCACGTGGTGATGCGCTATTCGAGCCAAATCCGGAATTGTTTTCCCTAAAAGGAATACAAGCCTGGGATACTTTGATCGGTAGTGCTAGAGAAGGATCAATTCCTATAAGTAATCGGGTTGATTACATTGAAGAGAGGTGACACATTGGGCTGGGCAACCCTAGCTCATGTAGATGGCCTAATAGACTCCGGTCCACAGTGAATCACACCTATTCCAGTTTCCAATATAGACGGGGAAGATATGACATCTGAACCGGGAACACTGGACTTTGAGGGAATTGATTATGATGAAGTACGAGTAAGTGCTATTGAATCTGGAATGGGATACATTCCAGTTCCGGATCAACGACACAAACTAAGAATACTTCTTAAGAATATGGAGTCAATCTTTGCTCGACCAGGAGATCCCTTGGGAAGGACTGATCAGGTGGAACACACAATTGACACTGAGGGACACCGACCTTTCCGTCTTCCTTATCGACGGCTGCCCCCGGTAAAACGGGAAGCTTTAGAAGAGGAAGAGCCAGAAAGTAATTATTCCCAGTGCGAGCCCTTGGGCCAGCCCTGTGGTAATGGTTACTAAGAAGGATGGTACCGGCCGGTTCTGTATTGACTACAGAAAGCTGAATGGTATCACCCGGAAGAATGCCTATCCCATATCTCGGATTGATGAGAATCTCGACTCTCTAGGAGGGAACAAGTGGTTTTGTACTCTGGATCTCCAGTCCGGATATCGGCAGGTAAAGATGAACAGTGGTGATCAGCCTAAAACGGCGTTCACCACTCATCAAGGGCTTTACAAATTCACCGTAATGCTGTTTGGCCTCTGTAATGCTCCCGCAACTTTCGAATCCATGATGGATCAGATGTTGCGTGACTTACAGTGGAGAAGTGTTTGGTTTATCTGGACGACATAATCATCTTCGGAAAGAATTATGTGGAATGTCTAGAAAACCTGCGAGAGGTATTTGAGTGGATTAAATCCTATGGATTGAAGCTCAAACCTCAGAAATGTAAGCTGTTTCGCAGGTCTGTGGAATACTTGGGACGGATAGTTTCTGGAGAAGGAATCCGGGCCGACCCTTCCAAGTTGGAGGTTGTAGCCAATTGGCCATGCCCCCAGAATATAAAAGACATAAGGTCTTTCCTAGGGTTTTGTTCGTATTACTGCGACTATATCCCGGGTTTTTCTGAAATTGCACACCCAATGCAACAGTATGTAGTACGAGATAAGCCAGGGAAGTCGAAAGAGATCCAGTGGACACCGGAAGCCAAATTTGCTTTTCTGGGACTTTACGGAGTTTACGGAGACTCCCGTGTTGAAGTACCCTCTGCCCCGGGGTCGGTTCGTTCTTGACACTGACGCCAGTAATGAGAGTATCGGAGCGGCTTTGTCTCAAATTCAGGATGGTGAGGAAGTTCCAATAGCTTTTGCCAGCAATAGCTTGAGCAAAAGCCAGCGGAACTACTGTACCACTAAGAGGGAACTCTTAGCTGTTGTGGTGTATGTAAGGAAATATCGACACTTCCTAGCAGGTGGAGATTTCATCTTATGTACCGACCATTCTTCTCTCAAATGGCTCTTTAACTTTAAAGACGCCGAGGGAATGATTGGAAGATGGCTGGCACCCCTTTCCGAATTCGGATTGACTAACTGCCAGATAGAGCACTGGGCTTGAAAGTCTCACATTAATGCGGATTGTCTCTCAAGGAGGCTAGTGCGGAAATGTGGACGTCCTGATTGCCGGGATTGTGGTGAGCATAGAGCAGTAATTGCTGCCTTACGCTCCCAGAAAGTGAAGATGCCCCAGAACTATCAGTGGACTCTGGAACAGATTAAGGAAAGTCAACAGGCTGACCCAGATCTGTTCCGGCTAAGTAAGCTGGTAGCGAATAGGCTCCATAGATCTTGCCTGAAAGCCGAGAATTTCGGAATCTGTGTTGTCAGTGGAAAGAATTGGAAGTCCGGGATGGAGTATTATATCGATGGAGAACCAGGTTGCAACCGCTGAAGCGTACTCTGCAATTAGTGGTCCCTCAAGAACTACGTTCCGGATTAATGACCCTATGTCATGAACATAGGAGTGCAGCACATCTAGGACGGAAAAGGACGGTCGCCCGAATACGGCGTCGTTACTACTGACCTGGAATGGGTGCTGATATCCGTAGATGAATAGCTGGCTGTTCCGTCTGTGGCAAAGTCAAACCCGGGGTAGGTCTCGACGAGTCAGAGGACGGGAACACCTGTATGATGGTGGTGATGGATTATTACACAAAATATGTGCAGATCTATCCCCTCAAGAATCACAAAGCTGCCACTTGCGCGGAAGCCTTAGTGAAAAACTGGATGTTGCCTTTTGGAACTCTGAGTGTGCTACATTCCGACCAGGGACAGGAATTTGAATCTCAGATCTGGAAAGAACTGCGTAGGATACTGGAGATTAAAAAGACACATACGAATCCATATCGTCCCCAATCGGATGGTATGGTGGAAAGATTCAACCGGACATTGATCCAGTGTCTTCGGACTCAGGTCGATGAAAACCGGAAGAATTGGAATGAATTGGCACCGTTTATAGCACACACTTATAATGAAACCATTCATTCCAGCAGGGGTGTTCACCCAACTTACTCATCTTTGGCGAGGAGATAGTAATGCACGCTGACATAGTCTATGGGGTTCTGGGAATGTCCACGGATGATCCTTGTCCCATAGGTTTTGTTGAAAAACTCAGGGAACATTTTGTGGAAGGATACTACCTTGCAAGACGGAACCTGATGAAAGCTGCAGAGTGGCAAAAGACTGGACATGACGTCAATCTGAAGCCATGTATGTTCCGAGTAGGAGATCGGGTTGTACGATACCACACTCCGTTGGTAAATGTCAAACTCGCTCCCAACTGCGATGGACCATTCCGAATTATTCAAGTATTGTCGGAAACGACAGTAGTGATAGAGGACGAATGGTCACGAAGGCATTACAAATCCCATGTAGCTTGTTTAAGACTCTGCGAGGGTAAGCGCGAAGGTTCCGGCTTTGAAGTTTCACACCCTGCTACAACGCGGGATGTGTCACTGACCACAGACTCGACTTGTGAAACAGGGAGGTCCCGGTTCAAAGAGCTGGGAAGCCGGGTGTCAAACCCCTGTCTACACAGCAGAGGCGGACCCCGACAGGAAAGACCCAGTCAAAGGTTACTGGGGTTTCGAGTGATGGGTGCCCGTCAACACGATGGAAGCCGGGACGGCCATGGAAGGTTATTCCTGCCTACACTAACCTCAAAGGAAAGGTGTGGGTAGATGAGAAGCCTGACGCGGCCAAGTCCGCTTTTGCTACGGATCGAACTATGTATACAAAGCATGGTTCGAGAAGTAGAAAGAAGCCTGCATCAGGCTTAACCCCACGCCACAGTTCTTGACTAAAATCGAAAGCTGTGTTTAGCTACAAAGAGTAGTTGTTGAAAAACACAACAAGAAGCAATGGTACGAAGTGTAGACCGTTAGGAGTCAGTGGCGTGTCGATTGAACATGAATGTTGATCTAGAGATTACCTTGAGGAAGTCGTTGTGTGCCGCTGCCCAGACATTGCTCTAAGGGATCCTTGGCTTCTTCACGCATGTGGTGTTGAGACGCTCAAGGTGAGTCAGTCTCGGCACAGTTGATTGGTTCAAGGAATTGAATCTGGGTCAACTAGGAGTATGAAAGGCCCTGTTTTTCCAGTGGTCTTTACTGTGTTCGGAGTGGTGCCTAGCACCACGAGAGTCGGGTATGGCTGACCATACAGCATGGCTGACCGTACCCCCATTGCGGAGGGTGAGCGTGAGCTCCCCTCAACGCTACCCGGATCCTCAGCCTCGGCTGAGTGGGGGGCAGACCTGGACGATGATGCTTTGCTCATCGGTTCAGACGATGGTGACTCAGACTCTGTTCTTCTTGGGGAAACCCAAGATGAACAACCCGGACAGGGAAAAAGGGGAAGAATACTAAGGCGGCCAAGGCTGCTAAGGGTTCTTCCGGTGCACGTCCGGAGACGAGCTCAGTGAAAACTGAGACTTCTGACTCAGATGTTATAATGATGGAAGTCAGAGGTTCCGAATCAGAGCAGGAAATGCCATGCTCTGGGGAAGACCCCTGACTAAGGAGAGTCCGGGCCTGTGGTTTCAACCCAGAGCCTGGAACAGATGTTAGTGGGGATCCCAGATCCCGAGACGCGTGCCGTTGTGCAGTCAATGTACCAAATTGGACTCCTCCCAAGGGGAAGCCAACGGAACCGCAGCTGTCGAAACAGCAATGGAAGCGACTCTGTCCCGCCGTCCCGAAACAGGCTGAGGCGGAGTTGGCCGGTCAGAAGGCCGGTCAGACTCACGTGACTCTGGTAAGGGTAAAACCAAACCCGAGAAGCAAGGGAAACCGTCGAAGGGGGCCGGGTCGAAAGGCTCAGACAAGCCCGTGGTGCAGGCCGGGCCCAAACATTCTGAACCCAAATCGAATGCCTCCACGGGTGCCACGGGTGGGGACGGAGTAAAGTGTTGGGGAACAGAGATGGATAAGGCTTAACCCTTGTCCGGATCTGAACCCGACAATGATGGCGGTGATTTCCAACCTGGCGGAAAGCGGGCTGGGAAGAGAACGGTGGCTCGCCAGCTGGCGGCCTCTTTGCTGGGCAAGACTTACACTTGCCTGGAAGATCTCTGTCATGGGAACCAGCACTATATACCCAATGGTGTCTGTTTAGATGGAACCTCAGACAATGAGGAATGGCTTCAGGATGAGGGCTCTCCCAACACTTGGTACGTCAAGCGAATGGAGGGGGTTCAGAGTGTGAGTCGACTGAAGTATGATGATCAGGTGAAAGACCGGATCGCATATGCATGGCACAAGTTCGGAAATGGTGGACATTGTGTCATATTGAGTTGCCATGGAAGGGACAAGAAATTGTCACCGACCTACGAGACTGAGTGTTTATACGCTAGGCACCTTGTAGAGGTTCACCTAGCCGAAAGACCATGGCTCCAGTGCCTTGGTAAGAAGGGCGGTTCTTGCCAGGCCGGATGTGCCAGTTCGCGGCGATCGTGTCTTATCCGACACATTGCCCGGGAGCACCAGACTGCGGGCGCTGCAGCAAGGGAGCGGGTCATGAACCTTTGGCAGAGGTTCGATGATCTAGCTTCTGACGCTCAAAATGGCAGACTGGAGCCTGAGACTTTCGTGAACGACGGTTATTTGTTCAAGATCGGATGGAAGAAGAATCCCGGCTGGTACGGGAGTCTGATGCTGTCTGTCTCGAACCATCAGAAGATGTCACGAGAGTCAAGGACTAAGCGGTCCCATAGCCAGGAACCGCCTAAGAGTTCCTTGAAGGTTAGACGGCGGGTTAACCCTTTAAGGACGCATGATGCCTGGAGGCATCACCACGCTAAAGACGCATGATGCCTTGAAAATGTAGATATAATATCATATTTAGTATTTCTATTAAAAGGAAATAAAACATTTATGATTATGTATCCTATTACATGATTACAAACTTGGATATCAGTTTTAACTATTATGTGGCCGTCCTGTAGCCAGACAGACTGCCACTAGTATCCGTCCTTATGGGAGTAGCTGGACCCCAGGCAGCCGTCCTTAAGGTGTTAAGCAGTTGTCGTCGTCATCACCAGCGAGGATGATGCTCCTGGGAAATCCGCCGGAAAACCTAAGGAGAAGTTGGCCCCTTGTAGGCACACCGTCACTGACATGGTGGAAGCTGCCTGCCAGGCTACGCCAAGTTTGGTTGAAGGACAAAAACTCCTTTCAGCGTCAAGAGGGGGAAGCGTTCCACCTGTTTCAAAAGCAGGCGGAAGTGAAGAGGCCTTTCCGGCACTCCCACCTCCAGCCAACCCGGCCCCTGAGGTGAGGAGGAAACCTGTGACAAAGCCTACCGCTCAGTCAAAGGTAACTTCCTCTCCATGTGCGATCTCCGTTGAATACGTCCAAAGGGTGGGTCAATTGGAATCCCACATTGGTAGCACATTTGAAGGACGTGTCCGAGATGGCACTAAGTCCCTCCATGAGAGCCTCGTTAAGGAGCTGGTAAACCTGGCCCGGTACGAGGTGCGGGAAGCCACGAAGGGCCTGGCTACGCGGTATGCAGTGGACTTAGAGGATATTGCGAAAACCACAGCCCAGTCAAGGTTTACCCGGGCAGAAGCCCAGGCCCATCGCCAAGATGAACGTTGTCTTCGGCATTTGGTTATATCGCTCTACGACATCGGAGACGACAATCCCTTGAGGAAGCGTGGTTGGCCCGACAGCGTAGCCGTGGGAGATTCCTTCAGTTTACCTCGGAAGGACCAGACCCGACACGCCGGCAACTCGCCGACATGTTAGGGTGGTCATCCGTGGAGGAAATCTCCATGACCGACACTGCATCCACAGCGGCCCAGCCCATGGATGTCAGTGTAGACGCTCTGCTCTCCGGGCAAGGTCGGGTCCCTACAGATCAGACTGAACCCGTACAGCCGAGACAGCCTCCTCCTGTGATGCGGACTGAGACATCGGCGGGACCTTCCAAGGTAATGCCGGTTGATTGATCCGGGGAACAGGGTGGAGCTATGGGGATGGATGCCAACATCATCCCGTTGGAGTCCAGAATCTTTTTAGATGCCGGACCGACCGCTCTCCAGCAGTTGATGTGTCAGCTTCAGCCTACAACAGTGCTGAGTCCCCTGCGACCAGAGCAGTGTGCCCTGGTTATGTCGGTTCATCCTACTACTACCACGCCTAGTAAGTCGGAAGTGGTCGACCTTAAATCGTCCTCTGACGAGGACATTTAGGGTAGACGACAGACGTCTATACTGGCCCGTGGTAGGCCGGGAATATGCCATCTGAAGTCGGAACCAATAGAGCCAACAACTCTTCCAGGACCGAAGTCATATGGGTTTGGGAAGAACCCGGGTGGGGGAAAAATTTTTTTCCCTACCTAGTGACTTCCATGATGATCTTCCGGAAACAATAACTTGCTTGCAGAGGATTGTCGACTTACTCCTCATATATTAAATATGACAGTTCTTATATGAGGAACACCCACTCTGGGAAATTCGTTTTCCAGAGGAGAGGGTGTATAGGGACCTTCTGACTCGAAGCCTGCTCTTTCTCAGCAATGGCGAGGATCGCTGGGAGGGGTAGAGGGAAAGCCAGGAGTTCGCCTAGATGAGCGATCCCAGGTTGGGGCTGAGGAAAGTCACAACCCTGGTTTCAGGCGGCTGAAGGTTCTTCCGATGGTCAAGCCCATAATAGGCTCCCATCATGAAAACCTCCAGCCTGTGGTATGGACTCTGTCCATGCCTTTACGTGGCACCGGGTAAGGAAGGCTATATCTTCTAGGTATAGATCTGACTTACCGGGTCTGTGTCGGAACCGAGTTCGTCGACTCGACAGTGTGATAGTAGACGTCATCCCTGTTTTGTTGGATGACGCCTGCTATCCCTACCTTGGGTGGGTGATCGTAAGTTCTTAATCCGGCTAAGATTGGGGCCTTCATTGGTACTCGATTTCAAGCCGAGGCATACATGCCAGTAAAGCTGAAGCCGAAATGAACACTGATACCACACACTCTTACAAGGTGGATGGAGAAATGTTTTTGCCTTTTTGGTCGTTATTCCGTTTTCGGAAAACACTCATCAGGGAAGGTGCCAAGCAAGGCTGGCCCTTCTTCATCTCATGGACAACTGGAAACAGTGGGAAGCTCAGCACGCGCAGGCATCGGGCTGAACGCAGTAGGTCTGCAACGCCGGTGGGCCCGCTGAGCTTGATACTAAAAGACCATGAAGAAAGCTACTAGGACCAACATCCAGAACAGAGGGAGGCGGGGTGCTCGACAGGCCGGGCTGACCACCCGTAGGTCCGCGACTGTCGAGTCTTCCCTGTCCAACGCTCAAGACACGCCCCGGCTCAATAAGGGTGATTATCATGTTTTCATACACATCAAAAGGTGCTAGCGAGGATGGTCCTTTTATCTTCTCAACAATGTCATTTCTTCTTTCCTGAATGTCTTCTCTTCCACATTTTATTATTCTCCATTCTACAATTCCACCTTTCACTTATACAACAGTATCAGTGAATTCTTGTGAACACCAGGAAGATAGAGAGTAGACCAAGAACTGCTGGATTTGTGTTGTAATTTTTAAACGGGTTGTCCCCTAGCAGCATAATGGCTGCCTTGG
This sequence comes from Alentia gelatinosa, assembly GCA_950022655.1. Lineage (NCBI taxonomy): Eukaryota > Metazoa > Annelida > Polychaeta > Phyllodocida > Polynoidae > Alentia > Alentia gelatinosa. The sequence continues at coordinate 10,975,929 of OX465583.1, forward strand.
TCCCTTAGTAAAAACTGGGAGGCGTAATGTAGTTGGGGGGGAATCCAGCAGTGTTCGTACGTTCTACGGAAGGTGGCGCGGATATCCGATCCCTACTGTGTAGTTGTTCCGGGCAACGCCGCACACGAGAGTGGCGTGGCGGAGAACGGGATTACGTAACGCTGGGTATATATACTCAGTGTTCACAGTAGGTCGACAGGTTAGTCCTCGCGTGTCTCTTCTACGGAACAGACCCTTGGGCCCTCACTTTGCAGGCGGGTTCTCGTAACCTTCCAGGTGGTTAGGCGAGTCTTTCAGATTAGCCTCTCCAGCATTACCTGGGACTCTGTGCTAGGGTACTGTACTTGTTGGAAAGATCTTCCAGATCTTTCCGGAAAGTAATATTGTTAATAAACATTCCTGTTTATTAAACGCGTGTGTTGTATTGTGTGTGACTAGGTCTGTGTAAACTCACCGAAAGCCGAACCAACCTACGTAGAGAGCGTAGGGTGGGATCCTGCCTGGAACTAGCATTCCGGATCGGGGTCATCCAACCTGCTAGACAGGCGGCGACCACCACAATTAGGATGCACGGTAATTGTCACTCAGCTTCACATCGATAACGATTGCAGTGCATCTTAACTCATGGAGTATTGTCTTTTTATACAATTTTTGATGCACTTCTATTATAGATATTTTCTGTTCCTCAAATGTGTCTCACATCCATTCAATTGACATCTGAGATTTTCTCGACGACCTATCCACTTGTACATCAAGCTCAGTTGGGCAGTACTTCATTGTCAGAGATATTCTAAACCTCGAGATTAGATCGGCTTCATCAATGCATATATCCTTCATGCAGCTGACCCCTTGTGAACAGCTGGCACAGAGCGTTGCCAACGTCATCTTGCCGTGGTTACCGACTTCAAGTGTATCTCTCTCCAACCGCATTTTCTGCCGTGCGTTAGTCCTAAATATATGCTCGGAGGTTGATGATGTTACAAGTGAAGCCTGGCTATCGTTCCAAAGCAATGTAAACCCATACCATGGTGTTTGGACACCCAGTGAGTTACTTCTCATTCTTGGCAGAACTCTGCTTTACTTCCGATGTTACTTTCATAAACTTCCCCTTTCAACCTGGTGTAAAGCATAGAGGCCTAGACTTGCTAGGTGTAGACCTTAATAGTTAGGGAGTCTGAACTCAAACACAGATGCACTAGTCCCGAGCGTTTAATATGGGAAAAATCACAGTATCTAGTTCAATCAAATGCAGCATTTGTAAAAGATAATATTTTCAAAAATTAAGTAGATAGAAACTAAGAGAACTTCATAAAGAATACATAACAGAACTTTTCAGGTCTATGATTCTAAAAATTGTGGTGCCACCTGTCATTCTATCAAAGAACTTTGGCCTGAAGTCATATTTCTGCTTGAATCACTGACATAATAAGTAAGCAAGTAATACTTGATTTTCATTCAGTCCTATCTCATTCAATAGTCAGCATAGATACTTCAGATAAAGAGTGATTTGTAGATGAGCCTCCACAGAATACAACCTGTATTTATTTAGTGCTTTTAGAGGTAATTATTTGCCGTTTCTAGCTATACCATATGCCAAAAATGCAGTAATATCAGAAAATCACGTTTTAGGGTTCCTTTGAACTCTTTGTCATCTGTGATAATGCTCCTGTATCTCATTAAATATCTATCACATCCTGGCAATATAGGTATCATTTTAATTGTCTTGAAATTGCTAAGAAGATGTTTATTTCTAGGTCATCGCAATAGATTTTTCAATAAATCACTGATAGGGTATGTAAGGAAGCAGATGTAACATGTGTAGTGGGACGGGAATCCAGCAGTGTTCGTTTGTTTCACAGAAGGTGGCGCGATATGCCGATCCTTACTGTGCTGTGATTCCGGGCAACGCCGCACACGAGAGTGGCGCGGCGGAGACCGGGATTATGTAACGCTAAGTATATATACTCAGCGTTCACAGTAGGTCGACAGGCTGTCCTCGCGCGTCCCTTCTACGGAACGGATCCTTGGGCCCTCACTTTGCAGGCGGGTTCTTGTAACCTTCCTGGTGGTTAGGCGAATCCTCCGGGTTAGTCTATCCAGCATTACCTAGCACTCATGTGTTAGGGTACTGTACTTGTGAGGAAGATCTTCCAGATCTTTCCAGGAAGTAAGTGATTAATAAACATCCCTGTTTATTAAATGACGTTGTTGTGTTGTGTGTGATTAGGTCTGTGCAAACTAACCGAAAACCGAACCAACCTACGTAATTGCGTAGGGTGGGATCCTGCCTGGAACTAGCGTTCCGGATTGGGGTCATCCAATCTGCTAGACAGGCGGTGACCACCACACTGGTGCCGTGACCAGGATCCCAGGTTGCTTGCACAACCCGGGATTCTCGGTAAATGCAAGGATCTGGAATAAAAACCAGATCCCAGGCTGAACAGGAGAGTGAAGATGGGGAGGTAACTTCTCAACAAACTCTTCCGGCCCGGAATGACGACAAGTCTCCAAAACCAGAGGGAGGGGGTGAAACCCAGCAGTCTGGCAAGGAGAAATCTCGGAAGAGAACCGCCGCTCAGAATCTGAGTTCGACGGTCCTGAAGAGTTTCAGTCCGGCGGCCGACAGCCGACCTGGCCCCGCAAGGGATCTGGAGGGACTCAGTAAAATTGGGTCTCAGACAGATAGTCCCGGAGAGTCTAGTACGGTCGGAAAATACTTTAAGGGTACCTTCCGATGAAGTTCCTGTAGGTTTCCTTGGACCCGAACTCTTAGCCGAGTTTGATAGGGAAAGGGAAGCCAGAGACATGTGTCGGGAACTAGAAGCTCGAAACCGTGAGATCGCCGAGAAGGTAGCCCAAAGGCACCATAACGTGGAAGAACTTTCGGTTCGCGAGATTGAGACTCTAGAGAAAATCGAGCGATTGGACCAACATGTACAATACATGAAGGACCAAGTTCGACTAGCGGAGACAGAATCATCCCAACGGATGCCTATGTCCCAAGCTGGCTGGAGTAATGTGAGAGATCATCTATATTCCCCACCAGGGAGAGTAGAAGATCCAGAGAAGACCCCTAACAGATTCATATCTGGAACAAAGGGTGTGGAGACTCCTTTGGTTAGCTTCCGGCTACCCTCTGAGTCAAGAATGGGTTCTCCGAGTTCCGAACGTACTAGTAAAGCTATAGCTGAACTAGGGTTCAACTCGTTCAACCAAGTCCGGGAACAAGATCGGATCTTTAACTTGTCAATGGCGAGAGCTGACAAGGTTCCAATGATGCGCCCAGAGAACGCAGCCAGAAAAAACGCTGTCATTCCAAAACCTTACGTGAAAGGAATGGAGTGGGAACACTGGTTCGCGGGATTTTGTGAGGATATACAATGTAATGGCTGGAATAAAGTAGATGCATTGCCATACCTCAAAAGAGCGTTGCGAGATGGACCCGGAGAAGCTGCACTTCACGCTTTTCGCCGTTCCGGTGGTACGGAATGGGATGAGCTAGTGGAGGTAGCCTCATACTACTGTGGTCAGTTGGTAACGCTGAACCCCCGATCCACTTTTCTAAAGAGGATCCAGGGTAAAGAGGAGACAACTCGCGCCTATGGGCTAGCTTTGCAACAAATGTTGTTAGAGGTTTACCCAGGGACGGGATTAGATTCTCCTGCGCTGCATGAAGATCTACAAACTCAGTTTGTAAAAGGACTTCGAGATGATGACGTGAGAGCGGAAGTCATCTCTAAATGGGAGCCCGGTATGAACTTCATGCAGGTGTTGCGAATAGTAGATGCCTATGAACAACGGTGTATACTATTCGGGAAATATGCTAATCCAGGGAAAACTTCTCGGGTTAACATAGTGGGTTCTACTTGGTCACAAGTAGAGGAAGATACCTACGAGTGTCAGGAAGCAGAAATAGAGGATATACTCTCTAATGTCCGCTCCATGGTACTCGGAAGAGGAGGTTTCAATAGACGGGGACGTGGAAGAGGTCGAACCCCTAGCTTTGGAAGGAACAGCGATGTACCTTCTGTGGCAGAGGCAAAACCAATAACCACTGATCCTGAAGGAAATTCCTCAGAGGTTATGAAGTTGTTGACCAAAATCAACGAAAGACTGAATCAGGTGGAGAAAAACCAGCTGGATGTCCGACGTTGTTGGCGGTGCGACAAAATGGGACATATCTCTCCAGATTGTCCAGAAGCCCGGAACGTTACTACGGTGGAATCATCTCGTAGTCTGCCTGCGTTGATGGTTGCCTCTCAGAGTGAACCGGAAAATAAAGGAGGACTGTAGCGAGTGGCAACACTGCGGTCCGGGAAGGAAAGTGCCAGGAGACTCAAACCTGTGAGATGTATAAGGAGGAAAATATTTCCAACTTACCAGAAAAGGGGAAGATACAAAATACGGTTGCAACGATCTGTAGTAAGTATCTTTCACCCGGGCATCCTTGTCTGCAATGGCTTTGTCAACGCGGATGGGATCTTGGAACCTTGGATGGAATCTCACGGTTTATAAGACAACCGTCCCCCTTAGGAGGACGACGTTGGTATGTGCCGGCTAGAATTCAAGGAAGAAAGGTGGATCTATTGTTGGATACTGGTGCTAGTCGCTCTGTGTTAAACAACGGACTCTATCAGTCTCTTGGATTTGCGCAGGAATGTCATGTTCCTGGAGCCTCGGCAAAAGCTGCTAATGGTACTCATATGAGGTGCTATGGTAGTGTGATTATTCCAGTCTCAATAGGTAACACTGAATTCGTATGGGGTCCCATACTCAGTGATATCGAAGAAAGTGGAATATTAGGCGTAGATTTTCTCACCCTCTATGGAGGCTCTGTAGATCTACCCGATGGCACTCTCCGACTCAAATTTCCTGAGTTAATGGAAGTGGAATGTAGTTGTCGACGGATTTCTTCTTTGATTTCTGTTCGACAAGATGTGGGCATCCCCCCCCAGCAGATGGTTAATGTCCTGATAGCTGGGGAAGGCGACTTACCACGTGGAGATGCACTTTTCGAGCCAGACCCAGAACTGTTTTCTAAAAAAGGAATACAGGCCTGGGATACCCTGATCGGAAGTGCCAGAGAAGGATCAATTCCTATAAGTAATCATACCTCCGGGTTGATTAAATTAAGGAAGGGTGATACATTGGGCTGGGTAACTCTAGCTCATGTGGATGGCCTAGTGGACTCCAGTCCACAGGGAATCACACCTATTCCCGTTTCCGAAATAACCGGGGAAGATGAACAATCTGAACTGGAAAGGTCGGACTTAATAGGAAATGATTATGAAGAAGTGCGGGTTAGTGCTATCGATACAGGAACGGGATCCCTTCCAGTTCCGAGTCCATTGCACGAAACTCTGGAAACTTTAGTTCAGACGACAGACACACTAAACAGTGGGGAACGACATGAACTAAGGATTCTTTTGAAGAAGATGGAGTCAATCTTTACTCGACCTGGAGATCCCTTGGGGAGAACGGATCGAGTAGAACACACGATTGACACTGAAGGTCATCAACCTTTCCACCTTCCTTATCGACGGCTACCTCCGGTAAAACGGGAAGCTTTAGAAGAGGAAGTAGGGAAAATGATGGACCAGAAAGTAATCATCCCCAGTGCAAGTCCTTGGGCTAGCCCGGTGGTAATGGTTACTAAAAAGGATGGTACTTGCCGATTCTGTATTGATTACAGAAAATTGAATGGTATCACCCGGAAGAATGCTTACCCAATACCCCGGATCGATGAGAGTCTCGACTCTCTGGGAGGGAACCAGTGGTTTTGTACTCTGGATCTCCAGTCTGGATATTGGCAGGTAAAGATGAACAGTGGCGATCAGTCTAAAACGGCGTTCACCACTCATCAAGGGCTTTACGAGTTCACAGTAATGCCATTTGGCCTCTGTAACGCTCCTGCGACTTTCGAATCCATGAGGGATCAGATGTTGCGGGGTCTACAGTGGAAAAAATGTTTGGTTTATCTAGACGACATAATCATCTTCGGAAAGAATTATGTTGAATGTTTAGAAAACCTGAGAGAGGTATTTGAGCGTATTCAATCTTATGGGTTGAGACTCAAACCTCAAAAATGCAAACTGTTTCGCAAATCTGTGGAATACTTGGGACGGATTGTTTCCGGAAATGGAATCCGGGCAGATCCTTCCAAGTTGGAGGTAGTGGCTAATTGGCCACGCCCCCAGAATATAAAAGACATAAGGTCTTTCCTAGGATTTTGTTCGTATTACCGCGACTTTATCCCGGGTTTTTCTGAAATTGCACACCCTATGCAACAGTATGTAGTACTAGATAAGCCAGGGAAGCATAAAGAGATCCAATGGACTCCGGAAGCTGAACACGCTTTTCTGGGACTAAAAAGAAAGTTTACGGAGACCCCCGTGTTGAAAAACCCTCTAGACCAGGGTCGGTTCATTCTCGACACTGACGCTAGTAATGAGAGTATTGGAGCGGCTTTGTCTCAGATACAAGATGGTGTGGAAGTTCCAATAGCTTTTGCCAGCAACAGCTTAAGTAAAAGCCAGCGGAACTACTGTACTACTAAGAGGGAACTCTTAGCGGTTGTGGTGTATGTAAGAAAATATCGACACTTCTTAGCAGGTGGAGATTTCATCTTACGTACTGACCATTCTTCTCTCAAATGGCTCTTTAACTTTAAAGACGCCGAGGGAATGATTGGAAGATGGCTGGCAGCTCTCTCCGAATTCGGGTTGACTAACTGCCAGATTGAGCACCGGGCTGGAAAGTCACACATTAATGCGGATTGTCTCTCAAGGAGACCAGTGCGGAAATGTGGACGACCAGATTGCCGGGATTGTGGCGAGCATAGAGCAGTAATAGCTACTCTACATTCCCAGAAAGTGAAGCCGCCACTAAACTATCAGTGGACACTAGAACAAATTAAGGAAAGTCAACAGGCTGACCCAGATTTGTTCCGGTTAACTAAACTGATAGCTAATGGACTCCATAGACCTACAGGACCCGAGATCTCGCCTGAAAACCGAGAATTTCGGAATCTATGTGGTCAATGGAAAGAGCTAGAAGTCCGAGATGGGGTATTATATCGATGGAGAACCACATTGCAACCACTTAAACGTGCTCTACAACTAGTGGTCCCTCGAGAATTACGATCCGGACTAATGACTCTATGTCATGAACATAGGAGTGCAGCTCATCTAGGACGGAAAAGAACGGTAGCCAGAATAAGGCGTCGTTACTACTGGCCTGGAATGGGTGCAGATATTCGAAGATGGATATCTGGATGTTCCATATGTAGCAAAGTCAAACCCGGGGTAGGACTCGGAAAGATGCCGTTACAACAGGAACTGTTTGGTGTCAGGTTTGCCAGAATCGCTCTAGATATCATATCTGGTATCGACGAGTCAGAGGAAGGAAATACCTGTATGATGGTGGTGATGGATTATTACACAAAATATGTGCAGATCTATCCCATGAAAAATCACAAAGCTGCCACGTGTGCGGAAGCTTTAGTGAAAAACTGGATGTTGCCGTTTGGTACTCCGAGCGTACTACATTCCGACCAAGGAAGGGAATTTGAATCCCAGATCTGGAAAGAAATGTGTAGGATACTCGAGATTAAAAAGACGCATACGAATCCATATCGTCCCCAATCAGATGGTATGGTAGAGAGATTCAACCGGACATTGATCCAGTGTCTTCGGACCCTGGTAGATGAAAATCGGAAGAATTGGGATGAATTAGCACCATTTATAGCTCACGCATACAATGGGACCATTCATTCAAGCACGGGGTGTTCACCTAATTTACTCGTCTTTGGTGAGGAAATAGTAATGCCCGCTGACATAGTCTATGGGGTTCCTGGAATGTCTACGGATGATCCTTGTCCCATAGGATTTGTCGAAAAACTCAGAGAATGTTTTATAGAGGGATATTACCTCGCGAGACGGAATCTGACGAAAGCAGCAGAGTGGCAAAAGACTGGACATGACGTCAATCTTAAACCACGTAAGTTCTGAGTAGGAGACCGGGTTGTACGATACCACACTCCGTTGGTAAATGTAAAACTCGCTCCTAACTGGGACGGACCATTCAGAATTGTTCAATTATCGTCAGAAATGACAGTAGTGATAGAAGACGAATGGTCAAGAAGGCGTTATAAATCCCATGTAGCTCGTTTACAACTATGGGAAGGAAAGCGCGAATGTTCCGACTTTGAAGTTTCACACCCTGCTACAAAGCGTGATGTGTCACTGAACACGGGTCCTACTGGGAAACCAGAGAAGTCCCGGGTTCAAAGAGCCGGGAAGCCGGGTGTCAAACCCCCGTCAACACGGCGGAGGCAGGCCCCGATAGGGAAGTCCCGGTCAAAGGTTACCGGGGTTCCGAGTGGGTGCTCGCCTACACGGCGAAAACCGGGACGTCCGCAGAAGGTGATTCCTACTTACGCCAACCTAAAAAGGGAAGTGTGGGTAGAAGAAAAACCTGACATGGAAAAGTCTAAATTTGCTACAAATCGAGCTGTGTATAATAAACATGGTTCGAGATGTAGAATGGAGTCTAAAATAGACTCAAAACCCCGCCGCAGCTCTCGACTAAAATCGAAGGCTGTGGTAAGCTACAAAGAGTAGTGGTGCCGGGGTTGTCGAAAACACAACGAGAAGCAATGGTACGAAACGTAGATCGTTGGTAGTCAGTGGTGTGTCAATTATACATGAATGTTGATCAAACAGTTACCTTAAAATCAGTCGTTATGTGCGGCAGCCCAGACGTTGCTCTAAGGGACCCCGTCGAGGACCCTCTAGAGGCTGCAGAATTGCCGAACGCTCTGAAAGGTCTGATCCATTTACATGGAAATTGGACAAGTCTCCCATACTATCAGCGAGATACACGACGGCGATAAGAAAATCCACACGGTAGAGAACTCGGGGTGGAGCTCAAAAAGGGGTTTCCCCGGGTTCCGGAGCCTGTGCTGGGTGATTGAAGGCGTGAACGAATCAAGTCGAGCGTAACGCTGACCTTTGGTTTCTTCACGCATGCGGTGTTGAGACGCTCAAGATGACACGGTTGATTGGTTCGCGACTGCGAATCTAGGTCGCTTAGGAGTATATAAGACCCTGTTTTTTCAGTAGTCTTCACTCTGTGATCGGAGTGGTGCCTAGCACCACAGGAGTCGGGCGGTAACAGCATGGCTGACCTTGCCCCATCTACGGAGGGTGAGCGCGAGCTCCCCTCACCCCTGCCCGGATCCTCAGCTTCGGCTGAGCGGGGGGCAGATCTGGACGATGATGCTTTGCTCATCGGGTCAGATGATGGTGATTTTGACCTGGAAGGGAACGAGTCTGAGGACTCTGTTCTTCTTGGGGAAACCCGAGATGAACGACCCGGAAAGGGAAAAAGTCACACCGGGAAGAAGTCCGAGGCGGCCCCGGCCACTAAGGGTTCTTCTGGTGCCCGTCCGAAGACGAGCTCAGTGAAAACTGAGGCCTCTGACTCGGATGTGGTTATGGCCGAAGGTTCCGAATCGGAGCGCGATACGCCAAGGCGAGGCCGAGCCCGCCCGCGTCGTCGCTCTCCGAGGAAGTCCTCCGAAGAGGTGGGTTCCAGGCATGAGGTTTCAACCCAGAGCCTGGAACAAATGTTAGCTGGGATCCCAGATCCCAAAACGCGTGCCATAGTACAGTCAATGTACCAAAATTGGACTCCACTCGGAGTGGAGCTGGCGGAAGCCGGGACCTTTTTGGCCCCAGGTCCGGTAGCAAAACCCGGAAGGTCTGAGGCTGGGACAGAGACGGCTATGGAGACTGATTCGTCAGTTGGGGACGACTCTGTAAAAGGGTCGTCCAGCAAAGGTGAGAAACCGGTGTCACAACCAGCTAAACCCACGCCGGGGAAGTCTGTCAGCAAGACTGAGGTGTCAAAACCTCGGGAAGCTGATAAGACTGAGCCGCAGCTTTCGAAACAGAACCGGAAGCGACTCCGTCATGCAGCCCGAAAACGGGCTGAAGCGGAGTTAGAAAAGACAGGAGGTCAGCCGGAATCGCGTGACTCGGAGAAAGGGAAACCTCAAACCGGGAAGCGTGAGGAGTCGAAGGGGGCTGAGTCGAAAGGCTCGGATAAACCCGCGGCGCAGGCTGGGCCTAGTACGGCTGACGCTACACCGAGTACCGCAACAGGTGCCACGGGTGGCGGAGAGGTCAAGTGTTGGGGAACGGAGATGGATAAGGCTAAACCCCTGGTCCAATCCAACCCCGACAATGATGACGGTGATTTCCAACCTGGCGTAAAGCAGGCTGGGAAGAGAACGGTAGCTAGACAGATACCCGCCTCTTTGCTGGGCAAGACTTACACTTGCCTGGAAGATCTCTGTCATGGGAACCGACATTACATCCCCGATGGTGTCGGTTTAGATGGAACCTCTGACGACGAGGAATGGCTAGTTGACGAGGGTTCTCCCAACGCCTGGTACATCGACCGGGTGAAAGGAGTGTCCCGAGTTAGCCGGCTGAAGTACGAAGATCAGGTCAAAGACCGGATCGCGTACGCATGGCACAAGTTTGGAAACGGCAATCATTGTGTCTTTTTGAGTTGCCATGGGAGGGACAAGAAATTGTCACCCACCTACGCGACTGAAGGTCGTTACGCTAGGCACCTCGTAGAGGTACACTTAGCTGAGCGACCGTGGCTACAGTGCCTTGGCAAGAAGGGTGGTTCTTGTCAGGCCGGGTGTGCCAGTTCAAGGCGATCGTGTCTGGTCCGAAACATTGCCCGGGAACACCGGACTGCTGGTGCTGCTGCTCGGGAACGGGTCATGAATCTGTGGCAGAGATTCGTTGACTTAGGTTCCGATGCTTAGAAAAGCAAACCGGAACCCGAGACTTGTGTGACAGACGGTCGATTGTTTAAGATCGGATGGAAGAAGAATCCTGGCTGGTTCGGGAGTCTGATGCTATCCGCTTCAAAACATCGACAGATGTCAAAGGAGTCGAGAAAGAAACGGTCCCTTAGCCGGGAACCGTCTCAAAAGTCCTCGAAGGCTAAACGACGGGTCAAGAAGTTGTCATCGTCCTCATCCAGCGAGACTGACACTTCTGACCGATCCAGTCGGAAGCCCAAGAAGAAATTGGCTCTGGGTAAGCACACCATCGCTGACGTGATGGAAGCTGCTTACTAGGTAGGGCCAAGGTTGTCTGGGGGATTGAAACTTTTCTCAGATCCGAGCGAAGGGAACGTTCCAACGGCTTCAAAAGCCCGCGGACCCGTGGAAAAACCAGCTGGGACTCGTCCTAGCTCAAGTCTCCCGGGAGTTTCCCCGCTTAACAGAGGTGCTACCCAAGCACCCGGGAAAGTTGAGGATGAAGAGGCCTTTCCGGCACTCCCTCCACCAACCAACCCGGTTGTTGAGGTAAAGAAGAAACCAACGACACAACCACCCGTTGCGTCGAAGGTGACTTCTTCTCCCTGTGCGATGTCGGTTGAATACGTCCAACGGGCGGATCAGCTAGAGTCGCATATAGGTGGCACGTTGGAGGGCCGTGTCCGAACGGGCGCGCAGTCTCTCCATGAAGGCCTTGTTAAGGAGCTAGTGAACCTAGCCCGATTCGAGGTAAGAGAAGCCACGAAAGGCCTGGCTAAACAGTACGCGTTGGACTTAGAGGACGCGCGTATTGCGAAAACCACGGCCCAGTCGAGGTTTGCCCTGGCGGAAGCCCAGACCCATCGCCAAGATGAACGTTGTCTTCGGCACTTGGGTATGTCGCTCTATGACATCGGTGACGACCCGCAAGCCCTTGAGGAAGCGTGGTTGGCCCGACAAAGGAGCCGGGGAAGATTTCTTCAGTTCACCACGGAAGAATCAAACCCGACACGTCAGCAACTCGCTGGCATGTTGGGATGGTCATCCGTGGAAGAAACTTCCCACCAGGACACTACATCCATAGCGGCTCAGCCCATGGATGTCAGTGTAGACACTCTACTGTCAGGACCCGGTCAGACCCAACAGGATCAGACTGAAGTCCTACAGCCGAGGAGGCCTCCCGCCGTGACACGGGCTGAGAAATCAGCAAAGCCTTCCAAGGCTAAGCCGATAGACCAACCCGAGGAACCAAGTGGGGCACTGGGGGTGAATGCCAACATCATCCCATTGGAGTCTGGAATCTTTTTAGATACCGGACCAACCTCTCTACAGCAGTTGATGTCTCAGTTGCAGCCTACGTCTGCGCTGAGTCCACTGCGACCGGAGAGGACCGCCCTGGCAACGTCGGCTAGTGCACCAAGCCAGTCGGAACTTCTCGACCTCAGGATATCCTCTGACGAGGATATTTAGGGGTTGACAATGACCGACTCGGCTGGTGCCTAACAAGCCGGGAAGACGCCGTCTAAACTCGGAACCGGCAGAGCCAACAACTCTCCTGGTTCCGAAGTCAGACGGGTATGGGAAGTCCCGGGGAGGAAAATCTTTTTCCGACCTAGCTACTTCCAGAATGTGGCCTCCTAGCCAGAATTCTGCACTTTCTCAGCGTTCCGCAAGGATCGCTGGGAGGGGTGGAGGGAAAGTTAGGAGTAACCAATGATAAGCGATCCTGGGTTGGGGCTGGGGAAAGTCAGTAAAATGACTTCTCTAAGGCACAACCCTTGTTTCAGACGGCTGAAGGTTCTCTCGATGATCAGGCCCATGATAGGCCCCCATCACGAAAACCTCCGGCCTGTGGTGTGGATATTGTCCACACTAGTACTTGGTACCAGGTGAGGAAGATTATGCCTTTCGGGTATAGATCTGACTTACCAGGTCTGTGTCGGAACTGAGTTCATCGACTCGATAGTGAGATAGTAGGCGTAACCCCTGATCTGTTGGATTACGCCGGCTATTTCTACCTTGGGTCGGTGATCGTAAGTTCTGAATCCGGCTTAGAATTGGGGCCTTAATTGGTACTCGATTCGAGCCGAGAAAAAGATATGCCAGTATAGCTGGAGTCAAAATGAAAGAACACTGATACCACACACTCTTACCAGGTGGATGGAGAATTGTTTTGCCTTTTTGGCCGTTATTTCCGTATTCGGAAACTTTCAACACGGAAGGTGTTTAGCGAGGCTAACCCTTCTCTACATATGGATGTCTTCCAACTTGAAGAACAGTGGGAAGCCCAGCACCCGTCGGCATCGGGCTGAATGTAGTAGGTCTGCTACGCCGATGGGCCAGCTGGGCTCGATACTCTAAGATGAGAAAGAGAACGACACTTCACTCGCCGGGAGCCAACAGAGGACTTCAACAAGATCCGGAACAGCTGGAGGCAGAGTGCTCGACAGGCCGGGCTGACCACCTGTAGGTCCGCGACTGTCGAGTCTTCCCTGCCCAACGCTCAAGAATCCGCTCCCCGGCTCAAGATGGGTGAATATCACATTTATTCAAGGTGCTAGCGAGGCTAGTCCTTCATTCTTCAAATGTCGTTTCCTCTTTCCTAAATGTCATATCTTCCATATTTTTAATAATTTCTCCATCTTACAATTCCACCTTTTTCACTTATACGTTGGTATCAGTGAATTCTTGTGAACACCAGGAAGCTAGAGAGTAGACCAAGAACTGCTGGATATATGTTGTAATTTTTAATTGGGTAGTCCCTTAGCAGCAAAATGGCTGCCTTGGTTCCCCCCTTAGTAAAAACTGGGAGGGGTAATGTAGTGGGACGGGAATCCAGCAGTGTTCGTTTGTTTCACAGAAGGTGGTGCGATATGCCGATCCTTACTGTGCAGTGATTCCGGGCAACGCCGCACACGAGAGTGGCGCGGCGGAGACCGGGATTACGTAACGCTTAGTATATATACTCAGCGTTCACAGTAGGTCGACAGGCTGTCCTCGCGCGTCCCTTCTACGGAACGGATCCTTGGGTCCTCACTTTGCAGGCGGGTTCTTGTAACCTTCCTGGTGGTAAGGCGAATCCTCCGGATTAGTCTATCCAGCGTTACCTAGCACTCATGTGTTAGGGTACTGTACTTGTGAAGAAGATCTTACAGATCTTTCCAGGAAGTAAGTGATTAATAAACATCCCTGTTTATTAAATGACGTTGTTGTGTTGTGTGTGATTAGGTCTGTGCAAACTAACCGAAAACCGAACCAACCTACGTAATTGCGTAGGGTGGGATCCTGCCTGGAACTAGCGTTCCGGATTGGGGTCATCCAACCTGCTAGACAGGCGGCGACCACCACACATGTTTTAGTGATTTTTACCTGAGAAATTCTGATGTTCAATCTACAACAGGAAATCTTAATAATACAGGTATATGAGGTATATACCAACGGATAGGCCCAAATATTAGCTTTCTACCAATGTTTTGTTTTAAAAAATCGCCCTATTATTCATGACGCAACAGCGATTTACCCTTCTCAAGTTAGAAAAAAACTAGTTTTTGTCACATATTAAATGCTCAGGGCTATAGGTACGATGATGAGACAAGAACTTAACTGATTTTCATGACAGATTGTTAGGCTTATATACAGACAGCAGGTGGCATCTTGCTAGAGGGTGACCATCAAGTCTGTGTTGTGATTGGCTATTACAGTTTTGAAAGTTTATGATTTCTGTTGTCATTCAGTAATCTTGTGTTTATTCTACCATGACCGGAGTACAAACTGTCATGTTCAGTAGCTAAGGCCTAATCTTATATACTAGCTAACTCAGTGACAAGAAAAGAGAATTCAGAATATCTTCTTTTCTAAATGAAGAAGACAGATAACCATACACAGATATGTATTTATAACATATATGATAACAAAGTATACAGTTACATAAAAATTCTCATTAACACACAATCACATTCACCTTATGTAAAAGAAAAAATGAAAAATAAAAAATATATGGCACGCAGGCCCACATCTGCTCTGAAGGCCCAGTGGCTGAGGAGTGACTGAGCCAGGTGGCTTGGGGTGTGTGCAGTGACCCCAGCCGGAGTGTCAGGTGGTGCCCTCTTACATTAAAACAATTAACTATAGTATAGTTCATAACCATTAATACGTACAGATGAAATGACAAGTAAGATGCGCTTCAGGAGTATTTTTTCTTACTCCAAATGCCATAATGAAATTATATTGAAGATAAGGAAGAGGATACTTTTGTATCGGATTGTATACAAAGTGAAAAAGGTTTTGTGAGATAAATCAAGGCTGTTAGAGACTTCCAGTCTCCTGTATACTGAATATCTTCGATGGGAAGTCCACATTGGTGCATAAATGAGGCACCGGATCTCCTTAGAGAATGAACACCTTTTTGATTTTCACTAATACCACACAAAGAAAACAATTTCTTCAAGAAAGATAACAATTGTAAATATCGTAGAGGTTGATAACTATCACCTCTCCTTAACATAAATATAGGCGAATCTTTTGGTAAGTGGGAAGAATCTGATATGATAATGGATAACCAGTGAAAGGCACACAGAGCCTTATTTGAGGTCTTTGTGACCAGGATACAGTGAGACCTTTGACCATGTTGAATGGTCTTGGATGAGGATTTCTTTATCTCTACTCCCCATTCAAAAAAGGATAAGCAATTTCTCGATAAACAATGAGGGGAAATCTCATCAAAAACAAGGTGACTCTTCCGGAGAAGAAACCTGAAACTCGTGACAATAGCCACCCACATACATAATTCGTTTTGATATGTTAAATCGACATGAGAAAACATCTTCATAAAATCATGAACCAATAGTGTAGGGCGATACGGCTCTGGGTCTCCTAGCATCCTTTTAAGACCCGAAAGAGTACAAAAGACTGTAATTTGTAACTGTAGTATCTATTTAGTGAAATGCCACCACTTACTTAGTTATCAATTGACCTATATGATAAATCTGATGATAAATGTACAATGTAGCGACATAATAGTTTAATGTCTGTAGGTAGAGGGGGCGAATCAATCATTTTGCAAAAGGCTAAAAATCTCCTCCATTGGGATGCTTTCATTCTCCATGTAGATGGTGCCCATGCCATGGAGCAAATTTCTGCCCCCTTTCAGTCCAGCTCCTCTACATATTCGCCTGCTCTTGGTGCTACAACATAAATGCAAAGGCAAAATAGTATCAACAGAAAAACGTGATAAGGTATCGGCAACTGAGTTCAGGATACCCGATACGTGGTGACATTTCAAGTGTAAATTAAAATATATGCACAACCAAAATATCAATCGTAATAAGACCATGGAAGATTTGTTAATACTTCTACCAGTCGTAATGGCCACGACCACCTGAGTATTATCCGTATAGAGTAATACTGTTTTATCTCTCCATGAATCGCCCCATCTAAGGATACATTCGACAATCGGGTATAATTCTTGAACATTAATAAGTCCAGGAAAGATTCTTTAGAGAGGGTGATATATATCGGTTTACCCTGAAAAACCAGATAACATATCAATTATTCTCCTACTGAAAGTCCGTCCTCCTCGCACCACTACCGCACAGTGCGAAAGGACCCCACATAACCTTTGTAATTATTTGCGTGTCGCCCTGTGGCGACCATTGAAAAACGCAATCTCGCTCTGCAATCTACAAAGTTTGTCTTCTGGGAGACTTAACTCCATGGAACGGGAGTTAATGACGATACCTAAGTATTTCTGGACTTGTGATGGACTCTTTACTTTTTTGTAAGCGATATAAAATCCTAGGGATCTTAAAGTCCTATGAAGGAAAAGCTGGGCCTCTCTGCAGTTATCATAGTTATCACCGATCAATAGAAAGTCATCAAGATAATTGAAACAGACAAAACCTGAGGCATTCATAAAACAACAAATAGAGTCCGTTAACCTGTTGAAAATATACGGAGCTGCTCTCGAAATGCAATTGTCTTGGAGAAAAACATTGTTATCCCCAATAGTCCATTTTAAACCTTGATAAACTCTGTCGTCTGGTCTAATCATAATAGAACGATAGGCAGCCGTAATGTCTGTTACAGCTAGAAAATCATTTTTTTGCAAAACCTTAACAACATCGTCTAGATTTTTTAAACGGAAATGATTAAACGTTACATCCATATGATTGTTCACAGACAGACTCCTAGGACTGCTAGCGTCTGTGATGGGGCAAAAGCCACCTCCAGACTTGCTGACCGCGCCCAACGCGTGTACACAGTGTGGTTGTTTATCGACCACTGACAATTTACCTGATGCAATTTCCTCAGAAATTAAATTCTCTATGAATACATGAGCATTGTTATAAACAGATGAGTAATTATTGATAGAATAATCAACAATGTCCGATGATGGGTCAATAATTTTAACTCCGTGGAAAATGCCGTCTAGAATAAAATGACTGTCTGGGTCCATTTCATTAGGCCCGTAAACCTGAGAGGGTCCTCCTGATAACATGTTTAACCATCCTGCCAGGTTCATTTGCGAGCGGATACCGCCGATAAAGTGATTATTTCCTAAAGTCCACAATGGTACATAATCACTATAAACGTCACAAATATCCGATAAACATTCAGAAATTGTTAAACCGGGGATATAGTCTCATGGAAATTGTTTATCGGGCCGCTGTTCTTTGTGTACCACTGGCGATGGATCTGCAGGGGGGTGTGGTACTTTCCCATGATCGTCTCATGTTGACTTACTACGTGACTCAGTGTCCTTCTGATCGAATTTTCCAGTGTCTTTCTTGCATGTTCTTGCCTTGTGCTGACCACGGCAATTTGCACACACATGCCAGCGGGGACAATTACTATTCTCAGAAAAAGTGACATTATAACAAGCACAAACATTGTCCGGAACCTTAATATTCGATCTTTTAGGAGCTTTGATTTTATATCCGGAGCCCCCTTGACCGCCAACATGTTTTCCGCTGAAAGGTAGGTGTAGAGGCTCTCGTGTTCTTCTGCCACAAATAGATCCAAACGGCCACCCAGCACCATAGATGGAACGTTATGTTCATAATAAGAAAGACTTTCCTGAGAAAAAGTTCCAGACACACTTTTCAGAGACACAAACCGGAGATGATTCAGATAATCCTTTGGCAAAATAGATGGGAGATTAGCCCATATCACACACTGCAGCAGACAGATCATTCCGAAAAGGAGTTCGGCTAGAGACATTCCATCAAATCTTTTGTCAATCTGGATATGAAAATCCGGTCTCAACCAATGTCTCGACCATTTTCTCTCAGAGGATTCAGATAAGAGGTGTAAGTTACCTAACCAATCTTGGTCTTTTCCTACCCCTTCCAGGGGTTTTGAAAGGGAAAGTAATCCCTCTAAGGCTTCGGATCCAAGGGCAGTAGGCCCAGGCCCGCAGCAGTCAGACCCGTGAGGAGCGTTTGTTGTCCAGACGGCGGGTCAGTCAGTGCGGCTATCCCCACTTGAGCAACTTGCGGAACCGGTCTGGCTGGCTCCACTGAGAATAGATTCCTCTAAACTTGCATTCCGGACCGTCAGATCTCTCGAGATGGCTGATTTCCTGTATAAATCCTCTTGTTTGCTTACAAGACAATTCATCTGAGCCTTTTCCCTCCTCAGGTGCACCGGTCGAAGCACGTGGCAATAAACTTTTGCAGTAGCGGCCGAATGGTGGAAGGTGTTTCTGGGTACAACCTGAGCAGTTTTTCTGGGAAGACACGTCTTCTTCTTGGTCTGACATTTTTCAATGTGTACACTGACAAATTTGTGAAAAACCAAAGAAAAAATATATGGCACGCAGGCCCACGTCTGCTCTGAAGGCCCGGTGGCTGAGGAGTGACTGAGCCAGGTGGCTTGGGGTGTGTGCAGCGACCCCAGCCAGAGTGTCAGGTGGCGCCCTTTTACATTAATACAATTAACTATAGTATAGTTCATAACCATAAATTCTACTTAATAAACCATGTTATTTATTAATCACCGTATGTAATTCATTACTGCCAACTTCTGTGTCACTCCTCTTTATTATGTTATGAGGTCAATATTATATATATATATTATTATATATATTATATATAAATATAAATATCGAATGACAATGTATTTATTATTCACTGCGGTCTATCCTCGCTTCCGTTGTGAGGCGTGTTGGTATGTATAATGCTCATTCCATGGTTACGATTCCTTTCCCGCAGGGTCTGAGCTGCTCTAACCGTTTCTCCTCAGTCTGCTTCCAGCCTCCGACCTGCTCACTTGAGTTTTCACGGTATATTGAAAAAACTTTTAATTGGTCAGACTTTGGGAAGTCCCAAGTCCATAATGGGTCGTGAGGTAAAGACCAAGTCAACTACTCGTAGTTGTAAGGATGATTTTCCAGATTATTCGGAAAATATGTAGCAGATTCTAGGAGATTCCGGAATATCAAAGTCGAGAAGGAGGGAGCGGGCGCTCTCTCTGTCCGATAAGCCTGGACATGAAATCTCGACGGAGATTCCCGAGATGCAGGCAAGTGCGGGACCGAGTTCATCAAGGGACGAGATTGGACTCCGTATGGACCATCTAGAGTCATCTTTATTCGCAGCAATTGAGATGATGCAGGAGAAGTTATCGTCTAGCGATCAGCCTTGCCGCCCAAGTACTTCAGAATGTGACCAAGATTCGGCTCCAGTGACGCCTTGTCAGCCTACCCAGCCTACGAAGCCTACAGTTCAAGCCTGCGTAGAGAACAAGAAAGAAGAGAAGAAAAGTAGTAAATATCTCCCTAAAACATATCTAGAGGAGAATGAAAAATTGTTAAGTTTGGAAAAACTGAATATCGTTAACTTAAAAATTTTGAAAAGCATGTTAGGCGATAACTTGGATGTTTCAGGCTTTATTGAGCACATGGTACTGATCGCAGAAAAATCGGAATCACGGGTATTTACTCACGACGCATTGATAAAATATGATTTCTCGGTGAAAGAGAGAGTTGAGCAATATGGGGTTGATGAATTCAAAAATATAAACCCTGCAGAAATCGTTTAACATTTATCTTTCGATGGGACCGTCAGTGCGGCAAAAATGAAGCGTTTATCCCAAAACAGTAAAACTCAACTTACCGGTTTTTGCAAATTATTCAATTCTGGTGAAAATGCTTGTAAGTTTCAAAACTGTAAATACAGACACAATTGTTCCGATTGCTCCTCAATCGCACGTTGCTTTTCAATGTAAAAATCAGAGCAAATCTACAAGTAACAAATGAAATGAGACAGTAGATAAGTCCGCCTTTTCGAGTAATCCGGCAAGTGATAACATTGTATCAATTCAGGAATGCGGCAGCGCTACCCAGGTCAAATCTGATACTTTTCTTAAAGGGGACATATCTACAAATAATAACGGTCAAATAGAAGGTAGTTTAACTTCTAATTCAAATAATTTCACGGATAGAAATGTTTCATTCGAGGAATACAGAGATAAATATTTTCCTAGTTGTTCAGGGGAAAATTGTAATTGTTCTCATTTCGTTGGCGATAAGCGTAGTCAGTTACTACCATGCAAAATCGCAGAGTATCTCTTTAACGATAACAGTAACTCTCAGATGTCTGAGGGGGAAAAGGATTATATCTGGCAGGGTGTTTGTAACGGCTCCAAAATCGTTGATGAAGGCTGTCCTGCAGAATATGAGTGTGATAATTATGCAAGTATTTCATCGGAAAAATTCAAATCTGAAATGGATATACTGGTGGCAAAAGAACTCAATGAAGCTAAAATTTCTGTTGTTGAATCCTAAATGTGTTCATGCTCTGGGGGCGATAGAAAAATCAGACGGTAAAATACGACCAATAACCGATTGTTCAATGCCAGATAAAGAAAGTATCAACAATTATATGAAAAGTACTTTCAAAGAACTCAGTAAATACGGCTGCAGATTCGTTAATCGGAGGGGAATACATGAGTCTTGTTGACTTAAAATCAGCATATAGGTCTGTCAACATATCAGAAGATAATACCCAATTTCAGGGTTTTAATTGGAACTTGGGTGATGGCGACAAATATTATGTTGATAATAGATTATGTTTTGGACTTCGTTGTGCCCCATATATCTTCAATCGCTTATCAGATTTTATTGTGGATGCCGCAAGGCAGGTAAATATATCGGGTATTGTGAATTACTTGGATGATTTTTTAATTATCTCCGATACCTACGAATCTTGTCTTGAAAATAGAAACAGATTCATCGATTTAGTTGAGTCTCTGGGCTTTGAAATTTCCAGTCACAAGGTAACAGATCCAAATACAAGTTGTATATTCCTAGGAATAACCATTAATTCAGAGGAAATGTCTTTAACCCTCCCAGATCGTAAGGTGGAGAAATTAAAGAATGCAATAAATGAAAGTATGGAAAAGGGTTTAATTTCCAAAAAAGATCTGGAAAAAATTGGCGGATTGATGTCGTTCAACAACCAGGTTGTACGTGGAGGCCGTACTTTCAGCCGTAGATTGTTTGATAAATGTGCTTCTATGAGTAGGTTCGAAAAAATCCCCATCGACAAAGAGACAAAACTCGATTTTGAGTGGTGGTTGAAATATTGTGAATTTTTCAATTTCAAATCCCTGATTAGGAAAAATCTTTATGAAATCCTGTTGGTGACTGACTCTTCTTTCCAGGGTTTCGGCGCATGGCTAGGGAAATATTTCATTTATGGAACCTGGGATAATTAGTAGAAACCAAACGAGAGTTAGCCTTGTCAATGTTTATGCCACGATGGGCAGGTCGTGTATTACTACACGAGGCGTTAGCCGAGTTTAGTGAGTAGCAGACCTGACCTGAGTGGTATGAACATTGACAAGGCTAACTCGAGTTCGGTTTCGTATTTATCCTACCCCATCTTACCGATATACAGAGAATATTTGTAATTATCCATGTTAGTAGTTATCATTGCTGCCGGATCTACTTTCGTTATCTCGTCCCTGATTGGACCGTTTTTTTATTGACCTTGGTGCATAAATAACACTTTATCCAACGCTATGTCAAATACACTGAGTCAATGTTAAACCTATGGCGTTTTTTATTAGGGGTAGGATAATGATTTTATCCTCAGTGGTTTTGAAACTCACAATTCCCCCCCCCCCCCCCCCGAGAAAAACATTGAAAATCCAAATATTAATGTTTATGAATTGTGGCCAGTGGTCGTAGGTTTGAAAACATGGGGCCCATGTTTATCAAACAAAAATATCCATGTAATAACCAATAACATGCAAGTTCTCGCCATGATAAACTCGGGGACAAGTTGCAATTCCACTTGTATGAGTTGGTTGAGGGAATTGTTTTGGTTTTGTTTTATTTACAATATTACTCTTCATGCTACTTACATCAAGTCAGAAGAAAACGAACTTGCCGATTACCTGTCGAGATTGAAGTATCCAAAATATGTAAATAAATGTGTAAATTTACTAATTGAAATGAATATGTGTTGCTCATACCCCACACAGACCCAGAGATGCTCACTCTGGAGAGGACCAGATGGAGATTGATATCTTCAGGTATTTCACTAAATACGAAAAAATGTAGAGACCAACAAGTGAAATGCTACAACAATTTTTGTGATAGATTTCCATTGGTCCCGTTCCCATGTTCGCCAGTACAGGCTGTGTTATATGCTTCATTTCTATAGACTAACTTATCTCCAGTTAGTGTTAAAAATTACTTGTCGGGTCTCTGGTACCAACAAAAGTTACTGGGTTTCCCAGACTATTCAGATAACTTCTCTTTGAAACTGGTTGTAAAGGGTATTATGAGGAGTTCATGGCACTTGCCAAGTGTCAGATTTCCTCTTACACCAGATATTCTAAGAAAGATTTATTTCAATTTGGACTTGTCCCTACCAAATGACTTGTTTTTTTGGTCAGCCTGCGTATTAGGCTTCAGAACCTTGTTGAGAAAATCCCACTATACGAAATCGGTTCATTCACTAATGGTAAGGGATATTACCTTTTTTCAAGACCACTTGGAGTTAAAAGTGAAATCTTCAAAAACGGACCAATTCTCTGAAAAACAATTTGTTATATATTTGGGGTTAATCAAAGACTCCCCTTTCTGCCTTTCATGGCTTTTAGCAAAAATCCTTGCTCTACAATCTTTGTCTCCATCTGATTATCTATTTGTTGTTCCAACTTTATCGGGTTTTTCGTGTATGTCTTATAACTATTTTCATTACAGACTGCAGAGCGAGACCAAGAAGTTAGGTTCAGACGGGAAGTCTATAAGCTCACACTCCCTCCATCATGGTGGGACCACCTTTATGGACACCATGGGTATTTCACTTGAAAGTATCAAGTGTAGGGGTAATTGGACCTCAGGCGTGGTCTCTAAATACTTACATGGTGATATTTCAGGTATTCTGCGTTCAGATAACACTTTGAACAATTTTTTGAAGTAGTTTCTACTTGTAGTTGGCGGGTAGTTGGTCTGTTTTATGTATATTTATTACCGCCAACTACTATGTTTCTCTCCTTCTTTATAATGAGATCAATATTATACATATATATATATATATATATAGATACACAGGTATATCACATATTTAATGCACATGTATATATATATATGACATCATTATACTTCACCAACAAGTGTTTTATTTATACTCATTGATTTCACTATGAGATGACAAAGAATATATCTCTTGAGTTTGTGTTTCAAATCATAATGTCTGACATTTGAGATTCATGATTAAATATATTTGTCCTAAATAATTGATTTCCCTAGAATTAGAGTGACCTTTGACCCTGCCTTGATCTGTATCGTGAGGAGCTACACTCTCCAAGCATACCCTCTGCACCCTGGTGTGAAACGAGTGAAAAAGCAAGTGAAAACTCAGGAAAGCTAGTGACAACTCGAGAAATCAGAGGGTACCAAAAGCAATATGTATTATTCAATGCAGATCGCCAATTATCTCATTTATCATTGCCAGTTCGCTCACCCGCTCTTTTGCAAAACCTCAACAGCAATAATTTCTTTTTCAACAAGGCCCTGGGTTATATACAGAAATATGACTTACATATTGCTGTGAAGGATACATTGAATCTATAGTATGCTATGATGATTTTGGTATTACTTAAGCAGGTGATCCAACTAGCCGGAGCTAGCACCCGCTGATGGCATTGTGGATGTTCATTTTTTGGTTTAATGCAGAATTCAACAGAAAATTGAGCTATCACCATTCCCATACAAATCCAGACACAGTGCCACACTGCCTTGCTAGATCACCAAGTTTTGCACAGCCTGAGTTGTGTAGTGTATGGAGGGGTGTTTGGTGTGCCCTCTATTGGATGAACGGGGAACTTGGCTTGTGCGCTAGTGCATATTGAAAGTTCAATGTGACCACTATAAACTCTAGATGATGTTGGCTGGACGGTAAAATCTCACCTACAGAGCACCTGTTTGGTGGATCAGCCACTTTATAGTCCAGTCAAAATAAGCCAGAAAAGGGCCTAACCGGCATTCACCTCAGAATACCCTCCATAATGCCAGAATGAAAATCGAAATTAACCGAAGTGGTGGTGAATCCAATTTGGCGACCCTAAATATATGAAACCCAATAATTCTGGTATGCAATGAGGTAGAAAAATGATTCAAAATGCTAAACGTATGTTTTCTAGGTTGGGGAATGCATACAAATCACAAGTAAAAGCATATCTTCTTAGTAAATTAGGATAAATTCAATATGCAGATCTCTGTAATCAAATGAATGGCAAATTGGAAATTATTTCTCGCTGGTGTCGAAGCAACAAGCTCACCATAAATGAGCTCAAGACTAAATGGATGGCTTTTGGTTTAGCAAAAAATATATTAAAAAATCGATGCAAATCAGGTATATTTTAATGAGAAATGTATTGAGAGAGTGTATACTTACAAATACTTGGGAATTACCTTAGACCACGGATTGACGTTTAAAAAACATATGGATAGTTGTATCAAGTTGGCTGCAAAAAAATTATATTTATTATGTAAAATTAGGAAATTTCTAGATAAATTCACCGCAGTCACAATTGTGAAATCACTAATTATGCCATATCTCGAATATGGCGACGTGCTCTTTGGTAAGGGACCCAAGGGAAATTTAAGAAAGATACAGAATATTCAAATGAAAGCACTCAGAGTAGCAAGTAGAGCTACTAGGAATCTAACTGATGCAGAAGAACACTCAAATGTAAATTGTGCATTCTTGGATAAAAGAAGACAGAGCCATCTACTTTATTTTATGTACTTGAAACAAAAGGATGTGAAACTAATAAGTATTAAAGAAAGGCGTACTAGACAAAATAAAGGTATTGTGTTTTGTACAATTAAACCCAGAGTCGAAAAATACAAAGTTAGCACATTGTATAGAGGTGCTGTTTTGTGGAACTCACTGGATCCCAAAATTAGAAATATTGATACATACGAAAAGTTTAAGCTAGCAACGAAGAAGAGAGGTTTAAAATGATCAAATTCCAGAGTCTAAACTGGACTTATTGACATTTGGAAGTGCCTCTGGTGATCGATAACAAGCATAGACTAAAGTCATGATGTGTTTTGAAGGGTCTCTTTGATAACTGAGACGATTATAGTGAAAAAGGCTAGTAAGCCCCTCAAGGACATCTTAAGGAGGATCTATTAGAATTTGCACTGCACGAAAACCACTATTTTACATATGTATACGAAACGCGTCTAACAGTAGGATTTTGCGTCTAGAAGTTAGACCTGTTATCTGTCTCGTAGACGCCTCATCTAGTGGCGTATATACATGTCCATGGTGCGGTCTTATATACGTCATATATACGCCTGATTCCGTTGTATATACACCAATCTCAAAAAGTTCCATTCTCTGCCACTTGGGGACACTACTGGTAGCATATTTCATTTGCCATTAACCATCCAAGTCTGTATTATATGAAAATTGCAATCTTATATTACCAATTTATTTTATAAAATCCTAATTAAGTATAAATTGATTAATTACACATAATAAACCCTGTATTTGTTGTTTGTTTACCGTTTTTCTAATATATTTGACTTTAAAACACCATGCCTATGTGTGGTCAATCTTGGCTTAGCATATAAGTACCCTCTTCAAGGTTATAGCTAACTACTGAAATCATCTTACCCCCTGCGAATGCGACCGCACACGTGTGAATGCGGCTGCACATGTCTACCCGGCCCCCGCCGACACCATAACACCTCGCGCGGGGCAGCGGCAGGCAGCGGCGGACGGTGGGGGGTGGGGGACGGTTTCCCACTGTGTCAACCTGGGTGGGGTTGGGAGGTCGCGGGCCGCAGGTCGCAATTTTTTTTTTTTTGGTATCATATATACGCCTGGCGTATATATATTGCGCAGAGTATTTTTTATCTTAAATATGCCAGGCGTGAAAGACAGCCAAGTCGCGCACGTCTACATATGGAAACTGTCTTGTAGACGCCCGAAACATAGACGCGTATAAGAGGTGTATACAAGTATAAACAAGCCACGATACAGCCGATACGTGCGTTATCGCAATGGCGTATATATATGTAAAATAGTGGTTTTCGTGCAGTGTTGGCTATTTGAACTGTGGAGAGATAGAGACAACATGTTCACTTTTCTTGGTTATACATGAGGTGTTTCCTCAAGCCAATCTATTGTAGACATATAAATGTATAGTTTTAAGTATAACACAAAACTAATGTATTTGTTATAACTGGCTTCCACTTGATGTCTCAAATTTGTTTTGTTGAGAAATTGTTTGTATTGTGAATATATGGGGGTGCGAAGCTGGTGGATTTTTGTTTGTACCTTGTACTGTAAGGACACTTGATACCGGCTGAATAGCCGATGTTCTTGCAGGATAAATACCGAAAATAAAAAAAAATAAAAATAAAAAGACTAGTGCGTGACAGCTAAGTTTGTGTACACTGGCTGCCAGAGCTACACTATGAGTCTATAGCTAGCTGGGGGAGGGGTGGTTTTCCAGATTAGAATTGGAGGGTAGCTGGATCATGAGGGTCGGATGGGTCTCGGCCGGGCGGGTCCCGGCCGTGTGCGCGCGCGGCCCGTGTGCGCGGGCGGCCCGTGTGCGTGTGCGCCCCGTGTGCGGCCCGGTCTGAAGACGTGACCATTACACAGTCTGTGATCTAAGGCCAGAGAAAACAAAATAGGTCATTACAGAAGTAATTCACAGGGTTCCTACGAACACCATACACTTTCGGTCGACGTGCACGGTAGCACATTAGCTGCCGCCATCTTACTCTAACTTACTCTATCTTCTGTCACACACGTTCGGACAACCATAACGAGATGGTTTACCCTCTCGCTATTTATGACACTACAGTGACCGGACACCCCTCTTTTGATATGGTACATGCCACTATTGGCGCCCGTCTGCTACTCTGTGTCCCTAAATGTGCTGTCCCTAAACTAGTGCAACGCGAAGTGCCGCTATTGTGTCACTGGACCCAATAATGGACATCCTACAGTCTATTGAAACGGGCCCCTAGCCTATAGTCTAACTAGGCCAGGCTGCCAGGCCACTGAGACAAAGGCACTCCTCTCACAATAGCACAGATAGCTACATAGTGAAGGGATAGTTCTTTGTTGAAAGTTTGAAGTTTATATGACCACTCTCACCTTTATGCAACATATATATATAGTGCACGCACTGATAAGACCTCTTGCTGGAACGTGAAATTAAAAAAAGTGTCTACTACTTCGGTTGCCGAATATGCCCCCCCCCCCACCACACACACACATATTCCAGGTCACTTTGCGGGGATGGGTGATTGTGAGTGTGTCCTGAACAGTGTGCAGTAAGGAGAGGAAACAAATCTATATAAAGGAGCAAAAAACCAAGGAGGCACACGCTACGACATTAGGAGAATCACATACTCAGGAATACCATACTTTGTCGACAGTATATATATTCGTCCAGGGAGGTGTTTTATAGACAAGGTGTTGCATAGACCTGTTGAGTTGAAATGTGTACCTGCTGTAAACCCACGTCGTTCTGCAGGTGGCTGTCTAGATGCCTGAAGAGGAATAGCCAGCTGATCGCCATCATGGTGGCTATTGTTATAGGCATTGTTTTGGGGATAATCATTCAGCGTCTTGAGCCATCTGATGAGACCTTGATGTGGCTTGGTGAGTCAATGATCCATTTCTTTTTGGTTCTTGATATCTTGTATAGGTAAAGCCCAATAGACATTGACCGATTTTGGAACATTGATGTACCTTTGTAAGCAACAAAGGAATGGTAATTTGTCTCAGCCCTAGCCGGTAGATGTAGGACAGTGTCAGTCAACAATTAGTGAAAACTCCCACCCCCTACCTCATTGAGATGTTCTTTTGTCGCGGACGAGTTGTCGGTCGATGTTCCTCAATCGCCAAAAGTTTATCAACATGTTGATAAATCCAGTCGCCGGTTATGGATCATTGGAAAATGGCCCTTGATTGGGTTGAGGGGTTATGTAATTTGCCGGCGAGAAGTTCCCCTACTCCTATACGATTTAGGAACTAATCGTTAAAACCTGAATCGGTAGATGTGCATTGGGCTTAAAACTCTAGATCAATGTTCCCCAGTACCCATTTACCTCACCCCTGGTATCTTTCCCCATAGACTTCGTATTAGTCACTTGTATCCCAAACCAATTGAGTATTTGGAAAAAATACTCAACAGGGGATTATGTCACAAAGGTTAGCCCATTAGTCAATGTGAAATGTGAGATAAATTCAGAAACCTATAAAAGTTTAGGGTCAGAGCATGATGCAATCTCATTTGAATCGCTGCGTAATTCACGCGGCTTTACCCTTTGAATTGCTATGTGGCTCGGTGAGTCAAGGCTCTATTATTTGTAAAACTGCAGATCCATCGTCCCTATCTTATAACATAGCAAATGTCAGTCAACCTACCTTGTTTATTTATCATAACTACTTGTTTTCACCAGCCCATCCACACTAATCGAATGTTCTAGATTATAGTTAACCTCTTTTAGCATCATGAAAGCGATAGTGTTTCCTCAGCTCTAAAATACATACCGTACCTAGAAGCTATCTTATCTGATAAGTTTCACGCAATGTTTTGATCACACCACACTCATGGAACTATACTAGGTAAAGTGTTCACCCCTGATCTCTATTTAGGGGTGAAAAGCTATCCTATGTTATTAGGCGAGGCACTGTCCAGTGAGGGAACCAGAGTGGCTGGATTTGAGAACCAGCCAAGATCGACTGGAAAACTACCTCTAATACACAGTTATAAAGTAAGACACAGCTATTTTGAAGGTTGTCCAAGACAAATTGGTACTTATTTTTATCAATTCAAATTTGTTTTCATACATGTAAGATGGCGGCCAGTGAGAAATGATGACCGGGTGGAGGGCTCTATGGCAAAGGAACCCAGCCCTGTATAGGGCCGGGTACACTGACTAGGAACTATACGGGTACAGGGACCATGGATCTGCAGTTTTACCACCGGATCTATCAAATAATGAATGATTTCTATGCAGTACTATTACTGCTTGATTTCAATATTTTCTAAGGCCTCAGGTAAGTAAACACAGAAGCATATTAAAGTTCAATGCATATTGATTTGTCTAAATGAATGAAAATTCCTTCTGCCAGCTCCTCCTGTATGGCCCTCTGCCTTCACTACCATATAAGGAAGCCCAGCAGCCAATGACTGTATTCAGAGCAAAACACGACATTCACCATGATTTCCTTACATAATATTGATAGCGCCTTGGGACGATTCTATAGTCTACATTCTATTATGATATCATGCTATCAATCTCTAGATCAAAAGTTAACACCGTGACCTCTAATTCCTAAGATAGATAGATGTCTTCTACAACACTTTGAAAAGATTATATTTAACTTTCAGGAAACTAACATGGGTTTTGATATTTCAAGGCAAACTTTCCGATATGCCCTTAAGAAATCTAAATAGAGAGACAGGTTCTGTGATTTAAATACTAATTGGAAATGATACACTCTTTATATAATGTGTCTACTAGACTGTGTGTACTATCCACTTTCTTCTTTACAAGTTAACTATGAATTATACATGGGAAATTTTCATTTTATGTACCGTTTGGGGTTAGAACAAGAACTTTTGAAAAGAAGAAAATGTATTTGCAAGTGACCAAACGCCATTGCTAGGAATTCCGTATGCTGGTTCCCTGGGTAGCCGCTATGGGGCACGGTGGCCAAATACCCGCAATAATACCCAAATTGCTTACTTTTCGATAGTTCTAAGCTCATTTGTCAATGTCGAACATATTTGTTGCTAGTTCCTTATGCAATTGCTGCACTGCTGGATAAACGAATATTCAGATAGGCGTTCATATAACTGACATATATGTATTGGTCTTATTGATAATGTAGTCATAGAATGACCGTTGATTAATATTACAGATCGGCCAAACTGGATCTTTATTATCCTCAATAAGTTCTAATTTTTACTTCTTGGAGGTGTTTTATAGAAGTGGCAATCGTTAATAGTGACCGTTTCTGTTACATAGTCAAATTATCATACCAAAGAGATCTTCAGCCCAACAGGGCCTTGTTTTTTTAGTCACGACCATTGTGAGGCCAGGAAGGCCCAAGACCAACCAGCGATTTCACGACAGTTTTGATGCCAAAAGATGGCCGGTGTGCTATAGACAGTGTCGTAGTGCGCCACGGGATATCGCCGCTAAAAGTGTCATAGTTAGACAGTAAATGTCTAAGTCACTGTGCGTATATAGAGGATCTTTCCACTTCCCGTTAGAATTAACCCATAAGCTGCGGGTGATGCCTTAAGGCATCACAACACAGGATCGGGTGATGCCTTAAGGCATCACCAGTCCAGATCAGGTGATGCCTTGAGGCATCATTTCCAATATTTACAAAATTATTGTTTTAGATGATAAATTAGAAAAATATTCATCAATATACATGAAACTTCCACAGAGTTTAGGTATAGCATCATATTTAAAATGTTTATGGAAATGGAAAATGAGTATCACATATGTTATATCACGTGATCACATCATCAAATTACCATAATGGGCCTGTGGGTACCTGTTCCCCAGCACTATATAGGTACTAATACCCAACCCCTATGTACATGACTGTGTAGGAGCCCGCCGTGAATGGGTTAAGCGATGACATTTTGACATGAGTAAGATATACATGCAACCTATAATCGCCTCAAATATGAAGACGATCGGCTACATAGTTCCGAAGATATCGGCGTTTGAATTTCGTCATAGCAAACGTCTGCTCTGGCCATTGCACCCTCCCACCCCCAGTGAACGTCGAGGTCACTGCATAAATTAGAGTCACGTGAGTGTAGGGGTACACTGGCCACCAGAGCAGAGATTGCTATGACGAAATTCAAACACATTATATGTATACCTTACTCGTGTTAAAATTTCATTGCTTAATTCTTACAGGAAGTGAAGTTGCGCATTCTGTACGACATGTCCATAGATGACTTAGGTCTAAGACAGTTTGGGGACA
Source organism: Alentia gelatinosa (assembly GCA_950022655.1). Taxonomy (NCBI): domain Eukaryota; kingdom Metazoa; phylum Annelida; class Polychaeta; order Phyllodocida; family Polynoidae; genus Alentia; species Alentia gelatinosa. Next base: position 11,007,285 of record OX465583.1, read on the forward strand.
AATTTACCCACGTGACCTTACATGTCTTGTGACTATAGCACACCTCAGACCACCCTAAGTGTCTTAGAGCAGTGATAGTTACCCGACCCCCTAAACTATCGCGACTATAGCACACTGACAGCAAAAACATGAGCTAGTATACATTGGTATCATTTATAATGCTACTACTAGTGTACCTGGAATTTTAATCGGTAAGTAAAGAGAAGTGGTTAAAAGGACTCATACATTTTGATAAATGGATGCAGGGGTACGGTGAATAGAATGGAAGAGATGTTAAAGTATGAGCAATGGAGAGGAAAGTGAAGGGGTGTGGTTTCCAATGGTAAACTACATAGGCTGGTGGTAAGGTATAGGTAACCATACACAAGGTGAGAGTGGTGTTTCCCCATGTACATGTACACTGTGCACATTAAAGTGGCACATATTATGATGGGTCGTTTTATATTGGCCTCCACCTCTGTCTCTGACTTAAGCAGCTAATCCACCAAACTGGCAGTAGCCCAGGCCAATGGCATTGCGGAGGCATTGTGAACGTTGGTGACAAATACCAGCCCAAATTGTGTGTTGGCGGCGACTAAAATGCTTGGTGGATCAGCAAATAACGGCCACATAAGCAGCCATGGCCGGCCACTCGTCATGTCTCCAATACCCCAGTTGACAAACGTCCACTGGCCTGTTCCTCGTTGCTGACCATGGGCCGGGGCCAAAAGCCCATTTCGAAATTGATCCACCAAGATGTACAGAGAATGTACTGAGAATGCCGGCCAGCCAGCTGGCTTGCCAGCAGTTCTGAATGCAAAACCGTAAAGTGTCTCAAAGCATTGCTGACGATGGCAGACCAGAAACTGTTTTAACTGATTTTTAGTGGCTGCCATATACAATCTTTTGGAGAGCTACAGGATGAACATGAGAACTGACATATTGTCAAGTCTAAACGCCTAGAGTAGCTAGGTGTAGACCTCAAGAGTAAGGGACACCCCGCTTAAGGGGACATCTGCTTTAGGGGACAATTTACACTCCAGATTATCTTATATCCTTGTTTATAGTATGTGTGTGGTGGCCAGACAGTTGTTGCAACAAGGGGACACCCCCAAGAGCCGCCAAGAGCCGCTACAAAGCCGCTGAATATCGCACCTTCAAAGCCCCCAGCCCGCCCACCATTAACCTCTAAGCGGGCCTCTTACCCAACACCTTCAGCTGGTGCAAAAATCACTGGTGCTATATTCACTCACTGTGGCCTGCCAAGAGCCGCTAGAGATGTAGGGATTAACATTATCAACAAACTATGGCCGCCAGGGCCCGCAGGAGAATGCTTTGTCTATTGTCTCAGTGTAACGCCAAGTATAAAGAGACCTGTAAATAAGTAAACGGTGTGCGGCGTAGGGCGGGCTTTGGGCTTTGAAAGTCTGATATATATCTTGCAATATATCTTGACTTGATACTCTATAAATATATATCTTGTGATATAATATATATGTGTGATATCATTTATCTATCTTATATTTATTTTTTATTCATTTTGTATTTACTTTTTCATATATTGCTTAGAATTGGTTTATTCAATAAACCTTTCATCTAATAGCTGGCATTTTCTGCATTTAAATAGATATACCTTATGATCTAACCATCCACAGTCTGAAAACCCCGCTTAAAGACACCCCGCTTAAGGGGGCAATTAGCCCGGAACGGAGAGTGTTCCCTTTAGCGGGGTTTTACTGTACTACTATGAGTCAAGAACTTGATTTATTGACAAGATGGGCTTTGTTTTATACATATAGCAGGGGAAAGACATGTCACACATGTCAGGAGGCAACACATGACACTGAACAACTTGAGGTGTCATTGATAGAGCATCCTGCTCCCATGTGGACTGACTAGAAACTAGAGCTGAGTGATAATAGGGGTATTATATATGCAATTCAAAGCATGGCAGCCTGACTGTAAACATCAAGGAGGAGGAGACAAAAATGGTGACTGATCCAATGCAGACAATTTGTTTATCAATGAATCAGGGTAATTTAAATGGTCACTTTCTTCTCATAAAAACCAATATTACTTGGCCACGATAGGGATGAATAGACCAGAATAATCTGTCATCTTTCTATGTTCTTTGTTAACACTGATTATGGCAAATTCCTGCTGCAGGTTATCCCGGAGAACTCTTCTTACGTATCTTCAAAATATGCATCGTACCTTTGATGGTCTTTGGTGTCGTTGCTGGTGAGTATGGTTTTCTATTTTACAAAAATGGCGTCATCACCAGAAATATGTTAAAGGTATTATTATCAAAGATATCACATGGACCAAAAGAAAGCTGTTTTATATTAGAGACTAAGTACTGCATATATATATTACACTGTACCATGTATGTAACGTCTATGTAGACCATATAAAATGAAATTACAACCTACCTGAAACACTGGCCCTGGAGCCTACTGAAATCAGGGCTGCTTTGCACTCTACATAGCGAGAATCTCCAGATTAAAAATCATCCTTAAATAAAGATGTATTATAAATGCTCTGCATATGTACAAGGAAGGGTATCCACTTATCCTTTGGCGATGTTATTCTAACCTCCCCCTTATTTTTTCTGAATGTAAATCCCCAAAAATCCCAGTTAAATCATTATGTATAATGATTATAGATGTGGCTCTCACTTGTCAGTTCTAAATGTAACTGCTAAGCGAAAATCTCATTTGTTTTTATAGCTTTTCTTATTCTTCTTTTTCCATGTTTGTTTATTTGTATTGTTTTCTCACCAGGTACTTCGGCGATGGATCCTAAGTCAAACGGCAAGGCAGGGGCAGTGATTATGATCTACAGCATTGGCCTCAGTGTCCTCAGCTGTGTGCTAGGATTCCTCATAGTTCTCTCCATTAAACCAGGTACTTATAAATATAGAACGTCCTGACCATGCTCTACAAGCTACAAAACGAGATGATAATTCACGGTTTGTACAGAACGAGGCGTTTACACCGGGTTCCGTACAAACCATGAATTATTATTGAATTTTGTGGCTTGTACAAGCATGGTAGGTCGTTCTATATTTACTATATACTAACATTTCATTCATTTCATTTCATTAAATTCATTTCATTTGGCTTAATAACCAATATTTCAATAAACATGTATGGGGAGGTAGTCCATATTTTCCTGTACGGACCACTGGTTTGTACAGTATTTTTACGTGATGTGGCAAAACTGTGTGTATTTACAGTATTTACAGCATGGGTATAAAATAAACCGTCTTAAAGTAATGAGGTCAAAGACTTTTATCTCACTCCAGATTTATCACCATAGGCTTAACATTAGGAACTCGTACTCCTACTGGCAGTGAAGATATTGTACCAAATACTCAATGGCTAATTGGGTGATTTATTTTTTCAATTGATAATGTTATACGGGGTGAGATAAAATCAGAGACCCACTCGATGAAAATAACATGGTCCACACTCCACCTTGTTTGACCAGAGAGTAATTCACTCAGCTTTGCTTCGTGAATACTCTGGTCAAACTTGGTGGAGCACAAACCAAGTTATTTTCATCTCGTGAGTTTCCTTCTAATTATTGTGCCCACGTAACACACAGTCTCCAAACTAAACATATGGAGCCAGATTGCTACTGAGCAGATTCAGGAAAGCCGTATTCTTCTAGGAGAATACAGCTTTTTCAGCCACCTAAAATTGTCATTTTACAAGTGAACCATGATTTAGACACTCTACACAAAATTCTTATCAAGTAAAAAAGATGTAATGCAAGATAATATCTGATCTCGGTATGTTATAGGTAATTACTATTATATATATTATAGAATCTTCGACAGCTAACCCACAGCATCTGATATATTGTCGCTCACAGATTGGCTACTGTGGTTTGCTGCTGGTAGTGCAGGCCTGGTGTGGCGAGGTCAACCTAAATATGCACAATCTTAAAAAAAAGGGAAAAAAAGAAGATTTTTATATCTTATATTCAAGATCAACGATTTTGAACCCATGACAGGAGGACGAATATATGGTGCGATAACTTGACCATATTACGAGGTGCACCAGATGACATTACGCTGTTATTGTAGGCAGAGAGCATCGGAAATGGGAAAATGCGGTTTTAGTCAGACAAGGGATGGTTCATTGCATGTGGCATTAGTCGCCAAGTTAGACTTACTACGATGTTTAGTCAGCTGAGGCAATGGTGTAGAACATATTGGTAGTTCGACCAGAAACCAATATTTTTGGATTGAATTATAAAGGAGATCACTTAGAGATATAATATGAAAATTAATTGATTAATAGTATACAGTCAGAGTGGTAAATCACAAAAAACCAGATACAGTAAGTTTTTGTAGATGGTGTTATTATTAAAACCAAGGTGTACAATGGTTGTTACATACGGGGTATCAAAAAGTGTTCACGACGTTTCGCATGGTGTTGAACCAGCTTCTTCAGGTGATTGATACAAATTTGTTACCGCCTTAGGCTTAAGTACTATTTTGGGATCACAATTATCTACTTCCTTTTCAATAGTCCAAGGTCAAGGTTGTGGTTTGTTGCTAATGTAGGGGTCAGGGCAGTCGAGCAGCGTTGTTTCACTTTAGAACTAGGTGGCGCGAGTGCTGATCCTTGCTGTGCGGTATGGCCGGCAGACCCGCAGTATGCAAATGCTGCGGGTTCACCCGCATTACGTAACTCGGCCGCTATATAAGGTCGAGTCCACAGCAGGTTGATAGGACTTCTCAAGGTGCCTCTTTACGGAGTGAACGTCTGAAGCCTCACGAGTTGGTTAGGTTGTGTTGAAACACCTTTCAACGTTGAAGAGACCAGTATCTCTTCCCGCGCTAGTTGGTGCCCCGTAGCACCAACGGATTGTGTATTACTTCCAGTAATAAACGAACGGTAAACTGAAACTGTCCGGAGTCTGGTTTTCTATTTGCGGTTAAGCGGTAGTTGGTAGATCTCGGATCTCCCTCCCTTCTCCAGTGGGTAAAGCCGAACCCACCTGTATTGGCACGGTAAGTACAGGGTAGCGACTAGTCTCGGAACCTCTGGTCAGCTGACGATCGCGGAGAGTGGTAACACACTTTCAGCGACTAGAGGGTAACCGCTTCATTGGTGCCGTGACCAGGATCTTTGGCTGCATTGCCGTACCTCATGAGAGCGTTGCGCGATGGACCCGCTGAGGCTGCTTTACGCGCCTACCGGCGTTCAGCTACGCATGGATGGGATGCCCTTGTAGAAGTGGCGTCCTATTACTGTGGGCAGCTAGTAACGCTGAACCCTCGTTCGACTTTTCTAAGTCGGATACAGGGTAAAGACGAGTCCGCCCGTGCTTACGGGTTAGCCTTACAGCAATTGCTGATGGAGGTTTACCCCGGTACTAGACTGGACTCACTGGCACTGCATGAGGATCTACAAACTCAGTTTGTGAAGGGTCTCAGAGACGAGGACATCCGCACAGAGGTGGTCTCGAAATGGGAGCCTGGTATGACCCTCATACAGGTGTTGAAAATAGTGGATGCCTATGAACAAAGGTGTGCTCTGTTTGGACAGTATGGAAAACCTGCGAGTAAAACCCGGGTTGCCATGCTAACGCCATCCTGGGAACAGGATGAGTTGGCGACCGAAGAAACCAGCGACCCCGAAATGGAGGATGTACTCTCTGCAGTGCGGTCAATGGTACTCGGACGCCGTAGTTTCCGCGGTAGGGGCCGTGGCCGGTTGAATCCAGGGAGGCCCAGAAATGGGAACCCTCAGGTGACAGAACAGGCCGTGGGTAAAGATTCCAAGGAATCACCTACTGTTACGGAATTGTTGCTGCAGATCAACGAAAGGTTATCGCAATTGGAGAAAAACCAATTGGATACTCGACGTTGTTGGCAGTGCGGAAAGACTGGGCACATTTCTCCGGAATGTCCCCAGAAGCTGGCTGCTGTAGAAACCACAGACGGCCCTCTAGCTTTGCCTCCCCCTCATGAGGATCCGGTAAACTAGAACGGGCTACGGTAAGTGGCGAGACAGTAGCCCCTGCAACTGTACGCCTGAGTACACAAACTGGAGAACCAGCGAGTAAAGTGAATCTTACTCAGACCAGAGAGGAAGAGATTTTGAGTCAGATTGCTACAATTTGTTCTCGCTATCTATCTCCAAGACATCCCTGCTTACAATGGTTACGCCAGCGTGGATGGGACCTCGGGACCCTCGATGGTATTTCCCGGTTTATTCAGCAGCCTTCTCCTCTAGGGGGGAGACAATGGTATGTGCCTGTGAGAATTCAGGGGTTGAAAGTAGATTTGTTGGTTGATACGGGAGCAAGCCGCTCTGTGTTGAACCACAGTTTATATAAGACTTTTGAATTTGATCCGGAATGTAAAGTTTCGGAAGCAAGTGCAAGGGCTGCTAATGGTACTCCGTTGAAGTGCTACGGCAAAGTGATTATCCCGATCTCAGTAGGTAACACTGAATTAGTGTGGAGTCCCATCCTCAGTGATATCGAAGAGAATGGAATAATCGGAATAGACTTCCAAGCGTTGTATGGAGTGTCATTGGACCTTCAGCAAGGCCTGCTTCGGATTAAACACCCGGAACAGCTGGAAGTAGAATGTTCCTGTAGACGGATTTCTTCAGTGGTCTCTGTCAGGCAGGATGTAAGCATCGCCCCTCAGCAGATGGTAAATGTGCTAATAGCTGGGGAAGGTGACTTGCCGTTGGCAGATGCTATGTTTGAGCCTGATCCGATGTTATTTCCAGACAAAGGATTACAGGCTTGGGACACCCTTATGGGTGGAGCTCGGATCGGATCTATACCCGTGAGTAATCATACTACGGGGAGGATAGTGTTGAAGAAAGGTGACGTTGTTGGCCGAGTAATATTGGCTAACTCCGTAGATACAGTGGAGGTCCGTCCTCTAGGTATTTCATCTATCGACAACGACCCGAGAGAAGAGAGGATTGGGTGCGTGAACACAAACTCGGAAAAAGATCCCGGGTTTGCAGTTCTGCACCAGACCCTAGAAACTCTGATCACTGCTGCAGACGCCCTAACAAGCGCGGAGCAACGGGAAGTAAGAGTTATGCTAGGAAGGTGGAATAAGATCTTTGCGCGGCCAGGAGACCCATTGGGTAGAACTGATCGTGCAGAGCACCACATAGATACAGAGGGAAACATTTCATTTAGACTACCCTACCGGAGACTACCGCCCATAGAGCGGGAAGCTTTGGAAGAGGAGTTACGGAAAATGCTTTCTCAAGATGTGATCATACCCAGCGAAAGCCCTTGGGCCAGCCCTGTGGTGATGGTTACTAAGAAGGATGGTACTTGCCGGTTCTGTATTGACTACAGAAAACTGAACGGTATCACCCGAAAGAACGCCTATCCAATACCACGGATCGATGAGAGTCTCGACTCTCTCGGGGGGAACCAATGGTTTTGTACCTTGGATCTCCAATCCGGATATTGGCAGGTAAAGATGGCTAGTGAGGATCAGCCGAAAACTGCCTTCACTACCCACGAAGGGCTGTATGAATTTACAGTAATGCCCTTTGGCCTCTGCAATGCCCCGGCTACGTTTGAATCCATGATGGATCAGATGCTGAGAGGCTTGCAGTGGAAGAAATGTTTGGTTTATTTAGACGACATAATTGTTTTCGGGAAAACCGTGGAACAATTTCTGAATAACCTAGCGGAGGTCTTTGAACGTAAAGAGTCTTACGGCTTGAAACTCAAACCTCAGAAATGTAAACTGTTCAAACGATCAGTGGAGTACTTGGGTAGGATAGTTGCGGGTGATGGTATCCGCGCTGACCCATCCAAGTTGGAAGTAGTGGCCAAATGGCCTCGACCCCGGAATATAAAAGAAGTAAGATCTTTCCTCGGATTCTGTTCATATTATCGTGACTTTATCCCGGGTTTTTCCGAAACTGCCCATGCTTTGCAACAGTATGTAGTCCAAGACAAAGCCGGAAAGTCGAAGGATATTCTATGGAATTCCGCAGCCGAGGAAGCGTTCTCGGGACTAAAGAGAAAGTTTGAAGAGACTCCGGTCCTCCATTATCCATTGCCTCAGGGTCGATTCATCCTTGATACCGACGCGAGCAATGACAGTATTGGAGCGGCACTGTCTCAGATACAGAACGGAGTAGAAGTTCCCATTGCTTTTGCAAGTAATAGCTTGAATAAGGCACAGCGGAACTACTGCACTACAAAGAGAGAACTTCTCGCTGTAGTAGTATACGTAAGGAAATATCGACACTTCCCCGGAGGTGGAGATTTCACGTTACGTACGGATCATTCCTCGTTGAAATGGCTCTTTAACTTTAAAGACGCCGAAGGGATGATCGGAAGATGGCTGGCAGCTATATCCGAATTCGGACTTAAGAACTGTCAGATAGAACACAGACCCGGTAAATCACACATTAACGCGGATAGTCTCTCCCGGAGACCATTGCGTAAGTGTGGGCGACCCGACTGTGTAGACTGTGGGGAACATGATGCTATCTTGGCTGCGTTGCACCAGATGGGTAATCCTGATCCCGCGTTTTATCAGTGGATACTGGAACAGACCCGAGAAGCTCAACAGAGTGATCCGGATATGTCCCGGTTGATTAAACTGGTAAAGAATGGCCTCCATAGACCACGAGGAAAGGAACTCTCAATAGAGAACCGGGAGTTCCAAATACTATGTAGTCAATGGACGGAGTTGACTGTGAGGGATAACGTGTTATATAGGATGAGAACCACAGTGTGTCCAGTAAGGAGACATTTACAGTTGGTTGTACCCATAGCACTGCGTCCTGGGCTTTTGACTCTGTGTCATGAGCATAGAAGTTCGGCACATTTCGGAAAAAAGAGGACTGCCGCTAAAATAAAGCGACATTACTACTGGCCCGGAATGAACGCCGACATAGAGCGATGGATTCTAGAATGCGCAGTCTGTTGTAGGGTTAAGCCCGGCGAAGGCATAGGGAAGATGCCCTTACAACAAGAGCTATTTGGAGTCCGGTTTGCCCGCATTGCTCTCGATATCATTTCTGGTATCGATACCTGCATGATGGTGGTGATGGATTACTACACATAATATGTGCAGATCTATCCCATGAAAGATCACAAAGCTGCTACCTGCGCGGAAGCACTTGTGAAGAATTGGGTGCTATGTTTCGGAGCTTCGAGTATTTTACACTCCGACCAGGGAAGAGAATTTGAGTCTCAAATTTGGTAGGAAATGTGTAGAATATTAGAGATCAAGAAAACACGCACCAACCCGTATCGTCCTCAATCAGATGGGATGGTAGAGCGGTTCAATCGAACGTTGATACAGTGCTTGCGCACTATGGTCAATGAGAGCCGCAGTAACTGGGATGAGTTAGCACCATTTATAGCGCACGCTTACAATGGTACTATTCATTCTAGAACGGGGTGTTCACCTAATCTACTTGTCTTCGGAGAAGAGATTGTGATGCCCGCAGACATTGTCTATGGGGTGCCGGGAGTCTCCCCTGAGATACCCTGCCCTATAGGGTTCGTGGAAAAACTTCGGGAACGCTTTGTGGAGGCTTATTACCGAGCAAGGCGAGGCCTAGAGAAAGCCGCGGAGTGGCAGAGGTCGGGACATGATGTTCGACTAAAGCCGAGAAAGTTCCAGGTTGGAGACTGAGTAATACGATATCACTCACCGTTAGTGAATGTAAAACTCGCCCCAAACTGGGATGGTCCGTTTGTTATAGTTGAAGTGCTGTCAGAGATGACAGTAGTCATCGAAGATGAATGGACACGGAAGCGCTATAAGTCGCATGTTGCTCGATTGAGAACATGGCACTGTACGCGCAATAGAGCTGGCTCTGATAACACGGAGTCCCCGCCCCAGCCGGTACCGCTTTCAGCGAAGCCCATTCGCAGGGCAGGGAAGTCCCGGGTCAAAGCCGGTAAGAGTTGCAAGGGCCCTCCGCCAACACGGTGGAAGCCTGGTCGTCCGCGTAAGGTAAAGATACCCCCGTCTGACTCAAGAGAGAAAGACTGGGAGGATTTGAAGCCCGAAGCGGAGGACTACAAAGGCCCTACTGATCGTTCTATGTATACGAAACATGGAAGATCAGTAAAAATGAAAATAGAATTGGAAAACAATTCAACCACCCGCCGCAGCGCCCGAATACGCGGCAAAGCTGCGGTCAGCTACAAAGAGTAGTGGTGCGTAATTGTTGTCGAAAATAACACAACGAGAAGTAAACGCTGACCAAACCTGCGAGTCCTAGGGTTGGTTGATTGAATGCGATGACGGTTGAAACCTGATAAAAGACGGACTTATGGCAGCAGTCCCGACGTTGCTCGAAGGGATTCCCCGTAGAGGGCCCTCCAGAGGCTGCATTATTCGCCATAACGTTCTAATTTGATGGTTTTTAATCTCTCGATCATCAACTTATACCTTCTTGAGATGCGTAATGGTGGTCAGATGGAATTGGAAACCCCCACGGGCATAGATTCGGCTTGGCGCAGTGAAGCGTGGCCGGTGTCTGTACCCGCTGGGAGAGTGTGAAAGAACGAATCAAATGACACGTAACGGCGTCTTTGATCAGTTCGCGGTCGAGGGGGCGTGGAGTCGCTCAGATAATGAACGTCTCAACACCTCTCATTGGTCGAGGACATGATCTCTTTTAATTGGGGTCAACGGCCTGTATATAAGGCATTGTTCTCGGAGAACAGATCACTCTGGCCAAGTGGCGTCCCAGTGACGCCCCTGGAGTGTATTGCTGCGTTCAGCCTGGCTGAGCAACGCAAAGAGGAGGCCACCCTTCCCACGGAGGAAGAGGTCGTCCCGCAGGACTCGGCTCCGGCCGAGGGCCTTGCGAGCTCGGGAAACAGTACGTCTGTCGGCCTGGGCAGTGACGAATCCCTAGGGGGTAGTCACAGTGGTGACTCGGATGCTCTGGATTCCGGTCCAGACGACACCCAGTCAGCACAGCGCGGAGAGTCCAACCCTTCCACTTCGGTGGCAGAGGCAGGACCCGGTTCGCCTAAGACATCAGTTTCGGCTGAAAGCTCTGGGCGAGTTGCTTCCGCGAAAGGTGGGAAACTAGACCTTTCCCATGTGAAGAGCTCTGGGTACGGGCAGAAGTCAGTTTCAACTACTCCTGCTAAGCCCAAGGCTTCCCGTTTGCCAAAACCGACGTTTACGCCGGTGAAAGCAGCGGAGAAGAAAGGAGATGCTCAGCGAGCTAAGTTGACTCCCGTTGGTCGCGGCCGCGGGAGACCAATTAGCAGACCTGATCCTCCTGCTCCCGGGGGTATTCCAGCCAGTCCATGGGACCGGTGGACCCGGGAACTTCAGAACATCCCTGATCCCGACATACGCGCTTTGGCTATGAAGGGGTTAGTGGATCGATGGGTTGCTAGTCAGGGCCCGGAGAATGTTGTACCGGTGGTATCTCCCTCGAGGGTTGAAGCCCTGGTGGTAGCACCTCCGGCCCTGGCTACTAGCCAAGATACGCCCGCCACTACGGAGAGCGCTATGGAGGTTGACAAAACCCCTGGTGCTTCCACGGAGTCAGTGGAGCCGGCTACTTCCTCGGAAGGAGCAAAGGCCGCTGAAGGGCGTGCCACGGAGAAGGCGAAGCCGGCTAAAAAGTCGACGGAACCTGTCTCCGTGGAAGGTAAACCGGCTGAAAAGCCAGTAAGTAGCTCCGCTGCCCGTAGGGGTAGACGCAAGACTCGCGCGGCCAGGGAAGCCGCTGCAGCGAAAGCTGCAGCGGACAAAGCGGCCCGCGCTGAGCGCTCTAGCTCCAGTTCCTCCCGCAAGGGAGGAAAGGGTAAAGGAGTTGGAAAGTCCAGTGCTGGCAAGCTTGTTGCTAAAGGCAAGGGATCTTCGGATCCTAAACCTGGTGGCAGCAAGGAGACGAAGGGGGCCGGGTCTTCGGGCTCGGAGAAACCCGCGTCTACGTCAGCTGGACAGCCGCACGAGAGTGCATCACAAGATTCAGATGAACAATCTGAATCCGCTGTGGTGGACAATTGTGGTCGGGCCGGAGACTGGGGCGAGATCATGGATCTTGACGATGCAAAGCGTCTTGCCCATGGTTCTGACGCCGACAGTGAGACCGGTGATTTTGTTCCCGGTGCTAAGCGCGCTCAGAAGCGTAAGGTGGCCCGCAAGCTACCGAGCTGTCTGGTTGGGCACAAAGCGAAGTGTCTAGAAGACCTCCGCGTCAAAGACCGCCATTGGCTACCGGAACCGGTAGGGGAAGATGGCGTGTCTGATGATGAAGAGTGGCTTCAGGACGAGGGCTCTGCAAACACGTGGTATATCACCCATGTGGAAGGAGTCAAGAGTGCCTCCAACCAAAAGTACAACATCCTCCAGAAGGAAAAGTTGAACTTTGCGTTGCGACAGTTTACTGTCGGCGGGCACTGTGTCTTTTTGTGTTGCCAGGGCGGGGATGTGAAAACATCACCTGCCTACACCACAAAAAGGTTGTACGCGCGGCATCTCGTAGAGATGCATTTAGCTGAGTTCCCCTGGTACCGTTGTAACGCAGGACGGTGCTCAGCTGATTCGGGTTCGTCGCGCCGGTCGTGGATGATTCGTCACATGTTGGACGAACACGGGATCGGTGCTGTTCAGGGTAGGGAAAGGACAATGCGGCTTTTTAATAAGTTTGTAGGGTTAGTTTCCGAAGCCCGGGCTAAGGGTGTCGAACCTAAGCGCAAGGCTATTGACGGGAAATATACCGTGTCTTGGAAACAGAATCGTAGCTTCGGCACGACTCTGCGGATAAGCTCACCGGATATGGAACGGATGAAGCACTTGCGTGACACCGCGCGTGGTGGCAGCGCGAAACGGGACCGGAGTGTAGACTCCACGAACCGCAAGCCTGCTGCAAAGAAGACTAAGAGCTCGTCTAAGTCCAGTAGTGACTCAGACGACGACTCGAAGTCGAGCCGGTCAGTGCGAAGCCAGACACCGGGCTCTGTAACTTTGGGGGATGTTCTCAATTCCTCAAAGACGGGCCCAGCGAAGGAAAAGCCTGGCCGGAAAGGGTTGAGTGCGCCTAAAGAGGAGAAATCCTCTAAGGGTTCTGGAGAGACAGCGGTCTCGTCTGACACTTCGGCGTCGACTAGCACTGCTGGTGCTCGCCCGAAGAAAGCAAAAGTCCCCAAACCTAGCAAGGAAAGTGGCACAGAAGGTGGTGGAGAAGAGGAGTACCCTTCTCTACCCCCACCACTGCGCCCTGCCCCTAAGGTAGTGAGCCAGCCTAGACCTCCGCCCGCGGAAGAGACTAAGCCTGGTAAACACGGGGAACAGGTTGATGTGTACTCCGGCGAACAACATCTGACACTGGCTACTATAGCTAAGACAGATTGGCGCCCGTATCATATGCAAACCTACTTGGACCGCGTTGATAAACAGTCGATTATCAATGCTAACAAGTTTAGGGTAGCACAGATGCGGGTCGCGGAGTACGAGTGCGTCATCGCTCATCAGCGCATGTCTAGCCTCTTGCAAGTGCCATTGGAAAACATGGCTGCAAAGCTAGCGGGGGTTGAGGCGCGATTGACGCGTTCAGAGCTTGCCCTGCAGGAGTACGACTACAAGTGTCGCACTGTAATGGGGGTGAGCATGTTCGACGTTGAACCGTCTAACATCGCAGGTGCGGAAGCATCCTGGTTGTTACATCAGCGTCGAAGGGGGCGATATCTCGACTTTGTGTCGACTCCAACCCTGACAATGCAGCAAGCAGGCGCACTGTTAGATTGGGGTCCCGAGAGGGATTACGCCCTAGATGGACAGTCGTCCCAGGCTTCGGCCATGGAGACTGCTCCATGCAACCGGTCTCAGAGCACCGGTGGAAGTTCCTCGGAATCTCCACAGGTTTCTCTGAGGCAGCCGCCGCCAGTGACCCGTGTCGGAACGAGACCAGCTAGCGTGCCTCCCCGGCAGCAGCAAGTCCCGTTTGGCCGGGAGTTGGAAGAATTAGGACCTATGTTCCCCCCGTTGCCATTCACCTCAACGGTGACGTGGGATTCTCCCGACATCGCTGACGACATCAGCACGGCTGACCTGAATGCGGTGATGTCTAGGTTCCGGGTCACAGACCCGCTTAGTCCACCACCAAATGTTGGTCAGCAGGCTGCCGCGACGAGGCCCACCACCCCGTCATCTACAGTTGCCCCTCCAGCTGAAGCCCCCGCCGATGAACAACCCGGTTGTTCCGGCGAGAGGCCAGCTGGCTGAAGGGCCTGTAGCTAGGCAGCATCAGTCCATCCTACGCTGAATCTAGAGAACCCCCGGAGGTTCCCCGGTATCACTGTGAGATGGAGAGAGGCAGGACAACTCCTGCCACAGAGGATGGATCGACATATTCGACCCTAGTTGTCTGTGCCTGTCCGTCCGCCGGCTCCTCAGATATTAACTCAAGCAGTTCTTACCTGGGGATCACCCACGCCTGAATTCAGTTTCAGGTGGAGAGGGTGACTGGTTTGGTCCCCCATATAAGTGGTGCTTCGATCAGCGGCCCCCGTGGTCGCTGGGAGGGGTAGTACAGGTGGATTAAAATAGAAAAGCGATCTCGGGTTGGGCCGTGGAGAATCACCCCCGTGGTGAATTTTCGCTGCACAACTTGAGTTTCAGAAGGCTGAAGGGTCTCTCGATGGTAGCCCCGTTGTAGGGCCCCATTGCGAAACACTCCGGCCTGTGGTGCTTTTCGCGGGTTAGACTCCGGTTTAACACCGCGGAAAGCGAAGGTGAGAAATGGGGCTGAGACCCGGCTTCGGCAAGTGGTTTCAGTTCCCTGTGGGGTAATTCACGCTGGACTCGCTTGGTCTTTTGCCAGTGAGGGAAGTGTGAATCACCATGTGGATAGGGGTTGAGGCCTTCAGTGGTTCCTGCAACTCCTATCCAAGAGATGGATATAGCGCGCCACGCTATAAGGACGCTGATACCAACTTTTTACGGAGATGGGAACTCCTACACGGAGAAGAAAACGTGCTTGGCTATCTTTTTCTTTCTCCTTATACACATGTTACTCTCTTCACAACGGTGACCTGCAGGACGGGCCATGTGAAGTCAAAAAGGTGGGGGGGGTTCGCGGAATTGCTCCCCCTAACTACGCTGGAGCTGTGCTGGGAAGACAGTCGGAAGCCTCGCGCCCGGAAGCAGGGGGCTGGATCGAGTAGGTCCCCACGCTGACGGGTCTGCCAGGCTCGACACTAATACTACGTTATCCCTGGCTTACAACTCCGGAACAGTGGGAGGCGGAGTGCTCATTAGTGAGGGCTGACCCCTTGTAGGTCCGAGCAGGTGAGTCCTCTCCGCCCGATACTCAAGGAAGCCAGGGAAAACCCAACAACATCGGCGAGACGGGTGATATTGTTACGTTTATATTTATTACCAGGGTGGTAGCGAGGCTACTCCGTTTTTATATACCGTATTACCCTTATGTCCTCCTTTTTCAGCATTGAAAATGTGTAAATTTTACTTTCCCATCTCAACCTTATTATACATCGGTATCAGTAAAAAGATTCTTTGTGAACGTTGAATGGTTAGACACGTATTCAGAACTGCTCGACTTAGTTATTAAACTTTTTCGGGATGTCCTCTTTGCAACGCAATGGTTGCCGGTCCCCCCTTCGTAAAAGCTGGGAGGAGTAATTTAGGGGTCAGGGCAGTCGAGCAGCGTTGTTTCACTTTAGAACTAGGTGGCGCGAGTGCCGATCCTTGCTGTGCGGTATGGCCGGCGGACCTGCAGTATGCAAATGCTGCGGGTTCACCCGCATTACGTAACTCGGCCGCTATATAAGGTCGAGTCCACAGCAGGTTGATAGGACTTCTCACGGTGCCTCTTTACGGAGTGAACGTCTGAAGCCTCACGAGTTGGTTAGGTTGTGTTGAAACACCTTTCAACGTTGAAGAGACCAGTATCTCTTCCCGCGCTAGTTGGTGCCCCGTAGCACCAACGGATTGTGTATTACTTCCAGTAATAAACGAACGGTAAACTGAAACTGTCCGGAGTCTGGTTTTCTATTCGCGGTTAAGCGGTAGTTGGTAGATCTCGGATCTCCCTCCCTTCTCCAGTGGGTAAAGCCGAACCCAGGGTAAGTACAGGGTAGCGACTAGTCTCGGAACCTCTGGTCGGCTGACGATCGCGGAGAGTGGTAACACACTTTCAGCGACTAGAGGGTAACCGCTACACTATTATTAGATTCTTGATGTGGTAACCAGGGGTATAATAGATGTCTCTTACATAACAATAGTATGGCAGTGTAGGTGGTGATATAGAGGTACAAAAATTCTGGTTGGTATGAGACATTTTGAATAAATATATAGTACATAATATTAGATTTGACTTCTGTGAATAATTATATAACATGGTAACTTGATAACAAGGAACGTGTTAAATGGTATAACATTTGATGGTGATGGAAATGAGTCTGTTGAAATTTATGGATGCTATCATTTATCGAGTTCATTAAATATTTGCGCAGTTGTGCGTTGAAAATTTTTTTCATGTGCTTAGCATGAGTGTTGATAGTCCGAGTCATTATTTAGGGTTGTATAGATTGTGGTGCTTCATGCTGTCGAGTAGGTCACGGCCTACATGCTGGTCCATTTTTCTTATTATATGGTAGATATCCAACATTATTTCGGAGGTAGGTACGGTTTGGCGAGGGGTGGGTCTTCTGATAGGCGTCGGGTTGTATATTGGTGTTGTCGGCATGGGTCGGCGTGATGTCGGTATGTATGGTTCTTCTCGATCATCTCTGTTGTTTGGTTCCGGGTTCAGTGGTAGGTCTTTGATAGATTGTTCATTTCTGGCTGCTTTCTTGGCTTTGTCTGATGTTGGTATTGGTGTTTCCTCATCGCTACTAATGTCCTCTAGATTTAGATCGATTTTCAGCAGGTCTAATACTGTTGCCGGCTTCTTGCGAATTGGTGTTGGTTCATGACTGCAAGTTGTTGTACTACTGTCATTGCTACTGGTGGTGGAGCCGTCAGAATCTGTGTCTTCGCTGTCGTGTCTGCTTCTTTTTGCTGCGTCTTTTGGGGTGTTGTTGGGTGTGCACAAGTCTACTGTGGGTGTCGGTGAGCTTGTTACGTCGGTCACAAATTTTGGGTGTTTATATGGGCGATCAGTAATTATTGATGGTTTTGTGCGTTTGCGTACGCTGGGGTCTTCAATCAGTATGGTTTTGGGAGTGTTGTTCTTTTCTTCCTCTATCCGTTTTCTGATATTGGTTAATGCGGTTTTGGCTGGTGTCCCATTGCATTTTTTCAGGGTGTCAATTGGGGGTGTTTGTCTAGCAGTTACGTATGGTGTTCCTACTGTCGGGGATGGTGTCTCCGTTGAAGCCGGTTGTCGGCCTACAAAGGGAGAACCCTGGTAAATTAGGCGGAATTTGACACTGCTATAGTTATACATGGTTTTTATAAGCTTTGGTTTGTTCGCAACTGGGCTGTGTAAGAATAGCGGGGTGATTACATAGTTTGTGGTTAAGTGTTTTCTACGTTGGTGTCGGCGTAGGTTACTGAGTGTAGAACATCTGGTTTGACAGTTAGAAAGTACACACTGGTACTTACCCTGTTTCGGTGTCGATTCGATGTCTGTAGGTTTCTCAAAAAAATGTATCATTTCAGGCCGTTTCAAGCAAACAAATGAAGTCCCACAAATAAAGCCAAAAACAAATTTGAAGACGCAGGATATTTTTGCTGATCTATTCAGGTAATACATGGAACTATTTTATTTAATTGTCGTTTAATGCAGGTGTTTTCTTTCAGCACCTAACCTAACAGTGCATTGTCTAGTTAAGGTGTCGTTGGGAGAAACGCGGCCGATTCTGGCCTCACACCTATAGCAATACCGTATGAATGGCGGGTGGGATTGCACGGCTGTTTTTTTTTTTTTTTAGCAAAAATTGTTATTGCTTAATTTCAGTGTGTTACATGATATAATGACATGTTACATGCTGTCACAACATACAATAAGAATGGAATATGTCTGGTGTTCATCTTTTAAAAGTTATGACAGCTTGAACAAACTGAGACATTATTTTGTCTGTCTAAACTTTAGAATTTAGAATTATCGCAGTAATCCCCCAGAAAAAAGGTAGGTACATGATGGCTAGACCCAACATGCAATGTGTTATTGTGCATCCAGTTTCGGAGTTCCTGTGTTATCTTTACTATATCTTAAGTATCATCGAGGTGATATGCATTTATATGTTACACACCAAAACGAGGCTGAAATACCATTTTCGCTGAAACTAATATGCACGGGTATAGTAAACATGTAACACTCATACACACCTTAACTCAATGCTAAAGAATACATTGCCAGGTGTTTCTTTGACTGCAGGCATGGCGTAACCACACAGATAAATTGTGAAACCAGCATGTGGAAAAAGAGCTATTAAACAACAATAAGTTGCGGGTGTTCCACTGGCGTGTAGACGTATTTTATGGGACAAAGACCTTGCACGGTCACCACTATGGGCTCAGTAAAACGTTTCCTCTTATTACCTGTAATGGGGTCATTCCCGTTGAGCCTCGGCCTACTTTAATGAAAGGGAGAAATAATACGCAGGAATTCTATTTCATTTCAGGAATCTTTTTACCGATAATTTTGTGAGGGCAACGATGCAAAAGGTAATCCATATCTTATCAAGTTGTTCCATATTGTTTCTGACCCATATCTCTGAGTTTTTAACCCATAACCATGCAAGTTTTATCGCATTGTTCTTTAAATGCTGACTTTTCTTCCGCTGCTAATGAAAAATTGAAATATTTAAAATATTCCCTTTCCTGAAATATGTTCCATTCAAAAATACTCAATATGATAATATCTGTTTCATTTCTTGTATATACATAGAGCTACTAAGTTCTTGGGGCCTGTTTAATAATCTAGGATTGTACATTAAGACCTGTACCTCCTACCAGGGTTGTTGTTTGATAATATTTAAGGCTGTTTGCTAAGAGCCGTCCGTAAGGTTGTTCATAAGTGTTGAATAAAGTTGACTCATGCGTCCCTGGGTTGCTATGGCATACATTGACAATAATCGATGGTTTTTGTGGACAGGCGGCCGTAAACCATGAGAGCTTGACGCGTAGTAATACAAGAGCTAGCGAGTGTATTACGTCGTCAACCTGTCCACAAAATCATCATTTGTTGCATTTATTATCCATCTTTTTGAATAAATTAAACCCATTAATTGCCATATTAAAGGGTATAACAATAAGGACTATTTCTTTTCTCTATAGCAAAAGGGATTATTCTTCCCATATAACATTGTTTTGAGGCCGTATACCACATGTTATCTGACAAGTTTTATACAATGGGTCGTGGTTTACTGAGTCCCCATACATTTTCAATGGGGACTTTGTATACGATGGATAATAAAAAATGGGACTCCATGTACAATCTCAGAAAATCAAACGGGCCTCTGTTTCCTGTGTTTTCCTCCCCTTGTGATTATAACGGACATTGCTGTGTGTGCAAACATTAACCAACAGAATTAGCTTTGATCGCAACACCAGGGTCCTGTTTTTCAGTCGTGATCATTTGTGATAGTGACCAGTTAGTGACCGTTGGAGGCCATTGGGTACCAGAGACAAATGGTCATAACATTTGCGACCATTTTGAGAGGTAAAAGGTCTTGGTCACTGTTTTCTGTTCCCGAGTTGTGACCATTTGGCGACCATTTTGCCCAAATGGTCTCCAAAACAGTGACAGGGTCAGACATGTCATAATGTATGATATTCATACTGAAACCTATTAAAATTAAAAAATATTTGTAGAGGAGGATTCTATATGGATGTCATACCTTTATAAAAAATTACATCATTTTCCAATGATTATTCTATCACTGCACGAAACCTACCGCTTTACACATGTATGCGAAACGCGTCTAACAGTAGGATATCGGTCTAGACGTTAGACCTGTTATCCATCTCGTAGACGTCTTATCTAGTGGCGTATATACATGTCCATGGTGCGGTCTCATATACGTCATATATACGCCTGATTCCGTTGTATATACACCACCATCCAATAGTTCCGATCTTTGCAACTTGGGGACACTACTGGTAGCATATTTCATTTTCGATTAACCATCCAAGTCTGTATTATATGAAAAATACAATCTTATATTACCAATTAATTTGATAAAAACCTAATTGAGTATAAATTGATTAATTACACATAGTAAGCCCTGCATTATGTTGTTTTTTATTGTTTTTCTAATAGTTCTTACTTTCAAAACTTTTTGAATGTGTGGACAGGCAGGCTTACTATATAATGACCCTCTTCAGACTTGAGGTTGAATCCTGAAATCATCTTACACAAGCGCCCCCCGCACAGAACATGTTTTATCTTGGATACGCCAGGCGTAAAATACAGCCAAGTCGCGCACGTCGACATATGGAAACTACCTCGTAGACGCCCGAAACGCAGATGTGAATAAGAGGTGTATACAAATGAAAACAAGTCTATATTCAGCCAATACGTGTGTTATCGCGATGGCGTGTATATATGTAAAATATTGGTTTTCGTGCAGTGTATTCATAAGAACTGCTGACACTATACTGCTTGACTGCCTTGTTTATATCCTACTACAATACTCAATCCTAAATTGGTGTGATAGTTTCATACTTCTTATTTGAATATTTCATTTCATTCACTTCCACTTCATCACATAGTACAATATTTACTGCAGTGAATCATATGCCTGTCAAATCTATTTCTCAAATTTCATAATTTTCTGTCAAGTAATATACACGTGAGACAAGTTTTTGTGTTTGAATGGGCCTTGAACTAACAATGATCATAGCAGCCCAACAGTGACCGGCTCTGAGGAACACTTTTCGGTCATGATCACTGTATTTGGTCTCCCCAACTGTAACTCTGTTGTGATCACAACTGATAAAGATGTTGCTGTCTGAAAAACAGGCCCCAGATGTGTTGCCTGTCTTCTCTAAACTTTATGTGCAAACAGGCCAGGACAGACTACATAGAGAAGGTAAAGATCGTGGACAATATAGACTTGGCTAACACTACACAGAATGCAACAGATAACACAGTAACCATGACAAGGACCCTAGTCTACGCCAACTCTACTAATCTCATGGGTGAGTGACTAAAAGTGGATTCCACACGGTGGGATTCATGTACATTAAGTGGGATTAACATGAGGGGACAAATAGACCTGAGACTTGTGTACTTAACACGTTTACAAAAGCCGGCTACTATTTCTAGCTGGGTACAAAGTTTCACAGGTTGGGGTGTTCTACAGTCTCAGGGTAACATGGTGGATTCAATTCACAAGGGAAGACTTAACAGGTACATAGTCTCACCCCTACACAGGGTATACAGGGTACAAAGTCGCCGACTCAGGGTACTTTCCCGTATGAATAGGTGTACTCAACCACAATCTCATCTCAATTGAGGCGGTCAGGGATCCTTCTGATATCCTTGAACAGCAAACCCATGAACGGTAGCTGAAATTTCTGACAGTTTCTGGAGAATTTTAGCACTGGAGTGTGCTGTGTACATTCATAACATCATCGCTTATCTTTTTTTGCCTGCATAATTTATTTAATATTTTTTTCTCTTTCTTATTTTTCATTTCTATAGTCAATATATTGCACATTATTGCCATTATCAGATGGAGAATAACAATTGCTACATGTATACATAACTATCACCCATTTTCATCAACATTCCCATAATGTATGATATATTAATATATCATATATACATATATATATTATATATATTATTTACATTTATATATCTATATATATAATCCTATTTGTGAAACAGGGATGAGTCACTGTTTAGAGAAAAAGATAAACTCCTGCCTGCCGTTACCGTTACCTATGGACGTTTATACCAGGCCTACATAAAAGTGACAAACCCTGCGGTTACCATTACAGGGATACTTTTCTTCTGTATCGTGTTCGGCATGGCCGTCGGGCGGCTCGGTAAGAAGGCGGTCATCATTCACCAGTTCGCGTCGGCCGGCACCGATGTCATGATCCGCATCCTCGGCTGGTTCATGTGGTCAGTATTCCTGTTGGATTTTTTATTAATTTTTAAAAATTTCAGAACAAGATTCCATTCTGTCATCAGTTCATGGATCTTCCATGAATTTTGATACCCACGTAATCACTACAACTTATTAAAGCATGCTAGCACGATCAAAACTGCACGAATTACGTAGCGATTCCAGGGAGATCGAACTAAGCTCTGACCGTAAAATTAAACATGTTTTTGAATGTATCTCTGGAAAAAGTATTAGGCAATGGCTATACATTTGGTTTTGCCAGTTTATAAGCAGATATAATTTCAAAGTATGATTACATATACGCTCCTTTTTCAAGTACTAAACAACTTAGAAAGTGACAATGTATGACAGACTCTGTTTCTTGTAGTACATTATTTGGTTTGCAAATTTTTAAGCAGATATACTTTCAAAGTTTGGTTTCTCTATGACTTTCATTTTGATTCAGGTGTTGCCCGATAGGTATCGCCAGTCTCATCATCTCGGGTTTCGCGAGACAGCGAGATCTCGGGGCGGTGATGGCGAGACTTGGACTGTTCATGGCTACCACTGCGCTGGGGAATGTTCTGCAGTCGCTACTTCTCTACCCACTAATCTTCCTACTCGCCACTCGTAAAAGCCCGCTACCCATACTTCTACGCTGCGGCCGTCTGACCGTCATGGCCTTCGCCCTTTGTAGCTCGTAAGTCAAAAGTATGATATGCTACACGTGCAGGAGTATATGTTATATGCTTATTATTGTTATTATTATTTTTATTATCATTATTATCATTATTATCGTTGTTTTATTATTATTATTATTATCATTATCATTATTATCGTTGTTTTATTATTATTATTATCATTATTATTGTTATTATTATTAAAATTCAACCCAAGAATTGCCATATAAAAGAATATAACATTTGGGACTATTTATTTGCTCTATAACACAAAGGGACTATTTTCCCGTATACCACAGATGTGAGGCAGTACACCATGGGTTTGAGTACATATACCACAGATTCTATATAATGGGTCGTGTTTTACTGAGTCCCCATACATTTTCAACGGGGTCTTTCTATACGATGAATAATAAATGTGTTTTCTATGGACACTATGTATGAGGTGGATATGTCTGTATATTCCGGGTATGGTGATACACGCTGCCCATTAGACTGGCCTCAGTCCCTGTATCCTACTCCTCCACCCCTTCTGAGTGACACAGGTTCATGGGCCAGTCAGAGAAGGACACATACTATAATGAATTGTATTCCGATTTTCTTTAATTATTTAATGAATGTTCATAATCAAAGACTTGAGCAAGTCTAGCTGCCCATGTGCTTTCTATGGACACTATGTATCAGGTGGATATGTCTGTATACTCCAGGTATGTAGATACCCGCTGCCCATGTGTTTTGTATGGACACTATGTATTAGGTGGATATATCTGTATACTCCGGGTATGTAGATATATGCTGACCATCTGTTTTCTGTGGACATTATGTATTAGGTGGATAACAATATGGAGAAACCAAACAAGAGTTAGTCTGTTGTTGTTTATCACACAACGGCAAGATCACGTATTACTGCGCGAGGCGATCTTGCCGGAGTGCGATGAACAATAACATGACTAACTCAAGTTTGGTTTAGAATTTATCCTACCCGCCTGTCTAAATTACTGTAACAAATGACGTCGTTTGTTTATGTGTATCCCACTAGAGCGATAATTTTCATTTTTCTGAACTCCAGACCGAATTCAGTGACCCAATGTTAAGCCTATGGAGTTTTTTATTAGGAGTAGGATAAATGCATTGTCCCACCCAACACATACATCTACATCAGCATCTCCTATCTGCAGGATCCTCATCATGCCCGAGTACTACAAATTGTGTCACCACTGCGGCTACGATGCGCGTCTCACCAACATGGTGGTGCCCCTCTTGACCAACATCAGCATCAGCGGCAGCGCCCTCTACGTGGGGGCCGCCACCCTCTTCGTGACTCAGTATGGCAACATCACAGTCAGCGCCGGAGAGATGACCCTAATGGTGTAGGTATTATCTTTATTTTTAAATTGAGCAAGCTCTTTCTTTATTTCACTTGTAGTACATACATTCATTCTTTTCTGAGTGTATAGTCATGATTTTCGATCTTGGTAAACATGGTAATGCGTACATTCATTCTTTCCTCAGTGTATAGTTATGATTTTCGATCTTGATATAAACATGGTAATACATAAATTCATTCCTTCCTGAGTGTATAGTCATGATTTTCCATCTTGATAAACATGGCAATACATACATTCCTTTTTTTCCTGAGTATATAATCATGATTTTCGATCTTGGTAAACATGGTAATAAATACATTCATTCTTTCCTGAGAGTATAGTCATGATTTTCAATCTTGGTAAACATGGTAATTCACATATTTTAATTTTTTTTTTAATTTTTGTTATTCATGTAAACATCAAACAAAGACACAGTCCGTCCTCCGAAGACGTTCTTCCCAGAGGGGTCAACGTAGAAAAGTGACAAAACATCAACAGGCATACTCCATTTATACACAATCACGTAGAAAGCAATAGGATTTTGTACCAACATTATTAAATAAAAATCATGGTTATCTAATGACAACTATTTTACTCATCTAGTTCCAAGTCTTCTTGTTGTTCTAACTGTAACAATTCATTCTTAACCCGAATCTTAAAGTTATCATTTGAAGTCGTTTTTTGGGTTACTTTCTGACAACAAATTCCAGTGTTAAAGTATAGAGTTCAGCACCAACCATAAAATTGCATTATAGCATCGTCCTTAATCTATGAATAGAGTGACATCCCATTTAGTAATACCATAGGATTTCAAATACAATTTGACTCTTATACGGCAGCTTTTTTTTTTCTTCTCGTTTTCCCCCTTTTCCCCCTTTTACCCCCTCTTCCCTTTCCAACAAAAGTCGTCATACAACAAACAACCATAGGAATATCCAAACATTGGAAACATCTTCATTTTGAAATGTATAGACTGAGCAATACAACCCTTTGAAATATGAGACCACAATGTTGCAATTCACTTTGTCATTTATATACATTCCGTACCAAACTTTCCCTTCAAGATGGGTACAAATCTGAACTATAAAAGAAGAAAATGCCATTTTGTATAAAATTAGTCCATATGACAATGGTGTATATATTTTAAAAAAAAGTTTTTGTTTTAAAAGGAGTTTATTATTATCCAGATAAGTATCCGTCAAGATTTCCTTGTTTAATTACATAATGGATGAGTGAAATTGTAATATTCCATATTGTCTCTCCTTTTTTTCTCTCAAGTTTTATAAAGTAGATGACATGATGGCAAGATGATGAGTCAGTTCTACATTATGTACATCACAACACAAGTTGACAACGACTCAGTAGTACCATATTAGATTGTTTCTATTAGCTTATCATTAGACAATGAGAATGATTGATAGGCTCTTGATATACAGAGGTTTCAAAAAGTCTTAACATTGTCGATCTAATCCAAAGCTACGATCAATTTTTTTTTTATTGATCTCGGTTCACAGATACATGTGGTCTTCCACTTCACACCACTGTACAGATGCACTAAGCACTACTACGAGTCAAGAACTTGACAGATTTATTGAATAGATGGGGTTTCTTTTATACGCGTAGCAGGAGGGTTGGCAAGGCAGGATTGACATCTTTGAGCTCTGCCCTCTCATTGCCTGTTCTAAGAACAGCCTATAGGACATGACAAAATCGTTCTGGTTCCGACTGTTCTAATTCAGGCATTTTGTTCACTAAGAAACAGGCGTAATTTAGATAATAACTTTCCTCTCATAGAAACCAATATCACTTGGCCACGATAGGGATGTATAGAGTAGAAGTTGACAACATGACTATACCATTATATTCATTATCTAGTATCTTTTTGTCGATCATCATCTCCCTTACTTAGTGCCACAGTCAAGTGGGTGAAAACGATTGTGACCTATCTAAATTGGAAGTCAATATATGACCACTCTAACCTCTAGACAAGATATAGGTCATACAAGCATGTTGTAAAAAACAATTGCAATTGTCTTTTTCACATACTTTGGCCTATTACCATATACAGCATAGGGGCCTACTGCACTGTGAGAGTATCTTCATTCCATCAGATGTCACATAATACTTTCGAAGGTCAATTACTTACCACATATAAAACGTTAGTATTTTGTCAGATCCGCTTGGAGATTTTCTCGCACATAGAGACAGAGTAAACCAGACCTAGACATGGAGATTGAATGGCCACGAGAGTGAGATTCTCGTGCAGATCTAAACTATAAGCAGATTCTTTTGTTTTTCTATACACAGACATACGTTTTCTCTTATGATTCATTTTGAGCCATGCTGATATCATAGTTTAGTATTGCAGTTTTCTGATCCACTTTTCTCGTGAGAAACCAATGGGATCCCAACTTTCTCTGGTCACAGCTGGTCATGCTTCTGATCGCCGATGATCAGCTTATGTATCTGTGTCTTGCCAAATAATAACCCATTGAGAGTTACTCCGGTAGCCCGTACAACTACCTAGCGTTTTCTCCACAGAGAGAGCCTACACAACGTTAGCTGCCTCGCACACCTCCAACTGTCTGTGAAAGAGAGTATATCTACAAAGTCGCTGGTTAAGATATAAGTTCTGCGTTTTTCAGACTGCTTGGTGCTTTCTCAAGTTTTGCTGTGCCGGCAAGTCCAAGTGGGAGCATCATCATTGTCATGCTGGTCCTACAGTCCATAAATGTGCCGTCTGAACTGGCCGGCATTCTCTTCAGCATCGACTGGTTTCTGTAAGTATACTCATCCTTAATCTGTCTCATAATGTATGCATTTTTTACATAGCAGCAAGGAGTTGTTCCTATGCCTTCACTGCCGTATAAGATATATAGGAGGCATGGATCGACCCAGCAGCCAATGACTGCATCCATGGCACACCACGAACTTCACCCTGACCTCCTTACATACTGCTGATAATGCCTTGGGATGGTTCTACAATACATAGTTGAATTTCTTGGGTAGAAACCACCCTCCTACGGCAAGGGAAGAGGGGATAGAATGTATGTGCGGCTAAGTAGGGTTTTTCCCCTATTTTCTAATTTTGTTTATTTAGACTGATCAGAGTTCAGCAAATACAGCATGTTGGTTTTCATTATGTCTTTACTCTCATTGCCAGATAAAAGTTGATTAAAGCTAAATTTGATATCAATGCTATTTATAATCATGATTTTATTAAGACATCATAATTGAAGTGATTGTAAAATACATGAATACATTGACTGGTATCAAATATGTTGGAACCCATTGCAATGACAATCACTAAAAAAGTCTCCCATTCAGTCACTCACTTTCCATAATCACTAAAAATGTTGATGTCTAAAATATACACCTGAATAGACCTGAATAGATTGCCCCACTCAACTACTGCGATCAAAGGCGATGCAGTCACATATTAGCGTCTAGTGGCTTTATTACACATACAGGCCATCCTTTTAGATAATACTAGATATCAATAGGTTTTCAATTAATAGATCAACAGACTTTGCTAAACAAATTTTAATTCGCTTTAATCTCGTTAGGCTCGTTTAATAATCTAGGATCGTACATGTAGACCCTTTGTGTATTCAATAGAGACCAAGGGACGATGTGGGTCAACTTTATTCAACATCAATGAGCAACCTTATGAACGGCTGATATTGTTTAAGTGAACAGACTTAAATATTATTGAACGATAATAAACACTTATTTAAAAAAACACACAAAGAAAACACATGTAGCATTGTATCTCAGGATACCAGAATAAAACCTTAGATTTGTGTTAAGACAAGGCACAACCAGAGACAAAGAAATAATGGAGGAATAACAGGTAATGTTAATCTGCTGTTAGAATACAATGTTTCGGATTATTACTAATCCTTCAATAGATTGATAATGAAACGTTAGATTGTTTATTCTTTCTCTCTTCTCACAGAGACCGAACACGCATCACTGCTAACGCAGTGAGTATAGCACATGGAGCTGCTCTTCTCAATGAGTTATGTCAGAGTGATTTGCCCGATGAGTATGATACAGAGAAGAAACAGGGGCAGGCAAAGGATCCGCCAGAGACAAGCCACCTAATGTCAGACCACGAGTGCTCGTCTCCTGTCTGAATTGCCATCTGGAGGTCGTTGCTCCTAGAAATGTGGGAAAAGAGTTGCTCCAGTTACATCGGATCGTGTCATGTAGTGGTTATTTTCAGGTTGTTTCGCTACCTTTTACAACACTGCATTTTCAGTGACATAGGGGAAAGGTTCATAAGATTTTTAGTTGGATATAGATGGCAGCATAGTTATGATGCAGTCTGCAAAAAATCTGGAGCAACGATTTCAACCTCGGAGTGCTATTCTGCGATCTGCAAAATGTAGAGCAACGACCCCCTGGTTCACAGTTAGCTATGTTGTGTATTTGACTAATATTCCATCATGGGAATGTCATTTTAACATATTCTAATTTCCTTTTGTGTTCATTTTGAATAAGATAACCATAAAGGCAAACTTTGTTATCAATTATTTGAGCTATAAATATTTCCTAATAAGTGTTTCTGCTCTCAGAACCTGCATATAATTAAGCTTGGTCAAAGAGTGAGAATTTGTGGACATGGCCTGGGTAGAACCATACCAACCTCATAGTCGGAACAGAGTAGAGACTGAGGCAGTGACCAATCTACCCAATACATGTAAATTATAGGGTTTCATTTTAGGGAGTGCAAACAACTGATTTGGGAAGTATATATCTGTGGGGAAAAATAGGCAAAGGCTGTGCTGCATCTAATGCCACACCACAGCCTGCAGCATCTGTAACTCATCAAATGGGAAGCAAATCCTGAGCCCATGAACTTGGATATGCAAGTCTGTACTGCTCTACATAAAACATTATGGGATGGCTCCACAGCGGGTTTGCAAATTTGTAATCAGGTTTCCGTTCAAAGTTTGTTTACGCTACCGTTAAGAGTGCCAAATTACTTTGCATATGACCATATATGGCAAACTCTGTTTCGGTGTATTCACCTATTGCTCACAACCATATACCCTATGTATGGTTCTATACAGTAAACGAACTAGGTTATCACTGGACAACTATCACATTTACACACATGTAGAATTATTAGTTGAAAATATTGTTTAATTTGAGATTGTTTCAATAATGAAACTGACGTTAACTTCTTGTATTTTACTACATATTAGATAAGGATGAGCAGTACATAGTAGCTGCATATTGTGAGTGTTTCTGTTTACTAAGTTTTATGCTATATTACGTTCGATAAAGTTTTTAACGTTTACTAACACTTCTTTATTCATTGTGACTCATTACTACATACCTTTACGTACATAAAAGGCATAGAGGAAAGTTGACAATTTCTAAAAAATATTCTGTCACTGCATTTCTCCCACATTGGTATTAGAGGGAAACTATGTTCAGGTGAGCAAAGTTCAAAGTTACGAGGTAAGGCTTGGAAAAATTACTGCGCAAGGCCTTGGCCTAGGGCAGTAATTTTTCCAAGCCTTACCGAGTGACTCTGACTTTTGCTTACTGGAACTTGATTTCCCTACTCCTATATACCTTCATATATCGATAAAAATGATTATTTCTTTTCCTGCGAGAGCCCCAGAAAAATGGCCACCGTTATTGAGTAACTGCAATTACTAAGTTTTCGTCCCGCTGCTCTCTATGTCACATGATCAGGCCGGACGAAAACGTCAGCCCGGGACGTAAACGTCAGCCTGGGACGAAAACGTCAGCCTCGCTACATAACTTATAGTTACTGCACCCCCAGCAGCGGTATGTAACTATAGAGGTTTCGGAAATGGGTATATAGGAATACGTTTTTATTACCAATCCGTCTCATTGTTATTCCTATACACTGACCAAACAGACTGTTGCCTTTTTTTCTTTAGTTTTTTCATTTCTGTCCAATATGGCTAAACTTAGTTATTTTCATGGCCTAGATAATCAATTGGAACATACATACAAATCTTCTGTGTAAATATTTCTTAAATTGTGGCTGAGTGCATAGTGTATTCACCCAGTGTTTCAACTCAGGTGTTATAAGGCCTCAGGAGTTGCCAAAGCAAAGCAAACTAAAACAGACAGGCTGTGACTATAATTAAAAGTCAACACGTAATCGGATATAAAACTTTATAAGCGGTAAAATGTATTCATTTTGACATATGATTGAGCAACCATGTGCGTGATAAAAGAGATATTTACAATTGTGAGTTATTTTCCCTCACTGTGAGATAAATTAGCCTTACACAGAGTAAAATATTTTAAAAATAGATGTCGGGGTTGGTGGGCGGGTGAACCTTGACACTGAGTGATAGAGGCTGAGCATACGATCCACCTAGCGTGCGAGGTGATCCGAGCCCAGCTCTGAATTTTACACGGGAAAGAACATTTCGGGGTGAAACAGCAGTAACAAGTCGTAATGATTTTTCAGCCAACAGTCTATGCGCTAATACTCTAAACTCAACTCCCTTATCAACCCGTGACAGAGCGTCACTTAAAACAAGAGTTGTCCCCGGGGCATGAGAGACCACAACTTTCTTCTGAAGGGTGGCCTGAAAAAAGGGCTATCTCACGAGAGCATGTCGCGATGATGGGGGGTCACGGGACTTGCCTGAATTCAGGCAAAACATCGTGGCCATATTGTCAGTAGTCACGTTCACCTGTACTGCTCCCAAGCTGTGTGGAACAAGAGTCTTAATAGCCACAATGACATTTAGAGCTTCAAGTTGTGATATATGCATGGAGTCCCTAAGCTCCGAGTCAAAGCAGACCATGTACGCTAAACCTGTCGTTGAGCTATACCCGCTTCCCCCTTCGAGGCAGGCGTCGCACTCGACGAAGACGCGGGGTAGCTCCCGGGAGATCAGTCGTTTACCAATGAGTCTGCACGCACAGTCCCTGACCGATTACTAGACTGATGGCACCACAGACCGATGGCACCTGGACTGATGGCACCACTTCGGACCGATGGCAACATTTTTCCTAGACCGATGGCACCACTACCTAGACTGATGGCACCACTCACTGAGACTAATGGTTATTGCCATATGATATTGTGTAGATCACTTTTCAACTACCGAGTATATTAAATTCGCATAAAGAAGAATTTACGTGATGATTTAAAAAAAAACCAAAAAATCCGGCACCGGGCCCCTCGGCATCGGCGGTCGGGGGGCCCGGCCGGCAACACCGTGGTCCCGGCCGGCAGCCGCCTAGGTACCGGTCGCGGTAGCAGCGGTGGTCTCCTGAAATCAGAAACCAGAAAAAACCCTGAAAATTAAACTGGAAACACTGTTATCACAGGACTACTGCACATTATTACTATATCTATCAAGTGGTTCCAATATCCAGGTAAAAAATTAGGTGGTGCCATCAGTCTAGGCAAGTGGTGCCATCAGTCCAGGCACGGGTGCCATCAGTCCAGGTAAAACTGAAAAGAGGTGCCATCAGTCCAGGTGCCATCGGTCCGTGGTGCCATCGGTCCAGTTACCCCCTGACCCATGCAATGTCCCTCCGAGCCGCTCGTCCGATCTTCACACTACCGGTCTCCGGAGCCGTACGTAGTAGCGCCACGATCCGCTGCATGAATCTGCGAGTTGGGAGAATACATTGGGAGAGAAAATTCCATTTTCCGCACAAGGACTGGAGCTCGTGTTTGGAGCCGTAGCCCTGGGACAACCAGGCCTCGCACTCCCGCTCAAGCTCGGTCACCTTATCGTCTGGAATCGTCATGATCATCTCAGCCACGTCAATGCAAATACCCAGCCATTCAAGAGAAGTCGTTGGTGCCTCGCACTTGTCCTAGGGCCAGCTCCATGCCAAGTTTAGAACAAAGAGAGATGAAATGGCTATAGTCTCTTTCTGCCGCCCCCTTCGAGCTGGCAACACCGCAGAAATCGTCCACATATGCAAATATAGTAGAGCCTCGTTCCTCGGCTGCTATGTGAGCCAAGGCGTCTGAAACCTGCTGCTGCATCCTGCCGGATGTGCGGCAGCCGAAAGACGGGCAGACATCGATATACACATTCCCAGCATGGACGATCCCCATGAATGGGTAGTCGGCTGGGCATATGCGAAGCTGGTGGTAGGCTCTCTTCAAGTCAGCCTTCCAAAGATGAGCCCTGTCGCCAATTTCAACCAGCTTAACTGCCAGGTCCCACACTGATGGTAAAGAGTATTTCATTCCCGTTTTTATCTGGCTAATCTCATCGTTGACAGACGAGCCCTCTGGAAAGCTCAGGTCCACTATGATTCTAAGGTCCTCCGAGGCTTTCTTTGGTCTTGTGAGAATAGGTGAGGTCTGAGACCAGGGTTGAAATGGCGGGGAAGTGAAAGTACCAAGCAGAGCGCCGTACACCGCTCCCCTCTCAATAAACCTTTTAATGTGATCAGGATTGTTGACAGCAGACTTTGATATTTACTGTCGGAGTAGGAGGAGATGTTTTTTGATAAAGTTTTTTTTTTTATTTTTTATTTCACATATAATTCACCTAAGATAGGTGGTCTTCCATTATAAGAATACAGAGTCCGGACTATTTACAAATAACAGTGTAGTCAAGTACAAAATACCAAAAATTACATCAGATAATAATAAGTGAGTAAATTTAGTTAGCAAAACATGAAAAATGAATTCTGGCACAAGGAACTTGCAGACCAGAGTAACTGACATTATGAGCAATAAAGTGATAATGAGTATGTATGGGATGTAAAGTACATTACCAAGGGCAGTATCCAATTGACCAATTTAGTTACAGAGAGTTATAGATTAGGCAAGCCAGCAACGCCATTCTTAAAGCTACTTTTACATGGGAGTTTCTGAACTTCTTCAGGAAGAGAATCCCATAGCTTCTCACCCCTGTATCTGGGAGACTTCTTGAAAAATTCACTACAGGGTCTTGTCTCCTTAAACTGGAGCTTAGACTGAGAGCGGAGAGTCATGTTGCCAGAGTTAGTGTCAGCAGATAACTGTACTTTGGCAGCTTCTTCAGTCTTATCCCTATTATTATTAGCATCATTATCACTATTGTTACTAGTGTTATCAGAATGTGGAGTTGGACCATGACATCTAATAGACTCTTTACGCATATACATCAAGATAAACTCAGCCCTTCTGCGCTCAAGGGGTTCAGTCCTGGTGATAAGGTGAAGCTGATCAGTGGAAAGTGACACAGTGCCATCATTTAGGCACATCCGGAGCGCTCTATTTTGGAGCCGCTGCATCTTATCAAGATTTTTTTTAGATGCACCATTAATAGAATAGTCAAATTGGATAGTCAAATATGGGTAAAATCGCCTGCTTATAAAAGGTTATCGCTACTTGTCTGGTAAGTGAGTACCTGATTTTCTGAAACTGGAAGAGTTTTTGATTTACCTGTCTGAGTATTTTTTTAGATTGATTTTCAAAGTTGATGCTAGAATCGATCTCGACTCCAAGATAGGAATATGAGGAAACAACAGCCAATTAAGTCTGATTAGCATAGATATCGAGATTAGCTACACTCTTTTTCTAATTGGCCGGAAGATACCAGCATACTTTAGTCTTGCTGGCATTGAGTGTAATGCACCAGTCCATGAACTTATTGAGCTCCTCTTGAAGCAGTTGTGCAACAACAGTAGGGTTAGGATCACCATAGTATATGACAAGATCATCTGCGTATAGGATAAATCGTGAATCACATAATACACTGAACAAATCATTTATGAAAAAGATAAACAGTAACGGTCCAAGGACTGACCCCTGCGGGACTCCAAAGCTAAAGTATTGGCCAACCGAAACGTAGTTTATCAACCAAGGACTTGTTGTGATAGTTAATTAGTGATTTCTCCCGTTCGTCACAGTTCACTCCGGACTTTATTGGAATACGTTCGCCCAGATAGTTAGGTAATACTGATTTTGTTGACACGTTGGTAAATGTCGGTGATGTCTGGGTGTTTTTTGGTCATTTCTGCAGTTCGGGTTGGTCGTAAGAGTTGTGTTGTAATTGTGAGAGGCAAAGTAGAAACCTCATTCCAGGCCTCAGGTTTTTTGTTAGTGCACGGTTTTTCTTCCCGTTGTTGTTTTCTCACTCTGTTGGGGTCCCAATCCCCATCTCCTTCTTACTCGTGGAACCCTTTGTTTTACAATCTGCTTCTGAATGGCTGAGGAACAGAATGAGCAGATGTGAAGTTGGCGTACTCCGTTTAACACGTGGTGTGCCTGCTTAGAACAAGATTTCTTGTTGAATGGTTTGCATGGGGGACCTGCCCTAGCCTTGTGAATATCCTGTGGCAATTTCATGTTGTATAACTTGTACTCTTTTGCTTGTGTTTTAGTGGTTTCTTCCCCTTTCAACTTGCTATGTGCCATCTCAGTCTCTAGTCGGTCGATCTGATACTGATCAGCCCATGTGATTCTACCTTCCTCGACCCTTGAAACAACTTCTTCGGTCCACATGCGAATACCTTGCCAAGCGTACTTTCTTGCGTTATCTAGTATGCGTTCCATGTGTGATTCAAGCCCTACTTTTAGGTCACCCTCCCTGGCGTCTTTTAATATCTGTGTAATATCCCAGACATAGACTGGCAGTGAAAGTTCACCCATGCCTGCCTTTTCTCTTTTCTGACCCTTTACAACATGGTGGTGGGGAAAGTTACCTTTCCGTTTTGCATTGAGTGTATCTCGTAATGCTTCTGCGACCCTCTCCGGAATGTCTTCGTCTGCTTCAGTACATACGCCTACCGCCCCAACCTGAAGTGTGTCTATTCCTAGCCTGACCAGCCGCACCTGTGGGGCAGTCAAGCGGGAATGAAGGGTCCGTGTTGTTGACCTGCCTATCGCTGAAATGTCTATTTCTAGGTGCGCTAGCATGTTGAACTGGCGCTTTATTCAGGACTTAACAGAAGGTAAAAAAACGGTAGCGAGTTGCAAGTTAGTTGATGGTGATAGTGGTGAACAGGTGCCTGACGAGAATACTGCCCATTTTGTTAATAATTACTTCGGAAAAATAGGGTCTGAAATATTCGAAAGCTGTGATCTTGATGCCCACATGGACCTATTAGGTGATTTGGGTGACCTAGAGAAAAATGATACTACTGTTGACCTAGACTTTGATAAGGGAGATGTACTAAAATTGATTAAAGAGATGAAACTGACTAAGTCGTCTGGAGTAAGTGACGTATCAGCGCGAATCCTCAGAGATGCACTTATTATCCTGTTAGACGAATTTACCTACCTGTTGAGATGTTCTTTCAAATATAGTCTAGTTCCCAACTCATGGAAAGAGGGTGTCATAATCCCCATACCCAAAGGTGGTGACAACACCGATGTATCTAATTGGAGGCCTATCACAATACTCCCGACACCTGCTAAATTATTGGAAAAAATCATGCACCGATCTCTTTATGGATGGCTCGAAGAGCACGCATTTCTAACCGACTATCAATATGGCTTCAGGCCCGGCTACGGGACAGAGGACGCTATATTTGAGTTTGTTAATGGTTTGTATATTGGACGAGATTGTTCCGAAGTAACTGCCGCGTGCTTTGTTGATATACGCAAGGCGTTTGACTCCGTGCCGCATAGTTTGTTACTTTCAAAATTGGAACGGCTTGCTTTTATACCAGAAAACTGGAACCACTGGCTAATAGATTACCTAGCACACCGGAAACAGCGGTGCTTTGTAAATGGTACTCTCTCGGAATTGTTGGATGTAACCACTGGGGTCCCGCAGGGGTCCGTGCTCGGCCCGTTGTTATTTAATGTATTTATAAATGGTATGTGTAGTGGTTTGGAAGGCGTCAAATGGTTACAATATGCTGACGATCTGGTTGTATACACTAGTGACCTAAGACCGGAATCAGCTCGACAGAGGCTTGAAACGGCAGTCAATAGTGTCTACAACTGGAGTAAAATAAATGGTTTAATGTTGAATGCCAAAAAAACTAGTACATGTTGGTACGCGTCTAAAGTACGAAAGCGATTTCTACCCGATCTTGACTTGCGTTGTGGTGATGATAAACTGGTCACAAAGGAGGCTTATAAATATCTAGGGGTAATAATAGATCAGGACCTTAATTTCTCATCTCAAATCAAACAGATACTAAAAACTGCTAGTAACCGGATTTATAGATTAAACAAAATTAGGAGATCGATATCGCAAAAGCTTGCCAAAGAAATATATTGTACCTGTATTCGGCCTATTCTGGAATACAGTAGTTTTGTTATCGACGGAGCGAGATCCAGTGACATACTAGCTTTGCAAAGAGCACAGAACAGAGGCCTAAGGGTGGTACAGGGTAGTAGATACAGAAGGCAGAGTATTGCCGACTTGCACACCAAAGTAGGGGTAGAATGGTTGAAGGACAGACGTGAGCTTAAACTGGAAAGGTGTATGTACAAGTTATCAACCAACCATAACTTACTAGACACTAGAGAGAGTAGAACACGTTGGGGCAACAGGAAGCGTTTTAAAGTAATAAACCACAAGACATCAAAATACACCAAGTCACCAATGTACAGGGGCATTGGGCTGTGGGACTGTCTGAGCAGTGACACGAATAATTCTGTGGACATGGCTGCCTTTAGACGCGCTACCAAACATGAGAAATTTCAGTCATAAGGGTTTGTTTGGTCAAGTGGGATGGGATTGTATATACGTCTCTGACTGACCTGGGATCCTTGTGAGAGAGTGAGGCCCGTGTCTGGGTGAGCTCTGGTTATAAAGGTGTGAGATGGTTGCTGGTTCCCGGTGATAGAGTGTGTGACGTGAGCACTGAGTAATAGAATGTGAAAGTAAGAACAGGTTGTGTTTGAAATACAACATGAGTTAAAACCTGAAGGGATAAGATGAAATAAAACGGTTGACTTAAAAATGGTAGCCCATGGCCGTAGGGTCAGGGGCGGTCATTGCTCCACCTGACGCACTCCCCTCCTACTAGCGCTCCCTGCGCGCCCCCTCGTGCAACCCACGTGAACCACGCGGTCACGTGGCACGGCACTACACTCGCTTCTTCCCATTCTCTCGCTGTTCTTCACCACGTACGGACGTACTCTAAATTTCTCCTTTTTTGGCCTTCATCGCTCGCCGTCCCGTATACTCCACGAGTATCGGACCGAGCCGTACGAGGACAAATACGGGTTATTTGAACGAACAGACAGAGTGAGGAAAATGCCGAAGACATGGGCGACGCCGGGCCCCTCGCAAGCACAGGAGGGAGACCAGGTCTCCGACTTGACCGTGAGGGCCAGCGAGGAACAGGTGGAATCTGTATCCCAGGCGGGAAGCGTGAGGTCCACGAGGGCGACGGCCGTAGACGCTAGCCTCGCGCAGATGAGAGCTGATATCAATGGCGTGGTAAAAACCGTAGCTGAACTCACCAGGGCGTGGTCCCAGGACCGACGTTCCAGGGCGCCCTCAGCATGGTCGGCGGCTGCACGGAGGATGGAGGACTGGGCCGAGGACCAGGCCTCCCGGGTACTCCCGGAGCCGATACAACTCAGAGAACGCCTACATACAACGGGAGCTGGACCGGGAGACGATAAGACACGACCGTACGGCCGGTAAGCTTTATTCAGATCTCAATATTGCTCGCCTTACATCAAAGCCGTACATGTTCCTAGACCGAGAGGGAGTGTACACTCTTTCTCAGAAGTTGGAGTTGAGAGGGAGTTTGGGACTGATGGAGTACGTCAGCGCCTTCATCGGGCTCTTAAGCGACCACAAAGGCCGTGGCCCCGTCAGTAAGTTGCTCGAGGCCCTACGGGCGATGGAGGGATACTACATAAACGTATCCTCCGAGATGCGCCAGGACTTCGCCTGGTTCTCCCAGTTCGCGGAGGGCTGGAACAGCCGTGCCCTGATCCCCCGGGGACTGCCCACAAAGTGTATAACGGTGGACGGGTGCCTGACCGGGGTCGGGGGCACCGACGGCCGACGCACTTACTCAGGACAGGTGTGCCCGCTAGACGACCCTGTGAACTGTATATCGGAGTTGGAGGCACTGAACACCATTTATGCACTAAATACCTTCCTGACCGACCGAGACCGAGGCACACGGTTTGAGGTGTTTTGTAACAACCTGGGCACCGTCCAGGCACTGAAGTCGGGCCGGGCACAAAACAAAGTCCTCGCCGAGTGTGCCTGCCAGGTCTGGATGGTGCAAGCGAAACTACAAGTCGAGCTGGTTTACACTCACGTCCCGGGAGTGCAGAACTCGGTCGCGGATGCACTCAGTCGGTCCCACCTCTCCTCAACAGACTATCGAACGGCGGCGTATTACATGTCATTCCATAATCTTGTCCATGTGGTACCGTGTAATCACGCTTCATTCGTCCCTATTCTTCAGCTTTCATGCAGATCCGGCGCTACGCTATCTCCAGCAGAGGGCATCTGTGCGACAAACCGCGGCTCGTGCCCCAGGCACGGTTGCAAACCAGCGAAGCGCCGTATCGACATACCTCGCGTTCTGCCGGAGGATGGGGACGGACCCCCAGGCACCGTCCGTGAGTTTTGTAACGGCCTACCTGGAATACATCGCCGACCACGCCCCCTCACCAGCGACCGTGGCGAATCATCTCTCCCACCTACGGTCGCACCTATGGCTCTCCGGTGGGAACGTCGCGGCAACCGAGGGCATACGGATGAAGAGGGCCCTCGACGCCATGAAGAGAGACAAGACCTATCAGCCGAACATCAAGCCGCCGATCCAGATGGAGGTGCTCAGAGACGTCCTCGCCAGCCTCACGGCCACGCCCCTCGACCGGACACTGCGCGCGGCCTTCCTGACACTATGCCGCACTCCGGCAAAGCGAGGTCGCGCCGCCAACGGTGGGGGGCTTCGATCCGGTACAACACCTTTCACGTGGAGACGTGGCGGTCACTTTAACTCACGTGCTCGTACGGATCAAGGCCGCCAAAAACCTCCAGTGTGTTGGCGAGGAGAAACGGGTGGCCCTCCAGCCATCACCGGAGCGGGCCATGTGCCCCATCACGGCCGTGAGGGAAATGATCGCGGCAGTCCCCACGCGATCCGATCAGGACCCGTTCCTCATGAACGAAGACAGGACGCCAATAACGACCAGGTCGTTAACCAAACACTGGACTAGACTAATCACCGAGGCCGGCCACCCCCCAAAGACCTACACCTTACACAGCCTGAGAAAGGCCGCCGCCACCCAGGCCTTCCAGGCCGGGGTACCAGAACTATCAATTCAACGTTATGGGGGGTGGCGCTCAAACGCTCACAGGAGCTACATCCTGGACGCGATTGCCACTGAGGTGAACAAATCACTAATCAACTCCATCAACAAGTGATTTACAAACTTTCTTTCCCACCCACCACTCACCATTTCATGGTATTTTTGGGTTATTTTATACATATTATACAAATACATATACGTATTACTTCAATTCTGTATAGGAACCTAAAGAATCATTCACTACTACAAACCACAACTAGGTTTACAAGGTCAAGCGTGGGCCCAATCTTCAAGCAAACACGACCTAAACTGACAATGTATAAGAACTCTCTCAACTATAATGGACCTGCATTATGGAATGCGTTACCGGTGAACTTGAGACTTACCGAAACATATACCACATTTAAATATTTGCTGAAATCGAAACTAAAATCGTGTGTACCATAATCAACAAATTGCTCAAAGGAGGATAATTTCTCATGATTGATTTTCTGACCCTAGGTCTTCATGCGGCTAATCCGTAGCTCTATTTTGCATCACTGACTCGTTTTGTAATGTTAATATTGCATTGTCATGTTATCACTGTATTAGCTTACACTGTTATTTACTATTATCCTGTTACTATACAACTTACTATTGACAACCTGGAAATATCTATAAATCAAACTGGTCATGCATTGAAACCAGTCGACATTTGTCTCAACTGAGCAACTGGCCAGTCTAAATAAAATTCCTAAAAAAAAAAAATACTCGTATACCTATACCATAATTGACACCTGTCAATTACCATATGTATTCTTCTATATGTATCTTCTTATCATATATCATATTTACCAATATGTATATCTTTGTATCATATTTACCAATATGTACTACCTTATCATATCATATTTACCAATATGAATATTCTTATCATATCATATCTACCAATATGGATATGCTTATCCATTACGATATTTCTACCATTGTATAAATATCTCACGTCTAATTGGTTTCATAAAATTAAAATAAATTTTATTTATCCCACTCTAGACTCTCTTCTCTTGTGTTCAGGGTAAAGGGTAATGGGTAGCCCATGGCCGTAGGGTCAGGGGCGGTCATTGCTCCACCTGACGCACTCCCCTCCTACTAGCGCTCCCTGCGCGCCCCCTCGTGCAACCCACATGAACCACGAGGTCACGTGGCACGCCACTACACTCGCTTCTTCCCATTCTCTCGCTGTTCTTCACCACGTACGGACGTACTCTAAATTTCTCCCACCCACCCTCTCCTCTCTTCCTACTCTCGTAGGGGTTATTTTATACATATTATACAAATACATATACATATTACTTCATAATACTCGTATACCTATACCATAATTGACACCTGTCAATTACCATATGTATTCTTCCATATGTATCTTCTTATCATATATCATATTTACCAATATGTATATCTTTGTATCATATTTACCAATATGTACTACCTTATCATATCATATTTACCAATATGAATATTCTTATCATATCATATCTACCAATATGGATATGCTTATCCATTACGATATTTCTACCATTGTATAAATATCTCACGTCGAATTGGTTTCATAAAATTAAAATAAATTTTATTTATCCCACTCTAGACTCTCTTCTCTTGTGTTCAGGGTAAAGGATAATGACTATATAATTTACAATTATCCTCTAATCCCATACATTCGTTTTTACAGCGACGATTGTAAATCGTCGCTGTCAGTTGGGGGGTAGTTCTAATACTGCATCCTGTGCATCGTGTAGTAATTCAATGTATCAAAGACGGTTCTGATGCATAATAGGGATGGAAACTCAAAAGCTGTCTCCAATTCAATATTCCTTCCTATATAGAGGATCATTTCACCACGTCTGTTTGTAAAAATTGAATCTGCCAAAATAGATGAATGACCTAGTTAAATTAAGAACCGTTCCGCGACTAACCCTTAAGAATCAGCCTATGAACTTAATATAAGGTTTATACATGTATTTGTGTTGTTAGTAGTCATATATGTCCTGTTTATAATAATAAAGATGCAAATTCTAGTTGTTTATGTGCAAGGTTTGCCTTTCTCTTCATCGCAGCTTGATCAATACTGGGGCTCATTGAATGATTTGGACAAACAAGACTTTATAGTCATAAGATATGTCTTGCGATAGTCTCATTTAATAACCCTAAACTCTTGTTCGGAATTAGTCTCACTCATGACGATAGATTTATTCTCCATCTGGAGCTCGTTGAACAATTCAAGGGCCCGTTCCATATTCTACGATCATACATGAAGGCCCCCTTCTGCACCCCATACAAGGGTTATCATTTAATAATAACTAAGTCTGTTCGCTAAGACAGTATCAGTCATCCATAAGGTCGTCCATCAGTGTTGATTGAAATTGACCCACATCGTCCCTGGGTTTCTATGGCTTACAGAAAAGCGTCTACATGTACGATCTAATGCCCCAGTCACACTGGCGTAAAAAATGGTGTTTTTCCGTGTACGCACGTCTATGTTCTTCTACGCATTTTGAAATATACAAATATGCGGTGATGCACAGGAAAACGAGGAGATGCATAAATGAAAGTCGGAATGCGCCAAAAAACGCCACAATACGTACAAAAGCGTAAAAAAGCGTTGATGAACGTTGAGAAGCGTACTAAAACGTTAAAGCAAACCAAACAAATACATTCCAAATCCATAGCTAAAACGTACTCCCCACCAATTTAAATACGTAGAAGAAACGCCAAAATTTACGCCAGTGTGACTGGGGCATTAGATTAAGAAATGGGCCCCTGTGTCGTTCGGGACAAATGGCAAATCTCGTTGTATAACTGGACACAGGTCCAACAGGTAGAGAAATTTTCGTGCAAGTGTCGTTCAAAAGTCATCTAAGTCACCAAGATTATTTGTCAAGATACATCACAAAGTGGGTACAGATTACATGGAACAAACAGTTGACATGCTCTCGGATAAGACAACTCATGCTATGAGCATTTTCGGCCAGCATATGAATGAATTATCATTTTTGTTTGAACTACCAGTTACTGCACTTCGAAAGTTGATGTTATTATAAGGCATCCGACAATGCTCATATTAAGTGAACTTAACAATAACAAAGCAAACAACATGAAGCAGTCAAACACAATGACATTAATGATGAACAAAATAAGTGGTGGGGGTCATCCATAAAGTACGTCCGCAGAATTTCTGAAATTTTGGAACCCCCCACCCCCTCTCCCAATCTTGTACGCAATAGAACAAAGAGGGAGCATACGCAAATTTTCCAAAATTTCTGACCCCCCCACCCTACCTCGGTGCGTACGTACTTTATGGATGGCCCCGTGTGTGTGTAGCTGGGTGTACCCAACGGCTACCCCTCTCATAAGACACTCTCTATGTGGTATTCTGTATACCTATATACCCATTATCGTACTAACTAGAGTTACTTACCGCTGCTGGGGGGTGCATTAAAAATAAGTTGTGTGTCGAGTTTGACGTTTTCGTCCCGCTCATATGTTTTCGTCCCGCTCAGACGTTTTCGTCCCACTCTGATCAGGTGATACAATACGACATTCTTACCGGCTAACGTTATAAATTGACAATGGTAAATCCATTTGAGCAACCGTTTCAACTATGTTATTCATAACTGCGGCGCCAGTGAACTGACCCGACCTACATTTGTATCAACGTTACCAGTGACGTTTTCATTTTGATACATTTTATCAACATCATTATCAACTGCTTTAGAAAAAGCAAAGAAGCGATTGAAGATTGACGACAATGACGTTCATTAAACGGCCTCCTATTGGCTGAAATTTTGACGCGTATCGGAATCCGACCAATCAGAATCAAGATAACAATTACATCGGGAATACAGGGTTGGAGAGGAGTGGTACGAAAGAATATCTGTCGTGGTTACTCGATAAGGGTCGCCATTTTCTTCGGAAGTGCTTCAGGTAAAGAATTACTGGTTTTTATTGATATTTGATGGTATATAGGAATAGGGAAACCAAGTGCCGGTAAGCAAACGTTCAAAGTTATGAGGTAAGGCTTGGAAAAATTACTGCCCAAGGCATCAGCCACGGGCAGTAATTTTTCCAAGCCTTACCGTGTAACTTTGAACTTTTGCTCACCGGAACATAGTTTCCCTCTACTCTCACTACACTCTATAGGAAAGGAATTCTTAACGAACTAGGTTTAAAGCCTTTGAGAATCCACAGGCCTGCCTCTCGTGCTAAAGACGCACATCAATGCAACCCAAAGAGTACTATAATCTCAATGATGCCACCTAGTGGGAATACTGTGTGCCAGTGGATTCTCAAGGCTCTAAGCCTTGTTTGTTAAGAATTCTTCTCCCAGAGAGCGCAGTGAGAACCTTGTACAGAATACCACTTAAAGAGTGTGAGACTTCTGAGAGGGGTGCACCAGCAGCCAATTCGCCTCAGTCAGGCAACACTGCTCACAGTCAAAGCAATTTAGCCCTTTAAGGACGAATGATGCCTTGAGGCATCATCCAGCCCAGGCCGAATGATGCCTTGAGGCATCAACCGGCCTAGGCCGAATGATGCCTCAAAGCATCATTTCTCTAAAATCAATAAAATTATTTTTGGCAAGGAAATAATGTATCGATCTGCATAAAATCTTCAGGAAATGTAGCTATAACATCAAAATCAATATCGGTAAGCTAAAATAAGTGAATATTATGGACTACCAATAATATCATGTGATGGAACATCAAATTATGACTTTATCTAAAATGTGTTCGTCCTCTAGAGATATGCACTATCACTAGCACCCGTCCTTATGGTGACAGCTCTGCCACAGGTGGCCGTCCTTAAAGGGTTAAATGGGAAGATAGATTCCAAATCTCAGCATTTTAGTTCTGCTCTGAAATTATCTCTACTTGGTATCAATTGTATTATATAGTCTAAGGAGTCCCACAGCTGGGCTCCATGGTATAGAGGGGACCTTTTGGAGGCATCATTAACTGGACGTTTCAACTTAATGTCCACCTTATTTATACTCCTAGTTACATAGGACCTGGCGACAATGAGATATTTGTATGTAGACGCCCACAAATGCATCATTGCATGGACGTGTTTCGACTGCTGCACTCTCTAGTGCTTGAGGTTCGCCCTTTGCAATATTGAGGCCATGGGCATGTGGTCTCTGTGCCTTACATTGAAGCAACAGCGTAGGGTATTCTTCATTAAAACAGTTAACTCCGACCGTTGGTTCTCTGTGAAAGGTCCAGAAATATAATCGATATACTCCAGTTTAGTTAATATCA
The DNA here is from genome assembly GCA_950022655.1 of Alentia gelatinosa. Classification (NCBI taxonomy): domain Eukaryota; kingdom Metazoa; phylum Annelida; class Polychaeta; order Phyllodocida; family Polynoidae; genus Alentia; species Alentia gelatinosa. Next base: position 11,051,851 of record OX465583.1, read on the forward strand.
TTGCTTTAGCCAACATCAGTGTTGTTTGTGTGGTCATAAAAGGTCTCAACTTTCTGAGTTTAAAATGTTTAGTAGAGATATCCTGGTGAAGGTGTACATAGTAACTCTTAAAATTGATGGTTGAATCGAAAAGAATACAGAAGTAGCTGAAAGTGTCAGTGACTAGTTCTAAAGGTTTACTAGCGACAGTGCACATTGGCAGATTTACTAGTTTTTTACTGGAATAATACCAGAGTATCTTTGATTTATTCATGTTCATTACTAATCTATCTGCATCAAAACATGAGCACATTGAATCAAGATACTAAATTCTTTCCACTTAAAGTCAACACAATATCATCTGCATAGAGAATGAAAGATGCATGAAATAGAACATTGACATCTTCATCTAAATAGAGAATAAGAAAATGAGCACCCAAGAGCACAAAGAGAAGAAGCACCCAAGACCGAACCCTGGGGGACGCCCTTTATTACATCCCCAAAATCAGAAATCATGTCACACAGATGTGTGGCTTGCTTCTGGTTTTGAAGGACAGAGGCTGTAGTGACCCTTGGAATCTATACTGTCCTTGTTTCTGAACTTTATGCCGGATGTCCATCTACCGATTTCGGGTTAAATGATTAGTTCCCAAATCGTATACGAGTTGGTCACCTTGTCGCAGGCAAATTACGTAATACCTCGCTCGACCCGCGACCCTCGATGAGAGGGGGTAGAGGGTATTAGTCCTAAGCAAATCAGCGTACACCTACCGCCAGAGATACGATTATGCACCCCGCCGACTGTGTTAGGATTTGGGAACAGTGCCTTCAAGCGTTGGTCTTTGAGTGTACACCAAACAACTGAAATACGATTTTTGACCGACAGAGGGCCACCGATAAAAGATACTAGCCCTCAACCATACTGCCCTCAAACCATACTGCCCCTCAACATAGTACCCCTCTGCCGTACTGCCCCTCCACCATACTGCCCCTTCACCATACTGCCCCTCTACCATAATGCTCCTCTACCATAGTGCCCCTTTACTATCCTGTACCTCTACCATACTTCCCTTCCACCATGCTGCCCCTCTACAATACTGTCCCCCTACCATACTGCCCTTCCACGACACTGCCCCTCTACTATACTTTCCCTCTAACATACTGCCCTTCAACCTACTGCCCCTCTACCATACTGCCCCTCCACCATACTGCCCCTCTAGAATGCTGTCCCTCCACCATGCTGCCCCTCTACAATACTGCCCCTCCATCCTACTGCCCCTTTACCATACTGTCCCCTCACCATAATATACGGAAACAGGGTTACTGTGCCTGTACGTGATAAATTTGCGGTAAAATTGACGATAACCGTAACCGATGCCGCAGGCAGAGGTTCATTTTATCGTCAATTTTACCAAGTATTTATCACGTACAGACACAGTATGCCTGCTTTCGTATTATTATATACCTTAGAATATCCAATTTTTAACTTTGCTTCTTGACAAATTTGTGGATTTTTCCGCCGTACATGCCCCGTACGCCACATACATGCCCTGTACGCCTCACTTCCCTGAACCTCACTGCCACTGTCCCTCACCATAGTACCCCTATAAAGAGCAGAATGGTTTGGGTCACTATAGTTGAGGGGCAGTAACGTGAGGACCAGTAGGGTTTAGGGCCAGTATGGTTCAGGGCAGTGAGGTTGAGGGGCAGTGTGATCTTAGGGCAATATGGATTAAGGGCAGTATGGTAGAGAAGCAGTATGGATTAAGGGCAGTATGATTGAGAGGCAGTATGGTAGATGAGCAGAAAGGCGTAAGGGCAGTATGGTTGAGAGGCAGTATTGCCGAGGAGCAGTATGGTGGTTGATGGGTAGTATTGGTGAGGGACGATACAGTTGAGGGAAAGTATGGATGAGGGGCAATATGGGTAAGGGGTAGTATGGTGAGGGGACAGTATGGTAAAGGGGTAGTAGGATGGAGAGACAGTATAGTAGAGGGGCAGTCTGGTGGAAGGGCAGTATGGTAGAGGGACAGTATAGTAGAGGGGCAGCATGGTGGAAGGGCAGTATGATAGAGGGACAGTATAGTAAAGGGGCAGTATGGTAGACGGCCAGTATGGTAGAGGGACAGTATGGTAAAGGGGCAGTATGGTGGAGGGGCAGTATAGCAGAGGAGTAGTATGCTAGAGGGGCAGTATTGTAGAGGGCAGTATGGTAGAAGGCAGTATTGCAGAGGGCAGTATGGTGGAGGGGCAGTATTGTGTAGAGGGGCAGTCTAGTGGAGGGACAATATGGAGGAAGGGCAGTATGGTGGAGGGGAAGTATGGTGGAGGGGCAGTATGGTGGAGGGGCAATATGATTCAGGAGCAATTTTGGTGAGGGGCAGTATGGTTAAGGGGCAGTCCGGTTATGTACTATAATGTAGAGAATAAACTGTAATATCAATAGATATATTAATTTTTATTGTGAAGAAAAGATATAGCACACTGATAAAATCGGTGTATGGTCCACTAATCAGTGCGGGAGGGCAAAAACCAAAGAAATTGAGTGTGGCACCCCCCTACAAGCCTCACCAAGCGATTACTGCAGGTACTTCATCGGCCCTTGTCGGCCAACCAATCAACCCTCCAATCAACGTTCCGTTGTCGCCGACAACATTTATCAACATGTTGATAAACTGATCCCCACCGATTTTGGAACTTTTAAACCACAACTTGTCGGCAACAAAAGGACGCCTGAAGGCGGTGGTTCACTAATTGGTGGGAAGCCTTGCCTAGCTATGCTACATCTACCGACTCCGTTAGGATGGGTTGCCTGCGACAAATAACCGCCCGTTTGTCGCCGACAAACGTACATAAATGTTCCTAAATCGGTAGATGGGCATTGGCTTTTAGCTTAAATAAGCCTTGATATAATAAATAGTCTGGAAACTGTGCTGCTAGTATACTGACCTGAAAAGGTTGTATGTCTAGTTTCCGCTGGTAAGATCTTACCAATGTATGTCACCATGAAAAATAGCCCCTCCTGTCGACCTTTTATCCTTGTTCTTCTCGATCTGTATAACACATAGACTAAAACCATTGAAGCATACAACCACATTCAGGATAAAAGGATGTTCATAGTTAGTTGGGCCTTACATAGTATGAAACAACATAAAAAAAGAGTTTAGTTCCCGTAAGGTAATAAAAAAGAAACCAACAAGTTTTTGACAAAGTCGTCGTTCTCCACAAGTTTGATGCGGAGTGATATGAACAAGTTTACAGCTGAGTGAAGATCACATCGCATTCAAACGAGTTGGAGAATGACTTCTCTGACCAAAACGAATTGCTTTCTGTATTTATCTCACCGGTGTACACACTAAAAGGATGGACAACACACAGGACATAGACCATGGAGAATAGACTGCAATACTTGTAAGGGCATGGAGAACGAGTTCCCAATGTTAAGCCTATGGACATGTATTCCAGGGGTGAGATAAAGCGCTAATATACAGATGTATCACACAGTACGTTGCTCACACATCCGCCTGTGAATTATTCAATATGTATAAAATAATGAAACTCTATTGCTAAATTATAAGTTAAATATAGGAGTCCTCCAAGGTCACTCAACTAGTGGAGGTTGGTCATTGCAATTTTGGTTTCATGTGGATGTATTGTCAGGAGTTTTAAAGACAAATGCTGGTAGTTGGGTGACTTATAAATTCCATTGGATAACTCTGGACAACTCTGATAATATGAGTGTCAGATATCAGATGATAGAAAATGCAAAAAAAGGCATGTCACTGTGCTAACGTCTATGGGAAGGCCATATGACAAGGTAAGTGCTTAACTATTGGTGTTTATGGGAAACTGCAATATTTTGACTTCGTGGCTAGATGACACTGATGTTTTATTGCTATCTTCAAATAAATCTGGATTATGATAGTTGGGAACATGTACGAATGAGAAATGCTAAGGAAATACTATGTCACCATGCTAACTTCTATGGGAAGGCCATCTGAAGAAGATGTATTTATCTCGTCCCTGTACACACTAAACGAATGGAAAACACACAGGAAATAAACCATGAAGAACGGACTGTAATACTAGTACGGGCATAGAGAACGAGTTCCCAATGTTAAGCCTATGGATATTTATTCCAGGGGTGAGATAAAGTTCAGATACAATCCTCAGATACACTGAGAGACACGTTCAGATAGCACGACGGTGCTGCCACCTTTTGTGTTGAGGAAGAAGAGCCTATCTACACTGGCTGCCAGAGCTACACTACGTTAGCTCTGGTTGGGTTAAATCCGTGGCCGCCTTGACCCATTAGCTGTAAGTGTCTGTCACTCTCCCTGTAGAATTTTGATCTGACATAGTCCTATGTATGGGGAATTATATAGAACTACATCGAGAATCGTATAAATACACAATACTCCACGAGTTTGGATGTGCCGCAATCGTCATCGAGGCGAAGCCGAGTGACGATAATGGCACATTTAAACGAGTTGGTAGACTTTATTACCAATTTGGTAAGCTGTTAATACTTCTTGATAAGCATTTCTACTCTCAGAACCCACCTTGAACCATTAGCTATACGTGTCTGTCACTCATCCACCAGACTTTCGGTACTGCTTGGAGAGTGTGCTATTTCATAACCTCGAAGCCATTTTGTTATATCACTTCGTGTGTATTTTCGAAAAATACAATCAACATAAAGCTAGCTTCCATTGTGAACTAATTGTAAAATTGGTATTAATTCTGCCCGGAATGCTGGTATTTTATTATAATAGGTGTGGTGATACCTTCTTTTAATTATTTTACGTGGTGACACCTTGTCTCCTCACCTCAATCACGTGACTTCACTTACCTGTCAGTCCGCTTCAACTCTTACAACACGCAGGACGTGTCAACATTTACCCACCCACCACATCCCTTATTTCTTACTTTTTATCACTTTGTACCAATTGTATATTTCCTTTTATCGTAATAATTTATCACAATTTCCCCTACATATAGGGCTGTATAACTGAACTGTGACTGTACATCACTCGTTATAAAATTTTATCATGACTCATGTAATAAAACTTTTAACTGGCATTCCGGCTTGTCATAATTATGAATTTGTTAGCTCCGGATATTTCCTATCAAGTATTTCTGTTAGAAGAACCCACTCCTTACCACTGCAAATCAGTGGGGAATCAGCAAAAGTTAAAGGTCGATCACACATTGATCTTCCTGGACGATACCACTCCCATGGTTCTTTTTTTTCTAAATTTTTATTGATGAACAAAATTCGCCAGCATTGCCGGTTTTACATTTCGCTCGGTACGTTCAGTAAACACAATTCCCACATACTGTTATCGAACATGAAATAGTCAATATATTATATATAAGATTGAAGTAACATAGATGAGATGTGTGTGAATAAAAGATGAAGTGATGATGAACATATTATAGAAGTAGAAGTAGCCTACATTGTGGAAACCTTGTGGAAATAGAAACCAGGTCTATAGGGCGCCATTCTGATGCATAGTCACTATTATATACACCTCTGGGTGCCGTTTTTTCAGAATTGTTGAAAGCGCTCTTAGTTTTCGTTTAAAAAAGAGTTTAATCTCTGCTCCTCTCAGTTCATTTGGGCAGGGAACCAGTCTAGGTACTTCTGCCTGAGGTGAATGGTCATGGTCAGCCGGGCAATCCTCTAAGACACTCTATACTGGGTCTCGGAACCATACCAATGCCACAGAGTTGACACACAGACAGTCAAGGGTGAGTGTGAACATCATGCTATGCAGCGAATATATGAGCGTGCCTCATGCTAACTAGGAGCATACTTTATTTCCATTCATAATGGAAGAGCGCGGTATTCCAAAATATCATAGAATAATAGTAAGAGAATATCAATACTTTGGTATATTTTGAGATGTTTGTCATTTTCTGGCTAATGTTTTTGATTTTGACTTGTGCCTGGTCTAGCATACCACAGATCACATTCACCTTGTCGTGGTTGTGACTGAATTTGTCATTTAGGGTCTTGGTCAACTGCCCTACTTTTCTGGCTAATAGGTCAGCTATGCCACTCAGTTTGCTCTTTGATAGCCCCTTAGTGCTTGATGCACTCATTTGGAGTACTAGTGCCCTTGGTAATCCTCTTACTAACATATTTGTCATCTGTTTTCCTTCTACTTCTAAGAGTTCTTTTGACATCTTCAAATGGGGTATCATCTGGAACATTCATATATTTGGCACAATTATCATAGCCCATTGATATTTGATTTCTGTTGATTTGCTACACCACAATGCACACACGTTCACATGGTCACTCAGCCCTGAAAGTTCTATTTTAAGGAACCAAGTCAGTAGTGAGGCAGGGATATGGGATACAGGGATACTGGGCACCTGATCCTTTTACCAGGCCTTTATAGTTGTTGCATGGATAGTGAAGTGTTAGATTCTCTGCAGTAAGCTAAAAGCCTGTGTGAGCACTCTAAACTCTAGATGACGTATATGAGCGCGATTTCCCGCGCTCAATAAACTAGGAGCAAATAGCATGTTCATTATTGATGAATGAGTGTGCAATTATAAATGAATAACAATCAAAAGGTTTGAATCACAATCACAGCCTATGGATAGTTTCTGTAACCCACCTGCACCCAGTCAACTTGCTAGTTCTGCAACTGCCTATCTAGGATCCAAACAGATCAAGCACCAGTGGGTCTTGAGGTATTTTGGTCTTGAGTGATTGGTCATGGTCAGAGGGGCACGCCTCTAAACACTAAGACACTGGCTTCCTACTCTGTTCTTAATATCACAGTGAATAGCACACAGATAGTGAAGGGATAGTTTGTACGCAGTAACCTGAAAGTCTATATGGACCTCTCTAAACTCTAGATGATGTATATAGTGCGTGCAAGCACGCTCTAATAAGAAGATTGTTTAAACACCAGATACAACAAAAACGTCTTTTATCTAAATCTAAAGCTTTTAGCAAGTACCACTCACAGTGAATTAGAGTACACCTACGAAATTCCAAGAATTTAGAATAACCGTGACTATCTGATTAAATTCTGTTGCACGATCTAAAATAGCGATTAGACTTTCACCTAATTCAAAGCTATATGAATTTATTATTTACTACACAGCTATGTTTGAATCATGATACTAGGTATACGGTATAAGTAAGGCAGTAGGCCAGACGCTCTATCCCATGCTCATACTCCAGCTGTCCAGTCTCCAAAGGACAATGGCGCCATGACCTCTATCGATAACAACATGTCATCAACTGTCTGTAAAATCTCCTAGTTCCACTGCTTCTCCAGGGCCTAAATTACTGCTCTCAAAAGAGAACCTTTCCTGCTTCTCTCCATTCACTGATCTACTCCAAAATGGTAGGAAGGAAAAAAATGCTTTCCCACCAGACGACAGGCGGCTTGGACATACCCCTTTAGGCCCCTTTCCATTGGCTGACAAAAATGGCGGAGATTTCTCAAGTTACCCAGAGAGTCCACGTCGGTGACACATAATCAGTGAGGGTGTAGTGGATACCGTGTTTTCGATGTGTTCCACATGTTCATGCTGATGGATTCGGTGGGTGGTGGTGTCATTGCATCATCGTTGCTCAAGTAGTCAGACACCATTATAAGTGCAGAGCCATTTCCATTCACCGATCTTTTTTTTTTTTTCTTTTTTTTTAGAAAGCAGCTTTTATTTCTAGAAAAATTATCAATAAGCTCAAGCGGGATACATCTAGATACCCTCATGAAAACTGTCGAGATTGTTTCACATGTGTTTCGAAAAGTAACGTCTTTGAAAACTTGAATAATCATTTTGTTGTCATTGACAGCTGCTTGGACTTTTTGGGGGGACTAATAAGTCCCTTCTGGTATAGGTATTATAAGAAGAAAAGAGGTGCACCCTCCTCCTTTTTCATAGGGTCCATTCTTAACACTCTATGTGTACGACCTACATAGGCCTTTAAAGTTTCAGTTGTTATGATATAAAAATTTAACCAGTTTGGAGGAGTCCTCACAGGACGTAACATCACCAAACAGAGACAAGACCATAAACTTGGACGATTCCTACGTGGACAGTTACAATACATTACAACAGTAGACATCATGTTGACATACATTCAACAGTGTGGTTGCGTGGGCCATTCACCGATCTTGCGTCGGTGGTTCCTCATACTTGGGCCATACACCAAGCGAGTAACAGGATCGACCTCCAGAATCGCCAACAGAAATTTGCGTGTATGTGCGATATTATTTCATAGTAATATCTCCAACCGATAACTTGGCGTCTCTGAAGCAATTATCAGGTGAAATATGAAATAATAGATCACACAGGCCATTTTGTGTTGGCGACTCTGAAAATCGCTGCGTTTCTCGCTTAGTGTGTCTCCAGTATTATTATTATAATCATTAATTTTTATGTCTACCAATTAAATTGACACGGCGAAATATTTGCTTGATCTGAATAGGTTGTTAACCTTCTGAGAATTAGATGGATATGGACACGTATTCCTCCCCAAGTTGTATTGACCAAGATTTATTCAATATAGTAGGAATTGGGATTACAACTATTATAAAATGAATGTATGTAAGGTGACTGACTGTGGAATTATGGGTAGTGTATTGTATTGAGCAACGTTGTGGATAACTATACTCTAAAGATGATTGAAATCCTGTTATTAGTTCATCTATGCTGTTTATTATGGATTTTTTGTTTATCATATTGTTATTAAGCTTTAAAATGCCATGTAAGTCCATAATCTGGACACGAGGCTTTGCTAGGGACCTGGGACCTGTTTCACTAGTCTCGCGACATGTCTGTGACACCATACAGACATTGGGTTTGTCTAGTTTCGTGACACCACAAGTAGCTGCCTTTAGGAAATACAGACCCCAAACATATGAATTAGAAAAATCTAGACACATCATGGACCTGTTTCACTAGTTTTGTGACAAAAGTGTTAGACAGATATGAAAAGCGGCACCAACAGTGCTAGCAAGAACGGACAAAACAAAGTCTAATGTCTAGTTCTTATGAAACCGGACACACCATCTAGACGCCATCTAGACATGTCACTGACTAGTGAAACAGGTCCCAGGACTGGAGCCAGTGGAAGATAGGCTTTGTGTTGCCTAACTGTTTACTCCAGTATAAATAAAAACCTTTAAAAAAAAAGCGATCTCCAGAATCGCCAACAATGCTTCATGCCGGGGACACACCAAGTGAGTCAAGGCAGCGATCTCTGGAATCGCCAACACAAAATAGCATGTATGTGATATATCATTTGATAGTCATATCTCCATCAATATATAGTTTAGTGTCTCAGAAGTAATAATCATGTGAAATATGAAAAAAAATAGCTCACATATACGTCATATTACGGAAATCGCTACAATACTCGCTTGGTGTGTCTCCGGCTTCACTGCAGATCGGTGCACAAAAAGTCGCCCAATGGAAATAGGCCTTTATTCGCCCAACTCCTTCCTGTGGACAGCGCAGCCAGTGGCGGGGATAGCTAGCAGAAAAATGTCAGCAGTTGACGCTGATCAATGGCCCCCGTCGGCCATTTTGAACACCACCATTATGACATAGTCCAGTCCTGATCCTCATGACCTGGGGACTCTTGTTAGGAGGTTTTTTTTTCTCTTTTTTTTCAGAACATTTCTTTATTGTCAACTGTAGACCCATGATGTTTACAATCTTGGCCAATAATGACACTGTGTAAGCTGGAGTGGTTTTGATTTGAACTTATTACGTATTACTCACTTGTTTTACTACCCGAACATAAATTGTTATAATCCCGTATGAAATGCATTTTCTTAAGCATTCATTCATGATACTAATAAAATGCACTAAGTAATCAAAATATGAACAAATAAGTTAACTATAAAGTGGGGTGAGCATCGGGCCTTAAATAGCCTGGTTTTCACACCCATGAAGTTCAGAAGATGTGAATTCATTCTATTAACCAATAGTGGGAATAGTGGCTACATCATGAAGTGTGGCAACAGGTGTGTATAGATCCGTTTTGAGAAACAGTTAGTTACTTTGCATACTTTGGAGTTTCTTCAGAAATGCTTTTAACGCACTAATAAACGGAAGAACGCCATATTCGAACTAGGGTAATATGGAGTTCTTGTTACCACCACAGATTAGGCTCAGGGCTTTTCAAAGAATAGAGATAGGGATATTCTCTGAATTGATATTTTAGAAAGATTGTGTCTTTAAGGAAAGTTGTCTGTCATAATCTCTATATATCCCTTTGATATTCATGCTTTTTAAAAGATGACACCTAATAAGCGTTAGCCCCCAATATGAAAATGACAATTCTATATTGGAATCATCATTCTGCCACAGTTATATTTTTCAATTTGATTGTCTTAAAAATAATATTACTATATACCTATAGGCGAATGTCTCACTTTTACTCACCAGTAGTACAAATTCAATTCTTCACTGACTGACGAAAGAATATCCAGATGTCCCTCCGTATACCACGTGACCACTCAGACTACTATTTAGTGAGTTGAATAATGGTATTTCTAATGATTTCTAGGTCTATAATAATAAAAAGACACAGTGAGTGTGACTGAATTCCATCTGTTCTTTGATATTTTGGTCAGAAATACTCACCTCATTCTTCGAACTCAGTGAGTATTTCTGATCAAAGTATCTTTGAACAGATTCAACTCAGTCGCACTAACCATGTCTCTGTATATAATAAGAGGTTGTATATACCTGTAAAACCCATTCAAATTCATTTAACATTTCGGAAATTACAGTATATCTCAATTCTGCCTGAGATCTACATTAACACAATAATCGATGGATCAAACAATCAATTATGTGAGGATTGGGGAAGGGTATGAAAAGCAGGCTTGTGAGGCCTGATACCAACCCCAACCTTTTAGCTGTCTCACAAAGAGTATAGACACATAGAAACAGTGTTGTTTTTTTCAAATCAGTTTCTTTATTGGGACTAGCAAGGTGTACACAAGTCTTCGTTGATATCAAAATTAGTCAATATAACGTGCCCAATAAAGTGGCAAAGCCTCAATTGGCATAGCAATTGTTTTTCATGGCTTAGCCAATACTAGGATAACAATAACCACTTATCGTGGGAAACACATAGTTATATATACCTTATTTACTGTTGTATCTGCGCTAGACACTTACAATTGCTCACAGATAACTTACAATAGTGAGAGATTATACAGAACATGTCTAAGAGGTGGTTTGTAACAACTTAATGTATGAAATTATACTGTGGTCTTTCGTACCTCCCACCACTTGTAATGACATTAGACCTTAAGAACATTAGACCTTAAGACCTTTAAAAAATTGATAAAAAACAATACCCAAACTGCTCTTATAAAACCGTGTTATACTTCATTTTTACCGTAAAGATATTTCCGTTCCGGTTTATGCTCACCAATGTATAGTGTAACATAGTAAAATTACCACAATAATTAGCCCATTATATGTAATTTATTATCTCTATACGATAGATGAATTGGTCTTTTTTAATATTGGATCACAAACAATAGGACTTATTTGTGATCATGGTCCAGACATTCTGTTGTATTATTTATAAACACTGGTTCTTAGGCACCAATGAAAACTAGCCGCTCGGCTGATAGGGCCGTTTATTGGTTGCTTGACATATCCTTGTTATACAGAACATTACCCTACCCCTAATATAAAATCCCATAGGCTTAACATTGAGTTTCCGTATGCGACGCCGAGTGGCATACGGAGTTTTATATGCCACTAGTGGCATGCAGAATTGCAATATTCCAAAATCGAGGAGACAGGGTAGGATAAAATCAAAACCTGATTCGTTTTAATGCCATTCCGGGGAGTTTTGGCTACGGACTTCACTCGGCTTTGCCTCATGAAATCACTATGCCAAACTTCAGTCGTGGCATGCGGTGGCCAAGATTAAAACTCATCCAGTTTTAGGATAGTATTGTAATCACGCAGAAACAATACAACTCTGGTAAACAAAAATACTGAAAGAAAATACTTCTACTCCACACTTGACGCCAATAGAGAAAATGACAAAAACTCTGTGACATTGGGAAATGTGCAGAGGCCCAGTGTCTCAAAGGCATGCCGAACTGAATAGAAAGAGTGGAGTCATCAAGATTCATTTACCGAACATTATTTCCTAAGCAATTAGTACAGGGAGGCTCAAAGATACCCTAGCCTTCTGGGAGGTCGGCGGTATGGTCCTCTATTGTGGAAAATGTGTTCAAAACTTTTATCGAAATCCTCCAAAAGCTTTCGCAACTTATTGCCAAAGGAAGTTAATGACTTCCGATGGGATGTGACTAAATGTCAGAGTACCTATCTGATCGAAAGAAGCCAGGAGAAAACAGAATTCAGTAACATATTTGTTTTGTACATTAAGTATTAGAAGATTTATAAGTTTCCGTAGTCATGGGGGACCAATTAATTGTGAAGAGCGTTACAATTATTTGAAAACCTGCCCATCTTGTTCCAATTGAAATATCTCTATATAGATATAGAAGTATCAGAAATCTGGGACAAGGGCATTTTCCATCAGGACGATGGCATGCATTTCACTGTCGGCCTTGTTCTGGAGGCATCGGCGACAATTTCTTTGTTGATTATTGTTAAATTATGGTGAAAATATGCATAAAACAACACCCCGGCATCTTCTGGTGTTTTCTTATTCCGTTCTGACAGATAGCCAATAGAACCCTAAAAGGTTAGAAATCTCCAGTGCGTTCCACAGTTCTGGCCCTGTATACTGTAATATTGCATGATTATAGTTAGAATCTTATTCTTTTTGAAATAATCATCATACACAACCTATATTCACCCTTAAAATACACCTTACCTTCGAATAATCACTTTCAGTAAACATGCCAGGGGTCAAGGTTACAGTTGTTGCAATCAGACACCAGAGGACACCACCAGTAAAACATACTAGCAGCATATAGGTGTACTAGTATCAGCGTGCTTCAGCCATGGAGCAAGGCACCCGACGTTGGTCGACGGCACCGATCTTTTTTTTTTTTTTTTAATGTTATTCTTTATTCTGGAGGTATCTACTAGGATTTGAGACAATCCTATTTTCGGTAGGCTCCAGGGCCAGGTGTAATAGATTGGTGCATATAAGGTATAAAGAAAGTCCTGACAATGGTACAGGTAAGTAAGCAGTAAGTATATTGACATAATTCGGTTGTAATAATTTTTTAATGATGCAACTTATATTCTTTTTTAATGGTATTTACAATGTATGTGTATGAATTTTCGGAGGTGTTTTAGGGCATGTTGGTTAGGATTTGGGGTGGGATACAGTATGATCTCTCGAGGTTATGGTGTTCAATTACACCAATGGTACCCGAATAGTAAATCAGACTTAAGATTCGTCGGAGAATTTGGTCAGATGAAACAGCCCCTTTAGGAAGACCGAATTGTTTTAATACCTCATAATGTACAAACCACTAAAACTAAGTATGAAACAATTCAGATTTCTTCTTATCACACACATGAGAATAAAAAATATATCCCCTACATTACACTTATAAGTAAATCGATGCCATGGCACTGACAATCGCTGAATTATAGCAGGAACAAATGGTATAGTCATCATTGATGAATGAGAGTGGAATTAAAAAAAGGAAAATTAGCATTTAAAGGTTCGGTCAGTGGGTACTATAGAGAGACTTTCGAATTCGGTGAGTATTTCTGACAAAAATATCTCTGAACAGATCCCATTTAGTCACACTCACTATGTCTCTTTATTACTATATACTGAGAAGTCATTAAAAAGGCCATTTTACAACTCACTGTCTGATGGTCTCACCCTACAGAAAGGCACTATGAATCGAAGAACATTCAACTTGATCGATAGTTCACGGGTGGTCCGCTTAGTGGCGCCTCCGCGATGACGTCAGAACGTTGTTATGGAGAGTGATAGCGGGGGTTGTAGCAGAGATTAAAGCAAGCATAAGCCCCACGAAAGATCTGCTGGCAGAGTGAGCAGTAGTAATAACGTTATAGAGTAACTTTTGCTCTGAATTCAAGTGTACGGGCGGTCGTTTTTTTCATACATTCTAAGGTGATAATGTCTTCGTTGGGTGTGTGTTTGCGATGGTTACTACTTGTTTTGTTTATTTTACGTTAATTTCGGGTGCGTGTGTAATGCTGGGCTATCTTACTAAGCAAGTATACTTCCGAATAGGGGAAACGTCCACCATTTAGTTTGTCTATCCTTTTTGCTCATATTGTCATCAAATCATGTGGTACGGTGGGTAGTATTAAAAAAGATTACGCCACGGTGCGGCCGAACGGATTTTTTCTTCTGGTGCGTAGGCCTAAGTGAGACATTCGTGCACCGGTTTATAGTAATATTTATTTTTTAATTAAATTCAGGTCCGGGTTCTCTTTGATCATCCCGATATTTCATTCCCGTCTAAATGGTCCATCTAGGTCAAATCTACGATACCTTCTGTGCTTGATACACCTCCGCACCCACAACAATTTTTATAGACCACTTTGGACAATAGTTTGTATATCTTGTCGTGGTGGTATCCATACTTTGTATCATACAGCCCTGTTATCATTCAACCATAGCCTATTTGAGAAGCTTATTATTGCGCTGGCTTATGTTTCGTTTAAGATAAAATGATCCAACTGGCTTGTCTGAGATCGTCGCAATAACACCTGCCACCATGTCGATGTTTGAAATGGCAATAACACGTTATCCCGTAATCTTTTCAGGAAGGTTTTTCTTCATAAGATCTGGCAGAAGTAATACCATCTAATACAATCTGTCCAGATCTTCAGGCCATCGGTATTGTTTTTCGTTAGGCTCCAAAATATTTAATTTCTGATGATTAGACAAACTGCGGCATGAGCTGCAATAACAACTGGTATTGTTATATTGCTAAGAGAATAATAAAATTCTGTTCTCCCACCATATTAATCTTTTCAGTCTACCAACCTCCTAACTATGATTTCATCCTGCAAAAATAGCTTTAGGTCTGATATGCATATTCCGTCGGGAATGTCAGAATGTATACTTATTTCCATATTTGATTGACATAGCAACCATTGGATTCTATTTCCCATGTTTACGCTCCGCCTCCCTCCCCGACCTCCTTTCTCTTCACCTATATCGGGGAAGCGGCCTCACCTCGCCTACACCTCTTGGACTCAGAGAGTTGCGCCTCAGCGCTTACATCCACTGTCTTAAGCCCAATGCCCATCTACCGATTACGGAACATTCATGTACCTTTGTCGGCGACAAATGGACGGTAGACCGATTTGCTTAGGACTAATATCCACCACCCAATCTTCTCAATGTCTGCCGGTCGAGCGAAGAGTTACGTAATTTGCCTGCAACAAGTCGACCTACTCCTATACGATTTTGGGAACTAATCGCTCAACCCTGAATCGGTAGATGGGCATCAATGCTCATCTACCGATTTCGGAACATTTATGTACGTTTGTCAGCGACAAACGGAGGGTAATTTGTCTGAGCCGAGCCTAACGGAGTCGGTAGATGTAGGACAGCTAGGCAAGGCTACCCAGCGATTAGTGAACACTTGGTTTCTTTGGTTTTTGCCCTCCCCCCAGCGATTAGTGGACCATACACCGATTTTATCAGTGTGCGAGTCGAGCGAGGGGTAACTTAGCTTGCCTGCGACAAAGTGACCGACTCCTATACGATTTGGGAACTAATCGTTCAACCCTAAATCGGTAGATGGGCATCCAGCTTTACCTTTACCTTATCTTATCATCAATGCTTGTATATATATCCTAGCTACCTCCCGCTAGGTGTTCATCCTTCGCATCTAGTGTTCTTTATCGATAACTGTATGAATTATTATCATTCTTGTCCTAATTAGGTTACATAAACTTCCACAACTTGTATGACCTCATACTAGCCCCGCGTGCGCCCTTCTAGTAATAAACTTTTTACCTCCACTCCAGTCCCCTTATTTAACCCTTTATTGTGGCAGAGCCGCGTGGGCAGGGATGGATAAGAGTATGAGTGCACAATGCTGTGGGGTAGACTTATTGCCTTTCATTCCTCATGTTGTTGCTGTAGCAACTATTCAGTTCATTCTTTATGTTAACCCTTTAAGGACGCATGATGTCTGGAGGCATCATCACACTAAAGACGCATGATGCCTTGAGGCATCATTGTTCCAGTATCAACAAAAATGTTTTAACAAAGAGAAAATAGAGCAATATTTATAAAATCTTCAGGAAATGTAGATAGAACATCATATTTAGTATTTCTATTCAAAAGAATTAAAATACTCATGATTATGTATGATATTGCATGATTACAAAATTGAATTATGAGTTTTAATTTTTATGTGCCCGTCCTCTCGCCAGACAAACTGCCACCAGGGACCTGTTTCAGTAGTTTCGTGACATGTCTAGAATGTCTGTGACACCATACGGACAGATCACAAGATTGCAATCAATGACACGCAGAGTTTCACTCACTTCTCGTTGGAATTAAGCAATGATACTTTAACATGAGTAGGAGATATATATAACCTATAATCGTTCCAAATATGAAGAAGATTGGGCACTCTGATTTTCTGATATTTGCTAGTCTTTTTCCGCTGTTGCTTGCACTGTTGGTGCCGCTGTTGATGTCTGTCTAGGCCTTATGTCACGAGCCTACTGAAACAGGTCCCAGCACCCGTCCTTATGGGAGTTGCAGGGCCCCAGGCAGCCGTCCTTAAAGGGTTAAAGTGGATTTGTTGCAGAAATATCGTAAAAGTACTATGACTTGAGTCTCAATGGCTAGTTAATGACTTATCAATATAATCATGGCAGATGATATATACGCGATATTATCCTACCCCTAATAAAAAAACCGCCATAGACTTAACATAGGGAAATTTTATGTGGCAGGCAGTGACATAAAGTGTTTTTTATGCCAATAGAGTAATAACAATATTGACCAATCAGAGAGTAGGATGTCAGCTACTATGAAAAAAGTTCTGTTGGTCTTTGACTAAATATTTATCTTTTTAACAGTAATACAAAGGCATAGTTGGGGTAGGATAAATACGAAACCGAACTGGAGTTAGACTTGTCAATGTCTATGCCACTCTGGTCAGGTCTGCTCCTCTGATTTCGATCTGACTTGCCGTATTCTCCCAGTAGTTGACACGTATTAAAATTCCAAGCGGCAGCGAGGAGTATTGTCAACAACAAGAATTTCAATGTAAGAGCCATGCATTTCTACTGAGTAGATTCCGGCTTCCCGGAATCTACTCAGTAGCGAACTGTAGAATCCATAGGTTTAGTATGGAGATTGCGTGTTAGGTGTGTAATAAAGTAATATACGGCATATAGCCTATGATCCATAGGGGCCGCCATGACGCCGCCCGAGTAGGTTTTCTTTACTAAATGAGGTGAAGAAGTAGGTCTTCTTCACTAAAGGAGGTGGAAAAGAAGTGAGTGATAATTGGGAAATGTCACAACTTTAGCCTTGCTCACATATTTATATAAAGTGTTCCATATGGAAAATATCATGTCTTGGGTTTAGTTATTATGTCATCCTACTTTGGGATGGGTGAAGAGAGTCAAGGGAACCATGGTAAAATATTGAAAGGCAGTTGAATTTTGTAAGAACAAAGAGCCAGAAAACAGGTTTGTCCCCCCGACCACCTAGTGACTGCTTCGTGAACTAACAATGGCTCTGTCCCCTATATGTGAATCATATTCGTGAATATAACATGCTATGTTATCGTATCGAGGGGTCACAATACTCAACTTAAAGAATCTCACTACCATACGGCATATAGCCTATGATCCATGGGCGCCGCCATGACGCCCCCCGAGTAGGTGTTCTTCACTAAAGGAGGTGAAAAAGTAGTTGTTCTTCACTAATGGAAGTGCAAAAGAAGTGAGTGATGATTGGGGAATATCACTTTTCTTGCCTTGCTTACATATGTAAATAAAGTGTTCCATGTGAAAAACATCATGTCCTGGGTTCTAGAAATTGAAAGACAGCTGAATTTAGAAAGAACAAAGAGCCTGAACACAGGTTTTGTCCCCCGACCACCTAGTGACTGCTTTATGAACTAACAATGGCTCTGTCCCCTATATCTCCAGTGCATGTCTAAAAACGTCATTAAACCAGAAATGTATACTCTGTGGGTTCATCTTTCACTGATATAGTAACCCACCCTGGATACTTTTCTTATACTCATTGCTGCTATGGGGAGTTTTTAAAACCTTTTGTAATGCCTGCATCGATACTATCCACCATTTTTGAATCCACCGATCGTAGCATTTGGTCATCTGTTAACCTCGGGTAGCAAACGTCAACCTCGGGTAGTAAACGTCAGGCCTTGACAGTAAACGTAGGTGACAACACTCCTAGTAGCGGCATGTAAGTATAGAGTGTTCGCCCAAAGATATTGTCATAAAAATGGATGAGTTCAGTATGCCACAACTGGAGTTTGGCATACTGACTTCACGAAGCAAAGCCGAGTGAAGTCCGGAGCCCAAACTCCAGGAGTGGCATGCGGTGGCCACAATTAAAATGAATCAGGATTTGATTTTATCCTACTCCGTCTCCTCTATTTTGGGAATATTACGTGATAACAATTCTGTATGCCACTAGTGGCATATAAAACTCCGTATGCCAGTCAGCATGGGATACGGAAACACAATGTTAAGCCTATGGAATTTTATATTAGGGGTAGGATAAATGGGAATATGTTTTATTATACGCTGCATGGACAAATAAAATGTATACTGCTGTATAAATAAGACATTCATGCACCGTTATATGATAATATACATATTGGTCTTTGTGTGTTATGTATTGCAATAACAACAATTAGGAGGAACGACTGTGTTCACCGATTTGCTCTTATATTTATCTCACCCCTGGTATTTTTCCTCCATAGACTTAACATAAATTTTCTCTAAATAAAAAAAACAACAAAAAAAAACAAACATTGTGAGCTCGTATCCAACGCCCATGAGATATTTATGAAAAAATATCCAATGTTGGATTATGTCTCAAATATTAGCCCATTAGTCAATGTGAAGCATGAGATATATTCAGAAACCTATTCAGGTTTAGGGCTAGAACTCGATATGTAACTCGTGAGGGCAATACAATTTCCTGTCAGTGCCATTCATTTAGCACCAAAAGTGAAAGTTTTCCGAATGATAACACAATGTCTAGGGACGTTCCTGCACGTTTTTGGGAGGACATTAACCGATTTGTTTTTCAGATTGAATTACCAGGATCCAATTTAGAACCACCGGAACCTCCCTAGAAAAACATGGGGCAGTCACTTCTTTGCCTAATCTCGTTGTAGCAGCAGCCGAGGATTATAGGAGGCCCGCTCGATATTCCCCATTGAATGGCGGCTTCGGGCAGGATGTGACACACTGTTGTATGTTTGCTCAACCGCCTTCTGGGCGTTACTGCATCTTCGTGGAATAGCCCCCTACACTAGCAGTGCTGGCAGATTGTTCAAATGTGCCCTTCAAACAGGACTCAAGTAGCTTATTCTGTGACAATGTGCGGTTTTGGTCCAATTTTGCATGAAGAGAGAATTAGGTGAATACTACTAGGACGAATATTGAGTTACTTCATTCGTAGAGCAAAGGAGTGTAGATCTGTGGGTACAAAGCCATGTGGGTTTTAGAGGAATGTGCTGCTGCAGTCCTATTGTATAGGTGAAGCTTGAATAAAAGGGTAAGCTTGGTTTGCATAATAGTGGGCTTTTGGGGATTTATAAAAGAAGTATTGGCCTTCAAGGTTATATGTTAAGGAAACTACTGTGATTCAGGAATAACTATTAAACATAGTGTATAGTTATAGTCAATACTTCCCTATAGTGGCCATGTAATATTATGGAGAAACCAAACAAGAGTTAGTCATGTTGTTGTTTATCGCACGACGGCTAGATCGTGTATTACTGTGCGAGGCAAAGCCAAGAGCAGTAATACGCAATCTTGCTGGAGTGCGATGAACAATAACACGACTAACTCGAGTTTGGTTTAGAATTCATCCTACCCCGCCCGTCTATATTACTTCTACATTAACAGATGAGTAGTTATCCAAATTACCCCTACTTATTAGTGAACAAAATGACTGAATCGGAACAATCGCCAGTTTGGTTGGTCCCCATCTCCTTGATGTTTACAGTCCGGCTGCCGTGCTTTGAATGGCATATAATACCCCTATTATCACTCAGCTCTAGTTCTTAATCTGTCCACAAAAGGGCAGGGTGCCCTACCAATGACACCTCGAGTTATTTAGTATCATGAGCGGCCTCCTGACATGTGCAACAGACCGGAAAGGGCACTCAACCGGAAAGATTTGGTCATCCCCTACCAGCTGTTGGTACAACAGCCAATGAGAGGGCAGAGTTCATAGATGCCAAGCTCGTCATGTCAACCCCTGTTATGTGTATAAAAGAAAACCCATTTTGTCAATAAGGCCTGGTGTCCACCTACTGCGATAGAAATTTAGACCTACCGATATGGCTCCGATACAAAAAGTCAATATCGGAGACATATCGCGAAGGTGCAAAATCGTAGACATATGTCTAGACATGCCAATCCACCACACATTGTATGGGGTTTTTATCAGTGTCTAATCGCAGAAACGTGGTCAACTGCCCCGGTATTAGGTGACCTTCCTACGCGATTTTGATTTTTCATCAGGAGGTGCATCGTAGACCATATCGGAGCCACATCGTAGTAGGTGGACGCCGGGCCTAAATCGGTTAAGTTATTGGGTCATAGTAGTACCAAGTACATCCGTGTTTGAGTTCTTGCTCCCTTCTCTCAAGGTCTACACCTAGCTGGTCTTGGCCCCTAGACTTTACAATAGGTCATTGTTGGTCAAATCATTGGTGTATAGTTGATTATTATATACCCGTGCACGAAACTATACTGTATGTAAGTAATGTTCAGATACCATATGTATGTGCACGAAATTCAGTGTACGGGTACCGGGTGCATGAAACAGGAAGCAGTTAGCTTGTTTCCGCCATATATTTCACATATGAACCAGCGAAAAAATATGTAAGTAATCGTTTAAGTATCGACTGTAAATATATCCAATTAAAACCTGTGAAAGTCATACATAAATACATAATGAATATAAAACATTGAGATTCGAGATTAAAAATATGAATAAAATAAGCTTGCCATAGCACCATACACTGCACACACATAGACCTTTACCGCAACTCGCAAAATGTAAACACACCGATGACGTCACAACGTCGTCAAGGCGAGCTAATTTATGCGGCGACCTTGACATCGACTGCGCTTGTTCTTGGTGTGTCAGGACCAGGCGCTTTCCGTAGGAATTAAGCAATGAAACTTTAACACGCTGGTTGTGGACAGATCTCAATCTTTCCTATGGTAGAACAGTCGGCAACAAGCTAAATACGGCTCACTCGCCCAGCATATGCTTTGCGCTTAGCCTTAATAGAATAAGACAAAGAATGTGTATGGAGATTGACAAGTTGATGATGTCACAAACCCCAGGCTTGCGATCAGCACAAGAGCGACGTTGTTGTGAAAACCACGATTCGAGTACATGATGCTGTGCCCGGAAACTTTGATAATGGCGATTAGGTAAATATTTAACTAATTATAACGATTTGAGGGTATATAATAAATAGAATACAGTCTAGGCTACAATTGACGTCGTTTTGTACGTGGTCCTAGCTCCAGATGTACGTCCTGAGCTCGTAGAGCTCAGGACGTACATCAGGAGCTAAGACCACGTACAAAACGACGTCCACGTAGCCTAAGCCAGTATTCTCTAAGTCTTATCTATTCAGATACATGAATTGTGTCTTTTCAAGGATATTGTCATACTTATACCCCAAGCAATGACACATTCATTTTCATAATTAGATTTAACCATATGCACGGTCGTGGTAAAATGCTCATAAGGTAATGATAAAATGTGTTAGTAACATGATATGATACAATAATGAAGATTACCTGATGAAACTGGAAATCCTAGTCTCGAAATATCTTGTAACAGTCACCGTCCATAAAGATGGATTTCAGTAGTTGACCTCAAATGTTTTTAAGGATTCATATAAAAGGAAGCACTCTATTAATTTTGCAAGGATACAAAAGGCCGTAAATGTCCAAAGATGACTTTGTCAACGCATAGACCGAGCACCCAGAAACTGGACAAAGGAAAGGAGGAGGGGCAGATGCAATAAACCCAATGGTTAAAACATGAGGTTCTTAATGTCAAGCACTCAATGACAGGGTTGTGATTTGAATGGAGGACATGCAGGATCAGGCAGGATCAAGTAATTTGACGATGGATTTTAATAACAAGTTGGTTTGACCTTTAAAAAACCTGTAATATGAGAAATAACCGAAGATCTATGGCTTCTGTGTGCATCAATGGTCCAAGGATGACTTACACATAGTCAACACCACTGAAACCTAGGAGTCATGTCTTGATGCCGAAAGAGTACTCTGCCAAGTGTCTTTAACAGCACTCTCCCAGCAGAGATCTTGCGCTCTACTTCCTCTGGCCGCTTATATCTCTGCCCCAACCTGCCTGTTTGGGATCAAATATGGCCCATATGCCAGTCTTTGAAATATCCTAAATTCTTAGTGCTTTGGGCAGTATTTTGTGGTTTACATGTAAATATATATATTTATATGGTAAATGATTTAACTAATTTCTGTTATTTGTTATATCAAATCAGGTATAGTTTTAGGGATTACTTTCTTCATTGGAAGGCAACTCATGTGTTACAGGGTTTTGTTTGTCAACATAACACATGTGCTCACTCTGAGTGGCAGTCTAATCAACAGTAGATTCACATCATAAAGTGGTTTAGAGATGAAAAAGAAACAGCTGGATTGTCTGTTAACCCCAATTAACAATTCCTATATTTCCTAACCAATGATATGTGAGTTGTTTGACTTTGTTTTGCCTTGCCTTGTTTTGAATCTGAGATCTTCTCTGGTCTCCCCTGTCTTTAGTGGATACCCAGGGAACAGGCTTTGGGTTGGGGCAGAGACTAAGCCAGCGATAGCACCGCGAAAGATCTGGAGGGAAACTGCTTTAACAGATGTCTTTTCCTTAAGTGATAATAAATCATTGGACATTTCAGAAACTGAACCAACTTTTCAATTTTGAATTACAACTAATGGTATCATTATGTGAAAATGGAAACCCGAAATTACAGACCAGGGCGTGCAGCCCCTGAAGGCCCCTAACAGCGACCTTCTTGTACTCTCTTTTATTCACACAGTGCCTCCAGAACAATGGAAATTATTGTCTTTCCAATCGATTTGGTAAAAACATTTAGCGTAGGAGACGAGACGTCTTTCGTTTTTAGCATATTCATTTTGCAGTCAGTGAATTCCCTTTCATTGAAAGCAGCTCAGGGGGTCATTGGGAAAAGCGTTGCTCCAGTAATATCGGATCGTGTAGTGTGGTTATTTCCATGTTGTATGGCTACCTTTCACAACACCATATTTTCAGTGTCATAGGTGAAAGGTTCATAAGATTTTTCATTGGATATACATGGAGACATGCAGCGACGGTGCTGGATTACACAGACTTATTTGCTGTTACTGAAAATAATTGGTGTTTAAGAAGTGAGCCACCTGCCCCAGCACAGTTGATGCCATATGGCATCACCCGCTGTGAATGAGTTCAAAGCAATGTAAACTGTAATGTACGCTATACCATTCTGGCTGGTGATTCTACTATTTTGCACCTCCTGACGACTTTCAGCAGTAAAATGATAGAAATTGTCTGGGACATGTTTCACTAGTTTTGTGACATGTCTAGATGGCGTCTGTGACACCATACGGACAGATCACAAGATTGCAGTAGATGACACATGGAGTTTCACTCCCTTCTCGCAGGAATTAAGCAGTGACACTTTAACACGAGTAGGGGATACATATAATCTATAATCGTTCCAAATATGAAGAAGATTGGCCACTTCGATCTTCTGATATTTGCTAGTCTTTTTCTGCTGTTGCTTGCACTGTTGGTGCCGCTGTTGATGTCTGTCTAGGCCTAATGTCACGAGACTACTGAAACAGGTCCCAGGTCTAAATGCAAAGTATGTGGCGACTGCAGGTCGTCTGAGTTTGTCAGATTATGCAATATAGCACCATCTCAAGATTATCAGACTTGCTCAAATATTTCTAGCCAGCTTGAATTAGTCCTCTAGACAGGCAGCGATTCTGTGAAAACTTAGTCGTCATTGTAAACACTCGAGTACATTCTGAGGTCAAAGACTTTTACGGTGGACATTGCCACCACCTAAACAACTATTGGCCTGATGATCTACAGTCACCATATTCAGTCCTCAAGTGTAAACGCCGGGTGAGGGTTAGTGGATGGTTGGACGAGTTTTGGAATCCAATGAGGGAGTTCTCAGGGTACACAGAGCGAAGAACTGATGAATCCTTGAATTGGCTTTGCCATTAAATGCCTGTGAAACCTTTAACACCAAGTGGATTAAGAGAAGGTAATCTCCTCCCTAGGTCACAACTTACCTTGATCTGATATGAATAATTATCTTGATGACCTTGAAAGCCCTTAGCAGCTGAAGGTCAATCATCTAGTGGGATATTAATGCATCACCTTTCTTTCAACACATCTGTGAACGTTCACCGTGGTGTTCCTGATTTGCAAAAGAAAATATGTATCTTGTCTGGAAAAGATGTATTCCCTACACTGTAGTGTTGTTACCCTTCCTCTTGGAGGTGTGGGAAAACTATATCACACATCTAAAGCATAGAACTATGCATATTCCTATATACCTATGGCCGAACACTCTATGGTTACTTAGGAGAAATCAAACGAGAGTTAGTCCTGTTGTTGTTTATCGCACGACGGCAAAGTTGTGTATTACTGCTCGAGGCGAAGCCGAGTGCAGTGATACACGTCTTTGCCAGAGTGTGATAAACAACATGACTAACTCGAGTTTGGTTTAGAATTTATCCTACCCCTCTAAATTACTTCAGCAAAATAAGAAATAAGATAAAACTCACCAATAATCAGTGATAATCATTGGTCACTTTTCAAATGACGTCATTTGACAACTGTATCCCACTAGAGCGATAAATTTTATTTTCCTGCACCGTAGACCAAATACAGTCCGCTAATGTTAACCCAATGGAGTTTTTTATTAGGGGTAGGATAAACCATGCTACAGGGGATGGAATAACTTATGTTTACTACCCAAGGTTGACATTTAGACTAATCAGATCGTCCCTTTCATAATTCATATGAAAAGTACAGTGGGGAGAAAACATAGAGTGTCAAGTTACTTGGTAAAGTTGGATCTGGCTTCAGGTTCCATGGTGGGTAAGCAAATAACGCTATTTATCATTATTAAACTACATCGTTATTAAAATAACTGCTGGCAGCTAAGGCCTTGAGCAGTAATTTTTCCAAGTCTTACCTCGTAACATTGACTTTCTCTCACCCGAACACAGTTTCCCTCTATTTCCTTCTGCAAAGATTAACTACTTAAAATTGAAAAAGCAGACTCTGGGTAATTTGTAACACCTTCCTTTATTGGCATAACTTTATAGTTTCTTATGGAATGTTTATATAATACACGTATTATGCACAGCTATTTATATACATTTATAACCCGTAGTGAGGATCTCCAGACATTCATTTCTCATGGATATTGTCTACCATAATGCGCAAATCAAGTGAATATAAATAAGACCATATAAACCGCAGATTCTAGTTTTTGCCTTATATTAAGGACGTCAAAAGTACACATGTACTCATCACTGCTGCCCAGCCCGGCTAAAATGAAAGGATGAAATGGCGGGTAAGTAGAAATAAAATTTATCATAATTAGATTTTACAAAATTTACATGTCAGAGGGTGTCAGAGGGTGGGAAAATTTTGAATGATGGTTTGCAATGGCTGACGATGGTGGATTGGGAGGTGAGGGAATAGTGGGAGATGTTTCCTGAGAAGAAACGAGGAGGTCGTGAGGTATTGTGAGTTGAGAGAATATCAATGCCAAGAGACAGAAGTGAGCCAGCCTATGAACACAAGAGCCTAATGCTAAATTCACTGCTGCTATAGCTGGCCAAAAACAGAATTTATGGCTTGGGGAAATCTAAGTCAATTATGTATTTGATTTTAATGGATATTCATTTTATATATTGACTAACACAGAAGAGCCTTTACATGGAAATAAAATGCATTGAGCTGATCTTAGTGTATGAAATAACCAGGCAGATTCTGTAGCAATTACGAGTTAAGAGATGATCGGTCGCGAGCTATTGAAATAGGCCTACAGAGTAAGATAGTTCAATAGAGGAGAGACAAAGAGTTCTTGTAGGGTGGATGAGTGGATCCGAGTTCATTGGCGTTCCGGGAGAGAGTGGCCGAGTGTAGGGGAAACAAAGACCCATGTGACTGGGGACCCACATGACCGGGGACCCACGCGACCGGGGACCCACGTGACCAAGGCCAACGTGACCGAGGCCCCATGTGACCGGGGACCCACGTAACCAGAGGCCCACGTGACCGGCGGCCCACGTGAGGTGGCGTCCTTAGTTACTCTGTCTCTTCTGTCTCACATTACCGCCAACTTCCAGATAGCCACTAATGGATGAGAATACATGTATATTTAAACTTGTATTAGAAGTACTTTGTTAATTAGTAGAAACTGAACGAGATTTAGACTTGTCAGTGTCTATGCCACAACGGGAAGGTCGTGTATTACTATGCGAAGCGTTAGCTGAGCGTAGTGAGGAACAGACCTGACCAGAGTGGCATAGATACTGACAATTCCAACTCAAGTTCGGTTTCGTAATTATCCTACCCCGGCTCTACGCTTTTGGATTACTAGAATATAAATATCAATTAAACGACCAACCGAAGTCCAACTGGAACTTTTGAGTCCAACCGGAACTTTTTTTGGAGCAGCTCACAAACTGGTCGCTGATTAGTCGATTTTTGTGTGCCCCTATAGGCATAAATCGCACTTTATGTCATGGCATGCCGCATAAAATTTGCCTATGTTATGCCTTTGGACCATTTTTATTAGGGGTAGGATAAATTAATAACCCAAACTAGCCAAATGAAAAGAATAGTATATAAGGGAAGTGGATGTTAATCTATTGGCTGATGATGACGATTGGAATGAGGCGGTTGTGAATGTTGCAAATAAGGTAGTGAGAAGAGGTGCAGATACACTGGCAACCAGAGCTACACAAAGTTAGCTCTGGTCGGGTTAAACTGAACAATGACCTTCACATGGCGTGGTAACTGGTTGTTTATGCTATTTCACTGGGTATAGGAAGTTCATTTTCACTATTTTAACGTATGTCCATGTGTCTGATCCTGTGGCTGCCTTGGCTTGTTGTCATTTGCTGCCACTCCCCCTTAACCTCAAAGTCACTTTTAAGTATTTATAATTTACTCTGCATGGATTTCATGAAAGAATCATACCGGTAGACTAGATTGTCAATTATTGAACCTAATAACATTTTCAAGTATGTAGATATACTTTCAGAGCTTAAATTTAACAAAAGTTTTTGGTTTGAGGCGAACACAAGGGACACAAGGGGATACCGTATGTGATTTAAGCCGACCAACCCTTATATCGTAGAAGGGATTGGTTGCCAAACTAAGGTGCGGATGGAATGTATTGGGTTGAGGACGATGATATGTGATGCCAGGTGGCAGCAGTGTGCTAGCCTAAGGCCACGAGGGTCTGATGCTAAAACATAATTCCCCGGAAAGACAAAAAAACATACAGATTTAACACCCCAAACAGGTTTCTTTCTCAAACGTGTTCATGGTCTAAATATACGGTCAAATATTTTGCTTGCAGTAGGAATTGAGCCTGCACTCATTTTCATTTCATACCCCCAAAGACTGGAGGTGTTAGAGAAAACTACATGGTCTCTATAAACCCAGATTATTGGCACAGCAAGATGCACTCGTATTACAAATTATTCCCAACACTTCCACAATCTTCCGCAATATATGTATTATCTCATTGAGTTCCTATCAACAAGATAGGTATATGTACAACGCACTATAAAATCAGAAGAAGGAATATATTTTCATCCAAACCCGGATTCGATGCAAGCCACTTTTCTTATGATTGGAATCGTCGGATTGGCCATTCGACATGTTGCTTAAATAGTTACTCTCATGTAGAGACTAACGCATTGCTTTTCCCTACTCAAACTCGAAAGGCGACATGACACCTTAAAACACTCTCACACATAGAAACATCTTACCTTTCGGTATTCCAGTGCAATTGACAATGGTTTATCTCACACTGCACGAACACCACCATTTTACATATGAATGTGCCCGGCGTATATGAGTAAGTAAGTCTTTTGCGTATACAAGGTCGTCCTATTCCCTGTGTGTATATATGCCTCATCTGTAGGCGTATATATAAGCGTCCAATGAACAGGGCTTCACTGAGAGTGGGCGGCGGTAGGTGGTGGGAGGTGGCGGGTGTGGCAGGGGGTGGCAGGGGGAGGGTTTCTCACTGAGGACACCTATACTTCTACCAACACAAACGGGCGGGAGGTGGCGGGGGCAGAGGATATTACCTCTATTATATGCCTGGTGTGAAAAAACGCGTCCGTATATAAACCCTGGGTGTATATATGTATGAAAACAAGTCAATATTCAGCGAATACATGCACTTCCGTGATGGTGTATATATGAATAAAATGGTGGTTTTCATGCAATGTCACCCCTGTTACTTTTGTCCCATAGGCTTTACATTGGGAATGAACTCGTTCTCCATGCCCCTATGGGTATTGCGGTCCGTTCTCCATGGTCTATATCCTGTGTTTCATTCATTCTTTAAGTGTGTACAGGGGTGAGATAAATACAGTAAGCCACTCGTTTTGGTCAAAGAAGTCATTCTCCAACTTGTCTGAATGCTACGCGATATTCACTCGGCTGTCGCCTTGTTCATATCACTCCGCATCAAACTCATGGAGAATGATGACTTTGACCAAAACCTGTTGGTTTCTTCTTTTGTATATTTCACTGCTTGCCAGGAAAAAGGAAGATAAGTTGCTCTACATGAAAAGGATATCAGAATACTTCCTTGTCCCACCCATAGAAAGGATTACCTAAAGATAACCCCAGGTGAGATATATCCAGCCATCTTGAGCTTTGTTCCTTTGATGAGAGTGTGTGATGTTGGATATGATCCTTCAGTTAATCCTAACGCACGTCTTCTGTCGCTCCGAGGCACGGAACATGAGTGCCGCTAGGTAAAGCACACTGACGTTGACTTTTCTCCTGAGCCTCTCCCCATTATCGCTAATCTATAATGCATTTATAGAAGGCTTTCCCAGTATATTTCCTACCTCAAATGACAAAGTGAAGAGTATTCTTGCCTTTGATACAAATTTGTCTCTAGATCGAATGGTACTATTTATGAGCTTCCAATAAAAGACTGTGGCACTGATAGGCACTTCAGTACAAGAAATCACTCAAAGCCTTACAAGTGAGGACCGTGAGGATCTCTTGAGTTATATGTGAAATTCCTCATGATATAGTAAACAACGCACAAAACAAAACAACAATACCTCAAGGGGATGAACCTGAACAGTAGGTCATACGTCAACACCAAATAGAGGGTTCATGCTGCACTGTATTGTTATGGTTGCCCTTATTTAAATTCCTCATTAAGTCGAAAAGGAAAAAAAAAATCTTAGAGCATCAAAGTGGAGGTTTCTTAAAAAGTTGTTTTTCATGGGGGAAGAGCCCCCAAAACTTTTCAATAACACATTAGCATGTCAGCTAGCTAGCCTTACATTACAGCCCAAATCATATTGTGTATTCGAAGCTTACAAGTATGGCACCGGTATTGATCAGAAACAGGTACATTTTGCCTTTACAATGCCAGTATAAATAAACAGATTTAATGAAAAACAATCATCAATCATTATTGGCGCAACATGCTTCAAATATTATTCCGATGAAGCACCTTAAGGCAGAGTTACGGATATGATCAGCCACGGTGGAGGTAGGTACCACAGAACAATAAGGGTTTAAGTCCAATGCACATCTACCGATTTCGGAACATTGATGTGCTTTTGTTGGTGACAAAGGTATGGTACTTTGTATCAGGCGAGGCATCCTAACGGAGTCGCCCCTAGTCGGTAGATGTGGGGCAGCTAGGCAAGGATCAGCCAACGATTAGTGAACCCCATCCCTTTGAGATGTTCTTTTGTCGCTGAAGAGTTGTCGTTCGATGTTTCTAAAAGTTTATCAACATGATGATAAATCCAGTTGGCGACAATGGAAATTTGGAAATGGCCCTTGATAGGGTGGCCAACACGGGCCGACAGGTTACGTAATTTGCCTGTGACAAGTTCACAGATTCCTATACGATTTTGGAACTAATCGTTCAACCCTGAATCGGTAGATATGCATGGAACTTTACAGCTAAATAGAGTGTGCAAGGCAGGTCTTCACCCGCCTATTGTCGCCAGTAGGATGTCCATATATATACCTGCTTCGTCCTTTTATATTTCTTATCACCGAGGTAACCTTCTAGTAAAACTACCCACTCTAACTATTCCTTGTCACGACCTCACGTATTGTTTATCAACACATCTGTACGTCCCTGCGATATGCGGAGGGGTGGGTTTTCTCGTCAGAACAGCCCCGGAGCTGTTCTCGACATTAGCCACAGGATCTCCCCCCTCCACCATCAACAGAGGTGTGCGGTGAGGGAGGTAGCCACGTGACCTCTCCTGTGAGCACACAGACCCGGTCTGTGATGGCGGCCTCCCCGAGGAGAGCTCCTTCTCCTCCGCTTGGAGACAACCGTTTCGCGGGTCCTGTACGACTGACGGCACCCTCCGGCTCGTCTGGCTCTGTGGAATCTGCCGACGGCGACAGCAACAACACCGCTTGAATTCCCTGACGAAGTTGATGGCAAATATTCCTGCAATCAATGAAGAGGGAACATGAGGATTCAATACATGATGATTCAATGCATTCAATATTCAAAGGGACAGAACAAAAATTTACTACCCAATTAATACGGAGACTCCATACTAAACGTATGGAGGCTACAGATCGGCTTTCCGGAATCTACTCAGTAGAATACGGCTTTTTCTGCCATCTGACTGGCATTTTATGAAGTATTTTACAAAAATGATGCACGACGCTTCCGTCAAATTTCTAAAACTTTTCTAATATTTAGTCAAAAGGTGACAATACCATAATTTAGATCTTTGTGATCGTATTCTCCTTGTAGTTTAGACATGTACTACGCAATACTACGCGTCAACTACGCTAATGTTCTACTGACCCTGAGAAAACAAACAAGGGTGTTTTGCTGTTAACTACCATGAAACATATAGATACTGTCCAGGGGTATTTAATCATATAATTACTAAATCACTATAACAGCAAAGGTGCACACCTTAATGCCTTGTTGATTGAAAGATAAATGTAACTCATTACTTATACTGCATGTGTGCGTATCTCATCTCATCTCATCACATTATCTTATCACAACACTTATATTGACTCAAATTGGATCATAGAAAATACTTTTTTAATGGCTATAACGATATATCAAATCCGTAGAAAAGAAACATATATTATGTATCTTATTTGATGTAAGATGGACCAAGCGGCAGAACAGCGCTATAACCGAGCTTGGAAATGTCAAAATATAATAATAACCTTGAGTGGTTTAAACAAGGTTATTATAATAATAATAATAATAATAATAATAATAATAACCTAATAAAAACAGTTTGTAGAGAAGACACAACTCAAGACAATGAATTGAAGTAAAAGTTCAGGATGGTATTTATTTGCTTATATTAGATAACAACGTTTCGGATTCATAAAAGATCCTTCATCAGGTTTAGTGATTACATCAGTATTATATTTGGTTATATTGATTTTTGAGTCGGTTTGGAATGATTAGAATAGGTTGCTAGGCAACTATTATAAGAGTTTATACATTGGTGATTTACTCACAGTTGTTACAGTTATCAGAGTGTACATTGATATTCTTTTGAGATGGTATTTAAAAAAAAATTGGCATACATGTATGATTTGTTAAGTTTTCAATTTCATAATTTACTTGCTTTTATGAGTAATTCCGTCAGGCTGTTTGTATATGTTAAATTATATATACAATATACATTGGTCCTTTTTGGATAGATAGTTCATATCACTTGGTATAATAAAAACCTTCTGAAATATTATCATTATTGGCTTCTCAGGTAGAAGGATATATAGTGGTTATATTTATGCCTCAATATCATCTTGTGGACAGATGAGGCCATTCAGTGATCGTCATCCTACAGTCCCCTCCCTGTTATTTCCTTTAGACCTCATTTGAAAAGGCTGTCCTTGTTGTGATTCATCATCATCCATCTGTCAAGGGCCTGGTTGCCGTAATCAGTTTTAAGAAACTCAACAGGAACGGGGAACGAACAGGTATGTTCAAACGGGATTTCAACGCCTAGAACGCAGGTGAAGGCGTCTACTACATCTTTATCGTTCTCAATTCTTTATCTTGCACTCACGCCCTTCAGAGCAGTGAGCGGGTGCAAGACGTAATGATTGGAGGCAACAAGTAGTTTTATATAACTAGGAAATGTTTTTTTTATCTTTTTTTTTTATCAGATTTATTAGGGTTTTCATCAGATACAGTTTGTATGATGTCCGGGCTCGGTTTTAACCGTTCTGCCGCCCGGTCCCTCGGGTTTGAAGTTACATTCTAGATTCATAGTATTTATACTGACTGAGTAGATGACCACAGGTTATGTCTGTTCATGATGAGATGAGATGAGATGAGATGAGTACATCTTTCATAATCCAGGTTACAATCACTGCATAGCTGACCTTCCTGTTCAACTTTATGGTCTTGTTTCACAGTGGTGATCAGAGGCCTTACTAGGATTGTCTACTATTCCTATATACCTATGGCCGTACACTCTATGCTTACACCACATTCTGGGGGGTGGAGTAACTATCTGATACTACCCAAGGTTGCCGTATACTACCAGACGTTGCCCTATACTACCCAAGGTTGACATTTAGACCAATCAGATTGTCTCTTACAAAATTCATATGAAAAGTGCAGTGGGGAGTAAACATAAAGTGTCAAGTTACTCGATAAGGTTGGATCTGGCTTCAGGTTTGATGGTGGATGAGCAAATAACGCTAATTATCGTTATTAAACCACATTTGAAGGTATATAGGAATAGGGAAACCAAGTACCAGTGAAAGGAAGTCAAAATTACTCGGTAAGGCTTGGAAAAATTACTGCCCGCGGCCAAGGCCTTGGGCAGTAATTTTTCCAAGCCTTACCTCGTAACTTTGACTTCCTTTCACCGGAACATAGTTTCCCTCTAATATTTCACCTTTGTTCTGTTATGGACAGAACATTAATCAATACATCTCACAAGCCACCAGTACGGAATCCAGTCATTGTTATGATTGTACACAATCAACTTACTTTTTACTTAGTTCAGGTAGTTGCAACACAATCTACCTTCTTCGTTTTAATGTCAGAGAAAAGGGGGATATCTAAAGGGAGGTAGATAGGGCAATACCCCGGAATAACTGATAAATACTATTACATTAGTAGTAAAGGCATGGCGTCATTTGTAGACAGCCCCTTTCATGTTTACCGAAATACGCAATTGCAATTGGTATGTTGCTATAATGGTATTCAAAAATGGATGTTTAAATATATTATGGATACTTCTACCTAGCAAGTATAACATGAAACTACTAAAATAGGATAACTATAATAGCAATATGGATAAGGATCTAGTTCTATTATCCTACCCCTAATAAAAAAACTCCATAGGCTTAACATTGGGTCACCTTATATGGCAGTAATACGCGATCTTGCCGGAATGCGATAAACAACAACACAACTAACTCTTGTTTGGTTTCTCCATATTATAGTTGATTCTAGATTATTTATCTAAATGGGCTGACCATCTCGTATTTGTAAAAGGACCTGCATTTCCTTTATGCCATTAGTGCATCGTTTACAACATTTAAACTTTGAAAGAAAGTTTCTCTAGAAACAGGAAAAAGACTCAGTTTTTAATTGTTACAACTCATACAAAAGCCCGCATATGCAATTCAATAAGGCGAATTATGAAGCACATACATGATAATTCACCACACAATATGATGAATTATCAAAGCATATACAAGCCAATTCACCAATTGGTGGATGAATCAAGATATAATTTAAGAAAGGAAAACTCACCGTACACTATAGGATCCATACAAGAGTTTGAGACAGCGAATATGAAAAGGCCTCGTTGGACTTTTGTATCCAATTTGGATGCCGATTCCCTGTGAACATAGATGAAGGAGACAATGAAAAAAAGTGATGTAACAGAGTCGAGGATATCACTTGAGTATTTCTACTAATGAACTTTATATAGAATCCCATGGAGGATTGCATTAGCGGGCAAGCCTCACACAGTCCGAGGTACTTTATGTATAAGTGGTTTACTAATGAGCCAATTAAAACACTGTGAATGGATAGTAATTGAATTGCCATTACCTGTCGAACCACCACCAGGCCGATATGACGAAGTAAGGCGTCCAACACATAATGAACACTAATACTGAAATGGAAGAAAAACAGAGGATTTAGAGGGAAATATTAAATGCCCAATAGAAATAGGTAATGGACAATCTCAGAGGTACGTGGCGAAATGTATAGAATGTTAGCAAGCCTTTGGAAAGTAATTAATGGATACGTACATATCGTGTCCATCATAAGTGTGTGTCTACCAAAGGAATAACGAATGGGAATATAAAACGGATCCCGTTTCCGGATTTCTTCCCACTGATAAGCAAAGAGACGGATTGTGTACAGGAGAATTGATTGCAGAGGGAACGACCAGAATGATTGAGATAACAAAATCCTTTCAGGAATCTCCCTGATGGGCTCAATAATAACTACACATTTCTTTCCGTTTATGAGTTTCTTCTTCATTATTGAATGTTACATTATCGAGAAAGTGGTTGTCATTTAGGATAAACCATATTAGTTTCCATTAAAATAAGACCGCATTGCTTACAATGTATGAAACATGAAGCATTTCAATATTGAATGAAAACAGCATTAGGCGAGGCAGTTGGAATATATACCTTTCATACCTCTTTCTGTATGTTAGGGGAGAGGGAGGGCTGTATAGCTTACACATACTGTATTTCATTATATAATGACAACGATGGCAACTTAGCTTTTACAAACCACAATAATCCAAGGTTGTCTTACGAAAACAAGCAAATGTATTATACATGCTGATAAGGCTCCCTTAAAACGGTTTTATTTAAGTTTTCAACAATGTAAGAGAAATGTAAATGTAATATGAAATGATTCTCAATAAAGCTTCTTGAACAATAAGGAAAAAAAACATGGTAGAGAATGCTCCCGATGTACTACGATGCACTAAGAGTCTCAATACAGATTTTGCTCCGGAAGCATATCGAGGTGAGTCGGTGTGCATCGCAGGGTGCATCGTAGAAATGTGATACACTGCTATATACGACCTTCCGACGCGAGGGAGATGCCTCGCAATGTCTAGGGGCGTACCCAGGATTTTGTTTCGGGGGGTCACACCTCTGAAGATTGACAGGGGCCCAGCAAGAAGCCCCTCCTACAGGGTACCACGACACTCTTGGAATTTATAGATTCTACATGGTGTATCCAGTGGGCCGTTTAATAATCAAGGATAAATCATAGAAATTGTATTAAATACATGTATTTCATAGCACAACCGTGGGATACAGTCACACCATATTAAGTCTATCGAGGTTTATATGAGGGTTAGGATAATATCGCTCGCCAGACCCAAAGACGGCATCCAATATAGAACCGTGTCTTAATCAAGCAATGCTCTACTTTCCGTTGCCAGCGTAGGATCTCCCCACTACAGCCACTCTCCTGGAGCAGCCCAGTCCTTCACCCACCTACTCAAGTCGCCAGTCTGTCGGCGCATTAAGCCGACAGTGCAAGATCCTAGATTGCCCTTTCTGATGGAGATCTCTTGGCCTGGGTATCATCTTCAGATGAACCGAAACCTGCTACTACGTGGCTTTATCCTACCCCTCATATAAATCTCCATAGACCTAACATGGTGGGATAAGCTGTGAATATTTCTTGATAAGTGTAAGTAAAGATTCTCGTGGATTGTTATTCTGTGGAAAAGTTCTCCAGTGGAAAATTCTTTTATTGATAAGTGTTTCTGCTCTCAGAACCGGATATTAAAAAAACAACTTGGTTTGAGAGTGCGAATTCGTGGACACGACCAGGGACCTGTTTACCTAGTGTAGATTTGTCTAATTTTTATGTTTGGGGTCTGTCTTTTCCTAAGGACAGCTACTTGTGTTGTCACGAAACAAGACAACCCCAATGTCTATATGATGTCACAGCGGCACCAACAGTGTAAGCAAGAATGGACAAAACAAAGTCACGTTTCATAACGCATGTCACATCTATTGTCGCATGTTGTGTCACAATGTCGGTGTTGCGAAAAGTGACACTACAGTGCCACTTGTGCCAGCGCTACTTGTGTTGTCACGAATCTAGTCAACCCCAATCTGTTTGTATTGTGTCACAGACACCATCTAGGCATGTCAAGAAACTAGTGAAACAGGTCCCAGGTCCCTGGGCTTAACCATAAGTCACAGCTACTCGCGGACAGGGCAGGGTGGCCAATCTAGCTGCTGCCTGCCCAGTCCCTACCTGGCAGCTATATAATTAGTAGAAACTGAACGAGAGTTAGACTTGTCAGTGTTTATGCCACGACGGGAAGGTTGTGTATTACTACGCAAAGCGTTAGCTGAGCGTAGTGAGGAACAGACCTGACCAGAGTGGCATAGACACTGACAAGTCTAACTCGAGTTCGGTTTCGTATTTACCCTACTCCATCTCTATGCTTTTGGACTACTAAAAGACAAATATCGATTGAATGACCAACTGAAGTCCAACCGGAACTTCTGAGGTCAACCAGAACTTTTTTTGGAGCAGCTGACAATCTGGTCGCTGATTGGTCAATTTTTGTAATGCCCCTAGAGGCATAAATCGCACTTCATGTCATGGCATGCCGCATAAAATTTGCCTATGTTATGCCTATGGACCGTTTTTATTAGGGGTAGGATAATGAGAGCACTACCTGCTTCACCTGAATGCCCTCCAGCTCCCTAACTCCACACCTTCATCAAGCACTCTCACCGACATCACACTCCGTCATTTCCCCTTCCACTCTCTATGTCATGGAGGTGCTAAAAACAGCTGCTTCATCGGGAACTAAGTGATCTACTATCCAGTTCCATGGGACGTGTGGCCTGTTGAGTTATCTGGGCTCGCACAAGAAGACCCGTTTCTGTAAGCCAAGGAGGCCCAGAGATGATGTGGGTGAATTTTGCCCAACACTTGTAGACGGATAAGGCCCGGCGTCCACCTACTACGATAGAATCGTAGACCTCCCGATATGGCACCGATACAAAATGTCAAAATCGGAGACATATCGGGAAGGCGCAAAATCGTAGACATATGTCTAGACAAGCCAATCCACCATGCGTTGTATGAGGTTTTTATCGGTGTCTAATCGCAGAAACGTGGTCAACTGCCCCGATATCAGGTAACCTTCCGACGCGATTTTGATTTTTTATCGGGAGGTGCATCGTAGACCATATCGGTGCCATATCGTAATAGGTGGACGCTGAGCCTAAGACTGTCTCAGCAAACAGATTTGATATTATCAAACGATAACCCTTGTACGAGGTACAGAAAACGGTCATCATATATTCCTAGTCCTAGATTATTAAACGGGCCCCTGATCAGTGAAGCCCATATCCGATTTAACATACTGAATTAGATTATTTACCTGGACGGCTATGAACAAATTAGAAACCGTGGTATGATACAGAACTCACAGTCATAAGGAATACTGAGGTAATAGTATACTATCTTAGGCCCGGAGTCCACCCACTACGATATGGCTCCGATATGGTTTACGATGCACCTCCCGATAAAAAATCAAAATCGCGTCGGAAGGTCCCCTAATAACGGGGCAGTTGACCACGTTTCTGCGATTAGACACAGATAAAAAACCCATACAATGCATGGCGGATTGGCTTGTCTAGACATATATCTACGATTTTGCACCTTCCCGATTTGTCTCCGATATTTGCTTTTTGTATCGGTGCCATATCGGTAGGTCTAATATTCTGTCGTAGTAGATGGACGTCAGGCCTTAGACTGCTCTGTATAATTGAAAAACTGACCTTTACCTGGAGACAAGGGAAGGAAAGGAAGACATTGTACATGAATCTCCAAGCTTCTATGAACTATCCTATCCAGTACTACAGAGTTTCGAATATGACTTTGAGTGAATAGCTAAGTTTATCAAGGTCAGTTTATTGCAATTGATATACAGTTAAAAAAAGGGGAGGTCTTTGTTCAGCGTTGGAGGTTCATAGATGCGTCCTGGAAATATTCACATGCTTCATCCCGTTCAGGATTGACACACATGTATAAATGTGATTGTGTCATACTATGGAATGATAAATGGAGCCTTCCTTAAAAAAAAAAACCCCATAATTTACCAAAAATCAGATAAGGATAATAATCAAGGTTCCTATTCATTCTATAACAAGACATAATATTCAATATCTCATTATTTCAACAAAGCTTGTTGTATTCTTTCTGCTATTGCTAACTCAAATATTCCAGGTCTGTTAGATTCTAGAGTTCATTTTCACTAAATCCAAGGAAAAACATCGCAACATTGAATGTTGAGCAGTTACCATTCCTGGTATGTGTAGGGTTTGTGTTCCTGGTACCCTCATTACCCTAACCCCGGATGAAAGTAGAGAAGCAGTAGCTGGGAGTATAAAATTTTATTTAATTTTATGTAGTAAAATGCAGTAAAATATTTATGGCGACCTTACTGGACGACATATTAAAATGTAATGTGAATATGAAGGTAAGTAAAAGTAGATAAATGATAATTGACGGTATGATGTATGTCAATTATAAAAATATGAAAGTAAGATATACAATAGAGTTGTATAGACAATACATACGTAATTGTATAATATAATAAAAATGGCCTACGTGAGTAGGTGAAGAGAGAGGTTGTGGGTGGGTGGGACGAAAAAGGTACTGTAGTACGTGCGTACTGCAGGGCGGGTGAAGGAGAAGTGAGACCGATGTCTGGACCGGGCTGTACCACGTGACTGCGTAGTATGAGTGAAAGCCGCGAGGGGGCAGGAGGGGCGCCCGTGAGGCGCGGTAGAGGGGGACACCGGGGGGAGCAATGACTACCCCTGAGCAAAGCCCATGAGTAACCCATTACCCTAACCCCGGATGAAAGTAGAGAAGCAGTAGCTGGGAGTATAAAATTTTATTTAATTTTATGTAGTAAAATGCAGTAAAATATTTATGGCGACCTTACTGGACGACATATTAAAATGTAATGTGAATATGAAGGTAAGTAAAAGTAGATAAATGATAATTGACGGTATGATGTATGTCAATTATAAAAATATGAAAGTAAGATATACAATAGAGTTGTATAGACAATACATACGTAATTGTATAATATAATAAAAATGCCAAGAAGCCAGTAAAAGGTGAGGGGGGGTGGGAGAAAATTATGAAAGTTTGTTTAGGGACCGGATGAGAGCAAGGTTAACGGCCTTGGCATCAGTGTCCTTGATGTAATCTCGGTGAGAATTAGACCTCCAGCCGCCATAGCGCTGGATGGAAAGCTCTGGCATACCCGCCTGGTATGCCTGAGTGGCGGCAGCCTTCCGGAGGCTGTGGAGGGTGTAGTCGGTAGGCTGATTAGCGGTGAGTAGCAGCGCTTTCCACTCCTTGCTCAGAGTTCTGGTCGTTATTACTTGGCCGTCTGCCAGGAGTAAGAACGGGTCCTCGGGGCTGGCCGTGGGGGCG
The DNA here is from genome assembly GCA_950022655.1 of Alentia gelatinosa. Classification (NCBI taxonomy): domain Eukaryota; kingdom Metazoa; phylum Annelida; class Polychaeta; order Phyllodocida; family Polynoidae; genus Alentia; species Alentia gelatinosa. The sequence goes on from OX465583.1 coordinate 11,091,816, forward strand.
GCCGCGATCATCTTCCTGACCGCCCGCACCGGACACGAGGACGGGTCGGAGGACGCCTGCAGGGTGACTGTCTTTTCCTCCCCCACCATCTGCATGTTCTTGGCCGCCTTGATGCGTATCGCGACCTGTCTGGGCGTGACCACGACGTCTCGGCGTGACAGGTGTCGCGTCGGATCGAACTTGGTCGCAGATGGAGGGGCGACCTCGCTTTGTCGCAGCGCCGCGTAAAATATCACCAGGATAGCGGCCCGCAGAATGATGTGTAGAGGTGATTCGTCGAGGGCCTCGAGGGCAGCCCTGAGGACGTCCATCGGCACCGCCGGCTTGACGTTCGGTTGGTATGTCTTGTTGCGTCTCATGGCCTCGAGTGCACGTCTCACCCTGAAATCCTCCGTCGGCGCGACGTCGCCCCCCGTCAGCCGTAGGTGCGACCGCACGTGGGACAGCTGGTTCGCGACCGTCGCCGGCGAGGGGGCGTGGTCCGCGACGTATTCGAGGAACGCCGTGGTAAAGCTGACGGTAGGTTTCTGGGGGTCGGCGCCCATCCGGCGGCAGAATGCGAGGTAGGTCGCGACGGCGCTGCGCTGGTTCGCGACCGTTCCGGGGGCACGCGCCTCGCATTGCCGAGCAGATGCCCTCGTCTGGAGCGATCGTAGCGCCGGATCTGCAGGTGAGACGTAACACAGGGTTGAACGATACGTGAGTACATGGCATGACCTCGACTAGGGAATGGAATTTTATGTACCTAGAGGCCGTATCAAAGTCCCTCGAGGTTAGGTGTGCCCGGCTGAGCGCGTCGGCCACGGTATTGAGGGCACCCGGGACGTGTGTGTACACGAAGTCTACCTGTAGTCTGGCCTGCACCATCCAGGCTTGACGGGCACACTCGGCCAGGACGGGGTTCCGGGCGCGTCCCGACCGGAGTGCCTGGACGGTGCCCATATTATCGCAGTAGACTTCCACCCGGGTGCCGCGGTCACGGTCGGTTAAGAACGTGCACATCGCGTATACCGTGTTGAGGGCCTCGAGCTCCGCGATGCAGGTAACAGGGTCGTTCACTGGACAGACCCGGCCGGAGTACGAGTAGGTACCGTCTGTGCCCCCGACGCCGGACAGGCACGCATCCACGATCAGGCACTTGGTCGGGGGGCCTCGCGGGATGAGGGCGTGGCCGTTCCAACCGTCGGCAAAGCGCAGGAACCACTCGAGGTCCTGCCGCATCTCGGAGTTTATGTTGATATAGTACCCGCCCATCCCCCGGAGGGCCTCGAGCAGTTTACTCACAAAGGGGCGTGCCGGCCGGATACACTTGGCTACATGTAACACGCGCCCCAGTATGGATTGCAGCTGGCGTTTGGTCAGCGATCGTTTCTGGGCGACCGCCCTCACGTGCTCCCGGACCTCGTGTAGCTTGTCCTCGGGGACGGAGAGCGACATGTCCATTGAGTTGATCACTATGCCGAGCCACGTGACCACCTGGCTGGGGGGCTGAGCCTTTTCTCGGGCCTCGGGGAGGCCCAGTTCCTCAAAGAGCCCTCGGGCTATGGCGAAGTCCGAGGCCGCCTTTTCCTCGTCGGGCGAGAGGATGATGAGGTCGTCCAGGTACATGGCGGCCTCGACCCCCTTCTGGCTGAGTATCTTAACTATTGCATCTGCTACACACTGCATGTGGTAGGAGGAGGCACGGGCACCAAAGGGCATCGCCGTATCACAGTAGTATGCCTCCCCCCACGCGAAACAGAGCAACGGCCAGTCGAGGGGGTCGCACCGGAAGTTCTTGTACGCCCGGGAGATATCGATGGTGGACATGAAACTCCCGGGCCCCGAGGCCACCAGGCGGCCGACGAACCCATCCACGGTCGGGAGGCCATGCTCCCGTTCCTCGCCGTAGACCGAGTTCTTCACGATATAACCGTTGACACTGTCCTCCTTGGGGTACGTCATATCGGTTATCACTCGGCGATCGGTGGTGCCTCTCTTCTCACGTGTCATTAGAGGCGACACGTGACACCAGGGTAGGAAAGGGGGGGCCTCGAACGGCCCCATGAGGTTGCTGTACCCCTTCTCCTTCCTGATGAATTTTTCGACCTGCTCCGGGTACCCCGTTGCACTGGGGTGGTTGGGTACCCCGCAGGTATCGCTGACCGGCCCGGCGTAACCCAGTGGAAAGCCGAACCTGATGAAATCGGTCAACTCTTCCTTGCCGGGGATCCCGGCGAGGTATCGTATCCAGACCGGGATGTTGAGGTCCGTGGGGATCTCGATACGGGCCCCGAGGGCGTTGGGTAGGCCCGTGCGCCTCACAACATCGTAGATGTGGGCGTGGTCCGGCGGCCCGTGGACCGCGAACTGCGGCCAGTTATCCCTCCTATGTCCGGCGAACGCCTCGGGGTCGGTCCGGACTCCGGGGACCGGGATCCCGGTCTCGCAGAATTTTCTCACGGCAGCGAAGTCGATGGGAGTGGATTCGCGGCCGTCCTCCCGGGGCAATTGCCGAGCCAATTGCTCCTCCTCCCCGCCAACACTACCACAGGCGGCAGTGTATTCCTCGGTGGGCGGGGCCGCCCGCTCTGTGCTTCCCCCCACGTGCGCGGCACGCGGTGTTGTTGTCACGTGGGGGGTGACGTCATCACTCCTGCACTCTTTGATCGTGTACCCCTCGCCGAGTGCACTCGTACCGAGGCCGAGGGGTGCGTCTCGCGCCACGCTCACTCGCGGGGCGCGTCCGGCCCGTTTTTTGAAGCCGTTGCGTGTTGTTTCTGCACTCCTAGTTCGGTGGGGCGGACCGTGTGTCCGGCGTGCGGCGTCCTCCGTGGGGCGGGTGCGGATGTTGGTGCAGCGTTGTCATAACCCGCACCGTACACGAGTTTCCTGTTGCACGCGTGTATAGAGTGCGTGCACATCCGCCCCACCGAATCGCAGAACGAACAAACATGGACCCATTTGATCTGCCCGTCCTGATGTCCGTTCCGTAGGCGACAACCTCGCTCCGAGTTGTAGGCCCGGCAGGGGAGCTCTCGGGCCCCGTCCCTTCCTCCGTCTTGACCGTTAGGGGCACTGGTGGCGGCCGTCATGGCTATCCGTACGCGCTCGTCTTGAATGCGCACGTGGTCCGACCAGTACACGCGGCCGGCCTCGACCTGGTCGAAGATGTAGTTGGACCACCTCCTAACCGCGTGCCACGGCCGTGTCTGGGCATCCACAGTAACCTGAGATAGGTGCCTGTACATATCCCGCCGGTCGCCCTCGGGGATCGCCCGCTCGTCCTCCATCATCAGTAAGAACGCGCTCACGTACTCCATGGGGGCCAGGCTTCCCCTAACCTCGAGCTTTTGGGACATGGTATACAGGCCCTCGCGTTCCACATACATATACGGCTTAGATATCAGTTTATGTACGGTCAAATCAGATGAGAACCTACCGGCCGTGCGGTCATGACGAATGCCCTCGCGGTCGATCTCTCGCTGGAGCAGGTCCTCGCTCAGGTAGCGTTCCCTGAGTTGTCTGGGTGCGGGTAGCCTCGATGTCTGGTCGTGGGCCCAGTCTCTTGTCCGATCCTCGGCCGTGGAGCGTGCCTCTCGTACCGTCGGCTGTGTAGCCCTCGTCGGCGACCGTTGGCGTGCCATGGCCTGCATCGTCTGAAACATGCTATCCATCGTCCTACCCATTTTCTCCATGTTTGACTCGAGCTTCGATATCCTAGCCGTCTTTACCGTGCGCCCGCTGTCCGAGACCGACTCGATGTTCTCGTTGGCGGACTCGGCCGTTTCCTGGAGAGTGGCCTCCGATTCCGCCGTGGATTCCGTCGGCTTCGATGTGCTAGGCATCGGGGTACTCCTGGTCGTGGGACCCATTTCTCCGTTCACTATACCGTATCGCGTGTATGGGGGTGCTAGCCTTTACTCGGGGAGTATGAGGCGAAGCACGTGGCCAAGAACGAAAAAGGTACTGTAGTACGTGCGTACTGCAGGGCGGGTGAAGGAGAAGTGAGACCGGGGTCTGGACCGGGCTGTACCACGTGACTGCGTAGTATGAGTGAAAGCCGCGAGGGGGCAGGAGGGGCGCCCGTGAGGCGCGGTAGAGGGGGACACCGGGGGGAGCAATGACTACCCCTGAGCAAAGCCCATGAGTAACCAATTGGCCGCAGGAGACACCACAACCCCAGCATAGCTGTCTGACCTCTGCCTTGACCTTGGCTTCAGAAGTTTGAAATCCGGAAATTGTATTCCGGCGTGGAGAGGAAACGACGACAGAAGAATAGAAGTTCTTTGTAATTTAGATATTTTCCATCCTAAACATGATACTGAAGCTCTTCCACTTCAAAATCAGAAGCTTTCAACAATAATGTAATAATTACAGACCAAGAACCTTTCCCATTGCTTGCTTTTCATTGGAACACGTTTGAATGTGTCAGGTAACATTCATTATTTTCTTTAATTAAATCCTTTCTGCGCCGTAGCCATTGTATCATGGACAAATCCTGAGAACCATTTTGAAGTGACATGCTAGAATCCTGCATATTAGCACCATGGTACCCTGTGTTTTCTTGGTTTCAGTTTTCTAAAACACAGTCAATTAGAAAAATAATATTGTTTTCTAAATATCTTGAAAGAAATCTTGAAAGTATATGAATAATTCGCCCTCAAATCATTTATCCAAAAGCCCCAAAATACCTGGAGGCATCTTCAGGATCCGGCAGGGGAATGCCTGGAGGCATCTTCAGGACCCACCAGGGGAATGCCTCAAGGCATTCTCAGGACTAAAAGGGTTGATAACGATCGCCGTATCAATGACAACAACACCGTAAATTACAGTGCCCCAACATTAGTATCTTGTATTAAAATCAATAAACATAAATAAATCGATGTGTGGTCCCCGAAATACGTAGCGGTTCGGGTGTTTTTAAAACTAAGAACGATTAAATAATTGATCTTATCGTGGTCTTTGTTGGATTCTCGTTGGCATTTTGTCTGGACCCTTCTATTTACTGAGGTGGAGAGAACGTTTTTTTCCCCATCCATAGTTTGCATAATCTAACTGTTGTCCTGACAAGAATGAGATAACAGTATAAGGGGAGGACACAAACATCTTTGTTATCATACTAAATATGCAGTGACTTGCATTCTGCCTTTGACATCTGCGTCTTCATATATGTAGTCCTCAAATCATGCTGACTGATGAGGCAATAGCTCACATTTCTTTTGGGATTTGGTCAACTTCACCAATTGTCTTGACAATGGAAGCCATACGCTTGCTAATGACAGGAGTATATATAGGCAAGATTGCAGAAATGCATAAAGAAATCATCCTTAATATTCTAGCTGGGCATGCCGTCACTGGATGTGATTTGCTAAACTGTATGTTTGAAATAAGAAAGACATCAGCCTTGAAAACTCCAAATAATAGATACTTCTTGGTAAGTTTGGTGAATCGAAGGGTGGACTTTGAACCGGTTATTCAGGAATGTACATCATTTGTATCAGTTTATTATGGCTGCAGTGATGTTTCCACTATGAGTGAAGCCCATTGACATGTATGGAATACAAACACATCAATTTCCAAAATCTGGATGCCTAAATTGAAATCACGGAATGAACAACAGACACCTTTCGAGAAGATGCACACGTATGCATCTGGTGCTGGACTCTATGGATGAAAAAAGGATCCATTATCAGGAATACTTCTGCTATTATCAACACACTGCGCGAAAACCACCAGTTTATTCATATATACGCCATCGCGTAAGTGCATGTACCGGCTGTATATTGACACGTTTCCTCTTCTATACATCAGCGTAATGGCTGTATTTGCTGTAAAGTGTAATTGAAGAGAAATATCGTGTGCGGGACATGTATAAGCGGGTCCTATACATTTACACATCTATAGACGAGGCATATACACAACGGAAAATAGGACTACCTTGTATACATACGCAAAATCATACCTATATGCGCTGGGTGTATACATATATAAACTGGTGGTTTTTGCGCAGTGACACTTACTAATATTTATCCTACCCCTAATATAAAATCCCATAGGCTTAACACTGAGATTCTGTATGCCATGCTGACTGGCATACGGAGGTTTGTATGCTACTAGGGGCATATGGAATTTTAATGATTTTCATTCATGATTCTATTATTAGAATATTGTAGAGAGGGGTAAGATAAAATCAAAACCTGATTCGTTTTATCTTGGCTCCCACATGCCACTCCTGGAGTTTTGGTTCCGGATACCTCTCGGCTCCGCCTCGTGATATCACTACGCCAAACTCCAGTCGTGGCATAAAGGAGCCAAGATTAAAACTTATCCGGTTTTACGATATGACCTCGCCCCAGTAGAGGTTTTACAACTGATATAGTGTGGCTGTGCAAACTATAGTCCATGTTCTGATGGATACTACAGTTGTGCAGCAGCCACAATGAGCTGCAGCACCTTTTGTAAATGTCAAGGAGGAATTTATTATAAAAATATTCATACCATGTGTAGTAGTAAGGATGACGCACATTGTAAATGTATAGCGGAAGAATCCTCTTAGGATCACGCCAGCAATCCGAGACCTTTCCCGTTTAACAAATGGTGGCCCTCATAGGAAGGGAAATCCTGCATAATTAGTCTCCTAGGAGTGAATTCGGGCTTTGGCTAGGACAGATGGGCTGCTAGATAGGTTTGTGGGTCCCTGTGGAGGGGAGTTCCTAAGAACTGCAGGTAGTGTCACATAGTCGGGGTTTTGGTAATTAATTTCATCAATTTTAGTTATCAACGAATCAAACTGAATATTTAAGACATTTCCCTTCTAACACTACCATTTTGTATTTCATACCAAAATATACATATTCACTGTAGTTAAATTGATAAATAAGGCTCTTCTTTATGTATCTGGATCATCTAGGAGACCTAATGGGGTATCTAGGACACTAAGACACTTTTCTGTAAGTGGAAGAGAGTATGTAGGCAATAGGTCTGTTTTGTGAAACACTTATGGGCCCCGTTGAATAATCTAGGGTCCTGCATAAAGACCCTTTTTCTGTATGCCATGGAAAGCCAGGGACGATGTGGGTCAACATTATTCAACACTTATGGACAACCTTATGGATGTCTGATACTGTCTCAGCAAACAATCTTAAATATTATCAAACGATAACCCTTGTACAAAGGCACAGACAAGTGTCTTTATGTAAGATCCTAGATTATTCAATGGCCCCTATGGACATTCTGAGTTCGATCCTCCGCTAAGATGCTCCGTCAAGACAGTCCCCCGCGAAGATTGTCTTTATAGTTAACCAACTAGGAGTAAATAGTATGTTCATCATTGATGAATGAGCGTGAAATTACAAATGAATAACAATTAAAAGGTTTGGATTACATTCAGTCTATGGATAGTTTTCCGTAACCCACTTGCACCGAGTAAACTTGTTATTTCTGCAACTGCCTGAGTTTAGGATCCAAACACATCAAGCACCAGAGGGTCTTGAGGTATTTTGGTCTTGATTGAATGTTCATGTTCAGCTGGGCACGCCTCTATTACACTGAGACTCTGGCTCCCTGCTCTGTTCCCAATATCACAGTGAATAGCACACAGATAGTGAAGGGATAGTTTCCATGCAGTACCCTGAAAGTCTATATGGAACCTCTCTTATACCGGGGACACACTAAGCGAGTCAAGGTGGCGATCTCTGGAATCGCCAACATAAAACTTCATGTGTGGGAAATATTATTTCATAATTAATAATATCTCCCACTGATAATTTAGCATCTCGAAAGCAATAGTCAGGTGAAATATGAAATAATAGTTTACAGAGACGCCATTTTGTGTTGGCGATTCCAGATATCGCCGCCATTCTTGCTTGGTGTGGCTCCGGCTTAATACCGGGGACACACCAAGCGAGTGAAGGCAGCGATCTCTGAAATCGCCAACACAATTTGGCATGAATGTGAGATATTATTTCATAGTAATATCTCCTAATAATAATTTAGCGCCTCCGGAGCAATACTCAGGTGAAATATGAAGTAATAGCTCACATATAGGCCATTTTGTGTTGGCGATTCCGGAAATCGCTGCGTTTCTGGCTTGGTGTGTCTCCAGCTTAACCTTTATAATAAGTATAGCAAGTGCAAGCACGCTCTAAAAACATCCTTGGATCTCTCCTACAGGGACAACTCTCCTAGGGCCATGTAGTTAAATGCCCCGAGGGGCCTGTTGAATGATTTAGTGTTGCATGTGAAGACCCTTTTCTGCTCACCGACAAGACCCAGGGATGATGTGGGTCAACTTTATTCGACACTTATGGACGACCTTTCATCGGCTAGGACTGTCTTAGCGGATGAGCTTAAATACTATTAAAACCAATTTCCTTGGTTGATGAAAACTGCACTGATTATTTGATCTCCCCTAAAAGCCTGTTGGTGGTGCCACCAACTGCCCGTCAGTATCAAAAAGTCGGTATAACCTTGTTTCCAAAGGCCGACGAAAACAGCAGAGTTTTTCTGAGTTGCTAAATAGTTAGGGATATGATCCTGAAAAGAGGCCTAGAAATGCAATTAATTTTCGTGGCAAACTCTTGTAAACACCCTGGAATGTGGCTCATTAGGGGTAATTTGGGCTGAATTTTTCATTTCTGATATAATATTTACTCTAAAAGTGAACATTCTATGTGAAAATTCTGTTTCCATGGAAACCACACATATTAACATTTTTGGGACTAAATCTAATGTTAAACTGAATATTCATGGCTAACATAGTCAAAATGTATTTTCTATAGCTATATCAATGGGCTATGGGTACATCTATAATTTGAATCAGCTGACTTATGCCAAATCCTTGACTAAAAAGTCTGTCGCTGGTGTTTCCGACTATATGTTTTTTTGTTTTTTTTAAGAGCAATTTTTAAGGGGAATTCGGCTATATAGCCCTTCTTCCACTCGGGCCCTAGACCCCTACTCCTCATTCTAATGGCGGGTGTTAAGCCGAATGAGCAGTGGGTACCATTTTTGTGTAAGTCTTTGGTATGACCCGACCGGGGTTTGAACCCACGACCTCCCATTCTCGAGGCGAACACCCCTACCACATGGCCACCGAGCTTGTTGGTATCAATTTATCGGTGAGGGTTCATTGAAGCCACTCCTTCCACTGTATTTTCAGGGTAGAGACACATTTAATTGGTATTGTTACATAATCTATGCCAAACTACTCAGTGAGCATTCTCTACAGGTCTCGTTTCCATTAACCGATTTCACGTCGATATACCCAAAATATCTATCAATTGATCCTGATTGCAAATCGGTGCAAAATGATCGGCTAATGAAAACGAGCTTGATATATATGGTGCCATGTATTTCTCCTGAAAATTACGGGTCCATACCAATTAAATTTTCAGGCTAGAACCATGAGCTTCAAAAATAAAATCAAAGGGCTCTGTTTTTGTCGGTCGTTGAGCAAGTCGATTGTTGGTGGCCTTATTGCATAATCTTTTGGTAACTATTTCAAATACCAGACTTTTTTCCATTCACTAATCTTGCGTCAGTGTACTAAAAAATCGATTGGTGGCTTCCGACTGCAGATCGGTGGCGAATAATCGGCCAATGGAAACTGGCTTATAAAGGCCCGTTTCCATTGGCCGACGAAATCAGCAGAGAAAGTCTGTTGGTGGTGCCACCGACTATGCATCGGTATTGAAAAATCAGTAGATTTCACTCAGTGACCAAGCTTTCACTCAGTGGTGGGTGGTGCCACCATTGCATAATTTAAGCATAAAAGTCATGGCTCATTTCATAAGCTGGGTCATTTCCATTGACCAATTTTGGGTCAACAGTGCCAAAAGTCCGTCAGTAGACTTTAGATCGGTGACGGGAAATCGGCTAATGGAAACGGGCCTATTAAAGAAGAAACCAACAAGTTTTGGTCAAAGTCGTCGTTCTCCACGAGTTTGCTGCGGAGTGAATATCATGTAGCATTCAAACTAGTTGCAGAATGACTTCTTTGACCAAAACGAGTTGCTTTCTGTATTTATCTCACCCCTATACACATTAAAAGAATAGATAACACACAGGATATAGACCATGGAGAACGGACCGCAATACTCGTAGGGGCATGGAGAACGAGTTCCCAATGTTAAGCGTATGGGCATTTATTCCAGGGGTGAGATAAAGAGGTCTCCTTTTAGCAAGTACTTTCGCAGGCAAAAGTTATTCAACATCAGCAGAGAATTAAGTGCATTATATATCGATAGCTAAGTATGCTCTTATCTTGAAAACGTTATCGTTCAGGCCCAAAAGGACATCAGGTTCACTCAAAAATAGAATAAGCACTTAGTGAAGCTTGATGGCAGCTCTCCTATGTCAGCTACACAACACATTATGAACATTGTAAAGGTTAAAGGCATATATTACAGTTCACAGTGACGTTATATGACGATTTTCAAATAGAGATTGAATCACATATGATTACTGTACGCTTACACGACTAGAAGTGATTTTCAAATCGGGAGCCAAAGTGAACCGCTGAACCCGCTGAAACCCTTTCAGAAAACACCATTTCCGAAAATAGGCGCTCAGTACCTTTATTATATTTGTTCGGGATTACATGTGTCATTCTCAAATCTTTCAGATCCATATTTTTGATACACTTAACAACTGTCATGGTAGCTTCGAGACAGACTTATTCATAGCTATAGTAGTAAACTACACTTCAAGGTACTGAGGTGACAATAGTAGTATATTACACTTCAATAGGAGCAAACAAGACCAAAAACAAAAGTCTAGCCTCAAACCCCCATAGCAGTAGCCCTCGTTCTTACTGGCCTCCGTAAACGGTGTATTGAGAACGGATATCTGTGGTTTTAGCAAGTTCTCTTTGTTATCTCACCCCTGGTACAAGTTTAGCCATAGGAATAACATTAGAAAAAAATACTCAACGATCAAACCCGTAAAGTGACAATACTACGCCATGGCCGTGGCGTAGTGAATTTGAGATGACGTCATATGGATTTGCTAAGTCTATTCTAATTATTGTGAAATTTTGATGATATTCTATGTCATTAAGAGGGGTGAGATAAATCCAGAACTGCACTTGAATCGTAAAATCCACAAAAATCCACTGGTTTGAATTGGCCATAATCATCACTCTGCTTTGCCTCGATGACGATTGCGGCCATTCCAAACTCGTGGAGTATTGTCTATTTATACGATTCTCGATGCAGTTCTATATAAGCGCCCTATACCGATGCTAGGTTCGCACACGCTTTCCGAATGCTGGAGCGTTTCACAGAAACTGCGATTGGAGAGTGAATACCGTGACGACGTTTATATCAACAATGGCAGCAGCCGAAGGGCCTGTCACTTAGGAAATTCCAATTTGTATTTTTCATATCAGGAATCGTGATAACGCTTAACTCTTGAATGCTCTTGTTGTATATATGACAAGAATGTCGACCAGACGTCTGAAATTAATGAAACATTCCGTAACGATCGTTGGCAGAGCAAGGAAGACCTTTTGTAACACTGGGGATGATATCTTCGGCTACAAGCCAAAATCCAATAAACATCTACCGATTCGGGGTTGAACGATTAGTTCCAAAATCGCATAGTTCTAGGCGAACGGGGGTATTTCCAATGTTCTGTTGTCGGCAACTGGATTTATCAACATGTTTGATAAACTTTTGGCGAGCGATCTAGCAACAAAAATTGACAACTCGTCGATGATAAAAAAATATCTCAATGGGGGGGGGGGGGGGGAGGGGTCACTAATCATGGGCTGACCCTTGCCTAGCTGCCCCACAATTACCAACTAGGGCAGACTCTGACAGGATGCCTTGCCTGTGACAAAGTACCATACCTTTGTCGCCAACAAAGGTACATCTATGTTCCGAAATCAGTAGATGTGCATTTGAAAATTCCCATCAAGTGATTTCAGAACATCCATGTAGCTTTGTTGGCGACAAAGAATCGGTATTTTGTCTTAGGCAAGGCATCCTAAAGCCGGAGACACACCAAGCGAGAAACGCAGCGAGTTCCGTAATCGCCAACATAAAATAGCCTTTATGTGAGCTTTTATTTCATATACCACCTAATTATTGCTTCCAAGATGCTAAATTGTAGGTAGGGGATATTCCTATTAAATAATATCTCACATACACGCCAATTTTGTTGGCGATTCCAGAGATCGCTGCCTTTACTCGCTTGGTGTGTCCCTGGTATAATGCAGCTGACCCTAGTCATAGATGTGACACTGCTAGGCAAGGGTGTTCCTGTGATTAATGAATGCTCCCCACAGAGATGTTCTGTTGTCGCCGACGACTTGTTGGCAGATATTTTGAAATCGCTAGCCAACTTATGGAACAGATTGAGTGACTCAGCACAAAAAGTTCCCAACGAACTTTCTTTCAAAAACCTGATTGAACTGGAACTTCCTAACTTACTATGATAACTGACTCTGAATGACAATCGTGCAAACTGGTCGCACTATTGTTGTTACATTGTATCATTGCTACTTCATCACTCTCATACTTTATACATGATTATGTGTTATATTGTACATGTGTCTCGACTATTTCATGTAAGAACTGTTCCCAACAGAATGAAATAAATGCTCTAAAAAAAAAAAAAATTATCAACGTGTTGATAAATTCTATCACTATGGAACATTGGAACGATAGAACTTCGGAAATACCCACCATGGCGTAGGCCGATGTGGCGTAGTCGCTGAATGAAGCAATTAGGAGGATGCCACACACAGTAAAGTGGTCAAGGGGTGGTCTCTCACCGATTAGTACCCAATCGACTGAGTTGGCCAATGATTTGGAGGCAGTTCCTATATCGTAACGCAGTCGGCTGGTGTAGAAAATCATATCTCTGTCGAGAAGTGTAGACTGATTTTATTAAGCCCAATGCCAATCTACCGATATCGGAGCATTTATGTTCCTTTGTCGGCGACAAACGGACGGTTATTCGTCTCAGCCAAGGCATCCTAACAGAGTTAGCCATAGTCGGTAGATGTAGGACAGCTAGGTAAGGGTGAGCCACCGATTATTGAACCACCTCCTTGAGATGTTCTTTTGTCGCCGACAAGTTGTGGTTTCTATGTTCCAAAATCAGTGGCAAAAAGATTATCAACATGTTTATACATCTAGTTGCCGGGTTGCATAATCGTATATCTGTCGCTAAATTTAGACTGATTTGCGTAGGACTTGTACCCATCACCCCCTCTCCTCAATGGCCGCCGGTCGAGCGAGGGGTTACGTAATTTGCCTGCGACAAGTTGACCGACTCCTATACGATTTTGGAAATAATCGTTCAACCATTAATCGGTAGATGGGCATAGGGCTTTATGATAGAAAATTGGGGCCACTACAGAACACACATGGACATTCATGAGCAGCATCCAAGCAGCAATTCTTGAATTGTTGAACCACCTCCTATAGATGTCCTTTTGTCGCTGACATGTTGTGGTTTCTATGTCCCAAAATCGGTGGTGAAAAGTTTATCAACATGTTGATAAATCTAGTCGCCGACAACGGAACGTTGGTAAATGGGGCTTGATTGGGTTACGTAATTTGCCTGTGACAAGTTCGCCGACTCCTATGCGATTTGCTAACTAATCGTTCAACCTGTTTTGTCTTGTATTTTCTGTTTATGTGATTGTAATCTTTGTGATGATCAAAATGGATGTTCGGATTGTCCTATATGGCATATGGATAACCTGGGGTGATGCTGCACTCTCCAACCAACCTATTATTTTTCTCTATATATGTTGTACATATGTTGCGATAATGCCACCAGAAAGAAGAAATGGATAAAGATGTATAATAGGAAGTCTGGGCGTACATTGAAACCAGCCTTTAAGGCTGAGTACGATCCCAGCTGAAATAAAAGTTTAAAAAAAAACCTTAAAAAAACCAACCATCAATCAGTAGATGGGCATTGGGCTTTAGGAATAACTCTCACCACGGGGATAGACGCATGTTGGTCGACGTAAAGCGCATTTTGCCTGAGACAAGTTCACTGACTCCTATACAATTTGGTATCTACCATGAATCGGTAGATGGTTAAGCCTGATGCCCATCTACCGATTCAGGGTTGAGCGATTAGTTTGCAAATCGTATAGGAGTTGGGGAACTTGTCGCAGGCAAATTACGTAACTCTTCGCTCGATCTGCGGACATTGAGGAGATGGGGTGGTGGATAATAGTCCTAAGCTAATCAGTCTACTAATCGGTGGCTCACCCTTGCCTAGCTGTCCTACATCTACCGACTACGGCCGACTCCGTTAGGATGCCTTGGCTGAGACAAATTACCATCCGTTTGTCGCTGACAAAGGTACATGAATGTTCCGAAATCGGTAGATGGGTATTAGGCTTTAGATTTAAACGCGCATGAACTCACTCTCCAGTCATAGTCTCTATGCAGAACCAGTCTCTGTGAAACGCTCCCTTATGATTATCTATTTCGTTGACGTTAAACCGATGCCTCCAATGCCTCAGCAGTCTTTGAATATGTAATCATCACGTCCAAACCATTTCTATCATCCAGCCTTTTGCAGGTCCCCTTGTAAAACACATAGCCGACACTAAACTGTCATCCACTCTACAATTAAAAACACAGTAGCGCGATGGCAAACACGATCTTCTTTTGATTGTCACTCTGGGAGAATGTTTTTATAAAGAAGGGATTTAAAAAGAATAGGCCTCCGATTTGAAGCATAACAGACACTTTTTCATCTGACTAGTTACGTGGGTAATTTACCGATGAAGCTGACTCAGGCAGGTTTTCCCGCTTTTTTATCTCAACTCTTACTGTCCGAGCCTTAATAGGGAGTGTGCGCACTATAGGACGAAGCATAATACTGCTATAAATCCCAAGGGGATGAGACTATCGCCGCAATGACGTCTGTTTGTCGTATGTTTGTCACTTAGTAACCTGTAGATACAAGTTACTATAGTTACTAATCAAATGCCCACAGAGTATAATGATGAACATAGTATTTTGTATTTGTTGTGAAAAAAATGGTGTAAATCTATTCATTATTTCTCATAAAACATAGCGTTTGTGATGATGACACATAAACAATGCCTGGAGGCAATCCTCATCCCCTGGGTGGGAATGCCTCCGGGCATTCCTCGTCCTCTGCGTGGGAATGCCTCCAGGCATTGCTAGGAATCAAAGAGTTAAAGGCCGATGCCCATTTACCAATTTCGGAACATTTATGTACTTTTGCGGGCGACAAAATAGATGCTAATTTGTCCCAGCCAAGGCATTCTAATGGAGTAGTCGGTAGTCGGTAGATGTAGAACAGCTAGGCAAGGGTGAGCCACCAATTTGTGAACAACCTTTTTCAGTTGTCCTTTTATCACCGACAAGTTGTGGCTTCTATGTCTCTATGTTGATAAATCTAGTCATTGACAAAACGGAACGTTGGTAAATGTGGCTTCATTGGGTAACGTAATTTGCCTGCGACAAGTTCGCCGATTCCTATACGATTTGCGAACTGATCGTTCAACCATTAATCGGTAGATGGGCATTGGGCTTAAGATAAAATTGCACTTAGAAGGAAGTACAGCTATCGCAGGATTACATTGCAGTATACAACTATAAAGCCAGTTTAGTTCCCATTCGGTTCACATCCCATCTATGTATGATGTGTATCAGAAAATGTTGCATACTATCTCTCTAGTTGCGCTTCTCCAAACCATTGATATTTGATAAGCGGAACTCTTCAAATCTGAATGCTTGTCAAATTGATTCTGTCACATTCTCCTGAACTTAAAGGAGTGTGATTTAAACACTGAGTATTTAATATTCTTTACCCAAGTGAGACACATTCTCTATGAGTTCCGACTAACCTCACTGCTGTTTCCTCTTCATGGAACATGAATTGGTCATTACCCCATATCCCTGGATGAACGCAGAGTGAAGCCGAAGTGGGCTGATAAAACTGTATTGAATTTTATGAGTACTTATTAATGTGAAGAAGTGATAATACAGTATTACTATGAATATTAATAATAATTTATCTGAAAAACTCACATTTTGAGAGATACAATAAACTAACTTAAAAAAAACACAAAAAAACATTGATAAGAGATAATTGACAGATGTATTATTAATGTCAATTATAAGTATATGATATAATAAGTATAGTTACTATGAGTTATTACATAATAATGTGATAAGGTAATAATATAATAGCCCTACGAGTGTAGTGAGTAGTAGGAAGTGGAGAGGGTGGGTGGGTAGAAAAAAGTATGTTTGTACGGTGCGAGTGCAGAGCGAAGTGTGAGGGATAGTTGAGTGCCCTGGTTACGCACGTTGGTGAGTGGTGCGGTGAGAAGACGACAGGTGGCGCACGGTGGTGCTGAGTGGTGAAATGCGTCACCAGGGAGGGGGGGGGGGCAATGACCACCCCTGACCAAAGGCCATTGGTCACCAATTACATGGAAAGGCAACATAAATTTCTTTTTGTTTAAGGCCCGGCGTCCACCTACTACGATAGAAATCTAGACCTACCGATATGGCACCGATACAAAAAGCGAATATCGGAGACAAATCGGGAAGGTGGAAAATCGTAGACATATGTCTAGACATGCCAATCCACCACGCATTGTATGGGGTTTTTATCAGTGTCTAATCGCAGAAATTTGGTCTACTGCCCCGATATCAGGTGACCTTCCGACGCGATTTTGATTTTGTATCGGGAGGTGCATCGTAGACCATATCGGAGCCATATCGTAGTAGGTGGACGCCGGGCCTTAAGGGAGATTTTATGATCGTTGATTGATATACAGTTGATCAGTTTTGTACCACTCAAAATAGATTGTTAATTTCTTTTCTTAAGGACCATTCACACAATGGAATTAATTCATAGCATCAATAAGCTTACATTTTTTCCCGCCTCTAGTTTCAAAGCTCCCGTTTTAATGTTTGTAACATATATGACCTTTAACAATAATGTACCAAAAAATAACAGGTATTTCATTCGACTATTGGAGAAAGGTAAGCTCATTTGAAAAACAACAAACAGAAAATTAAAAAAAAAATCCAAACAGAACACGAAGACAGAACAGACAGACATTCAGGTACAAGTAAGGCCCGGCGTCGACCTACTACGACATGGCTCCGATATGGTCTACGATGCACCTTCCGATAAAAAAAATCAAAAATCGCACTGGAAGGTCACCTAATATCGGGGCAGTTGACCACGTTTCTGCGATTAGGCACTGAAAAAAACCCCCTTACGATGGATGGTGAAGTGGCATGTCTAGACATATGTCTACGATATTGAATTTTTGTATCGGTGCCATATCGGTAGGTCTGAATTTCCATCGTAGAAGTTGGACGCCAGGCCTTAATATTTCACAGACGATATCGTATCATGGACGGGGGCAATTTGACTGATACTGGGAATATGTGTGTATGGGGAAAACTGGCCTCTACCAATTTCATAATCATAATATTTTAATACCTGTTATTTCAAACGTTAATGTATTTAGGCTAAAGTGCCCCAACAATATTTTTACTGTGAGGTGTACTGTCTGCAGCGATATTGTAACACTATCAACCAACGAACCAATTACCTAAAAACATTCAATTTCATGTCATCTCCATCACTGAGTAAATGTAGCGGATGTCAATTAGGTAGAGTGGTCGGAAAACTGAATTGGAGATCAATGCATTAAAGAGCATGCCCGTCTTTGTACAGCCTGCTATATTGACAAGGCTGTTAATCACTCGAATTCCAAAGGGCATGTGCTCCTTTTGTTTCTAATTTTCCATATTGCTCTGCTGTCAACCGTACGTCGTTTCATGTCACCGGCTTTTCAGTCCAATTCCCATCTACAGATTGTGGAAAATCGATGTACCTTTGTCGGCACATTGTCTCTGGTGAGGCATCCTGAAGTGGGATTCACACGGTGGGATCCATGGAACTCAAAGAGTGTTTGTCTGAGAAAAATCCTGTTGAGATTCGGTACTGGAACACAATCTCCTCGTGTGAATGACAGGTTCCATTTTGCTGAGAGAATTTGTTTCCCTTGGAATTGTCGGCGACAGTCACCCCTAAAGTGGGATTCACACGATGGGACAAATGTACCTGCATTGTTGTTCTATGTGTATTGGCAATATTATCAATGAAATATTTGCTGAACCATAATGTATCGTATATCTATAACTGAAAATAGCACCTCAAGATATGCACGTGTGCCCTGGTTATATAATGGGGAATATCGGGACTATGATCACATTTATTTCACAATAAAAAGCCCTTACGATGCGTGGTGAAGTGGGTTGTCTACACATTTATTCACATTATAGCACCTTCCCGATAAGTCTCCTATCTTGACCCTTTGTATTGGACCCATATTGGGAGGTCTAAATTGATAGGTCTATCGTGGTAAATGGACGACAGGCCTAAAGGCATATATCTGTAAATCTACCTTTATTTGACTACAGTGTTCCAGTAACAACACACGCCTTTAACCATCCTCCACCCAGTCGTTATCTTTCTGTGGCTCATTCTGAGCTATTCCAGCAAGAACTCGAGATGAAACTGGCTCATTCCCATATCAATACTGCTGACATTTCACCAGGTACAGGAAGTGCTGTATATTATATTACACATTAATTGGAAACACACACTAACTGAGGTGTAACCTAAACAGGCCAAGGCATGTATAGATTCTGTATGGATTCCTTCATAATCCAGGTGTGAGATGGTTCTTCATCAAGACAGTAAACGACAATACACCTTACTATATCATAGCCCTTTCTTTAAGGAAGAAAGCTCAAATACTAGGCGATTACTGTAAGTCAAAAATTCAATCAATACAAAACACAAACCCCAAAATACATCAACATCGAACTGTCGGATCTAGAATTATATTAGAACTACACTCATATCTCATTGTATATATGGCATGAGTTTTCCTCGTAGAACGATATATCATTAAGCGGAGCTGAGTGATATCTGTAGTGCAAGATAACGAACGGCATGTGAACAATTATATGAAATTGAGTTATGTTTAGATTTCATCCTCAACATCACATGTTTTTAACTTCATGTCAAGCGTGGCATACACTTTATGTCAAGCGTGGCATACATGTATTTCATGGCACAACCATGGGATACAGTCACACCATGTTAAGGCACCCCTCTCATAAGATCTCACACTCTCTAAGTGGTATTCTGTACTCTCACTACGCCTATGGGAGAGGAATTCTTAGCGAACTGAGCTTAGAGCCTTGAGAATCCACTGGCCTGCCTCCCGTGCTAAAGACGTACATCAATGCAACCCAAAGATTCCTATAACCTCAATGATGCCACCTAGCGGGAATACTGTGTTCCAGTGGATTCTCAATGCTCTAAGCCTAGTTTGTTAAGAACTCTTCTCCAATAGAGCGCAGTGAGAACCTTGTACAGAATACCACTATAGAGAGTGTGAGATCTTATGAGAGGGGTGCTTTAAGTCTATCGAGATTTATGTCAGGGGTAGGATAATAAAGCATATGCATCTAAAATAATGTACAATATCGTTGAGCGTCTTCCTAATAAAATATTCATTCTACAACCATAAAAATGTTTGAAAATTACTCCATAAACTAATTTTTATTTTTATATATATTTTTTTTTATTGACAAAACGGTTCTTACAGGTGTAAGATCTTCCACCGCAGGTGGGATCACGGGTAACGACTAGTACACGTCAAACTTTTCATTTATATAATATAAACTACAAAATACAATGAAGATGAAGATGAGAAAAAGATACTTCTACAAAATACACACATGATCTTAATACCTCCAATCAAAACGAGAAAATTTCTCTTTAACATGTTTTTTAAACTGCCGATGGTCCATTATATGTTGTATGTTGGGATGCACATTTGCCTGCTTGGTTGTCAATGGACATATGATAACACAAAAGGGAAGGCGCGTATCTTCAGGTTGCAGCTGTCAGCTTTCTCACAAGGTATTGTTCAGTATCATCATACTTAACGTCAAGACATATGATCCACAACTCTCAGAGCTTTTGAAGAATTCAGGAAGTATTCCATCTGTCACTCGAATTTCTCTTCTCATTACTTTTTGTCTACATTTTCTAATGGCCATCAAAATAGCATATATGCCATTCTATCATATTGTTGTGTTGAAAACTGTCAGCAGGTGGCCAAAGGTATAGAATTGCTTTCCAACAGGAAATCCTGCAAGTTCATGGGGGAACATTCAAATACAGATTTCGGAAGTTCGTAGTAAATGTAGCAACATTAGCAAAATAAACACAGGTGATGCGACTCTTTCGTTATCTCACCCCTGGTACATGTTTAGCCATGGGAATAAAATTAGAAAAAAATTCTCAACAATCACCCCGGTAAAGTGACAATACTGCGTCACGGCCATGGCGTAGTGATTTTGAGATGACGTCATATGGATTTGCTAAGTACATTCTGATTATTCTGAAGTTGTGATGATATTTAATATCATAGAAAGGGGTAAGATAAATACAGAACCACACTCGAACTGTAAAATACACAATACTTCACTCGTTTGGTTGTGCCATAATCGTCACTTGGCTTCGCCTTGATGACGATTGCGGCCCATCCAAGTGAGTGGAGTATTGTCTATTTATACGATTCTCGATGCAGTTCTAGATAAATACACCCGGTCACTTTAGGGAAAAAAAACGTGCTATAGGAATAATGACATTATACATAAAATTCATGTACTTTATATCATTATATATAATAATAATATATATATGGTAGTATGATCTTCAAATACTATCCGCTCCTACCCCTTTCATATTTTTGAAGGAAACCCACGAGATGAAAATAGCTTGGTCCATACTCCATCGAGTTTGACTGCAGAGTAATTCACAAAGCTGAGCTGACTGAAACACTCTGTGGTCAAACGAGGTGGAGTGCGGACAGAGTTATTTTCATCGAGTGGGTTTCTGATTTAATCTCACCCCGTATAACATTATTTATTGATAAAAGGAATCACTTATTTGCCACCGATTTAGGAACATAGAAACTTGCCTGTGACAAAATATCATCTCAAAGCGAGGGTTCACTAATCGTTGCCTGACCCCTGCCTAGCTGTCCTACATCTACCGACTATGGCCGACTCCGTTAAGCCCAATACCAATAGGACCACCTAGCCACACACATTTATTAAAATTTTGGTTGTTAAGAAAAATGAAATTGATTTATTTTTTAAATTTCGGGTATATAGTAAATATATAACGTCCAACCATGCTTGTACAAGTCACAGAACACGATGCTAATTTACCGTTCGTACGGAACTCGGCATAAATGCCTCGGTCCGTATCAATGGTAAATTAGCATCGTGTTCTGTGACTTGTACAGCATGGTCAGGACGTTCTATATAATTACTTCTTGGTGGGACTAATGCTATAACCATTACTCCAGCAGCGACTAGATTAATCCCTATACCCTATAGATTAAGCCCAATACACATCTGCCGATTCAGGGTTGAACGATCAGTTCCCAAATCGTATAGGAGTTGGTGAACTTGTCCCAGGAAAATTACCTAATACCACGGCCCGTGTCAGCCACCCAAGTAAGGGCCGTTTACCCGTGTTCCGTTGTAGGCGACTAGTTTTATCAACATGTTGATAAACTTTTGGTGACTGATTTAGGGACATCGAGCCACAACCCATCAGCGACAAAAAGACGTCTCAATGGAGGGACATTCACTAATCGTTGGCAGACCCTTGCCAAGCTGTCTAACATCTACCGACTGGGGCCGACTCTGTTAGGATACCTTGCCTGAGACAAAGTACTATTCCTTTGTCGCCGACAAAGGTACATCAATGCTCCGAAATCGGTAGATGCGCATAAGACTTAAGGATGCCACACCTGAGACAAATTACCATCCGTACGTCGCCGATAAAACGTACATGAATGTTTCCTAGATGTGTATTGGGCTTAAATGTATATAAAACGATGAAAAATGATTACTTGTTTTCGTACATCAGAAATACTTGATAAAATTATGGATCAGATGAACCTCTGCCTTTGGCATGGTTTCATATGATCGACGAT
Source organism: Alentia gelatinosa (assembly GCA_950022655.1). NCBI lineage: Eukaryota > Metazoa > Annelida > Polychaeta > Phyllodocida > Polynoidae > Alentia > Alentia gelatinosa. The sequence continues at coordinate 11,113,867 of OX465583.1, forward strand.
TTTGCCGCGTATTTTTCATGTGCAAAGACAGAAGTTTCCGTAAACTGCTGCAGGAATATACATACAAATCGAAGAGCATTACATGCATTTGGTAAAATCTTTAGACAATCAACGTTTTCTAAATAAAACTTTCGTTGTGAACGTGTTATGATTGCTGCAATTCAATGAATTGTCTATGCAAAGCGATTATCGTAGTATTTACTTTGCTGTGTCAGCATTCTTGGTCTTTTATAAAGGAGTCTTTTCCCTTTAGATCTTATATTTTCCTTGTAATGAAGGAACAATAGTTTGAGCGAGGATAGTAAAGTCACGTATCTATAAGTAGGTGGAATGATTTTACTATAGTATTTATAAATTGCCACAGCAGCAGTGAAGGCTGCCTGAGATTGAATTCATATATCGGTTTGGCGTATTCAAGAAAAATCATTAAATTTCATACGATTTGACGTGAGTTGTTTTCGCAGAATGATATCACAAAGCAGAGATGAGTGATATCTGTTACAATAGACAGTGAACGCCATGTAAACAATTATATGAAATTGAGTGACTTTTAGATTTTGTCCTACCCCATCATGCGTTTTGAAATGCATGTTATCCGTGGCGTATTATACGGAAACAGGGTTACTGTGACTGTACGTGATAAATACGCGGTAAAACTCACGATAAAAAGTCCTGTTTTCGTATTATCATATACCTTAAAATATCTAATCTTTTACTACCTAGGTGTCGTACGGGTATAAACACGACATGGGTAGGAGCCGGCCGTATGTGTAGGATATACTACCACAGGTATAATAAAGATATTATATGGCATAACCATGGCATGCAAACACACCCTGTTAAATCTAAGGAGATTTACATGAGAGGTAGGATGCCCATCTACCGATTTAGGGTTGAACGATTAGTTCCCAAATCGTATAGGAGTCGGTCACCTTGTCGCAGGCAAATTACGTAACCCCTCGCTCGACCCACACACTGATAAAATCTGTGTATGGTCCACTAATCGCTGGGGGAGGGCAAAAACCAAAGTAAATGAGTGTTCACTAATCGCTGGTTAGCCTTGTCTAGCTGTCCTACATCTACCGACTCCGTGAAGATGATTTTGCTGAGACAAATTACCCTCCACTTGTTGCCGACAAACGTACATAAATGTTCCTAAATCGGTTGATGGGCATTGGGCTTTAAGGTCTATCGTAGGGTATCTGGAGCACAGTGGACGCTGGGCCTACTTTGGCAGCTTGTTCGTGAAGCTATAAGGAAATACCGCCCTTGTGGTGGGACTGCTGTGTGCCAATGGACTACTGTGAGGATCTATAACAGCATGTCTTTACATGATTTATATCTAGCATGTTAGTATCTATATTACCAACAAGAATCGTTAGTGTTAGCACTTACCATCTGAAAGAAGGAACTGTTCTGGGGCCTTTTAAGTAATCTAAGCCCGTACATGACGACCTTTTTCTGTACCTCGTACAAGGATTATCGTTTGAGAATATTTAAGTCTGTTCGCTAAGACAGTTTAAGCCATCCACAAGGTTGTCCGTAGGTGTTAGATAAAGTTGACCCACATCGTCACTGTGTCTCTATAGCATACAGAAAAGGGTCCAAATGTGCGATCCTAGATTATTCAATGGGCCCCCGGACTATAACACTACTACACCGATGTACGACTGTGTAAATAAATAAATATATAAATATATAAATATATAAATATATATATATATATATATATATATATATATATATATATATATATATATATATATATATATATATATATATATATACGAATGTGGACAATAGAAACCAAGACCCAACAAGTGAGGTGTTTTTTTTCCCATTCTTCATACCAGTGGTACAACCAGGCGAAATGCAATATCAAACGATGCCTACACATCCTGTATAAGTAGTAACATGAGTGTAATGAAATGACATACCGATAACTATTGTCATCTTTAGAGTGCGTGTCTTCGCTCGCTCTATCCGCCCCACGCCGGACCTCCGCATACTCATGCTCTGGTTGGGTTGAATGGTGGCTCCACTGTAAACCTGATCTGGAAATATAAAAACAACAACTGAATTTAGGATAGTAGGACAGAGGACTACGAACGAAATGCCAAGGGCAAGGTACAGGAATTCAGGGAGAGGGGACACCCTGAAAATCTCCTTAAAGAATGTAAAAATCAGGTCGACAGTATGGACCCAGGGAAAACAAGAAACCCTGAGAAAAAAAAGAAAGAGGCTGAGTTCGTTAAGAATTATTCTCCATAGAGCGTAGTGAGAGTACAGAATACGACTTAGAGAGTGTAAGATCTTATGAGAGGGGCGCTCTGAGATGTGTAAGTGCAGGGGAGGATGCCCAACATAACAAGCGATTTCACGAATCACTATTTTCTTGAATAAAAGAAAGCACTTGGTAATATCGATGATCTGTAGATTCTGCCTTAAGATATATTTGATATCATCTAACTCCTGGTATCCCCCCCCCCCCCGCCCCTTAACATTGGGAACTCATGTCCAACGGTCGTTGAATAAAAAAATACTCAATGGGGGAAAATACTCGATGGGGGATTAGTCAATGTAAAAGATGAGATAAATTCATAAACCTATTTGAGTTTAGGGCCAGAGCTCGATCCCATCTTGTTTGAATCGCTATGTAATTCACGCAGCTTTGCCTTGTGAATTATTACGCGATTTAAACTCGATGGGATACGAGCTCTGACCCTAAACTTTCAGTGATGGAATGAGCTGCCTATATCAGTAATGGAACCTGATCTCAAGATGAGAATATGAAAGCCACATAGTATCATTTCGAGATCCAACGTTAAAAATCATTTACTGGTAGTATCATACTGTTCAGTTTTGACAGCTATTATGTTTATTTATGTCTAGAAATTATGATTTCTTCCAGAATACTAATTATTTTAAAAACCTGCTCTCTCATGAAATGGTACACAAACTGGCAAATAGTGGCGCTTTCGTCAATTTTAATGCAGGTCAAGTCCTGGAATTAATCCTGGGAGGTGTTTTAGATAATAAAGGGCGATACAAAAATCGATTTATATTCTTTCTTTTCTTTTTAGTTCCTTTATTTAACCTGGTAAGAACTCAGCATACAGATTGATGCTTAAGGGGGGCGTCCACCAACCACGACAAGGCTACGACAAATGCCGACATGAAAGTTCCAATCGCAGCATTGTCGTAGCCTTGTCGTGAGAAGAGCAGTGTCGGGACAGCGGTGTCAGGGCGTGTCGTAGATGTTGCTGGTTGCCGTAAAAAAGGCGCCCATGGTTCCGACAGACTACGGCAGTGATATCGAGGAAAGCACAACACTCCACAACAAAGGTCCAATCGTAGCAAAAATCGAGGAAACCACAACACTCCACAACAAAGGTCCAGGTTTCGTGGTTGGTGGACGCCCCCCTTTAAAGGCAGGCGTCCAATAACCACGACAAGGCTACGACAATGGGTTCCCGACAAGGTCCACGACAGACCTACGATCGGAAGGCTTCTCGTAGCCTTGTTGTGGTTGGCGGACCCTAGTTCCCGATAAGAGGCTACGACAAGGCCATGACAGGCTGCGACATGAAGCTTGTCGGGGGCCTGTCGGGGGCCTTCCGACAAGGCTACGACTATATCGAACATGTTCGATTTTTGCCACGACTGGAGGCTCCAGTCGTGGAGTGTTGTGGTTTCCTCGATATTACTGTCGAAGTGTGTCGGGACCATGGACGCCTTTTTTACGGGAACCAGCAACGTCTACGACACACCCCGACACCACTGTCGTAAAGCCCCCCTTCTCACGACAAGGCTGTGACAAGGCGCTGATAGGAACTTTTTTGTCGGCTCTTGTCGTAGCCATGTCTTGGTTGGTGGACGCCCGCCTTTAAGGCCCGGCGTCCACCATCTACGACATGGCTCCAATAATGTCTAAGATGGACCTCCCGATACAAAAGTTGACATTAGTTGACAAGTAGCAAACATCATAAGGTTACTATATTGACAACACATTCATAGAGGTATTAGTTCTTAGATATTACTCATATGTAATAGGGTAGTATGGATAGGTATAGGCAGGATCATATCATGAATTGATTATAAACATCTATTCTAAGTTACATAAACTTTGAACTGAGTGGAAACACCCAGTTTAAGTGATATAGTCGGCTACTTATATATGTAAAAGCCACTAAATCAGGTCACGTACTCCGCCATTAGAATGAGGAGTAGGGGTCTAGGGCCCGAGTGGAAGAACGGCTATATAGCCGAATTCGGTGATTGTGTAACACAATATTCCCTTAGAAATTGCAAAAAAAAAAAAAAAAAAAAAAAAAAAAATCGCGTCGGAAGGTCACCTAATATCGGGGCAGTTGACAACGTCTCAGCGATTAGGCACCGCTACAAAATGGGGTCTAAGACTTTTTTTCCGATGAAAAACGTATATCGTAGGGTGTCTACGACATTTGAATATGTTAGATTACTGTGCCTAATCGGGAGCATCGCAGAGTATACTGCCGGTAAAATCAGTTTCACAGGTGAGATACCGATCAGAAAATTATGAAAATTTGCAATTAGATAGATCGGTAGGTCTTAATTTCTATCGTAGTAGGTAGACGCCAGGCCTTATTGTTCTATCAGACCCAATGCTTCATTTGAATAAAGTTTATAACAATGTGATAACAGAACGATATAAGGTAAATATAAACTACATGAGGGGTCTTATGCCAGTGTCTTCAGGAATAATTGCAAGGTAATTACAAAAGGAGTCTTACAAGACGATATTGTATGAATCATGATATACATATATGCTCATATTATTCAATATATATAAACAAAAGGTTTCTGGGAACAGTATTGTTCCTGGTGTATGGATTCTGTACTTATTTTTATGAAGGCACAACAAAACTGCAACTAGCAGACTGCCTTGTAATGTTAGGCCTGGCGTCCACCTAGTACGATATGGCTCCGATATGGTCTACAATGCACCTCCCGATAAAAAAACAAAATCGCGTCGGAAGGTCAACTAAAATCGGGGCAGTTGACCACGTTTCTGCGATTAGGCACCGAAAAAAACCCATTCAGATGCATGGTTGATTGGCATGTCTAGACATGTGTCTACGATTTTGCACCCTCCCAGTATGTCTCCGACATTTGCCTTTTGTATCGGTGCCATATCGGTAGGTCTAAATTTCTATCACAGTAGGCGAACGCCAGGCCTAACTTTCCTGAAATGAAAAAATAACAAAAAGAAACCCAGTATATATCACTTTTAATTAAAGCAAAAACTATGGAGAAACCAAACAAGAGTTAGTCGTGTTGTTGTTTATCGCACGATGGCAAGATCGCTTATACACGATCTTGGTTTAGAATTGATCCTACCCCGCCCGTCTTAATTACTTCTATATTAAAAGATGACGTCATTTGTCAAGTGTATCCCACTAGAGCGATATTTTTCATTTTTCTGAACTCCAGACCGAATACAGTGACCCAAAGTTAAGCCTATGGAGTTTTTTATTAGGGCTAGGTTACAAGGAGATCCTTACAAGTATCACATATGTAAAACGTAATCGTAGTCGTGTATTCAGTATCCATCTTTCTCCTAAAAACACACCCCAGCATGTTATTTTCTCAAAGATCCGTGCTCCCCTGTTTTTATTAACAAGGTAATCGTATTCACTCTCTTTTAGGTAATTCCATTTTTCCATTGTCTCTTTTAAATCCGAGATTCTTAATTAGTCGACGAAACCGATCGGGTATTATGTATCTAAAAGGAAATGGCAGAATCAATTTAAAACATCTAGACCTCACATGTCGGGAGGGGATTTTTTCATGTCTCAGAGTCAGACAATGGAGTAGACATGAAAAACTAACTTTAAATACATTCCGCTGTGTTTCTATGCAGAACCCGCTCATCATCCCCAGTAAAAATTAGGCCAATGCCCATCTATCGATTTCGGAACATTTATGTACCTTTGTCGGCGCGAAACGGACAGTAATTTGTCTCAGCCAAGGCAACCTAACTCAATCGGCTGTAGTTGGTAGATGTAGGACAGCTAGGCAAGGGCGAGCCACCGTTTAAGGAACCACCTCCTTCAGACGTCCTTTTGTCGCCGACAAGTTGTGGTTTCAATGTTCCAAAATCGGTGGCGAAAAGATTATCAACATGTTGATACATCATAATCGTATATCTGTCGGTAAATGTAGACTGATTTGCTTAGGACTAGTACCCACCACCCCCTCTCCTCGATGGCCGCCGGTCGAGCGAGGGGTTATGTAATTTGCCTGCGACAAGTTGACTGACTCCTATACGATTTTGAAACTAATCGTTCAACCATTAATCAGCAGATGGGCATAGAGATTTATGATAGAAAATTGAACACACATGGGCATTCATGAGCGGCTACCCAAGCAGCAATTCTTTACATCTCTACAAGAAGTTAAAGTGGGGTTCACACGATGGGATTCATGTACCTCACAGGGTTTTGTCTGAGACAAATCCTGCGGAGATTGTGTATTCGAACATAGTCTCTACGTCTAAAGCCTGCGACAAGTTCACCGACTCCTATACGATTTGCGAGCTAATCGTTCAACCCTTAATCGGTAGATGGGCATTGGACTTAAATTGTATGGTTTTATTTCCTTGAGACATGTTTTCTCCCTGAAATTGTTGGTGACATCTAACCCTAACAAGGAGCATAATCTCATGAGATTGCGAAGCCAGTGAGGCACATGAATCCCACATGAATTCTACTTAAAGTGGGATGCAAACGTATAGGGTATTGTACCTGAAACTTGTGTATTCTAACCTTTCCCCTCGTCTCAGATAATTCTCCTTGGGTTCACAATTCTCATGGCAAAGTGCTTTGACAAGTCCCAAGGAAACCTGGCAATTTGATTCACATGGAAGGACACACATGGTACATAGTCTTAAGCGGGAGACACACCAAGCGAGAAACGCAGCGATTTCCAGAATAGCCAACACAAAATGGCGTATATATGTGAGCTACTATTTCATATTTCACCTGATTATTGCCTCAGGGCCCCGTTGCTCCTGTTTTTGTGGTATCGCTAGCTACAATCGGATCGCAATTTAATTTTTACGATTACTTTAACGATCCGACTAAAAAAGCGTTGCTCCCGTAATATCGGATCGTATCCCTATATTCCCGCGGTATCGCTATTTTTTGCGATGCGATAGCGATACAACAATTCAGGGGCACATATTGAATGAGACAGGGGAAGATTCATTAGTTTTTTAATTAAATACAGATGGCACCAGAGTTAGAACTGATCTGACACCTGTTGGTGTGGATCGCCATTTTCTATAGGTAGAAGATCAAGGGGCGGGGCATGGTAGTGCCACCATGTATCGTTATTCAGAATTTCAGACAAGGCCATCTCTAACCAAAGTAATGCGATCCACAGACGATCCGCACTGGTGTGAGGGTCCGCGTAAAAAGTATCGCTAAAAGCCGTATTTTATGCGGCGATGCGCCTATGCGATTACGACACGATCCGCAAAATTTCAGGAGCAACGTTTAGCCCCTCGGATCGCTATTCTGCGATCCGCAACCCTGTCGTAAACCTGGAGCAACGGGGCCCTGAGATGCTAAATCATCGGTGGGAGATATTCCTTTTTAACAACGGGCACATACTGGTTAAATAATAGTAATTAAAGTTTGTGATCACGTAATACGATACATGACCATAGCTATTTTGGTTTCTTTGAATGGGAATCCGTAGTTACTGTGCCCGTACGTGTGTCCGTTCGAGGTCATTTGACGCAAAAACATGTCCCGACGCCGCAGGCGGAAGGGCGTATTTTTGTGTCAAATGACCGAGAACGCTCACCCGTACGGGCTCAGTCACAATGATTACCTATTACTATATACCTTCTAATCGTTTAAAAAACTCTTTTTATTAAGTGTACAAAGCCAATGCCATTCACTACAGCCCGCTGTCATTCGCACACAGGTATATACAGTAAAACCCCGGTTCCGGGACACCCCGCTTTAGGGGGTGCCCTGCTTAAGGGGGGAAATTGGCTCAGAACGGAGAGTTTATTTTAACCCTGCTTATTTTCTAATTGATTTTGTTTTTATTTTCATTCATTCATCTATTTTGGTATACTTACTTTATAACCATCGTCAGACTGAAAATCCCGCTTAAGGGGCCACCCCGCTTGAGGGGACACTTGGCTCAGAACAGAGGGTGTCCCCTTAAGCGGGATTTTAGTAACGTAATAAATATGATATCAGATCTACATTTTTAGTACTCCTCTGAGACTCTGACATAATGGCCCTCTGCACCCTACAAATGTCACAGAGCTGGCGCTCAGATAGTTAGGTTTTTGTAGCAAGCTCAGAGTCTATGTAAACTCTCTAACCTCTTTAATCTTAAGGTAGCGTATCTGAGTGTGTTTCACAAGCACAGCAAGAGACAAGAATTTGTGTAGAGCGAAGCAACAACTTGAAGATTTACATAATTGTATATATTTAGAATCAGTTTGAGACGATTAAGAACAAACAAAAACTAAATAAACGGAAGACCTGTATCGAGTGGTTAAATATCGGCAACTCATGAGAAACATTTACTCGACGCATGTTGTGGTACTTAAACACTAAACACAAGAACAGATGTTTTAGTTGAATTTGACCAAAGACAAGCAAATTAATGAGAAAAATCAGCATCAGGGGACAGTGGGAAGACATTCGGAATATTTTTCTTCCTAGGTTGGCTGAAGAGGAGAGGAGTGGAGATGCACTGCACAGTACGCCTGCCTCAGACATTGTCACAATACGACAAAGTAGTTCTGCTTTTTTGTTGTATGCTTGGGAAGTAGTTTCCATTAGGATAATGCTGGACGGTAGGGCATATGCCAGCGGAGAGAGGTATGATGAAAATCAGGACAAATAAAGGAAGGGCCTTGCCATCTATCTCACCCCTGGTATTTTTGTCCCATAGACTTAACATTTGGAACTCGTTCTACATGCCCCTATAAGTATTGCAGTGCGTTCTCCATGGTCTATATTCTGTGTGCAGTCCATTCTTTTAGTATATACTGGGATGAGATAAATACAAAAAGCAACTCATTTTGGTCACTTTTGTTGTTCTCTAACTCGTTTGTATGCTACTTTATATTCACACGGCCGCCACCTCGTTCATATCACTCCGCATCAAACTCGTGGAGAACGACGACTTTGACCAAAACCTTTTGGTTTCTTCTCTAGTTTCTGTCCCTTCATCCCTTGTCCCTATGTCTCAAGGGGAATTCACATGATGGGATTCATGTACCTCACAAGGTGTTTCTCTGAGACAAATCCTGCTGAAATTCTGTACTAAAACATAATGTATACGTCTGAATTGTAGAGTACCATTTTCATGAGACATGTTTTCCCCCTGTAATGTTTGGCGACATTTCCCCCTCAAAAGAAACAGAATCTCATGAGATTTTGAACCCTGTGAGGTACATGAATCCCAACGTGTGAATTCCTTGTAAACAAAGCAGAGGGCGTCAAACCCAATCACATAAACGTTCTTAGAAAGGAACCCACGAGATGAAAATAACTTGGTCCGTACTCGAGTTTGACTGCAGAGTAATTCACGAAGCGGAGCTGAGTGAATTTACTCTATGGTCAAAGGAGGTGGAGTGCGGACCCAGTTATTTTCATCAAGTGGGCTTCTGATTTTATCTCACCCTGTATAACATTATTCATTAATTAAATGAATTCCCCAATTAGCCATTGAGTATTGGGTACACGAACTTCATGGCCATAGAGTACGAGTTCCTAATGATAAGCCTATGGAGAAAAAGTCTGGGGTGAGATAATAGATAAATTAAGAGTTTTACACAGTTTTTAGAATAGCTAAAAAAGGGTGTCTGTGGGGGAAATAGAATAAGAATAAGGGTCAAGTCTTTGTTGGAGAGGCACTGGATTACCACAGATACTCTCTCAAAGTCTAACAGAATCCACAGGATCTGACACAAGACATATTAATTTTGTTCAATGGTGTACATGATCTATTACTAAATGCCACTCGACATAAACATACATAGGAGAATCCTCAAGAATAGTCACATGATGCACACTGAAAAAACACAGGAATATCTCATGTAATCCAAAGAGGCATTCAACTCTTGAATATTGAGTCTGAAAATAACTGTGTATCCATGAACACTTTGTGTACTTCAATAACCTTTCCCAGCTACATTTGATTGATATTTCTTTGCAGCTTTGTTGTTCGCAGTGCAGGAAACATGTTCACCAGAAGCATATTCGTACTGTTGACCACTGGTTTATTTTTGTCTCTTGTCCTTGTGTGTTTGTCCCGTATTATTTTAGGTAAGAAAAGTTTTTCTTTGTTTTTTAATTGCACATCGACTACACTATAAAAAGCTGCAGTGAAAATCTTGATTGAATAAAAAGATTAGATAGAGAAATCTATGCTTTTCGCATACAACAGTGGACGTAGCACGTGCATACAAACTACTTTATCCTACCCCTAATAAAAACGGTCCATAGGCATAACATAGGCAAATTTTATGCGGCATGCCATGACATAAAGTGCCATTTATGCCTCTAGGGGCATAAAAAAATCGACCAATCAGCGACCAGATTGTGAGCTGATCCGAAAAAAGTTCCGGATGGACTCAAAAGTTCCCGTTGGACTTTGGTTGGTCGTTTAATCGATATTTATATTTCAGTAATCCAAAAGCGTAGAGACAGGGTAGGATAAATACGAAACCGAACTCGAGTTAGACTTGTCAGTGTCTATGCCACTCTGGTCAGGTCTGTTCCTCACTACGCTCAGCTAACACTGAGAAGTCTAACTCTCGTTCGGTTTCTACTAAATTCCTAACACTATGCCATAAAGATCGGAGAGAATCCTAGGTTTATTTACCCTGAACTTCTCTTTCTTGCTCAGTGTTGAAGACTTGGGTTCTTAGGATGCACATTACTGGAGGCAATCCTGCCACATCTCATATTCATATGAAATCGCCAAACAAAGGACGGACCCCAAAAGCTTTAAAGGTGCCCATCACAGACCCAGCTTCGGGGGCTGGTACAAACTGGCAACATTCCCTTGTCTGGAGCCTCCAGCGAGAGTCAATACCTCTAACGCGCATGAGCGAGATTCTCGTGAATTCTCGTGACGAGGTGGAGCGGATCAGAGTCCAGGTCGCGCGCGTCTGTCAGGTGAAGGTCACACAGAGGTCAGGTCAAGGTCACCTGGTCAGTTCCTTCCGGCTGGAATGATGGAGCGATGTGGGCCACAGTTCCGTGAGTAATACCCGAAAGCTGATAAGGGAACCCTTTGTTCTCGTTGATTAGGATATTAATTGGGTTGCCGGGAGAGATGTAGCCAACCCTTTTAAGGCACATCCAGCCATTGAGGTTAATGCTCGTATCAGATGCCTTTATTATATCGGTAATTTGATATACTCTTTGTGGTCCTAAAACGGCTTCACATCAATGGATATGGTTCATTTTGCATATAATGGGCATTGTGCTGTCTCTACCTGTAATGTGCTGTCTCTATGTATGTGGATAAAGATGTTGGTATAGTAAATAGGAGACATATTGTAAAGTTCCTGTCTAACCATCCCCAGCATGATCAATTATATTGATTTTTATGTGATGAGATTAGTCATCTAAATTGTTTGTATTTATTAGTACCAAAAAGACTGAATTATGACAGTTGCTATTTTGTGTGCTCCTCCCTGTCTTGATGTTGACCGTATGGCAGCCATGTAGTGAATGGCATGTTTATCCTCATTATTGCTCCCGTTAGTTCCTGAGCTGTCCACATGGGGGCAGGGCACACTGATGTTACACCTGAGTTGTTAGTGACATGAGCTGCCCTCCTGGCATGTGCAACAGACTGGAACGAGACTGGTCAACAGCCAATCCCAGTCCAGAGCTTACAAGCTTACCCTGTACCATGATATAACCTTCTGACTGTATATAAGCTGGATAAACTTGTCATTGAATTAGATAAGTTCTTGACTCATAGCAGTACCTAGTACATCTGTGCTTGAGTTGTTACTCCCTTCTTCTAAAAGTCTACACCAAGCCCGGCTAGGCCTTTAGGTTTTACAATATGTCGGTGATTATGTACTCAACTGAACACTAGGATTTCTCTGCGGTATGATTTAAAGGTATGGTATATTTTAATCCACTATCAGGCTTATCCGAACAGATTCAGCCCGAATTGGGCGACTGGTGAGGTTGTGAAAAGACTTATTAGGGTATGAGGCAACGGGCAACGGGCTGTATTTATGCAGAATTAGATAAGATCATCTTCCACTGCCCAAAACGAGTAATATTTTTCCCAATGCAGTCAGAAAACTTCCACGGCTGACCAGTATCGATTTCTGAGGTCTGAGCTCATATTTACCACCAACTTGCCCAGACCACCATGTTAGAACATTATTATGAAATATTCATTTTCAAATGTAACATGGCGATGTTAGGTACATGAATCCTGCCGTGTGAATGCCACTTAACAAGGAACAGAATCTCATGAGATTTTTAACCTTCTTAGGTACACAATCCCACCTTGTGAATTCCACTTTAGTTAAAAGAAACAGAATCTGATGAGATTATGAACCCTATGAGGTACATGAATCCCACCGTGTGAATCCCACTCAACAAGGAACAGAATCTCATGAGATTTTGAACCCTTTGAGGTACATGAATCTCACCGTGTGAATTCCACTTAACAAGGAACAGAATCTCACAAGATTCTGGACCCTGTTAGGTACATGAATCCCACCGAGTGAATCCAATTAAAAAACCCAAGATTCTAATGAGATTTTGAACCCTTTGAGGTACATGACTCTCACCGTGTGAATCCCACTTAACAAGGAACAGAACCTCACGAGATTCTGGACCCTGTGAGGTACATGAATCCCACCCTATGAATTCCACTTAAAAAAAACAACAGAATCTGATGAGATTTTGAACCCTTTGAGGTACATGAATCCCACCGTGTGAATTCCACTCTACCCATGATGTTCTGTTGAAGCAATATTCATCCTTGTATGACATGAAGAGCTCACTTTGGGTCAGGAGGCCACATTTTAGCATCCCTGCTGTCACTTCAATATGTCTCCAGATTATCCGGCTCAGTGGGTCTTTTTATCACCTCGTCAGCCACATGTTGTGTGCATGAATGCACAGAACCAGGATTAGAGTCAGTGGATATGACAAAGCACCCTTACCGTGATCCTACTTAATACCCACTGGTTGGGTTCACAGTCACTGGTAGGATTATCGAGATTGTCCATATAACCCCCCCCCCCCCCCCCATTGGCAGTGGCCGATATAATATGGACAAGCCTCAATGTAAAGTTATTTTGATATAGACGCGACGCTTATTTCCAATTTCTCTAGGAAAGAGACCATCTTAGGTGTATTTTTCTCTAACCATAACATTTTTTTTCTCTTTCCTAAAGAAATTGGAAATATTGAGGTAGACACTTTATTCAATCAAGAATAAGGAGATATGATGTCAAAATTTATAGGATTTGTAATGACCATAACAACTTGAAATTTAGGATATTAGAGAGATATTTCTGAAAAAGAAATTATGCATGGTCCATGTTCACCGTGCTTTTCTGTACCATGCACAGGCTGAAACTAGTAGTCATGCGCCTCATTGCATCATCCTAATTCTGTACCTGTAACTTTACCTGCAGACCCACCCTCCCCTAAGAGTTAACCTTCTTACAGCCTTTTACGTACAGAGGGAACGTCATGCTATTATATAAATATGTGTACCATTGGTCTGTTTTAACACTGCACAAAAACCACCATTTTACATATGAATGCACCCAGCATATATAACTATGACTTTTGCGTATATAAGGTTGTCCTATTCCCCGTGTATATTATATACGCCTCATCTGTAGGCGGATATAAGCGTCCAGTGAAGAGGACTTCACTGAGAGTGGGCGGGAGGTAGCGGGAGGGGGGAGGGCTTCCTACTGAGGACACCTGTACTTCTACCAATACAAACGGGCGGGAGGCAGCTGGGGGAGAGGATATTTCCTCTCATATACGCAGGGTGTGAAATACAGCCAAGACGCGTCCGTATATAAACCCTGGGCGTATATACATGAAAACAAGTCAATATTCAGCCAGTACATGCACTTCCGCGATGGCGTATATATATATGAATAAAATGGTGGCTTTCGTGCAGTGTAACTATTGATACACTCTTCTATGGGTTCAGGCATGTTCTGGTTTCGACATGTATAACAATCAACATAGTAAATATTTTCCCAACATACTATGTAGTTCATTGATAGAGATTCCTACTGCCATGTCATTTGATTAAATATTCCCAACTGAAAATGATTTACATAATATATTACATTGCGAAAACCAGAAAATTATTTATATCGAGGTATCAAGCGCATATAATCACATATTCTTCCCAATGTGTGAGACTTAAAATGATTTATTTACCAGTCACAATTATATTAGTATGGTAAATTGCATTACCCCTTATCTCTGGATAAAAGAGAGGAGGCCGGAGTTGGGCAAATAAAACCTGATTGAATTTTAAAGTAATGGGTCATTAATTATGATTATATAATTAAATGAAATATAAAAGAAAATGCCTACGAAGGTAAGTTAAGTTGAGGAGGTGTGGATGGGTGGTTGAAAGGTGAATACGTGTTTATTGTGTGAGGGCAGAGGTGAGAGTGAGGGGGAGTGAAGTGAAGTGGAAGCGCACGTGAGGTGCGTAGTGTAGAGGTAAGATACCAGGGGGAGGCGCACATGTGGTGCGTAGTAGACAGATCAGCTACCAGGGGGTATGTGGGGGCCAATGACCACCGCTGACCAAAGGCCATTGGTCACATTGACGATGTTTCGCAACATAAACAGATAACAAAGAGATTTTAAAAAATGAACTGCGATTGTTCAGGAAAGTGCAGGAACATAACTTGTAAATTGTTGAAAGAGTATACCAACACACCACCAGTATTTCATCCTCACAATTTACCCATAGAAGATGTACAACCTCGATGTAATTCTCCATACATCACAGGAAGAACTGTTCAATTCAACAGAACAGATATATATATATATATATATATATATATATATATATATATATATATATATATATATATAAAATACTCGAGAATCCCGGAACAACACTTCCAAATTGTGATTTTATTTTCACAGATTGAATAATCATGATGATGATAAGAGCAGGATGTTTTTCATTGATAAGCTTGTTGTGCTGCTATCTATAAGACCAGTGTCACAACCCGTGACATTTATACCTCACAATGTATAACATAGTCGTCTGTTTCTCGCCATTAAACAGGGCTTTATTAGCTACATAAGTTACTAAAGGGCATGTTGGTGTTATCTCGTCAATAAATCCTGAGAGAATGCTTCTTTGGGCCTTACCAATTTGTAAGCCTACAGTCTCACTAAAATAATTCAGTACAATATACTGGAAACTACCATAAACGTGGACGGTATATCACCTTAATCTTATCTACAGTTCCATACCGTATATTTGGTATCACAAAACGGTATTCAACCTTTATCGTATTCAGTACTATAAACCATCCAATCTCCAATCCCAATTCACAGTACGAAACTGTAAATATAGATACATTAGATACGCTTAGAATAACTCAACATTTATATCAGCAACAAATCTAAGTAGCGAATAAAATCTAGGAATGAAATTCATCAAAATGTGTAGTATAAAAATAAATTAATCTCCTGCAACGTTTCTGCCATTTAAATTCTATTTATTCTCAGGTTTTAATGACATTCATATCATTCAGAGGATTAAACACCGCTTTCATAAGACCATTCTAAAACCACCCCTCTCATAAGATCTCACACTCTTTAAGTAGTATTCTGTATTCCAGTCCAAATAAAGCCACTAGGGCGGCAAGTACACAGTATTCCCGCTAGGTGGAATCATTATAGGAATCTGATGTACGTGTTTAGCACGGGAGGCAGGCCAGTGGATTCTCAATGCTCTAAGCCTAGTTTGTTTTGAATTCTTCTCCCATAGAGCGTAGTGAGAACCTTGGACAGAATACCACTTAGAGAGTGTGAGATCTTATGAGAGGGGTGCTAAAACATAAGTTTGATTGACTTCATCCTATCTTATCAAATACAGCTCTGTACTGTCGGGTTCTGATTAGTATACTGTGATATAGTCGGCAATGATAACATTAGAGTCGAAAAGTACAGATGTTAGAATGTCATTGATATTAATGATTAATGATAATGATAAGGCAATATACCGCTAAGGAATGTATGATGGTAGTCATCATAAAGTATTCACTACTGTATTCATATATCAAATATCTCCTACATAAAACAGTTCATTAACACGAATTATTGTATATGCATATTAAAAGGCCATTTGTATAATATATTTTATTCAGATTTGCACTTTCATATTTACAGTTTCAACCATTATCATAATATGATTTTAAAAGAAAGAAAGATCTAAACGGTTAGAAATATTTTACGGGTCGAACCGTCATCAAAATAAGGTTTATCTCAGCTAAGATTTGTTCAGAAATAAATTACGGTCATCTGCAAAATTTCCTGTCATTTCCATGGCAACTGGAGTGCTCGAGTCTAGGCATGGTCATTCTATGGTATCATATATAGGAAACCTATGCAAGTTTCCGGTCAGAGTTCGTATCTCATCGAGTTTGAATAGTGTAGTAATTCACAGGGCAAAGCCATGTCAATAGCGTAGCGACTCAAACGAGCTCTGGCCGTAAACTTGAATAGATTTCTGAATTTCTCACATTGACTATTTGGCTAACCTTTGTGATATAATCCCCCATTGGGTATTTTTTCTAAATACTCCATGGGCATTGAGTACGTGTTCCCAATGTTAAATCTATGGATGGAAATACCAGGGGTGAGATAATAAGAGATGCGGAGTCCTGCTATTTCGTGAGTACCCTACATCATAAAAGCATTGCTACGTATGTACATAATACCATATTGAATTGAAGCTACGTTTCACGAGATAATCCAGAAGGAACAAATGTAAAAAATATTTCCACAAGATGAATTCGACCAGAACACAATGTAGCTGTTTTATATTTAATGAACTACTATTTCATCAGTTACTGAACTGTTGAATAACTCTGTTTGATTTATATCTATTCATGTTAGATGGGAAGGTTTATATTCATTATATTCTGATAAAATTGTCCGAACTTTTGTGATATTTTCATAAGTCTTACTTTGACATCTTTCCTGTTATTTTTCAGGTAAACTGTATTGATACTCATGAGACATATGAAGACATAAAAAAATGCGTGCAAATAAAAGAAATAAAAAAAGCAAGATGGCTGATCTCTCAGAGAATCACATGTACAATAACCAGTAACGATACGGCATAATAAAGTGAACAGTGTAAGATATAATCAGTGTTTTGTTCGTCATCTAACCTAAGCACACTCTACTGACCATAGGATTTCCAAACCAGTATGTTGGTCATGAGAATTTAAATGATCGCTTCTGTTTGTTTTTCGGCAGCTCCAATGGATGGTGTGATATTTGGACGATATCATCCACCAGCTATATCGGGGTTCTACTTACTGTGACGTCATCACTATGGGAAACCAGTTCACTGAAGCCGCTTCTCAATTTCCCCACCCACCCACACCAAAGATATTGAAATTCAATACTAAAATCACATTGTATCTATTCAAATGTATTCATTTATGCCTCGCCTGAGCATGTCTATTACCATTATTGGTTACAATGCAAGTCAATCAAGGAATAAAATGTCATTTTATTTCCAATAATATCATTTGTCGAATTGACTTCCAAGCCAACTTCGGAGCGTAGGAAGGGACCTTACACGTACGAATCCATTATTCAGTATAGATTACTCTCTCAGGACGTACTCCATTATTTGGAAATAAAAGAGTAATTAATAACAACATGCAGTTTTGTTTCACCTAGATATGTGAAATATGATATCATAGAGGATACCTATGGAAGTTTAGGGTTAGAGCTCGTATCCCATCGAGTTTGAATCGCGTGGTAATTCACAAGGCGAAGCCGCGTGAATTACGTAGTGATTCAAATGAGATGGGATTGAGCTCTGACCCTAAACTTCAGTGGGTTTCTGAATTTATCTCACCCCTCACATTGACTAATGGGCCAACATTTGAGACATGATCCCTCATTGGATATTTTCCCCAAATATCTCATGGGTGTGGGATACGAGTTCCCAATGTTAAGTCTATGGAGAAAAAATACCAGGGGTGAGATAAATAAGTTGCCCTATACTGTGTATCACCAAACGCAAGGTGGTTAATGCTACTGTTATAAGATCCTATTCATATAATGATTAACCAATGCTAGGTCTTATGATCGTATCATCTAAAGGTTCAAAACCCGGCCAAGGCCACGTTCTATGATTAACTTTTGAATCCCCCAGAAAAAAAACCCGGTTGTGCACATCGGTCTTCGGAGAGGGATAAGGGAAGAAAACTGCGATGCGAATCGGATGGATAGCGTGAATGAGGCTCCTGGGGGCGATACGTCCGGCTCTGTAGGAAACCAATTAAATGGCTAATTACACTCGTACGAGCATTCCCGGAGTGGCTGCTATATTTGGAGAATTATTGAGTTTTCTTGTTGCTCACCAATACGAGCTTTCTGCAACCCTTAGTTTATGTATTATACGGAAACTGGCTTACTGTCTTTGTACGTCAAGAATACGCGGTGAAATTATTGATCAGATACATCCCGATGCCAAAGGCAGAGGGATGTATCTGATCAATAATTTTACCAAGTATTTTGACGTACTAAGACAGTCAGCCCGTTTTCGTATTATTATATACCTAAGAATATCAAAATTTTAGCTAGTCACGTGATCACATACCCCGTACGTCAGAGTGTGACGTACGGCTATACATACGTCATGGGTAGCAGCGGGCAGTATGTGTGGTTCATACGGCCACAGGTATATAATAATATACATACCCTTAAATTGGTAAAGGTCATATAAAAAACCCGTACATGAAGGAACAAACGCCTGAAAGGCACCCTAGATATCTCCGTTTACACATTATATGCCCATGCCGTGTATACTGCAATATTAAGAGAAAACGTAGTTATTGAGCCATTAGCGATTGCCAATCAAGGTCTTTTCTCCTATAACTACATGACAACGCGAGAGAGAGAAGGCCATAGTTACAGTAAAAAGAGCCGAGAATGGGTTCATTCACTACGTGTAGCGTATAACGTATACGTTACCCACCCTTTTATTCACTTACTAAGTCGTCGCTCATTCACGACGTCCCAGTGAACCCAAACATCATTTATACGTCACCCCTAGCAGCGGGTAGTATTTCATAGACGTTTGGCCATAGGTATGCAATAAATAGACAATAATCGATGGTTTTGTTGACAGGCGGCCGTAAACCACGAGAGGGCAATTTGGTAGCGTCAGCGAGTGTATTACGACGTCAACCTCGCATGGTTTACAGAGTCGCCTATCCACAAAACCATTGTTTGTTGTATTTCTCGAATGAATTAATCCCAAGAATTTCCATATTATTTCAGATATTAAAGGATATAGCACATATATACCATGGCTTCGGACGTCAGTGAGGGTATTACAAAGTTGACCTCGAGTGGTTTACAGAGTCCCCTTTCTACGAAACCATAGTTTGTTTTATCCTACCCCCAATAAAAAAACGCCATAGGTAGTCATACACAACCTGCCCATCGTGGCATAAACATTGACAAGGCTAACTCTCGTTTGGTTTCCATATCCATCTTCTCAAATACACTAATTCCAGGAATTGTCATATTGCTCTATAGCACAAAGGGACTATTTTCCCCGTATACCATGGTTTTGAGGCCGTATACCACAGATTTGAATATGTATACCACAGTTATGGTATCTGACAGATTTATATAATGGGTCATGGTGCACTGAGTCCCCATACATTTTCAATGGGGACTTGGTGTACGATGGATAATAAACAGGTTAGCTCTCGGTGCATGAAGTTGTCTCTATGCCTTCACTTCAATATAAGGAATATTTAGTAGAAACCAAACGGCTAACTCGAGTTCGGTTTTGTATTTATCCTACCCGATATAAAGAGAAAAGTTTGTAATTATCCATGTTAGCAGCGTGTTGACACTCATCAGAGGATGGCCACATTTGTCAATGCTGCCAGATCTACTTTCGTTATCTGGTCCCTGATTGGTCCGTTTATTTTATTCACCTCGGTGCATAAATAACACTTTATTCAACGCTCCGTCAAATACACTGAGTCAATGTTAAACCTATGGCGCTTTTTATTAGGGGTAGGATAAAGTAGACCAAGCAGCCAACGACTGCATTCACAGCAAACCCCGACGTTCACCCTGACCTTCTTATATGGTAATAATAGCGCCTTGGGACGGTTCCACAGTCATTGGTTGACCTCAATCTAGTGGGCCAAAACCACCCTCCTGAGGTTAAGTCAACATAGCCATGGCCAAAAGCAGCATTCATGGAAGGATGTACACACAATTCTTTTTCCCTAATCTAACCCCAGTGCTTCAGATAACCGTGATACCGTGATGTCGATACCATATTTATCCTACCCCTAATAAAAAACCGCCATAGACTTAACATAGGGAAATTTTATGTGGCAGGCCGTGACATAAAGTGTTTTTTATGCCACTAGAGTAATAACAATATTGACCAATCAGAGAGCAGGATGTCAGCTACTATGAAAAAAAGTTCTGTTGGTCATTGACTCAATATTTATCTTTTAGTAATACAAAAGCATAGACGGGGTAGGATAAATACGAAACCGAACTCGAGTTAGACTTGTCAATGTCTATGCCACTCTGGTCAGGTCTGCTACTCACTAAACTCGGCTACGCCTCGTGTAGTAATACGCGACCTTCCCGTCGTGGCATAAACATTGTCAAGTCTAACTCTCGTTCGGTTTCTACTAAATATACCTCAGGTACCAAGGAAGACACACAGAGACTTTTAGTAGATGACTAATAGTTTACTGAATTCCCTCATATCAACCATTTTCACACTGGCGAAATGGCAAATCACAGAACTAATTTATGTTGAAAGTTGTACAAGCGATCGATTGTAAGCCATAATTTTAAACCGTCCATGTATGAGAGGAATCAATTTTTTTTTAAAAAGAGAAAACTCCGATGCTACACTAATCCCATGCACCTTATCTTGTATGCAAGGAACAGTTAAGCCGAATGCCCATCTACCGATTCAGGGTTGAACGATTAGTTCCCAAATCGTATAGGAGTCAGTGAACTTGTCGCAGGCAAATTACGTAACCCCTCGCTCGACCCGCACACTGATAAAATCTGTGTATGGTCCACTAATCGCTGGGGGAGGGCAAAAACCAAAGAAACTGAGTGTTCACTAATCGCTGTCCTACATCTACCGACTCCGTTAGGATGGCTTTGTTGAGACAAATTACCCTCCGTTTGTCGCCGACAAACGTACATAAATGTTCCGAAATTGGGCTTTAAATGGGATTCACACGGTGGGATCCATGTACCTCACAAAGTGTTTGTCTGAGACAAATCCTGTTGAGATTTGGTACTGGAACACAATCTCCTCCTGTGAATGACAGGGTTCCATTTTGCTGAGACAACTTTTTTCCCTTGCAATTGTCGGCGACAATCACCCCTAAAAAGGAACAGAATCTCATGAGATTTTGACTTTAAACAGGTTTAAAATCTATAGAAGCATTTTGGTGAGACAAATGGACCTGCTGGGACTATGTACCTGCCCTAGCCAATAGGAGTCCAGCAAGCATAATTACATGTTTGTAACACCCTTCATATCAAGGGTAATTGAGTCCCAAAGTGAGTGATCACTGTGACCATGTCTGAGAATATGTACCAGGTGTGTCCTCCCATGTGAATCAAATTCGCCATTTTTCCTTGAGACTGATAAAAGTACTTAGCCATGAGAATTTTTTACCGAACGAGAATTGTCTGAGACTAGAGAAAAGGTGTGAAGTACACCAGTCTCAGGTACATGAGTCTCTTCGTGTGAATCCCACTCCAGGTTACCCTTTACTTGGTGTCATAGTCTCCTGGAGGTTCATTCTATGTTACCATTGGTCTATATTTAGTCTAGAATAGGCTATTTCTATCTGCCTTTATTTCGGTGTAATCTGTACCCGACATGGACACTCATTTGACCAGACACGCATTGGCCTTACTAGGTGAGTGGAAACGCAAACAAGATACTATTTGCAGGGAAAGCGTAGAAAATAGAACTTGTCACTTGTAATTTCTGTGGTTCTATATAACATATAAAAATGCTAGATATCCTATACAGAATTTGAAAATAATATTAATTCATCAAATGAGCAGTATTTACTTAGGCATATCCAGTACTTACTGGAATATAAATTCCAGATGTTGTTCAATAATGGCTGACCCAGACGAATAAGACCAATATGGAAAGAAAAAATGACGGTAATAGCGGATGATGAGAGTTCAAAGAAATGGCCGGCCTAATAGGAAGATGTCCCCCCGGCGTGTCCCCCATCATGGTCCCGATGCCGATGATTCCTCGGGACGGTCTCCCGGCCCGGAGAGTAATACAATCGATGCAAACAGTCCATTAAATCAATACGTGGCCACGTTCCTTTCAGAGCATGGCATGTCAATGTATAAGCTTTATTTATAGGTAGCATTCAATTCTTATTGGTAAACATGGGAAGCTATGAAAGGATGAATATTACGAGGTCATTCCTTGAATAATATACTTGTAGCAGGTATAAATCTTTTATGTTATTTTTAATTTTTTTTTTCACATTTGAACTTGAGAAAGAATGTATAGCTCTATATTTTCAAATTTGTTTTTTATTGATAATCATGAATTCTTGTTACAATGAATTTCTGTGCTATATAAAGTTGGCATCATAGAAGTGACCGTAAGTGTCGGCTCTACAGTTAAAGACAAATACTGGTAGTTGGGTGATTTCTAAATTCTATTGATTTTTGCAAATAACTCTGGATGATATAAGTTCCATTTATCAGCAAATAGAGTATGCAAAAAATTGGCATGTCCCTTTGCTAACTTTTATGGGAAGGCCACCTGAAAATGTGAGTGCTTAACTATTGTTGTCTATGGGAAACGGCATTATTTTGACTTTGTTGCTAAATGACACCGATTTTCTATTGCTATCTTCAAATAATCCTGGATCATGTACAAATGAGAAATGCTAAAAAATACTATGTCACCAAAATAATTTCTATGGGAAGGCCATCTGAAGAAGGTAAATGCTTATCTATTGATGTCATATTTTCATGAAACCAGATGGCAGCGCCAGTGTCTATAAGGGGCAGTGTGATACATACCCGCGTTTGTCTTTAAGTCGATTTTTATCAGCAGGCCGTCCCTATACCTTGAAAATGACAAAATTACTATCCGATACATATCATGTAACTTATATTCTAGATCAATGGCCTTATTATGCAGGTAGGGCTCCTATCTCAATAATGATTGATGCGATATTAGTATGTTCTTATTACAGCCATAACATAATATTCTTTCATGCGAAATTAAATCCCTCCAGATTTAATTTGCTCAGGGCGGTGCTAAAGTTGCACAAACAAGCTGAACATGAAGACAATTTGCACATGAGAGTGAGACGAACTAGAAGCGGTACAGAGATACTAATTGGATAGTCCCTTCTGTAAATGGAAAATATTATGTGATAAGCTGAATCATCAGTCCAGAAGATATACATATATTTATATATATTTAGAAGGAAACCCACGAGATGAAAAGAGCTTGGTCCGCACTCCACCGAGTTCGACTTGCAAAATCGTAGACATAGGTCTAGACATGCCAGTCCACCACGCATTGTTTTTATCGGTGTCTAATCGCACAAACCTGGGACCTGTTTCAGTAGTTTCGTGACATGTCTAGATGGCGTCTGTGACACCATACAGACAGATCACAAGATTGCAGTCGATGACACACGAAGTTTCACTCACTTCTCGTATGAATTAAGCAATGACACTTTAACAAGAGTAGGGGATACATATAATCTATAATCGTTCCAAATATGAAGAAGATTGGCCACTTCGATTTTCTGATATTTGCTAGTCTTTTTCCGCTGTTGCTTGCACTGTTGGTGCCGCTGTTGATGTCTGTCTAGACCTAATGTCACGAGACTACTGAAACAGGTCCCTCGTCAACTACCCCGATGTTAGGGGACCTTCCGACGCGATTTTGATTTTTTATCGGGAGGTGCATCGTAGACCATATCGGAGCCATATCGTTGTAGGTGAACGCCGGGCATTATTCACGAAGCGAAGGTGAGTGAATTACTCTGTGGTCAAACGAGGTGGAGTGCGAACTAAGTTCTTTTCATCGAGTGGGTTACTGATTTTATCTCACCCCGTATGAAATTATTTATTGATAAAATGAATCACCTAATTAGCCATTGAGTATCAGGTACACGAACCTCATGGCCATGGAGTATGACTTGCTAATGGTAAGTCTATGGAGAAAAATACCGGGGTGAGATAAACATACATACATGTACTTACATACATATATGTAGATTTTTATCCCTTTATGGTAAAATGTTTCTATGTTGGAAACAGAGCACTTAATTTCCCTACACTGAAAGATAGAACCTAGCGTTAGAAATGTTTGAATTGAAAATAAATGCAGGTAACACATGCCACATGTTCGTTATTAATACACAAAATGGTCTATTTATCACCCTCGACATTTTCTGCGAGGAATTATTGGGCTCCCTCGCACGGTACGTTATTAAGCGATGTATAATGACTATACTCCATATTCAGTTTAGCCCCTGCCCTTTTGCTCACATGTTTGCATACCCATTTGTCTGTAGCCTCAGCTGCCACCTTGGTGCATGCATTAAATATTGCCTGGAGCAATATTTAATGTCTACCCAGAATTTATCCATGGTAGACACGTATCGGAGAATTATCTCTAGGATGTTAGCGATGCAAGGAATTATATAGAACCGGATCGAGAAAGGTAGAAATATGCAATACTCCATGAGTTTGGGTGCCCCTTGATCGTCATTGAGACAAAGCCAAGTGATGATTACGGCACATCAAAATTAGTGGAGTACTACGTATTCTATAATTCAAGTGTCGTTCTGGAATTGTCTCACCCCTTTAAGTGACATTGAATAGCATGAAGATCTCAGAATAATTACAATTATTTCGCAAATCCAGTTAGGAATGTTTAAGTGTTCATGTTGATGTTGTGTCTTTTCTCAAAAATCCTGGCTGCTGATTGGTCAATCATATATGCCATCATCTCACATTCACTCCGCCATGGCCATGGCGTAGTATTGTCACATCACTGGGATGAAAGTTTTTTCTTTTAAATGTTATTCCTATGTTTATGGCAAGACTTGTACGAGGGGTAAGATAATTACTTCTCTACAATCGGCCAATTTCAAGTTCAAGGAAATCTGCATAATATATGTAGAGGAGTAAGGCTCAAACACCTTAGATTCTAATAGTGATCATGTATTTTTATTTAAGTAACCAAAATTAATGTCGTAATACATTCGCCATGTAGGAGAGTAAATCTAAATTGCAGTTTTCTTACCGTAAGGGGTTAATATATCAAAACATGGAATGTGATCTCAATATGCCAATATTCAGTAGAAACCAAACGAGAGTTAGCCTTGTCAATGTTTATGCCACGATGGGCAGGTTGTGTATTACTACACGAGGCGTTAGCCGAGTTTAGTGAGTAGCAGACCTGACCAGAGTGGTATAAACATTGAGAAGGCTTACTCGAGTTTTGTTTCTCCTATTTATCCTACCCCATCTCACCGATATACAGAGAATATTTGTAATTATCCATGTTAGTAGTTATCAATGCTGCCGGATCTACTTTCGTTATCTCGTCCCTGATTGGTCCGTTTTTTTATTCACCTCGGTGCATAAATAACACTTTATTCAACGCTCCGTCAAATACATTGAGTCAATGTTAAACCTATGGCGTTTTTTATTAGGGGTAGGATAAGGCTACAGTCTATCCGTTTAGCTATACAACATTAGATTTAGACAGTGCAATCCTGGAGTCATCATCACCCGTTTCTGGTAAACCGGAAGTAGGTGATGAAAGCGTCCTCATATCCTGTATTCCCATGTCCGGGTTATTTGCAGAGAGACACGCTTCTGCCATCCTGACTATAGGCCATTTTCCATTGGCCGACAAAAACGGCACCAATTTATTGAGTTGCCCTAAAAGTCGGTCAGGTGGTCAACAAATGCACGTCGGTATCTAAAAATCAGTGAGGGTGTAGTGTATAGACCCGTTTCCATTGGCCGACAAAAACGGCAGAAGTTTTTTGAGTTACCCAGAATCTCTGTCGGGGGTGGGGTGGGGCACCAACAGTGCGTTGGTATAGAAAAAATCGGTAAGGGTAGTAGATTTCACTCAGTGACCAAGCTTTCACTCAGTGATGGGTGGTGCCACATTGCATAATCTAAACAGACAGGGTCGAGGGTCATTTCCATAGACCGATTTGGGGTCAGCAGTACCAAAAGTCCATCAGGGGTTTCCGACAGTAGATCGGGGATGGGAAATCGGCTAATTGAAACGGGCCTTATGCCTTGTCTCAGAGAGATCTAACAAGTCTATACCGACATAAATATCCTCCAAACACAATGACAATCATGGTGGTGGCCTTATTGCACAATTAATCGGTGAACACTTCTCGACATGTCTGTTTCCATTCACTGATCTGGCGTTGGTGGTTCCCCACTGCAGATCAGCAGCGAAGTGTTGGCTTTAGGAAAATGGCTAATAAGGCCCGTTTCCATTGGCAGACGAAAATATTGGAGATTTTTCGAGTTACCCAAAACGTCTGTTGGTGGTGGCTGCTGACTCCACGTCGGTGACACATAATCAGTTAGGATGCAGTGGATACCGTGTTTTAGATGTGTTCCACATGTGCATGGCGATGGATTCGGTGGGTGGTGGTGTTATTGCGTAATATTCGCTAAATTAGTCGGACACCATTATAAGTGCCGAGCCTTTTTTTTTTTTTTTAGGTTTTTATTTAGACTGGAGGGATCTGTTCGGTAAAGCATGTCACCGATCTTCCACAGGCTCCAGTATAGTATGTTCATTACAGTCAATACGTCCAGATTATGGACTTACATGCGGTCTTAAATATGGTAAGCAAATAAGCATGAGAAAGAACAGTATTCAACAGGGACCAACACTGTCGCGATACATGTATCAGTTTGTAACACATTTCAGTAAAATACACAGCTACCATATTTACAGCGAAGGAAAAGAGGGACACCCGTAGTGGATTCAAAGTCACATTCAACTTGTCGTATGCATACAATCACATCCTTGGTTGAATCTGAGTTATTACCTTAAACAGTCTGGAAAGGTGATAACTTATAATATATCTACAATTCATTCCTTTGCCTTTTTAGTCTGGCTTTTAGCGATTTTCATTCACCGATCTTGCGTCGCTGGTTCCTGACTGGAAATCGGCAAACAAAAATCGGCCAATAGAAATAGGCCTAAAGTGTTAGATGTTTTACTGCACTGGTAATTTAAACGGACCTTTTGGGGTATCCACCCGGACGTAAGTGAGAATCCCTCACCCGTTGTTAAAAAGGGGCGATAAAACGGTGCGTGTGAGTTAATTGCCTGGGGCGCTCGTCAAGCTTGTTCTATGTTTCTCTATTCTGCCTGGAACCACAATACGATATTAAAAAAGGCCTGAACTTAATTAAAATGGGAAAGTTAGTTATACAGACGCCTCAGGATATCAGCAATTCAAAGGTAAGGTTTGGGGGATACAACCCAGCAGCTAGAGAAGTAGGAAAATGATTTTTACAGAACGGTTATAAGGTTTACATTAGCTTATTGATCTATGTGCCACATATTAGCATTTAGAAACTGTAATTTTTCTTGTGACCAATAAATAATTTTGAAATATATGCGCTGCGATGTCCGTATAAATTAAACGGACCTTTTTCCGTACAAATATACTTTTATTATCAAATTTTGAATAGTTGTGTGTGCGAATGTGTAGTAAAATACAAATGCAAAATAATGCAATATAAGGTAGAACCAGTTAAATGAAGTGTTCAAGAATTGCGTGGTCCACTCCTAAAAAACATCCTTTCCTAGATAAAACGGCTAGTTTTGCTTTGAATGGAATAGTTCACTTTCCATCCCTATATAACCCTAATCAAATTTGAATTTTGAGGCCCAGCGTCAACCTACTACAATATTGGTCTGATATGGTCTACGACGCACCTCCTGATAGAAAATAAAAATCGCGTCGGAATGTCACCTAATATCGGGGCAGTTGACCACGTTTCTGCGATTAGACACAAAATAAACCATACAATGCGTGGTGGATTGGAATGTCTAGACATACATGTATGTCTACGATTTTGCACCTTCCCGCTATGTCTCCGATATTTGCTTTTTGTATCGGTACCATATCGGTATAGGTCTAAATTTCTATCGTAGTAGGTTGACGCCAGGCCTTAATATTCCTACAAATTCAGCTCAAGGAATGAGAATTCATTAACTTCTTCCAGTTTCTTGATACCGTAATATATTAGTGGAGCCAAGTGCCAAGAGCAACGCGATGAACAATATCCACCAGTGGTTGATATAAGACCTCCATTGATCCCGTGCTGATGCCAGAGAAAACACCGGAATGTCTCGACCGTCAATAAATCATTTACTTCAACAGACTGGTGCTGGGGGTAAAGGGGTTAGTGTATGTTGGGACAGAATAGGGATAGAAGAGAGGTAATACTTGTACATTGAGTAGGTCTAGTACTGAAATACATCAACTTTATAATTTATCTTGAAAAATGCAGATTCTCGCGAATATTAGGTTTATATATATCAAATATGTGAACCGTAGGGGAAGGAGGGAAATTTGATATGTTCAGCGAGCTTAAAGACAAATGCTGGTAGTTGAGTAATTTCCAAATTCTCTTTGCAAGTAACTCTGGATAATATAAGTATCAACAAATAGAAAATGGCAAAAGAATTGGCATGTCACCATGCTAACTCCTATAGGAAGGCCATCTGAAAACTATTGGTATCCATGGGAAACTGCAATATTTTGACTTTGTTGCCAAATGACACTGATGTTCCATTGCTATCTTCAAATAATTCTGGATTATGATAGTTGGGAACATGTACAAATGAGAAATGCTAAAAAAATATACTATGCTTATCTATTGGTGTCTGTTGAAAACTGCTATATTTTCCTGAAGCCAGATGGCAGCACCAGTGTTGAATTTAGTAGACACAGGGGGCAGTGCGATATTTACCCGCATTTCCTTTTAAAATGGCCGTCTCCATAAACCATATACATGGCCATCAACACCATAAACCATGAATGTTTGAACAATTATTTGCATCATAACCTGGGTGTGACCGAAGGCCTTTTGCGATGGATTTCGGATTAATTAAATTATAGGTGAAAGTGGGATGTTGTGATCAATACAGTATCAACAAAGATTGACACTCGGTGTGGGGTCCCCCAGGGATCAATTTTGGGTCAGCTTTTCTTTCTTGTGTATTTCAACGATATAGCACAAAACATCAAAACGTACTCATGCAAGTTGTAAGCCGAGGCACTGTTTGTATACTACTCTGGTAAGAACATAGCTGATGTAACTGAAAGTCTGACTCAAAATCTCCAGGCTGCTTAGCATTACCAGCACTACAGTGGGGAGGCTGGACCACAAAAGGACACTAGGCTACAGAGGCCTATACTGAAGGTAGGACTTCCCCGCAAGCTGCTATCATCCCAGCACTGGAGGAACAAAGATTGATGACTGGTACCACCATATCCCACCTATTTTGGATCATCTCTATCAACAAGTTTAGGAGACGTAAGACAATGACTGAAAGGAATAACTGAGGTTTGGGATCTGTGTCAGTCCCCACAATTCCAGGCCACGTAAATGGATTTTTTTCAAAAAGGTTGACAACCAAATCAATGAGTAAGTCATTTTCCTGAACTACTGTGTAAAATAGAATTTTGTGAACTAAGTTAACATGTAAAGTGTAACCCCTCCATATCATACGCCCCTCAAGGCCAGTTGACACTGTGCGAATAGGGGGAGGGGAGGGGGGGGGGGTCTCGGACTAGAGGTACCAGCTTCCTTGCGACTGGACATACCGCATGTACCTCCAGTAGCAAGGAAATACAGTTCACACTGTGCATTGTGTTCCTTGCATTTCGTACCTTTGCAACTGGAGGTACCGGCTCGCAAGTCTCCCCAAGGCACACAGTGTGACCTGGCCTTGAACTATCCCCCCTGTTGCGACTGGAGCGCTTGCGTCTTTAGGTACATCAGTATGTCCAGTCTCAGACTAGCGGTACCAAATATCAAACATAATTGATAATTAAAAAACGCGGTATGCCGTCTCAGACTAGCGGTACTAAATATTAAACATGTTTGATAATCAAAAATGCGGTACGCCCAGTCTCAGACTAGCGGTACTAAATACTAAACATGGTTGATAATCAAAAATGTGGTACGCCCAGTCTCAGACTAGCGGTACTAAATATTAAACATGTTTGATAATCAAAAACGAGGTGCGCCCAGTCTTAGACTAGCGGTACTAAATATTAAGCATGTTTGATAATCAAAAAAGAGTTACGCCCAGTCTCAGACTGGCGGTACTGAATATTAAACATGTTTGATAATAAAAAATGTGGTACGCCCAGTCTCAGACTAGCGGTACTAAATATTAAGCATGTTTGATAATCAAAAACGAGGTACGCCCAGTCTCAGAGTAGCGGTACTAAATACTAAACATGGTTGATAATCAAAAATGTGGTACGCCCAGTCTCAGACTAGCGGTACTAAATATTAAACATGTTTGATAATCAAAAACGAGGTGCGCCCAGTCTTAGACTAGCGGTACTAAATATTAAGCATGTTTGATAATCAAAAAAGAGTTACGCCCAGTCTCAGACTGGAGGTACTGAATATTAAACATGTTTGATAATAAAGAATGTGGTACGCCCAGTCTCAGACTAGCGGTACTAAATATTAAGCATGTTTGATAATCAAAAACGAGGTACGCCCAGTCTCAGAGTAGCGGTACCAATTACTAAACATGTTTGATAATCAAAAACGAGGTACGCCCAGTCTCAGACTAGCGGGAAGCTTTGCCGCGTTGCACGCCTGAGGTTCCAGACTGGATGTAACTATACCTATGTACCATAAAACACAAAGTATGAACTGACCATTAACTACAGTCGACAGGATTTTATATCTTCAATATCCTCGGTCTTGGTTGAATGCTACCTTCCTCCTAACCGGCTCCTTTGCAAAACAGAACCACAATGTAGAATTGGATTCTGACAGAAATCAGTGCATCCCAGCATCACTTCCCTTTTGATCCGCACACAGTTCCTCACAGCTGAGTACCACAGCTGCAGGTGTCCAGTTTCAGCAATAATCATCCGCTGTACTGACGGTGTATGTGAGATTACGAGCCGAAAATAAAAGAAATGAAAATCTGAGAGGAGAAAAACTGTATTGTCATCATATTCCCTGGTCTAATCCCGATGGCAGGGGCACCATTATTATGGCCGCAATTTATTTCCTGCCGGCTGTGCACACAACCCGTACAACCCCACCCCCTCACTGCCAAATAAAGCCTGACACCTTAGTTCGTGAAGTGAAGAGTGGTTGGAAAGTGGATCTTGCGGTTGTGTTGGTTCCCTCTTAAGGGGGTGCGTCCACCAACCACGACAGGGCTGCGACACACAACGACAAGAAAGTTCCAATCGCAGCCTTGTCGCAGCCTTGTCGTGAGAAGGGGGACTGTCGTGACCCCTTGTCGCAGCCTGTCGGGAAGTGCACGCTCCACCTAAATATTCTATCCTAGATCTCTGCGACAACCTCCCGACACGCCACGACACGCCACGACACGGCCACGACACGGCTCCAAAATTGAACATGTTCGATTTTGTCGTAACCTTGTCGGAAGGCCCCCGACAGGCCCCCGACAAGCTTCATGTCGCAGCCTGTCGTGACCTTGTCGTAGCCTCTTGTCGGGAACTGTGGTCCACCAACCACGACAAGGCTACGACAAGGCTTCCAATCGTAGAGCTGTCGTGGACCCTGTCGGAAAGCCGTTGTCCCAGCCCTGTCGTGGTTGGTGGACGCACCCCCTAAAGCGGGCGTCCACCAACCACGATGAGGCTACGACAAGCGCCGACAAGAAAGTTCCAATCAGCGCTTGTCACAGCCTTGTTGTAAGAAGGGGGGCTTTATGATAGCGTTGTTGGAGCATGTTGGAATGACAAGGGTCGGAACTCCATGACAAGGGTCAAGTTGTGGGAAATATCGAACATGCTCGATATTGTCATAGCCTTTTCGGAAGGCTCCTGGCAAGCTTCCAATTGTGGCCTTGTCATGGCCTTGTTGTAGACTCTTGTTTTGTTTTTTTGAGTCAAATTATTTATTCTGGACAGTGATAAGGCAAGATATGCCTGTTTTCAATCAAAGCCAGCAACATGTTATTCGTGATACATCTAGGTATTTGGGCTGTAACACCATGCATTGTAATGCTAACATACACTTATATAAATAAATAAAATACACAATTTCTCTCTCCCGGCGGACACACAGTTCTACCCTTAATTACTCATCAGTGCTGTATAAGCCATTAGTATGTGATCTGTTGCACATGATTGTAACATAATTCGTTTGCATACAGTCACAAAAATGAAAGGTAGTTTGTGAGTCATAGTTGTTGGGAACTTGTTGTCAGCAGGCAAAGAATAGACTGACAGAGATTTACATATATTACATTTGTGGGGAACTGGGGTCCACCAACCATGACAAATTGTAGGCCAATCGTGGACCTTGTCAGGAACACATTGTCGTAGCCTTGTCGTGGTTGGTGGATGCCCCCCTTTAGACATTCTGCATGGAGTTGTCCCTATGCCGTCACTGCCATATAAGGAATATAGAAGGCAGAGATTGACCCAGCAACCAATGACTGCATTCGGTGCAAACCACGACCTTCACCCTGACCTCCTTACATAGTGTTAATATCGCCTTGGGACGGTTCTACAGTCTATAGTTGACCTGAATGTCTTGGGCCAAACCTCAATCATACAAATAATTGTTCACTGATCTACGATCGTACATGAAGGCCCTTTTCTGTACTTGTACGAGGATTTGGAGCAACCTAAGTAAAGGTGTACAAAAAGCAAGCATTGTCAAAGAATTTAAAGTAGCAGTCAAAAGACAATACTCTGTAAATGAATGGCGTTAACCTGACCATGTATGTGTACATGATTGTTTCCATATCACACACCCCATCCCATCAACTCATCCCCTACCCACCAGCTGCACCCTGTTTGTGTGTAAGTTTGTATTGAAGGCAATGTACATGCTGATTCTGAGACTCCAGTGGAGGAAATATCCATGTGGTAGAACTGGTAGAATAAATAAAAAATTAATAAAGGGTTAAGTCTGTTATCTAGGACAACATTAGCCATCCATAAGGTCGTGCATCCCAATCCTCGCCTTTTGATGATATGTTGAGACACTTTGTAGTAAATGACTCAGCCGCGAGTTTTTCGATGATTTTTTATACATATTTCTTATGGTAGATTATCGCTCACTTGACAAGATTGTGTGGACACTACTTACACCAGTCTGTTGTGTACACAGTGTACCATGAACACACAGATCCTATACGAGTTCACAGCACACTCTATTATCCTACCCCGCATATAAATCTCCATAGACTTAACATGGTGGGCCTGTATGCCACGGTTATGCCATAAAATATTTAAATGCCACTGGTGACATATGAAGTTAAAAACATATGACAGGGCAGGATAAAATCTAAACATCACTCAATTTTATATAATTGTTTACATGCCATTCGTTGTCTTCCGCTACAGATATCACTCAGCTCCGCTTCGTGATATCATTCCGCGAAAAAAACTCATGCCATACAAACAATCATATGAAATTTCGTGATGTTTCATGATAATAGGCACAAGCATCTAACATTTTGTGGGGTTGGTCAGTGCACATGTTTGCTATTTCCGGTGATTAAAAGATACATCAAGTTGGAGGATAAGGCCTTGCACCCACCAACGTCGATTCTGGACCCGATTCGCCTGACGATTAACTTCCCGATTGGGATCCAAAATTTGATTCATTGGTCATAGTGTAAGATGTTTCTAATAGTGTACCCAGAGGACTATCGGAGGGTGGTTTTGGCCCAAGGAATTCAGGTCGACTATAGAGTGTAAAACTGTCCCAGGGTGCTATTAACACCATGTACGGAGGTCATGGTGAAGGTCATGGTTTACACCGAATGCAGTCATTGGCTGCTTAGTCAATCCATGCTTTTTATATTCCTTATATGGAAGTGAAGGCATAGGGACAACTCCATGCAGATCGTGGTTCATTGACGTTGGTGTTTGCGGGGCCTAGAGGTCTAAATAGGCATGCTGCACATGAGTTGGCTAAATCCTAACAACCTAAGACGAAGTAGCTGTTTCCTCCTATTGCCCTCAAGCGATATCCGTTTAGAAGAAAGTGTGGCATTATTTACACTAAACCCAATGTAAGGGTATCGGAGGTGCTCGTTTGTTTGACGACTCGGGGTCCCTGCCGTTATATAAGTGGCGGCTCACCTATAGTCATAGAGCACCCATGATCAATGTCTACCAACTCCTTTGTTCTTGTGTTCTACATACTCAGGCAACGGAAGCAGTAGAGTCCATATTCAATCTGCGGCTTGAATGGCAGCCCGGCCCTGCGACGCAGATAGACAGGCAGCCCCTGGCAATCACTCTCCAGCCTCATTTCCGTCCGCTAGTCGTGCTGAGGATGTGGTGGAGAGTGTGGAGGTGATAGGGACGGGGAGGCTGAGATGGTGGATGGTGGCGGGGAGAGAAGGGGTGGAAGGGCCGGCCGCCTGGCTCTCCTTATTACTACAGCTAACGGCATCTTGCTTTGCGCAGAGAAGCTATTTGGAGACTATGGGAAGCTTGGTGGAATCGATCATAAATGACTGCAGCCAATCTGTAGTAGGTTGGAGTTTTTGCTAAAAACACATACCATATAGATTTAGTAAAAAATAGGAACTAACAGTTTGAATATTTTTCAGGTACTATATACAATTCAAGTGTTCAATAAATCGTAAAAGAAAATAGAGTTTCAATAAGAAATTACGATGTTGTTTGTTTTGTGACAAACTTTCTCCAGAAATTAAACTGAGATGGTTAGGGTATCTATGAGATAATGTGGTAAAATTCTTTTTTTTCTTTTTTTTTTTTACCAGCAGTCGCTGAAGCTGTGCGCCTCGTCTATACAATCTATCTATGAGATAATGATACTAGTCTAAATGTAGTGAAACTATTGTTAACTGTCTCGGTTTTATAATAAAGTGATTTAAGCCAATGTTCTATGAACAAATCTTTGAGGGAAGGACAATCAATATTGTTACACCTTAGTTTTCCTCGTTTGAAAATTATAGACTGAGAACAAGTCAAGCTTCAGAATTAATTCCAGATACTCAAACACTTTATAATGTATGTAGGTATATGGACATGGGATAGACGACCAGATAATGTTAGATTATCAGCAAGAAAATACCGATTTCAATAAGGCTAAAAGGAACGATACCGTTGATCCTGCCAAAGGGTGAGATCTTTTATGTGAATCAAAGGGTTGTTTCCTATCATAGAGGTATTATTTTCGATAGAATTCTTTGACATATAGGAAAAAAACACCCGTGATTATTAAACTGTCAGTGAAGCGTCGTCTATTTTCCCTGCCTTCAAACCCCGCACAAATAGGGCACGTAGCTATTGTACGATGGAGGCGGCCATCTTGCCCCCGAAGCCATCCAAAACACCAGGTGGCAGGATCAATAATCAATTGATTTCATCCAAACTGTTTTCGAGGCTTGCAATAGAGGAACTCTAAACTTTATTACGTTATCCTGATTAAGGCTACATAATTGAGCAGAAATTATATATTTTTGCGACACACAAGGGTTCTAACGATGGTAAGATCTTCCACCAAGGGTTCCTCAACATGGATATGATTCCTGTATTCACCTTGTTCTGCCGTACAAAGGCTGAATGGAACCAAACGCCTTTCTTTTTAGAGCATGCTCGCACGCGCTATATACATTGTCTAAAGGTTGGAGTGGTCACATGGACAATAAACGACGCTTCACTGGCAGAGGTACCCAGCCCAGTTTGGGGACAGTGCACCCCTCTCATAAGATCTCACATTCTCTATGTGGTATTCTGTACTCTCACTATGCTCTATGGAACAAAAATTCTTAACTAACTAATCTTCCGTGCTAAAGACGTACATCAATGCAATCCAAAGATTCCTATAATCTGTGTGCCAGTGGATTCTCAAGGCTCTAAGCCTAGTTCATTAAGAATTCTTCTCCCATAGAGCGTAGTGAGAACCTTGTACAGAATACGACTCAGAGAGTGTGAGATCTTATGAGAGGGGTACACTAAGAGGGCCGGGTACACTGGCTAAGGGCTGCATAGAGTTCTGCTTTGCTTTTCACCCCCATGTATAGACTTGCTCAAGTCTTTGATTATGAACATTCATTAAATAATTAAACACAATGAAAATAAAGGTCATTATAGTATACATGTATCCTTCTCTGACTGGCCCATGAATCAAAGACTTGTCCACTCTGACCAGAATCTCCTGTTTATGACCCCAATCTGCTCTCTGTAACCCTATACTTCCTCATACCCCTCCCCCTCCCTTCCTCCAGTTCTCTGGCCGCCTGTGTTGTCATAGCAATACATTTCGACCGCTGCTGACTGTGACCCGATCGAGATCAAAGTGAGAGGGTATCAATCTCCCAGCAGATATCCTGACCAGTAGCCAGACCTCTGCTTGGGGAGTGTGGCGCAAAATCGCGCCAGTCTACACGGCCGATTACGGATGAGACCAGTCCCTGTGTCACTCAGAAGGGGCGGAGGGGTAGGATACAGGGACTGAGGCCAGTCTAGGATGAGACCAGTCCCTGTGTCACTCAGAAGGGGTGGAGGGGTAGGATACAGGGACTGAGGCCAGTCTAGGATGAGACCAGTCCCTGTGTCACTCAGAAGGGGTGGAGGGGTAGGACACAGGGACTGAGGCCAGTCTACCCCATGTACAATGCCTATCATGACATCAGTATGCATATTACTTACAGTGATGAGTCTGCATAGTCATCAGGCCATGTTTGCTCTCACTGGGGCAAAGAGTAATGAGTATGCATGGTGTGAACAACCTTCTCTGTAATCTCCGCATGGCTATCAGCAGCCTGTCAGGATAATTTTACCTCGAGAGAAGCCACGGGGCGTAGAGCCAGAAAGACTGGGTGACAGCACTGAAGTAATGAGGGTGACAACGGCCGCTGTAATGAGTCTAAGGCCCAGGCATCGCGTGAGCTTCTAGTATCGCCAAGCCCACCTCTCCGTTTGGAGACAGCCATGGCAGCTATAGCAGGTTCAGGTCAATATCACTTTCCCAGCAGATCTCTCGCGGCGCTAGCGCTTACTAATCTCTGCCTAGCCTGGAAGCCTGTGTGTTTACTCACATTGTCGGCCAGGTAACGCCTTCCATTGTTTGGATGCACTATGGGTAACGCCTCCATTTTTACGGTGCATCATGGGTAACAGTGTTCAGCTAGTACTATGCTGGTTTTAGAGAAACAATCTGATAAATTATCTTTTATCTTTTGAAAGGTTGCCATTACTTCATTTTTTATTATCTTTTATCATTAATCCCTAATACCATGTCTGATTTGACAAAACAAAAATTAATGTAAATAATTTACCATGTAATATGTGCTTCTTTATATACCTACGTGTAGACCCTAAAGCACTAAAAATCTATGATATTTGAAAAACTGGTGGCTGGGACAAATCCTGTCCCAAACAGGCAGGTCGGTGCTGAGATACAAGTGGCCGCATGAAGTAGAGCGAAGAATCTCTGCTAGGAGAGTGAGTCAATATTGGACCGGATTTCCTGCCGTCCGAGTCATCTCTTTTGACGTTATTGGTAACAAGACTTTTAACGGTGGCAAGGTTAGTCAGGGCAGGGAAGGGGGGGTTGACAGGCGGAAGAAGGAAGGACCTATATGGGCGGAATAATCTAAATACCGGAAGATGGTGTATTATAGAGGACACCTATTATATGAAAGTTAACGGTCAAAGCTCGTATACCATCGGGTTTTAATTATGTAGCTACGAGGTGGGATAGAGCTCTGAACCGTAGACTTTCATATAGGTTTCTGGATTCATCTTACC
The DNA here is from genome assembly GCA_950022655.1 of Alentia gelatinosa. Lineage (NCBI taxonomy): Eukaryota > Metazoa > Annelida > Polychaeta > Phyllodocida > Polynoidae > Alentia > Alentia gelatinosa. The sequence continues at coordinate 11,152,238 of OX465583.1, forward strand.
CCTCACATTGACTAATCGGCTAACATTTGTGACAAATTTTTTTAGGGCATGAACAGAACTCAAACTCGATCCATGCCCCAGAAAAATTGGAAATATAACATTTGTGACATGACCCCCCATCTAGTATTTTTGTTAATACTCCATGGGCGTTGGGTACGAGGCCTACAGGGGAAAATGCCAGGAGATAAAGAGGAGTAAAGCAGGCTTTTTCAGGGAATGGAGAGATGTGCATTATTTAAAGACACTTTCCAAAGGTCAGTGACCTAAGACACTCTTAAAAATGACTTAAAGATGAACTTCAGTAACTAGGCTCTTTTAACGAATTCTAAAAGCTAGGCACAGGCTCCACCCAACACATCCTCTGGACATGTGGGGAGTGGAGCCTACATGGATTATTTCTCAACCGGGAGGGTTCTATGTGACTACGAACACTAGGAGCAGCTCCACTACTGTATACCCCGCTTTTCAGACTAAAGAAGAAACCAACAAGTTTTGGTCAAAGTCATTCTCCATGAGTTTGATGCGGGGTGATATGAACAGCTGAGTGAATATCACATAGCAGTCAAACGAGTTGGAGAATGACTTCTTTGACCAAAACGAGTTGCTTTCTGTATTTATCTCACCCCTGTACACACTAAAAGAATGGACAACACACAGGCTATATACCATGGAGAACGGACTGCAATACTTGTAGTTAGGCCTATGGACATTCATTTCAGGAGTGAGATAATAGATACATACCGCAGAAGAATACTATATAAAACCTCGAACGCATGGAAGCATCTAACCCTTGAAAGAAAGCAAGCTACTTCATACGAGAACTTTGCAAACCTTACTCAACAAAACCTATAAGCCAAAAGAGGCCAATATATACTTAACTAATATCATAACAAAATACCAACACTGATACGTGGAAACATAGAGCTATCCCAACCCAGCACTATCAACATGGGAGAATCACATGAGTTCTACTCAAAATCATCATTGTTTATATAATCATCTAGATATAAGATATCGAAAGTATAGGATACTGACTAGCAATCACTACCATAACGAGTTAATTGTACGTTTAAATGATTTCTAATGTCAACCTGAATTGCTATCGCTATAGTTCCTGCCATCACTAAGAAGCAGGTAATGGAATGGTTAACCTGTTGTTAACCCCTTTACACTTGTTTTCTTAAAAGGATATCCTGACCTATGAACGTTCTACTGGACCTGGAGCCTAGTGAAAATAGGACTGCTTCATACCCTAGTAGGCATCCTCCAGAATAAAAATCTAATGAAAAAACCCCACACACAATGCACTATGCGCTTGTCCAAGATTATGTTGTGATTTTGGTAATGGGTGTTTCAACTGGATATTGTAATAAGGTTTGACGTATGAACAGAGCCACTAACACAAAGTAAGATGGCGATAGTCGGAAATAAGACATAGAGCAGATCGTCTGTATAGCTAAGGGAATGATCACGTGAGTTGCTGACGTAGCAGCAGAGGGGTATGCCTCTGCGGTTCCTGCTGAGAGCAGCATTGAGTACAAGGTTAAGATCTAGTAGAGAACTAGAGAGAAATGCCGCTCCTCACTAGAGGATGAGCTTATTCTAGGCACCAGAGGCTTCACTCTCCATGGAGTGGAGTCGTCTATAGGAGAACTATAGTTGCATGGAGTTGCCTACTCTGTGAGTTTGGTTTGGTTTGGTTGATTTAATGTCCGATAATCATAATTAACTTATATCAGACTGCTGTGGTTAATACTTTTCTAAATAGGTCCTAAGTGAAGTGTAGGGTCTATTGCCTGGAAGGACCAGGCAATGTACTAGATTCTATAACTTTTCAAAAATCTTGGACTCCCTAAGGAATCCAAGAATTTCTTTATTGCCAGTGTTGTGGAACACACTATACATTGATGTTGCATTTTCCCCTGCTTTTCCGAGTTACCTGACAATGTAGTATGAGATGTTTTACACTCAAAGGAGTGTTGCATGGTTGGCACTAAGGTAACTTACAGACCGACGAGTAAGGAACTAACTCTCAATGGGAGAGAACACAGAGAGGATATATTGGACTTGTGATAACGGAACATTTGAATGGACAAGTGTTGATATTACACACAATATCCCCTTACTAAAAATTGCTAAAAAAAATGCATTACGCTTACATGTCCAGTTATCTAATGCTGAAAAATACGTTGCCAGGTGTTTGTTTGGCTGCAGGCATTGTGTAACCAGGCAGATAAGGTGCGAAACCAACCTGTGGAAAAAGATCTTTTCCCTCCATTACGCACCAGAAGGTTCCTGTCATCGCATGAGACGGACCTGATTTGATCCTGACAGTCAGAAACTAAATATTGTCTAAAACATCCATTCATCAATCATGAAATCTGATTCTTTCCCGGAATAGTTGTTCTGATAAGCAGTCCCAGAGTAGCGTTAAACAAGTTGTGAAATAAGCTTTAGATAATGTCCGGCAATGCTGTCAATATGATATCCCATTTTAATGTAAATAGTTTGCATTGCTGAGAAAACTTAAATCATCGAGAATACTAAAAATATCTACAGAGAAAATTCGTGTCAATGTCCTGTTCAGAAATTGACATTCAAACAAAAATACATGAGAAAATAATATCTCTTATCGGTTAAGGATGAAGAAAACGATTCAAAATACCCAGAGCATTGATTGCCATTTTTTGAAAAGAATAATTTTGCCGGGACAAATTCTTGGTGATTTGAATTTTCTCCGTCTTGTCGATATGAATAGTTACATCTAGACTTGCTCAAGTCTTTGATTATGACCATTTATTAAATGATTAATCACAATCAGAATTAAGTTTTTTTTTAGTATACATGTATCCTTCTCTGACTGGCCCATATCAATGAGGAGGGTAGCCAAAGTATGCAGGGACTGGAGCCAGTCTAAGTTGCATCCTCCTCTTAGTTGACTCTAAGAAAAAAATAGTCAAAGGCGTCAAATCGTTTTGCAAAGATCGTTATATTTGGTCTTATTTCCAGCAATCTGCCGAAATTGCAATGACAGGCTCCTATAACTGTCAAAATAAAAACTTGCTCAAAAGTGAATAAATCTTTAAATTTAAGCTTTCATACTTCTATCCTGCAAAGTTTTTTGATATATCTTGTTAGGATCACATCAAACTACCTTTAATTACGCATATCTATCATGTACAGAGAGTTCAAACGACGATTTTCGTAACGCTGGTAGAGCGATAATAACAGAAAGCTAGGGTGATCGAAACTGGCAATACCCTCTGCCCCAAGCGGTCGTGAAAGAAACTAAATGTTCCGCTCCCGAGAATGTATCGGAAGTACAAAGGTACACGGCATATCGTGCAATATGTACAGAATTAGTACACCCCATGCAGCAGTACGTGTTTACACTGGGTTTGTGCATAGGTATATAATAATATGAAGAGACATCACAAGTTTGATTTTGAGTTTATTTATGTCACACATTTTGTTGGCTAGGTGATCTAACGAGCTGAAGACATATGAGATTACGGAACCAACAAAATGAGTGACGTAAATAAACTTAAACTGAAACTCGTGGCGTCTAGATTTTATCGTACTCCGTCTACACGATTTTTGAATATTAGATAGCAGTGATATAAAGAACATTTTATGTCACACCCTTGACATAAATAAATCCCATGTTAAACCTATGGCGTTTTTTTTTATTAGGGATAGGATAAATCACATTTATGCTTATCATTTGAGGAATGTATTTTACACATATCATAGATAGATACAGGGAAAGGAATGCCTGAAATCTGTTTGCGTTATCAATATCAAGACAAACCAAAGACAGTTTCTGGGTTAAAAGAAAACTTCTAAGCCTTTAGATTTGGGTGTTGAACAAAAATAAAATGGCGAATGCTCAGCCTGTCAGACCCAATCTTGATAATCTGAATTAAATGAGAACAATTACTAAGACCTGATATCAATGCTACTTTGTATCTTCATTGGCATTTGATTAGGTGCTTCTGAATTTAAATTCCGTCACTAATTCGAATATCCCTTTGTCCTGTCATCTAAAGTATGTGTTTTTCTTCGACTGTGTGCTCAGTTCCCTGATTTCACAGATTTCAGTTGTTTTCTCCAGTCTAGCTTGTATCGATTTTCTGTTATTGAAACTACTTCGAGGGAATTAATCTGGAAGAAGAGAATAGAAAGATTCTGCTGATAGGATTTTTATTTTTATTCATAGAATTCGCTTCCCTCCCAGTCTAATAGTAGCTTAGACATCATTTGTTAAATGTCGTAAGTCCGTAGCACTCGAAAGTAACGTTTGAATTCCTAATGCCCCATTCTCTATCTAAAAGTATAACACGAGGCAAAAATACATTATCCTACATGGATACGGCTCAAGTATATCATCTGGTGTATTTTTCTTGAAACAAAAGAGAAAATAAATAACGATTGAATGCAAGTCTTTTCAAATACTAGAAATGTAATCATATTATAGTTTCCTTGTCATATTCGTGTTCAGACTACTATGCATATAATTAGAAAATATTTCTAGATAGGATAAGGGATATATTTGCAATAAGGGCAAGCACAAGCAATGGAATTACATAATGTCTGCTGAAAGATTTCAGCATTTGAGTAAAAGGTCATAAGCCAGACACTACATTGTCTTAGCATTATATATACAAGATTATGTTCTTCACAATGTTTCTCTATAATTAAAAGAAACAGGCTTTCAGAACTTTTCCTCTGTCTAACGTCACCTTCTTTTATATCTGACTATACATATATGATTCCTGGTTAGCTTAAAGCATGCCATATAAAGCCTGTATCATCAAATTGGACTATATGTTTAAGGGAACACTATCTGCTCCACCCTCCCATCCTACTAAAGAAACACTAGGCTCAGACACACACCATTCCAAAGAGAAACTTATATGTGAATAACAACATTAGGTTTGTGTTCAAAGATAGAGAACCTTTTCTCTGAAATAAAATATAATTCATTCATTCCACTTACAAATCAGACAAAACACCACATCGCCTAGAAATTTACTCGCATGTGTACACAATTGAATATTCTATTTAATTCTGAGCCAGATTGCCATACCCTAGGCCCTTATACAACCGTGAAGTCAGCTTATTAAGGCTGCATCACCTCCAGCTATTCATTGCTCACTCCTAATGTGGGCGGACCTATTTTTACACAACGACCTCCAACCATTTTCACTAAAATTCTACCCTCACCCGGCGTTTACACTAGACGATTATAGGTAGCGATTCTTGAATTTTGCACAACCTGACAAGTTTCAGCTGCCAATGACTAGACATTGGTACATATAACTAGGAGCCAAAAGTATGTTCATCACAGATGACTGAGCGTGCTATTATAAGGTTTGAAGGTTTGAGTCAGATTTAGCCTATGGATTGTTTTCTGTAACCCACCTGCACCCAGTCAACTTGTCATTTCTCTAACTGCCTGAGTCTAGAATCAAAACATATCAAGCAACAGTCGGTCAATGAGGTATTTCAGTCTTGAGCGATTGGTCATGGTCAGCTGGGCACACCTCTAAGACCCTGAGACACTGGCTCCCTGCTCTGTTTTCACTCTCACAGTGAACGGCATGCAGATAGTAAAGGGATAGTTTTCTGGAAACACACTGAAAGTTTAATGTGACCACTCTAACCTCTACATGATGACACTGGCTCCCTTCTCTGTTCTCACTATCATAGTGAACAGCATGCAGATAGTAAAGGGATAGTTTTCTGAAAGCACACTGAAAGTACTATGTGACCACTCTAACTCTGATTCTAACCCTGACTCTAACCTCTAGATGATGTATTTAGCGCGTGCAAGCACGCTCTAAAAAGTATAAATGCTTGAGGAAATTCTTGGGTTGATGACTATTGCAGCCAATATTGCGTAATCAAACACTATCTGACGGCTATTGGTTAGACGATCTACAATCGTCATGGTATAGTCGTCTAGTCTAAACGCCGAGTCAGTGTCCATTCAGTCCGATCAAAGTTGGTAAACAAGTGTAAACGCTGGTGAACAGTTCATGTAGGTGAGCTAAAAGATGCCAGTCCTTCTGTTATATATTTTCTCTTTTCTTGTGATGTGGGTGGACAGAACCAAATTCGTGCTGATATGGTGGAGAGTGGCAGTGCGTTGACATTATGAGTGTTTTCCTTACACTGGCAACCAGAGCTACGCAAAGTTAGCTCTGGCCGGCTCAGATATACGGCCGTCTTGACCCAGTAGCGGGACCTGGGACCTGTTTCAATATAAGTGTTAGTAATAGTGAGAGGAAGGCCTCAACAGTGACAGTAATAGTGCCACCAACAGCGAAGCACAGAGATTCCCGTTTCAATAGCTGTGTTACTGTTCCCCACTGACGGTCGTTGTTAACGGCATAGTGCACTAATTGAGCACAGAGTATTGCTATGCGTGTTGCCGGTCCGGGCGAGACCCAGAGGAGGTGTGAAGCGCAGCGCCCCCTATACCGACCTGAACCATATATACAAACGCGACAGCCTGAGGTAGCCAATTTCAATCATGACATCGATTGGTTAACCATGGTGTGCGGTGGTGGTAGGCAGCAGTAGGAGAGGTGGGTAGCGCACAGGGACTGAGGCCAGTCTAGCCCTAGTCGGGAAACCTTGACTGCCTTGCAGACAGTCTTCACAGTCAGAGCCTTTAGGACTAGTCTAGCCCAAGCCTAGCAATACTTGTGAGAAATAAGGCATTATTCCACAACAAAAAACAGGCATAAAACATGGAGCTCTATTGTGGTTTGGAATAGATTATATATTACTCTATCAATATCTGAAAAGATTTTTGATAGAGCTCTAACAGTTTGTATATAGTAGCTGTCCCTAATTAGCCCATTTTGGCAATATTTTCCTATAGGAATCTGCATGGCTTCATGCTTTGTTGTGGTTGTCTATTGTCGCTCAAAACTGTAGGGGGCGCTGCGCTTCACACCTCCTCTGGGCGAGACCACCGCAATTATAGCACCACCAACAGCGCCACCAACAGCAAGAGTGAACGCCACTTGACTGGTGAAACGGTTACTCCCACTGTTGGTGACGCTCATTACCAAAGTGACGCTCGCTGTACAATTCACCTACCATACTGCCACTGTGGGATCAATGACACCAACAGCGATTGGATTTTCAACTATTGAAACAGGTCCCTGTTTTTTTACTGTCCTACCAGATCTTTCGTACTGCTTGGAGAGTGTGTTACATCATAACCTCGAAGCCAATTTTCCATTTTCTTATTTCCCATCCTGTGTGTTTTTCCAAAATATAATGAACATAAATCTTGGTTTCTTTATTGATATTTTAGCTATGAATATTTTATATTAGGTATGTCTGCTTTTAGAGCTTACATTGAACAAAACTACCTGCATCGAGGCGTCCCCCGACTGATCCTTTGTGGCATTTAACTATATATCGTAGAAGGGGTTGTTTTCCTGAGCTTTCCGTTGGGTGGCACTTGGCGTAGCGTATCACCAGCGACCTGTTTCACTAGTTTTGTGACATGTCTAGATGGCGTGACATGTCTAGATGGTGTGTCCGGTTTCATAAGAACTATATAATAGATTTTGTGCGTTCTTACTTGCACTGTTGGTGCCGCTTTTCATGTCTGTCTAACACTTCTGTCACAAAACTAGTGAAACAGGTCCATGATGTGTCTAGATTTGTCTAATTCTTATGTTTGAGGTCTGTCTTTACCTAAGGGCAGCTACTTGTGTTGTCACGAAACTAGACAACCCCAATGTCTGTATGGTGTCACAGACATGTCACAAAACTAGTGAAACGGGTCCCTGGTGTTGGAGAGAAGAAAAAGGAGGTGACGCTGTTGGCGGTTCCTGGTGGTGTCAAACCTATTTGGACCATTTGGCCAGCAAGGTCATCCAAACCTTCCCTTGTACAATCTGAATAGTGTTTCCGAGAGCAGTCGTTCCAACTGGTGTCACGGGGACAGAGCCTCTAGGAACCTGGAAATGCATCATAGGAATTCGAGGACGGCTCAAAACTGTCTGAAAACAAAATCCGTGCCAGCATTGGCGGCGAGGGGCGAGGGGCTGACATCCCTCGTGCTCTCCTGGCACTTGGTGAAGCGAATAACCAGATGGCATGGCGGTCTCTGGGCCTCCTATGGTGCAACCGTTATGGCTAACAGGTTCGCAACAATGACAATAATCCGCATTGAAGCAATAGAAATATTAATATTATACATCATGAGAGTGCCACTGTGGGTCCTCCTGTGTTGCAATCATTATGGCTAGCGAATATACAACACTGACAATAATCAATATTGAAGTAGCTGAAATATTAATACTATACATCAAAGCACAAACCGAATGCCACTGACACCGGGGAAGAAAGAAAAAATAATTTTAAACACACAAAAACAAATGGTACATCTAGCTTGTGACATCATCATACCCAATGCTGATTGGGTATATTGGGTACAAGGTTTCTAAGTCTATGGCTAAAAATATCAGGATGAGACGGTGGCAAAAAAGTTAACATCCGGGCTGAACCATGATTATCTCAATGCTGCCGTTCTTTTTAACACTGGGTAGAAAATAGAAGGAACCATATCCTATGTCTGGTTGATATTCTATTGCGTCTTATGACTACTTCCGGTCCCACTCTCCTTTACCATCACGTGACTTCCGGTCTCCATGACGATATTTCAGAGAAAGCTCCTCTCCTCTGAGTGAGGGAATCCGATGTCATGAGCTCTCTACAAATGTCAGTCATGCTATTTTACCGGCTCCGATATCAAAGGGCTATCAGCATAGAGAGTTGACGGGTGGCTGATATATGACACTACTGTAGAGGGGACACATGCAATGCACTTATAGAGCGAATTCGAGCTGTCACATACAGAAATGAAATCAACCCAGCGCATATTTCTCCATTTCCCCCAAACTGGGTATATATATCACCTTCCCAGAAGGATATATAAAAATAAATTCAATTTATTTGCTTTCTATTACTAGTTTTTTGAATACACAGAAGTACAGAATATGCCTGAATTATTTCTTTCTTTCTATTTTCATTTTCATTTCTTTTACTATTGTTACTAGGTGAGCATGAACGATTAACATAACTTGGTGTCACACTCGTGAGGGCCCGATAGCACGCAATAATCAGGAATCAATTTATGTTTGCTATAACTTTTATTATCTATTTTAATGTTAATTATCTATTTATGATGTGGTACATGTTATTTTCTTCTATCAAAGTGCCAAAGTATGTTTGTAGCAATGAGAATGGGAAATTAGAAGCATTACTTAAGGTTATTTTCTAGGCTGCATTAGGAGCAGCACAATGAGATTAAAAGACATATTTTGGATCTTTTGAAAAAGTCCCATTATTAGCTTTGTTCGTGTTTTAAAGTAAATGTCCAAAACTTGAGCTTTCTCTTAACGAACAAGCAAAGCGTACCAAAGAATATTTATAACAAAATACTTGTAAATTCATTATAAATGCTATGTTAAGCGGGTAAAAAAGAAGATGAAACAAACTCAAACTCATGTTGGGAGATGCAGTCATAACGGTCCTTGTACCGATGTACTACCCAAATGAAAGAAAGTACTTAGACAAAAATATGCACCCCTTTCTTATTTGTTAAAGCCTTCCATTCATAATGTCTTATAATTATCAATTCAATTATTCAAAATTGTGTATAATCCTACTGTACTGTGAAACTGTGTCCCATTCTTTAACCCGTCGTGGTTTTTATCTCTGACTCATGTTTTAGATAATGTTTACTATCATAAAGACATTATTTAAGGGTCATTGCAGCTTGTTATGATTAATGCCAATTTAACAATTACCTCCAATTGTCCTTCACTATTGAGAAAAACAAGCAGCACGAGATGAGGAAATTCCTTCTTCAAAGAACCGCTTAAAAAGGCTTGATTCCATTGCGTTGATTTAACTCCCACTGTGGTCCAGGGGTCTGTTTAACATCGGACGAGCGGGGCTGTACCTGGACGATACGAGATACAAGGCGAGGGACGAGGTTCTGGGCGATTGTCGTCCAATGTGGTTTAATAAGGCATGTCGTCCAGGGTAGGGCCTATCTCTCGTACAGTTTCTCCTACGTTTGACCTATATGACTCCATACGAAAGGTCGTCCGCTGGAGGTGACCGTGTCAGGCAGGGGACCAGTTAGTGGATGAATCCCGCACCAAATATCAACTTCCGGGACCTATTCGAAAGGCAAAATGGATGCAAAACAAACTCCTCCCCCTAAATACGCTAACATAAAGTGCTGATTCCACATGATTGAGGCTTTATCAGAAAGTTTCTGGTCTCTTTGTAATATATCAAAGACTTCTTATATGTTGAATGTCCTCGCACGATAAATCATATAAGCGCCATTGTAAGTATGATACAAGACTGTTGTGAGGCTAATACAAGACTGCTGGAAGACTGATACAAGACTATTGTAAGACTGGTGTAAGATTGTTGTAAGGCTAATACAAGACTGTTCTAAGACAATTGTAAGACTGATACAAGACTATTGTAAGACTGTTATAAGAATGAATCAAGATTGTTGTAAGACTGATACAAGACTATAGTAAGACTGTTCTAAGACTGTTGTAAAAATTATACAAGACTATTGTAAGACTAATGTAAGGCCATTGTAAGTATGATACAAGACTGTTGTGAGGCTAATACAAGACTGTTGGAAGACTGATACAAGACTGTTGTAAGACAATTGTAAGACTAATACAAGACTATTGCAAGACTGTTGTAAGAATGAATCAAGATTGTTGTAAGACTGTTACAAGACTATAGTAAGACTGTTGTAAGACTGTTGTAAGAATGATACAGGACTGTTGTAAGACTGTTGTAAGACTGATACAAAACTGTTGTAAGACTGTTGTATGACTGATACAAGACTGTTGTAAGACTGGTGTAAGGCTGATATAAGTCTGATACAAGACTGTTGTAAGACTATTGTAAGACTGTAGTAAGAATGAATCAAGATAGTTGTAAGACTGTGACAACACTATAGTAATACTGTTGTAAGACGGTTGCAAGAATGATATAAGACTATTGTAAGACTGTTTCAAGACTGTTGTAAAACTGGTGTTAGACTGTTGTAAGGCTAATACAAGACTGTTGTAGGACAATTATGAGACTGATACAAGACTATTGTATGACATTTGTAAGATTGTTGTTAGAATGATACAAGATTGCTGTAAGACTGATACAAGACTGTTGTAATACTGATACAAGACTGTTGTAAGGCTGAAACAAGACTTGTATGGCTGTTGTAAGGTTGATACAAAACTGTTGTAAGACTAATACAAGACTCTTGTCAGACTGAAACAATTGTAAGGCTGAAACAATTGTCTTTCAACAGTCTTGTATCAGTCTTACAAGCCCAATGCACACTGTGCGACTTTTCCCGTTTTTAGCGGAAAAGTCGCCGTAAAACTCCCCTTGCTATAGTTTCCTGGTGAAATATCGCAACGTGTGCCATGCTTTCCTTGCGATATCGCAGACCCCATTATGCAACCCTTTTTCACCCTCTTCCCCCCTGCTGATTTGGGGTTTGTCGCTGACTTTCCCTTGAGACTTTGAGTCTTTCGAATATAATAAGGGCATCGCACACTTTGCGACATTTTTCCTTGAGATATGCTTGAGATTTTGCACTGAAAATATCGCAAGGGGTGCATCTAAAGCCCAACGCACACTGTGCGACTTTTCCCATTTTTAGCGGAAAAGTCGCAGTAAAACTCCCCCTTGAGATATTTTCTCGGTACAATATTGCAACGTGTGCCATGCTTTCCTTGTGATATCGCAGACCCCATTATACACCCCTTTTCGCCCGCTGATTTGGGGTTTGTCACTGACTTTCCCTTGAGACTTTCCTTGAGACTTTCGAATATAACATGTTGTATTTTATCGCATGCGACTTTTGCCTTTTGGATGCCACCTCCCGCTGGGCGGGCTGTCGGCCCGGGTCCCGGGTCCCAGAAAAGTCTCAAGCGACCCGTGCAGAATTATCCCTCCCCTTGCATATACCCGGCCCATGGCTAGTCTCAAACATCCAGCCAATATATATGTTTCTCTTCACAGAAACAGATTATAATTGTCATTATATATCACTACAGTTTTAAATTAAATTTTCAGTATGGCAAGAAATAATACCTAAGAAAAGATGTACAGCTGTGTAGAAAAATACAAAAAAAATAGCAGATTTCAGTTTAGTACTGCACGAGAATCTCACTCTCGTGGCTCTTCAATCTCCATGCCTATGTCTGGTTCACTCTGTCCTTATGTGCGGGAAGAACTCCATGCGGATTCGCTCAGAATCGTAGTTTTTTTTTAGATATAGTAGGTAACAAATTCTAGAGGATGATAGATTCTGTTAGCAAAATGTGCGATATCCTTAAAATGTTACATTTTATCACATGCGACTTTTGCCTTTTGAATGTCACCTCCCGCTGAATAGGGTGGCCTTTTTAAGCTTGTAATGGTTATTTCTTGGATCAGAGAATCGCAATTTTAAAAGATTTAAAATGGTAGCTTTCTTTAAGACAAGCGTCTATACCAGCTTCAGCTACGACACCCCTTTGGGGTGTCGTCCGTTTACGAGACCTTGAGACGATGTAGGAGAGTGTGGACGAGGTTTCTCCGTTGGACGAGTTTCTTGTTGAACGAGACTTTCTCATGGCAGCTCTCTCGTATCGTATGGGGCTCGTCCCTGGACGAGCGAGAGACTTGTTGAACGAGACTGGCTGGACGACCACCGTGCGACCTTTCAAACTCTCGTTCATCCGATGTTAAACAGACCCCAGATGCACTTCAGTTTCCTGGCACCAAAACCTGCCTGTGTCTAGTGTCTGTCTGGAGGCCATCGGCGCAATGGAATGCTCCTGGTTCATCTGCTAGATCAATTTTCAAAACCTAAGGTCTAAAACTGATATACAAGATCATCTTAATGTTAGCATGGATTTGCCCTACCTTTTGACAATCTTGAAGTATGAGCTTTTCTTATGCAAAAATCTGTTTGAATGGATTTGCCTTAAGATGTAGACTACCTCGATGTGTGAGCACATTCTTTAAACACCTACGTTATACCGGGGACACACCTAGCGAGTGAAGACCGCGATTTCCGGAATCGCCAACACGAATTGGCGTATATATATATATATATATATATATATATATATATATATATATATATATATATATATTTATATATATACATATGAGATATTATTTCATAGGAATATCTCCTGCCTATAATTTAGCATTTTGGAAGCAATAATCAGGTGAAATATGAAATAAAAGCTCACATATAGGCCATTTTGTGTTTGCGATTACGGAACTCGCTGCGTTGCCTCAAACAAATGCGAGAGATTGAAATTTAAAGTTTCATATTTCGTTTTCAAGTTCGCTGAAAAGCATGGAAGGCGCCCATGGGCAGATAAAGAACATCGGGTCCAAAGGTTGGGCAGATCTTGATTATCAGGGACACGAATTGTAATTATAACTCGGGTGAAGCAGGGAAAGTGATCTCCGGGGATTTAAAGGCATGTTCCACAATGCACAGTGGCGACAACTGCTGATTTTTAAATATTGTCAACTATCAATCAAATCTGGTGATTTATTCTAATTCCAAATGAGCAGATTTAGTGTTCCGTCCAGTTTATGCATTCTTGATAGGTAAAATAGGGCAATTTACATCTGCTTGAATTACGTAGGAAATGTACTGAAAAATATGATTTTCTTCAATTCTTTCAAAAACAAGGACGCTGATCTATTTGACACACAAATACTGCACCACTCACCCTGCTGGTCTCAGACATACTACTGCATCGCTCGATAGTTTCTCAGTGTGTATCGCCGTTTATATAGGATATGTATAAGTACTTGGAAATAGGTCAATTGTACGACAACTATACGACGTTTTGTACGGACGATACTGCTGATGCCGACGACAAGTTTTATGCTAGCTACCCTGAATGAAAAATGTCGTCCAGTATGTCGTTCATAGTTCAATATGTCGTATCGTCCAACCTCACGGACAACAAAATATCATTCAACGGCCCCCTGGGACCCGTTTCTTAATCTAAGATTGTACATGTAAGCCATAGAAACCCAGAGACGATGTGGGTCCAGAGACGATGTTAGTCATTTTCATCGAGTGGATTTCTGATTTTATCTCACCCCGTATAACACTATTTATTGATGAAATGAATCACCAAATTAGCCATTGAGTATTGGGTACACGAACCTCACGGCCGTGGAGTACGAGTTCCTAATGTTAAGCCTATGGAGAAAAATACCGGGGTGAGATAAAATCCGGGACGTGTTTCATGGTCGTGACAATCGCTAATAGCGAGCGTTTCGAGCCGTTCGGATTGTGATAATCGCTAATAGCGGGCATTTACAGGCCATCACGTTGTATAGTCGTGATGACCACTGTAGAGTGATCAGTCTCAGGTGCAGCGATCGTTTGCTGACTGTTTAGCGTCGCATAGTCATAATGATCGCAAATGATTTTCTCACGAAACGATCGCCTAAAACGGACGCTATTTGTGACAGTGTTAGACGTACAGGACAAAACTGTGGTATGTTGTTTTACAGACATTATGACTTAGTCAAATCTAACAATATTTTTCGCCGCTAAGAATCTTTTTTGTATGTCATACCTATTTTCCAAATTTCATAATTTGTTACATGTTATGAATAACTCGTTTGTGTGAAACATATTACTGTTTGAACTTGCAACTGTGGCCACTGCACAACTTGTCTAGAAGGTTCACAAACTACTGTACCCCTCTACAATTTAAAGTTATTTTTATTATTGCATTTTGATGTTCTTATTGCATTATGACCATTATATTCATCACCGTCTATAATACCTCCCAGATACTGGTAACTAGCAGGAAGGAGTCGTTAAGAACTGTGATTAATCTGCTTTGGTTTTTATACCAACACATATGTCTTAGCCTTAGCTTTATAACCATATCTTATTTATAAAAAAAGGACTGTGTCATTTATATTTTTCAAGTTAAGTGTTGGTCACCTTATGGTCATAAATCACAGAAAGTGTGCATATGGGGCTCTGGGATGAAATGGGGGGTCTCTGAATAAACCTTCGAGTACCCCAGAGTTCTTTCTTCTGGGAAATGTATAGGTGCTTTGTTACCTGCTCATGAAGCGTTATCGGTTAAATACGAAAACTGTTGCTATCGTAACTCATGGAACCTATACACCCTGGAAACGAAGTCCGGGCGAGTGACATTTGAGTCTATTCATGGTTAGGGGTAGCTAGACAAGTTGTCATATGATTTTGGTGCCCATTTCTATATTTTTTTCTCGTGTCTAAGGGTTAGGCTTGGGGTGTTCTGGTGAGTGTTCATGGGCATGATCCTTCGCACTGTGCTGTTTCATGCAAGGGTATGACAAGTATTTTACCTTAATTCTAGGTGCCTAAATATACATTACTTGTTGTTTACGTTAATAGGGGTACAGAGGTGGGTAGGCACTATCCATTAGATAAAATACAATTCCCAGGGGGCATACTTCGCTATTTGTGACAGTGTTAGACGTACAGGACAAGACTGTGGTCTAATGTTTTACAGACATTATGACTTATTCAACGAAAACGGCACCGATCTATTGAGTTCTCCTAAAACTAGATTAAAACAGTTAAAACAAAGAGCGATTTCAAATCAATGACTACGATTGCAATTTAAATGGGCGATACTGGAAACGATATCCTTCTAGTTGCGTTGCATTATCTCAACCAGATGTATTCTCAATGCCTGTCCACTTATAATGGGGGGACAACTCTTTGTGCAGAACAATCCGAAATTGGTAGATAATAAAAGCTGTAAGTATAATCCCAGATACTTACTGATCATATATATTGAATAATATGAGTATAGCATATGTTTAGAGGATCCATCCATCATCGTCTTGTGTTTATTTTTAATAAAGAGGACCCCACAAAAACCACCATGGCATACTTTTTGTAATCGCTCTTTCTTTTAAAGTCTCCCCCTTTTGGTTGACGGTGCGGATATCTCAGGAAAGGGCAGCGGCATGTGCACTCCTCTCATAAGATGTCACACTCTCTTAGTGGTATTCTGTACTCTCACTACGCTCTATAGGAGAAGAATTCTTTACGAACTAGGCTTAGAGCCTTCAGAATACACTAGCCTGCCTCCTGTGCTAAATAAATGCAAACCAAAGATTCTCAAGGCCCTAAGCTTAGTTCGTTAAGAATTATTTCCCCATAGAGCGTAGTGAGAACCTTGTAAAGAATACGACTTAGAGAGTGTGAGATCTTATGAGAGGGGTGCCTGGGAAGTGACGATATCTGGCCTATAAAATCATAGGTACACATTGAGCAATCATGTTAATGTTGACAAGGTGATGTAAAAGGGAACACCAATGTCAACGGCTTCTTGTAGGCTTCAATACGTGTCACATAGAGACATCTGAAGCCACACATGGGACATTGCACAATGAATGCATTCTTAACCCTTCAGCTCCGCTATGATGCCTGGATGCATTCCCGGGCGTAGTATGCTATGAGGTCTGGAGGCATTCCCAGGCATAGTATGCTGTGATGCCTGGAGGCATTCCTGGGCATAATATGCTGTGATGCCTGGAGGCATCTGCAGACATAGTAAGCCATGATGCCTGGAGGTATTCCCGGGCATAGTACGCTATGATGCCTAGAGGCATTCCTAGGCATAGTACGCTGTGATGCCTGGAGGCATTTCCGGGCGTAGTACACTATGATCTCTGGAGGCATTCCCAGGCATAGTTCACTGTCATGCCTGGAGGCAATACCGGGCATAGTTCGCTGATATGCCTTAAGGCATCATTTCCAAAATGTAACTAGTTGCTATTTTCTATTGAAGTAATGGAAATATTTTGATTATATCTTTCCAACCTATGTAAAACTATATCATATTTCATATCATTACTATTATACAATATCCCAATTATTTTGGATTACCAAGGAGGTGTGATATGATGGCATCACTCTGGATATTGTGAAAAGCACCAGTGTACTACAGGGCTGGAAATGGTACGCTTGCAGCGTATTTTCGGGTGTTTATTTTGTGTCTTGCAGAGTAGTGAGAGGGTTAATTAGTGCAATGCCATGGAAGCAGAGACAGCGGAATTTGAGCTCATCACTACAACTCTCTGTACCACTCAGAGACCAAGTGATAACATACCATAACCTGGGGCATTTTGAATAATCAAGGCTTGTACATGAAGACCCTTTTTTGTAACTCGTACAAGTGTTATCGTTAAATGATATTTAAGGTAGTTCGCTAAGTTTTGGTCAAAGTCATCGTTCTCCATGAGGTTGATGCCAAGTACATATCGTGTGGTTTTGGAAGAATAAGGACTTTGACCAAAACGAGTTGCCTTCTGTATTCATCTTACCCCTCTACACATGAAAAGAATGGACGGCACACAGGATATAGACCTAAACTGGAAATGTACAAAAAGAGCATATAGTACCAAACGGCTTCGGCCTGGAACGGATTGTTCTCCCTGCTGAGGTCAACACCAACGTATTTAGAATTCAAGAAATTAACCAAAAAGGTGATGATGGAATCCATACCACGTATTATATAACTTTTGTATTGATACCTGCTTCAGTTGTCATCCAAAACTGAAAGTATAACTATGTAGGACTGATATATAGATAAAACTATCCACTAGCACTTTATACTATGGAAATCATATACTCTATGGGGTCATGCCTGCAACAAGTTGACTGTCTCAAAAGTTCACACATTGTATGATACTAAATTTATTTGGGAGCTGATGGAAACCAGCGTTTTTTTCGCTGAACAGCGAACCCACTTTATGTACCTTGATTTTCAATGAACTGATGTAATATCATAAAGATTCAATAAAGGCAATTGTCAAAAAAAAAGAAGACCATGGACGATAGTTCTCATAGGAGTACGGAGAATGGGTTCCCAATGTTCAGTCTAAAAAATACTAGGGCTAAGATAAATAAATGTTGAATAAAGTTGACCCACATCATCCCCAGGTCTCTTTAGCATACTGATAAGGATCTTCATGTACAAGTCTAGATTATTCAACAGGCCCCAATACTGGTGCACTGGTATTAGCTAACCTGCGATTTAGTCATCAAGACCATACCATATCCACCCCATGAACACCGCAGAGCAATACTGCAGTATCACTATGCAGTACGAAGGCTTCGTTGAGAAGTGAGAAATGCAGGTGATTCCGGAATCACCAACACAAAATGGCGTGTATGTGAGTTATTATTTCATATAAATTCTTGCTTCTGAGATGCTAAATTATCAGTTGGAGATATTACTCTGAAATGATATCTCGCATACATGCTGTTTTTGTATTGGCGATTTTGGAGATCACCACCGATATTCGCTTGGTGTGTCTCCGGCTTCATTCAAGCCAGAGACAAGCAAGGCAAGAGACGCAGCGATTTTCAGAATCATCAACACAAAATGGCGTGTATATGTGAGTTATTATTTCACCTGATCATTGCTTGTGAGATGCTAGATTATCAGTTGGAGATATTCCTATAAAAAAATATCTCGCATACTTGCCATTTTGTGGGAGGTTCCTATAAAATAGCATCTCACATACTCGCCATGTTGTGGGAGATTCCTATAAAATAGCATCTCACATACTCGCCATGTTGTGGGAGATTCCTGTAAAATAGCATCTCACATACTTGCCATTTTGTGGGAGATTCCTACAAAATAATATCTCACATACTCGCCATGTTGTGGGAGATTCCTATAAAATAGCCTCTCACATACTTGCCATTTTGTGGGAGATTCCTATAAAATAATATCTCGCATACTCGCCATTTTGTTGGAGATTCCTATAAAATAGCATCTCGCATACTCACCATTTTTATGGGAGATTCCTATAAAATAATATCTAGCATACCATTATGTGTTGACGAGTTTGGAGATCACTGCGTTTATTGCTTGGTGTGTCTCCAGCATGAGGTAGATCTACACTGTTGGATACCACATTAAGCCGGAGACACACCAAGCGAGAAACCCACCGAGTTCCATAATCGCCAACACAAAATGGCCTACATGTGAGATATCATTTCATATTTCACCTGATTATCGCCTCCAAGAGGCTAAATTATAGGCAGGAGATATTCCTATGAAATAATATCTCACATACACGCCAATTTGTGTTGGCGATTCCAGAGATCGCTGCCTTGACTCGCTTGGTGTGTCCCCGGTATAACCAAGTCAGATCAGCTTTTAATCTGGTTTCTCACGGTGGCCATGTTAGCACGGCTCATGGATCTCTGCGCTGCAGACTGAGCGATGTGATCTCAGCAGTTGCACTCTCCCCCAGATCTTTCGCGGTGCTAGCGCTGTGCTTAGTCTCTGCCCCAACCCAAAGCCTGTTCCCTGGGTCTCCACAAAGGACAGGGGAGACCAGCGGACATTTCAGATTCAAAACAAGGCAACTGTCAAAAGTTATATGAGTCAAACAACTCACATATCATTAGTTTGGAAATATAGGAATTGTTAAATTGGGTTAACAGACAATCCAGCTGTTTCTTTTTCATCTCTAAACCACTTTATGATGTGAATCTAGTGTTGATCAGACTGCCCCTTCGAGTAAGCACATGTGTTATGTTGACAAACAAAACCCTGTAACACATGAGGTACCTTCCAATGAAGAAAGTAATCCCTAAGGCATTACCAGATTTGATATAACAAATAACAGAAATGAGTGTAAATCATTTACCATATAAATATATGCATATCTATTTACATGTAAACCACAAAATACTGCCCAAAGCGCTAAGAATTTAGAATATTTCAAAAACTGGCGTATGGGCCAGATTTGAGCCCAAACAGGCAGGTTGGGGCAGAGATATAAGCGGCCGCAGGTAGTAGAGCGCAAGATCTCTGCTGGGAGAGTGCAGCAGTTGACCGGGGTGTGCAGCCTCAGATCAGCGACATGGGACTTGAGCTCCACAGCTTTGCAGCTTGTGTCTTGGAATGGCGACAACCCTTGTAGCAGAGCTACACCGAATCTCCCGTGAGACACATGAAAACTTGCACCTTTACCCATCGTTTCACAACTTTAACATGATTTCTGAGAAAATAAGTTAAAATTGAAAACAGATAAATTATCAATAAATTCAAAAAATGTATGACGATCAAGCCCTTAATCTCATGTTTAATATGGTACCTTATCTCACCCCGGTATTTTCCTCCATAGGCTTAACTTTAGGAACTCGTACTCCACGGCCGTGAAAGTATTGTACCCAAGATTCAATGGCTAACTTGGCGAATTATTCCAGCAATACTCGATGAAAATAGCTTGGTCTGCACTCCACCTCGTTTGACCGATACGTAATTCACTCAGTTTCGCTTCGTGGATTACTCCGAAGTCAAACTCCGGGGAGAACGGACCAAGTTATTCTCATCTCGTGGGTTTCCTTCTAATTTTGCAAATCTATATCGTTTTTTTTACAGCCTAAGTTTTGAATAGCCTTGTATATCAATTAAAAAATGACTAGTTTTCAGTGCCCAATATTGTTGCACGGCCTGTAGTGATTACGGCCAGCAGGGACAACACCCCTGTACGCGACCATGGGGCCTGCACGGTGTTAATTAATGTGATGGACATGCCTATCCTCTACGAAGGGCCATCTTCGTTTCATGATGTATGATGGAGCCGCCATACGCTAGAGGTGACACTAATTATAATTACCCCTTATCCCTGGATAAAAGAGGAGGCCGGAGTTGGGCAAAAGTAATTTTTTTAAATTTTATGGTGATGAAATTTCGGTGACCTTATTAATTATGAGTTACTAATAATGAGTGATTGATATGAGTTATTAATAATATGGAATAATTGACTACTGGAGTCAATTATTGTGATAATATAAGATAAGAAAATATAAAGTAAAAGGCCCACGGAGGTAGGTGAAGTAGTTGAGGTGTGGGTGGGTGGTTACAAGGTGGTTAAACAAACCGGGAGTGGGGCAACGAACGCTCCTGATCATAGGCCACGAGAAACTAATTATCTCAATAGGGCTCACTTTTTTTTGCATTATTACAGGTTATTACATCTAAGAGCAACTTTATTTGGTATGAGCCTTGAATGACTCATCTTTATATCTCATTTATGTAAACGACCTGCTTGATATCATGCAGGAGGTCCAATGATAACTATACGCGGATAACACCATTATTTCCACCTCAGTACCGAACCCGCTAGATGCAACCACTGAGGCATTGCAGAAATTATCATTGTAGTGTGAAGCAAACAAGGTAATGATCAGTTAAAACAAAGATTTTAGTTTAGGGCACTAGGCAGCGTTTATAAAGACCATCACCCTTGGGTTCAAATCTCAATGGTGTCCAGCTAAAAATTGTACCCAATTATAAATATCTGGAGGTCATCCTCAACCAGTATCTCACCTTCCCCAACACATTTATGATGTGCTGCTGAAAGTAACGTATTGATTATATTAGCCAGGTCTAATGAAACCTTTTTTTCTTGTATTTTACTATACAAAATAACAGTAGTATCATATATTGACAATGGAGATGTTTTATTTCATACTGTCTCTTTTAGTTTAACAGAAAAATTACAAACCGTTGTAAACAGGTGTCTACGCACCATAGCGGACATCAAATGCTTATCAGAGATGGAATATGTTCATGTACAGTGTAAAGGCCTTTCTCCACATGACTGGGGGAGCTTGCGATATCAAACATATTTGATATTTGAAAACGCTTGCAATCCGGGGTACATGCGGTACCTCCGGTCTGAGACTGGGCGTACTTGCTGTCTCCACTGTGCATTTTGCTATCCTAAAAGTACCTCCAGTCTCAGACTGGGCGTACCTATGTACCAAGAATCGCACAGTGGAGACAGGGCTTTAAGTGCCAAAATTGTATGAAAAAGAATTCATATTTTAAATTAGGCCTACTAAAAACCCATAAATCCTACCAATCTTGGTGTGAGACTGATCGCTACTCGAAAGCGTGTCGCAACAATCGTAAAAGTGCATACACAAGTCAAATTGTCATATCTACAGCACAAGTACAGAGTTCATGTGTGCTACGAAGTGGAATGCCTTACCATGTCTTATGAGACTTACGCCAACCTTGGCTGAGATTAAAAGCCTTACAAAAAGGCGAATTGATGGAAACCATAAACCAGGACATTCAATATATGGGTGGATGGTATGGCTATTCTTTTATGGCTTTGACCTTTTCGTACTGAAACCTTTCGTACACCCATCTAAGCCACCTGGATTGCATCATAACCTATAAGATCTAGTCAACTTGATTTCTGTTATACTTTGTGATATGCCAAGCCATATATGCAAAGATTTTAGTATAGGGCACTAGGCAACGATTATAAAGACCACCACCCTTGTGTTCACATCTCAATGGTGTCTGGGACAGCTAAAAACTGTACCCAATTATAAATATCTGGAGGTCATCCTCAACCAGTACCTCACCTTTTCCCAACACATCTATGATGAGCTGCGGAAAGTATCATATTGCGTGTATTAGCCAGGTATAATGAGAAACTTTTTTCTCGCATTTCACGATACAAAATAACAGTAGTATCATGTATTGACTATGAAGATGTTTTATTTCATACTGTCTCTTTTAGTTTAACACAAAAATTACAAACCGTTCTAAACAGGTGTCTACGCAGCATAGTTGGCGTCAAATGCTTATCAGAGACGGAATATGTTCATGTACAGTGTAAAGGCCTTTCTCCACATGCGACTGGGGGAGCTTGCAATATCAAACATGTTTAATATTTGAAAACGCTTGCAATCCGGGGTACATGCGGTACCTCCGGTCTGAGACTAGGTGTACCCGGTACGCTCAGTCTCAGACTAGTGGGAAACTTGCTGTCTCTACTGTGCATTTTGCCGAGTTGCCATCATGGAGGTACGCTCAGTCTCAGACTGGGCGAACCTATGTACCAAGAATCGCACAGTGGAGAAAGGGCTTTAAGTGCCAAAATTGTATGAAAAAGAATTCATATTTTAAATTACCAAATCGTGTCGCAACAATCGTAAAAGTGCGTACACAAGTGAAATTGTCATATCTACAGCACAAGTACAGAGTTCATGTGTGCTACGAAGTGGAATGTCTTACCATATCTTATTAGACCCATGCCAACCTTGGCTGAGATTAAAGCCTTACAAAAAGGCAAATTGATGGAAACCATAAACCAGAACATTCAATATATGGGTGGATGGTATGGCTATTCTTTTATGGCTTTGACCTTTTCGTACTGAAACCTTTCGTACACCTATCTAAGCCACCTGGATCGCATCATAACCTATAAGATCTAGTCAACTTGATTTCTGTTATACTATGTGATATGCCAAGCCACTTACACCATCTTGATGACCTCAATAAGTACCTGGTAACGCATATTAAGCCGGATGCCCATCTACCGATTTAGGGTTGAACGATTAGTTCCCAAATCGTATAGGAGTCGGTCACCTTGTCGCAGGCAAATTACGTAATTTCCCTCGCTCGACCCGCACACTGATAAAATCGGTGTATGGTCCAGTAATCGCTGGGGGAGGGCAAAAACCAAAGAAACCGAGTGTTCACTAATCGCTGGGTAGCCTTGCCTAGCTGTCCTATATCTACCGACTCTGTTAGGATGGCTTGGCTGAGACAAATTATCCTCCGTTTGTCGCCGACAAACGTACATAAATGTTCCGAAATCGGTAGATGGGCATTGGTCTTTAGGAAGCCAATGGAAACCCGGGTATACTATTTCACTAACGGCATTTTCCTACTATATTGTTGTTTATGTCACAAACGGATAAAGAAGAACCTTATATTACTGTATACACATGGATATTTGAAAGTAACAATAAAGAAAGTTATCAAAAAACACCAAAAAAAGCATCATCTCGGAACATTTTCAACTTTAGCAGGTGAAAAGGGTTTTAAAGCTATTACCACTCCAGCACAGCAGAATAATTGCAACTTGTAATTAAAAAGCATAAATGGACAGGGTATAGTTGTAGAGTCATGGATGATGTGACTAGACAAGGTTACTTTCACTTTGTTATTCTTGGGTAATAATGTTTACAGACTGCTAAAGTTAGGACAAAAATACCAGCGGTGAGATAATATCAAATATAACCAGTTTTCACTGCATTTGGTAAATACCCTCTCCTGTCCTGATGTATTGTGATCTGAAATTCTATTCTAGTGATAAATATACACATCAATATACAAAAAGTATAATGGTGTCGGCCGTACGAGTGGTGCTTGATAAAATACGCATTATCAAGAAGGAAACTGCTGAGTGCCACAGTCAGTAAATGATGAGAATCATTTGCCGTATAGATGTTGAGAGAGTATATCTGACACTGCGTATCCTAAATAACATCTTCACTATGCATCGTTTTGTCACTGGAGATCCCCCTGTTATCATACACCTATTGCCCAACGTCTATGAAATACTACCCGCTGCTAGCTATAGCGTGCAGTATACTTGATAGGCTTAACATTGAGAACTCATTTCCCATGCCCCTACACATATTGCAGTCCATTCTCCATGGTCTATATCACATGTGTCGTCCATTGATATAGTGAGTACAGGGGTGAAATAAATTAGAAAGCAACTGGTTTTGGTCAAAGTCATGATTCTCCAACTCTTTTGAATGCTACGTGATATTCACTCGGCTGTCGCCTCGTTCATATCACTCTGCGTCAAACTAGTGGCAAACGATGACTTTGACCAAAACTTGTTGGCTTCTTCTTTAAAACTACACTCTACTGTTCTATAGAAAACAGATGACCTTTGCAAATGTCACCCATGCATAAAATGTATACATATATAACACAACAGTTGTATATGTTTGGGGTAACCTAGGCAGACCCAAGGCCTGTGTGACATTAAGTGCGATTCTTATGTAGTGACTAATGTACCCGAGATGGGTGTACTTCACACCTTTCTTCTCAATTCTCCTTTGCTTCAAAATTCTCATGGCAAGGTGCTGTTACTAGTCTCAAGGAAAAATGCCGAATTCGATTCACATGGAAGGACACACCTAGTATATACTCTCAGACACAGCGATAACTCACCCTGGGACTCAAGTAACCTTGAGGTGAATAATGTGAAAAACGTATGATCCTGCTTGCTGGCCTCCGATTGGTGCTTAAGCCGGATGCCCATCTACCGATTTAGGGTTGAACGATTAGTAAGCCACTGAGAAGACATATTTTGATTCTGTTTGCTGTATTGAGTCCACAAAGGACCAGACTATGGAGTCCAATACCAAAGTTTAATCTAATGAGTCATTGTAATACTTAGAAGAACACAGAACCAAGTAATGGTTTTCAGCACTCAGAATTATAGGCATTCAGGCATTTTGATGGGAGGTCTCTTCAACAGCGGTTGTCATGGTAATCTGACCACTTGCCAGAGCGACAACAAGTGGAAATGTTAACTAGAAGGATGGATCTACAAGATAAAACAATAAAACAAATGTTTCCAGGGGGGGGGGGGGGGCAGCCAACTCCTTAAATAAGCCTCTTTTCCAGATTGGCCTAGGGACTATTATACAGAATACCACTTAGAGAGTGTGAGATCTTATGAGAGGGGTGCCACTTCAGCTAGTAGCAGCAGTCAGCACCCATCCATGGTGTAGAGTTTATGTTACTCAGATAAAGATCATTTTCAAATAAAGTACTGTTAAAATTATATCATCTATTACAAAATGAACGTTTACTGCCCAGGTTGACGTTCAGAGATATTCGGTTTTTATCGATATTAGCCGACAATTGAAGGTATATAAGAATAGGGAAACCACGTACCAGTGGAAATAGGTCAAAGTTACTCGGTAAGTACGCATTGGGCAGTAATATTTCCAAACCTTACCTCATAACTTTGACTTATTCCCACCGGAACATAGTTTCCCTCTATTCTTAAACGGGCCCCAGCGTACTTAACAGCGTATACCCTCTTTATGTCCCAACTGTATCTAAAACTTCCGATGTCAAAGCAAAAGTATAAAAAAAGAAACCTGATGAAGCCCTCTGAACGTGTGCGAAACGTCGTCATCTGTTGATATTACTATCTTCTTATTGTCCCCTTGGTCAATATAAGTTGGCGACTGGACGGCTTGATATAATTATAAATAGTAACAACAACATACAGGAAATTGGTTTGGCGGAAATCATCACAGTCAACGCACTTTATTCAATAAAATTAAAACTAAAACTTTCACAGAGAAAGCGTGCTTCCAGCTCAACAACACAGGCGCGACTGGCGTGACTGTTATGGAAGCATGACGTATGAGCACGCGGCGTGTTGCCTGGCTACAAATAGTTGGTAGTAACCCCCTTGGTTACCCGGTTAGCGACCACGCCTCTGCCGCAATTATATAGTGTATACGGCTATAACTAGATATAACATCAACCTTCCAAAAAAATAACTGTGTCTGTTTTTTTGTGTGATTTCATTTCCACCTCAATAAATGAATAAAGAAAGCAGACGTACCTCTACTCTCGCGCGTTTTCTTGGACATCTCCCAGAGGATGAGGCTGTAGGCGATGACGATGACGATGAGGGGAAGGCCATACACGGTGATGATATTAAACAGGTTATAGGCCAGCTCGTGTGCCGGGGTCGGGAAGAAGTTGAAGGTCACACACTGCTTAAACCACGGGTAGCTCGGGTGTTCCTCCTGGTGGAAGATCACGCTCTGAAAGTAGCAGAAATACAGTCATTAGTCGTGGAATATGTTTATATAGATAGAATGAATCATCATTTAATGATGTTTTAGATTCACATATAAGGGACATGGTGTTTACACTGGATGGTTATAGCAGCGGTTCTGGAATTTAGCACCTGTAAAATGCAAGAAATAGTCTAGTGTAAGGCTGGGGACACACCAAGCGAGACAAGGTGGCGATCTCTGGAATCGCCAATACAAAATAGCATATATCTGAGATATTTTTCATAGTAATATCTCCCACCGGTAATCTAGCATATCAGAAGCAATAATCAAGCAAGATATGAAATAATAGCTCAAAAGAAGATGTTTAAACTTTCGAAGGAAAATGAGAATACTGTGTACACTGTTAGAAATACTCGAAGTTCTGTAATGGTAAAGTTCAAGAAAAAAGGACACAAAACGAGCAAGTATGAAAGAAGCCCCTACTTTCGGGGTATGCGACTATGGGACCAGTTAAGACCGGATATACAATGTTCATCGAAAATTGAAGGCTTTAAGCAGAAGCTAAGGACATTTCGTAATGGAAAATAGTTGCTGAAATATGTAAACAGTAAACTTAAAGTGTTTGTTATAAACTGGCCGTGAGGTAGTCCTGACAAATACTGGAACCTGTATGGATGTTAAAATGTTGGCACTATTATACAATTAATCAACTCATCCTTCTTTCATCCATTTGCACTTGTACCCGAACTTGATTGTACACATATTTTCTTGGATGTAAATCAATTGGAAGAACTCCCCTTGTGGGAGAAATTGAATAAACGAATAAAAAAAAATACACGCCATTTCGTGTTGGCGATTCCAGAAATCGCTGCCTTTCTCGCTTGGTGTGTCTCCGGTTTAAGGCTGGGGACACACCAAGCGAGTCAAGGTGGCGATCTCTGGAATCGCCAACACAAAATAGCATATATCTGAGATATTTTTCATAGTAATATCTCCCACCGATAATTTAGTGTATCTCCAGAATCGCCAACAGAAATTTGTGTGTATGCGCGATTTTATTTCATTGTCATATCTCCAATCAATGATTTAGCCTCTCTGAGGCAATATATCAGGCAAAATAGGTAATAACAGCTCACATACACGCCCTTTTGTGTTGGCGATTCCGGAAATCGCCGTATTTCTCGCGTGATGTGTCTCCAAATTAAAGCCGGAGACACATCAAGCGAGAAACGCAGCGATTTCCGGTATCACCAACACAAAATGGCGAGTATCTGAGCTATTATGTAATATTTTACCTGATTATTGCTTCCAAGACACTGAAATATCGGTGGGAGATATCAATGTGAAATAATATCTCACATACATGCCATTTTGTGTTGGTGATTCCGGAGATCGCTGCTTTCACTCTCTTGGTTTGTCCCCAGGTTAAACGCCAAGTGCGTGGCAACTACAGATCGTCTAATTATGGCAGATTATGCAATTTGGCACCACCTGGCGATTCTATAGACCAATTGATAGCCGACGACTATTTTAAGCCTGCTTAAATTATTCATCTAGACTGCTGGCGCTTCTGTTAAAACTCAGCCAAGTACGTTGCGTGGTCGACAACTATTTTTGCCAAGATTGCGAAATCGAACACCCACTGGCGACCTTTAAGCCTGATGCCCATCTACCGATTCAAGGTTGAGCGATTAGTTCCCAAATTGTATAGGGGTCGGTCGACTTGTCGCAGGCAAATTACATAACTCTTCGCTCGACCGGTGGACATTGAGAAGATGGGGTGGTGGATATCAGTCCTAAGCAAATCGGTCTACTAATCGGTGGCTCACCCTTGCCTAGCTGTCCTACATCTACCGACTACGGCCGACTCCGTTAGGATGCCTTTGATGAGACAAATTACCATCCGTTTGTCGCCGACAAAGGTACATGAATGTTCCGGAATCGGTAGATGGGCATTGGGCTTAAGTTGTCACGTTTTTAGTCGTCTATTGTAAACTCCAGAGATTTGACGTCCAATCAATTCGTCAGTAAAAAATAAGGATAAAGTTGAACAAACATTGCTAGAAAATAGTGATTGTCTAACATGTCTGAGATTATAATACATTCAAGGACATGTACTGTAATATAAATATTTTCCCCTTTTTATGCCCAAATCTATATCTTTGATAACCTTGCGTTTTCACAAAGC
The DNA here is from genome assembly GCA_950022655.1 of Alentia gelatinosa. Classification (NCBI taxonomy): domain Eukaryota; kingdom Metazoa; phylum Annelida; class Polychaeta; order Phyllodocida; family Polynoidae; genus Alentia; species Alentia gelatinosa. The sequence continues at coordinate 11,181,166 of OX465583.1, forward strand.
TTTTAGAATTCACTGCCATAGCTACCCATTTTATCTTCACACCTAATCAAAGCATTCCGTTTGAAAGTTGTTTTATTGACGCCTGAACGAATACAAAATAGGATTTTAGTTGATCAAGACAATCACTGTTGAATTTCATACACATATTGAAAGAATTGCTAGAAAACAGAATTATTGTTTAAGTCCAGCAAATTGTTTTTTCTTCCAAATTCATAGATGGCCAATTCAAATTGATATTATAAAGTTATTGGTATAGGTATAGGTATAGGACATTTTGGTCAGAAATACTCACCAAATTCGAAGAAAGTTTTTAGAAATGTTATAAAAGCACCATATGAATATTATAAGGAGGAAGATGTACATATCAGGAATATGATTATATAAAGGAGAATATAAAATTGTAAACACTAATTCAATCTCAACTGCACCATCATATATGCCTAAAGTCTGTAATCTGAAATTAATAAAAGAGCAAAGAACCTAGTATTTCAACCGGAAATTCTTTGTCGGAAGGATGTCGGAATGCTTGTCGTAATGTGCCGGAAGCTCAGAATAAGCCCGTATTAACGTATTTAAGTCATTCTGCATCCGGGTAATATGACTAAATGTATCGTGGCCCTCAATCATGGGCTATGTTAGGAGATCTGCATGGAAGTGTTCTGAAGCCTGAGGAAGACCCATTCACCAGCTACTTCCGTATTCATGACTAATCCTGCCGTGTATCAGTATTCTTTACTCCATTACCGGAGTAATGGCGGAACCAACATATAAATAGAGGCAAGCACTTGGCTGAAGCCTGAACGCATACTGGGCACCAACGCAGAGGCAGGGCAAAGCCTCCTAGTCTAGTTTCTGATGTAAGGAGATAATATTGATATCACTCAGTTTTACGATATGTGTAACTATTCTATAGAGGAAACCTGTGAAAGTTCAGGGTCAGAACTCGTATCCCATCGAGTTTGAATGACATAGTACTTCACAAGGCGAAGCCGCGAGAATTAAATATCAATTCAAATGAGATGGGTTCGAGCTCTGACCCTAAACTTGAATGAGTTTCTGAATTTATCTCACCCTTCACAATGACTAGAGGGCCAACATTTGGGACATAATCCCCCCATCCTTGGATATTTTTCCTAAATATCTCATAGGCGTTGGATACGAGTTCCCAATGTTAAGTCTATGTAGATAAAATACCAGGGGTGAGACAAATATTAGTATCTATTGCGTTGGTGTTTTAAAAAGAAATTGTAACTAAATGACGAAATGTATCTTTCATGAAAAAGTCATTTCAGACATTTTTGAAATTTTCTACAGAGGAGGCTGCATGTCATCAACTTCATGCAGATGCAACACAAAAACATGGTGAACTTAAATCATCGTATTTTATAACAATAATCATACACAAGGTTTTTTTACAACCGACGCCCCCTCCCCCCTCCACACACACACTGATCAGGCAGGCGGAAGGCCCGCAGTCAAATTGTAAAGCCTAGAGGCCTAGACTAGCTTGGTGTAGACCTTAAGAAGAAGGGAGTCAGAACTCAAACACAGATGTACTATGTACAAGTATGCATCTAGAACTGAACTGATTTATTTGGACAAGTGCAACCTCTTATATACACACAGCAGGTGGCATCTGAGTACAGGGTAAGCTTGTAAACTCTTAGTTTGGCAACCAACCCCTTCTACGATATAGGGGTTGGTCGGCTAAAATCACATACGGTATCCCCCTGTGTCCCTTGTGTTCGCCTCAAACCAAAAACTTTTAAATTTAAGCTCTGAAAGTATATCTACATACTTGAAAATATTATTAGGTTCAGTAATTGACAATCTAGTCTACCTGTATGATTCTTTCATGAAATCCATGCAGAGTAAATAATAAATACTTAAAAGTGACTTTGAGGTTAACAGAGAGTCGCAGCAAATGACAACAAGCCATGGCGGCCATAGGATCAGACACATGGCACATGGACATACATTAAAATAGTGAAAATGAACTTCCTATACCCAGTGAAATAGCATAAACAACCAGTTACCACCCATGTGAAGGTCATTGTTTAGTTTAACCCGACCAGAGCTAACTTTGTGTAGCTCTGGTTGCCAGTGTAGTAAACTCTGTGCCGGGATTGGCTATTGAAGCTACAGCCAATTGGGGTGGACCAGTCCCATTCCGGTCTAAGACACATGCCAGGAGCGCCACTCATGTCACAAACAACTCAGGTGTCAGTGTCATGTTAGAGCGCCCTGCCCCATTTGGCCAGACTAGGAACTAGAGTGAGCGATAATGCGGGTAAACATGCCATTTAATACATGGCTGCCAAACAGTCAACATTAAGACAGGGAGGAGCAGCTACACGATGGGCGACTGTCTTGATGCAGTCTTTTTGGTCCTAATAAATACAATTTAGATTACTAATTTAAATTACTAATCTCTTCGCATAGAAACCAATCTAACTAGTCACAATAGGGATGTATAGACTGGAAATTTACAATATAACACAGGAATTCCTCAGCCATCAATAAACATATACAAACTGCAGGAGGAATCGATAAGAACAAGTCTGGCCAATTATGTTACTTCAGCAAGGTCATCGGGCATAATGAACCAATGGGAAATAGCTAGGTTGTGTTCATGAAAGCCTATACCATGCGTGACCATGGGAAATGGGATATTGAATGTTCATAAACAACTCGGTAAGAAGATATCATGTTCATGTCCTTCAGCTTACGTGGTTTTGAATTTTCCGGCGGAATAACAGACTTTATACGAGACTAATCCTACTCTACGGCATCTTATTTCCTTTGATAACTTAATATGGTTTCCGAATCAACGACAATGATAATGGTACTGTCGTATTTCATGTTCCTTCCAGTGTCCGTGCGATACTGTATACGTACTTATCAGTAACTACAGAATTGTACAATCATCATAGGAGGTCAGCTGTAAACCAGCGTAGAACTTTGCCATAGCTGAGACGATATGCATATTTGTATTTTTTCTATTACCTATATATATACCTTACCAAAATATGTGTTTAAATTAGTATTTTTTACGCTCAAAACCTCTTAAGGAATGTCCTGATCCAAGCAACGAATAAATACCTCAATCTCACCCCTGACGCTTGTACAATAACGTTGGTATAAAGTTCTATGATTATTCTTTCTACTGTGTATAAGTGGAGTATGCCTGTTGATGTACTGTCTAGTTTCCATGTTGACGCCTCTGGGAAGAACGTCCTCGGACGACAGACTGTGTCTTTGTTCAATGTTTACGTGAATAAAAAAAAACTAAAAAAACCCTGGTACACGTTTACCCATAGGAAGAACATAAGGAAAAAAATCACAATGATTACCCCCTATGAAGTAACGAAACTACCCCACGGCCGTGTCGTAGTGAATGTGAGATGACGGTAATATAGTTGCTAGATATATTCTTATCATTATGATATTCTGATGCTATTTAATGTCATAGAAAGGGGTGAGATAAATCCTGAATTGCACTCTAATAGTAAAATGCACAATACTCCAATTTTAGATGTGCCATATTCGACACTAGGCTTCTATTCGATGATGATTGTGGCAAACCCAAACTCGTAAAGTATTGTCTATCTATACGATTCTCGATGCAGTTCTATATTAGTATTGCTATTTAAAGACACACATGTTCTTGGCATGTTCATCCCAAGTTCATGTCTTGCTCTTATCTCGTTCGTGACTGTCAGTCGATGTATCCGATGCTCTTTTATTTAAATCCGTTTATCTAGCCTGGCATATACATCAGCCTCATATAGGGACTGATATAATTGTACAGCCAGCAATACAACATCAACTCATACGTTGAACATGCTATTACTGAACTCAGCTTAACATAAAATGAAAAGAGAAAAGGAGTTAAAGGCCTGTCTCCACTGTGCGGCTAGGGGAGCTTGCGATCCTGTACCTCCAGCCTCATACTGGAGGTACTGGTTTGGCGTACCGCATGTACCTCGGATCGCAAGGTATTATCGATTATGTGTGGACACTCTCGCTTGCGACTGGAGGGCTTGCGATTCTAAGTACATAGGGTACGCCTAGTCTGAGACTGGGCGTACCAAATATCAAACATGTTTGATATTAAAAAACGGTTGCGATCCGGGGTACATGCGAGACCTTCAGTCTGAGACTGGGCGTACCGGTACCTCCAGCCTGAGACTGGGTGTACCGGTACGCCCAATCTCAGACTGCTGTCTCCACTGTGAGTTTTGCCGAGTTGCGATCCTAGAGGTACGCCCAGTCTGAGAATGGACGCACCTATGTACCTAGAATCGCACAGTGGAGACAGGGCCTAAGGTATTCAGTTTTATCAATGTACTCAATGTATAGCCATTCCACTGCCATTCCAGTTGCATGACTCGGACACTGTTCTTGGGCCATTCGTGACATTACCGCCGCGAAATGCGTGTAGATGGAATACCAAACAAGCATCGAGAATGACGTTGGAATTTAATTTAATACGTGAAAACATCGTAGCTCCCACATTACAGCAAATAGCTAAAGTAGATACCCGGAGTCCACCTCCTACGATAAAAATTGAAGACATTCCGATGCACTACGATGCAGGGGGTTGTTTTCCAGTAGCGACAATCGTTAAACAGCGATCGTTTCAGGGCGTCAGTATTCTTTAGACCTACGATCGTAAAGGGTTGACCAACGATCGTTCGCTATGACACATAGGGCAGTCTGAGGTGTGCTATAGAAGTGATGTTCGTAAGGTATTGTTGGTAAAATCATAGGCCAAACAGTCGCAACCAACGACATGATTGGACATCTCGTACACTTATATAGTGGGTGGTTATAACTCCTTTCTTTTTCAGATGCTGAAACTCATTGAAATCAAAATCAATTTCAAAAGTTGATTCTATTCATGGCATTCCTATATACCAATTTTCATGAAAATCGTATAAGCATAGCTGGCGGTGGAAGCACACATTTTTTTCTGGTAATTTCGGACGCGTATACGATTTATCGTGCGAAAAAAAATCACCAGATAAGATATTCTTTGATACATTCCAATGACTTCAGAAACTTTCCGATAAAGCTTCTAGTCTGGTGGAATCACCACTTAATCGTACAATCCTGAATCAGTAGATTCGTATTGGGCTCAATTTCGTCGTGGTTTGTAGTACCACAGATATTGACATGACCATTGCTAAAAGTAACTACCAATGGTTGAACTAAATACCAAAATACCTACGAAAGTGTATCCAGGATTTTGTTTCCGAGGGACACAGTTGGGGCTACTTGGGAAAATTGCATGAAGGCACCCTGATTGGGTACAAACACAATGCCTTTGCTGGGGATACAGGGGTCTGTTTAATAATCTGGGATCCAACATGTAGACTCTTTTCTGTATGCTATAAAGACCCATGGATGATGTGGGTCAACTTTATTCAACAATTTTGGGCGACCTTATGGGATGGCTTATACTTTTATAGCCAATAGACTTATTATTAAACGATAATCCCTGTACGAGGTTCAGGAATGTTTTTTCATTTAAGATCCTAGATTATTAAACGGGGCCCAGGGAACAAATCCCTCGAGGTGATGGGGTCCAGGGGCCGAAGCTCTATGGGCAGAAACACTTGGATTTCATTTATTATATTGTAGTTGCCATATTGACTTTATTTATTATATTGTAGTTGCCATATTGACTAACGCGTGGAAGATCTAGCGATGTAGGAGACTAGCGAACGTGTTTCAGTCGTTAATGTTTTTGAATAAAAAAAATAAAAAAATTAAAGGACACTATAGCAGGGATATATAGAGGGTTGTGTAGCGCCAAACCAACCAACCCGGAGTCTACATTAGACCACTAGATACCTGGCGACTGTAGATCGTCAGGCCAATGGCGGTAGTGTCCACCTAAAAAGTCGTCGACCTCAGAATGTACCCGAGCGTTTACACTAGCGACTATTAGTTTTCACAGAATCGCCTCCCGTGTAGACGACTAATTCAAGGCCGCTTGAAATAGTCGCAGGCATCAGAGCATGACTAATAGTCGTGAGGCGGTGCCGAATTGCGTAATCAGATGTAATCAGACGATCTACAGTCACCACGGGCTTGGCCTTTACAATAGAAGATTTCTATCATTTTACTGCTGAAAGTCGCCAGGCAGTGCAAAATGCCGGAATCGCCGGCCAGAATCGTCTAATGTAACGTAAACAATGGGCGGACGTGTGGGAGCGCTAAATTCGCCTTAGTGGATTTGGTGCTTGTCTGTTGTCTGTTGGTTTTTTTTGTGGGGAGGGGGGGGGGGAGGGGAGTGAGACCTGGGACAATGTCTACCCCTTATTGGTATATACCTAGAATGAACCTTTATAGTAGGTAAACGAGGCAGTGTGTCTTTACTCTACCGCTATCACGACCACAGTGCAGTGAGTTGGCCCTGCGCGTTCGATTTCGCGCGCTTGGCCCACCGACCCCGTTTTCTCGATTGTGCCTGTGGTGGGAGAGAGCTTCCCTGTCATTGGATGGTGTCCGTGTGGCTTGGTGTCATGCCCGTGTGCTTGTTGGTTATGGTGATCCTGTGGTGTAGTAACTGGGAGTTTTAAATTTTATCATCTTTTTGATTTGGTGGTTTGTTGGTATATCATCTTACCAATTTTTCTTGTTTCTTTTATTATTATTCCTTGGTTGCTTTCTGTGTGTAGAGGAAAGGGCTGGTTGCACCTGCTCTTTTCATTTAGAGTATATTTTGTTTTGATGGGTTGGAATTTGGATGTGTCCAGGCCTATATGTTTATTGTTTGTTTTATCTTAATATATTTTTTGAAATTTTCATTACTGCGATGTCGAATGTCACCCAATCATCGCGCAGACCGGAAGATGTATTTTTTATAATGTTATAAAATTTTCTACATTTAAAAGGTAAGTTATGTGTGAATTTTCCGGATTGTGAAAGGCCTATTTTGTGTGTTGGTTGTGCCGGACTTGATCGTCTGATACAATGGGTATTTAGGTCAGCCAGACTTGGTCGTCTGGACTTCTTGGTGAGATATTTCCATCGTTTATCTCTCGAGTCGGTGTTAGGTAGATTTGTAGTCTAACCTAATGTATATATCACGTTTTTCTTGTTATCCTGTTGGTTCCAGCTTAAAATGTGAGTCCTCTGTAAAATTTTTCCAATGCTGATACCCAAGGGGGAGAGCAAACGAAATGTTTTTCTAAACTAGAATGAACCTTTATTTCGGTAAAAGGGATAAAAAAAAGGAAAAGGTAACGCTCAACCGTTTTGCAATAAGTTGAGTCAAACGCATTGAGATGATTCCATCATATCAGTGGAGCATATCCTCGAATTTTGTTGCGTTTCAGAGTGATGCATCACATAAATCTGCCTGGTGTCCACCTACTACGATCGAAATTTAGACCTACCGATATGACATCGATACAAAAAGCAAATATGGGAGACATATTGCGAATGTGCAAAATCGTAGACATATATCTGGACATGCTAATCCACCACGCATTGTATGGAGTTTTTTCGGTGCCTAATCGAAGAAGCGTGGTTAATTGCACCGATATAAGGTGACCTTCCGACGCGATTTAGAATTTTTTTATCGGGAGGTTCATCGTAGACCACATCGGAGCCATATCGTAGTAGGTGGACGCCGGGCCTAAGAATCGCAATCTGCATTTACATGTTATGACTAACACGGAGAGAGGGTGGAGAACATTGAGTTTATTGAAATATTCAGGTCTGAAGGAGTGCGAATAAGGTAGTCGAGGGAGTATATAATCTGCCTGAGATGACGAAGAAAATAGAGCGAGCCAAACATTTCGAGGTCTCGGTAAACCTGGCGCTTTCAAGTCATGAATGGAGTACCTGATCATATAAGCTAACAGCATTTCTTTGACTATTAGGGCCAGAATCCACCTACTATGATAACCACAATACAATCTAAGATGTAGATATGCGAATAATTTCAGAAGACATCATGTAGGCTGGACAGAAAATACACAAATAGTGAGCGAAGGGGGATCATATTGATTGAGCTTCAGTTGGAGCAAGTCCATAATGCCGGGGACACAGTAACGGCAGCGATCTCCAGAATCGCCAACAAAAATTTGCTTGTATGTGCGATATTATTTCATAGTCATATCTTCCACCAATAATTTAGCTTCTCTGACGCAATAATTAGTTGAAATATGAAATAAGAGCTCACATATACGCCATTTTGTGTTGGCGATTCCGGAAATCGCCGCATTACTCGCTTGGTGTGTCTCCGGCTTAAGACTCTTCTGATGAGGTTATGTCTGTTTAATTAGACTAATAGCCACTTTAAAAAAATGATCTTCATTGTATTCAGCATCATGTGAATTACATGGCGTTTTTTAGCGAGATGAGATCGAGCTCTGACCCTAAACTTAAATAGGTTTCTGAATTTATCTCACCCTTCACACTGACTAATGGACTAACCTTTGTGACATAATCCCCCATTGAGTATTTTATTCCAAATACTCCATGCGCGTTGGATACGAGTTCTAAATGTAAAGTTTATGGGGGGAAATACCAGGGCTGAGATAAAGTGTATAACTGCACCTCCTTACAATTTCACTACAGATATTTTATAATCAATAGAAAGCCACAGTGAACCCACTGAAACCACTGATACCTGTTTACAAAAAAACTATCTATAGGCGCTCAGTGCTTTGACAATGTAGGTTCGAGATTTCATGTGTCTTTTTTCAATCTTTTAGATCCATATTTTTGATAAACTTAACAACTGTCATAAATTATAAATGGGTATCTGTGGTTTCAGAAGGTTCACTTTGGCTCCCTATATTGCTGATTAATCGTCTCTGGGTTCTCACGTGATGTTCATCCATTAGAGGTCTAACGCGGGCTTCTTGTGGTAATGAGACGTGACATTGTCAGATACTATCTTAATCATTGTGGTCGAGTGGTGTTTTCCTACTCGAGTTAGTGTATAGACCGAATTACGATTATCCAATAATCCCACGCGGGTGTCAGTTTCCTGTAAGGCTACACTATGGAGAAGCACGGAGTACCTATACATAGATAATCTCTCTATTACTCTGTGGGGGAGGACTACAGCCCTGGGAGACCAGCAGATGTCCGACTTCAAGCTAAAGAGATAGGTAAATATCATTTAGTGGTGATATAGCATTTTCTATTCTATACTCGAGTAAAAGGGGACATCTACCTACTGCAATATAACGAACTACCTATGGAATACGATGCAGGTTGCCCATATAAAAATGCATTTAATCATGTTTCGATGTTGTATACTACCGGTGGGTATATCGTGGGGAATTTTGCCCGACGCAAATTGAAAACCGCGTCTGGAAATGCATCGTATAACCAATAATTTGGTATCATTTCCTTATATTGTGATCCTTCAATTTAAGTTTCCTCAGGTACCAAGGAAATATCGGCCGGTTCGATTTTAACAGAGAAAGTTGTATAGGTGAATGATTTTCACTTATGAAACCAATTACTACAAAGTATGGAATATATGCGATATTACCTAACCGTAATAAAGCTATCGAATTAGAAGTACGCGATCATCTTTAAAGGATAACTTAACCATAACCATGCCAAATCTTTAAAACCAATATCAAAGTAAAACTTGTCGAACCTAGCAGATAATATGTGATTTTGTAGCAGATTGGCGCATATATATAAGACCAAAGACCAACCTTCACTTTCACAATTTTCTCAATCTCCATACTTATATAGAGCGTCCTGACCATGCTGTATAAGTAACAGAGCGAGATGGTAATTTACGATTTGTACGGAACGAGGCGTTTATGCCGAGTTCCGTATAAACCGTAAATTATCATCGAGTTCTGTGACTTGTACAAGCATGGTTAGACATTATATATTTACTATATACCCGAAATTAAAAAAAAAATCATTTGGCTTAACAACCACTATTTTAGTAAATGTGTATGGGAAGGTAGTCCGTATTTTCCTGTACCGGCCAGTGGTCCGTACAGTATTTTTATGTTATATGGTGAAACGGTGTGTATTTACAATATATATGGCATGGGTATATAGTAATTATATAGAACGTCCTGACAATGCTGTACAAGTCACAGAACGAGATGCTAATTTACCGTTTGTACGGACCAAGGTATTTACGCCGAGTTCCGTACAAACCGTAAATTAGCATCAAGTTCTGTGACTTGTACAAGCATGGTTAGACGTTATATATTTACTATATACCCGAAATTAAAAAGAAAATCATTAATTTAATTTTCAACAACCGATATGTTAATAAACGTGTTTGGCAAGGTGGTCCGTATTTTAGTGTACGGACCAATGGTCCGTACAGTATTTTTACGTTATATGGTGAAATGATGCATATTTACAGTAAATACGACATGGGTATATAGTTCTTATGCAGACACACCAAGCGAGGGCTTCCTACTGAGGACACCTGTACTTCTACCAACACAAAGGGGCAGGAGGTGGCGGGGGCAGAGGGTGTTTCCTCTCTTATACGCCCGGTGTGAAATACAGCCAAGACGCGTCCGTTTATAAGGCCTGAGCGTATATATATATATATATATATATATATATATATATATATATATATGATAACAAGTCAATATTCAGCCAATACATGCACTTCCGCGATGGCGTATATATATATATATATATATGAATACAATGATGGTTTTCGTGCAGTGAGAACTAAAAAAATATACACCTAATTCTTCAGCCAATGAAAACGGGCCTTATCAATGTTTACGCTATTAACGCGCGTCCTACACGTCCAATCAGGTGGCAGTATTCGAGTTGGTCGAGCAGACGACAATTGTACACAGAAAGGACCCCATTTCCAATCCCACCCCCCCGCACCGGACTGCTACCGGCGCGCTGTCTAAGTGACAGTTGCCCAAGGCCACGCAGAGTCACGACAAGGAATTGGTTCCCAGCTGCAAGTGGCGCGAACCACCCGAAGCCGGAGATCTATTCACCGGATGTCTGTTTACGCCTGATGTCACGATGGCGTCGCGTATCATCAGGACGTGCTAGTGGCGGTCAATGCCCCTATTATCGCTCATGCGCCGAGGCGTTGGCGTGAGGGCCCAGAGGGGAATGAAACATGGCCGCGGTTGTGGCGGGTGAACTGGGGGAACGCAGAATGGCTTCGTTGGTTCTATTAACAAGACTGTCATGCGCAATGTGGTCTGTAAGGAATAAGCCACGGGCGACCGGGAGAGCCAAACACTTCCAGAATACCTCATGGGAACACTGATGATGAGTGTGTTGTAAATTCTACTACAGATTCCCTTAAAATATTCTGTAAATAATCCGAAAATCTCCTGGTTAGTTTTTCAAACTTAACGTACATTAACGTAACACTAATTATGCTGATATTAAAATTTCCTCATATCATATTTTTCACATGAACATACACATCATGAAAATTTGGTTTTATTGGGATTTCCGCCACGGACGGCCAGGTGGGTTTACAATTCAATGACAGCTTGTGGGTTAAAAACAAGACTGGGCTGATACCCACAGAACAATGGTGTTTTTAAAGTAAAACTTTATGAGTTATCATCTGAGATGGTTAGGCAGTAATCTGAATGAATGTGATTAACTTTAATATTTCTAAGTTTTACTAATATTATAGTATCTAACACATCCGTAAAATTACAAAAAAAATAAAGATCTGTGCCTCGTTGAATTTAATAACATTTTTTTATTTCTAGTATTTACAGTCCTTAGCTGCATGGAGTTGTCCCATTACACTCACTGCCATATAAGGAATAGAGTAGACCCAGTAGCCAATGACTGCATTCGCAGCAAACCCCGACCTTCACCCTGACCTCCTTACATGATATTTATTGCGCCTTGGGACGGTTCTACAGCTGAGAGTTGACCTGGAATCTAGTGGGCCACACTCGACCTGGAATCTAGTGGGCCACAACCACCCTCTTAGTGGGGTGTTGAGGAAATACACGATGCACTTGTTCCGTATGTGCCTAACTGGTTCGTAGGACTACATATCTTGTTTATGTATCATTCAGGGAAAAACACATAGTCTCCGCCTGGAGTAGGCAGGACTACTACAAAAATAAATGCCATTGTTTCCATGTCTAAGTGCATGGGAATGCACAAAGTTTATTTTAGGAAGCGGCAGCTTGAAAACAAAACTTGATGGAAAAACAGTTATACTCCTCACGTCATGGGTACCTCAGTGAAATATGTTTACCTTTTTTCGGATGGCATCTCATTCTGTATTTCTTTGAATAGAAATATTCCACAAGCTTGTAGAATGAGTGGAATATATTTTTTCAAACAAAAAAGGTACGTGTCACTTATATCATATACCTGTAAATATCGATAATTACCGAAATATTCTTCAAAACTGGATGACATTGAACTACTCTTCAAAGTATGCTGGTTGGACGTTTCTCAGTGCTATCCTCACGACCTCCTTTTCATAGAAAAATTTAAAACGCTCATAAAATGATTTTCTTTGCATTATTTACAATCATAATATTACTTCGAAATTTTCGGTATGAATTCTTAGTCTGTATGTTATTTATTTCAATTTCATTCATGTATTTCCGTGTTAATTTATTAGTGCAACCATTCATATTCAAAGTATGGTGGTACGTCGCCATACCGGCACAGTACGGTGGTACGTGTCAACTACCACTTCTCTACTAGAAGTTGGTATTTACAGTATTTTCAGGCATAGGTTTATCATAAATCAGTCAGTTGATAACCACTACAGGACTGCAGTTTAATGCTAATTGTAGATAATTTAGATTTCTTTTGAGATCTTACCTCTAACATTCATATACCTTCCAACCCCCCTGGCAATAATTGATATCTGTTGCGAGGTGAGGCTTCCTGGACCAATCAGTCACCATTTCCATAGCTGTGGGATCTACCGTGGGGCTCAGGATGTGGGCCGATTAAGACCTTTGATCCGTGCTTTCAGAGCCTCAGGCGTGGGTCTACTTGGGTAAATACCACATGTGATTCGCGGGGAGAGAACTCCCGGTCATCGCCATCGCCAATGTTAGAGCGACCGTGCCTCGCCCGAAAGAGGCTGATTAAGTCCCCATCTTTAAGGGCAGCTGCCGACTGCCCAATCGCTGTAAGTCCCGCCGTAACCCTTTCACTACGCCTATCCGTTTAGGAAGACACCTTGGGGCTGTCGTGGCAGTAACTACCAGAGGAATATCGCAGCAAGGTCAGAGCTATGAGTTGAGGATTAAGGGAGGCAATATTCTGCTGGGAGAGTACGTGGTGAGGTACGTGTTATCTCACCCCTGGTACAAGTTTAGCCATAGGAATAAGATTAGAAGAAAATACTCAACGATCACCCCCGTAAAGTGACATTACTACGCCATGGCTGTGGCGTAGTGAATTTGAGATGACGTCATATGAATTTGCTAAGTATATTCTAATTAGTCTGGCATTTTAATGATATTTAATGTCATAGAAAGGGGTGAGATAAATCGAGAACTGCACTCAAATCGTAAAATACACAGCACTCCACTCGTTTGGTTGTGCCTTAATCGTCACTCGGCTTCACCTCGATGACGATTGGGGCCCATTCAAACTCGTGGAGTATTGTCTATTTATACGATTCTCGATGCAGTTCTATATAATTACAACACTCCAACTTGCTTCTGACTGTTCCATGCTATCTCCATAGTCGGTCTGGAGAATTCACCTTACTCTATTTCTAATATATCTTCGAGAAGTGAAAAACTGGATACTGTGAAGAGTAGCTGCTCAATACGCTCACAACGCACTCACTCACTCTGACGGAATCAATTTGTATCCTCCCCCTCATATAAATCCCCATAGACTTACCATGGTGTGACTGTATGCCACGGTTATTATCCTACCCCTCATATAAATCCCCATAGACTTACCATGGTGTGACTGTATGCCACGGTTATTATCCTACCCCTCATATAAATCCCCATAGACTTAACATGGCGTGACTGTATGCCACAGTTATTATCCTTCCGCTCATATAAATCCCCATAGACTTAACATGGCGTGACTGTATGCCACAGTTATTATCCTTCCGCTCATATAAATTCCCATAGACTTAACATGGAGTGACTGTATGCCACGGTTATACATAAAATATTTATATGTCACGACATGACTTTTTACATAGCACAGCTGGTGCACCCCTCTCATAAAATCTCACAGTATCTAAGTCGTATTCTGTACTCTCACTACGCTCTATTGGAGGAGAATTGTTAACGAACTAGGCTTAGAGCCATGAGAATCCACTGGCCTGCCTCCCGTGCTAAAGACGCACATCAATGCAACCAAAGATTCCTATAATCTCAATGATGCCACCTAGCAGGAATACTGTGTGCCAGCGGATTCTCAAGGCTCTAAGCCTAGTTCGTAGGGAAAACCATGTACAGAATACGACTTAGAGAGTGTGAGATCTTATGAGAGGGGTGCCTATCCAACCCTAAATGGAGAGAAGGGACAGATTAGGGGTGAATACTTTACCCAGGTACAGCCCTACAATCAAGTCCTTCCGTGGAACATCTGGAGATACTCTGGCATAGCGAAAGGGTTTAGGGTTCTTGCCTGGGACGTAATTAGTGTCTCAGAGGTAAGGTTGGGATTGTGGACCTGAACCCGGAATTGAGACATCCGTCCCTCTAACCCTTTACACAGTGTGTCTTATAAAGCCCTGTCTCCTCTTTGCGATTATAGGTACATAGGTACGTCCAGTCTCAGACTGGGCGTACCTCCAGGATCGCAACTCGGCAAAACGCACAGTGGAGACAGTAAGTTTCCCCCCAGTCTGAGACTGGGCGTACCGGTACACCCAGTCTCAGACTGGAGGTACCGCATGTACCCCGGATTGCAAGCGTTTTTAAATATCAAACATGTTTGATATTTGGTACGCCCAGTCTGAGACTAGGCGTACCCTAAGTACCTAGAATCGCAAGCCCTCCAGTCGCAAGAGAGGGTGTCTACACACAGAATCGATGTTACCTTGCGATCCGAGGTACATGCGGTACGCCAAGCCAGTACCTCCAGTCTGAGTCTGGATGTACAGGATCGCAAGCTCCCCCAGTCGCACAGTGGAGACAGGCCTTAAGATGCATCTTACTAGACCCAAACTACAAAGTGATGAATCAACTCCATTGTACATACCATACCAGTTTTGTTCAACAACTTTTTTCGTCTAGATTGACTTGGAAGAACGATTGTAAAATCGAAACTCAATAAATATATATATTACAACAAAAAAAAGGTTGCCTGAGACGAGTCGTAATCATCTTCTATTTTTTTGTTAAAAACTTTATTTATAGTGAGAAGTAAATCGGCTATGCAGCCGTTTCGAGTGTACTTCCAGTGTGAAGGTTTGGCATCAGATCACCTCGTATGTGTAGTTATAATAAACAGATTGATAATGAAATGGAAAATGCTACACCAAGTTGAATACCGTTAGCGTATTCAGCACAAGTTAAACTCCTGCAAAATAAATGTTGGCATCTTGCTACTTAGTGCATTCTTTGATTTGCCTAAGTTATGCTGTTTCAAACGTTATCACTTCTGACTATCAACCCTTAATCATGCAGGTTCCACAAAAACTAACTCAGGGTTATCATATTTTGTTACCTATAAGTTTTAGTTAGCAAGGAGTCCGCACGGCTCGCACCATACATTAAACGTCAGAGTTGAATTATGTTTACTCTCTCCAAAGCTTGGCTGATTTAAGGGGGTGTTCCACTGGACCGACGGTAGCCGATTCCGAAACCAGACAATCGCCGATTATTATCGGATGCCCTAGAATTTCTCAAATCTTTAAAAATGGTCATTTATTAAACTATCATTATCAGAATTAAATGAATTACAATATATATTTTGTTTCGTGCTAGATACAGATATGCAATGTTATAGAGGAAGGACTTTTTATCGGACTAGTCATTAGTTAGAATTCTCCAACATCCCTTGGGCCAAGACCCCAAATTGTCATTTCCGCTGCCCCCTTGGAAACATTTGTTTTATTAATTCATCTTGTAGATCCTTCCTTTTCGTTAACAATTTCACTTGTTGTCGCTCTGGAAAGTGGTCGGATTAGCATGAAAACAGCTGTTGAAAAGGCCTGCGTCAAAATACCTGAATGCCTGTAATTTTGAGTGCTGGAAATCATTGATTGGTTCTGTGTTCTTTAAAGTATTACAATGGCTGATTAGATTAAACTTTAGTATTGGGCTCCATATTCCGGTCCTTTCTTGAATTAAACCAGCAAACATAATCAAAATAAGTCTTCTCAGTGCCCTACAACAGCCTTTTTCGTGAATGTAATATCAATGTCCCCTTCACACATCTGCAATTTTCCAGATAATTTAACCCTTTCACTACCCTGCATGACACAAATTCACCCCCTGAATTATATCGATGTGGTACCATTTTCACCACTGTAGTATGCTGGCACTTTTCACAATATTCACAGTGACGTCATTATATCACACTTCCATTGTAACCCAAAGTAACCAGGAAGTTACATGATAGTAATGATACTAACTATGATATAGTTTTACATCGATTGGAAACATATTATCAAGGTATTCGCGTTATTTCATTAGAAAATAGCAGTTACTTAAATTTCGGAAATGATGCTTCAAGGAATCATAACATACTTCGCCCAGGAATGCCTCAAGGCATGACCACGTACTATGCTCGGGAATGCCTCCAAGTATCATAGGGTAGCTAAAGGGTTAAAGACTATAAAAGCTTTTCATATGCAGTTTTTTTTGTTATGTGACCATATTGTGGCATCCCTTCGGAACATTTTGAGCAATTTCTTAGTGTTTTGTAATATCAGAATCCAAGTATTTAACCGATTTTGCTACCCCTGGGGATATTCTTTTCTGAACTCTTTATATGCCAACTTGTCCCCAAGAGTCTGTCCTCTATTAAACGGACTATGAAGATAAGTGCTACAGATTATATGTACAGTCGTAAACTTTACTTTGTTGTCACTTCTCGTACTGCTTACATTGAGATCTAAGTTTTCATGAAAAATATGATAGCTATTGTTGCCGTTCAGCGCCGCCTAACGGCCCACTGTCTAGTAACGCGGCCGCTCGGACAAACACCGCGATTCCAGCGGTGTTCATATAGAGACACACAGCAAACACACCTAAAGTGTGAACGATGGGTGTGATTGCAGCAGTGTTGTTTTTTGACAGATTAAATTGTTGGAGCAAGCAAGGGTATTGTATCAACAAGTCTGGGATGTCTAAACTTTATAGTTGATAATTATCTTGGGTTCAGCTTGGAAAAAGATAAGCATATTATAGCTAGGCCTGCCAATGTATTACTGTATATTCAGTTTTGGTGTCCCTGTGTTATCTAACATATATCTATAGTATCATTGAAGTGATATACATGTATGATACATCAAATTGGAGCTGGAATACCATAGAATACGATGCAATCATTGGAATTTCTCTGAAAATGATATACACAGGCCTTATGAAAGTATTACGCTCATATATACTGAGTGATCCAAGGCTAAAGAATGCGTTGCCAGGGGTATGTTTGGCTGCAGGCATTGCGTAACCAACCAGATAAGGTGCGACACCGGCCTGTGGAAAAGGCCTGTTGAAAGACTTGTTGATGATGGCAACTACGGTGTTACACAAGGGTCGATGGCTGATTACCAGTCCGCCGGTTCTTATATAGAACGTCCAAGCTACAAAACTAGATGATGATTTATAGTTCGTACGGAACGAGTTCCGTACAAGCTATAAATTATCATCGAGTTTTGTGGCTTGTACGAGTATAGTAGGTCGTTTCTTCATTGACTATATACCCGGAATTAAGAAAAATCATTAATTTCATTTGTCTAAACAACTAATATGTTAATAAACTTTTGCGGAACAGTGTTTCGTACAGGAAAATACGGAACACTGGTCCGTACAGTATTTTTACGCTACATGGTGAAACGGTGCGTATTTACAGTATAAACGACATGGGTATATAGTAATAACCTGTATTCCTCACTACCCGAGATTAGATTGGTCTATCTGGCGGATTGAGACGAGTGCTACGCTATGAGGTTTCCCGCATAGGTTGGTTCGGCATACTTTCGGAATGTAAAGGAGGTGCGGGATCTACAACTTAAAAAAATATATCTATTGTCAACAACTCGCCTACCTGAGAAGTCATCCATCACCGCAATTATATGTTGTATATTAACAGTTCTACAAAATGATAAGTGACATTCTATGTTAGGTGTCTGATACAATTTGGATACACTGTGGTCGCTTCTCTAGCATAGGACAAGCAAATTCAATGTATTTAGTATATCCATAGTAGATGAGTGGGGTTGTAAATGAGAGTGATGAGTATGGAGGCATGCTACAACACACGACGAAAAACTGGATTTGTTTTGATTATTTCATTGACTGATAGGTTCAAATGTTGACTATTCATAAGACAGGTAATTTTCATATAGCATTCTTATAGGCACTTTTCGAGGACAGTCTTTCTATGTTATACAAGCCTACGGACACAAAACCAGATTGGAAGAAGTTCAGGTATAACTGGATCTTTATTCCACCTGATTAAAGACAGTTACAGTTGGGTAGCACGGAATGTGGTAGGTAGCGTAAGGTGAGGGAATCTGTTCACTCAACTGCTGAAAGGTCTCACGGAGAAACCTAACAAGTCTGCGAGGCTCCAAACAGTTCGCTCGATGTGGAGGAATGTACAATTATCTCACCCCTGGTACAAGTCTAGCCATAGGAATAACGTTAGAAATAAATACTCAACGATCACCCCGGTAGAGTGACAATACTACGCCATGCTCGTTGCGGAGTGTGTGCGTTATTACGTCAGATGCGACTAGCGAATCAGCGACTAGGAAAAAAAAGAAGTTCCGCTAGACATTTGGAGGCATCGAACAGACGCAACATGAAATTGGATGTTATTACGATTCCTAAATGGATCTTGGGTGAGTAACTTGCAAAACATTGATATTTTGATTGAATTCTACAGTTTGTGGACGAGGTGAGATAAAAACAGAACTTTTTTAGAATCATATTTCTAACCACCATGCCACGAGTTTGTTGGATGCTCCGTAATCGTCACTCGGCTATGCCTCGTGACGATTACTACGCATCCAAACTGGTTAGTGGTTAGAAATACGATTCTCAAACCAGTTCTGCTTAAGTAACCTGTCGACCTGCTGCAGACTCAGCCTATATATACAGACTGATTTACATAACCCGGGCGAACCCGTAGTATTCACATACATGGGTCCACCAGGCTTACCGCACAGCAGGGATCGGCACTCGTGTCACCTAGCGTAAAGCAAACCAACTGCTCGACTACCCTGACCCCTAAACTGTATCACAACGAAAACCAGCTAACATCAGATCCTGTAAACAGACTGAATTATGGGATATCTCAATATGGTCTATAACATCAATGAATAAAATGTTATGACCTTGAAACCGTACACAATACGTTTGAATCCGTATACAAAGGTTGTGGTATTAAAACGTGCAGTTTGTAAACGATGGGTGGTGGTTTACTGAGTCTCCAGTGATATTCAATGGGGAATTTATATACGATGGATAATAAAATTGCAATTGCCATTGGGAAAATCATATCTGCACCTCTCGTCTGGCACTGAGATCAAAAGTATGAAATGATGGTTTCAGGCTCTGAAGATATTAAAGGCCCGGACGGTCAAATCCCTTGGGGAACATAAGCTTGCACAGCCTACAAATAAAATATTTTCTGCGTCACCACGATGGCTCATCAAATTGCTGGGGAAACCTCTGCATTAATCATTATGCGCAAATCTGTATGCGCAATTATCTTGAGGATAATGCCAATTTACTATAAGATTAAATCTGCTAGGACCAGATTCTCACGAGATGAGAAAACAAAATTGATGCTCTGACAAGAATGGAACCGTGGCTATATATTTACTGTCAAGCTATAGGTACTGGTATGAATATTTGATTACAGATTTATACAACTATCTAAGGTGTCATGCAAGTTGTCATTCTTTATATTTCCCACCAAAGGTATATCGCATTTATTTCCCACCTAGTACGGAGTCTCCATACTAAGCTTATGGAGCTTACAGATCGCTACTGAGTAGATTAATCTCATACGAGAATACAGCTTTTTCAGCCACCTGACGGGCGTTATGGGAACTATATCATATAAACAAAGCACGCCACTAATTTCTAATTAAATACTAGATTTTTTTCCTTATAATTACTGGAAAGGTGAGTAATAAATACAACATTACCACTATATCGATCTGTGTCGCCGTATTCTCCTTGAAGTTGACACCATGTAATACTCCTAGCTTTCGCTCGGAGTATTACTTCACGTCAACTATGTGGAGAATACAGGCACTCAGATCGAAGTCATGGTAATATTGTGTATATATAGCCTATGATCCATGGGGGCTGCCATGACGCCCCCCCAAGTAGGTGTTCTTCACTAATGGAGATGAAAATAGATGTTCTTCACTAAAGGAGGTGCAAAAGGAGTGATTGATAATTGGGAAGTATCACAAGTTTAGCCTTGCTGACATGTTTATTAACTGTTCCATGTAAAAAAAGCTTCATGTCCTGGTTTTAATCATTATATCATCCTGCTCTAGGATTGGTGTAGAGAATCAAGGGAACCATGGTTAAATTTTGAAAAGCAGTTGAATTTCATTAGAACAAAGAGCCATGATACAGGTTATGTCCCCCCGAGGGGCCTGCCATACTGCTGGGCACCTAGTGACTGCTTCATGAACTAACAATGGCTCTGTCCCCTATATAATACATTCACAATATTGACTGGTTTCAGATACAAGCTGTATGATCCGAGAGGTCAACGCGTGGTAATACCTGAGCGTATGCGAGGATATTGCGTTTCATCTCTCCAATGTCTTTATGTAACTGGATGTCCTATGGACACATTTTCTGTGTTGTTTTTATACAGTTGTTTGAAAAACTCACTAATGTGAGAAACTAATTAGCTAAATGAAAAAAAAAGCAAATGCAAACATCACAATCTAACCGGTTTACTAAATATCACACCAGCCATTCTCTCTTTAATTGATTCTTGATCTGAAAGGATCTGTGAAAATACAGTGATTAGCTTCAGATGCTTAAAGAAGAAACCGACAAGTTTTGGTCCAAGTCGTTGCTCTCCATGGGTTTGATGCAGAGGGATTTGACGCAGAGCGACAGCCGAGTGAATATCATGTAGCATCCAAACAAGTTGGAGAACAAGAACTTTGACCAGCGTGAGTTGCTTCCTGTTTTCATCTTATCCCTGTACACACTAAAGGAACGGGCGGCACACAGCATATAGACCATGGAGAATGGATTGCGATACTCTTAGGGGCATGTAAGATGAGTTCCCAATGTTAAGCTTATGGGACAAAAATAAGATCTCACATTCCCTAAGTCGTATTCTGTATAAGGTTCTCACTGCGCTCTGGGAGACGAATTCTAAACGAACTGGGCTTAGAGCCTTGAGAATCCGCTGGCACACCATATTCCCGCCAGGTGGCATCATTGAGATTATAGGAATCTTTGGGTTGCATTAATGTGCGTCTTTAGCATGGGGGACAGGACAGTAGATTCTCAAGGCTCTAAGCCCAGTTCATTAAGAATTCTTCTTCATAGAGCGTAGTGAGAGTACAGAATACGACTTAGAGAGTGTGAGATCTTATGAGAGGGGTGCACCATCAGGGATGAGATAATAGAAAATATCAATGTCAGAGCCTGCCGTACCATGGATATGCCTTAAGGCATCTTCCTGTCGTGTAAAACCTCATTCGATAGATATGAGTAGATTCCAGGCATGTGACTTCATCACATCGATATGTCAGGGCAAAAGCATATCCCTTTAAGAAAAATATGATACTATATCCCTAGTCTGAATGCGGGCTTATTTCTAGTTTACAACTATAGCTGGATCTTTAAGTGGACTTAAATTTCCCTCAACTTTATTACATTTTCTTATATTCGTATCATGGCCTTAGTTTCTCATGGAGAAGTATTTCAATTAAGAGAAAATAAGAACTTGATACTCGGCAGATCCGGTATAACCACCATGTACCAAGTGTCATTCCTCATAATAAATTAAAATGACTAAAATATCACCTATCGAGCTTTATGATCTTGTGTTTTCTCCAGATGCGATTGAGAAAAGAACTCTCACAGGACTGGCACCGAATCAATTTAAAAAAAGGCCTTTATCCTCTGCTGCTTTTTGTGGCTTCTCTGTTTGTCAGGATGCATTTCTTTGTCAGCGTATTGTTCACGTTAATGAGAACATCTACAACTGCCACTGGAGACAAAAGACTGCTGTTTGCCATTCTGATTGTAACGTTATAGGATTCTGTAACAGAATGGTGATTTCCAAATAGAAATTGATTAGATTGTGCTTGTTTTTTTTTAATTTTTCATCAGGCCCTCTTTTTTAGTGGGCAATGTACATGTGTGCTTTGATTCTGTATAGTCCTTTTCCCTAAAGCGGGATTCACACGTAGAGACTAATGTACCTGCACTGGTGAACTATACACATTAAAGTGGGATTCACACGATGGGATTCATGTACCTCACAGGATGTATGTCTGAGACAAATCCTGCTGAGATTCCATACTCGAACACAATCTCCTCGTTTGAATTGTATGGTTCCATTTTCATGATGCAAGTATTTTCCCCTGCCTGCAATTGTTGTTTCCTAACAAGGAACGGAATCTCATGATATTTTAAACCCTATGAGGTACATGAATCCCACGGTGTCAATTCCACTTAACAAGGAACGGAATCTCATGTGATTTTTAACCCTATGAGGTACATGAATACCACCGTGTGAATTCCACTTAACAAGGAACAGAATCTCATGAGATTTTTAACCCTATGAGGTACATGAATCCCACGGTGTCAATTCCACTTAACATGGAACAGAATCTCATGTGATTTTGAACCCTGTGAGGTACATGAATCCCACCGTGTGAATTCCACTTTGTACATGCTTTTTTCCCTGCAATTACTTGCGACAAATAATTTACCCCTAAAAAGGAACAGAATCTCATTAGAATGTGAACCCTGTGAGGTATGTGAATCCCACCGTGTGAATTCAACTTTACACTAGTCTCAGAAAGTTTTCCTGCGATACAAAAAATCCATAGCAATTCCATGACAAATATTTCCAAAATTTGGCTCCTTACAAAAGGGTACCCTTTTCAAAAAGTCAGCCTCAGACCTCGTTAGTTTTACAGTTGTGTTTTTCTTACCCTATAATTACACGGGCTACATCACTATTAATAACCTGTTTACTCCCCTGCCTTCTTTTTCTGAAGCTCATGTGCAATTTACCTCCTGTCATCTTGAGTAGGGCTACATTAGCAATAGGGTGAGGCTTATCGGCCACGTGCACCTGGGACCCGCACCCCAGCAAACATGGAGTCTTTAGCAACTCATCTAGAAATTGGTTAATACTGCAAGTATGTAGTGAGCGTGGTTGTGGCCCACTAGATTCTAGTTCAACTCTCGACTGTGGAAGCGTCCCAAGGTGCTATAAATATCATGTAAGGAGGTCAGGGTGAAGGTTGGGGTTTGCTACGAATGCAGTCATTGGCTACTGGGTCTACTCTATTCCTTATATGGCAGTGAGTGTAATGGGACAACTACATGCAGGAGGGGAGACACGTACTCTATTAATTGTTATTGTTTGTTTATATAAATTACAAGCAATATTCACAATCAATAAATGCCCGATCTTACCATGTAGGAAGATATTTCTGTTTACTTATATTGATAGTAGCTCATAACATGGGTTATCATCTAGTAAGACATATCTAGTCGGACATGTTAGAAGTGTGAACCGGATGTTTTGCTCCCCTGTAGGATTCAGCGCATGTGCGCTTCTAGTTCACTTGACTGGTTCCCTGCCCATATGAAATAAGGGGCAGGTAACGGGTTCCACAGGCACAACCTTCAACTTTGGCTGGTGCCCGCCTGTGACTAGCGGATACCCCGGGAACCAGCCTAGTGGTTTGGCTGGTATCCGCTTGTCATACACCTAGTTCCGCCGAGCCCTCTAGCGGATGACCAGGGAACCAGGAGGTGTTACCAATAATGCATCATAAAAATGGAACCCGTTACCTGGCCTATAGTCTAACTAAGCCAGGCTTCCAGGCTACTAGTTCACAGGGCTCGAGACTGGTTCCCTGCCCAAATGAAATAAGGGACTGGGTCCCGTTTCAATAGAATGCATCACTAAGCCACTTAGTAACATGTTTAGTGACCCTAATAGTGACTTGAATCGCAGAATATCTTCGGTCTCGTTTCAGAAGGCACGTCAGGGCTTGTGTGTCAGTTCACTGTTGTGGACGTGTCAGTAGTTTGGGACCGCATAGCGGAAAAACATGTGCATCTCACTTACTCATGTGCTACTGGGAACAAGTGCTATCAAGGTAAATGTTGCGCATAAATTAGCGACTGCGCTTGAGTAATCCTACACTGGCCACCAGAGCAGCGTTTGCAATGCCGAAATTCAAACGCGAATATTGTTAGTTTGGATGTGCTGCTCTCCTTCATATTTGGCATGGTTATAAGTTATATGTGTCCCTAAGTGGGGATAAAGTTTCATAGCTTTATTCCTATGGAAAGTAAAGTTATGTGTTTGTGACATCAAAAGTGAGAGGGTATACCCTCTCGCTATTTAAGACACGACCCTTTTAGTGACTGGACAACAGTTTTCTGAAATGGTACATGCCACTATTTGCGCCTGTCTGCTACCCTATGTCGCTAAGTGGGTTGTCACTAAAGTACTGCAACGTGAACTGCCGCTATTGTGTCGCAGGATACAATAACGGACTTCCTACAGGCTATTGAAACGGGTCCCTGGTAACTACTTCTTATGTAAGGACGACCTTGAACTGATGTTCGCCACCTCTCTTGGCTCAACATAGACTTGCACAAGTCTTTTTTTTCTTTTCAGTGCTTTATTCTGAAGAAATACTGCTGATAAATGTTTAACAGCAATTTTTTTTTCTGGCTGTAGGGAAGATAGGTCTGCAGGTCTAATACAAATCCAGATGGAATAAATGAAATAAAAAGAAAAGGATACAGGGACTGAGGCCAGTCTAGGCTCAGCAGTCTCGGTCTGCCAATGTGACACTCTCCCAGCAGATCTTTTTGCGGAAGTAGAGTACAGGATCTCTGCTAGGAGAGTGCAAGAAATGGAGGCGTTACCTATAATGCACCCAAAAAAATGGAACCCGTTCCCTGGTCTATAATGTGACTAGGCCAGGCTTCCAGGCTAACAGGGCTCTACAGGGAGTCGGCTTTCTAGGGGTTCTAGTTCTCTGCTCATATGTATGGCGTGCACGCACCTCTAAAAGCAGACACTGACTACACACAGGACTCAGTTGGCTATTTCTGGCAGGCAATTACAAGTGCTCTCAGAACGGTAACTGAAAGGATAGATTTCATCTTCGTGATACATATATATTCAGTCTGATCAAAGAACCTCCTCTTACAGTGGATGTCGGTCTCAAATGCTTTCGTTTACCCTCATCCTCGTAGTCACTGTTAAGGCCTGTTTCCATTGGCCGATTTGCCATCACCGATCTGCAGTCAGGAACCACCAACGGAATTTTGGCACTGCTGACCCAAAATCGGTCAATGGAAACGACCAAGCTCGTGAAATGACCCAAGACTTTTTCTGCTTAGATTATGCAATGTGGCACCACCCACTCCTGAGTGAAAGCTTGGTCACTTAGTGTAATCTACTACCCTTCAGTATCGACGCAGTCTGTGGCACCACCGACAGACTTTCTGGGCAACACAAAGAATCTACACAAAGTTTGTCGGCCAATGGAAACGGGCCTTAATGGCCCTTTTCCATTGGCCGACAAAAACGGTGTGGATTTTCTGAGTTCTCCAAATAGCCTATTTCCATTGTGCGTCAGCATTGCCAAGGTCCATCGATGGTGCCTGACTGTAGGGGTTAATGTGAATGGGCTGTCAGGAGAACTCAAAATACCTACATCGTTTTCGTCGGCCAATGAAAACAGGCCTTAAA
The DNA here is from genome assembly GCA_950022655.1 of Alentia gelatinosa. NCBI lineage: Eukaryota > Metazoa > Annelida > Polychaeta > Phyllodocida > Polynoidae > Alentia > Alentia gelatinosa. The sequence continues at coordinate 11,207,263 of OX465583.1, forward strand.
AGCCATTTTCCATTGGCTGACTATATTCGGCACCAATCTACAGTTGGGAACCGCTGATCGGTTTTAAGTTATACCAACGCGAGATGGGTGAATGGAAACAGGCATGCTGAGAAGTGATTGATTGTCCAGAGATTATGCAATGATTCCGGAACCACCTACCGACTTCTTCATGCTCTGTCAGAATCGTAGGAGATTGAAATTGTCGGGGATAGTCATTAAGTTTAGAGGACTATGCTATCAGTATGGACTTGTGAAATGCGGCAGAAACAAAGCATAAACAGCACTCTCACAGAATTTCAGACACCGACGTGCAGTCGTAGATTACTATCGACCTCCTATACAGAGAACCCAATTAGTCAGTGCAATTTTCATCAGCCAGTGGAAAATTGCTTTATCAGGCCCGTTTCCATTGGCCGACCTAAACGGCGGAGATTTTTTAGTTACCCATGAAGACTGTCTGGTGCCACCGACTGCGCGTCTGTATCGGAAAATCGGTGAGGGTAGTAGATTTCAATCAGTGACAAAGCCTTCACTCAGTGGTGGGTGGTGCCATATTGTGTAAGCAAAAAAAGTCGTGGGTCATTTCACGATCTGGGTCGTTTCCATTGACCGATTTTGGGTCAGAAGTGCCAAAAGTCCGTCGGTGGTTCCTGACTGTGGATCGGTGACGGAAAATCGGACAATGGAAACGGGCCTTAAGACACAAATTCAAGCTGCAGTAGATACTGCCGGAATGACAGACACAGGAACATATCAGAACCAGGAACAAATGATGAACGTGGTTGGAATTTCAAACCCGGAAAGTTACCCTGGTGTTAGTACCAGACAATCTTTGTCCACAATTCTTGAATTCTGCATTACACGAGTATTTGCTTCTCCCGATTGAATACTGTCAGATGTGAAAAGATTCCAAATCCGTTCAAAATTTCTCTCCTCGATATAACGCCATATGGTATTACCTCATAATTGATTTGGCTCACGATGAATTCAAAAGCAGCTTGAAATAATCATGGACGGAACATTTTTTACTAAAGAAAATCTTTTATTGGGATGCAAAAGTCCCCAGCTGTGAACGTTTGAACCACATCTTGAGTAAAAAACGACTGGTACCGATATCATATTGAGGAGCGTTACAGGTCTGATGATTCTCGATCAGATTTTATATCAGTGCCTGTCTAGATATCCAGAACAAATAAGGGTTTAAGGCATATCGGACAATTTAGCTTGAAAATTAAAACCTATGTCAATTCCCTGAAAATTCAATATGATGAGCTTAAAGTGTTGTCGGACACATATCTAACTTTAAAATAGGAGGTAACCGTGCTTGTTTTTGATTTAGAGATCAATCTTATGATTATATTACAAAAGAATAAATATAATTCCTAAAAGGTTGATTATAACATAGTGAAACCCATGTCATGTTTGTCCAAACGTTCACATAGTATAGGACATGCAAAGTCATACACATTTGAATTTTCAAATACATATGTCACCGTTCTTATTTTTGAAAGAATTGAAGACAATTTTCAGTACATTTCCGATCTAAATCAAATAAATGTAAATTGCTCAATTTCACCTATTAAGATTGGATACACTGGAAACAATGTAAAATTACACATTTGGTATTAAAATGAATCATACAGAACCAGGTTTGACTGGTCATTAACAATATTCAAAAATCACCAGGAGGCGCTACCGTAAATTGTCTGATATGCCTTTAAAAGGTTTCTTATATTTGAAAGAATTGAAGAAAACTTTCAGTACATTTCCGATCTAAATCTAATAAATGTAAATTGCTCCATTTCACCTATTAAGATTGGATACACTGGAAAAAATGTAAAATTACACATTTGGTATTAAAATGAATCATAAAGAACAAGTTTTAAATAGTAATTGACAATATCTACAAATCACAAGGTGGCACTACCGTAAATTGTCTGATATGCCTTTAAAAGGTTTGGATATTTTCTAGTGGGTCATTGCGCTAACTCACTTGGCATCCTGCCAATCAGTCGGCTTTGCACCTCATTTGCAGGGGCCAGATGTGTCAAGTACCAATGGGCTTGTTAAAGGCATATCCTACAATTCAAAGTGGCGCCACCTGGTGATTTTTAAATAATGTCAATTATTAGTCAAAAGTGGTTTTTTTGGGATGCACTCTAATTCTCTAGAAGGAAATTTAACATTTTGTCCAGTTTATCCAGTAAAATACATTTGCTTGATTTACATAGGAAATGTACTGAGAAATATGGTTTTCTTCAATTCTTTTAAAAACAAGGATGGTGACCTATGGTTTTTAAAACCTAAATAGGTAGTACAACATATGTAATGAATTTTGTGAAAGTTTTAGGAAAATGACATGGGTTTTACTATTTGAAAAACACTTTTTAGAATTTCTATATATTCTAATATAAAAGTATCATAACATTGATCTATAAATCAAAAACTAGCACGGTAACCCCCGATTTTTAAGTTAGATATGTGTTCTACTACACTTAGAGATCATCATATTAAATCTTCAGAAAATTGACATGGGTTTTAATTTTCAAGCCAAATTGTCCGATATGCCTTTAAGTCCTCTGAAGTGTCTGGTGAGTCTGAAATGATTGATGGTGGTCAGTTGAGAACTCCCCTAATGCGCTTTAAGGCATTCTGCTACTCTGCACCGTTGCCCAGTCTCCATGCCTGGCATGCAGATAAGGCCCGTTTCCATTGGCCGACGAAAACGGAGTAGAGTTACTCAGAAAGTCTGTCAGTGAGGGGAGTAGTTTTCACTCAGTAACCAAGCTTTCACTCAGTGGTAGGTGGTGCCAGATTGCATAATCTAAGCAGACACAATTTGGGTCATTTCACAAGCTGGGTCCTTTCCATTGACCAATTTGTATTGTCGCTTGACTGGGTGATCGTTGAGTATTTTTTTCTAATGTTATTCCTATGGCTGAACTTGTACCAAGGGTGAGATAATACCAAGTATGCTCTGGTAGTTTCGCTGAAGGTGGGAGCTGCCACTCTCCTGGCAGCATTTTCCACTGCATGCATCTGTCTACACCTTTTAGGCAGAGCTTTCCCACCGCGTTGTAGCTGTCTTGGCGAAGGGTGACAGTATCTTTGCTTGTCTAGACTGGACAAGGTTAGCTTCCGCCTGGTTGGCTGCACTTGTAGCGCTGCAATGTAGCTTGTTGTTCCCTAGGGCTTGGGTGAGCATCGCAAGGAATGACCTCATGAATAGAAACTACCATGGGGGGGTTCCTAAATTCGCGTCCAAGAAACTCCAAAGAAATATGGTCTGTTTAGCTGTTCCCAAATTCGATTTGTTGATCCTGCCTCAGACCTGGAGAGGCTAATGTGGGGTTTCCCATGTATATTACGGACCAATTCTATGAATAATAAGCCGGCAGTTTGGGTAAATGGATAAGCAGATTTTTCCATTTGATAGAGCATGCTTGCGCATAGAATATACGTTGCCTAAAGGTCAAAGTGGTCACATACACTGCGCAAAAACCACCAGTATATTCATATATACGCAATCGCGTAAGTGCATGTTTTGGCTTTATATTGACATGTTTCCTAGTGTAATGGCTGTATTTGCCACAAAGCGTATATGAGGAGAAATATTGTGTGCAGGACATGTATACACGCGGGTCGTATATATTTTACACCTCTTTAGATTGTGCGTATACAAAACGGAAAATAGTACTACCTTGTATACGCAAAATCATACCTATATACGCCGGGTGTATACACATATGAACGGGCAGTGATAAAGACTATAGCTGCTTCTGAAAATTATGTGGAACCAGTCTCAGGGCTAGTTGAATAATCTAAGCTCGTACATAAAGACTCTTTTCTGTATGCCAGGAATGAAGTGGGTCGACTTAATTAATTCGGTGAGGGTACTGTGTATGCCTTGTTTCTGTCGCATTTAGGTCCAGACCGACTGAACTGTCCTCCAAACACAATGACAATCACCAACGGTTTCAAACCTATTTAATACTGTCAGGCATTGATAAAGTCATCCAGTGGTGGCCTCATTGCATAATCTAAGCATTATTAATCGGTGAACACTTCCCTGCATACCTGTTTCCACTTACCGATCTGGTATTTTTATACCCTTAAAATCGATCGGTGGTTCCCGACTACAGATCGATGGTGAATAGCGAAGATCTAAACATTCTTCCGAGAAATCAATGCTGTCACGGTGAAGGCAGATGATGTGTTCCGTTTCTGGGCACCCCTCATTTGATGCTGCTTTAATTGCGTGCAATTATAAATGAAAAAAACCCTGAAAAGTTGGGATTACATTCAGTATATATACGGATTGTTTTCTTGCACCCAATAAACTTGCCATTTCTTCAACTGACTGAGTCTAGGATCCAAATATATCAAGTACCAGTATAATAGGTCACTCAGGTATTTCTGTCAAAGGGCGAATAGTATGTTCATCATTAATGAATGAGTGTGCAATTATGACTAAATAACAACTGAAAGGTTTTGGATATATTCAGTCTATGGATCTTTTTCTGTAAACCAATTGCACCCACTAAACTGCTCCTTTCTACAACTGCTTGATTCTAGGAGCCAAACATATCAAGCATCAGTAGGTCAATAATGTATTTCAGTCTCAAGTGAGATTGGTCAAGGTCAGCTGGACACACCTCTATGATCATAGGACACTGGCCCTCTGCTCCTGTCACAATATCAAATAGCACACTGATAATGAAGAGGCAAGCTGGAAGTCCCTGCTAGCATTTTAACCTTTAGGTACCCCAATACAAGTTAATCCTAAGACGTACCTTCTACGCCTTTAGTCCGGAAGAATGGTTCACAAAGTGGGTTTGAATAATGGATCAACATTTCAATCTTCCCTTACTAAGCCCCAGATATTTCATGTTTGATATGTGGTTCACTGTCTGTTCATGGAAAACTGCAGTTCATTCTCTCTGAAGAATCATGCCGGCCATATTGGATTTGGCGCCAATATTAAAAAAAAAAGAGCTTGGCCCCTATTCTAGTGTTCTACAAGGAATCTTTGTCCGTCAGAAGAAATGCCGGTTTGATTGCTAGTTCCAGTTTTCAACTGGTACATATATGCTATATCAAGAAAAAAACAGTGCAGACGATTTAGATATTTCAACCTTTTGAATCTGAGACTTTTAAAAACATAATTCCTTCATCATTTAGTTATCAATTTAAAGGGTTAGTCCATAGAGTCGTTCTCGAAGATATTCCTATTATGTTCCTGTTCTACTATTGTACCACGTTTAACATTTCAGTAATAGGTGATACATACTAGAGCAGGTTAGACAAACAATGAACGGGACCTATAAAGTGTGCAATATAGCGATGAGAGAAAAAGGATTGGAGGTTACCACATAATCATCTGACATGATTTATATTTTGGATTTATTCATCTATACTGACAGCTCTCGGTTGGGTGGCCTGTCCTCCTCACAATCAGTATTCAGCCTTGTCTTTTTGGTCGAGAATATGTAGAGGTTATACATTTACATATTCATATATTTTAATGACTGAGGTATAAAGGTCCTTTAGGCTTACTTCCCCTAGTTAGATCTTAGGTTCTGGGATGCCTAGATGAAGTTATAAATGATTCAGATGGTAAGCTGATCAGATGGCATTCATTTGCATGGATCTGCATTATGTGGTATTCTGTGAGCAGATTTCTATTTCTGTCTTGTGGGTCTATTTGATTTCCGTTCATGGTACAGTTTTGCTGTATGAATAGCAGCGAGTAATAATGCAGTCAAGGACAGTGACTTATTGGCACCCGCAATCTGAGGAGTGAAGCTAGACTTGCTTAAGTCTTTGATTATGAATATTCATTAAATGATTAATCAAAATCAGAATGAAGTTCATTATAGTATGTATCCTTCTCTGACTGGCCCATGAATCAAAGACTTGTCCACTATGAATTGAATCTCCTGTTTATGGCTCCGAGTCGCTCCCTGTAATCCTATACCTCCTCCTACCCCTCCTCCTCCAGTTCTCTGGCCGCCTGTGTTGTCATAGCAATAAATTTCGCCTGCTCCTGACTGTGACCCGATTGAGATCAAAGTGAGAGGATATCAATCTCCCAGCAGATATCTTGACCAGTCGCCAGGATATCTGTATGGAGAGTGTTGGGAATACTGGAGCTAAACAGCGCCAGAAATCCAACACCATTACTAATTGTACCAGTCCCTGTATCCCACCGAGGAGGGTAGCCACAGGATGGAGGGACTGGAGCCAGTCTAGAGTGAAGCCTGTGCAGGTGACAGCTCACTGCCAGCAGGCGGAAACCTCTCTAATGCACCAACAACAGTTCAAGGTACGTGGCGATATATATATAGATAAATATATATATAGATATATTTATTACCCACCCAATATGGAGTCTCCATACTAAGCCTATGGAGCCTCTAGTTCGCTACTGAGTAGAATACGGATAGCCGTATTCTCCTAGGAGAATACAGCTTTTTTGGCCACCTGACGGGCATTATGAGAACTATTTATATCAACATTGCACGGCGCTTGCTTTCTAAGTATTTACATTTTTAATAATTAGTGGAAAGGTGAATAATATTATCATTATTTCGATTTATGTGGCCGTATTCTCCTTGTAGTTGACGCTACGCAATACTTAACTTTGCGTCAACAATGCGGAGAATACGGCCACTCAGATCGAAATCATGGTAATATTGTGTGTATATTTATACATATATATGCTGCTCCAGATAGAATATAAAAATAGTGTCTGAAGGTCCCCTAATATCGGGGCAGTTGACCACGTTTCTGCGATTAGGCACCGAAAAAACCCATTACGAAGCGTGGTGGATTGGCTAGACATGTATAGGATTTTGCACCTCCCCAATAAGTCTCCGATATTTTCTTTTTGCATCAGTGTCATATCGGTAGGTCTAAATTTATATCCACCAGCACTCACGATATATAAATGGATGAGTGAAAAAGCTCTAAACTGAAAAGGACCCGAAATTATGCATGACCTTTAGAACATGAACAATTATGGAAAAACTAGAGCTAAGTTATTTTATCTCCACATGGTTTGTTTGTCATACCAGCGTGTTGCTGACGCTTTCTTCGGCAATAAATATGTTAAAAGGAAAGAAAAACAACGAACGACTGGTTTTGTGTGCCAGTGTCTGTAATCTATTCCTGGCTGATCACGCAATATCCTCACCGTCACTCGGATATTACTACGCGTGAACTACTCTGAGAATACGGCCACTCGTACACAAAACCAGTCATTATTGTGTATATATATATATTCAGGCATATAACAATGGACATTGAAGCTGACTGCAATTAACGTAAATGCGTTGGCAGCATATACTAAAGACAAAGATGTGCTGACACAGCAAATATTACCCATTATTCACCGCTGGCATCCTCACGAGTCTAACCAGAACAAAAGAAAGCTTTATCCGTCGCCTGCCTTTCACCTTCCTACACGGCGCCTGTATCCGAGCGAGGAGGGGTGGGTGGGGGAGGTGGAAGCATAGGAGACAGGGACTAAAACCTGTATCTCGGCGAGGAGGGGTGGGTGGGGGAGGTGGAAGCATAGGAGACAGGGACTGAAGCCTGTGTCTTGGTGAGGAGGGGTGGGTGGGGAGGTGGAGGGGTAGGCATAGGAGACAGGGACTGAAGCCTGTGTCTCGGCGAGGAGGGGTGGGGTAGGTGGAGGGCAGGCATAGGAGACAGGGACTAAAACCTGTATCTTGGTGAGGAGGGTGTGGGGGAGGTGGAGGGGTAGACATAGGAGACCGGGACTGAAGCCTGTATCTTGGTGAGGGGGGTGTGGGGGAGGTGGAGGGGTAGACATAGGAGACAGGGACTAAAACCTGGATCTTGGTGAGGAGGGTGTGGGGGAGGTAGAGGGGTAGGCATAGGAGACAGGGACTAAAGCCTGTATCTTGGTGAGGGGGGTGTGGGGGAGGTGGAGGGGTAGGCATAGGAGACAGGGTCTGAAGCCTGTATCACAGCGAGAAGGGGTGGATGGGGGAGGGCAGGCATAGGGGACAGGGACTGAACCCTGTATCACAGCGAGGAGGGGTGGGTGGGGTAGGTGGAGGGCAGGCATAGGAGACAGGGACTGAAGCCTGTATCTCGGCGAAGAGGGGTGGGGTAGGTGGAGGGCAGGCATAGGAGACAGGGACTGAAGCCTGTATCCCAGCGAGGAGGGATAGGTGGGGTAGGTGGAGGGTAGACATAGGAGACAGGGACTGAAGCCTGTATCCCAGCGAGGAGGGATAGGTGGGGTAGGTGGAGGGTAGACATAGGAGACAGGGACTGAAGCCTGTATCCCAGCGAGGAGGGATAGGTGGGGTAGGTGGAGGGTAGACATAGGAGACAGGGACTGAAGCCTGTATCCCAGCGAGGAGGGAGTGGGGGAGGTGGAGGGGTAGGCATTAGGAACAGGGACTGAAGCCTGTATCACAGCGGGGAGGGCTGGAATAGGTGGAGGGCTAGGCATAGGAAACAGGGACTGAAGCCTGTCTACTGTGATAGGATCTCCATATAAATGGGGAAAGTTAAAGGATAAAGCACAACCAAAGGCTAAAAGGACGTAATCTGTAGGCTCCTCATCCACGGCAACAGATAAAAGAATCAACAAATTCAAAGAATGGTTCGGATGTCTGGAAGCCCCCACTGCCGCTATTGCCGCCGCTCCGTCCACAACCAGTCAGCCTCAGCCGTTTTATATACGTGTGTCTGTGTGATAGATTCCAGGGGTAATTCTTAAATAAAATATCGATCCTGAATAGACCGTTTTAAATGACTACGATTAAGATTTGCATGAGTGATACTTGTGAGGATCTCCTTATAGAAACATATATAAATGTGTATATATATAATATACATATATATATATATATATTCACATATATTTATTGTTTACTTAAATATCGAATAATATGAGCAAATATATTTGATGATCTATATGTTATCGTCTTGTATGTGTGAAACCCATAAAGACTGATCAAGAGAATGCAACAAAGTCCACGATATGATCGATGTTTTAATCGCTCGTTCTTTTAAAAACACCTCCCTGGTCTCTCACCTAAATGTAACCTATGATCGGCCCCGGTCAAACCAAATCTACCCCAACTAGAGCCTTTAGAGAAAGAATTACTAGAAAAACCTCTGACAGCCCTAGAATTAACTTTGGCACTCAAAGAGATGAATACGAATAAGACCCCTGGACCAGATGGCCTATCCGTAGAATTTTATAGAACCTTCTGGGAAAGCCTCAGGAAACCCCTTTATGAATCTTTCTTGTATGCAGAAGACATAGGTCAGCTTAGTACAGACCAAAGAAGAGGGGTTATTACCTTACTGCCAAAGACTATGGAAAACAGAACAGCTCTAGATAATTGGAGACCGATAGCATTGTTAAACTCTGACTATAAAATACTTACTAAATCATTAGCAATACGGCTCAGACCAATACTGGGAAAACTTATACATGAAGACCAAACAGCTTATGTGAGGGGAAGGTACATTGGAACAAATATACGTAAATTAGATGATGTGCTCTCTCTGGAGGATCCCTCCCTTGATCAAGGTGGGGGATTAGTTTCTCTTGACTTTAGGAAAGCCTTTGACTCGGTCACCTGGGACTCTATACTTGAATCACTCCGATTGTTTGACTTTGGGGACACTTTTATGAACTGGATAAAAATTATATATGAAGCCCAAGAATGTTGTGTTTTGAACAATGGCTTTACAACAGACTGTTTTTTTCCAGAAAGGGGGGCAAGACAGGGTTGTTGTATTTCACCTTATCTTTTTCTCTTCACAGTCGAGATACTAGCAACCATTATACGTAATCATGACAAGATTGACGATGTGCACACAAGAAAGGGATGTATTAGATTGTCATTATTTGCAGATGATATCACAGTCTTCATAGCAAATCAAACATCTCTGAATGAATTGTTGTCCATTCTCTCCATATTCAAAGAATTCTCGGGCTTACAGGCAAATGAGGAAAAATCTAAACTCCTCCCCTTCAATTGTACGCATGAGAACAAAATTAGATGCAAATTCAAAGAGGTAGACAAAATAAAAATACTGGGTATAATTTTTTCCAGAAAAATGTCACTGAGTGAATCCTGTAAGTGGAACTTTTCAGACAGACTTGATAAATGTGCTTCAATAACAGAAAGTTGGTCTAACCGATTCCTGTCACTGAAAGGAAGAATATGTATTATCAATTCCCTCCTCATCCCAGTCATTCTATACCCCTGCTCTAGCTTAAGTGTACCAGAGGAGGTTTATCGATGGTTTAAGAAAATAATACAATCATTCATATGGAAAGGAGGTTCATCTAATTGCCTACAATACCCTCATACAATCGACAGAGGCTGGGGGGCTGAATTTATTGGATCTCTCAACTATGATCCAGGCTTCTCACGCTAAATGGGTAAGGCGTATTGTGACGCAAGACCTGTCAAGCTGGACATTTATATTCCAACAAAATATAGGGATGGGATTTACCCCATACCAGTTCTTTGTAAGTAAAACCAAGAAGAGAGAAGTGCTAAATTTGAATGAATTTTACAGGCAAATGATATGTTCATGGAATAAATTGTATAATGCTCAACCTATAGCTGATCAGGAAGTGTTGAACGAAGCATTGTGGAAGAACATGTTCTTGAAAACCAGATTTGATGAGAAAAAAATTGCTATTTTCCAAAAAGTGGGCATCTTCCAGGTCAAACATATAATAGGTAGGGAGGGACTACTTTCACATGACCAGATTAACTATAAGTTTGGGACATCGCTTACTTTTTTAGACACATATAGCCTTCGCTCATCAATTCCTAGGCTCCGCCTTTTGAAATCAGAAAATCAGAATGAAGAACAGACTCTTCTAGTACAGGTCCCGGGAAAAGGACCTCGAGATATTATGAACCTGTCCAGTAAGAGTATATACCAAATATTACTCAACAGGCAATCAAGGATTCCTAAGGGACGTGCAAAATGGGTTCGTACCTTCAATAATTTCAAAAGTGATTCAGATATCTGGCGAACTGTCAATACCATAGCATATAAACTAACCAGGGAAACAAAACTGCAGTCCCTGCAGTATAGAATTATCAACAGATCGATTACATGTAGGGTATACTTGGCCAGAAGGAAAATAGTGGAGTCTGCCACATGTAGTTATTGCAATGATGATGAGGATGATACCATAATGCACTTTTTTACTGAATGTTCTAATGTCAGGCTCTTTTGGTGTTGTGTGAAAACGTGGTTTGGAGCCAACTTTGAGGGGAATATCTTTTGTGTCACGAAACAAGACATAATCTTGGGAAAGCTAGAAGTTTACAAGTATGACTGGTTAATCAACTATGTTATACTGATGGCTAAATTATTTATACATAGACAGAGGCTGTTTGGAGGGAATGAATTGGATTTCACAAGATTCCTCATAGAAGTGAAGGCGAAGGTACTAGCGGAGAGATATGTCTGTAAGATGGAGAACAAGTTGCACAAGTCAAAACATCTTGATCTATTGTATAAACTGCTTTAAGAAATTCTAAGTATCAAAACCCAATGCACCATGTAATGTCTAGTAATGTATCACTGTCCCGTTCTGTCTTGTCTGGTCTATCGATTCAGTGTATGACACACTACACAAAGTACTGTATAATATTGCATTATAACTCTATGTGAATAATGGTTGAGTCCAGATCATATCTGTTCTTTTGATTAAGCATGTTCCTATTGCAAATACTCACTGTTTCTTACTTAGATACTTAGAAAAGATATATATAGATCACTGTAGATAGGAAATCTGGGGGGGGGGGGAAAGCATCAGTATGACCACATCATTACGCATTTGTTGTTTAGAATTGTTTATTGTTTTTTTTGAAAATGTTGAAAAGATTTAAGATTGTATAAGGACCAAAAACTGGAACAAATGATGTAAACAAATGAAAAATAAAAACTGATTGCAAAAAAAAAAAAAATTAAATACTACGCCATGGCCACTGCGTATAGTGAATTTGAGATGACGTCATATGGATTTTCTAAGTATATTCTAATTATTCTGAAGTTGTGATGATATTCAATGTCATAGAAAGGGGTAAGATAAATCCAGAACAGCCCTCGAATCGTAAAATGCACAATACTCAAATCGTTTGGTTGGTTGGGAATTGCTCCATTTACTAAATTTATCTTTTCTGCCTCCAACCATGCACATGTATGTGACGTTCTTCTTTTTTCAGTCTGTTTACAAACTCCACAGTCCATTGGTACATAGAAAGGTGATAATTGAAGATCACCTCTGCCTGAAGACGTAGAGTTTCAACGATATAAAAATCAAATTAGCCATGCTTGCCAATACAGGTGTTGCCATTCAGCGCCGCCTAACGGCCCACTGTCTAGTTACGCGGCCGCTCGGACAAACACCTCGAGTCTGGGGGTATTCATATAGAGACATACAGCAATCACACCTAAAGTGTGAACGGTGGTTGTGATTGCAGGAGTGTTCCTTTCTGACAGATCAAATTGCTGGAACAAACAAGGGTATTGTATTAACGAGTTTGGGATGTCTAAACTTCATAGTCGATGATTATCTTGGTTTGAACATGGAAAAAGATAAGCATATATGATAGCTAGACCTGCTAATGTATTACTGTGTATCCAGTGACGGTGTTCCTGCGTTATCTAAGCTATATTTAAAGTATCATTTAAGTGATATGCATATATGATACATTAAATTGGAGCTGGAATACCATAGAATACGATGGAATCATTTTTAGTTCTCTGTAAATGAGATATATGGGTATTATGAACGTATTACGCTCATATACTGATAGATCTAATACTAAAGAATACGTTGCCAGGGGGCTTGTTTGACTGCAGGCATTGCGTAATCAGCTAGATAAGGTGCGACACCGCTCTGTGGAAAAAGGCCTATTTCATACCATCTGCCAAACCTAATGATGTATATATATTAGACATATCTGGGTTTATCTCTGACACTTTGGACACCCCTATTACTGACACGAATCCATATGTCATTAATTTGGTTACATCCCCTGAAAATATTGGCTAATGTGTCCTCCTCCTTAAAAAAACTTTGGTCCAGATAGCATGTAATTAGTGTGATAATGGGAGACATGCATGTCAGGATGATATGCTACTTGGCTACCTTACCTACTCTGCATGCTTTTATATGTACTTCTAGGAACTCTATATGTTCAAGATATATCAGTCGTCCGATTTGCATGTGTTTTGCAAGGGCACTTAATTTGTGACAGCCCACATACAAAAGGTAATCACCTGTAGATCAGGAAGGTATACAATTTCAATTTGTTTTTTTACCGTCCGCAACAGGATGTCGAGAAAGAGGCTGGTGGAAATAACCTTGGAGGCGTTTTTTTTTTTTTTATCTAAGAACGATGATAACTGAACGACTATGATTAGGACGAACCAGGGGTTATACTGACAAGGATCCTAGAGATTCTTTTCAAATTTCTTTATTGTTGTCTTTTACAGTACATTGCTTGCACATCATTTCACATTGTATGATTAATTTTAGCAACAATAAAGTGGGCTTAGCCTCAACTATAAAAGTTGGTTTTCATGGCTTAGCCCATCCCCTGTAAATAGGTTTACACATAATCATCATTGAGTTTAACATATGAGATAATAGACATAATTATTGAATACATGAACATGATACCGATTTCCCTATATCTGCCAAATATTTGCCAACTAGTTACAATGATGTCGTAGATATTTCATGTCATCAAAGGGACTACCAACCCATTGACTGAACACAAGCTAAGAAAAGAACTCTAGTTATCATATGTGAGAGACTATGGACTATTTGTTGGCTAAATGATGAGGTATTTCCTCAAGCCATAATATATGCCAAATGGGAAATCTGTGTTAGCTAAAAGTTAACGTCAAGGATTGATTCAACCATCATTTGTTTTGTATAAGAAATGTTTAATTGACCAAGTACAATGGTTGTGCTGGGAGTGGTTGGTGTAAAGTTTATGTAATACCTGTACCTTGTACTGTAAGGACAGGTCATACCGGCAGCAATGCTGATGTCCTTGCAGGATAAATAAAGAAAAAAAAACACACAAAAAAACAAAGAAAACCCAGAGGGTTAATGGTTTCGGAATAACTTATTGGCTTAGAGCTCTTACAACATCCCAAGTCTACTTCGCAACTTCTTTTTGGTTAAAGATTTAAAGCATTTATATTCCTCCGTATTCCTCACAAGTGCTTGTTGGTTTTTCCATAGTCTACTCCCACATTAGTGGCAGGAGGACATATATGAATTTCTAAATTTTTCTAAATACCGTACGGTCGAACACACCCCCACCCGGGATAGCGAGACCAACACGTTACGCAGAAAGGTTCTTGATACCATGAATTACATTCAACTCTATCACCACGAGGCGACTGAAATGTGACGACGTCGAGAAAACAAACATTCCCCAAAATCACCGACACGCACCCAAAATACATTAAAATAATAATGGCGATCGGCCAATCATAGCCTGATGATATTGAACGCAATTGAAACTGCTAGTATGGCCCAGGACATCTCAACCTGGGAGAAACATTGCACAGCACTGGAAAACAAATGAGAAGACAACAGAACAAAACTCTGATCCCCTTCCCATAATGAGGTCAAATACTGACAGACGGCGCCACCAGAACAGCACGTTCTGGTCCCCACCCCACACATAGACCCAGTCACATAAACAACAGGCCTAACCATAGGCTGAGACAGGTTCCCGCCGCTCTTTGTCTTAATCTGCACCAATTAGGGTCAGCATGTAACAACATGTGACTGACCACAACCAGTGGAAGCCGTGCTTTGAAGGTGACCGGAATAAATTAACTCACTCGCCGCCCGCCGGCCGAGAGAACGCCGTCACATACTAGCAGTCGCTTAAGCGGATCGCTCGTCTTTTTCCCATACATATATGAATTACAGTTTGGTTTATATGAGATGTGATCGCGTTGTTTAAACGTGGTCCTTTCACTGCACGAAACTTACCACTTTACATATGTATGCGATACGCGTCTAACAGTAGGATTTTGCGTCTAGAAGTTCGACCTATTAGACGTCTCGTAGACGCCTTATCTAGTGGCGTATATACGTGTCCAAGGTGCCATCTTATATACGTCATATATACGCCCGATTCTGTTTATTTACGCCATTATCCAATAATTCCGACCTCTGCCACTTGGGGACACTACTGGTAGCATATTTCATTTGCCATTAACCATCCAAGTCTGTGTATCCTCTACCAACACCCACAGGCCCGGGCGGGCCGCGGGTCGCAATTTAAAATTTTTTTTGTATCATATATACGCCTGGCGTATATATATATTGCGCAGAGTATATTTTATCTTAAATACGCCAGGCGTGAAAGACAGCCAGTCACCAGGTGGTCGGGGGACAAACCTGTATTCTGGCTCTTTGTTCTTTCAAAATTCAACTGCCTTTCAATATTTTACTATGGTTCCCTTGACTCTCTACAACCATCCAAAAGCAGGATGACATAATGATTAAACCCATATTTTCCATATGGAACACTTCATATAAATATGTGAGCAAGGCTAAAGTTGAGACATTTCCCAATTATCACTCACTTCTTTTCCACCTCCTTTAGTGAAGAACACCTACTTTTTCACCTCCAATAGTGAAGAACACCTACTCGGGGGGCGTCATGGCGGCGCCCATGGATCATAGGCTATATGCCGTATATAGGTATGATTTTGCGTATAAAAGGTAGACCTATTTTCCGTGTAGTATACTCCTCATCTATAGACGTGTAGAATGTATATGACCCGCGTATACATGTTCCGCACAAGATTTCTCTTTGTATACGTTTTGCAACAAATACAGCCAAAACGCTGACATATATAGGAGAGGAAATGTGTCAATATACAGCCGATACATGCACTTATGTGATGGCGTATATATATATACAAATAAACTGGTGGTTTTCGCGCAGTAGTCACCAAAGTACTGCCACGACACCTCCTGGGGTTGTCTTCCTATAAGACCGAAAATAGATGTAGGATAGGCTTTTGGTTGATGTGGATAAGTAGATGGGTCACACTACTAGCGGTGGTGTCAAACGTTTTCTGAAAACTGAATGAGTCTAGTAATCTCATATGAATCTTACTTCTTATTCACCTACATCTCCTTTTATCCATCCGAGTTTTTCAGAAAAATGTTCCTTGTAACGAAATAACTACTTATGTGTGGGGTATGTCACCATCCATGGAAGAACTGTCCCATGACAGATTTGGGTGTCTGATAAAAAAATATAAAAAAATAAGATTTTTTAGAACACCCAAAATGTATGATTTCCTGATCCTGATCATCCTGTAGGACTGTCTTTCAGAAAGACTGACCACTTTAGGTAACGATACTGCAACAAAGGCATTGATAAGATCAAACTTTTAATTGCTCTTTCTTTTTAAAACTCCTGCCAGGATACTTGTTGGGGATTCATGTATTAAGTTTTATCCTACCCCTAATAAAAAACCGCCATAGACTTAACATAGGTAAATTTTATGTGGCAGGCCGTGACATAAAGTGTTTTTTATGCCACTAGAGTAATAACAATATTGACCAATCAGAGAGCAGGATGTCAGCTACTATGAAGAGTCAATATTTATCTTTTAGTAATACAAAAGCATATACGGGGTAGGATGAATACGAAACCGAACTCGAGTTAGACTTGTCAGTGTCTATGCCACTCTGGTCAGGTCTGCTCCTATCTACACTCGGCTACGCCTCGTGTAGTAATACACGACCTGCCCATCGTGGCATAAACATTGTCAAGTCTAACTCTCGTTCGGTTTCTACTAAATATGAACGTATAACACTGCTAATACTAAAACGAGCCAATATATATTGCAATCTTACCATTATACGTAGAGATTTAGAGAAAAGATAGTTCCTCCCAGTGGTTACTTGATAAGTTTACTATCAAGAGACGTCACGAGTTTGAGTCTGAGTTTATTTATGCCACACATTTTGTTGGCTCCACAATTTCACGAGCCAACAAAATGAGTGGCATAAATAAGCTCAAACTCAAACGAGTGGCGTCTAGATTATATCCTACCCCGTTTCCATATTTTTTCAGTATCAGAAAGTAGTGGCATAAACAATAAATCTCTTGTTAAGCCTATGGCGTTTTTTATTAGGGGTAGGATAATCACCATTATCAAATATTCATGCCCATGTAATATAATCAGTGGGGATTGTGATGCTCAATATTCCTTATTCATCAAGTCTTACAAGTGTATCCTCCGTATACCTTACGGAAATTGGTGATGCATCATGTATTATAAGTCAGGAATCTCATTTGTAGTCAACTGGGTGGCTCTCCAATTCTTTGTCATTTATTACAAGCCTGACAGTGTCAGTGTCGGTGCATGGTATACATGAAGATCAACTGAATCCCAGAGACAATTCAGGCTTTCTCCTTAATGAACCTACTTGGGGGATCAATATGACAACAAGATTACAGGAGGCATCCTTTTATGAATGATACGAGGAATTCCCTTTGGCGCCATTTTAGCCTTAAGTAAATGGATGCAAGAAAGTTGATGCTGAATAAATGCTGCCTTATTAGGAAAAAGAAATAAAACAAAGATGATACTGAAGCTGAAACTCAATGTCCAGCTGAACATATTACTCATATTGTACAGTGCCTATCCTGTCTTAACTATTAAATGTTCATATTTTGTATACATCAAATATGTATATGGATAATATTATATACACTATATTCAATTTATAATGACTTCAAATTAGTTCCAAATGCGCCCACATAGTGGCATGATGGTAGCATGGTCACTGAACTGGAACGTGGCACAGGCAGTCATTGGTCAGTCGGTACTGTATTCTGATTGGTTAGTTAGTGATCCAATGACTGCGCAGTAGGGCCAGGGACCTGTTTCACTAGTCTCGCGACATGTCTGTTACACCATACAGACATTGGGTTTCTCTAGTTTCGTGACAACACAAGTAGCTGCCTTTAGGAAATACAGACCCCAAACATATGAATTAGACAAATCTAGACACATCATGGACCTGTTTCACTAGTTCTGTGACAAAAGTGTTAGACAGATATGAAAAGCGGCACCAACAGTGCTAGCAAGAACGGACAAAACAAAGTCTAATGTCTAGTTCTTATGAAACCGGACACACCATCTAGACGCCATCTAGACATGTCACTGACTTGTGAAACAGGTCCCAGGTCTACTGTTTGAAACCTTCTTGTTGATTTCTTAAGGTTCTGAACCAGGGTGCCATTTAATAATCCAGCATATATCGTACAGGTAGTCCTCAGATCGTCCAACGGCCAATGTCAGTGAGTAAGTGTTTTGGTCCTAGAGCCGGGCAGTTCAAGGATAAAATCTTATATATGCTTCATATAGGTTGTATAGATTCATCGTACAACTCACTTTTGTCCTCCAAATTGTCCTATGTCGTCTAAAGCTCTCCTAAGTATAGGACACATAAAGGGGTGTCATAGGTTTTGCAAATTCGCAAATATAGTCTAATTATGTATCAATTTTGCAATAATCAACAATTTTGTGATAAAATCGGTAGTTAGGGCTTATGAGAAATGGCTGAGTATCGCCTTTTTAACAGGAGGGACATTTTCCATAAGCCAAAGGATCGTAAGTTTATTCAACGATATAGGAATCCGTCCTGACTCAAGGGACAGTGAGTATTGCCCTGGGACTTGTCCTAATGCATGATTTGTATCACATCTATCATACATCGCGCCATTGATCGTACACATCACCCAGGACAAGATTTATGAAACAAATTCTATTATAGGCCATATACATTCTCCTTTATCGTGAGGCATATCTTATGGTAAAGCCACGATATATCCTCCAGATTATTAAATGGCACCCAGACTATTATAGCCCCAGGACTTTACAATATGTTATACTGAAAATGTGGTCTGCAAGAGTTGAGGCGTTGAGGCGTCATAATAACATTATCTCTGTGCAACATTTCCATATTCCATATTATTATATACCTGTGGCTGTATGAACTACATATACTGCCCGCTCCTACCCATGGAGTATTTATACCCGTACGCCACACTGTGACATACGGGGTATGTAATCACGTGACTAGGTAAAATTTCGCCATTTTTAGGTATATGATAATACGAAAACAGGCTGACTCTCTCCGTACGTCAAAATACTTAGTAAAATTGTTGATCACATACATCCCTTTGCCTACGGCATCGGGATGTATGTGATCAACAATTTCACCGCGTATTTTTGACGTACGAAGACAGTAAGCCAGTTTCCGTATATTATACACTCACATGTATTAATGCTTCATAATTATTGCTGGAAAACGCGTTTCCTCTCGAGTTTCCCTGAGCTTCTTCTCCTTTGCAGGACATTCCGGTTAGAACTGTAATTATCAATTATATCTATTTCAATCCATATGCTCAGCTTTAAATCGTTTGACATTCAGTGTTATATGGTACTGTGGATGGATTATGTCCTAAATCATCGTAACTGTAAAACATGTTTTCTATGGATCGAAACTAAATCTCGCTATGACTATTCACTATAGTAGGGACACCCTTTTTATATTAAGAAAACATATTAGAACCTATAAATCACTGCTTATGTTCAGAGAGCGAAAAATTGTTATTTGGGAGGGGTTTGGCAGGTAAAATGTCTTCCTTTAGGCCCGTTTAATAATCTAGGATAGTACATAAAGACCATTTTCTGTATGCCATAGAGACCCCAGGGATGATGTGGATCAACTTTATTCAATACCTATGGACGACCTTATGGGCGGCTAATACTGTCTTAGCAAACAGACTTAAATATCATCAAACGATAACCCCACAGAAAAGGGTTTTCATGTTTGATCCTAGATTATTCAACGGGCCACCAGCTGTTTCATAACCTAGGATCGTACATGAAGGCCCTTTTCTGTATGCCATAGAGACCCATTGACCATGTGGGTCAACTTTATTCAACACTTATGGATGCATTTATGGACGGCTGATACTGTCTTAGCCAACAGCCTTAAATATTATTAAGCCTTTGTATGTGAAATAGAAAAGGGTGTACGATCCTAGATTAATCTAGACCCTTTTCTGTATGCCATAGAGACCCGGGGAAGATTTGGGTCAACTTTATTCAATACCTATGGACGACCTTATGGGCGGCTAATACTGTCATAGCAAACAGACTTAAATATCATCAAACGATAACCCCTGTACGAGGTACAGAAAAGGGTCTTCATGTGTGATCATGTGTGAGTCCCGGTGCACCGCTCTCATAAGATCTCACACTCTCTAAGTGGTATTCTGTACAAAGTTCTCACTACGCTCTATGGGAGAAGAATTCTTAACGAACTGGGCTTATACCCTTGAAAATCCACTGGCACACAGTATTCCCGCTAGGTGGCATCATTGGGATTATAGCAATCCTTGGGTTGCATTGATGTACGTCCTTAGTACGGGAGGCAAGCCAGTGGATTCTCAAGGCTCTAAGCCTGGTTTGTTAAGAATCTTTCTCCCATAGATCACAATGAGAATACAGAATACCACTTAGAGAGTGTGAGATCTTATGAGAGGGGAGCCCAGGTACCTCATATCAGTTGCTCAGTCTCAAGCACACTCATTTGGCTAATCCTATATATGTTGTCCTTGCCCGGGAGGAATAGAGGGAAACTATGTTCCGGTGAAAGGAAGTCAAAGTTACGAGGTAAGGCTTGGAAAAATTACTGCCCAAGGCCCTGGCCGCGGGCAGTAATTTTTCCAAGCCTTACCGAGTAATTTTGACTTCCTTTCACTGGTACTTGGTTTCCCTATTCCTATATACCTTCAAATGTGGTTTAATAAGAGACAATCTGATTGGTCTAAATGTCAACCTTGGGTAGTATACGGCAACCTTGGGTAGTATACCAACCTTGGGTAGTATCAGATAGTTACTCCACCCCCCAGAGCGTGGTGTAAGCATAGAGTGTACAGCCATAGGTATATAGGAATACGGTGTTTGGGCGCACGACGCTTAATTAGCTTGTCACCTGGGCGTGTCGCACCGGTGTGCTCCCGTTCATCCTAATCCCTGCATCTCTTCTGCCTGAACCGTTTACTGGGACATGGAAGCTGATTAGGTTTCGCTGACTTAAATTGGATAGAACACCAATCTGCGACACGATCTCCTGCAGGGCGGGTTTAGTGAAGCCACGGCGATGTCTTAGTGACAGGTGGAGATGGGTGAAAATACGTCCCTAAACGAATCACCGGTATGCCTCCATAACAGGGCTCACTTCCAATGATACGAACCGGGTTATTGGTGAAAGTCCAGAGGAGGTGTGAAGCATAGCGCCCCCTATCGTTTTGGCATGGTCTCAAATGACAGCTGAATGTGGATTCCTATACTAAAATAGGCTAACTAGTAACAGCTACTACATACAAACTGTTAGAGCTCTATCAAAAATCTTTTCAGATATTGATAGGGTGATATCTAATGTACTCCAAACCACAATAGAGCTCAATAGAGCTCCACGTTTTATGGCTGTTTTGCATTGTTGAATACAGCCTTATTTCTCATAGGCTATGGCTTGCAAGCCTGACACAGTCCTTTCTCAAGGGCTCCTTCCCCTCTGCTGGCAGGTTTGAAAGTGGCGCCTTGAACCCTGCCACGATCGCATATATGAGTTGGGTGCCTATAGGGGGCGCTACGCTTCACACCTCCTCTGGTGAAAGTCACAACATCTGAATACATCATTATCTGACCCCTGGTATTTTTGTCCGATATGCCAACCATTGAGAACTCGTTCTCCATGCCCCTACGAGTATTGCAGTCCGTTCTCCATGGTCTATATCCTGTGTGTCGTCCATTGGGCTGATCTGCCAGTGGCCACCCAACACATAGCGGAAATATCGGACTTAAAGAAAATACTTAAAGAGCTGTAAATTAATATAAACTTGAGGAGTAACCGCTGTTTCCAATCCTCATCAATCATCCATCATTAATAGCCCTTTGAGGCTTAAAGATTAATCTTCTTTGATCTCGATGTATACTTGGACCTTCCAATTTATATATAATACTCCCATCAACCTTGATTCTATCTGAAAAACTCATTCTTATGAGATGATACTTCTGCTAATAATAAAAAACAAAATAAAACAACAAAAACTTTGATGTGTACAAGAGTGAGATAAATACCGAAAGCAACTCATTTTGGTCATTGTTCTCCAACTCGTTTGAATGCTCTGTGACATTCACTCAGCTGTTGCCTCATTCAAATCACTCTGAATCAAACTCGTGAAGAACGATGAATTTGACCAAAATTTGTTGGTTTTTTCTTTAGTTCTTCCTGTGGTGATTGGTAAGTAATACTGAGATACTACACAAACACTCTGCTAACACAGTTTTACAGGAGGTAAGAAAATGTGATGGGATGAAATGTCAAGGTGAATGGATGAAATGAATCGCAGACATAATCCGAATTCCTCAAGTTATCCGTGCTGTAAACATCAGGCCCTACACCACTCTATGATTTTTAGAAGGAGTAATGCACTTGCCAGTTGGACAAGATGAAACTGAGCATATACAACAAGGTAATATTCGTCAAAATCTCCGATCGGCTGGTCAACATAATTTTGACCTACCTCGTCCGAGAACAGAGTTCTATAAGAAGTCCCCAGAGTATCGATGTCGTAGATTATGGAATGCCCAATCCACTGAATTGAAAGAGATGCAGACCAAAGGCGCATTTAAGAGATATATAAAAGCCCAAGATCGTATCCGAACCATTTGGCCATAAAACTTTAGTATCAGTATCGAGAACCAAACTAGTAGTAAACTAATGGATAAAGTATAACCCATAATAAAGGAGTAAGTGCACTATGGGGTACTAGGTATTATGTACTATTTCGTTTTATATTAGTATTATTATTATAGTTATAATCATTATCATCGTTGGATCATTACAGGGCCTAGCTCATATCAGTGCCTATATATAATACTGTGTGTTGAAAATAATATCCTGCTGCTGATATGGATATTTGAATCATGTGGCTAACTCATTTATTCATTAAGTACCATCTCAGAACATTTGATTGTACTATAAATATCACTATAATTAAATATATTTGTAATCTCTAAGTATTTATGATAGAAAATGATTGATAAGACAACATCCGGATATGTAAAAGGCCGGTTGAAAACCAAATGTATATTTGAACTGATGCCTAATAAAAAAAGATTTTTAAATGTTAGAAGAGGTTAGAAGGAGTAGGTTTACCTTGATACACACAGAGATTACAAGAAGCAGCGATATCTGTTACAAACGTGAGGCTATATCGATAGAGATCTATGAGCCCTAAACTTCAGCTTAAGGGGGTGTTCCACTGGACCGACGGTAGCCAATTCCGTAGCCGATTATTATCGGATGCCCTAGAATTTCTCAAATCTTTGGAAATGGTCATTTATCAAACTATTATTATCAGAATTAAATAAATTACAATACGTGAGCTTCCTCTTAAGGGACCAGGAACAATTGATCGGGTGAGAAATTGGCCTGGTGGATTTTGCCCTTAAAGTTCTGACCTATAAATATCTGATTTCCCGAATCAGCCTGTTGAATAAGCTAGGCTCGTACATGAAGACCCATTTTCATATGCCAAGGAGACGCAGTTTTATGCACAGTGACATGAACGAGTGAATATCACGTAGCATTCAAACTAGTTGGAGAACAATGACTTTGACCAAAACGAGTTGATTTCTGTATCTATCTCACCCCTGTACACACTAAAATATATAGACCATGGAGAACGGACCGCAGTACTCCTTGGAGAGTGAAGAACAAGCTCCCAATGTTAAGCATATCGGATAAAAATACCAGGGTCGAGATAAAGGCAACTATAAGGAGGAGATGTAAACTTTTACTAAAAACTAGTCGGTTGTATTTACTATTCGCCTTGATACAAAGGTGAAGAGCTTACCTTTCACAACCATGCGGCTAATGCTTACAAAAACAGCTTCTCAAGAGAACGTGGGTCCCAGGCTCAAATACTTTGCCTAAAGATTAGAGTGATCACATAGACTTTGAGATGACTGCAAAAATCGCTAACCCTTCACCAACTGCATGCTAACCCTGTGGCATTGAAACGGGAGCACAGGGCCAGTGTCTGCTTGTCTTACAGGCGTGTCTAACTGACCATGACTAAACTCTAGAGACTCAAATACCTCATCGACCAAGGGCCCCGTTGCTCCACGTTTACGACACAGGGTCCCGTTGCTCCTGTTTTTGTGGTATCACTAGCTATAATCGGATCGCAATTTTATTTTTACGATTACTTTTACGACTGAAAAAGCGTTGCACCTGTAATATCGGATCGTTTCCCTATATTCCCGTGGTATCGCTATTTTATACGATGCGATACCAATACAACAATTCAGGGGCACATATTGAATGAGACAGGGGAAAATTAATTAGCTCTTTAATTAAATACAGATGGCATCATAGTTAAAACTGATCTGACACCAGGTGGTGTGGATTGCTATTTCCTATACGTAGAAGAACAAGTGGTAGGGGTTGGTGGTGCCACCATGGATCGTTATTTGAAATATCAGACAAAGCTGTATTTAACCCATAGCGTTTACGATCCACAGTGCTGTGAAGGTCCGCGTAAAAGGTATCACTAAAAGCTGAATTTTACGCAGTGATGCGCCTATGCAATTACGACACGATCCGCAAAATTTCTGGAGCAACGTTTTGGCCCTCGGATCACTATTCTGCGATCGTCAGCTCTGTCGTAATCCTGGAGCAACGGGGCCCAGTTGCGGATTGCAGAATAGCGATCCGAGGGCCAAAACGTTGCTCCTGAAATTTTGCGGATCACATCGCAATCGCGTAGGCGCATCGTTCTTTGACGCTTTCTACACTTGAGATATTGCATATTTCTAAGTCCTGATGAGGTTTATGTAATAAACTGGAAACTTTCAGTAAGCATAACCACCAAAGAGTAAATGACATTCCAAAGGAGTTAATTGCTTTCTTACGGGACTGGCCTTTACAGTGATGTCCGGATGTCCTAATCTGGTTGCATTTTCCAGACCACAAATTCTCGGCAATCATGCAATCGACAGCATTACTGCGTAATTATTCGATTGGAAGTTACCGTGGATGATCTCATACCCTGGATATCCTTTACTTAAACATTGTAACTATGAGAATCAGTTAAATGAAATCTTACTCAATATCCTTAAGGCCCGGCGTCCACCTACTACGATATGGCACCGATATGGTCTACGATGCACCTCCCGATAAAAAATCAAAATCGCGTCGGAAGGTTACCTGATATTGGGGCAGTTGGCCACGTTTCTGCGATTAGACACCGATAAAAACCCCATACAACGCATGGTGTATTGGCTTGTCTAGACATATATCTACATTTTTGCACCTTCCCGATATGGCACCGATTTTGACATTTTGTATCGGTGCCATATCGGGAGGTCTACGATTCTATCGTAGTAGGTGCCTGAAATAAAGTAGTTCTGTAGCTACTATGTTTATACTGGTTTTTTGGGGGGCGAAGGATTTAAGTGTCCATAAAAAAAAAGCAGCAATAATTTATTATTGTATTACTGTTCATATTTTGAACTGGTATGTGGTAGGTGATGTTGACTGTTCTTCCTTTCACATTATTGCTGAAATGTTATCATGATATCTCGTTGTCCTTGGATTTCCTTGATGCCAATAAATGCTGCTATTTGAAAAAATATCTTACTCAATAAAAAGGCAATAAGGGACAAGGGGGAGAACATAAGTAATGGTTGCTGTGGATCAATCCCATCCATAACCCATTAATCCCCCTTGCCTACAAAGGGGAAACATGATTTTATTTCGCAGTATATCTCACCCCTGGTACAAGTTTAGCGATAGGAATAACAATTCAAAAGAATATCTGGTCGATGTTTTCACAGAACCAACAAACTCCAGTGAATTATATTTGGAAGTCTTCAAATTAAAAAAAAAACATATCCGCAACGATCATCCATGTAAAATGACAATACTACGCCATGACCGTGGGGGAGTAATGTGAGATGACGTCATAATTGACCGGCCAATCAGCGGCCAGGATTTCAGAAGATAGGCATGACATCAATATGGAGATTTATGCATTCCTTACTGGATTTGCGAAGTAATTTGAATTATTCCTATATTGTGATGCTATTCTAATGTCTGTGAAAGGATTGAGATAAGTCCAGAACCACACTCGACTCATAAAATAGAGAATACTCTACTCATTTTGATTCACCGTAATCGTCAATCGGCTTCACCTCAATGATGATTGAGGTGCATCCAAACACGTGGAGTATTGTCTATTTATTCTATTTTAGATCTAGTTCTATATAAGTACAGGGCAGGGTATAATTAATTATTGAATTCACGCGGCGGACTGGGTAAACATTACGGACCAAGTCAAAGTAAGATCCTTTCAGGGAAGAAAGTTCGTTTTCAACATCTAATTACAACCATTTTGGCCACTAATTGCAACAATTCTTAAATGCCCTTTGTCTGCCTCTTTCCGACACACACTGTTAATGCAGGTCACATGAGAAATGGGCGGAATAGGAATGATTGATGATTTGTGTAAAAACAGCGATGTTGTTCATTATGCCCCATTGACTTTTGTAACTAAGCAACAAAGGATATTCCACCGTTCCACAGATTCAGGTTATTTGTGTTGACCTGTTAAACAACAATTGTCTGTAAAGGGTCTTAAAACATTATTCAGGCATTGTCTTTTATATAGACTGATTGAAGGGTGAATATGCGAAGGCTGGTTTATCAGTAACATCAGTAATAACACTGCTGGATGGGATTTTTAAAACCTGCCAAATTACCAAAAACAGGGTTATTTAAGGCTGATGTTGTATAAACGTATCTCATCGACGTTAAAGTGGCATTTTTTGGTGCATCTTTTGATGGTCTTTCAACACAGGGTTTTGTATAGCGCTGAGGAATATTTCCTTCTGAAAATCAACAAAAACAGTGTTTTTCATGGTTTTCACTTTTTCTTCAAAGTCTAGGAGGCACAATGTTGAGTCAATTGTTTTTATGAACGTGTTTAAAGCATATGTCAAGAGAAGTGTACACAATATAGTTTTGAAAATTGGTAAAAGTTTGAACAAATATCAAAATGGTCAAAACTATCCAGGACCTTTAATGGTCATACCTATCTAGAGACCCATAGAGCATGTTGTCAGAGACCCCAATTTTGAGAGGATAATAATAATGAGATATTCAACAAGGAATAAATTTTCCTTTATTGTGAGATGTTGACCAAAATCCCTACTGTGATACCTGAAAGTTTCAATAAAATGGGATTATCCATTCTGATATAAAAAAATTGTGATTCCATGATGATATTTTTTTCCAAAAACTGGAGTGTTGGACAACACACCTATTAAAAGATGTATAGAAAAAATAATAATCATAATAGAATAACAAATACCCCAGTATATGTTAAGTATTCCTACCACTCATAAATAGCCAGTTTACTTTATTCCTAAATGAAAAAATGTACTTCTTGTGGTTAAAAAACTGAAAACGTGTTGTCCAACACCCAGGGTGTTGGATACATGCTCTAATATAAGTCATGATTTTGGGGTTGTTTCTTATCCATAACTGAGTGGTTTGCTTTGAAAAACGAAGATTTCTATCATTTCATTAAGAATATGAAGGATTATAACCACAAATATTATTTTTCACATTGTCCTGAGTGATTTTATAAACGTGTTGTCCAACACCCCTCGTTTTGTCCAACATCCCTGTGTGGCCCAATACCCAAATATTGCTCAGAGCTTTTGTTTCAATTCTAATATGTGATAGAGATGTTTTGGATCAAATATAACATATGTCACCATACAATATTAGTTTTTCTCAAACTATGAACTTTTATAACATTTCTTGAAATTTCATATATTTTAGGGGGGTGGACAACATGCAGTATTATACACAATTTCAAAAGGCTCTCAAATCTGAATCATTTGTCTGATTTTGTTGGAATAATATTTTTCTGGAAGGTACTTAGTAGGAGACTAATATAAAATATAAAAAGGAGTATTATTCTAAAAGTATTTTTTGAGTGTCTGATCCCAGGAAGAAAGCGTAATTTAGCAGGTTTCAAAAATCCGACCCTGCTCGTCTCTCCGCCACTGCATTTTCATTTTCAAGTGGAATTCATACGATGGGATTCATGTACCTAACAGGGTATTTGTCTCAAGTGGGAGTCATACGATAGGATTCATGTACTTCACAGGGTATTTGTTAGGAGGGATTTATACGATGGGATTCATGTACCTAACAGGGTATTTGTCTCAAGTGGGAGTCATACAATGGGATTCATGTACCTCAAAGGGTATTTGTCTCAAGTGGGATTCACACAATGGGATTCAAGTACCTCACAGGGTATTTGTTAGGAGGGATTCACACAATGGGATTCATGTACCTAACAGGGTGTCTGTCTGAGACAAGTCCTGCTGAGTTCAGTCCTGGAACACAATCTCCTCATCTGAATTATAGGGTTCCATTTCCCTGAGACGAGTTATTTTCCCTGCGACGATATGCCCTAACCAGGTATGGAATCTCATGAGATTTTGATTTTAACACGTTTCCAATTTACAGGGGCATTTTGGTGAGACAAATGGACCTGCTGCGACTTTGTACTTGCCCTAGCCAATAGGAGGCCAGCAAGCATGATTACATGTTTTTAACACCCCTCACCTCAAGGGTACCTTAATCCCAGGGTGAGTGTTCACCATGACTATGTCTGAGATTATGTACCAGGTGTGTCCTCCCAAGTGAATCGAATTCGCCATTTCTCCTTGAGACTGATAAACGCATATTGCCATGAGAATTTTGTACCAACGAAGACTTGTCTGAGACTGGGGGAAAGATGTGAAGTACAACAGTCTCAGGTACGTGAGTCTCTACGTGTGAATCCCAGTTTAGACAAGTTTTTTCTTCTGCAATTGTCCGCAACAATTACCCCTAACCAGTGCAGAATCTCGTGGGATTTGATTTTAAACAGGTTTAAAATTCACAGAGGCATTTTTGTGAAACAAATGTAACCACTGCCGAGTCGCCGACTAGGTACCTACCCTAGCAAATAAGAAGCCAGGGAGCAGGGTTAGATTGTAGAGATTTAAAGTTATGTTAATATATGTTCGGTGGGTATGCTCTCAATAGGTACACTTTCCCATGGTCAGGGCCTCGTCGCTCCAGGATTACGACAGAGCTGCGGATAGCAGAATAGCGATCCGAGGGCCAAAACGTTGCTCCTGAAATTTTGCGGATCGTGTCGCAATCGCATAGGGGCATCACCGCGTAAAATACGGCATTTAGCGATACTTTTTACGCGGACCTTCACAGCACTGCGGATCGTATCGCTGTGGGTTAAATACAGCCTTATCTGATATTTCAAATAACGATCCATGGTGGCACCACCAACCCCTGCCCCTTGTTCTTTTACCTATATGAAATAGCGATTCAAACCACCAGGTGTCAGATCAGTTTTAACTATGGTGCCATCTGTATTCAATTAAAGTACTAATTAATCTTCCCCTGTCTCATTCAATATGTGCCCCATAATTGTTGTATCGTAATCGCATTGTAAAAATTAGCGATACCGTGGAAATACAGCAATACGATCCGATATTACTAGAGCAACGCTTTTTTAGTCAGATCGTTAAAGTAATCGTAAAAATAAAATTGCGATCCGATTATAGCTAGCGATACCACAAAAACAGGAGCAACGGGGCCCAGGGAGTGTTAATTGAATCAGGCGCCGCCACCTCCGTGACACGAGGAGAGATAAATGGCCGGCATATGTCTTTGCTGAGATTGACTGTCCATGTTCCTGACGGGTGCACACCCAGGACCATGGACATAAAGTTGTCACAGCCCTCCTTGTGGAATTCCGAGTTGAAAACAAAAGTAAGGCGCTGCTGGCCTTTAGTTGGTCTAGACTGTACCTTCAAACCAGCACACATCTCTTTTGAGTTCTCTGTGTTCTAAGTAAGAGTAAAATACAAATTGCGAAACACCAAAAATCTGGACTTGTGACCGAAGAGAATTTAAAATTTAAAATATTGGTGTTTTTCTCTTTTACTCTTAGTAATACTAAATGCTCCGAAATGCCCTTGGTGATGCTTGATCAATATGCCACCCCGTACCCTGTATCTGCTTACCCACACTAGTACTGCTGCGAGGTCACAGTGTTTTTTGGCTTACGACTTACCTGTCTCCGATGTTTCTATGTTCTATGTTGATATTGGTAATACCACACATCATCTCATTTTACCTATCATCTAAATATCTATGTTCTTTGTTATCCATTACAAGGTTACCAGCCCTGGTTACAATCACAAACTATTCATGGAAGAACTGTACTTACAGAATGAATAAAGCTATAAAAAAAAGATTTAAAAAATAATTAGCAAGAAGCAGTGATTGGATTAACAAAAAGTATTTTGTTTCGTATTCATTTCATTTTTTCTATTTTTAATTTCATATATAATAGACCTTTTTGTGAGTGATATTAGGATATTTCTGGACGTTTGACTTTGAAGTGTCTTTGATCATCATCTATTAACTCTGAGCGCAGGAAAACATACTTCACTGATGTAATTTTTAACCATAGTTAGTGTGCTGATTTGTATTTCTTTAGTGAGCAAGTCCCGCAATTTATTTCCAAGGTAATAAGGGTTTTTTGTACTTTGCAGTGCGAGGCCATCTTTATTGATAACTTAACTTCCTCATTACTTTTTGTAAACCGTTTAGTTAATAGCATACTCCTATCATATTTAGACCCACCAATGCATGACTTGCAATTAAAGTATTCATACTGTATGAGCAAAGCACTCTGTATGACCTTTCACGGGTGGCCTTTATTTTGATAAGGCCAGAGGGCATACTTTGAATGAGAATTAATGCACGTCGGTGTATATGGAAAAAAATGTCTAACGTTATATAATTAAGTGTTTACTGAACACAGAAATAGTGAGATAGTAACTCTATATTACAGCCCTCAACCAGTAATTTTTTGATATTGTAGTTATCTTTTGCGAAGTAATTTACTGACATGGGCGGTCTTTCATCATAGCAAAGTCTACATATAGAACAAAGCGACAAATGATAAATTAAAACGAATCGTTAAGTATTAACACAATAAAGCGCAAAGTGGTATAAGAAATGTTTCTGCCAGTGTCATAAAATATGCGCCATTGTTTTTGAAACAAGAATTTGATTATACACTTAAATATATCCTCACACTACTTTGACGACCACTAACGAAGTGGGTACTTTCAAAATATCTGTTCACAATAAGATAGTGAAATTACTGTACCTCTTGTGACTGAGAGATACCCTAAAAAACTTTCCTGTATTTATATATCCCTCAGGAAAAATTAAGTTCCTAAAAAAAGAAATGTCTGCTAACTGCATGGAAGTGTAGGGATCAGGGGGTCGTTGCATAAACCGGGAACGATAAACCCTGTCATTTTAGGTGAAGTACGATTTCACAACGAAAATACAACGTAACTTTTTTTGGAGTGTTGCACAAAACACATCGCTGTGATTTCGTTCGTCTGTGAAGACAACGAAAGTAACAACGAACGTTAAAACTCAAAGTGGGTAAGGTACCCGGAGGAACCCGTCTGACCCCGGGGAATCCCGGGATTCCCCGGGAAACCCCCCAAAGTGACGTCAAAGGTCACGTGAGTTCTTCTGTGTTGGCGACATCGTAGAGCAAAGACGGAATACGCGTCCCCGGAGCTACGCAACGACACAACTTCGTAATTACAAGAAATATAAGAAGACAAGATGGATCGCAGTCGTTCAAAGGTAGGTTTTTAATCTGCAGATGTTGGTAGACTCCTACTTATCATGATATATCTCTTGTGTGAACGTAAATTTCGATCGCAAACTTTAGTATTTCGCAACCTCTCCATTATCGCTCACAAGATGTTACTTTGATATATTTGCACAGTGCTCAATATAATTTAAGGCGCTCTTCGGTAAACTACTGTTCATTGTTGCACATGCCATCTGCTTATATCTGTACATCTGTGAACAATGCGTGTATTTTAGATGGGTATCAGACAAACCGCACTTGCAACCCATTCTCACTGGACGTTTCGTTCTGTAAACAGGCCGATTCGCACTGGAAATAAAAACAATAACTCACCACGATGTTTCGCACTGCGTAAATTATCCTATGTTCCCTTTCGTGAATCACAATATAAACTGTCTTGACTGTTTCCATCAAGTATTTAAGTCATTGTAAGGAGTTTCTACGTCCAGTACTCACAGAAATATGACAGACACTGGGTTTATGTATTTCTTGGCGGCTGTCGGCCGTTTCCGACTGTTACTTGGCAAACAGTGGCATCGACAAAAGTAATTGTATTGGCATACATGTAAAATCATGACATATCTTTTAAGACATTTGCAGAAATTCCTTCCTCTGTATGGTATTCGTGGAGTTTTTCGTGCAGAACACTAATGGCATGTTAAATATTTCCCGTTACGCAGAGAACTGCGACTGCGAAAATGGTAAACACGCGATTTCAATGACATGTTGACACTCAAGTTATTTTAAAAGCGATTAACTGGCAATAACTGCTAATAATTCAGGTTATTTCAAATAAGTGTGAGTAGAATTAGACTGATGGTGAAGGATCTGCACAGTTTTGTATTATTATACATCGTTATCAAGGGGGGTTACCAGTCAAACTAAACTCAAAAGTACCACCCTGAGTCAAAGTACCACCTAAATCATAGTCAAAGTACCACCCTGTGGGTTGCGTTGATATGTGCAGTTCTCAGCTATTTGAAGCCCTACATATTATTAAAAGCATGTTGTAGTCTATATTCATGCCTTGAAAACGTTCGTGCATAACTATCCTGAAAACTAAATGTGGATTAACTATAATGATGCTGTGTTTTGATATGGATATTGCAATGAATCAACCCCGCTTGTGATGTATGCTTTATCAATTTAAACACAACAGTCCAATGACCATAGACTGGCCAATTATTGTGCACACCGTCACCTATCTATTTAGGTATTTGCTATTTCATGTACTCACAATTATGAGGTCACAAGTGCCGAGTGTATGTAACGCATTCATTCCTTTTATAATTATCAGAAAAGGAAAGAGGACCGTACACGCAAAAAACGCCAGGTAGAACGATCTAGTTCGTCTTCGATCTCGCCCCCGCCTAAGAAGAAACACACTCACCAAAAACGCCAGAAGAAACACACTCGGAAAGAGCGCAGTCCGTCATCCTCTATATCTCCACCACCTACAAATCCAAAGAAGGGTACGCCTTCAGGCAGACGCCCGTTCTGGCTTGCCGACGAAACATTAGCGTTACTCCAGGCTATCAATACCCACAGGGAATCGTTGAAGGGCAACTTTAGAGGCGCTTCTGGTGGGAAGGCAAAAAAAGATCGAGCGTGGCAACTTGTTGCAGGTTAGCCATAACTTTTCCGTACATTTTATCAATATTACGGTTTAATTATTTCAGATTTGTACTACATTTTATAAAACATGTAAACAATCCTAGTTATTCATCTGAAATATCCTGTAACAGTCAAGAAATACAAAGACATTGACACCTTAGATGTAATTTGAATTTAGTGTTACTTTATTGTTTCCGTCGTTTCTATACGATTCTTAATTGGAAGTTGAATAAAACGGTAAATAATATAAGAAAGCCTTCTATATTCGTGAAAATGAATAAATACTTTTTCTCTCAATAGATGAGGTAAACTCGATCTCAGCATACGATAGAACTGCTGACGAATGTAAGAGGAAAAGTCAGCATTATGTTTCCGAAGTCAAAACAAAGGTGTGTGAGCTATATAATCAATAACTTTAATAACTTAATATTATTGTTAAATGTCCACAAAATATGAATAGAGATTTGTATTTGTGTGAAATATACCAGTACACAGGCTATTGTTTTTTGCTTTTTTATACAAATTATTAACCTCACAACTTATCAATAGAGATAATTGATAATGTAAAATGTATTAGTTGGCTTTCATATTCAGTAATACCTATTCATTCTATATATCCTAACCTTTATTTCCTTAAATATATATTACTTTCGTGCAAAGAAAAATGGAAAACATAAAACGAAAAAAAATTATGAATATGGTATGTACGTACATGTGTGTCTTCCACTGATTTTACAGCACGGGAAGTTAGCCAAGAAGTACATGAAGACCGGGGCAGGAGCAGTCAAGGACAAGGATAAAATGACGGAAATGGAGATCTTGGCACTCGATTATGCTGGGGAAGTTAACGTGCTTGGTGAGATTGTTTATTATGATATAGAATTAAAGCAGTACTCTTTATATTTCGTAAATATTTACGTAGCCAGTTGAGTACTACTGTAAGAGCAGATGAGTTTGAAGAGCCAAGACTGAACCGAATAAGCTGGTTTAGATTTTATTCAACCAATCCATATAATATATCAATATAAAAATCATGAATGAAATTCAACAAAATTCTGTATGGCCATTGTAGCAGACAAACGTCCTTATGCCAGTCCGAATGGCATACGAAATCACAATGTTAAGCTAATGTTATATATTAGTGGTAGGATAATAAACAAGAAATTAAAATCCTGCTGTTCATTTTGTTTCGTTACGAGATCACATTAAGAAAAATTAATATAAAACCTTTATTTCCTATCAAGGAATTAGAGGACTGGAAGTGCCACCGGTGCGAGGATGTGACGAGATCGAGTTTGGACGAAAAACTTCCACCCTAAAGAAAGGTACAAAACTATGGACCCCAAAGAAAACCAAAAAGGAAAAGAAAGTGCATAAGAAAGGGCCCCGGAACACAGACATGTCATCATCGGACTCTGATTATATGCTAGAAGATATCTCTGAAATAGAAAGTATCCCGGCCACTGACAGTAGCGATTCAAGCTCCAGCTCCAGCGACTCATCAGATAGTAGTTCTTCATCTTCTTCTAGTGAAAGACAACATCGACAAAAGAGAAGAAAGGGAAAGAAAAGTAAGGGAAAGAGAAAACATAAGACAAAACAAAGACGGCCGCTCAAGGATTCAAATAAACCAAAACGTGCAACTGAACAACAAAAGAAAAGTGAAAAGGAACAAGAGGGACAGATAAATAAAAGAAAACCAGATGTAGGCTCTGATATTGCCTCGGATATCAGTTCTCACTTGGATGAAATAGTTAATATCGATGATGATATGATCGATTGGAATAAAACTACTGGTCAAGAAGCTTGTAAAATAGTTTCACCGGTAAGTGATGTAGGACACCAATCACATAGTGCTGACAACATGGGAACACTCCCAGAAATAGTAGCAGATGTGCCACTGGTTGAAGCTCGTGGTCCTGAGAAAAACGATGCAGCGTCCACATCGAAAGAATCAAAAGTTGTCGCAATAAATACTTCCACCTCGCAGTTAAAATCCTTGATAGCGCAACAAGTGAAAGACCTGCTTCGGCCAGAACTTATGAAAGAGTTGCAAAAAGACTTAATAAAGGAAATTTCAACCCTGACTAACGCAGTCAGGCATGATGTCGTCCATGAACTACGTGAGATTTCGACATCGTGTAAAGATGTAGGGAAGAAACTAGTTGCCGTGATAGAGAGAGGTATCCTCAACGATGAGAACACAACAGTAGGTAAATAAATTTTTTTGTAGCAACTTGACATGCCCTACCATATTGTGTATCTTAAAATCCTCTCTCGCAAATGTGAACTATAATGAAAAAAACGTTACACAAAACAGGATTATCACTTAATCACCGACCCTTAGATTTCATCTATCTTATCATCCCATTTGAGTTACTCAAAATTCAAAGTATAATAAACATATGTAAATGGATTTAAAACACTCGTTTTGTAAATGTAAAATATCAAAACCTTGTGAATATAAATTATTTCTCAAGATTATAGTCGCAAGCAATCAATCATATAAATGTCTGATATACATTCAATGATATGTAAATACGACGTGCGATCGGCGAGCTTAATCTGTCCCCCACACCCCACCGGGAACAAGGAGACGTCGGAACCATAGCGAAATCTTTTTTACCATACATTCAATGATATACTTAAAGCTTTGTTTCACTTACTTTGCAATAGTGTTGTCAACCGTGGTGGATAGGCTTTGTGAGGAGAGACAGCAGTCATCGTCCAGAACACAGGAAACTCCTACAGTACACACCGATCGTCAGGCCGAGGGAAGTCGCAGAGAGGTTACATCTTGCACCGTACCAATAGTATCCAACGGATCCCAAGTCGGCTGTGTAATTCGTGAGTATTACATGATAACGTTTTTAAATTGTTGTATAAAATTTAAGATTATATCAAATCTGGTTCATTATTAGTCAACTTTTCGTAGAAGAACGAAGTAAAAGAACGTATTTTAACAATTGTAGTGGAGTGGGTATCCAGCATTGTTCGGATGTTCTACGGTAGGTGGCGCGGATGGCCGATCATTACTGTGTAGTGGTTCAGGGCAACGCCACACATGAGAGTGGAGCAGCAGAGACCATATAACTGAGTATATACACCATCCTGGTGTACTGTAAAATGTTTCATTAATATAAGTTTAGTTTAGTTTTTTAAACTGCTTTAGTTGTGTTGTGTGTGACTAGGTTTTTGAAAACATACGTAAAACTGAACCAACCTAGGTAAGTGTTCGTAGGGTGTTATCCTACCTGGAACTAACGTTCCGGAAAGGGGTCTTACAACGTGCTAGATAGGCAGCGATTACCACACTATAAAGAAAAAATATTTGTTCCAATAGACTATCTTTTATTTTTCTATCTTATGTACGGATATTCTATTACATTTTTCTAGTTGACATTTGATTTATTATGTAACATGTCACATCGAAATGTATTCCATGGTATTTGAAATAGACTATATTACAAATGTTGATACATTGTTTTATTTTGACAGTCGAAAGTAATTCATCCATAGAGAAGATCGCAGAGGATAATGAAGCTGATGAAGCCGTTACGTCTCTCCAAAAAACCGTGAGAGCCGCAGAGGAAGCTGCTACAAAGAAAAATGAGAAGGAGAAAGGTGACAGTGCGTCAACAGATTCGGACTCAAACGAAAATGCAGACGATAAGCAAGATGACGATTTTCAACTCCCTCCAAAGAAACGTAAAAAAAGGGCAAATGTCTCAAGAGAGTCTGAAGGGTTCACACCACGTAAATCAAACAGGCACACCAAGAACAAAAAATGACTGATACAGTTTTGTGATTCTTGAATGACGAGGGGTTATCCTATTGAGTTTGAAATATTTAGATATTTTGTCAACTTTACGAAGATAATGATCGCATATTGAACATGTGTGAAAGGAAAACATACATTTAGGTATACTACATCAATTACCGATATTCCAAGGTATAAATATTTAGTTGTTTTTTTCTATATTTATATTTTCCTTCGTTGTTACGTTTGTAGTTTAGAGAAATTCTTAAGATTTTTTTAACATTCTTATTGTGTATCTTGTAGGAAGGCTGTGACAGACCGATCCATTCTGTATTTGGTATGCTATGCTGTGACTAAGATATAGTCATTAAGAAAATCAAAAACATTCTCAAGTTCTGGTATGGTTTTGTAAAAATATGTCTATCTCTATGTAATTTATTGTTTAACATGATATTGCGATCAATCGCCGCTGATGGGTGCTACTTCATATTATCTTGTCGCTTGAAAGTCAGTTTCATAAATAACTTACTTTGTTCATGTAAGTTCTAGGAAACTCCTTTGCACATTATATGGAATGTGTTATTATGCTGAAGTATTGTTTATGAATACCGCGTAAAAAGCATTTATGATGTTGTATTACATTTTCAGGTTCATATATAGTCTTAGTGTGAAATCAAAGTAAATAACAGGTTATGGTACAGTTTAGAAACCGTTTTTATAGGTGCCAAATATTTCATTAGTCATACTGTTTTGTGATCAATGACAGCCGAAGGGTGCTACTGGATATACTTGCAGTTCTTGAAATCATTCATACTAATCAGGGTTAGTTTTCTTAGTCAGTTCTGCGTAATTGTCTTTAAAGTTATGATGACTGTAATCAAGAGGTTTATTCAAAAATATATGTAAGACTTATGATTTTGACGGTGCGTTATATCTTGAAAAGATAGATCCACTGAAACGATGAACCTACATAGTATACTTTTGCTTATGATAGACTTTTTATTTTCCTTTTGAAAAATCTTCCTTTTGAAGACGATTTAGTTTAGGATAGATCGCAAAGTAATTTTGTTATCTCTTACGTTCCATCTTTTTGTATATTCCTTTTTGTTATTTACGTTTTTTATAGCTTTCACAGCCAATGGGTGCTATGTGATATCAACGGCTGAATATTACTTATATTGAACTGTTACTTTCGTTCTTTGTTTTTTTCAGCGTAGAAATATAGTTATGTTTGTTGAGATATACATATATACTGAATTGATGTTAATTAACACGGAAATCTTTGTCAAATATTTAATCGATCATCAAATGGTTTTCCTACAGCAAAACGGTATATATTTTAATAAATTTTGTTTATAACAATATGTATTGAACTTACTATTTTCTTCTTTTTATATTTGCTTGATATAGTGATATTCGCAAAACTATAATGCTAATACTTAGATACATAGATACATAGATATATTGATAAAATCAATATTACAGAGGCAACATCCTTTATAGCTCTAATAGAATAACTGATCCACATATCAGAACTGCATATCTATGAAAATTCTTCGCTTCACCGCATGGTGACGAGCATTTCTGGGAACGGGATCCGGAGGAGGTGGACCTCTGTGCCGGCGAACACGCGGGGCGTCTACATCATCCTCGTCCATGTTTGGAATAGGGAGGTTTTTATCCTTTGCAACATTGTGGAGTGCCATGCAGGCAACGATCACTTTTCCTGCTCGATTCGGGGCGTGGTACAGATACCCTGCCGAAGCGTCTAGGCACCTGAAATTTCGAACGTTATTTAACTATTTAATAATAGAAAAAATGGGTAATGGCATAACATCAAAATGTGTTGGGCTATTGAGAGACTCTTTGAAATAGAGACACAAGTTTTTTCCAACTAAAGTACACAGTTTAAATTGATCTTGTCAAAGAAAATTATTTACTTTACTTATAGACAAAATTTCATCGATATTATCTACCTGAAGCGTTGTTTCAGTTGACCGATCGTTTGTTCAACGATCGCTCGTGAACTTCTGTGCCAACGATTATAGTTTTCCTCGGATTGTGTTGTTGGGTTTGTAAGTGGCGTCAGTAGGTATGATCTTAATGGGTAACTGTATTAAAGAAAGAATAGAATATTTGTAAGCATATTAAAATGTTTATTTTTTATAAAAATAACTTGAGTTAAGACTAGGACCCTTTTCCTCATAGTGTTGTGAGATCCATTCCTGTGATTTCGTTATTATTAGAGTTCTTTTTCTCCTATGTGCTTATGTGACAATGTCTCCCAGGACAGAACCATAAAGGACAACACAAAAAACACACAAAATTAGCTACGTTGTGTAAAGGGTAGGGTAGGGTAGGGTAAGCACGGGTGTCATAACTGACATAGTCATAAGGCATTGTTTCAAGTACAAGATTAAATAGGTTTTTATCTATTTATTTATGAATGAGAGACTATAAATAGATAACATAGATCGTGACCCCACTTACCCGGAATCTCCTAAAAGGAAGCAATCGCCCATTTCGCCAGCCTCTCCAATGTCCGAGATGTTATCTTGTCCGAGAACAAACGCATCGTTACTGGAACCCGGCCAGCAAGGATTCACCCTGATGACTTTGCAGTTAGCATCAACGATTATCTGGAAAGAATACGTATATGTGTATAATATATGTTTGTAAATATAAATATATTAATCTCAACTGTGTAATAAATAACAAACATGTGTTATAGTTTGAATTTCAATGAAAGCTTATCATTAATTATATGAAGGTTGTATTTTATTATAAATCATATATTTTAAACAAGGAACGATATTTCTCTTTAGAATACGCACCAAGACATTTATGCTGGCGAACCCCTTCCTGTTTATGTATCCATCCTCATTTGGCGGCTGTCGTATTGCGACATGCGTGCCATCGATGGCCCCTAAAACCCCGGGCTTGCCAAATTTTTCATGGAATTCGCGTGAACCTCGGAGTCTTTCCTGGGGGGTGAAGGGGAACTGGATATAGCGCTGCTGTCGGTGGTAAAAGAAGTTGGAAACTTCTTTTATCGCTCTCGAAGCAGTACACTTATGTACCCCTTGGACATCCGATATTACACGCATATTACACCCGGTGGCATAGTAGCGTAGGGCCAAGCAGAACTGAAAAAAAATTAGATCCAATTGAACTTAATCAACTACTGCAATTACTTGCTTAAATATACCGGATAAAGTAACACACTATTAGTAGAAGGGAGGCATTTCATGATGGTGTGATATCTTATGTAACCCTCCGAAACCTCCACATGTACTGAAAGAAGGTATGTTGAGGATTTACATGGTAACTACAATTATATTACACGTCTAACATTCGAATGTGAATTAAACAGCAACAGAAACTGCAGATTATTAAGCCACCTAAAGTGTGGTGTCCTAACCCAGGTCACAGTTGTTTATGGAGCAGTTTAGACGCTGGGGTGCTGACCTACTTAAGTTGTTTAATACTCACGCGCTCCCTGATGCTTATCCCTCCACCACGCTCATCGCCTTTTGTAGAACAAAAGCCGGAATCTGCAAATTCCCTTGCTAAATCCGTGACGGTGTCCTTATCCAGGCGATATCTTTCCAAGAACTTTGCATCAGTGAAATGGTCAAACGGATTAACACGGTAAAAAAACTCTTTCGGTTGTGGCGGACGACGCGGTAAACCTGCCATGGCGAAAGTTTAATGACTGAATGTGAGTGAGACCGCATTAGTGTGACGTCATTCTATCCGGCCAGCCGGGTATTTCCTAGACTTGCTCAAATCTTTGATTATGAGCTTTCAGTGAATTATTAGAATAAATCAATATGAAATGCATTTCACCATGTAAGCTTCCTATAGCTGGCCCAGGAATCAAATGTGTCATCTGTGAGGTGTAGGGTAGGCTGGGGGGGTAAGGGAGCGGTGGCAGCAGGGGTGGGACATAGGACACAGTGACTGAGGCCAGTCTAGGTATATCCCGGTGCTGTGAGGAAAAAAAAAAAGGTGTCATCTTACCAAGTACACCCAGGGTCATGTTGAATATCATCGTATTTATCTGACTTTAGAGACTTTTTAGATACAAAAAAATAGATGTATCCCTAGAATGATATCTAAACTTGATACTGATAATATTTGTTTGAGCTATCATATCATATTTCTTTTGATACCCAATCTAGAGACCCATTGGTTTTGGTGATTTGGGTGTGCCGAGTGACTCCCGCGCCTCCTAACGGTCGAGTGGCGGTGGGTGCGGTGACCTAGCTAGAGTGTCTGCCCACCCGCTCCATCCTGGCCCAGCCACTGGTATTTAATCTTGTCTGTAGAGGTTGGAATCACTCCATTAAGGCAGGGAGGGTGATAATGTAATTGAGAAATGTCTTAAGGTTCATTCTCAGTCAATCTTTTTTTTTAATTGGTAAGTTTTACAAAGATATATGACATAATTCCAAATAAGGTCAGAACTCCCATAGAGATAGGCTGGGGCCTAGAGTTTGTTTGTCACCAAGAACGCACATGGTGGAGGGGGAATCCACTGTATTACGTCAGCACAAATGCGGTCTATGGGGAGTTAGAGGCGGTGTGGTGGGGGCTGCGCTAAGTAGGACACGGGTTGGGCACGTGATTAGGTGAGTTTGGGGCGGTTCTTTTGAAATTTGTTGAAACTACGACAACTCAGACTTGTCCGGGGTTATCGTTCGTTGTTGCCACTTTTCAGCACTTAGCAATGGGTAAAATTGTTTAAATGCAACGCGTTTCTTCGTACGAATTGCCGAAATAACGAACGATAGCTGTGTCCATGGTCAAATTGGCCTTATGCAACGCGACGTTACAAGAGTTCACGAAAGAAACCACAACGTACGATAAAAAATATTGAGTTTTTTATGCACCTTGATTTTTTCCATTTTTTTTATTAACGTTCGTTGTTGGTATAGGAATTTCCCGATCGATCTTTATGCATCACTAACGTTCGTTGTACACTTTCGTTATGGTTTTATCTATCGTTCCCGGTTTATGCAACGACCCCCAGGGTTGTCGAGTGGTGGTGTTTTCTTGTCTGACGATTGATTTCAGGAACCAGTCACACAATGGCAGACTAATAACCCAGGTGCCGTTTCATAATCTAGATGACATATCCTGGCTTTACGATACGATATAACTCACCTTAATGGAGAACGTGTATGACCAATCATAAAATTTGTTTCATAAATCTTGGGACATTTTAAATTCAAAACAGGGTAACTGTCAAAAGTTATGAAAGTCAAACAACTCATCTATTATTAGTTGTGAAATACTAGAATTGTTAAATGGGCTTCATAGGCAATATAGCTGTATCCTCTTCCGCCTTAAAACACTTTATAATATGAACCCACAGTTGAGCAGACTGCCCCGTCGAATGAGCACATGTGTTAGGCTACTAAAAAAACAACTTGTTTCTCATCACCACGCGCATCTGCAAAAACGATTTCAGAAGATTTTTTTTTTTTTTAATTTTGGTTAAAATAAGATGAACCTTGATAGAAATTATGAAAAATATATTTATTTAGTATCAAATTAAAGCTCCTGATGTCAGGGATGCTTCCAATGTATAAACAGTATAAATCTGAAAACCCCGCGTATGCATACACCCCGCATAAACGGACGCTTTGGCCCGGAACGGAGGGTGATCGCTTGCGCAGGGTTTTACTGTATGTCTAAAGCCCATTTTATGACACTTCTAAGCCATCTTTGATCCAGCCAAAAAAAAAAAAAAGCGCCCTCATCATATTTTTCATGGATTGGTGATGAGAAACAAGTTTTTATTTTTGAGTAGCCTTATGTTGAGAATCACAATCCTGCAATACATTAGGTGCTTCCCACTGAAGAAACTAATCTATAGGACTGTGTTTGGTTTGACATAACAGATAACATAAATGAGTGTTTAGTATTTATCATATAAATACGTGCATCTCTATATAATAAGTAGAACACAAAATACTCCCCAAAGCGCTAAGAATTTATGATATCTGAAAAACTGGTGGATGGGACAGATTTTGTCCTAAACAGGCAGGTCGGTGCAGAGTAGCCTGGAAGCCTCATCTATGTGGTCATCCACATGATAGGCCAGGTAACACCCTCCAGTTTATGGTGTATTGAAGGTAACACCTACATGTTTCTGGTGCATCATGGGTAACAATGTTCAGCTAGTCTTTTGCTGTGGCCTGTTTAATAGTCCAGGATGTATCGTAGGGCTGGACGATAAGATCTGGCTCAAGATGGAGGAGGTCTTGGAAGATCCACACAAAATATCGTTTTGTTAATGAGATCCCTGGTGGACAGTAAAATCCCTCTTGAAAATTGTCCTATGTGTGTCGCAGAAGTCTATTAAGAACTCATTTCCATTTGGTGGAAGAAGTGTTTCGGGTGACACAACATAATACGAAACTTCCCGACACTTCACGAAAACCATACTGGGACTAACAAGAAATTTCATATCTCGTAATATCACCTGAAACTTAGAGAAGTTCTGACATCATGCTTCCACTGCCACATCCCCAGACACGAAACTTCACAATAGTCTACGATATTCTCCGAAATTCTTTTCGGTTGGTTTCGTGGAGTTTCTTTGAATTTCATTCCGGTGATGGAATTACCGCTTTAGATATCTCCCTTGAACCTAAGCCTGAGGCCCAATAGAAGTGGGACAATTTCTATGATATATCCTGGATTATTCAACAGGCCACATGTCCTAGGAAGTGCTAAATAGACCTACAATTATCCATCTCCTCCAGAGCCTCTTTTTTCCTTTAAATTATGCACATTCCTTTCTCATTCACCATGACCAGCCATTTTGTTAAGAAAAAAAACACTGAATACAATTAGA
Organism: Alentia gelatinosa; assembly: GCA_950022655.1. Classification (NCBI taxonomy): domain Eukaryota; kingdom Metazoa; phylum Annelida; class Polychaeta; order Phyllodocida; family Polynoidae; genus Alentia; species Alentia gelatinosa. The sequence continues at coordinate 11,251,454 of OX465583.1, forward strand.
ATCACAACTTATTTTTTTTTAAAACAAGGTCAATGTACAACAGCCCTATAGGTGTCCTTGGTGTAGGAGCATTTTAGACGACTCGAGGACCATTTGGAGGACAAAGGAGAGTTGTACGATACATTTATACAACACCATTTCAAAGGCTGCATGAGATTGTATCCTTAAACTCTCCTAGCTCTAAGACCAGATGGCTTATACAACGATATTTGCCCTAGGACGATCAGAGGACAATTTCTATTATTTATCCTGGATCATTAAACGGCCCACTGGTCTTTAGGCACCCAGGTCCACAGGGTCCTTTTACGACATCACGTTCCCTTTTTGCGACATGACAAATGTCGGTCAGATGATGGCTGCACAGCAGAGGAGGTGTGAAGCGCAGCGCCCCCTATACCGACCCGTCTCATATATAAGATCACGACGGCCTCAGGGCGCCACTTTCAATCACGACATCGATGGGGAAGGATTTCAGAGAACAACTCGCATCATTGAGGCAGGGCTGGTTTTACTGGTTAGCAAGCCCTAGCCTAACGATATGTGTGAGAAATAAGGCAGTATTCCACAACACAAAACAGGCATAAAACATGGAGCTCTATTGTGGTTTGGAATAGATTAGATATCACTCTATCAATATCTGAAAAGATTTTCGATAGAGCTCTAACAGTTTGTATGTAGTAGCTGCTCCTAATTAGCCCATTTTGGCAATATTTTCATATAGGAATCTACATTATGAGTCCAGGTCGCTTTGTATAATTTATAGAAAATAACACTCCTAAAACGAGCAATGGAGTAACAAAACAAAGTATTATGGATCTTTTTATAGCTTATCTTAATTTAGAACCGCTCTAAAACGTCTGTATAAGAGATTCTGTGTGAGTTACAGAGCAGCCTGTCGGGGCATTCGCGGTGCTTTGTTTTGGTTCTGTATTATCGCTAAAAAACATAGGGGGCGCTGCGCTTCACACCTCCTCTTGCCGCACTGTGTCTGATGGACTTAACCAACTAAATGCTTCACCCTTAAACCTCATCTTACAACATTCTTTCTGGAGACGGTGTTTAAGGGTCGCTGATGATGCCGATTCCTGCCTACTTGGTCTTCAATCCGTCGCCTAATTCTTTCTACTGTGTTAATACAGTGATCTGGGGGGATCTGTGTCGACTTCCCAGCGGAATTTCTTTTTTCCATGAATGCCACAGAGGGCAGTACTAACAGACACATAAAGTACCAACACCTCACACTAGAGGCCGTACTACATACACTAAAAACAAACCACACACCAGTGACCAGAAATACAGGTCACCAAACGTCCAATCGGACTTTGCGTTCTGGTCACATGTATAAAACTGACCAACAGGAGAGGCACAATATAGGTCGGGAAGGCACCCTCACCTGAACCCCAGGTGAGCAAAAAATTACCCGGTCACTTACCAGCAGTCGCTAAAGCTGTGCGCCTCATCTACCGACTCGAAACTGACATTGTGAAGCACCGATCCAATTTTCAGTTCTAGAGATAAGTGTTAAGTTTTTATTACATGGATTTCCGATGGTGCAGTGAAAAGCTTTTGATTTTGTGTACTTTTTCTAATTGGTTAGTAATTGTAAAATTGCAGAATAATTCACTCGTGAAGGGAAATCGTTATCCGCCGGCCTTGACCTCGAGATGCCACCTCGTGACGTCACCGCGCATCGGCCTCTTTTGGCGGCAGGTTTCAAAGACTTAAGACGTGGTTTTTGCCACCACCCACCCTACAGCTGGGTTATCTTTAACTTTTCATAGACTTGAAAATAACAATTACAGACTTTTATAGACTTGTAATCACACTGATTGGTTGCCCATGGCCTATGGTCAGGGGTGGTCATTGCCCCCCCCCCCCCCCCCCCCTGGTGAAACACCTCTGCACTAGCGCACCCCTGCGCCATCTCTCCACTCTCGGCCGCACTAAACATCAAAGTGCGCTAGGTCGACACTGTACTCTGCCTCATACGCTTCTCAGGTCTCATACCCTACACACATATTTTTTCTACCCACCAACCCTCACCTTTCCTCTTCTACTCCTTCCACTCGTAGGGCTATTTTTATTATTTTATTATTACATGTTCTTCATAACTATGTAATATTACATAATAACTTCACTATTATATCATAAATTGTTCATAATTGACAACAAAATACATCTGTCAATTATACATTTATTCTTATTATTGATATTCATTGTATATCTACTTATTCATATCAATAAGACTTATAAAATTTAATAAAATTTTATTAGCCCACTCCGGCTTTCCTCTTGTTTCATACTGGGATATGGGGTAATGATGTATCATGTTTCTCGAGTAATAAATATTCTAAGCCAATTTCCCGTGTTGGGGTTAATTATGGTCTTTTCTTGACCTTGCGGGGGAATTGGTTGTAATCATTTTCAAGAAAGAAACTCTGATTTGGGTTAAGAATCTGTGGAATTGCATTGTGACTGTGGAGGTTAGCTTTGAGGTTAAAGGCATATCGGTCAATTGGGCTTGAAAATTAAAACACATGTCATTTTCGTGAAACTTGAATTTGATGATCCCCTTGTGTTGTAGGACACATATTTAACTTAGGAATTGGGGGTCGCCATGCTTGCTCTTCATCTAGTTATCAATGTTATGATCATTTTACTAAAGAATAGAAAATATAGAAAATTCATAATTTTGCTTTTCACATAGTAAAACCCAAGTCATTCTCCTCAAACTTTCACAGGATATAGTAGCTACATGTATAGAAATACACATTTAAGTTATAAAATTCACTGTCGCTGTCCTTGTGTTTGAAGAATTAAAGAAAACCATATTTTCCAGTACATATCCTATGTAAATCAAGCAAATATTATTTGGCCTATTTTACCAATTAGGATTGGATAAACTGGATGAAATGTTAGATTTAGTCAATTGGCATTAGAATGAATCCCACGGTATGAGTTTTGATTGATAACTGACAATATTTAAAATCAACAGGTGGCCCCACCGTGAATTGTAGGATATGCCTTCAAGGTATTGTCTAGGAAGAAATATCTTGCGGTATGGACTATTATCATACCCCTAATATAAAATCCCATAGGCTTAACATTGAGTTTCCGTATGCCACGCTGCCTGGCATACAGGGTTTTATATGCCACTAGTGGCATACAGAATTTTTATCACGTAATATTTCAAAATCGAGGAGACGGGGTAGGATAAAACCAAAACCAGATTTGTTTTAATCATGGCCACCACATTCCACTCCTGTAGTTTTGGCTCCGGACTTCACTCGGCTTCCCCTCATGAAATCACTATGCCAAACTCCAGTCGTGGCATACGGTGGCCCAGATTAAAACTCATCCAGTTTTACGATAGTAAGCACAATTAAGATAAATTGTATCACTGCGCCACCTCCTGCCACCTCCCGCCACCTCCCGCCACCTCCCGCCACCTCCCGTCACCTCCCGTCACCTCCCACAACCTCCCACCACCTCCCGCCACCTCCCGTGGCAGAGATCGAAATATTGCATAGTGGTGTAAATACAACAGAATCAGGCGTATATATGACGTATATATGACCACTTATATATACACCTCTATATATGAGGCATATACACGACGGAAAATAGGTCAACCTTGTATACACAAAATCATACCTATATATACGCCGTTCGCATACATATGTAGAGTGGCTAGTTTCGCGCAGTCTATCGTACAATCTTTTGCGGCGATAATGCATCGCACATGCCTCATCTTGCATTAATTGAAGCTTTTCACTGACAGATTCATTCCAAGATAACAATGAATGTAAAATTACATGTGTATTAATTTCCTATGATTAACTGTGGATCTCGTTTTACTTGCCATTTTCCATTAAGATTGGCATATTTGCAAATACTTCTATTCAGAATTATGAAATTGAAAATGCGCGCAATTATTACCTTTTCATTAGGAAAGCTATGATAAGTGGGTCTTTTATTCAAAGATATCATAACACGCCCACTGACAAGCTACAAATTACTCACTTGACAGAAATGGTTTATTCATCCCGATTTTTTTGCAGACTGGACAAGATCTGTGAAGACAACCTTTTCTTGAAGTTCGTGGGTCATCATCCCCATAGGGACCTGGGGGCGGTTGTACCTATTTCCGGAAAACGAGCGATCATTCAATATTGACTTATTTCTGATACAAGCGGCGGTATGCTGCGAGGAGTTGACGCTTAATAATATCCAAGCGCATGCGAGGATATTGCTCAGAGGCATCGCGGAGGAACATTATATACAGCCGCATTTATCTGAAACAAGTCTATATTGAATTTATTGTCCACCTTTTCCTGACAAGTGGGGTACCCATTTTAGTTTAATTTAAGTACACACTATTTTTTCATGCGCACTTTTCTTTTTATTATCCACCTAATACAAAATGTCCATAGAAAACACGGAGAGAGTTTGTATGGACATACCCGGCGCATACGGATATGTTGTATGCTCCGGTTGGCGCATACGGAAAAATAGTGTTTACGGAAAAATAGTGCAAAACTAAAATGAACTAATATCGGTATGCCACTTCTGAGGAAAAAGTGGATAATAACCACAATATAGACTGGCTTAAGATTTTTTTTTTTTTTTTTTTTTATTCAAGAAACAGTTTAACGACAAGCACTATTCGCACTACAAAACGGCGATCTTCCATAGTGAAGTCACAAGAAAAGCAATACAGGACAGATACACAGACGATACAGGTCGAAGACAGCACATAACATATACTGGTTTATACAGCAAATAAAGTATAGTACGATCTTTTGATCCTTATATTTACATTCCAAGAAATTGATTTTTTGCGAAAAACAGAAGTTTACATGAAGTCTTCGCCATCTAGTAAATCTGGTAGTATTTCCTTCAACTTGAGTTTGAAACAGTCTCCTCGTGGTAACAATTGTATATGTGATGGTAGCTTATCCCAATAGGTTCTACCAACGTTCAGCGGTGATTTTCTATATTTTTCCGTTTTTATCCTGGCTACTTTCATTTTAATTTTGTCTCCCGTTCTCGTTCTTTTTCCTAAGTTTTCAAATACATTTGCCGGATCCTCCAACCACCATTTAATCATTAATATTAAGTGAAATACTCTTCTAGTGTTTAAGGGACGTATTTTACAGAGTTCGTAAAGATTCTCACGACTTATGTCTCTTGTTTTGGAGATCCCTATTCCGAGTCTCAGTGCCTTATTTATTAATACTTGTAACTTTAATCTTTGTGCCTTAGTCATACAGTAGTGAACCACATCGGCATATTCCAGTACTGGTAGGAGCATATGTTTGACTACTTTTAGAGCGGCCTCCGTATTTAATAAGTATCTCACCTTTCTAAGTTTGAATAATTTTATATTAAACTCCCTTGATGTTTTTTCAAAGTGCTCATTGAAATTTAAAGTGTTATCTAGTAATATTCCCAAGTAACGATATGATTTGACTGCTGTTAATTCTGTTTTGGCAAATTTAACTGCTTGCATTTTTTCAAGATTTTTTTGATTACCTAGCCACATTACCTTTGTCTTCTTGCAGTTTATAAATAACTTATTCGCTTCGCACCATCTATTTATAATCTCTAGATCCGCTTCCATATGGAATAAAGCCTCAGCCTGGTTTTTACCATCTGAAATAAGTACAATGTCATCGGCATATAATATCGGTTTAACGTTTGTAAGTGAAAGTACTATATCATTTATAAAGACTAGGAACAACAGTGGTCCTAACACGGACCCTTGGGGCACACCCACCGTAATTAAATCCTCATCAGATATTATTTTACCAAGTTTAGTTCTAATTTTCCTATCATTTAAGTAATTTTTTAGAATTCCAATTAGATATGACTTTAGTCCAGCTTTTTTAAGTTTGTCAAGTAAGAGTGAATGGTCGACAGAGTCGAAGGCCTTTCGGAAGTCTATAAATGATATTAATACAACCCGTTTGTTATTTAGTCGAGTTATCAGCTCCGTAACCAGATTAAAAATAGCCTGAGAGGTTGATCTGTTTGGCAAAAAGCCAAATTGACTAGGAGTAATAAAGTTTATTTCATCTAGTTTATCAAATAGTCGGGCGTGTATAACCTTTTCAAATATTTTCGATAAGAAACCCAAGACCGTTATTGGTCTCCAATTACAAAACTGTTGAAGGTCGCCTTCTTTTGGAAGTGGGGTTATCATGCCTAATTTCAAGATATCTGGAAAATATTTCTCCCAGAAACAATTATTTATAAGGTCAACTAATACTTTCGGTCTTGTTATAAAAATCTTTTTTAAGCTTTCTGATTTCACTAATTTTATGCCAGTATTTTTACCATTATCTATGCTTCTTATATACCTTAAAACTTCTTCATCAGTCGTAGTTGGTGGGTCACAGGCTTCCTCTTCATACATTACAGCTTCAAATTCTCCCCCCTCATTTATTTTTTTATTACTTATATCTAAGTCCTCATTTTTTTTCGTTAATCCTACACTCACAAAGTAGCTATTCATTTCATTACTAACCTCTTGGACAGTTTTAGATTCATGTATAGGGATGGTGCTAGTTTTACTATTGGTGCCTGCCCATATTTTATTTAACAGTCTCCAAAATTTTTTCGGTTTACCCTTATTTGTTTCAAGGTTCTTTTGAATTTCTTTAGTTTTTTGTTGTCTTATAGCCTTATGTATTTGCCATCTAAGTTTTCGCACTTCTTTCAGGTTTTCTCTGTAGGTATGATCATTACTGCTTAGTTTATCAATTTTTTTTATTAAAGCTTGCCTCCTTTCAATTTTATCGTTTATACTCTTTGGTAGGATTAAGCCGTCATTTGTTCTGATCTTTTTTTTTTTAATAGGAAATTTGCTGTTTAATTCACTTTCAAGATGCTTAATGAGGAATTCACATTTTTCCATATTTCCTTCTGTACCCCTGTTTTCTAGGTAGTTATCCATTATGTTACCAGCTGTTTGATTATCTAGCATTCGCAGGTCTCTATATGATATATTTATAGATTTATTTTTATCTCGCTTTTTTTTTCTTACCCCGAAAATCATGACGTGGTCGGATATGTAGTAATTTATATTGCCAGAATTTGCTACAAATTTACAATCAGTGTATATGTGGTCTATGGTACTCTTACCGTGTTTATGTAAGAATGTTTCTTTAGTTTTTAATAAATCTAGACTATGTGTTAATAAAAAATCTCTCATTATTTTGGCTTTAGGGCATCTTGTAGCTGTACAGTTCACATTTAGATCTCCAAGGATCCAATGCTCAGCAGTTTCAAATCTTTTGTCGCTTATTATATCTGAGATATAATTATAACAGTCCTGTACCGGTTCCATATTTTCACTTGGTGGTCTATAAACAGCCACTATTATTATCCTTTTCATATTTGGTATGGCCAATTCACATGTTATACATTCAATATTTGGGGAAGACAATGTATACTCTGGAATTATTTTCGCATAATTTCCATACTTTTCATGCAAGTATAATGCTACTCCTCCCCCTGATTTTTTTTCATCATATTTCCTATCACATCTGAACAGTAGCATGTTATTAAGATCTAGCATGTTTTGTGTATATCTTTCGGTCAACCAGGTCTCAGTTATTGCTAATACATCAAGATCAACCAGAATATTTCTCAACTCTTCCAGACGCCTGTACAAACTTCTAACGTTTATGGTTACAAATTTCATTCCTTTAAAGCTTCTTAACTCATTTGGCGTTACATAAGTCATTTAAGTTACAAGAAACTCTGCTCTCAGTAGACAACACCATATCCGATTTCTTACAAGATAAACATACAACTTTCTTTGCTTCCACAATACTTAGTAATGACACAACGACAACACAAAAAATATTGGAGAGAGACATGCTAACAGTGTAGACACAAGAGGACATCATAATGAATGATAACCAATTGAGCCTGGGATCAGGATGTACCCGTCCCATGGCATAGTTTCACGTGCAGAACCAAAAATGATTCGTAAAAAGTCTAAACACGAGTTATGTGATATAGTATAGTAGTAGTAGTGCCTTAGAACAACACTCTGAAACAGAGGTAAAACAGAAACCCAACCAAAACAATCTTCCGAGGCAGCTGGCAAAGCAAGGTCTTTATGTGTAAATATCATGTAAAAGTTGATGTAAACGTGTCTCCAGTTTTGTAAACTAATCATTATTAACTTCGTAAATATCTTCATTTTTAACCATTTGCTATTTCGATTTATTTCTTCTTATAAAATTACAATCAGTGGAATTTGGTTATCACTTTTATTTATGTATAGCTCTAAAATGTATCACACAGCATTTCATCAATCTAACTTTACAGCATAGTATTCCCACATCATAGGTATAGCGGGACATCATATGCTCAGGTGAGTCAAAGTATTGGTTAACTTTTGGGTCGTATTACAACAAAAAAAAAAACAACACAAGGTATAGTTCAATGACTGATGTGTTATCAATATAAAGCATATTTCTTCAGATCTGATTTACTATGGTCCAAGTATAGAATCATGTTTATGTTCTTTTGAACTTAGGAGATACACATATAGCATTTAGTTGGTTAATACATTATCAATGCATGCAGATCTTTTGATCCATTTTGTTTAACATCATATGACACTTTCATTTATCATTGGTGTGATCCATTCACGATGTTCTTATTTAGACAGTGATTTAGAGACTTGACTATATTATATTGTGGTCTAGCTGCTGGATGTATACCATCATACAATTTCCAATACATATTGTTCATAGGCATACCAGGTACATTTCGATGGATTTCTTTTCCCATATAGGGCGTGCTGACACCATTTCGGCCATTTATTTCCGAAATTCCTTCATTTACAGCTTTGACTATAGTTTCTAATTCTGCCTGTTGTTGATGTGCGCCATGATACAAATTGTTCGCTCTTTGTAGGTCTAGCGCATAGATAGATCCTAGTACTGTTACACAGTTGTTGTCCATCGCCTGTACTCCGATAGTCAGATCTTCGAACAGTGACACAGTTTCGTTTATGATTGTTGACACACTTCCTTCCCTCAGCTTAATTACCCTTGGTCTTGTGGATTTAACGGTCAGGCTATTTGTCCCTCCTACCGTGTATAGTGCTTTGTAGTGGTGGTCCTCATGCCTCGCCCTTCGGATTTCACGCAGTGCTGTATTTGTTAACTGTTCAAGGGTGGCGCCGGGTGTAAAAATAACATAGCTGTCCATGCCCCTCATCGTGTTCAATGTTGTTTGCATATTCCTCGCGCGGGAGTCCCCCACAATCAGGTAGGTAGGCTGTTGGTTATTCATTTTTTGTTGCTGGTATAGGTCACACTTTTAATAGAAAGACATGGTATAAGTTTAACAGAGATCAATTTATAAATAATAAATATACTTCATAAGGCCATGCGCAGTGGTCATCTTTATAAAAACAATAAGACTTTGTGGAATTTGCAAGACTACAGAATTTAATTTGTTAGTTTTTTAGTTTTTTTGATTCACTTTCCCTCCTAAGGTCGTCTCTAATTACCGTAAGTATTTTACCCAGTCGATTTTCACCACTGAAATATCCATCATCGTACATACTTTCCGCAAAGTCATGTCCACCACCCCAGTAACGATCTTTCGTACCTTCAATTAAGACTGCGGGATGACTGTCTATCAATTTCTGACCAAGGTTAGGGTTTTGTCGAAATTTTTCATCTAGCACAAACTCCATTACATCGTCTCTAGTTTTTAGCCATTTTATGGTTGCCTCACTCTTCCCTCCTACTCTCTTTGCTTCTAGTGGAGTCTTACTCCTCAGCACGTCCTTTACAAGTTCAGGTTCTTCATTTATTTTACACTTTTCTGCTTGAAAGCAGTGTTCTGCGCTTTCATATAGTACTCCATTATAGGTAAACTCACAAGGGAAAAAATTACTCAAATAGGCCGTATCTCCTTTGAAGACCAGTCCTGCTTCAGTTGATCTTAGTCCCTTTCTTGGCCTATCTACGCGGCCAATTTGAGTTCTATTTTTACCATCGGTGGTCTCTCTGGTTTCTCCTACCGGTTCTTTTACCGTTGCACTGTCAGCACTACCTGGTTCAGTCTCTAACACCTCAGGCGGGGGTAAGTCCATTGTTTCATGTACTGTTGTGATTTTTGTAAGTGTTTTGTTATTTACATCTGTGTCATTTTTTTCCTCAGGTAAAGGATTGTCTCCCTTGTTTTGTGTGTCAGTTTCGTTGTTAGTTGATTCTGTTTGGTTAGCTTCAATAGTTGATGTTTTGTCATTTTGATTGGTTTCCGTTTTACGGTTAACTTCCATTTCTATCTGTTGCCATGTATCATTTTTTTCATTTTCCCTCCGCCCCCTATTTGCCTCCATCCATGTGGCAGGTCTTCTTGGTATGAAGGGACGTTGTACCTGCTCTTCTGCCATCCATGGTAGGAACTCACATGGTATATTTCCCACATCCTTACCATTGTACCACTCCCCACAGACACAAACATCTTCTCCCTTTAACTGGGTATCATAACCAATCCGTCTACAGTACACTGCTATGGCCCTAGCCCTGCCTCTAGCTTGCCGTGTCTCAAGCGGCTCATCTGGATTGATATAAATATTCTGGTATCCATTTACATCCTTTAATGCACGTTTGTTTCGAAGGATTGAATCTCTCACCCTAATCGATGTAAGACATACCAAGAGTGCTGGGTTTTCCGGCCCTCTTCGGTCTTTTCTCTTTACCCGCTGTGCGAAGTTAATATCCTGAATTGTTATGTCAGGTACAACATTTACCAGGGTTTTCAAGGCGGTGTTATAAGGGTCTTCATCAAACACTTCCCTAAGACCTTCAATATAAACATTCAGACGTCTGGGCGAAAGATATTTCTGATCTTGGTATTGACCCATGTTAGTCTGTTGTTGAAGAAAGTTTATATCTTCTCTGTGTTTTTGTACATGTCCTACAACATTGTTCAGCTCTGACTGGGCTGTCGATAGTGCAGATTTAATTTTAGTGGTCATGTTTGCTATCTCCGTTTCAAGTCCTACACTTTTGCTTTCAGAGACCTTTCTGTTTTCCTCAATTTCCTTTTTCATACTTACTAACTCATCATGGAGATGGCTATTTGCCTTGGCAGTTTTTTCGTTTTCAATTTTCATACTTTCTCTTATCTCTATTACTGTGCTGTCAACTTTGTTCAATCTATCTTCGATGTTTTCTTGTGTTGTCTGTACTCGTGCACTTAGACATTTCACATCAATGGAAGTTTCTTCCACTTTCTTGGTAACCGAACTAAGTCTTGTTTCAAGATATTCTTTAGTACTTTGTGTACTGTATTTTACAGTGTTAATATCTTTTTGTGTTGCGTCTACTTTTAGGTTCATTAATCCAAAGTTCTGAGTTATAGATTCTGTCATGCGATCTAATTTATTTGTCACTGTACTCAGTAAGTCATCAATCATGCTTTCAGGGACAGTGATCAGTTGGGGTTGTTTAGTTTGTGAGTAACTACGCCTGTTATGTATTTTTTGCGGTGGTTGTTCGATCAGTGGTCGCTTACTGCCCGATTCATTGTATTCAGAACTCAATGACCTACCACGTTTAACGCAGCGTTTACGCACCCTCAGGGTTCTTTTTACCGTGTTTGAGGTGGCCCCTACTCCCTCTTCGCTTTCTTTGTCTACTTTCCCAGAACATGGTGTTAGAGGGTATTGGCTTAATGGGATAAGATCTGTGTCATCGAAGTGATGTTGTTTGTCTATCTCCATGTCAGTCATATTTGTGTGGTTATCTATTTCCGCTGTAGTTTCTTTACCATCTTTTGAGTCGACCCCTGTTGTTTTTGTTGTCGTTTGGCTTACGTCGGCCGTTTGTTTACATTTGTGCTCTTCAGTTTGAGCAGGTTTACATAAGTCTTTTGACTTCCCATCATCTAGTTCATGTTGTGAGTTTTCAATCACTTCACCCTTGTTATCGACAACTAATCTTACCTCCACCTTTTCCTTTTCTAGGTTACTCATTTCTAGTTTGTTAGTGACAGTCTTTCCGTGGTCAACCAAGATGGCTTCCGAGCAACAGCGCCGGTAAGTCCAACTTGATATACAATCACTGTTTATCAGAGAAACTAACAATAATACAACCACGATTTTTGACACATTGTTTTCTAACATCATTCGTATACAATCTCAACAAATATAGATTACTAACAATACCTTAATACCAGGGTTTTCTATGATTTTGCCGCTGCCTCGGACGTACACTACCACTACCTACTGCGCATGCCTCATTAAGATAAAAGCGGTCGTATGCCCCTCGGAGTTAATGCTGCGCAACATCCTCGCATAATACGCTCGGATATTACTACGCGTCAACTCCTCGGAGCATACGACCGCTTGTATCTGAAACCTATTGTGTATATATAGGGGGCAGAGCCATTGTTAGTTCATAAAACAGTCACTAGGTGACCAGCAGTATAGCAGGCCCCTTTGGGGGGACAGAACCTGTATCATGGCTCTTTGTTCTTATGAAATTCAACTGCCTTTCAATGTTTTACAATTCTTCCCATGACTCTCTACACCCATCCAAGAGCAGGATAAGATAATGATTAAACCCAAGACATGATGTTTTCACATGGAACACTTTATATACATATGTGAGCAAGGCTAGAGTTGTGACACTTCCCAATTATCACTCATTTCCTTCACACCTCCTTCAGTGAAGAACGCCTACTTTTTCACCTCCTTTAGTGAAGAACATTTACTGGGGGGCGTCATGGCGGCCCCCATGGATCATAGGCTATATGCCGTATATGTGCTAGGTTTTGCAGCCCGGAGCATACATCATATCTGCTCTGGGAATGTAGATAAAAGCTGCCTATGTGTCTTTTTATGGACACTTTGTAGTAGGTGGATAATAAAAAATCGACTTTCTCCTTTAGTGGCACTTTATGGATTTACTGTGTGGAAGATGGCATCTGTTGACATTTTGATGGTATTGTTTCCATCTCGTTCCCCCCCATACTGATTTCCCAGCACCCCCGAATCCCTCCGCTTCAAAAACATCTATGAGCAGCCATAAATTATTATCTTAACCTGGAATAAAGTTCCAGAGGCTCAACATTAGGGACTCGCTCTCAACAGGCTTGCGAGAACGGTAACTCATTCTCAACGGATGATCCATATAAACAGATAAATATTTCTAGGCTAAAATAAAATCAGAAAGATTTTCGTGCTTGGTCTGAGTAACCATTCACCATCTCGTTTGGAGTGCTTCAGAATATTCACTCGGCTGTCACCTCGTTCATATTACTGCACACTCCAAACTCGATGGTGAACGAGGACACAGACCAAACGCTCATAAGTTTCTTTCTTAATACTAAACGTGTATCAATATATCTATCCGCATTTCTTCTTATCATTAATTATCGCAATACAGTTTCATGCTCAATATTAGGACCGTTTATATTAATCGTAGTCAGTCTTTTGTAATTAATCCACATTTAGGCGAACCTAGGGGAAGGTTGCCTAATTGGTCCAGCAGATTGACTTTCTCAAAAAAAAAAAAAAAAGGAAAACAAAATAATTGGCCAAAGCCGTCTCGCTTTCTGAGGACCAAAGGCAGACTCGAGTTCTTCATTAACGGATAACGATTTGTTATACAAAGGCGACTCCCCCACGAGAAAAAAAAGGAATACAAACTGACATATAATGAGATGAGCCATCCCTTTTCCACTGGCTGATGAAAACCCCACCGATTCATTGAGTTCTCGTATCAAGTCCATAAGACAGCGACATTTTCCACAGATTCTCACCAATCCGATCAACGATTATAATCAGGAAATAGAATGTCGCTGTCTAACCCGGTGTTTACACTGGACGATTATAGATTCTTTGGTTTTTGCCCTCCCCCCCTCCCCGATTAATGGACCATACACCGATTATATCAGTGTGCGGGTCGAGCGAGGGGTTACGTAATTCGCCTGGAACAAGTTCATAGACTCCCATATGATTTGGGAACTAATCATTCAATCCTGAATCGGTAGATGTGTATTGGGCTTTAGTATTTGACTTCATTGTCCGCTTACCCAGCGTTTACATTAGACGACTAAATATGTGGCTGTAGATGTGACTGTAGATTGTCAAGCCAGTGGTGACAGTGTTCACCTCAATAGTCCTTGACCTCAGAATGCGCCTGACCATTTACTCTGACGATCATAAGTTTTCACAGAATCGCCGGTGGTGTAGACGACTAATTCAAGGCCGCTTGAAATAGTCGCTGGCATCAGAGCATGACCAATAGTCATGAGGTGGTGCCAAATTGCGTAATCAGATGTAATCAGATGATCTACTGTCGCCACGCGCTTTGCATTTACATTAGACGATTTCTATCATTTGCTGCTGAAAGTCGTCAGGCCGTGCAAAATGACAGAATCGCTGGCCAGAATCGTCATATGTAAACGCCAACCGATTTTATCAGTGTGCGGGTCGAGCGAGGGGTAATTTGCCTGCGACAAGGTGACCGACTCCTATACGATTTGGGAACTAATCATTCAATCCTGAATCAGTAGATGTGTATTGGGCTTCAGTATTGGACGACATTGTCCGCTTACTGTGACCGCCCAAGACCCGGCAGACGACTTTATCACTTGAGACGCAGGCGTTCCTCACCGTCACTTCCGGCGGATTACCGCCTCTCGCTACACACCTGCGCCCGGTGAAGTGAGAGCGCGTAGAAATACCCGATATAAATAAACCCCTGTGTTGACCAGCGTCGGCGCTTTGGAAAAGGCAACCGATCACTCCATTAGCCACCTAGTTGGAGAAGAGAGTGGGTGGATATGTATGGAGGGAAACGAGGGGAATGAAGAGGAGGCTGTCTCCATGAATTCATGCATGTAGGTCTACATATTCTATGTAGTGCCTTAATTGAATAATGCTACGGATAACGAACGTGGATATCAAAATATAATGTTAAATGCATTCCCAGGCTTTGTTTTCTGTTTAAATTCTACATCTCGTTTAGTGGAAGCCTGAATTAGTCAATATCATGAATAAGTATAAATATAAAAAAAATATGCTAAATACCGTCCTTGGATATTGCTGGAATGTAATACATGTTTTGTGTTTGAATTCTACATCTCGTCGAGTGGAAGCCTGAATTAGTCAGTGTCACAAATAAGTATAAATAAAAAAATATGTTAAATGTTTTGTGTTTGAATTCTACAGATATCTTGTTTCCCATAAATGAAAGCCTGAGTTAATCAATATCATCGATAAGTATGAATATCAAGATGTATGTTAGATACCTTCCTAGGTTGTTGCTAGAATGTATATTGTGTGTTTGAATTCTACAGATATCTCATTTTTCATGAGTGAAAGACTGAATTAATCTGTGTCATAGAGAAGTATAGAAATCAAAATGTATGCTTAATACCTTCTTAGGATATTGCTAGAATGTATTATTAGTGTTTGAATTCAACAGATATCTCGTTTTCCATAAGTGAAAGTCGACGTTCTTGTACTTTTATAAGGCATATCAAGGCGTATAGATAACATAGATCTAATCCAGCCTGTTGCTATTATCTTTTATGATACATAAGCAATATATGCATGTTTAAAATGCATAGGTTCTCTCCTATCAAAATTGTTCTGCTCTCATTACTCTGCCCTGACCATGACATAAATCCCGAATATGTCCATACACACTCCCCATGTGTCTTCTATTGACACTTCTATTAAAACTAAAGTAAACAAAAATAATAATGAAAACAAAAAAAAAGAGAAGAGAAAAAGACACAAATTTAATCCGTATCTGGTGTAACTCAGGTCGTTGCTGTGGGTTACCGTGTCCGGGTCACATGGGCCACGCCGGGGGGGGGGGGGGGGGGCGGGGGGGGGGGGTTGAAGGCAGCAACCCCCAGATTACGTCCTGTATTCGCTATGTATTTGTCATGTAACTGTTTGGTACGGTAGTGATGTATGGTTTAATTTTTGTTGCATTTTAGGTTACATGTGCTATATCAGTGGATTCATATTATTTTGCTAAATCTATAGACATTTTTATATAACTTAACCTATACTCTCCATCTGTCAAATACTTCCTGTAATAAAAAAAAATAATACAAAAAAATGTGGTGTTAATGTCAGAACGTCTAAGATGTAACGATGTCACTTTGAAAAGATCTTGAAAATCAAGTCTGAAACATTGCTAAGATTCCTATGATACCGCCATGTAGAAGTTGAAAGTTGAATAAACACTGCAAATATTTAATAACAAAAATTTTTAAAAAAAAAAACCTCCACCAGACACCTAACAGCATACGCTGGACTAAAGCTCTCCTTGATCAACTCATGAAACACCAATGAAGGTAAATCTCCTCAAGCCCTACTCGTTAAGTATACAGAGAGGGATTGACCTAGCTCTTCCTTACGACGGAGGCACACGTTTATTGCGACAGAACGTCGAAGTTATGACCTCATTATTCCTGGCGGCACCTGCGAAGATGTAGTGCCTTTTTCCTTTCAAGCAAAGGACCCAGAGGCATTCCCATTTACTTTGTTTTATTCCCTGTTGGTCCATTACCGAAACAACAATTTATTTGTAATGCTTTGTTATCCTTCGCTAAGCATTTTGTTGTATTTCACTGGAAATACACACCAAATACATTTTATCATAGTGTTTTGGTGATAATGACTTAATTGAAATGATATTTTACAAGGGTAAAGACGGAGACAGACCAAGCCAGTAATGCAGCGAATCCCGGAATTACCAATACAAAATGGCAAGTACGTTAGCTATTATTCTATATTTTACCTGATTATTCGCTTCAAGATGCTAAATTACTGCTATGAAATTATTGCTATTAAAAATATCTCACATATCTACTATTTTATATGGCGATTCCAGAGATCGCCGCCTTGACTCCTTGATGTGTTCTCAGCATGAGGTATGTGGAGCAATTCAAAATAGTCAACATTTCTGTTGCTATGGCAACATATGATAACTATTTTTTTATATTAGAAAAGTGCATTTTTATGGAATATTTTCAAACATTTCTTGCGTTGGATTGATAGTGTGTTCGGATGAGCGATTCTACCTCCCTTCCAATAGTATCATCCTACCAGTGCATTTTCAAGGATCTTTTGTTTTTGAGCACGTAAAAACATGCTCATATACATCACCTAGAGGTTAGAATGGCCACATAGACTTTCAACTTGCTGCAAAAAATCTAATCCTTCACTATCCATGCACCAACTATAAATACCTGGTAAAATGGTTAGGTGTCCAGTATCCTAGCCTGACCTTATCCCATGACACACTTCTGACTTGGTTCCTAAAAAATAAAATCTTTTTCTTACAGTCCTTTTAGGGACAAAGGATTCAGTAGGTCAGCCCTGCCATTAAATGGTAAACACTTCGTTATGGTTACTGTAATCGGCAACTAGAAAAGGAAACCATTAGATGATAATGACTAAATGTGGTATTTTCATTTTCAAATCTGGTGGGACAGACCTAAATACACTGTATTCAGACTGTCATATCTGATGGGACAGACTTGGCTACACAGTATTCAGAGCCACTTTGTACAGACTTGACAAACCAGTTATACTCCATTCAACCCTGTCACCAAGCTTTGACCTTGAGACCTAACAGTAACCATAAACCTACTGACGCACTTGCATATAGACCTTCATAAAGAAAGACAGACTTCAGATGTAAACAGATGAATAAACTGTTAGGGATAGAGACAGATTGAGATTTTGACATACATACAGATAGGGATAAAAACACAGAGAGACAAGTTAAAGAGTGTGACTTTCGCACTAGCTGGTGATAAGAGGCAAAAGGTAGACTCACACAGGGACTGGTAAACAGCATACTTAGTAGAAACCAAACAGGGTTCCTAGTATTAGTGTTTATTGCATGACGGGCAGGTCGTGTATTACTGCGCAAGGCGTTTGCCGATCGCAATGAGTAGCAGACCTGACTGGATATACTC
Source organism: Alentia gelatinosa (assembly GCA_950022655.1). Taxonomy (NCBI): domain Eukaryota; kingdom Metazoa; phylum Annelida; class Polychaeta; order Phyllodocida; family Polynoidae; genus Alentia; species Alentia gelatinosa. Next base: position 11,269,451 of record OX465583.1, read on the forward strand.
GGGTGTATAATAAAATATTAACTGGGTCACCTAATCAAACGTCCATGTTAATTAGCTAATCAATTTATTCACTTATACACCTCATTCTGTTTTAAACGCTCACCGCCAGTGCATGGTTTTTGTTACCCAACCCACCCACACCTTTATTAGAGCATGCTTGCACGCGCTAAATACATCATCTAGAGGTTAGAGTGGTCACATTGAACTTTCGGTGTGCTTCCAGAAAACTATCCCTTTACTATCTGCATGCCATTCACTGTGATAGTGAGAACAGAGCAGGGAGCCAGTGTCTCAGGGTTTTAGAGGCGTGCCCAGCTGACCATGACCAATCACTCAATACCAAAATACCTAAACACCCACTGGTGCTTGATCTGTTTGGATCCTAGATAGGCAGATGCAGAAATAGCAAGTTGACTGGATGCAAGTGGGTTACAGAAAACTACCCGTAGACTGAATGAAACCCAAACCTTTTAACTGTTATTCATTTATAATTGCACGCTCAGTCATCTATGATGAACATCCTATTTGCTCCTAGTTTGATGTTTTTAACCCTTTTGTGATACCCTCGCATAGGGCTCATAATTCGTAATTTTGTATTACTCATGTATTGCATTTAAAATGCATTTATTCATGCCTTTTATAAAATGTATTACTGTTTTATAAATTTTACAGTTTTTAATAAATACAGTTTAAAGCAGCACGGCTAATATCTCAATTATACTCTGTACAACTAATACTTGACATATCCATACACATTCAGGAAATGAGCGCCCGATAAAAGAACTAGGAGCAAATGCTATTTCCATTCATAATGGAAGAGCGCGGTATACCAAAATCTCCTTAAATAAATGTACGAGAATATCATAGAAAATTATTGATCAGTATGCCATTTATATTTGAAAGTATCAAGAATGCTTCAATAAACCCAGAGAATGGATTTAATAGCTGTTCTCAAGTATCATCAACAGGAATATGTATTGTGGTATAGACATCTACATGTTACATGTGAACAGATGGCAACTGATTACTTAATTAAAATAGTTGAATCCTAAATCCTAGTTTCTTTTTAAGAATATCATGTAAACTTTTTACTTTATCAATATGTTGGTATATTTCTTTTGAGGTGTTTGTCATTTGTTGGCTAACATTTCCAATTTTGACTTGTGCCTGGTCTACCATACCACGGATCCCATTCAACTTGCGGTTGTGACTGAATTTTTCATTGAGGGTCTTGGTCAACTGCCCTATTTCTCTGGCTAATAGGTCAGCTATGCCACTCAGTTCACTCTCTAATAGCCCCTTAGCGTTTGATGCACTTATGTTTCTTTGGCCTGAGGGTACTTCATTTGGAGTACTGCTAGTGCCTTGGTAGTCCTCTTACTAACATATTTGTCATCTTTTTCCCTTCTACTTCTAAGACATATTCAGCACTATTATTATGGTCCATTGATATGTGATTTTTGTCCATTTATATGAGATTTCTGTTGATGTGCTACACCACACCACACACACAATCACAAGGTCACTCAGCCATGAAAGTTCTATTAAAAGGAAACCAAGTCAGTAGTTGGGCAGGGGGTATGGTAAGACTTGATACTGGACCCCTGCTCATTTAACCAGGCCTTTATAGTTGGGACATTGATAGTGACGTGTTAGATTCTCTGCAGTAAGCTGAAACCCTGTGTGAGCATTCTAACCTCTAGATGACGTATATGAGCGCGATGTCCCGCGCTCAATAAACTATACAAAAGGTAAAAAATCATATTGTTCACATATTGTTCACACTCCGGGCCTATCAGTGGGGCGGCAGCGAGTTTTACCTGGCTAGAGACAGGTAGATTTAATGAGCTCATAATGATTGCAGAAAAAGGTCACAGTATCTTCCGGACACGTGCTCTGTACACTGTATGTCCGGATATGAGTTCGTATCTATCTCTAATAAACCCGGATATGACAAGGGCCGAGATAATGGATAGCTAAAGCTCTCGTCTCCAGGACAGGTACACATATCTATGAGCTACACAAAACAACAAAAGGTTATTAGCACAAAGGATTCTGGAAATCTGTGATACCTTTGTAGACCCTCTAAATCTTACCGCACCGTGATTTAAAGATGAACCACGGCAGTCACCCTCAATGGCACTTGGAACTAAGATAGAGCCGCCCCTTACACAGTGAGAGGACGGGCCTGTGTAGAGGTTGTTCAGTTCACTTATAACACGCCGCTGGCGACCGTCAGGTCGTTGCTCTGTGGCCAGCCAGGCATATACATGGGGCCTCTGACAAAGGAATGTAGCTACGAGAATGAAAAATTTAATTTCATATCTATTTAATTAGAGTAATATTTGCAAAGATAGCCCGGAAAGAGAGGATCACAAATATACTTGAATTTAAAAAATCGACGAAGTAGTTCAAGAACTATGGGGAAAAGTGTAATCAAATTAAGATTGAATTTGAGGAACTCAAGTATATAGAAAACAGTAGATGGCATGTCACCACATAATCATTAGCACAGATGAACAGATTTATTACAATAACTCTCTAGATATTGATGATAGCCACATGATATTTAGCATACATGGAGATATTTATTTTCATGTATAAGAGATTCTTCTAAAGGGGTCTAAACAAACTAGAGATGGACTGTGCAGGGCTGACAAATATGGATTCCCTGTAAAAGGGGGGCGTCCACCAACCACAACAAGGCTACGACAAGTGCAGACAAGAAAGTTCCGATCGGCACTTGTCGCAGCCTTGTCGTAAGGATGGGGGCTTTATGACAGCATTTTGGGGGCGTGTTGGGAAGTGCACAATCAACTAAAACTTCCCATTGTAGACCTCTGCAGCATGCTCCTGACACGCCATGATGCTCCACGACAAGGGTCCAGTCGTGGGAAAAATTAAACATGCTCTATGTTGTCGTAGCCGTGTTGGAAGGCTCCCGACAAGCTTCCAATCGTGGCATTGTGGCGGCCTTGTCGTAGACTCTTGTCAGGAACTGGGTCCACCAACCACGACAAGGCCTCCAATCGTTGGCCAATCATGGTTACTCCTCAAGGTGATATTAAAAGAAAAGGGTACAGGGACTGAGGCCAGTCTAGGTTCTACAGTCTCTGTCTACCAATGTTGCACTCTCCCGGCAGATCTTTTGTGGAAGTAAAGTACAGGATCTCTGCTAGGGGAGTGCAAGAAATGGAGGCGTTACCCATAATCCAAATAATATGGAACCCGTTACCTGGTCTATAATGTGACTAGGCCAGGCTTCCAGGCTATGTCAGCACACCGTGCCCCATGTGGCCAGACTAGGAACTAGAGTGAGTGATAATGAGAGTAAATATGCTATTCACTACATGGCTGCCATACCGTCAACGTTAAGACAGGGAGGACCTGCTACAAAATGGCGACTGTCTTAGTGCAGTCTTTCCTTACTAATAAATACAGACAATTCAGATGATTAATCTCTTCACATAGAAATCAATATAATATATCATGATAGGGATTCAGAGACTGAAACTTTACAATTAGTTTTCTTGTTGATTATATTCTCCTCTCAGATTTGGCATCAGACTAAAAGCGTCTGGTATGATGCAGCCTGAAGCTGAGATAGTCTACAATGTATTTAAACTGTCTAGATATTCAAACCAGCATACAAGCTGAATGGAGGCAGTATTAAGAATGAAATAGAAAAAAGGGGTGGAAAAAAACAGCCCAAGGGAGACCGACCTTGAAATTGGCTGGAGGAGCCCGATCGCTCTCGGTATGTTTGGGGAGTTCTTCCTTGGAGCTGATGCTCCCAAAATACCTACTAGTTTTTGGCTGAACATGAGATACCATATGGCTGCCGTGAGGTGTCCTACGGCTGTTATTCACGCCCGTTGTGGATCCTCAGTATTCCGTTATTATCATGAGACAGCAGTCATGTCAACCTCTTTCACTGTGACAGTTACAGCATGTGAGATAACTTGTGGATTATGTCCCTCTCCGTTAGTTTATCCCTTAACCATTTAAGGGCGAATGATGCCTTGAGGCATCATCCAGGCCTGGGCGAATGATGCCTTGAAGCATCATTTCTTAAAAATCTACAAAATTGTTTTTTAAACAAAATAATGGAGGAACATCCATGAAATTCTCACAGAATGTCTGTATAATATCATTCTTAGTATTTCTATTCAAAAGAAATAAAATATTTAATACTATATATCATATCAAATGATTGAACAATGGGATTATGGGTTTTAACAACTGTGTGCCCGTCCACTAGCAGTATAAAGTGCCACCAGCACCCGTCCTCCAGGCGTTAGCTTGTCCACAGGCACCCATCCTTAAAGGGTTAATAGTGACGATCATCATGACCAGGGACCTGTTTCACTAGTTTCGTGATGAAAGTGCTAGACAGACATGAGAAGCGGCACCAACAGTACATGCAAGAATGGACAAAAGTAAGTCACGTTTCATAACGCATGTCACATCTAATGTCGCATGTTGTGTCACAGTTGGCGATGTACCGTTCACGACAAGCGAAACTCATGCCCACTTGTGTTGTCATGAAAGTAGTGAACCCCAATCTGTCTGTATGGTGTCACAGACGCCATCTGGACATGTCACGAAACTAGTGAAACAGGTCCCAGATGCACACATTCCTCCTATATGCGCCCGAGGTCAGACAATGCCAGACGGCCAACCTCAACAAAAGTAGGGGGCCATAGAACATATTGTGATATCCCATAATTCAGTGTGTTTACCGGATCCAGGGTTAACTGGTTCTCGTGGTTGTATGGTGATAGACTCTTGAACCATATCACACATTTATTACAGTTTATCGCTTGTTATAAATCTTCAAATTGGAAATACGATGGCAGAAATGGAAATTTCAGTTATGTCTACATATACATTTAAAATTATATTCGGTTTCCTCAGTTAGAAATAAGAAAATGGTTGTTCATCAGGGCACAGACGGCCATGGTGCGGCAAGCCAGTCGGGAGTAGATCCTTTTTATGTACCCGGGGCGATATTAGGGAGTTTAGTAGCGTCCGGAGGGTCTATGCATAAAGTATGTACATACTGAGGGGTTGGGGTGGGAGGTAAACAATTTTTGAAATTTTGCGTGCGTTCTTTATGGATGAAAACCTTAGATTTTTTTTTTGAGATTTTGCGTTTGTTTCCTCTTTGTTCTATTGCGTACAAGATTCAGAGGGGATGGGGTAGGTCTAAAATTTCAGAAATTCTGCGTACGTATTTTATGGATGTTCCCTAGGCGTAGATGCTAGAATATGCACTGGAAGTTATCCAGGTTCACTGCCCAACTACCCCCTAAGAGCGACAAGAACCTACTAATATATTCAATGGACCTGATTATGCACCTCCAGGCGTCACCCGACCATCCCTGGCTGATGCCTCAAGCCATCATCCGGCACGGATAGGTTAAAGGTGTAAGATGATTTGCAAGCGATTACAAACTCATTTGCTTTCACCTTTATGCTAACTGCGGGTAATGATCAAACTAACGCGGGAGTGACTGATAAATGTGAATTTATTAGTCAGTTCTAGGGGAATATAAACTATCATAACTTAATGATAAAATGAGAGGAGTGAGTAAATCAGGTAAGCTTTCTGTGCATTTCCTTTTTTTTGTAGGGTGGGTGGGAGGTTAGAAGTCTACGCACACTGAGTAACCCGGCGTTTACATCAGACGACTAAATATGTGGCGACTGTGGTGTAGATCGTTAAGCCAATATCGTCAGGTGGTGGCAATGTCCACCACAAAAATCGTCGAGCTCAGAATGTCCTTTACCCGGCGTTTACATTAGACGATTATAGGTGGCGATTCTTCATTTTAGCGGAGCCTGACGACTTTCAGCAGTAAAAGGCTAGAAGTCGTCTACTGTAAACACCAAGTGCGTGGCGACTACAGATCGTCTGGTTACGTCTGGTTACGCAATACGGCACCACCTCACGACTATTAGACACGCTCTGACCTCGGCGACTATTTTATGCCGGCTTGAATTAGTCGTCTACAGGGGCGGCGATTCTGTGAAAACACATAGTCGTCAGTGTGAACGCTCGGGTAAATTCTGACGTAGACGACTTTTGCGGTGGACATTGCCACCACCTGGCAACTATTGCCTGACGATCTACAGTCGCCACATATTTTGTCGTCCAATGTAAACGCCTTTACATTGACGACTAAGTTTCCACAGAATCGCTGCCCATGTGGACAATTAATTAAAGACGGCTTGAAATAGTCGCTGGCATCAGAGCATGTCCAATAGTCCTCAGGACGTAATCAGAATATCTGCAGTTCCTCACACATTTGATGTTTACGTTAGACGATTTCCAGCTTCATACTGCTGAAAGTCGTCCGGCGGTGCAAAATACCGGAATCGCCGGCCAGAATTGTCTAGTGTAAATGCCGGGTTAAGGCCTATTTCCATCGGCCGACGAAATGGGTGTAGATTTTTTTTAGTTATCATGAAAGTCTGCCGGTGGTGCCACTGACTATGCATCTATATATAAATATATAGAAGGGTAGAAGATTTCACTGAGTGACCAAGCTTTCACTCACACTGCATAATCTAAGCAGCAAAGGTATTGTGTCATTTCACGAGCTGGGTCGTTTCCATTGACCGATTTTCGGTTAGCAGTGCCAAAAGTCCGTCAGTGGTTCCTGACTGTAGATCGCTGACTTGAGATCGGCCAATGGAAACAGGCCTCTATGGTGACGGGACTGGAGGGACATTTACACTGGTCACCAGAGTCACACTCTGTTGGATCTTGGGGTTGTTTAATTTTGAGGTCTCTTGGAGGAGGACAGTGCGGACGACAGATACCTCCACCGACGATAATTTCGGGGAGAGCTTGTCAAATGCGTTTGATTATCCCTATCGTCTATGGGGAGTGACATCCTCAGTCATAGTCTCGTTTGAGTGACCCCGATCGTGTCTCCCCCAAGACAGTCGGGGGACACTTGAACGAGAGTTTGCAAACACTGTTATTTCTATAGCTTAACTTGTAACAGGGGAGAGACTTATATCTATGCATATTTTTGCAAATCATACTTTAGAAAGGTTTTATGTCAAAGATTGGTAATGTAAGATTGATTTTTCCTATGAAACGGACTTGGAGTATCAATAGCAAATGAAATAGAAACAACAACTCCAACTGGCGTCGCACAAGATTATTACATGTGTGTAAGCAGACGTAAATATCACGCCAATAGGACGATCATATTTATACCCGATGAGACAAATACGCGGGAATTATACATACGTACACTGGAAAGTTGGCCCAGTTGATCTATTTACGCTTTTAATCATGGTAGTTTTTCCTATCTCCACCTCTACATCTTGTTTACTTATAACATTATTGTGCTTGCTATTCTAATAGGAAAATAGTTTTTCCCACTGTATAAAGTTTTCCCTACTGTATAATGTAAAATGTAAGCAGACAAAAAAGCTACGATAACCAGTATTTCTTCTCCACAGTAAGTATTACGAGGAGTGAAGTAAGTGCGAGGGCGCAGTTAGTTTGGCAACAAACCCTTTCTACGATATAGGGGTTGGTCGGGTTAAACCACACACGGGATTAGTTTGGGTGCGCCTCGATCTAGGTAGTGTTGTTCTATGTAGGCTCTAAAGGCTGAATTACTTAATAGGTAAAATACATAGCAGATCAAATATATAAATAAGTCTGGCCTTAGGGTGGTTTTATTCTAAAAATGCACACAGAAGGAAATAACAAAATGGTAAATTGCCTTCAAGGTTATGACAAACACACTCTCCAAGCAATGCCAAAGATCTGGTAGGAGAGTAACAAACTGGTACCGCTATTAGGTCAAGGAGGCCGATTATTTAACCCGACCAGAGCTAATTTTGTTTAGCTCTGGTTGCCAGTAGAGGGCGCAGTAAACGTCACCACCTACCGGATAACAACGTCCAACATGCTGCCACCTACCGGATAACAACGTCTACGGTGCTGACACCTACCGGATCACCACTGTATTAGTGCTCAGCACCACGTGATCAAGTTGTCACCCTCCCGCGCGCCTTAATCTCATCAGGCATTGATTTTCTCAACCACCCGCACGGAACTTTATACACTCATTTTACATGATGTAAAACCTTCCTCTACAGAATTCTGGTACTTTACCTTCAAATGTCAACCAACGTTTACATGTTTACATGTCACTGAATTAAAGGCATATCCTACAATACACAGTGCTGCCACCTGGTAATTTTTAGATATTATCAATTTCAGTCGAAACTGGTTCTTTGGTATTCATTCTACTTCCAAATGAGTAAATATAACATTTTGTCAAGTTCATCCAATCTTGATAGATAGTATACACCAATTCACATTCGATTCGATTATATAAATAGGCAATGTACTGAAAAATATGGTTTTCTTCAATTCTCTCAAAATCCTGGACCGGGATCTATGTTTTTTTTAAAAACTGGAATGCCTAGTACTATACAGCTGCTGTATTCTCTGAAAGCATTAAAACATAACACGGGTCCTACCATGTGAAAACTAACCTTTTAGAATTTAAATATATTCTTCTAAATTGTATTGGAATATCTATCTCTTAATGAAAAACTAGCACGATGACCCCTGATTTATCTATGCGTTCTACAACACTTAGAGATTATTATATTTGAACTCAGGAAAATGACATTGGTTTTAATTTTCAAACAGAATTGATCGATATACCTTTAAATTACTTGAACTCCCACTGTGCCTTGCACATTACTTGTGGTTATGGGACGCTCTTAAAATTTTTGTGACGAGCTTTGGCCCTACACAGTTTTCTGTATCCCTACTGTTTTCTATGCTGTACGTATGTCTTTAGATGTTATTTTCTCCTTTTATTATTTTTTCTTTTTTTCTGTTGAGGGTTGGGGTGGATGTGATGGGGAGCAGCAGAATAATAAGAACTTGAAAGAGCTGCAAGGGAGACCCAATTTATTTGAGGCGATAAGATCGGAATGTTTCTACCTTGATGTTTCGGAGCAGTCCCCTATGTCAGTTCCATTAGATTGGTTCCGGCAAAGTAACCTTGCCGAGCCATTTAGTTCATGCATGTTGAGGATTTATTAGATAGATGCAAGATACGACCTTTAAAGCTGCGACACATTGTCCTGTTAATTAAATAGTGTGATGTATGTATTAAGAATATCACAGGGTGCTTCTAACAGGTCCTCGCTCCAGATAGAGGTTAAAGCCTAACTGTTTGGACTGCCACCCCCAGCGTTTGAACCATCCCCTGTCTTCGTTTGGACTGACCCCCCGATAGGGTATATAAGGAAGCAGATTTCAACCCACAGCTCACTTGGAACCCAGACACCGTGGCGTCAACATCTCCATGCTGCTCAGCATTACCACCACTGCAGTGTCAGGCTTGAAACACCATAGGACTCTATGCTACAGAGGCCTTTACTGAGGATTGGGCTTCTCCATAAGCTACTATCACCCCAGCACTGGAGGAAAAGACACTGATGACTGCTACCACTACTTTGGATCATCTATATCCACAAGTCAAGGAGACATGGAACAATAACTGAGAGTGATAGACTATGAGTACTGCTTAGACCAAGAGGACTTATATCATATGAACACTACAGAAGTGTATATGATTTTGTATGTTGATGAGAATTGTTATGTAACTGTATACTTTGTTATAATATATGTTATCAATACATATCTGTGTATGGTTATCTGTCTTCTTCATTTAGTATAGAAGATATTCTGAATTCTCTTTTCTTGTCACTAGGTTAGCTAGTCTATAAGATTAGGCCTTAGCTACTGTACGTGACAATAGAGAAGTGACGATGACAATGTTGTTGTTGAGCCTAATAGAATAACAAGACAGGCTGAAAAAATAAATTTAAAGATTAAGACACCGAACACAGCTATATAGATATAGAAGATCGCCCCTTCATGAGGGAAATATTATTTGGGGAATGTTATCGAGGGAGACTCAATTATTAGCAAGGGGAGACTTATCTAAGACAAGAGTTAAGGAGGAGATACTATAGTATGAAGAAACATACCAATATAGACCAATATCTTGTTATAACATATGTTCTCTGTTGATGTATTGTCCTGTATTTCTGTTTACTTGTCCTCTTGTGAGGAAGAGTGCCATGTATGGCGATCGCTTGTAGTCGTTAATTATGTTGATTGAATAAAAAGCAATAAAAAAATCATCACTCATGAAAACTAGCGACCTTGTCATACATAATGAAAAGGGTGATAAATGACCCATCTTCAAGGTTAGAGAAATTTGGATAACTTGATTCCCTTGCCTGAATAACAATAATGACACCAAAGATCAAGAATGGCCCAGCATCCACCTAATACGATATGGCTCTGATATGGTCTATGATGCACCTCCTGAAAAAAAAATTGAGCCGGAAGGTCACCTAATATCGCGGCAGTTGACCACATTCCTGCAATTAGGCACCGAAAAAAAACCTTAAGATGCATGGTGGATTGGCATGTTTAGACATATGTCTACAATTTTGCACCTTCCCGATATATCTCCGATATTTGCTTTTTGTATCGGTACCATATCGGTAGGTCTAAATTTCTATCGTAGTGGGTGGACGCCAGGCCTAAGTATTTCTTAGGTATATAAATGAAGGTTGATGTGACTGGTTAAGATTATTAGATGAAAGACATCGTGATGGTTATAAAATGAAAGACATGCTATAAAGAATATTCTAATAGTGTTGTGATCGAGTCATTCAGGTTTATCTGGCATGGGCCACACACCCATATACTCTGCCTAAAGATTAGCATGGTCACATATATACTTTGCGGATGCTGCAAAAACCTATCCCTTTACTATCTGCGTGCTAACACTTTGACATTGGGAGAGGAGCCGAGGGGCAGTGTCTCGGTGTCCTAGCGTGCCTAGCTTACCATGACCAACCTATATAGAGACTGAAATAACCCATTGATGAGCAGGTGCTTGGTATATTTGGGTCCTAGTCTCGGGAGTTGCAGAAAGGGCAAGCTGATTTGATGCAGATGGTTAACAGAAAATGATATATAGACTGAATACAACCCACACCTTTTAATTGTTATCGATTCACCAATAATGAACACATCATTTGCTCCTAGATTTGTTCTGGCATCAGTGTCGGTAGCCGTTGTCTTGACGAAGAAGGAGAGTAAATCCATTATAAAATATGTTGACCAGGGAGACATATTCTTAAATTTGCAAGGTTAAGCTACTGTTAATGAACCCAATGTTAGACAATGAACCAAATGAGGACGACATAAATATATAGATATTATTTCAGTCAGTCATTCTATCCTACTATGAGTTTCACCATATATACAACACTTGATTAGGACAATAACCATTTATGACCCTTAGGATTGTATTACCATTTACATAATATCATCATATAAATAGTGATACAGCCTTAGGGTTGGAATGCAAAATGTAGACCCACATTCACAATAAAACTCACAATAACTGATTATCCTACACCCAGTCATACACATACATAACTACACACACAAACGCGAAATTCATCTTGCACTTCAAAGTACAAGTGAAAACCTTTCTACTCAGTAGACTTCATCTGCTGACTTTAAGGCAAATCCTACAATTCAAGCAGGCACCACCTGGTGAACTTTGAAATATCGTGAATCATCAGATTAAACCGGTTTCTTGGGATAAATTCTTATCCTTAATGAATAAATCTAAGGTTTCGTTCAGTTTGTCAAATATTAATAGGTACGATAGGCTAATTTCCATTTGTTTGATTTAGATAGGGAATGTACAGAAAGATATGTTTTTTTTTAATTCTTTCAAAAACAAAGACGGTGACTTATGGATTTTAGACGTTAATTGTGTAGTATTATACATCTTCTATATTCTGTGAAAGTTTCAGGAAACTGACACGGGTTTTACTTTGTGAAAAAGAATCTGTATGTATTCCATTATAAAATTGTCACGATATTGGGCTCTGAATCAAAAACTATAACGGTGACCCCCAATTTTAAAGTTAGAAATGTGTACTAGATCACTTGGAAATCCTCATATTCAAGTTTCAGAAAAACGACATGGGTTTTAAGTTTCAAGCCAAATTGTCCGATATGCCTTTAAGCGAAAGAATGGCTGCAACCGTCTACTTTATACTTCAACCTGTATTGTCCTGTATGTCTTGTATTTGTCTGTCATGTATTGACTACATGGAAGAACGTCCATATTCAAGTGAATTGTATGTCTATATCCTGATATAAAAAAAAAACTTATTAATTGGAAGGTAACTAAATACATCTAGATACGTATGGATCAAATGTATCTTCCTGTACATGAGTATGTATATATCTATTGATAGCCATTTAGATAAATGGAGAAGAACGTTGTCCGATAGGGCTTATTATCTAGCAATTTATTCCACCATATGGAAGTCTTCCTATGGATTAAGTCTATGGATTGCTGTTTAGTATATGTCAACCAATGTCTGTAGAAGCCATGAATATAACAAACAATACAAATATCTTAACAAAAACCACAAAAACTATGACAAATATCAAGCCGGCTTTATGTAGATTCTGTGATGTCGTTTGATATCACAATGGAATGATGAACATAGAGCGAAACATAAACTTTCTTAAAAGGTCTGGGACAATAACAATCTCTGTGGGGAGTCCTGGGCTATGTTAGTGCTAAAAAAGAGACTGACAAGAAATTACCTTTTATAAAACTTTAAAGTATTAACACTAGAATTTGTACGGGAGCAGGTAAAGCCCAATGCCCATCTACCAGTTCCGGAACATTCATGTACCTTTGTCAGCGACAAATGGACGGTGATTTGTCTCACCAAAGGCATCCTAACCGAGTCGGCCGTAGTCGGTAGATGTAAGACAGCTAGGCAAGGGTGAGCCACCGATTGGTAGACTGATTTGCCTAGGACTAATATCCACCACCCCATCTTCTCAATATCCGCCGGTCGAGCGAAGAGTTACGTAATTTGCCTGCGACAAGTTGACCGACTCCTATACGATTTGGGAACTAATTGCTCAACCCTGAATCAGTAGATGGGCATCAGGCTTAAGAACACAAAACTCAATGGAGGTACAAGCTGGAATGTTTACAGAGTAGCAGGACCATTCTTTTATTTTTAAACTCCGCATTCCACAGGGAGGACTGTTAGAGTTTTATGCCGCGGTCAAGGGTGTGCACCTGTCAGGCAACCGAGTGGTGATTCTCAATAAAGAGGGGTGCCACCCATTTATCTGTCACCTTGTGTCACGGAGGTGGCAGCGCCTGATTTGATTAACACTACCTGATCATGGGAAAGTGTCCCTATTGAAAATATATCAACACAACTTCAAATCTGTACACTTTCTTATAAAATAAATTATGTTGTGCCAAAAGGAATCATTACCAGAGCCAGATGCTTAATAAAAACGGCTAGCATTCGAAATGTTATTCGGGATAAAGAAAATACATTTATCCTACCCCTAATAAAAGGATTAACATTGGGTCACTGTAATCGGTCTGGAGTTCAGAAAAATGAAAAATATCGCTCTAGTGGGATACACTTGAAAATTACGTCATTTGTTAATGTAGAAGCAATTTAGACGGGCGGGGTAGGATAAATTCTAAACCAAACTCGAGTTAGTCATGTTATTGATTCATCACACTCCGGCAAGATCGCGTATTACTGCTCTCGGCTTTGCCTAGCGCAGTAATATGTGATCTTACCGTCGTGCAATAAACAACAACACAACTAACTCTTGTTTGGTTTCTCCATAGTATCTATAACATAAAAGTATTTCACAGGAGCGAATGCTGTTTGAAAGCCATTCGGGGGCCCGTTTAATAAACTAAGATCGTACATGAAGCCTCTTTTCTGTACCTTATAAAGGGTTATACTTTGATAATATTTAAGTCTCATCGCTAAGACAGTATTAGCCGTCCATAAAGTCGTACATACGTGTTGAATAAAGTTGACCCATATCGTTCCTGAGTCTATATGCCATACGGAAAAGGGTCTACATGTACGATCCAAGATTATTAAACGGCCCCCTGTAGATTCCTGAGAAAGTTCTTCGCACACTGAAGTATATCCTCTATGTTCCCAAGTCCTAAGACCGTTGGTTGATGGTCATTAGCAACAACTAGTGCAATCAGGTATGGCATGTTGACCATCCGTAGGTCAAATTGGCTTTGAGCACGCTATGGGCGCTGTTGGATTAGTCATTACTGTGCTGATTGGTTCTGCCGCCCGGCACAGCACAAGACAACCGGGTAGATATGCTGAACACCACGTCTGTGTGCAGATAATGCAGAGTGTCAGTCACAAAGGGTCTAAGGAGCTCTAGAGGTACACTGGCCACCAGAGCTACACTATGCTAGCTCTAGTTGGGTTAGGCCTGGCGTCCACCTACTATGATATGGCTCCGATATGGTCTATGATGCACCTTCCGATAAAAAAATTAAAATCGCGTCTGAAGGTCACCTAATATCCGGGCAGTTGACAAAGTTTCTATGATTAGATATCGATAAAATCCCCATACAATGCATGGTGGATTGGAATGTCTAGACATATATGTCTACGATTTTGTACCTTCCCGATATGTCTCTGATATTTGGTTTTTGTATCGGTGCCATATCGGTAGGTCTAAATTTCTATCGTAGTAGGTGGACGCCAGGCCTTAAACAAATCCTGGTAGTTGGGTGATTTGTAAACTATATTGATCTTTGCAAGTAACTCTGGATTATATAAGTTTCATATAACAGCATAGAAATAATTTTAAAAAAAGGCATGTCACCATGTTAACTTCTATGGGAAGGCCGTCTGAAAAGATAAGCGCTTAACTATTGGTGTCTATGGGAAACTGCAGTATTCTGACTAGATGACACTGATGTTCTATTGCCATCTTCAAATAATTCTGGATTCTAATAGTTGGGAACATATACAAATGAGAAATGCTATACCAACCTCTAAGTTGGAAAAGAGTGTAGATAGACGTGTAGGCCAATCTAAGTGTCACCCACAGGATCCACGGAGTTCTAAACTATAACTCAACAGAGGACCGTGTAAAGTTTCTCAATAGACCTTTTCCAGTGGCTGGATTCGCACCTTATCTGCCTGGTTCCGCAACAGCTCAGCAAAAAATATACCCCTGGCAACGTATGGCTGAGTGTATGAGCATACTACGTTTATAATACCCGTGTATTTTATTTTTAGAGAAATTGCAGCGATTGCATTGTATTCTATGGCATTCCAGCCCCCATACTAAAGAAGAAACCAACAGGTTTTGATTAAAGTCGTCGTTCTTCTTGAGTTTGATGCGGAGTGATATGAACGAGGCGACAGCCGAGTTCATATCACATAGCATTCAAACGAGTTGGAGAATGACATCTTTGACCAAAACGAGTTGCTTTCTGTATTTATCTCACCCCTGAACACACCTAAAGAATGGACGACACACAGGATATCAACCGTGGAGAACGGACTGCAATACTTGTAGGGGTATGGAGAATGAGTTCCCAATGTTAAGCCTATGGACATCTATTCCAGGGGTGAGATAAATGCATATCACTACAGTTATACTTTATATATACGCTAGATAACACAGGAGCACCGAAACTGGATATGCAATAGTGCATTGGCAGGCCTAGCTATATCATATTCCAAGGGAAAGCCAAGACAATAATCAACTCACAGGACATCTTAATAGGTATCCCCTCTGATGCTGGTAGCCTAACTGACCAATACATACTCAATGTACACGCTTGAATAATATCCCTCAGAGCTTCTAACACTCATATGTAAATGATACGTTTATTCTCCATTGAATAATAACAATATAATTTATTTGAAGTGAAAAAAACCCAACAAACTTGGGCTTGTCCAGGATTTGAACTCAAGACCAACTGGTTTAACTTGGCAGCCCCACGAGTGCTAACACTGCGCGAAAACCACCAGTTTATTCATATATACGCCATCGCGTAAGTGCATGTATTGGCTGTATATTGACACATTTCCTCTTCTATATGTCAGCGTATTGGCTGTATTTGCCGCAAATCGTATATGAAGAGAAATCTCGTGTGCGGGACATGTATACGCTGGTCATATAGGGGACAGAGCCATTGTTAGTTCATGAAGAAGTCACTAGGTGGTCGGGGGACAAAACCTGTATTCTGGCTCTTTGTTCTTACGAAATTCAGCTGCCTTTCAATGTTTTACCAAGGTTCCTTTGACTCTCTACACCCATCCCAGAGCAGGAAGATATAATGCTAAAACCCAGGACATGATGTTTTTTACATGGAACACTTTATTCACATATGTGAGTAAGGCAAGAAAAGTGACATTTTCCAATTATCACTCACTTCTTTTGCACCTCCATTAGTGAAGAACAGCTATTTTTTCACCTCCATTAGTGAAGAACACCTACTCGGGGGGCGTCATGGCGGCGCCCATGGATCATAGGCTATGTGCCGTATACATTTTACACCTCTATAGATGAGGTATATACAACACGGAAAATAGGACTACCTTGTATACACAAATTCATACCTATATACGCCGGGTGTATACATATATAAACTTGTGGTTTTCGCGCTGTGTAAGGGCAGACACGCTAGAGAACCAATCACAGGAAGGCTTGCATGTGACCTGTCCTTTTGAAGGATTCAGGTCATGAGCAGGGGAATATCATCTGGACAACAGTTATTTAATGCAATCATTCTCCCATCCCGGTCATTATCCTCCCACAAACTCTCCTACCAGTTCCTTATCCTTCTCTCTGTCCCAGACAGGGGCGTCAGAACATTTTGAAAGTGGGGGAGGGGGGCGAACTGAAAAATTGATGATTTGTTTCTTGGTATGAAGTCAGACTTTGGCCTGTTCCGCTGGATTTACCATAAATCTGCGAAAAGTCTGTGAAAAGTCAGGTCTTAGCCTTCATTACACACAATGATGTCAGACTTTGACATTTTTCCATGTTGAAAAGTCAGAGCTTAGCCATCATTGCATGACTAAAAAGTCAGACTGACATTTTTCCACGGTGAAAAATCAGGGCTTAAAATAAGCATCATTGCACACGAAAGAGTCAGACTTTGACATTTTTCCATGGTCAAAAGTCAGGGCTTAGCCATCATTGCATGCCAAGATGTCAGATTTTTTCTGCGTTGGAAAGTCAAGGCCAAGCCATCGATACACACTAAAGAGTCAGACTTTGACATTTTTTCACGATGAAAGGTCAAGGCTTTAGACATTTCTTTTATGATAGAGTTCTCATTGGTTCATTAAAGACACTTTGTACTAGGTGGATAGTGTTAAAGACCATCGTGTAATTAGTAGAAACCGAACGAGAGTTAGACTTGACAATGTTTATGCCACGACGGGAAGGTCGTGTATTACTACACGAGGCGTAGCTGAGTGTAGTGAGGAGCAGGCCTGACCAGAGTGGCATAGACACTGACAAGTCTAACTCTCGTTCGGTTTCGTATTTATCCTACCCCTTCTATGCTTTTGTATTACTAAAAGATAAATATTGACTCAACGACCAACAGAACTTTTTTTCATAGTAGCTGACATCCTGCTCTCTGATTGGTCAATATTGTTATTACTCTAGTGGCATAAAAAACACTTTATGTCACGGCCTGCCACATAAAATTTCCCTATGTTAAGTCGATGGCGGTTATTTTTCTGCTACCATAAATACGTTTTGATGACCTTGCTCGTCCATATCTTATAACAAGCAGAATAAGAATTGACTGCCCCCAATTGGGTCTATTTTTATTCGCTCTGGTGCCGTGGTTCACGAGCAGACCGTCCTGATGGCGGAAAGTGTCCAATGCTAATTGACCAACCGCCTTCATAGTAACTCGATGATCGACTTTTGATTAATTCTGTCTTTTTCTTTTATTCTTACTTCCCTTGTGCACCTCCTGTTGCCGCAAATGTCGCTCACGGCCACTAACGTGAAGCAAGTATCAGCCCTGCATGTGTGACTATTGTGGACCCAGTGTAAGAGGTAATCTGTTAAGCCGCTACTGAGGTTCCCTCATCGATTGCAGGGCAGCCTATAGCATCTTTGTTACTTTCATCCTACGTGGGTCGTCCATTGTGAAGACTCCGCGGGACCTGTTTGATATATATATATTTTTTTATTTAAATCTTTATTCATTCTGTAGTTATACAGTTCTTCCATGAATAGTTCAGAAATGATGCTAGGGCTGGTGTCCATATGAGATACAGATACAAAATTGGCAAAGAATAGTGATAATGAGGGTGATTTTGAGATAACACGTTAAAGACCTCGCACTGACAGTAAGATGTCTTTGGTTACAATAAGTCTTCTGCTAGTGGTGTAGGAGCCTGACGTAGGGGAAACCAGTTATTACATGACGTAATTATATGATTCAAGGGTGGGAAAGTAAGGAGGGCAAAGAAACAGAGGTACGGAAATTAGCCAAGTTTTATGCGTTGCGCAGTTTCAGGGGTTTCATGGAAATATCAAAACCGTGTTGGTAACTAACTTTCATGAGACCCCAATTTCCTTTAGCGCTACCTTTTTGAAACTCCATTTGTAGTCCGAATTTTTGGCAGCAATTGATAATGCATCCCATAGCACCATACCTCTATAATCTACATTTGTACTTCTTGAATTTCACCTTACAGTCACTGCGAGTTCCCCTCATAGCCATGTCTATATTTCTTACATCTAAGGACCTTTTATACATCAGACTTAGAGTTTGCAAGACTCTTCGAGAGTACAGCATTTCAATACGGCATTCAGCATACCCATCTCCCGATTTCGCATGCGTTTTACAATACGATGCCCTCTGCTCTGCAGCTTTTGTAGCTTGACTACTTTATCAACACAGGCTCCATCAATTAAGAAGGATGCATATTCCAAAACCGGTCGTATTGTGGACATATAAATCAATCGTATATAAATCTTATCTGGCAGTGGCGTCAGAATAGGGGGGGGGGGGGGCAGGGGCAGGTGCGGCTGCCCCCTTCCCACTTTTTTGTCAGCACCTTCAAATCTAACCCAGTCAAGTGTAAAATGTGTCTTGATCTTTCAACATAAAAAAAAAGCTTGATTCCGAATTCGGTGCCGATAACCACTCAAGCCCTTCTAGGCAGGGTGTCCCCTTACACGGGGTGTCCGTTAAGCGGGTTTATACTGTATTTTGAAAATAATAAGTCATTAGATGCACGTCAAATTGGTTTCAGGCTGAAATGATAAACAACATGATCTTTACTACCTTTGATTTAGTGGATTAGGCCCGGCGTCCACCTGCTACGATATGTCTCCGATATGGTCTACGATGCACTTCCCGATACAAAATCTAAATCGCGTCGGAAGGCCCCCCTGATATCGGGGCAGTTCACCACGTTTCTGAGATTAGACAACGGTAAAAACCCCATACAACGCATGGTGGATTGGCAAGTCTAGACATATGTCTACAATAGTGCACCTTCCCGATATGTCTCCGATGTTTCCTTTTTGTATTGATGCCATATCGGGAGGTCTAAATTTCTATCGCAGTAGGTGGACGCCGGGCCTAATTCATATTGTGCTGGGATAATGACATCATTTGTGGTTTATCGAGAGGCTTTAGTGATAATCATAATGTTCTCAAAGGTAATTAGAATGTCAAATATTGATATCAATTTAAAGAGTAGATGTCGGTAGAAAGGAAATTTCTGTTGGGACATATATGATAAGTTCATCACCATAGTGGAAAATCTTGCGTTTGGAGTAGCCAGGGGGAAAGTGACAATTTCTAATACTACTACCACGTTCATATCATTAGAGCGTGCTGGCACTGCTATGTACATCTTCTAGAGTTTAGAGGGGTCCATATAGACTTTCAGGGCACTGCATAATACTATCCCTTCACTATCTATGTGCTATTCATTGTGATAATGAGAACAGAGCAAGGAGCCAGTGTCACATTCTCTTAGAGGCGTGCACAGCTGACCATGACCAATCACTGAAGACAAAAGTACCTCAAGACCCACTGGTGCTTGATATGTTTAGATCCTTGACTCAGGCAGTTGCAGAAATGGCAAGTTGACTGGGTGCAAGTGGGTCACAGAAAACTATCAAACTTTTATCTTTTAATTTTGTATTCTTTTATAATTAATTACACGCTCAATCATCTATGATAAACATACTATTTGCTTCTAGTTCAATCATAGTGACTTAAGCCGTACGGGTACTCTTCCCTGTCCTGTAACTCAAAAATACGGCCCCACCCCGCTCAGTGACTATCACTGCACGAAAACCACTATTTTACATATATATACGCCATCGCGATAACGCACTTATCGGCTGTATCGTGGCTTGTTTATACTTGTATACACCTCTTATACGCGTCTACGTTTCGGGCGTCTACGAGACAGTTTCCATATGTAGACGCGCGCGACTTGGCTGTCTTTCACGCCTGGCGTATTTAAGATAAAATATACTCTGCGCAATATATATACACCAGGCGTATATATGATACCAAAAAAAAAGAAAATGCGACCCGCGGCCCGCCCGGGCCTGTGGGTGTTGGTAGAGGATACACCAACACTGACCCGCCACCCGCGACCTCCTAACCCCACCCCCTACCGCCCCCCCGACACCTCACCACCCCACCACCCTATATTCACTCTACCCACAGTGAAGCCCTGGTACACCTGAAGTCCCACTCCCGACCCCGACTCCGACTCTGCCTTGTGAACGCGGCCGCCACCCTCACAGCCACCCGCTCAGCCGCGTCGTGTGCACAGAGACATTGGGGGGAGGCGATTATATAGTAAGCCTGAATGTCCACACATTGAAATGATGTTTGAAAGTAAGATCTATTAGAAAAACAATTAAAAAAACAACATAATGCAAGGTTTACTATGTGTAATTAATCAATTTATACTTAATTAGGTTTTTATAAAATAAATTGGTAATATAAAATTGCAATTTTCATATAATACAGACTTGGATGGTTAATGGCAAATGAAATATGCTACCAGTAGTGTCCCCAAGTGGCAGAGAATGGAACTTTTTGAGATTGTATATATATACAACGGAATCAGGCGTATATATGACGTATATAAGACCGCACCATGGACATGTATATATATACGCCACTAGATAAGGCGTCTACGAGACGGATAACAGGTCTAACTTCTAGACGCAAAATCCTACTGTTAGACGCGTTTCGTATACATATGTAAAATAGTGGTTTTCGTGCAGTGTATGTTATATTCTTATCATACACGTCAAGTCAACGAGAAAACCCATTCCAAGTCGTCGATACACAGCTTATCAACCCTCCATGCTTGCGGTCCACCCACTACGACCCGCTGCTCCTCACAGCGTATACCTATGGTTGGAGAGTGATAGCGACTCTGTGACGTCATCATTGACCTATGTTGCTAGTTGAAATTTGATAAAAGATATAAAGGTCTCAAATCGAGAATTTCATACTTCAAATTGGAACTAATTTTTTTCATTAAATATCATTATGAAATATAATATAATGTTGTTTCGTATCTACAGATAAATCATCAATCATAAATATGCATTATTTCTGGAATTATAAAGGAAAAATTGTTGATTATGCTGGTTGCATCGTGAGCTATATCGGGGTGTATCGGGACCATGGTACCTTTTTCATGCACCCTCCCAACACGTTACGATGCACACCGACGCGAACCGACGTGAACCGATACTCTACGATATGGTTATTTTGTATCGGTGCGCGTCGGCGTGTATCGGCGTTGGTGGGTGCCCGGTCTGACCCGTCGTGATGCAAAACTCGATGAGATAAATTTGCAGCCAACTCCACATAAGGTGATGGCTCAGTCACTGAGAAATCTGGGGAATGAAATATCTTCTCATTGGAAATCATAATTCTTTTTTCATTTGGTGTTTATTCTGTCTTTTAGATTTGAAGTTCTAGTCTGAGGTTTTCCCAATGACTGGCGTCAGAGCTAATGGCAGCTAGATAAAATATAACCAGGATTCTGTGTTAAGCTCAATCCAATGTTCGGGTTATTGGTTGGGTTGTTTAAAGTGCATCCAGGGCCCCATTTAATACTCCAGGTTCTTATATGCAGACTCTTTTCTGCATGCCATAGAGACCCAGGGACGACGCGGGGCAACTTTATTCAACACCTTAGGGACGACCTTAGGGATGGCTAATATTGTCATAGCCAACAGACTTAAATTTATCCTACTCCTCATATAAATCTCTATAGACTCAACATGATATGCCTCTATGCCACGGTTATGCCGTATAATATTTTTATGCCACGGGTGACATGTGCAATCAAAAACATGTGTTGGGGTAGGATGAAATCTAAACGTCACTGAAATGCATATATGACTTTCGTTTATATGATGTTTATATGACGTTCTGCTACAGATATCACTCAGCTCCGCTTCATGATATCATTCCACGAAGACAACTCATGCCATATAAACAATCATATGAAATTTTGTGACGTTTCTTGATAATCATTAAACAATAAACCCTTGCACGAGTTACAGAAAAAGGGTAATTATGTGCGATCCTAGATTATTAAACGGGCCCCAGGCTGTTTGCCACATGTCTCAGATTTGATTGAACATTATTTATTAGGTGCGTGGCTTTTCCAGAAATTAAGAGGATTCGGGAAATTTTCTGAAAACCATGAATAAAGATGGATCCTCAAGGTTATCAATACGACCGAGGGCGTGCAGACTCGCTCTAGGGATGCTTTTTCCCCATCTAGATTTAGAAGGGATTTATTCTAGGCTAGACATTTCAAATTCATCAGAATTGGCAACCAGTGCGCCTTGAAACTGAAACTTTGCACTCAATTCTGAAAGCGTACACAGGTTCTATAAGACACAAGAATAGTTGTATTGCGTTAGATATTTTCTTGAAATATTGTGAAAATATATAAAAAATAAATTAGCACATATATATATAAGTATTATGCGTCTCCAATTCATAGAGGCATTTTCAAGACCCGCTCGAGGAATGCCTTGAGGCATCTTCAGAACTAGCCCGTAGAATGCCTCCGTGTATTTCCACGAAAAAAAGGGTTAAGCATGCATTATAGAGTCACTGCGGAAAACCATGATAAAGTGGGATTCACACGTAGAGATTGACGTACCTGAGACGGGTGTACTTCACACTTTTCCCGAGTCTCAAGTGGAATTCACACGATGGGACTCATGTACCTCGGAGGGTTCAAAATCTCATGAGATTCTGTTCATTTTTAGGGGTAAATGCCGCCGAAGATTGCATTGGAAAATACTTGTCTCCGGTAAATGTAAACCTATAAATCAGACGAGGAGATTTTCTCTCAGTAGATAATCTCAGCAGGATTTGTCTCAGAAAAGCACCATGCAAAATACATGAATCCCATCGTGCAGATCCAACTTAGGTAAGTATTGGAACCCATTTACGGCATACCAACATCAATACATTTGATATCATATTTCATCACAAGGACAGCCTTGATAGGTAGGATATATGGATTTCCGAACACGTCTCTTAAAGGCATATTCTATGATTCACAATGGCGCCATCTTGTGAATTTTAAATAATGTCGATGATCAGTCAAAACTGGTCCATCGGGATTCATTCGAATTCTAAATGAGTACATTTTACATTTTGTCCAGTTTATCCAATTTTAATAGGCAAAATAGGTCAATTTACATTTGCTTGATTTACACAGGAAATGTCCTAAAGAAATATGGTTTTCTTCAGTTCTTTCATAACGAAGGACGCTGACATATGAATATTAACTTAAATGTGTAGTATTATGCGTCTACTTTATTCTGTGACATTTTAGGAAAATAACATGGCTTATTATGTGAAAGAGACTACACTTTAGAATTTCTTTGACATGGATTTTACAATGTAAAAAAGAGTACATTTTGAAATTTCTATAAATTCTATTACAATAATATCAAAATATTTATATTCTAATACAAAACTAGTTTGTTGACCCTTAACGTTTAAGATGGATATGTGTTCAATTCTATTCTGTGAAACTTTAGGAAAATTGCATGGATTCTACCATGTAAAAAAGACTACATTTTAGAATTTTTATGAAATTCTATTACAATAATATCAAAATATGTATCGTTTAGTTAAAAACTAGTTTGTTGACCCCCAATGTTTAAGATGGATATGTGTTCAATTCTATTCTGAGAAATTCTAGGAAAATTACATGGAATTTATTATGTGAAAAAGACTACAATTTAGAATTTCTAAAAATATTATTACAATAATATCAAAATATTTATCGTTTAGTTAAAAACTAGTTTGTTGACCCCCAATGTTTAAGATGGATATGTGTTCAATTCTATTCTGAGAAATTCTAGGAAAATTACATGGAATTTATTATGTGAAAAAGACTACAATTTAGAATTTCTAAAAATATTGTTACAATAATATCAAAATATTTATCTTTAAATCAAAAACTAGTTTGTTGACCCCCACCGATTAAGATGGATACGTGTTCTTTAACACTTAGAGACCATCCTATCAAATTTTCAGTAAAATGACATGGGTTTTAATGTTCCAGCCAAATTATCCGATATGCCTATAAATGGAAAATAATATAAATGTTATTTAATAGAATTTCTTTACCAGGTCTGGCTATATATATATTCACGATATTGGGCTGACAAACACATTCCGCTTGACTAGCTCAGCGCTCAGCATCCACTGCCTATTCTGGGAGCTCACGCTCCGGAACAGATGCCACTTCGTTGTGTCGGAAGGAGGAATGTCGATTCCGCTTTACAATTGGCGAGGCATGACTTGTTGAGCCGTGACAGCCTTCTCCTCCTCCTCCTCCCCCTAACTCGGGCTAGAGTAATATCTTCAGTACGAGCGGACATCGGATACCCTCGGCGTGGCCTGACATTGATTGGATCACGCCTGACAGCCACAGATACTCCTAGAATTATCCACATCCGTGTTTATAAAGCTGGGCTCTCACTACTGTGAATTGGATACGATTTGGGTTCCGATGAGGGTTCCGACACCGAATGAGCTTATCTGTCGGAATGAATGGGGTTTAATAGCAGTGGAACCTGCGTTACGACGTGGTTTCCGACACAACCTGACACGGGCCCCCACCTACCACGGTAACTGGACCGATGGCACCACGGACCGATGGCACCTGGACTGATGGCACCTCTTTTCAGTTTTACCTGGACTGATAGCACCCGTGCCTGGACTGATGGCACCACTTGCCTAGACTGATGGCACCACCTCATTTTTTACCTGGACATATGATCCACTTGATAGTTATAGTATTAATGTGCAATAATCATGTAATAACAATGTTTCCAGTTTAGTTTTCAGGTGGGTTTTTTTCTGATTTCTGAAAAAAAACACCTCATTGATTTCAGGAGACCACTGCTGCTACCGCGACCGGTACCGAGTCAGCCACGGCCGGGGCTCTGGAAGACTCTTAATTAAGCGATATAGACCATATAAGCCTCTGTTTTTATAGGTATCTTCTTATAATGCGATATACACTGTAACTATTAATGCTAAAGGTCAGGGGTAAATCAGGGTTTGCCCGCCGTGTGGCTGGCCGGGACCACGGGTGGCCGGCCAGGATCCCCGGCTGCCGATGCCGAGGGGCCCGGAGCCGTTTTTTTGTGGGTTTTTTTTAAAAATCATCACATAAATTCTTCTATATGCAAGTATAATATACTCAGTAGTTGAAAAGTGGTTTCCACAGTATAAGCTGGAAATAACCATCAGTCTTAGTGAGTGGTGCCATAAGTCTAGGTAGTGGTGCCATCAGTCTAGGAAAAATGTTGCCATCGGTCCGAAGAGGTGCCATCAGTCCAGGTGCCATCGGTCCGTGGTGCCATCGGTCTAGTAACCCCTACCACGACGGTCTAGGACATACTTCCCGATGGCTACGATTTGAAATGCCCAAATCGTCCCCGATAGTTCAGAATCGTGGACATGGTTTGAAATCAGAGAGCTGTGAATCCTACTCGCTGACCATGATATCTTCCCTATAGGCTACGACAGGCTACGAAATTTCCAACATGTTGGAAGTTATCGGGACCTCTACGATTGGCATTTTTAATCGCAGCAATTGTTGAAACCTGTCCCACCTACCACGATTTTGGCTGACCTGACAATAGAATTGGAATGGTGTCGGAAATGCTGTCATAAGGCCAATCGGGACCGGAATCGTGGTAGGTGGGGGCCCGGCTTAAGGGGGGCGTCCACCAACTACGACAAGGCTACGACAATGGGTTCCCGACAAGGTCCACAATCGGCCCATGATTGGAGGCCTTGTCGTGGTTGATGGACCCTGGTACCCGACAAGAGTCTGCTACAAGGCCATGACAAGGCCACGATTTGGCTGCGATTGGAAGCTTGTCAGGAGCCTTCCGACAAGGCTACAACAACATTGAACATGTTCGATTTTTCCCATGACTGGACCCTTGTTGTGGAGTGTCACTGTCGTAGTGTGTCAGTACCATGGACGTCTTTTTAACGGGAACCAGCAACATCTACAACACGCCCCGACAACGTTGTCCCAGAGTCCCCCTTCTTACGACAAAGCTGCGACAAGGCGCCGATTGAAACTTTCTTGTCGGTGCTTGTCGTAGCCTTGTCCTGGCTGAACGAGCTTTGGACGATATGAGAAACTGAAATGTCATTGCTGCTGTGGTATAAAAAATTGTTCATTCTGAAAATGTCATCCATATTTCGTCCTAGAAGAGACCTCTAGAGGTGTCGTAGCCCATGTCAAACCTGTAGCTGGGAATTCATTTGAAGCAATCACTTTTTGGTTACAAATGTATACAACGTATTCCTGTTATGTGCATGTATACAATGAACTGTACAATAATTCCGCATATGATAAAGAGATCATTTCAAATTTCTCCACAGGTTACTGAGTTATGATTAGCATAGCGTAATGCTGGAGACACACCAAGCGAGTAATGCTGCGATTTCCGGAATCGCCAACACAAAATGACGTGTATGTGAGCTATTTTTTCACATTTCACCTGATTATTGCTTCAGAGATGCTAGATTATTAGTGGGAGATATCAATATGAAATAATATCGCCAATTTCTGTTGGCGATTCTGGAGATCGCTTGCGTTACTCGCTTGGTGTGTCCCCGGCATAAGTTCGCTAAAAATAAATCTTTTAATCTAATTTGCTCATCAAAACGTTTGTCAGCCCTCCGAACTGCTTCAAATCGATCGGGTATTTCTGGAATGGTTAACAGAGCCACACTCTGCATGCGACCTGCACCAAAAAGAGATTGCCATCAGTTCAAAGCGGGTGTAACATAAGACCTGCCTCCGTCTAACAGATGTATCACATGACTTCAAATTGAAACTCTGACAGCGAGTCTGAAGAGCGCATAAAACATCACTGGAGACGAGAGTAATATTGAAGAAAAAAGAGAGGCATAGGGCATAAGGCGTGAGTCGACAGGTAGAGAAATGCCAGGAGGTATCTGAAGCCAGCGCGTAACCCGGCGTTAAGAGGGGGCGTCCACCAACCACGACAAGGCTGCGACAACGGCTTTTCGACAAGGTCCAGACAGCTCTGCGATTGGAAGCCTTGTCGTAGCCTTGTCGTGGTTGGTGGACCACAGTTCCCGACAAGAGGCTACGACAAGGCCACGACAGGCTGCGACATGAAGATTGTCGGGGGCCTGTCGGGGGCCTTCCGACAAGGTTACGACAAAATCGATCATGTTCGATTTTGGAGCCGTGTCGTGGCGTGTCGGGAGGTTGTCGCAGGGGTCTGCGATAGAATATTTAGGTGGAGCGTGCACTTCCCTACAGGCTGCGACAAAGGCTCACGACAGCTCCCCTCCTAACGACAATACTGCGACAAGGCACCGATTGGAACTTTCTTGTCGGCGCATGTCGCAGCCCTGTCGCGGTTGGTGGACGCCCCCTCTAACACTATACGACTAAATACGTGGCGACTGTAGATCGTCAGCCAATAGTCGCCAGGCAGTGGCAATGTCCACCGCAAAAGTCGTCGACCTCAGCATATAGCTGAGAGTTTACAATGATGACTCTTGAGCTTTCCCAGAGTCGCCGCCTATCTAGACGACTAAATCAAGATGGATTGAAAAAGTCGCCGGCATCAGAGAATGACCAGTAGTCGCCAGGTGGTGCCATATTGCGTAATCAGTCGTAATCAGACGATCTGAAGTTGCCATGCGCTTGGCGTTTACATTAGACGATTTCTAGACTTTTATGGCTAAAAGTCGTCAGCTTCAAGAATCACCGTATATAATTGTCTAGTGTAAACGCCGGGTTAGGGAGCCAAAGTGAACCCGCTGAAACCACAGATACCAGTTTACAAAACACCATTTTCAGATATAGGCGTTCAGTACTTAGACTATGTAGGTTCAAGATTATATGTGTCATTCTCCAATCTTTTAGATACATATTTTTGATAAACTTAACAACTGTCATCGTAGCTTCGTGACAGAGTTATTTAGAGATGATAGTAGTAAACTACACTTCAAAAGTAACAAACGAGACCAAAAACAAAAGTCTAGCCTCAAACCCCTATAGGTTTAGCACTAAGCCTCTTTCTTACTGGCCACCGGAAATGGGGTTTTGTAAACGGGTATCTGGGGTTTTAGCGGGTTCACTTTGGCTCCTTATGGGAGGACACACATACAGTAAAACCCCGCGTAAGCGGTCACCCTCCGTTCCGA
Source organism: Alentia gelatinosa (assembly GCA_950022655.1). Lineage (NCBI taxonomy): Eukaryota > Metazoa > Annelida > Polychaeta > Phyllodocida > Polynoidae > Alentia > Alentia gelatinosa. The sequence goes on from OX465583.1 coordinate 11,298,163, forward strand.
GCCAAAGTTTCCGCTTACGCAGGGTGCTCGCTTACACGGGGTCTTCAAGTTTCCCCTGGGCCAATATGATAGTGTCATATACCGATATGTAGAGGAGACAGAGGCGATGTTAGATCTGAAATCAATTTTCCAATATCTCAATGGGATCTGAAGTTATCAAACTTTGAATTACTAAATGTATTTTCAATCAATATATACTCAGACACACACATAAAGACACAGATATATCCATTTCTGTTATGGTGTCCTTTGGAGGTGCCCCTTACACGGGGTTTTAGGCCTTTTCGTACCGAAATAACTGACCGCTTACGGAGGGTGTACGCTTACGCTTAATTGAAACATCTAATAGAGGGACAAGTTTCCGTTCCGAACAAAAGTGCCCGCTTATGCGGGGTGACCACTTACGTGGGGTGTCTGTAAGGTGGGGTGTCCGTTAGGAGGGGATCTACAGTACATTCATTTCCAAACACAGACCGAAAGAATCAGACAAAAAGATGAAGTGTTTATCAAAATAGCTATTCAGCAGATCCTTTCCTTATTTTCCCAAATGCTTTTGAATGTGAGTTTATTTATTCTGGACAAGATAAGGTGAGATGCCGATTTTCAATGACACATCTCCGATATTGGGTGTTCCTCAGGGATATAAACCACAGTAAAACATTGATTTTGGCGCCGAAACTCCGAATTCCATCTTGTGGTTATAGGGCCCGTATTTCACACAGCACAGCATCTGCCATACCTCAAGAGGATGGGACTTTTTAAATATTGAATGTCTGCAGAAGTCACCTTGGCTCGGAGGTGCGACCTGATGTGTGCTGAGTAAGCAGCAAGGAGAACAATGCCTACAGGGACCACACCCATCACCAGAAATAGCTCAGACGAATGGGAGGGCCCGGGCGTTGTGTCCAATGATGGAGAACAACTCTCTCAGGATTTTCTGCTCGTTAACCGTTTTTGAGGTCGTCTAGGCTGCTGTGACATTGTGAGGACGGATGTATATATGAGAGACTAGGAGCTAATAGTATATATTCATTATTGATGAATGAGCGTGCAATTATAAATGAATAACAATTGAAAGTTTTGGTTTAGATTGAGTATACAGATCCTTCTCTATAACACACTTGCACCCAGTCAACTTGCCATTTCTTCAACTGACTATCTAAGATCCAAACAGATCAAGCAACTGTGGGTCATGAGGTATTTCGGTCTTGGGTGATTGGTCATGGTCAGCTGGGCACACCTCTAACACACTGAAACACTGGCTCCCTGCTCTCTTCTCAATAGCACAGTGAATAGTACACAGGTAGCAAAGCCACAGTTTTCTGGAAGCACACTGAAAGTTCAATGTGATCACTCTTACCCTGCCTCTAACCTCTAGATGATGTATTTAGCGCGTGCATGTACGCTCTTATAAACACAATGATATGCAACAGAGTAGTATGGCATGTTATCTCACCCCGGTATTTTTCTCCATAGGCTTAACATTAGGAACTCGTACTCCACGGCCGTAAGGTTCGTGTAACCAATACTCAATGGCCAATTGGGCCGTTTGACCACAGAGTAATTCACTCAGCTTTGCTTCGTGAATTACTCTGTGGTCAAACTCGGTGGAGTACGGACCAAGCTGTTTTCATCTCGTGGGTTTCCTTCTAAGACTCAAACTATGTACAGAATCCGTAATATGAGAAAACAGGGTTACTGACCCCGTAGAGATTGCCGTTCTCAGTCTTTTGGACTAAAAAATACGGCCCGACGTAGTAGAGTCGGGCCGTAGTAAAAATAATTGAGAACTGCAATCCCTACGTACTCAGTAACTATACATCTCCTAATTGTTTAAAACAAGGTTTTATTAACTTTTCTGCTCCACGGAAACCACTGGCATTCACTGCGGCCCGCTGTCACGTTGGGCACCAAAAATATTTATACTACACCCCTAGCAGCGGGTAGTATTTCATAGACGTTCGGCCATAGGTATGTAATAACATATCATCTGAAACTTTATTATACCATGCAGCCATAGACATATTATTTACATTTACGTGAATTGAAACAATTGAGGCATCAGTAAGATGTTGGACAAGAACAAACATACAGGTAACATTTTAATATCTAAACTCATCTAGATTTAGTCGCTTAGGTAGCAGATGTACTTCGATGTATAGCACTGTCTCATATATCATATATGTTATACTAAGACCCCATTGAAAATGTATGGGGACCTTGTAAACCACAGCCAATTATGCTAGGAGCAAATGGTATGTTTCATCATTGATAAATGAGTGTGCAATTATAGATGAATGAGAATTAAAAGATTTGGGTTACATTCAGTCTATGGATAGTTTTCTATAAATCACTTGCACCCAGGATCCAAACATATCAAGCACCAGTAGGTCAATCAGTTATTTTCGTTTTGAGTGATTGGTCATCGTCAGCTGGGTATGGCTCTTGACCCTGAGACACTGGCTCCCGGCTCCATTCTCAATATCACAGTGCACACAGATAGTGAAGGGATAGTTTCTATGCAGTGTGTGATTATTCTAACCCTCAGGTGATGTATATAAATCGTGTGAGCACGCTCTAATAAAACCTGTCAGATACCATAAGGGGGCCCTCCCACCTACTACGATGCACTACGACGCACTACGATTAAGTCTGCGACGGCAGCGCGTGTTGCCGATGGCGTCGCCGACAAGCGCTGCCGTCGCAGACTTAATCATAGTGCGTCGTAGTGCATCGTAGTAGGTGGGAGGGCCCAATTGCGGCAACAAACTGCTGCGCTCTGCGATTAACCTTCCGACGCACTAGGACGCACTACGACGCGCTACGAAATTCAAACATGTTTGAATATCGTAGAGCCTCTACGATTAACATTTTTTTTGTTGTAGTGCGTAGTAGTGCATCGGCACAGAGCTAGTTCGTCGGCGACAAAACCTGACTAATTGAGGAGTTCATCGGCGACACCTCCACAATTTTTTCAGTTTGTCGCCAACGCGGCCAAAGGGTTAATTGTAGATTTAATCGTAGTAGGTGGGCGGGGCCCCTAACTGTGGTATACGGATTTAATTCTATAGTATACGGCCTAAAGCCATGGTATAAGGGAAAATAGTCCCTTTGTGCCATAGAGCAAAGAAATAGTCCATGTTGCTGTACCCTTCAATATGGTAATTAAAGGGCTTATTTCATTCGAAATGATGGATAATAAAAGCAGCAAACGAAGGTTATGTGAACAGGCGGCTCTGTAAACCTCTCGGGGTTGACGTTATGATACACTCGCTAACACTCGTGTATTACTACGCGTCAACCTCTCGTGGTTTACAACCGCCTGTTCGGAAAACCGTCGTTCATTGTCTACTTAAACTATATACTCTATATCATGGCATGGTGGTAGACCGCTATGTTTTACTACAGACGAACCATATTTCACTAAATAAAGTATAAAAAGAAAGTATGAAAGCCAAGCATCGATACCAAAATAGCTACACTGAGCCTCCTGTGTTCCCATATTGGTTTTCTAATGATGCCGTCAGCTGATGCCTTACATGCCGACCATTTCTCCAGCTAGAAATAAGTTTTGACATCCACTACCGCAGACGGCGGGAGCGTGGCTCAGAACATCTTCTAGCCTGAAGTGGACGTGACATTCGACTTACGCCACCATTACCAGACTTTTAACCCTTTCAGAGCACATTGACAGTATAAGCCAAATAAACACAGGGGGGATATGACCTGTTCAGTTTTCATCATGTAGCCCATTCCAGGTCAAAGATTGGAGCTTTTCTGAGCAGTTACCTAAATACACTAGGAGCAAATGTTATTTCCTTTCATAATGGAAGAGCGCGGTATACCAAAATCTCATCAAATAAAAGTAGGAGAATATCAGTACTTTGGTATATTTCTTTTGAGATGTTTATCATTTTCTGGCTAACGTTTTTCATTTTGGCTTGTGCCTCGTCTAGCATACCACAGATCACATTCAACTTATCGTGGTTGTGACTGATTTTTTTTCATTTAGGGTCTTGGTCAACTGCCCTACTTTTCTAGCTATGGCACTCAGTTGATTTGCTACACCACACCGCACTCACTTTTACATGGTCACTCAGCCATGAAAGTTCTATTTAAAGGAACCAAGTCAGTA